>JAZHRO010000013.1:109920000-111170000 GCA_037157565.1 Thalassia testudinum | reverse complement strand
AAACCAAGAAATATCAGGTTACCTATAGTCCTCATGAAAATTTTCCCGTTTTCATTGCAGGATAAAGCGTCGCAGTGGTTACGCACCATTGGGAGAACCATCCACTCTTGGGAGGAGATGCGAACAGCGTTTCTCAAGAAGTTCTTCCCAATCGGGCGAACCAATGCACTTCGTCGTGCTATCACTTCATTTACGCAACAAAATGCCGAACAGTTTCATGAGGCATGTGAGAGATATAATAACCTCCTCAGGAAGTGTCCGCACCACGGTCTGCCTAAGTGGCATATAGCCCAGATTTTCTACTATGGGCTAAATGAGACTTTGAAGTAGATTGCAGACACTTCCTGCGGAGGAAATTTCATGAATAAAGACGAGAATGGAGCATTCGAATTATTTGAAAATATGAGTGAAAACTCAATGAACAATGCCTCCATTATCGCCTTTAATCATACCAGCCTGCCCCGTAATGTCCACGAAGTTGACACGGGACCCTCCTATTCATCCACTGATTTCAGCCTTATCGCACAGAAATTGGATGAAGTCTCCATCGTGCACAAGAAGTTGGACGAGCTTTTGGCCAACCCTGCCCTTTCTATGGCAAACACCCCCACCTCACCACTTCGTCACAATTCCAATTCTTCTAACACCAGGCTTATCCTGAGAAACCCCGTAAGACCTTCCTTACCAAGTGTCGCGCCGAGCGACTCGGTAAGTCATGTGGATCTGGCTTCTGTGAGCTAGTATTTTGACACGGAGGACCAAGCCTCCGTGTGCTCGGAAGCATATTTACACACGGACACGTCTTATGGCATAGAAGACGCTTGTGCCCTGGGGAACAACCCGTTCTCTGCCACTTATAACCCAGGGTGGCGAAATCATCCAAACTTCGCGTGGTCCAACAACTCGCAGCGCCAAAACCCTGCGGGTGGACCAATGCGACCGTCCGCACTCGTCATCCCAAGGGCCCAATCTAATCCTATGGCGAATCCGCCATCGGGTCCTTGCGCACCACAAACAGAACACGCATCAAGCCCACTTGATAAATTGATGCGAATGATGATGGAAATGTCATAGCGCCATGAAGAGAACATGACCTCTCTTCAACACCAATTGGTGCAGCAGAATGCTGAGATCAGTCAACTATGCATGGTGACTCAATCTCAGGGCACTCTTCCAGCCCAACCTGTTCCAAACCCGCGAAATTTCGTATCCCGTGGTCCTTGTTGGGAGATCGTAGGTCGCATTTTTGATAAAAGCGTCGTAGTATAGTTACGAAATACGATCCAACAAAGATATTGTTTTAAAAATAATGAGACTTTGAGTCCCGGTCGTTCATCTCTGGGAGGCGTTGTTTTTGTTTTTGAAATCGATCTTAAAGCTGCTCTACTTTATTTAAACGACATGCTGGTGCATAATATATAGGCGGTTAAAGAACAGGCACTTAAATCACGCAAATATGATAATCATTCAGCTCAAGGTGATTTCCAACACATAAGATATATATATATATATATATATAATGAAATTTCATTCATCATGGGAGAGTTGTTGCACAAGGAAATCTAGAGGAAAGCTTATACATGAATGCTTAAAATTAAATCTAACTACCAGAAAACGATTGCATACAAGAATCAACGGGGGGATTTCGCATGCATCATTGGGGGAGAAGTAAGACTACTCTACTAAGCAGTAAATGAAAGCAATAAAAATTATGAAGAGCATGATTTAGAGCTAGAAGAATAGAGGGCATTCAGGGGTGGTCCCCGATAGCCTTGGAGTGGTCGAGAGGAGAATGAGGGGCGGCCAATGTAGCTTAGGCCAACCCTTGGAGAGAAGTAGGGTTGATTCAGCATCCCGGCATGGTGTCCTCCATGGTGGTGGTAGTGAGCTCATGGAGGTGGAGTGAGTGGCTAGGTGGAGGTGGCGTGAATGGCACCAATGGAGAGCAATTGCCAAGGGAGTGAATGGTTGCAAATGGCCACCCAAGGGGTCTTTTTATAGACCTAAGGGAAGCTCTCTAGAGAATTATGGAATTCTCTAGAGAGGCCTATGGTGGGAGCTCGTGGGAGAGTGAGAGAGAGAGGGTGGATGTTGGTTTTTAGATCCACCAAATGTGGATCTAAAAATTGAATGGCTCTTGGTTGCTATTTTTGGCAACCAAGGCAACCACACATGGTAGAGAGTTCTAGAGAACTCTAGGCTAGATATTTTCGTGTGGATGGTGTGTGTGGGTGTGTGTGGGTCGAAACTTAGGTGGCTAGGTTGATTAGGTTAGGTTCTAGTGGGTATAGGTCAAGATATGTCTCAAATTAGGGTTATAAACCCTAATTCACTAAGGTAAAGTGCAATTAAACTTAAGACAAGTTTAATTAGGTGTGTGAAAACTTAATTGAGAGTAAAACAACTCAATTAAGTCAGGTCTAGGTCAATTGGACTCTCACTAAGTCCAATTGGACAGTGTGTGCTGAGATCAGGGCTCAATTGGATTCAATGAGTCCAATTGAATAGGCTGATGGAATTGACTAAGATCCAAGTCAATTAGGTTTAGTGAGGACCTAATTAGGTCCTTAGGGAGGTTTATAGGTGATGTACTAGGGTTATGGCACCTTAATTTAGGTTCCTATGGGGTTGGAATTGGGTTTAGGGACCTAGAGATTCAAGATCAAGGCTTAAATCTCAAAACAGGAATTGGTGAGCAGTATCAGACGTCTAATTATAGAATCAGACGTCTTATACTCAAAAATCAGAAGTCCAGACTTGTTGTCTGGACGTCCAATCAGAGTTAGGAAGGATTTCGAGTTTGAAGTGTGCGGGAGTTGGCTAAGGGTCCTGGACGTCTTAAAACTTATCTGGACATCCAGAGAAGGGTTGGAACTAGGGTTTTAGGGCTTCCTAGGGTGTTGTGACCTAATCTAAGGGTGGCTAAGGCTTGGGGAAGTCTATAGGCTATCTTAGGGCTAGGATGAACCTAAGCTCTTCACATTTTATTGCTTTATTCCTACTTAATAGAATAGCAAACTTTTAACCCCCTTACATTATTATTCCTACATCTAAACTAGGCATTCTGCTCCAGCTCTGCTACAACTCCTGTTATTCCTGATCCAGCTTCAGATCCATCTCCTGATCAGCTTATTCCCTGCAATCGACATAATGCACTTAATCAGCACTTTATAACATTATTTTATGCATAGCTAAAGGATAGCAGTAAAGAAGCATATAATGCGTATGCATGCATAAATAACCCTAACTTATGCTAAGTCCTAGCCTAATTTAGGTCAATTAAGACCTATGATTGCTGCGCAATCAGTCCTTAACCACAGATACGACCTTCTCAGGGGTAGGTTCATCAGATTCTGCAAGCTCTGAGCATTCCACCGGGATTTCAAGCTAATCCTGCTGCAGCACCTCACTCTTATGTCCCTATTGCGAACCCTCCTCCACCTTTTGATCCCACTGGACCCGCATCGTACAATGCGATCACTACAAGGAGTGGCAAGTAGACTGTCGATCCACCTCGACCTGATCCTGGCCCATCTTCTTCATCGCCCTCTCATTCGGGATGCGCACCGCATTCGGGAGAGAACGATACCCCCAAATTGGTGCCAGAATCAGTCCCATTCCTTGAGGCTCTGCTGAGGGAGCCAAAAGGCAAGAAGAAGGATACACAGGCCTTTGATAACCTACGTAATTTGTTCAGGGATATTGAAATCAAGGTACCCCTGTTAGAGGCTATCGACCACATACCTACTGTCACCCGATTTTTCAAAGACTACACAACACCCAGGCGACAGTCAAAGAAAACTAAGAATCTGATGGTTATCTCGCCTCATGCGAGTTGTGCTATACTGTAAAATCTACCACCGAAGCAGAAAGATCCGGGCACACCGCTTATTTCCTGTAGCATCCAAGGCTACAATTTTAACCGTGCCCTGCTTGATAGAGGATCTTCCATCAATCTTATACCAACCATCATGCTCGAAAAATTTTCCTTGGGAAATCTGAAATCCACCCCTGTCACGTTACAGTTGGCAGATCGTTCTGTCAAAATTCCAAAGGGTGTGGTGGAAGACGTGGTGGTTAGGGTCAACAGTCTCTGTTTTCCTGTTGACTTTCTTGTTTTAGATATGGAAGTTCCTAGCTCACTTTCTGATTGTCCGATCATCCTTGGTCGACCTTTATTGGCCACAGCCTGTGCCCATATCGACTGCAAGTCGGGCTGTTTTGAGATTGCCGTTGGATCTGAAAAGCTCAAGCTAAACATCTTCAAGGCAGCCAAGAACTTTGATTACGATTGCATCGAGGATGGCACGTCTAAGAGGCCAGTAAGACCATCGAGGATGGCACGATTGTAGTACCCCTTCGTGGTGTACTACACCAGTAAGACGTTGGACGAGGCCCAACGTAATTACACTACCACTGAAAAAGAACTACTGGCGATCGTCTTTGGGCTGGAGAAATTCCGCTCTTACCTTCTGGGCTCACATGTTATTATTTTCACTGATCACGCAGCCATTCGCCATCTCATGCACAAGAAGGATGCCAAGCCTAGACTGATTCGTTGGATCCTTCTGCTCCAAGAATTTGACATTGAGATCCGCGATAAGACCGGAGCCCAGAATGTTGTGGCTGATCATCTTTCTAGATTGGACCCTGACCATATTGGACTTACTCTGCCGATTAATGAGATTTTTTCTGATGAGCACCTATTGGCAATTAATGTGGCAAGTGGACCTTGGTATGCCGACATTGCCAATTACCTTGCTTCTGGATCCCTTCCACGTGGTTGGCCTAAAAACCAGCGCGAGTGTCTCATGGCAGAAGCAAAGTATTATTTCTGGGATAATCCACTTCTTTTTGGGATAGGTGCTGATCAAATCATCTGCCGCTGTGTTCCTAACAGCGAATTCCCCAGTGTGCTATCCTTCTGCCACGATCAGGCCTGCGGAGGCCATTTCTCTGGGAGGAAAACTGCAGCCAAGGTGTTGCAGAGAGATTTCTTTTGGCCCTCCCTTCACCAGGATGCACACAATTATGTCGAGCATTGCACTAGGTGCCAGTCGTTAGGGTCAATGTCACGTCGTGACATGATGCCCTTACAACCCATCCTAGCTGCAGAAATCTTCGACATTTGGGGTATTGATTTCATGGGTCCCTTTCCCCCTTCCAACGACTTCGAATTCATTCTCGTGGCTGTTGATTATGTTTCAAAATGGATCGAGGCTATTCCCACGCGCCGTGCTGACCATGCTATATCCACTCGATTTGTCAAAGACCACATCTTTGCACGCTTTGGGATCCCTTGAGCCATTATCTCAGATGGAGGAAGCCACTTTACCCATGCTTCTTTTCGGGCACTTCTGAGGAAATACGGAGTCCACCATCGTATCGCATCCCCGTATCATCCTCAGACGAACGGCCAGGTAGAGGTGTCGAACCGGCAAATCAAGCAAATTCTCCAGAAAATGGTTCGGCCTGACCATAAGGATTGGTCCGACAAGCTGATTGACGCACTTTGGGCCTATCGGACCGCCTTCAAGGCTCCCCTTGGTATGTCTCCGTATAGAATCGTTTACGGGAAGCCTTGTCATTTGCCTGTGGAGTTGGAGCACCGCTCTTATTGGGTGGTTCGCCAATGTAACCTCGACCCAGACTTGTGTGGTCGAGAAAGGAAACTCCAACTCGAGGAGCTGGAAGAGCTCCGTCGTGAAGCCTATGATTCTACTTTAACTTTCAAGCAATGCACTAAGGCTTTTCACGACAGCCGTATTCGGCGGAAGGAATTTGAGTCATCTCAGCAAGTTTGGCTCTACAATGCTCGGCTCAAATTCTTTCCTGGGAAATTGAAGTCCAAATGGACTGGTCCTTTCCTGGTCTCGAGACCATTTCCTAACGGGGCCGTTGAAATTGAAGATCCCAAATCTGGGCATAAATTTACGGTCATTGGGCAGCGTTTGAAACCCTATCTTACTCAGGAACCTGCCCTCGTTGGAGAAACTGTGGCCCTGCTGGAGGGTAACTAATGTTGTGCCTCATCCTGAGTCCAGCTGGGATCGTTAAATTCAGCGCTCGTTGGGAGGCACCCCAACAACACTCACCATCCACCATCACTTTTCATGCCACTGTCACGCTCATTTCACTTTTCACTTCACCACCCACCATCCACCAACCCTACCACCCTGCTATATACCTTGCACCTCAGCTCTCGTTACCCGATCTTTCGTCCTTCCTCTACACTACCTTGCATGCATATGTGGACATAGCATCGTTTGGCATTAGGGGGTGGATAGGCATCCATAGGATCTGGGTATTTTATGGTATCATGCAGGCTCCATCTATCTATATATATGTAAAAAAAAAAAAATGGTGTTTAGTAATGATCTAAAAGCTGAAACAAAAATGCAATAAGTGTTTATGGATATTCAACCACTGTTTTGAAGACTTTCCAGGCCACAGAAGCTTGATACGCTTAGGCTCGGCTTAATTCACTTGAGCATTGACAAGATAGATCGGAATCTCTCCTAACTAAGGACGTGTTCTTGTACCTGAGACACCAGTACAGGATCCGTTGGTTTGCTTCTACTCGAGAGCCTAAGTAATCTTAGTTCACACTACACATATCAAGAAAGACCAGGTGAACATAAGATCCAACCCTAGTGTTCATTAGGGAAGGTGGAATCCTTACCTGTGCGCAGGTAGATTTTTTATCCCAGGCTTTAGTCTTGTGTTTAGGAGAGACTCTTTCCACCAAAAAGGAACGCTCCCACCAAAAGAAAAGTGTGCTCCTCCAAATAATGCTGTAAGAGATATACTGACACGTGTTTCAAAAAAAAAGTACAAATAAGTCAGTATATCTCACAAATGTCTGTAAAATCTTCTTACAAAAAAGTTATTCAGGGCAATTACCCTGTTTTCTTTGAGCCACAAATGTCAGAAAATGAGAGTTGAGTTTTTCGTCATCTTTTTAAGGGTCAATCCGAAGACACGAGCTGAAACTGGGACCAACCTGTACTTAAAAACTCATGAAACCCTAGGCTTGAGTCTTATTATTCATCTCGTCAGTCTTGATCCTTCACTATGCACAAGCCATAATCTCTTGAGCTCTCAAGTACAACAAAATCCTCCTGGGTCATGGAAATCGTACTTAAGGTTTAAATATCAAGAGTCCAGGTTAGTTGAGAGATGGTCTATGTCATGTAAGACTTAAAGTACTGGTAGTCTTCTCTGCAATTGGTTCTCACAATATCCAACAATAAACACACCTATGTCGCCTCAGGAGAAAATCTTCAGCTTAAAGAACAATTCTAAATACAATACAAAAAAAATGTTTTGCTAGGGACTAGCAAAAGATAGGCATAGGGGTATGATTGCACAGCAAAAATACACCAACAATTATGCTGTCTTGTGTTATTTCCTAGCATTACCAGTGCATATTAGGTATCCATAGTCGCATTTGTGAAAATACACGCATGCATGCATTTATTTGAGAGGGGATGAGAGTGAAATAAATGGCCTTGTAATTAACAAATTCTTCAAGTGCTGCCTTGTAAAATTCACCACCTTTTTATTTTTTTTTTTATTTGACTTTCTTCTCTGCGGCTGCATGGCTGGGCCGTCTTCGTGCCATTCCCTGCAGCAGCTTGCCCTGCAGCCGCATGCACAGCCAGGGCATGGCTGTGCATGCCTTCTTCCTCTTTAAAAAGGGCTCGGCTTCTTCTTTGCAAAGGGAGCCTGGTCCACACGCCAAAAACACAGCACCTTCCTTCCCTTCTAGGCCGTCTCCTCCCCTCTCCCCTCCATACGCAGCCTCTCTTCTCCTTGAAGAGCCACACTGCGGGCAGGAGCAACTCACAGTGGTGCACAACCACCACTGTGAGTCCCACCACCGCCCAGCTCATCAAAGAGCCGGTGGGCGTGGTGGTTCCCCGCTCTGATTGCACCATTTCCGCCATTGCCACAGGAGCTTCAAGCTTTGAAGCTCGAGCTCCGTAGCAGCAGCAGCATAGGCCACCGCACGCGCCTGCAGGCCGCCCTCACCCCTCTCCGCGCGCCCTGTTGCGAAGCACCACCCACAAGCCAGCAGTTGGCGCAACCTCTTCAGCGCGCGCGCCAGCTGCTCCACACCTCCCGCACTCACAGCACCGGGCACAGGCGGTCGCGTGAGCCGACCATGCACTGTAGCCACTGTTCACGCTAGTCAGTGGAACACTGTGGCTACAATGCGGTGACCGGTAAGTTTCTCACTTATCCGGTCACCTGGCGCGCCGCAACCTGCGCTAGCCCACGCCTGCGTCTTTCCTCGCGCCCGCTCCCGCGTGAGCCTTCGCCCGCGTACGCTCGCCCGCTTCAGCGTCCTCTCAGCGCATAGCGCCTTCGCCCGCACCCACCTCTCCGCACAGTGCGCTGTGGTCTCTCCCCCACGCCCGCTCCCTCCTGCGTGTGCGCCTCTTCACGTGCCTACACGCCTGCGATGTGCGTGCGCTATCAGACGACGCCCTAAGGCTCCAGACGGCTTAACACGCACTTCTTCGCTCCAACAGAAGCGAGCTCTCTCTCTCTCTCACAGCACACACTCTCTCTCTCCTGCAGACACTTACACACACCCACACACTTATACACTAATATATACTTATATATATATACATACATATATATATATATTTATATACATATATATATCTATATATACTTATATCTATATGAAGACGTTGGGACAACCGGGTTTTATTGTTATAACGTTGTAGTATAGCCAGTTATTACCAACATTTCAAATATATAAAATTTTTTACTCGGAAAATAAAAGAGTTCCCGAGGTCGAACTCAGGGAGCAAGTTGTATTCTAGAGATATACATGTTTCTTTTACAAAAAATAAAGAAAGAGAGAGGGAAAGAATTTGTTGTCTTCTTTTCTCTTTGTTTTCTCCTCGTGATGTTCTTCTTTCTTTCTTCAGATCTCCTTCTTCTTTGTTCTGCAGAGGTGATGCTCTTCTTTCTTTCTTCAGATCTCCTTCTTCTTTCTTTTCTTTTTCAGCCAGGGACGTCACCCCTCCTTCTTTCTTCTTTTCCCTTCAGGCCGTCGTCTGATTTCCAAATCAGACGACTTAAACTGCCTGTTGCTACAGTGTCTCCCTCAGCTTCCTTCTTCTTACGCGGTTCTTCTTCTTCACCTGTGCCTGCACACTTCAGAGCTTACGTCAGAGAACAAAACCTACTCTACCCTCTCCCCCCGCGTCTCTCTCTCTCTGAAACCACTCTTGGGAAAGCTCTCCCAGAGCTGCCGGGTAATCGGGTTCGGGTCACGCCCGGGTCCAGGCCCACCGGCGTGCGTGGTGGGCGAGGAGTGCAGGTCAGTCTTAAGTCGGGTCGGGTCGGGTCAGGTCCGCGGGGCATGAGCGCGGACGAGACCGGGTAACCGGGCGGGTGAAGGGGACCTCACCCCGTGTGCTGAGGCAGTAAGCCTCCAGCACTTTTGCATCTTATATCGCTGCGCCTCTTCAGGCTTTTCCGAGGTGGGACTAAATGTCCCACCTCAATTGCGCGCCCGCAGCGAGGAAAGCAGCGGGAGATCGCAGCGTCACGCGAAGCCTTCTGCCTTAGCTGTGAGCCTGGTGTTCTGTCGAAACGCCTCGCAAGGCCTGGGAGTTGAATCTGGGCGTGGCGCTGAGCGTGGCGCGCCTGTAGCTGCAGGCGGAAGCAGCTCCTTCTGCACGGCAATGGCGGCGGAGGTCGGGTGGCCTGTTCACAAGAAAACGGCCTCTCGGCCTAATCAGAAAGTGCCGGGAGCTTCGCCAGGGTGCGGCGAAGCTCGTGTGGGTGGTGGCGAGGCGTGGGGCGGCGTGCAAGGGCTGCCCTAGGTCGGACTGTGGGTCGGAGGATGGGTTTGTTGGGGGAAGCGTTACGGAGGTGTGGAGTGGCAGTGAAGGGGTGGGGGGTGCTCAGTGTGATGAGGCGGAGGTTCGGTGAAGGTCGGCGAGGTGTGTGAGGTTGTGGAGCGATGGGAGCATCTCGCCGGAGGGTGGCCGGAGACGAAGGGGGTGACGATGGTCAGGGTCGGTCGAGAGCTTAATTGAATAAATTGAAAGCGGGGGAAGAAAGAGGAGAAGAAGGGGAGTAGTTCTAGCTTACTTGCAGGGACGAAGGGGGAGGAACAGGGCGACAGTCGTATCGACTGTCGCCGGAGAAGACGATGCTCAGGGAAAGGGGCGGCGGCGAGCAGAGAGCCGGAGAGGCGCCAGCTGGGTGCGGCGTGGCGCGGGAAGAGCAGGGGAGGAAGTCTCTGCTGCTGGTATTGCGGCAGAGCGAAGAGGTGGAGGGGGAGGAACCGCCGGAGCTGGTGAGCGTCTGCCGGAGAGAGAAGAGAGGAAAGTTGGGGATTTTCTCCGTCAGATCCAAGCTGCCCCGGTCGGTGGAGCAACGGGGGGTATTTATAGGGATCAAAACAGGGAGGAAGGCGGAGGGAGACGACGTGTCTCCCTCGCCGGAGGATGGCCGGAAACAAAAACCCATACCGTCCGTGCGTTCGCACGGCCGGTATGGTGGGTTACAACGACCAAGGGGGTGTCCCTGCGACGGCTGACGACGCAGGGCACCCCTGGTTTACTTGCCAGGTCCCCCCCCTCACCCTGCGCGGCGCCATGCTCCGCGCAAGGTCGCCGGAGAATGGTGGTGGCAGGTTTTGCAGGGGGGACCTGATCGCAAAGAACGAAGGAGAGTTAGGGGCCAAAATGCGAGGGTTCAAAAGTTGAGGGCCAAAAAGTAAATATATGAGGACCAAAGTGTAAAGTTGGTCAAGGAGGTTTCTTCTTAGGCTCAAGTTTTTATACATGACTGATTAGGACCTAAGGAATCTGATGGTGAATTTCATTTCTATATTAAACCTTGTTTGACCGATCAATTTATGCGAAAACCCAAATTAAGTTATTAATTGGGCATGGTTCTCAATGTAGGTCAAAATGGGTTCTGAAGGCCAAATTGAAGGTTCTAAACCCTAGAGATTATTTTTCTATGAATTTTAGAGGGTTTATTCTATTTTTACTTTGCCTTGAACCTCGTGAATTGAAGTGGGTTGTTTTAGGGTTACAGATTATCATTTAGTTTCTTGGAATTGCTGTAGCCCTTGCTAGATCATTTCATCCCACTTTTATTCTTATTAAGCTGCTTTGACCTATGTTTGGGCCCTGAATTACCCTGTATGCAGATTATACTGGTAAAATTGCATTTTTACCCCTTATGACTTGTTTTCTTCTCAAACTCAGAATTCTCTGAGTTAAGCCTTTCCTTGAGATATGTAGGAGCTTTTATCCTTTGTATTAGGCCAAAATGAGCTAGTTATGGCTCATGATGAGGTTCTCATCATACCCCCATGCCTAGCTTTTGCTAGTCCCTTAGCAAAAACTTAAGGTTTCAATCCCTTGTTCTAGACCATGAAGTTTTTAATAGTTTTAGATAAGTGCCTTTTTTATTTGAGCATAGATTAGGTTAGAATGCTGACCATAGGCCTAAAAGGTACTCTAGTACCAATCAAGATCCAAATCTGTCTAGCCTTAGCCTCAGTCTTTTAGCAAAGGTTTTTAAGGCCCACAAGAACTAACCTAAGGTTTATTGGACTTCGTGGTTAAAGCACCCGTGCTTGAAATGATTTTAGCCCTGGCTCAGTTCGCAGTGCGTTTTGTAAGAGAGAGATAGAAAGTTTTTCTGTTTGGAGAGTTTTCTCTCTCTTTTTCTTTTTAGTTCTAGCCTAGGATTGGCTTTTCAACACGGTCTGTATCAGATTCCTTGCTCCCATCATCAATTCTCAAGGGTTCCTGGCGATCGATGCTTCGAGATAGCACCGCCCATGGCAACCCCCGGAACCCTGGCTATTGAGATTTCGAGATAATCCCATCCATGGTGTTCCGTGGCCGAATCCAGACCCTGGCAATTGACACTTCGAGATAATGCCATCCATGGAATCTGAACCAGCAGAGTGCTTACATGCCCCCAGTAGGATATGTAAATATCCTAGGAGACAAGCACCGAGGAGATGATATTTTGCTACGCATCTTCGAGGGGATTTCCCGCCTCTCCGCGCTGGGAACTCGTCCAAATCAACTTGTGTTGATCGGCCGCTCCTATTCTAGGTGTTCTTTTCAGAATTTTGCGACGCTTCTGCGTGATTCTGATTTTTACGCTTACTGAACCAGGCTGTGTGTGAGATTAGGGTGCTTAGGTTACTGAGTCCCGTAAACCAAAAATTAGTTAACGAGGCTGAATACTCCCTAAGCCTTAGACCTAATACTTCAGCTTTTCATTTTCCTCAACCTCTTGAGGAGTGTCCAGATCTTAATGGGTACTAAGAGTCTATTCAAGAATGCCTAAGGTTTGCGTTCTTACTAATCTCATTATGCACTTTTCAGTTATTTTCTTGAATGAGGTCTAGAACTTAGGTTAATTCCTTAGTTCCTTACTAATGACTATCACCTTTTCTTATAATTTTGTGCTCATTTTTCATTTTGTTTCTCTTCTCCTTCTTCTTCACAAAATTTCCTTCTCCTTTTATTCTTTTTCGAAAAAATTTTTAATTTTTATGGTGTTTTTGGCATATGTGAATTTTTTTGTTTGAAACCTTTTCTTACAAGTTTTTGCACTTTCATACCCCCCCATGCCTAAGATTTGCAATGTCCTCATTGTAACCTAGGGGTTTTTATTCAACTAAGTTCATACATTAGGATAGCTGTTTTGATGAGTGAATGGGTCGGTGTGACTGTTGCGGACGATTTCTAATCTCAGATGCAAGCACCTGAGGTGGAGTCGGCTGTCCTAAAGTGTGAACTTCAAGTGCAAAAAGCTGTCAGAACAAGTTTCAGGTTTTCAAAGAGAATGACGGGCTGCCTCCCGTTGAGCGCTAAATTTGATGCCTTCAGCCAAGCGGGAAATGCGATGGAGAGGGGATGGTCAAATCAGCGGAGTTTTGTACGACAAGCACCTTGATTAAGAGCCTGGTTGGTCCAACCAGGTGCTTGTTCAGATCAACAGGCTGATGATGCAACCCAAACCCAATCAATCTGGTGGGTTGATAGATGTGGATAAAAAGGTGTGGAACCCACCATAAACTATGAAGCTCAGATAGATGTGGAAGTGTAAACGCAGGGTTTGGCAGAGTCGAATCAGCCTGGTCAGAGTAGGGACCCGTAGAATAATCAATGAATGACGCGGAAACCCTACGGGGGTGATCAGAGAATGATAGAGCATGGTATGTAGTCTGATCAATGTTCGAAACCCGATGTGGAAATGCAATCGGCTCGGTGAGAGGTGAATCTGAATAGAAATTGACTCCGGTTGCGGGTCGGGGTTTGGGAGAGGTTTTGATCCGTTCTATGTGTGCGGAAGAGGTGGCCATTGTGTACGAGGGCTCTTCTAGAAACAGATGATAGGTGGTTTTCTGTAGAGAGTCCTCTGGGTAACTATCAAATGCCGGAAGAGTGTCTGTAGGATGAAAGGAATCGGATTCAAGAAAAAATTTGGATTCTTGGTTGTAATCACTCTTGGCATTTTTTGTTTTTGGTTCCTGAGGATCGAAAAGGAATGATTCTGTGTTATCAGTGATCTCGGGAATCAGGACCTCAGAGTCGGAGTCAGAGTCATGTGAACTGAGGTCGTAGATAGACCTGGCGTGTTCAGGAAGGGGAATCTCTCCGCAATTATAGTCAGATTTGAAATTGTCGGAGAGTTGGCGAAAATGAGATTCATGATCATGAATTCCACCACAGCAAAAATCATCAAATGTGGAATCAGCAGCCTGATTGGGGTCTAGCCTATATGTCAATTCTGGGCTCGAAAAGGTATTCTGTCTAGGCTCAAGCTCCAAGCTGGTAGGATAGACCCAATTAAAATCCAACTCGTCCAACTCCTCAGTCTCTGTATCATAAATTGGCATGTTCTCTGGAAAATCGATCAGATTTCCTGAGGATGTTGGAGAGGGATATTCATCAAATAAAGACCCGGAATCATATTCTGCAAAAATTTGATCTTTCTCATAAGGGGCCTCATAATCTTCCCAATAAGTTTCAGATCTAGGTTCTAGGCTTAGGATGTGGGTAGAATTATTAGAACCTAAGTCCGAATAATCTTCGAGGGCCACCTTATCAAAATAAGGGGCGGAATTTATACCCTCAGAAGGTTCAATTCTGATCTCATTATTGCAGGAGTTTTGAAATTCTAGGCTTGGCAATTCATGGTCTAAGTTTGGCTCATCATTGTGTTCTCCTGCAATATCCCAACCTAATTCAACATTGTCTTCTATCTGGGTTGGGATTTTACAACCACTTTGTGCCTCAATCCCGAGATCTGGGAAACTGGATTGTTCCTTAATACTGTTCCAAGATGGTTCATCCTCTGTTTCTGGTATATACGGGTATTTCTGGTTGATAATTTGTTCTACTGATTTCATCATTTCTACCCGTTTCATAAGGGCATCTTGGTGTTGTTCCCAAAGTACAGGATTTGTCAAGCATTGAAGGTATTCAGATTGGTGTAATTTTTCCATCTCAATGTATCCTGTCATGAGCATATCTCGGGTTGATCCTTTTGAAATTTCAGTCAATAGAATTTGGGCACAGTTTATGATGAAAGCTGTGGTTGTTGGGACATCAACCTGAATGTTTTCTACTGGTGTTGAGGGTTTGATTTCATAGATTTCAAGGGCATCCTCAATCATCTTATCTTTCATGGATCTCAGATATTCAGGTTTTTTGAATGGTAGTCTTGCTAGGTAATTAGGCTGCATAATTGGATCAGGTGGTGGAATCAAGATATAGAATCAAAGTTTGAATCAAGATGGAAGAAGGGGATTTTGTTCAGAATCAGAGGAGAGAGCGGCTATGTGAATGATTTCTGCAAAAACAAAGGAGCCGAGGCTTAGCCTCGGGGAGAGTGAATTTCTATAGGAGGTTTCAAGGACCTCCTAAAAAATACTGAAGGGCTGGATGAGATAAGCAGGTGCTGGACCCAATCAAGACACCCAAAAATTGTTGGGTGACTATAGAGGTTCGGGGCAGATGGACCCCTTGATCAGAAAGATCGTCCACCTGAGAATTACCTGGGCAGCCAGAGAGGGAGAGTCCCGCGAAGACCCCTACACGGTAGAGCGTCCCCACGGGTTACAGGGTTTCCCCCACCCGACCTCTCTTGTCACTGCGGTTCCAGGTAGACCAGAATGGGGATCTTGACCTCTTAAGTCTACCAATTTTAAGATCAGGGTGCTTAAGGTTTCACTTAACTTTAGTCTTTTAAGTGCAAAGAGTGACCTAATTTAAGGTTGGTTGACCCAAGGGGTCAACTTTACCTCTTGTTTTCTTTGAGAGCTTTTAGGTCCTGTCTTTTAGGGTTCAAGTGTTTAGAGAGCCAATTGTTTTAGGTTTTCCTTTGAATAGGTATTTTCAATCAATGGTTTAGGCACACTTCTTTTGGATTTTCTCCATTCTTGATTTAAGTAGTGTGTCTCCAAAACCCTAATGTTGAATCTTATGTTGGCTCTACTTGGTCCAGTTAGTTCTTTGTTGGGTAATTAGGGCTCAAGCAAGAATGTGTTAGCCCTTAAATACCCTTAATAGTGTGCAGGACTAATGAGTTGAAAACATGCAACTTTTATGGTTACTAAGTATGGAAGACAGGTTATCCCTATATTGCTTGTTCTTTTCTTTTCTTCCTCTTTAGAGTTTAGGGGTTAATAGCGAGAGGAAAAATTTACCTGTCCTCGGAGTGGTTGTTGTGCGGTTGCTTGTCTTCTTGATTTCCTGTAGTTCTTCTGCACAAAAGAGAGGAGATTATCAGAAATTAAAAAGAAACAGGAATGTTTACCTCTAGAATAGCCGTTGCTCCCCGGCAGCGGCGCCAAAATGAAGATGTTGGGACAACCGGGTTTTATTGTTATAACGTTGTAGTATAGCCAGTTATTTCCAACATTTCAAATATATAAAATTTTTTACTCGAAAAATAAAAGAGTTCCTGAGGTCGAACTCAGGGAGTAAGTTGTATTCTAGAGATATACATGTTTCTTTTACAAAAAATAAAGAAAGAGAGAGGGAAAGAATTTGTTGTCTTCTTTTCTCTTTGTTTTCTCCTCGTGATGTTCTTCTTTCTTTCTTTCTTCAGATCTCCTTCTTCTTCTTTGTTCTGCAGAGGTGATGCTCTTCTTTCTTTCTTTCTTCAGATCTCCTTCTTCTTTCTTTTCTTTTTCAGCCAGGGACGTCACCCCTCCTTCTTTCTTCTTTTCCCTTCAGGCCGTCGTCTGATTTCCAAATCAGACGACTTAAACTGCCTGTTGCTACAGTGTCTCCCTCAGCTTCCTTCTTCTTACGCGGTTCTTCTTCTTCACCTGTGCCTGCACACTTCAGAGCTTACGTCAGAGAACAAAACCTACTCTACCCTCTCCCCCCGCGTCTCTCTCTCTCTGAAACCACTCTTGGGAAAGCTCTCCCAGAGCTGCCGGGTAATCGGGTTCGGGTCACGCCCGGGTCCAGGCCCACCGGCGTGCGTGGTGGGCGAGGAGTGCAGGTCAGTCTTAAGTCGGGTCGGGTCGGGTCAGGTCCGCGGGGCGTGAGCGCGGACGAGACCGGGTAACCGGGCGGGTGAAGGGGACCTCACCCCGTGTGCTGAGGCAGTAAGCCTCCAGCACTTTTGCATCTTATATCGCTGCGCCTCTTCAGGCTTTTCCGAGGTGGGACTAAATGTCCCACCTCAATTGCGCGCCCGCAGCGGGGAAAGCAGCGGGAGATCGCGGCGTCACGCGAAGCCTTCTGCCTTAGCTGTGAGCCTGGTGTTCTGTCGAAACGCCTCGCAAGGCCTGGGAGTTGAATCTGGGCGTGGCGCTGAGCGTGGCGCGCCTGTAGCTGCAGGCGGAAGCAACTCCTTCTGCACGGCAATGGCGGCGGAGGTCGGGTGGCCTGTTCACAAGAAAACGGCCTCTCGGCCTAATCAGAAAGTGCCGGGAGCTTCGCCAGGGTGCGGCGAAGCTCGTGTGGGTGGTGGCGAGGCGTGGGGCGGCGTGCAAGGGCTGCCCTAGGTCGGACTGTGGGTCGGAGGATGGGTTTGTTGGGGGAAGCGTTACGGAGGTGTGGAGTGGCAGTGAAGGGGTGGGGGGTGCTCAGTGTGATGAGGCGGAGGTTCGGTGAAGGTCGGCGAGGTGTGTGAGGCTGTGGAGCGATGGGAGCATCTCGCCGGAGGGTGGCCGGAGACGAAGGGGGTGACGATGGTCAGGGTCGGTCGAGAGCTTAATTGAATAAATTGAAAGCGGGGGAAGAAAGAGGAGAAGAAGGGGAGTAGTTCTAGCTTACTTGCAGGGACGAAGGGGGAGGAACAGGGCGACAGTCGTATCGACTGTCGCCGGAGAAGACGATGCTCAGGGAAAGGGGCGGCGGCGAGCAGAGAGCCGGAGAGGCGCCAGCTGGGTGCGGCGTGGCGCGGGAAGAGCAGGGGAGGAAGTCTCTGCTGCTGGTATTGCGGCAGAGCGAAGAGGTGGAGGGGGAGGAACCGCCGGAGCTGGTGAGCGTCTGCCGGAGAGAGAAGAGAGGAAAGTTGGGGATTTTCTCCGTCAGATCCAAGCTGCCCCGGTCGGTGGAGCAACGGGGGGTATTTATAGGGATCAAAACAGGGAGGAAGGCGGAGGGAGACGACGTGTCTCCCTCGCCGGAGGATGGCCGGAAACAAAAACCCATACCGTCCGTGCGTTCGCACGGCCGGTATGGTGGGTTACAACGACCAAGGGGGTGTCCCTGCGACGGCTGACGACGCAGGGCACCCCTGGTTTACTTGCCAGGTCCCCCCCCTCACCCTGCGCGGCGCCATGCTCCGCGCAAGGTCGCCGGAGCATGGTGGTGGCAGGTTTTGCAGGGGGGACCTGATCGCAAAGAACGAAGGAGAGTTAGGGGCCAAAATGCGAGGGTTCAAAAGTTGAGGGCCAAAAAGTAAATATATGAGGACCAAAGTGTAAAGTTGGTCAAGGAGGTTTCTTCTTAGGCTCAAGTTTTTATACATGACTGATTAGGACCTAAGGAATCTGATGGTGAATTTCATTTCTATATTAAACCTTGTTTGACCGGTCAATTTATGCGAAAACCCAAATTAAGTTATTAATTGGGCATGGTTCTCAATGTAGGTCAAAATGGGTTCTGAAGGCCAAATTGAAGGTTCTAAACCCTAGAGATTATTTTTCTATGAATTTTAGAGGGTTTATTCTATTTTTACTTTGCCTTGAACCTCGTGAATTGAAGTGGGTTGTTTTAGGGTTACAGATTATCATTTAGTTTCTTGGAATTGCTGTAGTCCTTGCTAGATCATTTCATCCCACTTTTATTCTTATTAAGCTGCTTTGACCTATGTTTGGGCCCTGAATTACCCTGTATGCAGATTATACTGGTAAAATTGCATTTTTACCCCTTATGACTTGTTTTCTTCTCAAACTCAGAATTCTCTGAGTTAAGCCTTTCCTTGAGATATGTAGGAGCTTTTATCCTTTGTATTAGGCCAAAATGAGCTAGTTATGGCTCATGATGAGGTTCTCATCACTATACATTTAGTAGTACCTATATAACTAAGTATTAGTATACATACATACATACATATATATATTTATATATATACTTATACACATATATATATACATATATATTTACATATATACATATACTTGTATATATATATTATTACCTATATAACTAAGTATAAGTATAGATACATATATATATATATATATATATATATATATACACACACACGTATATACACATATACTTATACATATATATATATATACAAATATACACACACACAGATATATATATACACACATACATATCTATCTACATATATTACTATATATATATATACATATATATCTATACATCTATATAGTTATATATACATACATATACATACATACATATATATATATATATATATATATATATATATATATATATATATATATATATATATACATATATCTATCTATACATATATTTACATACCTATATATATATACATACATATATATATATATATACATATATATATATATATATATATATACATATATAAGTACACATATACCTATATAATTATAACCATATATATATATATATACATATAGAAATATATTTATATATATACATATATATATATATATATATATTTTTTTTCATATCACTTACCATATGTTGTATCGTAGGAATATCTGCACTAGTTGCTGATATTCCCCGATTCACGCGTACAGAAAGCGTGTTCGCACTCATCTTCCACCAATCCACCTTACACTCCACGCGGCACTTCGTCCTGTTGGTTGCGTCTTTCTAGACGATGACCGACTCGACACCGTGCTACACGCCATCTCCACCCCCACCCCTTTATACATATATAATATATACATATAGATATATACTATATTTACTTTATTTCTGTTTCTCTTTCCTGCCACTAAAAAGATAAAAAAAATATAAAAAAGAGAAAAGATAATCCTTGACTTGTAGGTACTCAGTCTTGCGAATAGCAAGACCAGTTTTGAACCCTAATTTGGCTCCAAGCCAAGAACCTGATTTTGAGGGTGTACCTCAAGGACAAAAATTATCAGAAAAAAATCTTAAATAGAAAAACACCAAAAACATAATAAGCGAACGGAAGAGATTCGTTGTAGGAAAGGCGTAGAAACTTATTCACTTCTAATCCCACTTCCCTGAGTTCGACCCTGGGCCTAAAAGTGACCAAGATAAAATCAAATAGGATAGGTAGAAAAAAATTTGTAAAGAGATGGTTAGGCTCGATTTAGGTTAACCACTATACGCATTTCAACGATAAAATCACCGTATTAACACAACCTATCCGGGCCCGACCATACATCCTTTTCAATATGCGCCCGAGACCAGGCCCACTGGCGTGCAGTGGTGGGTGAGGTGTGAGGTCAGGTTAGGTCACCAGATCCGCGGGGGGTGGTCGCGGATGAGGCGTCAGGTCGGGTGAGAGGGGACCTCACCCCGTGAGTTGGAGGCGATAAGACCTATGCAGAAATTCCTTTTATGTGGCTTTGGCGCTCTAGATGTTTCTGAGGTGGGACTATCTTTCCGCTCTTTCATGCGTGCCTGCAGCAGAGAAGCGTCGCTCGATTGCACATACGGGGATGGCTCTTGCCTTCAATTGATCACCTGGGGATGTTTCAGAGAGTCCCCCACGCAACCTGGGACTGGATCCTAGAGTGGGCACGGCCTGGAAGAAGTTTGCAAGCAAGCTTCCTGCTGTGAGTCAATGGCGGCGAACCCCTGGATGTGAAATCACACAAACGGCCTCGCGGCCACGTTAAAAAGCTCAGGGAGCTTCACCAAGGTGCGGTGAACATGTAGAGGTGGTCGGCGCGGCGTGGGACAGCCGAGGTAGCGTGCCTAGGGCACACTGCGGCGGTGCTGAGTAGGTGTGTTCGGGGGCGCTTGTGGGTGAGTGGCGGAGTGTTGTGAGTAGGGGGTTACGTTAAGTGAATCAAGGCGGAGCTTATGGACCGGTCGGTGAAGAGGGAGGTGGCCTGTGGTGGTGGAGTGGACTCGCTGGAGTGGTGGCTGGAGGTGAAGGGGATGATGGTGGTGGAGTGCGGCAGTAGTCGTTTGAGGGAAATAAATAGGGAAAAATAGAGTAGAGGGTGAGAGGATTTATCTCAAAGTGAAGAGACGAAGGGGGAGGCAAGGATGGCTGTCGGCACGTATCGCCGGCGCCGGAGATGAAAGTGCTCAATGAGGGAGGTCGATGAGGACGAAGGGGAGGTAGGAGCGTCGGCGGGTGCGGCGCGACGCGGAAGAGCGAGAGGAAGAGAAACCTGCCACCGGTATTATGGCTAGGCGACGAGGGAGAGTGGGGGAAGTCGCTGGAGCTTGATGAGAAGTTCGGTCGGAGGAGGAGAGATGAAATTGAGGGGATTCTCCAGCTAAATTCAAGCTTGGGAGATGTGGAATGAGTTGGGGTTTCATAAATAGGTCCTGGAGGTCTGGTTTATGCTTGGAAGCCAAGCTTCCAGGCACAACAAGTTCATTGGAAGAGGAAACTCAAGAGAGACCCAAATCTCTCATGCGTTTGCATGAGAGATTTAGTACCAAATAGGGCTTCTAATTGGGCTCACACTGGAGGAGATTTCTCAGAGAATCTCCTTTTCAATTTTGAAGGGGATTCTCTGAGAGATCAGGGAGAAATCACCCTTTCAAGCTTGCCGGAGTAGGATTCCCTCTGTTATAATGGCAGAGGGACCTAATTGCAAAGAATGAAGAAGAAGATAGGGGGTCAATTGTAAGGGTTTTGAAATCTAGGGGTAGAAATGTAATTGGGCTTAACCTATTTGCAAAGTGGGCCATGATGAATTCCCCTTAGGCCCAAATTTTGGTACAAATCTAATTTGGACATAAGGAATCCAATAATGAGGTTGGATTTTGGGTTTGACCATGTTTGGCTGGGCAATTTATGCAAGAACCCAATTTAGGGTAAACATTTGTCTGAGACCCCATTTTAGGATAAAAAATAGATTTTAATGGCCAAATTGAAGGTGCTAAACCCTAAGGAATATTTTTCTATGATTTTTAGAGGGCTTAGGTGAATTTTATTCTGACCAAAACCTTGCTAAATCAAGTGGATCATTTTTAGGGTTACAAGAAGTCATTTAATTTCTAGCATTCACATGAACCATTTTATGTTTGAACCAACCCACTTTTTATTTTGTTAAGACTATTTGACCTGTGTTTAGCTTATGAGAACCTGTTGTTGCACTGCAATGTTAAAATTACAGTTTTACCCCTTGTTTCTTGCTTTTCTCTCAAAATGGTTATTTAGTGAATTAGGATCTCCAGTTGGTTATGTAAAAGCTTGTGGTTCTCTTTTATGGGTCAAAATGAGCTAGTTAGGGCTCATGATGGTGTTCCCATCAAGAGCTCTCAGCCGTTGGATCAAGATCTGATGGTTAAGAATTGATGATGAAGATGATGAGGGGGTGCCTCCCAGTTGCTGTTGGTCGGTGTTGGGTGGCCAGGATGGCGCCACGTGGCGCCATTTGAGCCGTCCATCTTCTTCTTTTTGTAGAGGGTGCTACGGATCTTTGATCAAGATGATTCTCGCGTTGCCGAACTGCGATCGTCGCTCCGGATCCATCCTTTAATTTCTTACTAATGACTCTATTCTTTTTCTTTTCATTTTATGCTCCTTTTTTTTTGACATTTTACACTTTTCCCCTTTTTCTCCTCATGATTTGTACGGCCTCAAAATTTTCTCCCCCCTCAGAATTTTTTTGTTATTTTTCAAGAATTTTTTCATTTTTTTTTTTGTGTTTTTGGGATATGTGATTTTTTTGTTGAAACCTTTTCTTGTGAGATGAGTTTTCACGGCGTTTTGCACTTTCATACCCCCCATGCCTACGATTTGCAATGTCGCCATTGTAAATTAGGTGGGTTCGAGTTCAGCGTAGATCATTCATTAGAACAGGTTTTTGGGTGGGCGAACAGGTCGAGGTGACTGTTGCGAACGATTTCAAAACTCGGGTATGGGTACCTGAGGTGGGGTTAGCTGTTTTAATGGATGAACCGTAAAGTGCAATATGAATTCAGCGTAGGAATGTCAAGAATGGTTTCAGGTTTTTCAGAGATGACGGGTTGCCTCCTGTTAAGCATTGAGTTTTAGGCCATCGGCTGGGCGCAATGAGCTTAGGGAGAATGGAGGGTAAAGGATATCTCAGCCAACTTTGTATTGGTCAGGTTAATGAATGGTTTGAGTCTCTCATTGTTCACGACGAAAGGTTCTGAATCATGGTTGAGTGGACTGATCTCGACGGCTCCATTTCTAAAGATTCGTCAGACGAGGTAAGGTCCGATCCATTTTGATCGTAGTTTACCTGGGAACAGTTTAAGCTTGGCATCAAAGAGTAGGACTTTTTGACCAGGATGGAAGATCTTTTAGGATATGTGCTTGTTGTGAAAGGCTTTAACCCATTCTTTGTAAATTCGCGAGTTCTCATACACGTCATGGAGTAATTCATCGATCTCGCTCATTTGAAGCTTTTTGTGGGTTCCTACCTTAGAAAGATCTAGGTTGTAGTTCCGTACTACCCAATAGGCTTTGTGCTCCAATTCGACGGGGAGGTGACATGCCTTCCCGTACACCAATATGAAGGGAGACATACCTAATTGGGTTTTGTGAGCGGTCCTATAAGCCCACAAAGCTTTCGGAAGTCGGGATGACCAGTCCTTCCTGTTAGGTCAAATAGTAACCTGGAGGATTTTCTTGATCTCTCGATTTGATAGCTCAGCTAGACCATTAGTTTAGGGGTGGTACGGAGTAGAGATTCGGTGCGACACCCCGTATTTGGTCATCAGTGATCTGAACTGAGCATTAGTGAAATGGGTCCCTCCATCAAAGATTATAGCACGTGAAATCCCAAACCGTGAAAAGATGTTCTAATGAATGAATTTGATAACCACCTTATGATCATTGGTTCTGGTTGGAATGGTTTCGATCCATTTGGATACGTAGTCAAAGCGAGTAGAATGTACTCAAAGCCGTCCGAAATAGGAAAGGGTCCCATAAAATCAATCCCCCATATGTCGAAGATTTCGTATACGAGAATCGGCTGTAAGGGCATCATATCACGATGGCTGATGTTTGCTATGGTCTGGCAACGAGTGCATGCTCTACAGTGATTGTATGCATCTTTGAAAAATGTGGGCCAATAGAAGCCACACTGGAGGACTTTCGCTGCGGTTTTATGACCTGAGAAATGTCCACTGCATGCCTGGTCATGGCAGACAGACAAGATGTCCTGAATTTCCGCTTCCGCGACACATCGTCGAATGATTTGATCAGCACCGATGAGAAAAAGATACGGGTCTTCCCAGAAGTGATACTTGGCATCGGAAAGTAATTTGTCCTTCTTGGCCTTCAGCCAATCGGACGGGATCTGATGTGATGCCAGGTAGTTTACTATATCAGCAAACCATGGAAGCCCTATATTGATAGTCAGGAGGTGCTCATCAGGAAAATGTTCCGTAATGGGTCCGGAAGGGTCGATGATCTCAGAAGGAAGGCGGGACAAGTGATCAGCTACCATATTTTGTTTTCCCACTTTGTCGTGAATCTCGAGATTAAACTTTTGCAATAGCAAGATCCAGCAGATTAATTGAGGTTTCGCATCCTTCTTCGCAAGATGCCTCATAGCTATGTGATCCGAGTAAATGATAACATGGGAACCTAGGAGATATGATCTGAACTTTTCCAGGGCAAATACTATGGCTAGTAGCTCTTTCTCAGTAACTGTGTAGTTACGCTGAGCCTCGTCAAGTGTCATGCTAGCGTAATAGATGACCACATCTATTACGAACTGCGAATAGATGTAGTTCCCGCATCTATTCTTACATATTTTTCCCGCATTACTTACATATTTTTCTAATTTATCTTTCTTCTTCGATTTATTGTCTTACAAGAACCCGGTCGAGGAGCTAAAGGTGGTAGCTTGGAGTAAAGTGTGGGTAGAGACATTTGTAAGTTTTCCCCCACCATCCCTACCCTAGATTTCATTTCACCACACTAATAACTCAAACCCAAATCAACTTAGGTGCCTTTTATAAACCCTAGGATAGATCTGGTTGTTTGTTTGCCACCTCCACTCATTTCATCCCGCATATATAAAAAAAAAATACTCTTCTCTTGTGGGATTTATTAAAAGTGACACACATTAAACACCCACAACTTTCAACTTAAGGCGCACCATTCTACTTTTATTCTACCACTTAACCAGGATTTGACCTGTGGACCCAGTACACTTCAACTCAATACACATAAGTGAGTAGAAATCTAAATAGCTTAAACATCTGTGTGCCTTAACTAAGTGGTGCAACAAGCCAATTGAATGAGCTATTTGGGCCGCACCACTGAAGATAAAAGTCATTTATCAGTAGCTTGCCACTTAGGGTTTATCTTTAGGGCTAAATCAGGCACTCCACATTATTTTTTGATTTTTAAAGGAATATATCATAACCAATGCTTTCAAAACTTGGAGTGTTCTCTTGAACTTGATTGAATACACCTAAGATTAAACCCTAAAAGCTACTAAACAAGGTTAAACCCTAAAAGACACATCATCAAATAACCTTGTCTGCGAACCCTAGTTGTGCACGCACACGCATTTGAATTGATCATTAAGGGCACAACCCATCTAAAGGGTCCATCACATTCCAAGAGCACAATCATCCCAAGCCTAATTAAAACTAAGTAGACATTGGCCTTAAGGATTGATTCGCTCTTTGGGGCTCAGACAAAGATTTTTTTCGATTAATCTGCTTCTACTGGTCCATCTAATGTCAAGCTAGGGGAGTACCATCAAACTACCGCGGCTGGGGGGTACACTAGGAACCAGAGGTGCAAGCCAAAGGAAGAACCTTCTCCTCAGCCCCTCCTAACTGGTTGGATTGACCGAATAAAAGTAGACCAAATCGGTTATAATCTCAAGACGGGCCCTCGAAGTCTGTAGGTCTTTAGGATAACCCAACTAAGGGTAGGGTTGATTGCTTGTATTGTAGGGCTCCTTTCTTTCTTCTGATATCCCTTCTTATTCTACCATGTATCCTTCCACATCCTACACTCATTTCCCATCCTACCCTCCTACCACCACTTATACCCAAGATGATTACTATCCCGACTCGACTTATAATTACCCATCCACTAACTGGGATAACTTTGATTGGGGATACGATACCGGACCTCAGTGTCTAGAGCCTAACTGACGTAAACATTTTATATCACATAAACTGTCTATTTATGCGTGTTCTTAGGCGTAGCGTTGCATCATACATTATAAATATTGCATAACATGCATCATCTTGCATTTAGGTTAGATTGTATAAAGTTTAGGTTAATTTGCCTTTTTGTGGTCAGGTAACAGGGTGATACTCAATCAGGGCCTTGGATCGAAGATCCAACCATATGGATTTGACCAGGGTGACGATCAAAGTTCAACAACTCCAAGATTGCTCTGATCGGACTTTCGTAGCATCAGATATAATCTGAGGAAGCTCAGAGGTCAAGGGCCAAGATGGTGGAAATCCGCACTTCAGATGACAAATCCGATTGCACGGATGGGTTCGGATTGACAATCGCAGCCCAATAATGCAAAAATTAGTTCAATTCGACATCCATGGCACCATCCAGACCCTCCAAATCCCTCACTGCCCTGTCTTCTCATCCAACAACTGAGAGTTGATCAGGTTGCCTCCCTCAAGCCACATCTCATGTGAGAAGAATTCCACATCTAATCTCAACCTCGAATCAAGATCCAACAGTCAGCATTAAATGGTACAGGAATTCTTTTCTTGTCTATCCACGCATGTAGTGCAGTGGATAACATCCTTCCGCACTGAGGTCGCGGGATCGAATCCTCGCAGTGCACCTCCTGAACGCAAATCCAATTTGAGTTAGGACCACCCGATCTCGTGTGGACGGCCCTGATTCGTCCATGTCATGCACTTAACGGCTGAAGTAGGCGCATGATGAGCAACTTAAGTCGTTCAATCTCGCGATCAGACGACTGAGATCGCGAGATTGTGGGCTTTAAGCGTTGAGGAAGAGAATATGAAAGTGTGGGCGCGATGTGATCTGAGCCATCAGATGTGAGATGGATGGCTGAGATCGCGAGATCGTGGATGAGCGTTGCATGTGTTGAAACGAAAGGAAGAAGAAGAGGCACGACTGGGGCACACATGTTGTCGACGTTCAGGCCTTTAGTGATGGATAAATCTGTCACTAAATTCGTCATTAAAGACCATGAAATTAATTTTTAAAGTGAAATGACCTTTGTACCCCCTCCAATCTTCACCTATAAAAGGCCTTAGGACCCCCACACGTTCTCCATCCCTTCCATTACTTCTCTCCCTATCCAAAGCTCTAAAGAAGCTGGTCCCAAACCCGTGATGCTCCTCTAGAGTCAAAATCAAAGTTTTCTCTCCCCCGTTCCGAAAGTGGATCATGCGACGACGAAGTCTTGCCTCGCTCTAGGTTCTTCCCACTTCATTCTCCTTCTTCCTGCTTCGACCTCCATCTTCCATGTGTCGCCTCGTCTGGCTCATCCTCAAGCAATCGTCGAGGAGGATACTTCTCTCTCCGTTCTCTTTACCACTTTCTAGAGTAGATTTACTGCTTTCTAGTATAGATTTCCTGCTTTCTAGTTGTAATGATTAGTGTAATGAACAGCATTTGATGATGAAATCCATGTTTATTCTACCTCTCTTTTCTCTTTATTTGTAATATTCTCTCTTTGTCTTCTATTCTTTATTCTTTAAGTAGATATTTAGTTTAGATTTAATTCGACTAGCTAATCCACTTCGTGATAATTAAACAAATGCAATTTTTAATCAAACGTCCACCTCCTTGTGTTCGACCCGAAATTCTTAGAGTTTTGGTAAAATTATCTGTTGACGGATTTCTTTGCAAATCAAACTACGATGACGAGTTTTCAAAATCCAATTTCGTTTGCGTAGATCTTCCGCTCAAACATTTTGATGATCTTAACAAGTATCTTTTGGATTGGCTTCAGGATGTTAAGGATAAGGGCCCGGGTGAGTTTTTGCTTGGGAAATTATCGAAATTGAGGATGAGATTTGTGGTTGATTTAGTTCAATCTTGGGCTGATTCCTAGGATAAACCCCCTTCAAGAGAGCCAATGTCAGAACTCGCTCAGGCACCTGTTGGGGGGGGGACATGTGTTACGAGACTGGGATTGACCAGGTTCTAGAGAAATCGAATAAGGATGATTTGATTTCTTCACCTGAGATCCTTGAGTCGAGGTACAAGGAAATGTATGTCTCCATGGATCAGAAAGTGATTGATGATTTTGAGACATACATCATTGCGGATTTAGATTTCTTTGATTCTGAAGGTGAAGAATCATTATGCGAAGTCTCACATGAATTTACAGAACACGATTTTAGTGAGACAACTGGGCTTGAGGAATTCGATAAAGAATTTGATGGCCTTGAAATTGAGGAATTTGATCTTGTTGGGGCTCGCATGGTGGATTCAGATCCTGATTTCATGAAGGATTCAATTCAAAGCCCCATTCCTCAATTACACCCCTTTGAGCTTACTGAAGATTTTGAAATCACTAAACCCAAGTCGATTTTAATTCAGTCACATCTTTTAGACTTGGAAAATTCAGATGGGGTGATTAACATGCATGAGGTCCCGAAATCTGAAATCTGAATGAGGAGGATAGGAATTGGGAAATGATGGTTTGAGAAGCCAATTTCGGAGGAAGTAAAAGATCGAGTCTAAGGGTTTCTATTTTTCTGAAACCACCAACATTCTACTAGGACCCTTATGGCATCTTTGACTCAGAGGCTGTCCAACCCAAGCAAACAATCATTGATTATCCTTTGGAGCTTGATCTCTCTGTTATCCGACTTTTTGGACTTGGGTTGCATCCTCACAAATCGCAGGCCCGACCCTGCTTACATACTGATCTACTCGACCATGGGGTATGGGTTTGCATCATAATCTAGTCCACATCTATGGACATCTGCTGGTAGGTCCTGAGGTGAGTCTTTTTATTCTGATTTTGACCTGCACCTATGAATTTTTTATTTCTTCTTCTTTGTATAGTGTGCCTAGCTGAAGGCACTAATATTTAGCACGTATACAGTTTCTTTTCATCTCGGAGCGGACCCGTTATTCACGCAATTCAGGTGCTTTCTACTCTACTCTACTCTATTTCATGTCTTTTTAATACAATGAGAAAATTGCATTAGATAGGCATGGGGGGGTGGATATTCATCTCTGAAGTATTTCCTCAAGTCCATATATTCTTTTTATTTTCTTTATATTTATTTTTTTTTAAAAAGAGTTGAACTAGGAAAGAGAACTTGGGCTTTAGGAAATTTTCAATCTCAGAGAATAAAACTTTATGATTTGAACACTTAGACCCTTCAGGTCTTCAGGCTTAATCAGCTTGGGTGTCCACGAAAATGTGGACTTGTTTCTTGTGTCCTCGCCATTCTAAATTCATATTTTAATTGGTTAAATAAGTTGAGGTGATAAGTACACGACTTATCAATCTGCCCTCTGATTTGAGAGGATTTTAAGTCTAAGCATCTACACACTATTTGCAATGACTTGCTTTTCGACGATTTTTACGGAAATTGGGTAGCTAATGAACCTTCTAAGATGTTATGGCTGGAAAGGTATCATGGGTAACAACCCATTGGTAGGTTGTCCAGAGCTCAGTCACACAACCATTCTTTTCTTGTTGTCTTTAGATAAATCTTAGATCAGGGAAGCCACCTACTTAAAGAAAGAAAAGAAAAAAAAATCCAAAAAGAAAAGAAAAAAATAGAAAAGGATAAAAGAAAAGAAAAAGAAATAAGACACACTTCACCGCACGAGTATGGCTGGCAAGTTATCATGGGTAACAACCCATTGGTAGGTTGTCCAGAACCCAGTTCAAGAAATGCATGTATAATTCCAAAACACTTAGGAAGAAGCGGAGAAGTATAATAAGCCGGGGAGATATACACTGGGTTCGCCCTTGTGTTGACCCCATAAAATTAAAAGTAGGGAGAAAGCTACCGATCGAATAGATACTCCTTTAGGCAAAATTTATTTTCAAGGTCACCTAGGGATGTAGAAACCCGAAGTCCGTTTTAATCGCCGATCAGTGAGTCTATCACATTTCACACAAAGATGCTTAGAACTTAGGGTTCTCTTCGAGTCTTGGGTGGGTTGAGTGGCTATAGAAAGCTACTCCAAAACCCTAAACTCAAAAATCCGCAAAAATTAGAAAAGAAGAGAAGAAGAAAAAGATCCTCATTTGAAAAAGGTGAGGGCTTGAGGCGGTCTGCATTTTGGTAGACACCTAGGCACTGTTGCATCTCTGTAGTTCAGGTCAAAGTTGAAATTCATAAGCATTGAAAAATAACTATTGCCCAAGAAATCTGACCTAATTCTCTTATAAATAGCATGTAGTTTTGCTAGGGACTAGCAAAAGATAGGCATGGGGGTGTGATGTAAACAAGTTTATATCACATAAACTATCTATTTATGCGTGTTCTTAGGTGTAGAGTTGCATCATACATTATAAATATTGCATAACATGCACATCTTGCATTTAGGTTAGATTGTATAAAGTTTAGGTTAATTTTCTCTTTTTGTGGTCAGGTAATAGGATGATATTCAATCAGGGCCTCAGATTGAAGATCCAACCATACAGATTTGATCAGGGCGACAATCGGAGTTCAACGACTCCAAGATCACCTCGATTGGACTACTGTAGCATCAGATATAATCTGAGGAAGGTCAGAGATCAAGGGTCAAGATGATGTAAATTCACACTTCAGATGACAAATCTGACCGCACGGATGGGTTCGGATCGGTGATCGCAGCCCAACGGCATGAAAATTGGCTCAATCCGACATCCGTGGCACCATCTACAACTTATAGAAGATGGACGGTCTAAATGATGCCACGTGGCACCATCCAGACCCTCCAAATCCCTCGCTGTCCTGTCTTCTCATCCAACGGCTAAGAGTTGATCAGGTTGCCTCCTTCAAGCCATATGTTATATGAGAAGAATTCCACATCTAATCTCAACTGTTAAATCAAGATCCAACGGTCAGCATTAAATGGTACAGGAATTCTCTTCTTGTCTATCCAGGTGCATAGCGCGATGGATAACATCCTTCCGTGTGTGAGGTCGTGGGATCGAATCCCAGCAGCGCACCTCCTGAGCGCAAATCCAAGTTGAGTTAGGACCCCCCGATCTCGTGTGAACGGCCATGATTCGTCCACGTCATGTGTGTGATGAGCTACTTAAGTCGTCCGATCTCTCACGATCGGACGGCTGAGATCATGAGATTGTGGGCTTTAAGCGTTGAGGAAGAGAAGATGAAGGCGCAGGAGCGATGCGATCTGAGCCATCGAATGCGAGATGGATGGCTGAGATCGCGAGATCGTGGATGAGTGTTGCATGTGTTGAAATCAAAGGAAGAAGAAGAGGCACGGTCGGGGCACGTGTGTTGCCCACGTTCAAGCCTTTAGTGATGGATAAATTCGTCACTAAAGACCCTGAAATTAATTTTTAAAGAGAAATAACCTTTGTACCCCTTCCAATCTTCACCTATAAAAGGTCCTACGACCCCTACACTTTCTTCATTCCTTCCTTCACTTCTCTCCCTCTCCAAAGCTCTAAAAAAGCTGGTCGCAAACCCGGGATGCTCCTCTAGAGTCAAAATCAAAGTTTTCTCTCCATTCCGGAAGTGGATCCCGCAACAACGACATCCTGCCTTGCCCCTAGTTCTTCTCGCTTCGACCTCTGTCTTCCAGGCGTCGTCCCATCTGGCTCGTTCTCCAAGTAATCTTCGAGGAGGATACTTCTCTCTCCATTCTCTTTACCGCTTTCTAGAGTTGATTTACTGCTTTCTAGCATAGATTTCCTGCTTTCTAGCTGTAATGATTAGTGTAATGAACAATATTTGATGATGAAATCCATGTTTATTCTACCTCTCTTTTCTCTTTATTTGTAATATTCTCTCTCTGTCTTCTATTCTTTATTCTTTAAGTAGATATTTAGTTTAGATTTAATTCGACTAGCTAATCTGTTTCGTGACAATTAAACAAATGCAATTTTTAATCAAACGTCCGCCTCCCTGTGTTCGACCCAAAATTCTTAGAGTTTTGTTAAATTTATCTGTTGACGGATTTCTTCACAAATCAAACTACGACGACGAGTTTTCAAAATCTAATCCCATTTGTATAGATCTTCCGCTCCAACACTAACCTTGGACAACACGACTATGATTACAATCCTTCCCAGAGCTACAATGATTATAGATCTCCACCCTCGGTGATCAACCTAACCCGATCTCCAATCAAGAAGGATCTGTTGACTATAACACCTACCGTCCCCAGTATTCCACTGAATATAGGCTACCACCATTCTTTGAACAACCTGAGACGACCTACTATCAGGGAGGAACCCAAGAACCTCAATATCTTGACTCCCTTAGAATGAACCCAAACCCACCTAACCCTGAACTGAACCATTCAATTCAGGTGAACTAGATCCAAGACAGGGTGTTGCCTAACTTGAGGAACACCATCCAATCTTTAGAGGCTCAGCCAACACCATGCATTGAAGCATTGGAGCCTATGATAAAAATGATTGATGAGCTGACTAACTCTTTATTGGCTTTACTCCGGCATGTTAGGGATAGGGGCCTGGGTGAGTTTCTACTTGGGAAATTGTCGAGGTTGAGGATGAAATTTGTGGTTGCCTTAGTCCAATCTTGGGATGATTCCTAGGATGAACCCCCTTAAGGAGAGCCAATGTCTAAACCCGCTCTGGCGCCTATCAAGGGGGATACATGTTTTGAGATAGGAGATTGATGCGAAGTTTGGTGTGATTTGTAAAAGCGGGTTTTCAAGTCGTTGTAACAAGCCAAATCGCATACGCTTTTAAATTTATATTCTAAGATAGGAGGGTATCTAAGGTCATCCAAGGAGGTAAATTTGCAATTCAATTATCTTGCTTAGAAAATAAATCTCAACTTTCTTTTTGGTATTTTAAATATATAATTTTTTTTAGTTTTGAAATAATAAGGGCAAAGCGCGAATTGTGACAGAAAAGTGCTAACACCTAAAATTGCTAAGCTAAAACTTAAGAGATGGAAATGTCCACCACCTAAGCTCACTCTAGGCAAGTGGAGGCTTAGTGTAATTAGGGAGTAGGAGTAGAACAAGTGCTAGAACAAAAGTAACAATTGCAACAAGAAATTAAAAAGAAGGCAATTTAATTAAGCGGAATTTGTGTTCTCTACAAAGACAAGTAGAGGAATGCTTCTACCAGAAAAGGAAAATATAAAAGCAATAAAAGAAATACAAATCCTCTTGTAAAATATGGTGAAGAAGGGAGCTTGCCCGCTCCAAGCCTAGCTGCTCCTTGGCTTGAAAAGAGGGTCTCCTTCTTCTCCTTCCTTGAAAGCTCCTCCAAAGTGGATGCTACCACCTTCAAAGCTCTCCTTCAAGGGTGGGTGTGCACCACAATCAAGCTCTCCTCCAAGGTGGCATTGACTACCTTCAAGACCTCCTCCAAAGGTCTTCCTTGCCTGGCTCCTCCTTTGACTGGCGTGGACACAAGAGAGAAGGGAAGGCACCAAAGGGACAGAATATCCCCTTAATTTTCTTCTTCTTCTCTCTTGGGCGTGGGCTCCAGGTAGAGTATGAGAGGAAATTTGCTAGCCAAGGATGGTTTGAATGGTGGTGGGTGGTGGTCTTTTTATAGGGTAGGATGAGGGGTTAAGGTGACTCTTGAAATGGAGAGCTAATATGGAAAGATGGAGGTGGTTAGGTGATCCTAGGGCTAAGGATAGTTGGCGCCACCTAAGGGGTGTAAGGGGGGTAGTTATGGGTGGCCAAGGGACACCTAAAAGTGGCGCCAACCATGGAGAGGTGCCATGGGTTGGCGCCAACTTCTAGGCTTCTAGAAGGGGGTTGAGGTGGATGGTGGATATGGCTTGGAGGGGTTATGTGTAGGGTGGATATGGGAGTTGAGGTTGGCGCCAAAAGGGAGGTAGTTAGGGTTAGTTTTGAAGCCAACTTTAGGTGTCTTTTGGTGGTTAGTTGAGGGGTGAAAGGTGGTGAAGAGGTGGCGCCAACTTTGAGTAGAGGTGAAGCTAGCTTAAGTAGGCTTAGGTGGACTTGGATTGGTAGGTTATGTAGGTGGAGTTAGTGTTAGGTTTTTGGTGTCAGGGAGGTGGATGCTAGCTAAGCTAAGCTAAGCTAGCTTAGCTAATAGTGGAGTAGAGGAGGAGGTGTTGGAGCTAGGGTTTGGAGGGAGGAGCTGGATCTGAAGAATCTGGAGCTGAAATGGAGCGTGCAGCTACTGAAGAGATCAACATGGGGTTACTCTAGCTGGCTTAGCATGCTAGTTCTTTGCTAGCTACCAAGCCAAGCTAAAGTGAGCTGGCTTCTGTTGAATGGAGCTGAGGTCAGCTGGGTTTGGTGCTCCCGGGGAGGATCGAGCTAGTTGAGATAGCTAAGGTAGCTTAGCTCAACCAAGTTGAGCTAAGCTGAGTCCCCGGGAGCTGGACTTGAGCTTCCTGAGCTGGGATGAATTCTTCTTCAGCTGGCTGGAGTTGAGTGGAGCTGGATGTAGCTGGATCTGAGCTGGGGTGAACTCCAGTCAACTCAGCTGAGCAAGCTAGAGCTCCCTGTGGACTAGTGGGAGTTAAGATGAGATGGACTCAACTAAGTTGAGCTTGATCTGAGCTGACCTGAGCTAGGGTAAGCTAAGATGATCTCTCTTGAGATGTCATTCAGCTGAGATTAGCTGAATGGGGCTAGGATGTGCTAACCCTAGTCCAAGTGAGCAAGGTTCCAGCTGTGGTGAGTTGGATCAAGCTGAGTTCCAGCTAGCCTGAGCTCCTCCTTCACTAGTTGCCTTCTTGAGTGCTAGGGTACTAGATATCTAGCAATCTGTTTATCCCTAACACTCGCAAAAACACATTAAAAACACAATAAGAAATGCAATGCATGCCTAACCTAATTAATTCCTAAATGCAGCCCAAAATCCTGTTTGCGGAGCAAAATCCTAAGAGATAGGTTTGTTTTAATGCATAAAAATGATGATAAACTGGCATTTATCACACCCCCATGCTTATATTTTTCTAGTCTCTTAGCAAAACTTAAATTTTTACAAAATGGAATTTTTTGGAAATCTAATTTTTTTTTAGACTTTTGAGGAGAAAAAGATTAAGGGACCTTAGTTGGTCTAAACACAGGAGGCAGAGGATTTGTTAAGGATAAACATTGGGATTTATTTTTGGATCCAAAAATTAGACAAAACGAGATCAATATATCCTCCAGAAAATTCACAAATTAACCCCTTTTAATTCAGATGACTTGAAATTTCTATTTTTAGGATTTTTCTAGCTCTTGAATTTGATCCTCAACTTTTAATATCCCTTAAAACGTTGTGTCTGTGCTTGTGAAAAGCCAACATTTATATGGGCATGTTTTTGGTTTAAAACATTTTTTTTCCCATGCTTATTTTTAGCTTAGTCTTACAACAGATGTGTCGGGATCATCATTCCCGTTACCAATCCTCGAGGGGGCTCTGGCGCCAGTACTTCAGGATAGCACTGTCCATAACACCACCCAGGAGCTCACAACCCCAAAACACAATGCGATGTAAAGGGGCACTCTAAGCAAACTCAAGCTCTTTCTCCGACACTATAGGTAGAGCACCATCCAAGACACTTGAGCTGCTAAAATGTACTTTAATGCTCCATCTAAAGATATAAAATATAGATATGGAGCAGTGCTGAGGTGGTAACATGTTGACATTGCATCCTCAAAGGAGCCATTTTCCTCCTCTACGGTGGGAACTCAAACCAATGATCTGCTTCAGACATTTACTAAGTCCAAACTAGGGAGTTTTTCAAATTTTTAGTTTAAATTTTAAGTGTTGGCTTGTGTGTGAAATTTGACATAGGAAGTTCTGCAAGAAATGCAAGTTTTTGAATCAGAAACTAAGTCAGATACTTTCCAAATTACAAAAGAGGATCAAGTGACCTCAACTATCATGAGTTCAGGTGGAGTTTTAGAGAAGGATACCTGATCTAGTCGAAAAATAGACCTTGAAATTCTAATGATCAGATCCGCATCCTCATCCCTAGTTTGTTAAAGATTAAATCTCATTGTACCAAAAGTGAGTTTTTCAACCTTAGTCCCGATTTCAAAATTTTTCTCAAAAAGTTTTCAACATTTATATTTTTTTGGGTATGCAAGCAAGAAAATAAAATAACTAAAGAAAAATGCATGTTTTTAGGTTTTGGAAATCCTAATTTGATCATCAAATTTAGAAACACCCCCCATGCTTAAGATATGCAATGTCCTCGTGCATTAGGAGGGAAAATGGATCACCTTAATGAAGAGCGATTGGGTTTAGGATGGTCAAAACCTGGAAAAAGAAAGGAAAAAGGAAAGCAAGAAAAAAATGGTGGGTTACCTCCCATCTAGTGCTATCTTTTGCACCATTCAGTCGGGCATGAAGGTATGCACGGAAGATGGAAAATCATGTAAATAGTTGGACACTTGGATGCCCGCAAAAAATGTGTCTTCTTCTAGATCCCTAGAAAATTGATTAGAAGCAATACTGGGATCAAAGTTGGATGGAAAATGATAAGTGTAGCCCGAGTCTGGCCATGGTTTCAAATTAGGTTGGATGCCAAACTCGGGCGGGGCTGGTGGTAGGTCCAAAAGAAAGGAGTCGGGGAAGGGATGGTGAGAATTGGGTGAAGTTAGTGTGGAAAAGTGGGGTGTAGGAAGAGTGGGTGGGTTAGGGTGATTAGGGGGTTCATCAGGAATGGATTTTGGGTTAAGACAAGTTTCTAGATCACAAATTTTGCCGACCACTGATTCTGAATCAGAGTCCTCAAAAAAATTGTGGTCCGTAAGGGTACCTATCAACATTGTCTCCTCCACCATATTGGAAATTTCTATATCTGAGTCCTCAAAAAAGTTATCATCATGGAATCTCCTGGAGGATTTGAAAATATCTAAAGTGATAGTTTGGCTGGTGCAAGTGATATCCATTTTACCTGTGTGGCAATTCATATTTGCCTTTGCAGTGGCCAAAAAAGGACGTCCAAGGATTATTGGGGAGTCTAGTAGTGATTCAGGTAAATTAATGTCAAGGACCAGAAAGTTTGCAGGGAAGACACAATTCTGGACCTTGACCAAAATGTCCTTGACAATCCCACAAGGTTTGATTGTAGATCGATCGGCTAATTGCAGGGTAACCTCAATAGGTTTTAATTCACCAATTTGAAATTCTTCAAATAAAATCATGGGAATAATATTAACTGAGGCACCAAGATCAAGGAGGGCATGATCAAAGGTAGTATCATCAATAATTACTGAAATTAAAGGCGCCCTCGGATCTTTCATCTTAGGAGGCAGCTTGCTCTGTATGACAGAGCTTACTGTCTCCAAGAGATGCACATGTCCTAGATTTTTGACCTGCCTTTCAGGAGTACAGATATCTTTCAAAAATTTGGCATAGGCAAGTATATATTTGATGGCATCTAGGAGAGGAATATTGATTTGAACTTGCCCAAATAGATCCATGAGTTCTTCTGTGGTGGGCTGAGATTTCTTTTTTCTATTGGTGGTGGGGTGGAGAGCTTGTGGGAAAGGGATAGGAATTGTGTCTTGAGATTTTTGTATTTCTTTTTCTTCCTGATGAGGAGGTGGGGAGTCAATTTGCACAGTGATGGGGATTTCACCAGGTTTGTGTGAAGGCCCAGGATCAGTGGTGGTTTTCCCACTCCTCAAACTAACTGCATGTGTAGTCGGATTATTATTTGGAGGAGGTAGGGGGGCCTGCGGTTGTGGAAACCTGGGAGGTTGCTGAGATGGTGGATTAGTAGGAGGCTGATTCAGGTAGTGTGGATTTCTGCCCAGATATTGGTTCCTTTGGTGATTAGGGTTGGGCATGGGTTGGGACGGAAGATGTCCTATAGGTCTTTGCATGGGAGCAACCCCAATCTGATTGTTCATATTTGTGATGGTGTAGGTTACTTCCGTCATTTTTGTTTGCATTTCCTGCAGGGTTCTTATCATCTGGGCATTGATGCCTTGTTGGGATGGCCCAGGATGAAAAGTTGGATTCGACCTATACCCATTAAAATGATCTGGTTGGGAAGGAACCTGATTATTCCAGGAGTAGTTTGGGTAATTTTTTCAATTGGAAGAATTTTTAAAGGGCTCCTAGATGGTAGAAATATTATGAGTGGGGTTAAGATCCGGATAGTTGTAATTCCCCAGTGAATCGTGAGCAACCTTAGAATACTGGTAATAATCAGCAGGAGTAGTGTTGAGATTGTGCAAATTTTCTCTTCGTGGAAAGTTAGGTCGGGTTAGATGTGGACTGTGTGGAGCTTGGGTTGATGTGGCCAGTCTTTCCTCAATCTTCTTTTGGTTAACGTGAATCTGGTCGAGTTTTTGGGCGATCATTTGAAGATCATCTTAGGTGACAGGGATAGCTTGGGTGCCTACTTCATGAACGCTGAATTGCGGGTTTGGAGTTCTGCAAAATGTGTTCATGGAAGCTTGATTAAATGAGTTTTCACTCATTTCTTCAAAAAGGTCAAAGGCACTTTCAGCATCCTTATTTAAGAAGTTGTAGGAACATGAGGCATCGACGAACTGTCGGATTTGATCTTCTAATCCATGATAGAAGATTTGCATGAGCTGCCACAAAGGAATTGATGCGGATTTTACATGGTTTGTTAAATACGTCGTTGTAACGCGCAAAACCGATCAACTCTTAAAGTTATAAACCTAGATAGTGGGGTATCTAGGGTCGTCCAAGGAGGCAATATGTTTGCAAAATTAATTCTCTTGCTTACAAAATAGATCTCAACTTTCTTTTTGGTCTTTTTCAATATATCATTTTTATGTTTTTGAAATTAAGGCAACATGTGAAATTGTTGGCGAGAAAGTGACTTTCACTCAATTCAATATACTACTTCTAAAGTGGCAAGTAAAGCCTCTCCCTAAACTCACTCTAGGCAAGTGGAGGCCTAGAATAATTATGAAGAGGGAGTGAAGAATGCTAAAAACAAAGCAATTAAAAAAAATGCAACTAAAGAAATTGCAAAGATGGCAACTAGATTAATGAAAAAGTGTTTTACAAAAAAGCCTAGTAGATGAATGCTTCTACTACTAGAAAAATTGCAATAAATAAAAGAAAACACAAATCCTCTAGATAGATGGTGAAGAAGAGGGCTTCCTGCTCCAAGCTTGGTAGCTCCCAAGCTTGAAAAGAGTCCTCCAACTCCTTCCTTGCTATGCTCCGCCAAGGTGATGTCCTCCAAAGCAAGCCCTAAGGGGGCATGTCCTAAGCTTCTCTCCAAGGGTGGACATCCACCCTAGGTCCTTCTCCTTTGCCTGGCCATCCTCGTTGAAGTAGAAAAGTCCTCCTCCTTGGCGTGGCCCAAGTTGAAGAGAGTGGGGAGAAGGCACCAAAAGGGCTGGTGATGTGCCCCTTTAATCTTCTTCTCTACTCCTTCTTCTTGGCCATAGGTGTAGGTGGGTATAGGTAGAAAAATGCACTAATGGAGGATGGGAGTTATGTGGTGGTAGGGTAGGGTAATTATAGGATGGGAAGGGGGGTGGTTATGGTTTTTTTTGGAGGGAAATGAAGGGGTGCTTGGATATTTTTGGAGGGAAAAATGGGAGGGAAATGAAGAGGTGCCTTGGTTTTCCCTCCAAAAATGCCTTCTAGAAGGCAATTTTGGAGGGAAAAAATGGAGGGTGGAGATGGGTTTTGATGGTGGATGTAAGGTGGTGATGGAAGGGATAGTTGGCACCAAAATAGAGTAGGAGTAGGTGGTTTTTTGCTGGAGCTTAGGTAGTCGGGTAGTAGGTTTTGGTGCCATAGAGGTGGACTAGCTAAGTTAAGTAGCTTAGCTAGCTTAGCTAGTAGGGAGTAGAGTTGGAGGCATTTGGAGCTCGGGTTTTCAGGGAGTAGAGCTGGATGTAGTCATCTTGAGCTGCACTAGAGCTGGTGGCTGCTGAAGAGAGCTGCAAGGAGCTACCTTAGCTGCCTTGGCTTGCTAGTTCTTTGCTAGCTACTAAGCCAACTTGCAGCAAGCTGGCTTCTGCTGAAAGGAGCTGAGGTGAGCTGGGTTTAATGCTCCCAGGGAGGATCAAGCTGGGTGAGGCAGCTAAGGTAGCTTAGCTCAACTGAGTTGAGCTAAGCTGAGTCCCCGAGAGCTGGACTTGAGCTTCCTAAGCTGGAATGAAGTCATCTTTAGCTGGCCGGAGTTGAGTAGAGCTGGATGTAGCTGGACCTGAGCTGGGGTGAACTCCAGTCAACTCAGCTGAGCTAGCTAGAGCTCCCTGTGGACTAATGGAAGCTGAGATGAGCAAGACTCAGCTAAGTTGAGCTGGATCTGAGCTGACCTGAGATAGGGTGAGCTAAGATGAGCTGAATGGAGCTAAGATGAGCTAACCCTAGTTCAAGTGAGCTGTAATTCAGATATGGTGAGCTAGATCAAGCTGAGTTCCAGTTAGTCTGAGCTTCTTCTTCACCAGTTGCCTTCCTAAGTGCTAGGGTTTTGGTGTTTTGACAATCTGCATATCCCTAACACTCACAAAAACACATTAAAAAGATAATAAAATGTGCAATGCACGCCTAACCTAATTGATGCCTAAATGCAGCCCAAAAACCCGTTTGCGGAGCAAAATCCTAAGAGCTAAGTTTATTTTAATGCATAAAAATGATGATAAACTGACGTTTATCTGGAATCTCGTGGTGCGGGCAACTTCTTAAGAGATCTTGAAAGCTTTCCCAAGAATCATGGAAAGTCTCACCAGAATTTTGTTGAAAGGTCGTAATAGATCTTTGCAAGGAATTAGTTTGACCTATGGGAAAGAATTTTTTGAGGAAGGTGCTCTTGAGTTGAGGCCAAGTTGTGATGGGTCGATCGATGGTCCTGAACCAATAAGCGGCCTTATCTTTAAGAGATAATGGAAAAAGCCGCATCAGCCATATGTCCTCTTGCACATTTCGGGAACAGGTTGTTTATGTAAGAAGAGTCAGCTCTTCAAGATGGCTGAAAGGGTCTTCCCTAGGAAGGTCATGGAAGTGTTTAATCAAGTTCAAGACTGCAGGCTTGATCTTAAAGTCCCCCTCTGGTATGACCACCCCTGGTCATTCCTCATAATAAGACGGATCATAGAAATCTTTTAGAGGAATAATGGGCTGCTGACGAGGTGGTGGGTTTGGCCTTTGATTGTCTAGGTTTTGGATGTTCCTAGTCAATGTTTATTGATTGGAATTTAATTTATCAATCTGCTCAACCATCAGTTTTAAAAGATTGATGTAAACACATTTATTGAGGGTAAAATGCCTATTCATGCATGTTCCTAGGCTTAGATTTGCATTTCATGTTATAAATATTGCATAGCATGCATCATTCCGCATTTAGAGTAGTTGTATATAATTTAGGTTAATTGCATCCTTTTTGTGGCTAGGAGAGAAGGATATTTATTTCAGAGCCTCGAATTGACGATCCGACCGTACGGATCTGATCAAGACGACGATCGGAGTCCAACATCTCTGAAATCGCATTAATCGGAGTTCTGTAGCACCAAATGCAATCCGAGGAAGATCAACGGCCAAGGGACTAGGAGACATAATTCAGAGCTTCAAATGATAAATCCGACCACACAGATAGATTCGGGTCAATGATTGCAGCATAACGGCGTGAAAATCGACTCAATCCGACCTCTGTAGCAGCCCTTACAACAAGAAGATGGACGGCCCAGACTACGCCATGTGGCGCAGCCCAGGCCGCCAGCGCATGCACGCAGCACCGCACGCGCGCAGTAGCGTGGGTGCGCAGGCGGGCGCGCAGGCACAGCAAGGTAGGAGCGGCGCCAGCGCGGCTAAGGTGGACTACAGCGACGCATGAGTTGGACTTACAGCGACGCTTACAGCCATCGGTAATTCATCGCATGCCAGCAAAGCCAGCAAGCATGAGTTGCCTACAGCGACATTTCCAACAACGGCCTGGATGTCACTAATGGTCCCATACCGATTTTTGCCTCTTCTGCACCACTATATAAGGACCTACACCCCCTCCCTTCCAAGCCATCTCTACCTACTCTACTCCTACCTACTCCCAAGCTCTAGCAAGCCTACCAACGCTCCATTAGAGCTTGTTCTCAAGCTCCCAAGGTGCCTATTAGTGTTGCGAACCTCTGGCCCACCAAATACTCCTCGAACTTCCATCTCCCTTCATAGGTCACCTTGGAGTTGTCCTCTCACCTCCATTCTGGTAGCAGATCAACTCCGTCTTCTCTCTTCCATTCCGGAGCTACGCCGAAGCTTTCCTCAACCCGACGTCCTCCAGCATCTCACCTCCATCGTCCCGCTCCCCACCTCCTTTGTCCGAGCTTCTGCCAGGAGCCGTCGTCTTGCCGAACAACCCATCGGGAGATTTCCTCTCACCTCCCTCTCTTTATATGCTTTCATAGTTTCTTGTAATTGACATTGGAAGTAATATATATCATATTTATTCCACATCTCTATCTTGTGATACATTTGCTTGTTTTCTTTTATTTCAAAAATACAAAAAAATAACAAAACCCCAAAATACCAAAAAGAAACAAAATGAAGCACAGTTTTCAAGTAAAGTAAACGTCGCCTCCCTGTGTTCGACCCGGGACTCCCTTGGAGTTTTGGTATAAATTTTATCTGATCGACGTGTTTTGCAACTACGACGATTGGTTACTTGTAACCTCGATTTCTAACATGCAAACACGCGCGACCATTTTAGCACCGTTGCCAGGGAGGCAATGGAATTTGCTTTATTGTTGCATTTCTTTCCATTTACATAGCATTAACCCTACTTGTCTTTGATCTACTGTCTTACAGGTACCCTAGCATGGAGATCCAAGTGCGGTAGACCAGAGTAAAGTGCGGGTAGAGTTTTTGTAAGTGTCCCCCACACCACCCCCACCTTAGTTTTCATTCCATAACCGAATAACTCAAACCCAAATCAACTTAGGTGCTTTTATGAACTCTAGGATAGATTTGGTTGTTTGTTTGCCACCTCCACTCACCTCACCATCCAAATAAATAAAAATAAAAAATAAAAAAAAGTGTTATCAGATTATGGGATTTTCTATAAGCTACACACTTAACACCCACAACTTCTCACCCTAAGGCACACAATCACATTGACTCTACCACTTAACCGGGATCTGACCTGTGGACCCGGTACACTAAATTCAACACACAAATAAGTGAGTAGAAATTTGAATAGGTCAAACATTTTTGTGTGCTTAACTAAGTGGTGCAATAGGCCAATTGATTGAACTGTTTGGGCCACACCACATAAGATAAAAGCGATTCATCAAGTAGCTTGCCACTTTGGGTTGATTCTTAGGGCTGAACCAGGCACTCCACATTTTTTTCTTTGATTTCTAAAGGAATATATCATCACCGGTGCTTGCAAAACTTGGAGTGTTTTCCTAAACTTGATTGAATATACCTAAGATTAAACCCTAAAAGCTAGTAAATAAGGTTGAACTCTAAAAGGCACATCATTAAATAACCTTGTTTGAGAACCCTGGTTGTGCACACACACATTTTAACTGATCATTAAGGGCACAACCCATCTAAAGGGCCCATCACATTCCTGAAGCACCATTGTCCCAAGCCTAACTAAAATTGATTAGGCGTTGGCCCTAAGGACTGGTTCGCTCGTCGGGATCCAGATTGAGATTGTTCACGATTAACCTGCTTATACTAGTCAATCTAATGTCTAGATAGGGGAGTAGCACCAAACGACCGTGGCTGGGGGGTACACTAGGAACCGGAGGTGCAAGACAAAGGGAGAACCTTCTACCTAGTCCCTCCTTCTAACTGGTTGGATTGCCTAGACATAAGTAGAGTAAATCGTCTATAATCTTAGGACGGATTCTGAGAGTCTGTAGACCTTTAGGCTACCCAAACTAAGGACAGGCTTGTATTTTTATATTCAGGGCTCCTTTCTCTTCTGATTTCCCTCCTTACTTCACCATGTACCCTTCCACATCCTACACACATTTCACATCCTATCCTCCTACCACCACTTACCCCCAAGATGATTACTATCCCGACTTAACTTGTAATTAGTTAGCCACTAGCCGGGATGACTTTGATTGGGGATATGAATCCAGACCTCAGGGTCCAGGGCCTAACCATTGACGACAAGACTATGATTATTATCCTTCCTAGAGTTGTAATGATTATGGATCTCCATCCTTTGATGACCAAACCAACCCTATGTACAATCAGGAAGGATATCATGATTATAACACCTACCCTCCCTAGTATTCCACTGAATAAAGGTCGCCACCATCCTTTGAACAACCTAGAATGACCTAATTTCAGGGAGGGACTCGAGAACCTCGACATCTTGACTCCCCTAGATTTAACCTAAACCCACCCAAACCTGAACCAAACTAGTCGGTTCAGGTGAACCAGATCCAGGATAGGGTGTTGGCTAATTTAAGGAACACTATACAATCTTTTGAAGCTCAGCCAACACCATGCACTAAAGCACTAGAGCCTATGATCAAAATGATTGATGAACTTAATAGTTCTCTATTGGATTTGCTCCAAAGTGTTAGGGATAGGGACTTGGGTGAGTTTCTTCTTGGGAAATTGTTGAGGTTGAGGATGAAATTTGTGGTTACACTAGTCCAATCTTGAGATGATTCTCAAGATGAACCCCCTTCAGGAGAGCCAATGTCAGAACCCGCTCGGCGCCTGTCAGGGGGGATACATTTTCTGAGACTGGGGATGACCAGGATGGGCTAGAGCAACCATTTGAGGATGAACCGATTGATTCACCCGAGATCCCCGAGCAAGGGAGCGAGGAAAAATGTCTCCACGGACCCTGAAATGACATATGATTTTGAGACATATATAAATGAGGATCATGGATTCTTTGACTCTGAGGGTGAAGAATCTTTTGGTGAAGTCTCACTTGAACTTAAGGAAGAGAATTTTAGTGAGATAAATGGGCTTGAGGAATCTGACAAACCAGTTGGTAGCCCAATTATTGAAGATTTGGATTCGGTTGGGGTCAACTTGGAAGATCCGAATCTTGATGGTTCAATCAGTGACCCCAGTCCTCATCTGCACCACGAAGAGCTGACTTTTGAGATCTTTGTGCCCAAGTTAATCTTGATTCAGCCACGATTTCTGGACTTGGGAGAATCGTATGGGGTGAATAATATGCTAGAGGTCCCAAAGCTTGAGCCTTTGATGTTGGAGGATAGAATTGTTGAAATAAAGATTTAGGAGGCTAATTCTGAGGGAAGTTTGATTTTGGATCTAAGGGTACCTATTGACCTAAAATCACCTACTTTCTACCAAGACCCTTACTATATCTTTCACGTGCAACCCAAGCTCGAAATAACTGATTATTTTTCTGAGCTAGATGTTAAGTGGACAACCGCACCTATTGAACCATCTTTACCTGTTGTCCGACACTTTGGTCTTGGGTTGCACACCACTAAACCGCAGGCCCGGCCCCGCAAACACAACAACCTTCGATTCTAGGTGATTTTCATCCCGAACCTGAGAACCACTCTACCCTGGGGCATGGGCCTACACCATAATCTCGTCGACGTCTGTGGGCATCTTCTGCAGACGAGTTTCAGGATCAACCTTTTCATTTTGATCTTGACCCGCACTTGTGAATTCTCAATTTCTTCTTTGTATGTATGTCATGCCTAGTTGAAGGCATTAAACTTAGCACGTGTGTATACACTCTTCTCTCTGTGGAGCTGACCGGATTTTCATGACACTCAGGTGATGTTCTGTTTACTTTGCCCTTTTCATGTCTTTATTTTTACAATGAGGACATTACATCATTTAGGCATGGGGGGGTGGATAATCAATTCCTGAAATCATTATGTTAACTCCGTAGAATTTCTTTTAGTTTCTTATAAAATTTAAAAAATTTGAAAATTTGAAAAAAGATAAAAAAAGAAATTAGGAAAAGAGAACTTAGGCATTTGGAAGTTATTAACTTTAGGAAATGATACGAGAGGACCTAAACACCTAGACTCTTCAGGTCTTCGGGCTTAATTAGCCTGGGTGTCCACTCGAATGTGGATCTAGTCTCGAGTCCTCACCAATTCAAATTCATTTTAATTTGGTAAATAAATTGGGATGATAAGTATGCGACTTATCAACCCACCCTCTAATTTGAGGGGACTTTAAGCCTAAGCATCTACACACATTTTTTTGCACTAACTCACCTTCCGACGGTTTTTACAGAAATTGGGTAGCTAATGAACCGACTTGGGTGGTGATGCAGATTTTACGTGGTTTGTTAAATACATCGTTGTAACATGCAAAATCAATCAACTCTTAAATTTATAAACCTAGATAGTGGGGTATCTAGGGTCGTCCAAGGAGGCAATATGTTTGCAAAATTAATTCTCTTGCTTACAAAATAGATCTCAACTTTCTTTTTGGTCTTTTTCAATATATCATTTTTATGTTTTTGAAATTAAGGCAACATGCGAAATTGTTGGCGAGAAAGTGACTTGCACACAATTCAATATACTACATCTAAAGTGGCAAGCAAAGCCTCTCCCTAAGCTCACTCTAGGCAACTGGAGGCCTAGAATAATTAGGGAGAGGGAGTGAAGAATGCTAAAAGCAAAGCAATTAAAAAAAAATGCAAATAAAGAAATTGCAAAGAAGGCAACTAGATTAATGAAAAAGTGTTTTACAAAAAAGCCTAGTAGATCAATGCTTCTACTACTAGAGTCCTCCAACTCCTTCCTTGCTATGCTCCGCCAAGGTGATGTCCTCCAAAGCAAGCCCTAAGGGGGCGTGCCCTAAGCTTCTCTCCAAGGGTGGACGTCCACCCTAGGTCCTCCTTTGCCTGGCCGTCCTCCTTGAAGTAGAAAAGTCCTCCTCCTTGGCGTGGCCCAAGTTGAAGAGAGTGGGGAGAAGAAGGCACCAAAAGGGCTGGTGATGTGCTCCTTTAATCTTCTTCTCTACTCCTTCTTCTTGGCCGTAGGTGTAGGTGGGTATAGGTAGAAAAATGCACTAATGGAGGATGTGAATTATGTGGGGGTAGGGTAGGGTATTTATAGGATGGGAAGGGGGGTGGTTATGGTGTTTTCTTTGGAGGGAAATGAAGGGGTGCTTGGATATTTTTGGAGGGAAAAATGGGAGGGAAATGAAGAGGTGCCTTGGTTTTCCCTCCAAAAATGCCTTCTAGAAGGCAATTTTGGAGGGAAAAAATGGAGGGTGGAGATGGGTTTTGATGGTGGATGTAAGGTGGTGATGGAAGGGATAGTTGGCACCAAAATAAAGTAGGAGTAGGTGGTCTTTTTGCTAGAGCTTAGGTAGTAGGGTAGTAGGTTTTGGTGCTATGGAGGTGACTAGCTAAGTTAAGCAGCTTAGCTAGTAGGGAGTAGAGTTGGAGGCATTTGGAGCTAGGGTTTTCAGGGAGAAGAGCTGGAGGTAGTCATCTTGAGCTGCACTGGAGCTGGTGGTTGCTGAAGAGAGCTGCAAGGAGCTACCTTAGCTGCCTTGGCTTGCTAGTTCTTTGCTAGCTACTAAGCCAAGCTAAAGCAAGCTGGCATCTGCTGAAAGGAGCTGAGGTGAGCTGGGTCTAATGCTCCCGAGGAGGATCAAGCTGGGTGAGGCAGCTAAGGTAGCTTAGCTCAACTGAGTTGAGCTAAGCTGAGTCCCCGGGAGCTGGACTTGAGCTTCCTAAGTTGGAATGAAGTCATCTTTAGCTGGTCGGAGTTGAGTAGAGCTGGATGTAGCTGGACCTGTGCTGGGGTGAACTCCAGTCAACTCAGCTGAGCTAGCTAGAGCTCCCTGTGGACTAATGGGAGCTGAGATGAGCTAGACTCAGCTAAGTTGAGCTGGATCTGAGCTGACCTGAGCTAGGGTGAGTTAAGATGAGCTCTCTTGAGCTGCCATTCAGCTGAGATGAGCTGAATGGAGCTAGGATGAGCTAACCCTAGTTCAAGTGAGCTGAAATCCAGCTATGGTGAACTGGATCAAGCTGAGTTCCAGTTATTCTGAGCTTTTTCTTCACCAATTGCCTTCCTGAGTGCTAGGGTTTTGGAGTTCTGACAATCTGCATATCCCTAACACTCACAAAAACGCATTAAAAAGATAATAAAAAGTGCAATGCATGCCTAACCTAATTGATGCCTAAATGCAGTCCAAAAACCCGTTTACGGAGCAAAATCCTAAGAGATAAGTTTGTTTTAATGCATAAAAATGATGATAAACTGGCGTTTATCAGGTGGTATGGCTAGAAGTTGTCGGTGGTGACAGCTTATCGACCGATTGTCTAGAGCCCAGCCACAAGACCGTTTTCATTGTACTTCCTTTAGGTAAATCTTAGATCAGGAAAGCCACCTACTTAAGAAAAAAAAAAGAAAGAGAATGATAGGTTTTGCTTCGTGGTACTGTGCAGGAAAGAAGAGACGCAAGAAAGAAGTGAATGAAGGTAGCAGCTGAAGGTAAAGGCTGAAGAAGGACTTAGCCACAGTAAGGAAGGAAAAAGAAGAAGAAGAAAAGAGAAGCACTGTAGCAGAGAAGCAGCAGAGGAAGAGAAGAAGAAGAAGAAGGTAGTCGCTGAAGGCAGAAGAAAGAGAGAAGCAGGGACTTAACTGCAGAAGAAGAAAGAAGAGAAAGAAGAAAGTCAAGGGAAGAAGAAAGAGAGAAGCAGGAGCGGCCAAGGAGAAGAAGAAGAAGACAAGGAAAGACAAAGAAGAAAAGAAGGCAGAAGAAGCACAGCCGCAGAGAAAGAAGAGAGAAAGAGAAGGCCAAAAAAATCACAAATTAAGCACTATAGCAAAACTTTTTAAGACGTCTAATTTTTCATTAGACGTCCAATTTTTTAGCATTATTTCTACATTGACATTACTCCTCAATTTTGGTTGAATTGGTTATTGCTTTCTATTAAATTGAGAGTTGTGCTCTTAAGTTTTTAAATACCCAATTGCTCCCTGTGTTCAACCTCAGAGACTTTGGTTTTCGAGTTATAAATTCTTATTCATTTTCACGGCGATTTCATTTATACTACAACGAAAATCTTTTAAAAACACGATTTCTCCTCGTCAACAGTTTAGGAGAAGAAGCATTGCTTCTTCTCGACAAACTAAAGATGTTTATTGGTCTTCACAGAGGATCTATTACAAATTCTACATCTAAGTGTGAAATTGTACTAGATTCTAAACTCAAGAATCAACTTAAGAATAAATCCCTAATAAAACCTTAATAAAAATTCTTTATGCCTAAATGCATTTTTTTGTGACATAAAATTAGACATGCAATGTCCACCCTCCCTTGCCTATTCATTACAGTGTCTCATTGGAATATATGCATGAAAATCAAAATATAACAAGCAAGAGGAGGGGATATCACCTGACTGTGCTTGTTAATCCAGGTCAGCCTGAATACAGAGGATGTAGAGCTACCTGTACAGAGTACTGGGTTACCTCCCAGCCAATGCTAAGTTTAACGTCATTTGCCGAATTCAGTTCAGCTTGAAGAAGATTCCATAAGGTTGATGTGACCATCAAGAATGGGATCACAGTTCTGCATGATATAAGGCTTCAATCTCTGACCATTCACCTTTGTCTCATGGCCATTCTTGGGATCCAGGATAAGCACAGCTCCATAAGGGTAGACTTTTCTTACAATGAAGGGACCTATCCACTTTGGTCTTAATTTTCCCGGAAAGAGCTTCAAGCGTGCATCAAATAACCAAACCTTTTACTTAGGGACAAAGCCTTTTCTGGAGATGTAGTTATCATGTAAAGCTTTTGTCATATTTTTATAGACTCTTGCGCTCTCATAAGCATCATTCCGGATTTCGTCCAATTCAGTCAATTGGAGTTTTCTTTGTCGTCCAGATCGATCGAGATCGAAGTTAAGTGTTCTGATTGCCCAATAAGCTTTATGTTAAAACTCAACGAGCAGATGGCAAGATTTTCCATAGACCAGACGGAATGGAGACATTCCAATCGAAGTTTTATATGTAGTTCGGTAGGCCCAGAGAGCGTCATTCAATTTGGTAGACTAATCCTTCCAATCTAGGCGGACCGTCTTTTGAAGGATCTTTTTAATTTCTTGATTGGAGATTTCAACTTGTCCGTTGGTCTGCAAATGGTATGGAGTAGAGATTCTGTGAGTGACTCCAAACTTGGCTAGTAAGGTCCTAAATTGGTTGTGAGTGAAATGGGACCCGCCATCACTAATCATAGCTTTGGGCACACCCAACCGACCGAAGATGTTCTTCTTTACAAAATCCATGACCACTTTATGATCATTGGTTCGGGTTGGGATAACCTCAATCTATTTGAATACATAATCAACTTCCACCAGAATGTACAACTATCCAAATGAATTGGTAAAAGGTCCTATAAAATCAATGCCCCAAACATCAAAGATTTCGACTTCAAGGACTAGATTTAAGGGCATCATGTCCTTCCTGGTCATGTTTCCTAGATTTTGGCAATTGATACATGACTTACAGAAGTTGTACGAGTCACGGAATAAAGACGGCCAACACAATCCACTCTGCAGTACCTTGGCTGCCGTCCTTTTTCCTGAGAGGTGACCTCCACAAGCAAAAGTGTGGCAGAATTCTAGTACACTTGTAATCTCCTCGTCTAGAATACAACAGCGGATAACCTGATCCATGCAAACTTTGAATAGCTCTGGGTCTTCCCAAAAGTAGTATTTGGCATCAGAAATCAACATATCCCGCTTATGCTTAGTCCAATACATGAGTAGTTTTCCAATGGCCAAATAGTTGACAATATCTACAAACCAAGGTAGTTTGCAAACAGTCAAGAGAGTCTCATCAGGGAAAGAATCACAGAGTTGAGGAGTTGTAGAGTCTACAAGGATTCTGGAGAGATGATCTACTACTACATTTTGAGTACTAGATTTGTCTTTGATTTCTAAATCAAATTCTTGCAGCAGAAGGATCCATTTGATTAATCTGGGCTTTGCATCCTTTTTAGACATCAGGTGCCTTAATGCAGTGTGATCTGTGAAGATTGTGACATGAGATCCTAATAGGTAAGGTCTAAACTTCTCCAGAGCAAACACTACCGCTAGCAACTCTTTTTCTGTAGTGGTGTGGTTTCTTTGAGCCTCATCCAAAGTTTTACTAGTGTAGTAAATCACAGATGGTTTCTTGTCTACCTTTTGTCCCAAGACTGCTCCGATGGCATAATCAGAGGCATCGGTCATGATTTTGAAGGGATGGTCCCAATTAGGAGGTTGTAAGATGGGTAATTGTGTAATAGTCTCCTTTAGCTGATTAAAAGCCTTTAAGCAATTTGAATCAAAATCAAAGAATTGATCTTTTACCAGCAAGTTGCTTAAGGGCCTCGCCACCTTAGAAAGTCCTTAATAAATCAACGGTAAAATCCCACATGTCCGAGAAACGATCTTATATGCTTAACTGTCGAAGGTGGCGGGAGTTTGGTTATAGTGTCCACCTTGGCTTTATCCACTTCGATTCCTTTTTCAGACACAACATGACCAAGGACTATGCCCTCCTTAACCATGAAGCGACTCTTTTCCCAAGATAGACCAAGATTCACCTCAATGCATTTTTGTAAAGTATTTTTGAGATTGATCAGACATGATTCAAAAGAGTCCCCGAACACAGAAAAATCATCCATGAAGATTTCCATGAAACCACCCACCATGTCTGAAAAGATTGTAAGCATGCACCTTTGAAAGGTTGCTAGTGCATTGCATAATCCAAAAGGCACTCTATGGAAGGCAAATGTTCCGTAGGGACATGTGAAGGTGGTTTTCACTTAATCCTCGGGGTGGATAGCTAATTGATTGTAGCCGGAATAGCCATTCAAGAAATAGAAGAATTGTTGGCCGATTAGTCTTTACAGGATTCAATCAATGAAGGGAAGTGGAAAGTGGTCTTTCTTGGTTGCACTATTTAGCTTCCTATAGTCGATACAAACTCTCCAAGAGGAAGCCATGCGAGTTGGAATCAATTCCCCATTATCATTAGTAATCACAGTCAGCTCGGCTTTCTTAAGAACCACTTGTACAGGACTGATCCGCAGGCTGTTAAAGATTGGGTAGATTATTCTCACATCTAACCACTTGATTATTTCCTTTTTCACTACCTCCCGCATGTTAGGATTCAACCATCTCTACATTTCTCAAGAGTACGTGGGTGTGCATCTCGCCTTCGTGCTTCAAAAATCGCGTGGGATCATGCATTCGATCGCGATCTGCTCTCAACTCACCACGTGGCTCCATCACCGTGCTTCGCTCGACATCGAACAGCCAATAAAACCCGTGCACTACTCTTTCCTTATTTGAGCATCGCGTGGCTCGAACCCACACGCTTCGCTTCCAGCGCAAGCGCATGAGCCAACGCACTACACGCGAGTTTTGTTATAGTTTCCTCTTTGTGTCTATTTATTCTTAACCATTGGATGGTCGGTGTAGATGCATCGTGGACTTTTACATGGCCATCCAACGATTGAGAGTGAGCTAGGGATGGTCTTCAGAGGTGGATCGGCGGTGAGGGGCGGCTGTGATGGCGCCATCATGGCCATCCATCTTCTTTTCTTTGTATTTGGTGATGTAGACCTCCGATTGGGTTCATTTTTGCACTATTGGATTGCGATCGTTGACCCGGATCCATAAATGCGATTGGATTTTTCATCTAGGTCTTGGATCTTTGTCCTCTAGCTCTATGGCCTCTATTCTTCTTTAGACTGCACAAGATGCTCTGGTTGTCTGAATGAGACGATTTCGAAGGCGTTGGACTCCCGTTGTCATCCTGATCAGATCTGTACGGTCTGATCTGTCATCCGTGGCTTTGAATCATCTACGATTAAAATCATCTCTCATTAGTACATAAAATGATGATATTATCTATATGACTAATAAACTAGCTATTGTGCAAATTACGACGCCTATGAATGCATTATTCCTAAGTTATGGTAGAATCTAGCTTAATTCAGGTGATTTAGGTTGCATGGTTGCTGTGTAATCAAGTTGCTTCCTAGGAAGCTCTGAGTTTAGTGCCTTCAGCTGGGCATTGATTGCACAACAATCATGCAACCTAAATCACCTGAATTAAGCTAGAACCTATCATAACTTAAGATTAATGCATTTATAAGCAAATTACCTGAATTAAGCTAGAACCTATCATAACTTAAGATTAATGCATTTACAGGCATCGTAATTTGCATAACAACTAGTTTATTAGTCAGATAAATAATATCACCATTTTATGACCTAAAAGAGAGACGATTTTAATCGCAGATGATTTGAAGCTGCAGATGTCAGATCAGACCAGACAGATTTGATTAGTACGACTACGAGAGTCCAACTCTTCCGAAATCATCTCGATCAGACAACCAGGGCACCTTGTGCAATCCATAAAAAAATGAATATCATAAAGCCAAAGGATAAAGATTCAAGCCTAAATGAAGAATCTAACCACACGGATGAATCCAGATCGATGATTGCAGTCCAATGGTGCAAAAATCAACTTGATCGAAGGTCGACATCACCAGGTACAAAGAAAAGAAGATGAACAGCCATGATGGCGCTACGTGGCGCCATCACAGCTGCTCCCTCACCACCGCCCCATCTAGGAAAACCACACCGCACGCTGTGGGCCATTGTATCTTCATCCAACGGCCACGAGCGCGCCACGTCACCTGCCCAGACTGGATAAGCATAAATAAAAACAAACAAGTATATATAACAGAATGTTCGCACAGCGTGTTGGTTCACATGCACACACGGAAGTGCGTGATGCACATTCGAGCAGTGCACTACGTGAAATTGAAGCAGCATTGGGCACAGGTGCAATTGCATTATCGGAGGGTAGAGGTGCGACCCCGTGGCGCGATCAGAGTGTGCCACGGGCGGACGTGTGACCCTACGCGCTTTACAAGATTAGCAAGGTGAGGTGAGGCCGAGGATCAAGCGCTGAAAAGGGCCTTGCGAGTGCGCGTGATCCAAGGGCCTTGCGGAGAGAGGTTGTTGCAGCAGGCACACGAGGTGGAAGCAAGGTCGTGTGATCGCGATCCAAGGGCGCAGCAAGCACCACATGTCAGCTGGGGATTAAATCCGTGCCAAGTAGGGCGAATTTAAATTTTTTTGAGGCCAGATCTAATACGTTGATCTCCCGATCAATGGCTCTAATAAAACAGGTGTTGTTACACAAGATTAAGGGCTAAAATACCCTTTTTGCCCTCCACAAAAGCGATAAAAGAAGGCCCAAGGCCCCCCCAGTTGAAGCATCTCCCTCTTCCATCAACTCCAAACATCTTCCACCTTCTCTGCAACTCTCCGTCCCTCTGCAACTCAGCTCCGACATTCGTCCCGACACTCTGGATTTGAGGTGCTGCCGCATCTCTTACAAGCCTCCCACAACCGACGTCGTTTCTCTGCCACTTTCTTCTCTCTCTCTATCTCTCTATTTAATTCTAGTAGCATTCTCTATTGTAAAAACTCTGTTTAATTGAAATTAAAATTATGATCTTCTGAATGCTCGATTATACATCTAATTCCTATACATATATACAAATATAAATATTTGTTTACAGAAAGTTTTATTGGAAATTTTCCACAAAAATCGAGATTGCCTCCCTACGAACGACCCGATACTCATCGGAGTTTTATAAATTTATTTGTCGATGTGTTTTCGTGCTATACTACAACTAAATAATATTTTAAACGCAAATTTCGCGTCGAACAAGCATGATGCACAAACAAGACTGGTCTAGGTCAAGGAGGTGAAAGCAAAATCAGCCAAACCCAGAGTTTGAAGTCTGTGGATGCGAACTAGGTTGTGGTGGAGTCCCGTCCCTGCAAATGGTGTACCATGCATGTCTATGTCTGTTCTTCTCTTAGTCTATGGGCATGCAGAGAAATTGATTTGGACAAACACAACCCAAATCTAAAATGCTGAACACTAAAAACATAAGTTTTGTAATCAACTTGTGTCCCTTTAAAGTTGTAATCCCCCAAAGATATATCAATTCCAGTGCATTCGGGTTGCAGGATTTCAATTCTGATAGGGCACGTAACAAAATCAAGAGTTTCAAAATAGGCCCTAAGCATGAGGTTGCACTCAAAAGAAAAATCCATCCCTTCTTCAACTGGGGTGTCATTGCTCATACCCTCCAATTCCTTCACCCAGAATATTATCTTCTCCTTTTTTACATCAGCTCCCATTTCCAAGTTTGCAGTAGAGGTAGGGCCAATTTCATCATCCAACTCAGACTCAGATTCATTCCTTTGGCCCTCCTCTAAGATTGTGATAGGGTTTCAAATGATTCAAAATCAATTATTTCGAAATTCCATTCCCCATCTTCAATTCTGGATGTCACTTTCACCAAATCCTTTTCCTCAAGGAGATTGGATTTGGATTCATAGACATCAACCCTTAAGTTCTCAATTTTCTCTTGATTTTTGCCCTCAACCTTCCCTAAGGAATCCTTAATGACATTTTCTAATGAGTTGTCAAACAATGGAGGTGTATCAATGGTGGACTGAACCAATTTTGGGCAACTAGGTGTAGTCCAATTGATCATTACGGGGCCTTGCTTCCTGGATTCAGTAAGAGAGGTTGTTTTCAATAGTTTTCTTTGGCCCTCTTCCTCCAGTTGTTGGAACATATCCATCATGGCTTGTTGCCCTTTAATCAATTCTTGATTCTGTCTTTGTAACTCCAACTGAAGGCTATCAAGAACTGATCGGGTGTCATTAGGTTTCCCTTGGATTTGCTCCTTAGTATTTAAATCAGAGTTGGGAGGGTATGGTTGAGGATGTGTGCTAGAGTTTGTACTGGGGTTTAAGTTCTTGGGTAGGTCCTCTATTCTATCATTTTCAAGGTCCAATTCTTCAAGAGGAACCATTTTCTGTTTTGACCTACTCCAAAATAATTGATGTTCTAAGTCCTCCTCCCAGTTGGATTCTTCATCAGGGGTCCAAATCAAAGTTTGATCATTCTTGATTTGCCTAGGTTTATGATCATCCTTTGATTTCCACTTTTCTAGAATCCCTTCCAATCCATAGGTCAAGTAGGAAAGATCCTTGAATTTGGATGACCTATCCTGGTTAGGGTCTTGGGAAGGGTGGGAGCCTTGGATTCTCCTGGAGCGTAGGTCCCATCAAATTGGTTAGTGGGTGGGTGGGACCTAAAAGAAAAGTCATCACAAGGAGAATCAAGATATGGATTCCCAAGGTTTGGATTGTACCCGTGGGTGGGTGGGTTGTAAGTATCCTAATTGGAGGTTGGTGTAGTCTAGTTAAAATTGGGATAGTTGGGACAAGAAGGGTATTCAAGTACTCAGGTCCTGGATTAAGTTCCCAACTAGGTGATTGGTTATCCCAAGTAAACCATTGATACGATCTACTTAGGTTAGAAAACAAATAATGTTGGGGATGGTTTGGGTAGGATGGATAAGCATTAAAATCCATGGGTTGGAAGAAGTAGAGGATGAGCGAAATAAGTGTGCACAATCAACACACAAAACTAGGCCCTACAGTGAAGACCTAGGTGACCTAGAAGCCCAGAAGAAAGTGATCGAATCTGCAGGCACTTAAACCTCTTTTCCCAAAGTTAATCCTGCCAGGTTGATTACGAGGGGGTTGAAGGGAAGGTTCTTCCTTTGGCTCACGCCGTCGGTTCCTTTATACCCCACAACCGCGGTCGTTTGACACTTGCCCGTAGCCTAGACACCGGATTCCACAATGGGAATTAAGGCCAAGTGCTTACAAACCCAATTACACTTCTAGGACTTAGATTGGTCCTATCTGGGTCACGTCAGTGCACAATTGGGTGTAAGGACCCAATGCCAAAACAAGTGTTCTTTATCAAGCAAGATTTAGAAGTGTGGTTTTTAAAATTTGAACCTTGCTTTAATGGATTTTAAAATTCCACTTGTTTACGCATTCAAATAGGGCACAAATGTATAGTTACACAGTTGGTGAAGATTGATTTTCGTTAAGGCCCTTTGTGTGGCTATAAAATCAAAAGCTCCCTAGTGTGGAAAATCCGAGGGTGTGCAACTTCTATTCAATGAATCCCTTTTTAAGATTTTGTCAAGGGGGTCGTGGGGATTTGAACTCGCACCCCTCCCTTGGAGGCCAAAGTGTTCACCATTGCGCCAAGTTGTTGGATTGTCATGGAGAGCATTCCTCACATACGCCTCTCCAGCCGTTGGATGAAGGATTAACAGCTGAGATGAAGCGTGAGGTGTGATGAAGGGAAGAGGCCATGGCTGCTGGGGGCGAGAGGGGCGGCCTGGATGGCACCACGTGGCACCATCTGGGTCGTCCTTTGTATTTAGAGGGTGCCACGGTGCACAGATCAAGATGATTCCCACACTGTCGAACTGCGATTGTCGCTCTGAAGCCATCCATACGGTCGGATTTTTCATCCGAAGCCCGTAAGGATGTCTCATTGTCCCCTGGCCATTGATCTTCCTTGAACTCGTTGCAGAAGCTACGGAGGTCAAATCGAGGTGATTTTGAGTTCGTTGGACTCTGATCGTCAATCCGGATCCATCCATACAGTCCGATCGCTCATCTGAGACCTATTTCAAAATGGACTTGTGCACATGGTCATTAAACATTGATTCTAAGCGATCTCAACATCAAATAATGCATAATGCATGCAATGACTCCAAACCCACTATGATATTATCGCACGATTACCCTCGAAATTAACTCTGATGATATTAACACTGATAATTATAGAGTCATCACCAACGTCTACTCAGTTTTAGAGCGAGGCTAATGCTTGTCCTTAGGGATTAAGTGAAGGGCGTTAGAGGGGTTGATGCCCATAAAAAGTCTAGTTAAGTTGTGTGAACAATCGAGTGCAAGGACCCAATGCCAAAACAAGTGTTTTCTTTATCAAGCAAGATTGTGATGTACGACTTTTAGAATTTGAACCTTGCTTTATTGGATTTTAGGATTCCACTTGTTTACAAGTTCAATCAAGGCAAAAAGTCACACGATTGGTTAAGATTGATTTTCTTTAGGGCCTTTTGTGTGACTATGAAGTTAAAAGCACCCTAATGTGGAAGATCCTAAGGTGTGCAACTTCTAATAAATCTTTTTTAGACTTTATCAAGAAAGGCCCAATTAAAGCAAGCAATGACCCTATCCTAACCAAAATCAAACAAGCTTTTCAACAAAATTAATTTCAGAATTTTTATAGGATGATAGACCACCCACATTCGTGTTTTTCCAAGAGGGGGTCAATCTATCCAGAACCTCTAGATCAATGCGCGAGTTTAGGAATTGAATCAAAATAAGCACTAATCTTTTTCAAATGCAGAAATATTCTACATAAGAAATGTAGAGAACTTCAAGATCTTTCTAAAAATGTAAATCTCTCACAAATCCAAGCTGCATGGAGTTCCCAGCAAAAGAAACAATCTGAGGGTCTCTAGAAATTAGGACAACCTTGCGCACTTCTAGTAGAGAATTTTTCACAACCAAATTACAAAGAGTTTGGCTATGAAATTTTAGGTAGTTTGCCCACTGGAAGGAGCATCTCTAAGATTTTTTTAAGAATTTTTAAAGGTGTTAAGTGTCCTGTAATCGTGTGCTCAACCCGAGTCCAGAAAATAGTGATGCAAGAATAACGGGTTGAGAATTTAGTGGTGGTGTTTCCTTTAAAAAACACAAGATAGGGTTTTTTTTTAGCACCACCACTTAGATCCTTTCCTTGGTCCAGAGATGAAGGGTTACCTTTGAATCGTGGGAAGATAAGATATCAAACCTTCGGGTTGATGGCGGTCTTCTCTTGCACTTCCTTTGATCCAATCCAACCCACTCTCCTTCCATTGTCAATGCACAAGATTCCAGCAACCAATGAGATGAGGGAAAAGCAAGTTAGATAACACAAGTACGAATAATGCCCAAGGAAATGAAAGTGAATAAAAGATAAGTTGCCTCCCCAGCAACGGTGCCAAAAACTGACATCGTGAAACATGCTTAATTAATTTGTTTATTGTAGCGTGCGCTTACGACATCAATTTTAAAGAGAATAATCGCACGTGAGTATGAGTGTCGAATAAAGGCAGGTGAGAAATCAGATCACTTAATCGCTTCAATGTCACAAAATATGTCATTTAGTTTGCTTGTGAAGAGAGAGAGAGAGAGATAGGGTTAGAAATTCATGATAAAGAGGTGATAATGGATAACTATGAAACCAAGCAAGATAATCTATTGCAAAAGATAGAACTGTTTTATAACTATAACACTAGAGGAAAGCTTAAAAATAAGATAAACATTAAACTAAAGCAATAAATAGAGAGGCGAGGTAGCCACAGCATTGAAGGGGCTTCCATCAGCGGCTCGGCGTCTCCGGGTCCTTGCTTGGGAGCTCTATAGAGTGGTAGTGTCACTAGGTAGAAGGTGGTAAAAGGTAGGTGGGGTAAGGGCCTTTTTATAGTCGAGGAGAAGAGATTTTCATCATCCATGGTCAATAATGACATTTAATTCATCGCTGAAGCTCTGCCGCGAGCGTTGCTAAAGGACCCAGCTCATGTGCCTGCTGGCGCTCATGGAAGTCGCGCCTGGTCGAAGGTGAGCCATTCGATGCTTCATCAACGGTCGAGATGAGCCGCTGAGATCGTGCGTTGCTTTAAGACATCTGGGTGTGCGCTTACCATTGAATTTGCATCAGAGGGCTAAGATTGCTAGCAAGATCACGCTTCAGATCGCGGCTTGGGTGCGCGTATGATTGATTGTCAGCGCAGGCGTCAGGGTGTGCGTGGATCCATTGAGCACTTCCAGCTACGCCACGTAGCCTCTATCAGAGCCGCTCGCTTGCGATTGAACAACCCTGATCGATTGAAGTGCGCTTTTGCGAGGATTTGGAAGTGTGGCAAGTTTCGAACGCTCGACGCTCACTTACAAGTGCGGCTCTCGCCCACTGCGCTATCCTCGTGGATTGTCATGAAGAAGCACGCGACGTTAACCATTAGATCCAATCACACAGTCGAGGCTGAGGCGAGGCGTGGTGCAACCGTCGCCGTTGGATCTTCATCTGATGATGGAGAGGCATCGCTGGAAGGCCTTCATCGGATGTGAGGCGTGTGGGTGAGGCACGAATGAGTGCCACGTGGCACAATGGGGACTGTTGATCATCAGATCAACTTTTAGGACTTCTTGGACTTGGTGAGGGAGCTACGGAGGTCGGATTGAGGTGATTTTCAGTCTGTTGGACTTCGTTCGTTGATCTGGATCCATCCGTATGGTTTGATTGCTCATCTGAGACCTGTTTCAATATACACGTGTGCACAAGGTCGTTAAACATTAATTATAAGCAATCTTAATGCAAGAATAACACAATATGCATGCAATGCTCCCAAACCCACTATAATATTACATTAATGCACATGTGCCCTCGAAATTGACTCTAATTGATAGAATTGTCGTCATCATATGTAGAGTCATCACATATGTGTTTTGTTGAGTGGCGGTGGTTCTCTGCAGATGTCGAGTCAAATCGTCCACCTTTTTCTCCATGATTGAGACCTTATCCAGGCGACTGGCCACCAATTCCAGATCAACAGAAGTGAATAGGCCTTGAGTCTCGTGTGCCCCTCATGTGTTTGTCAATGCGTGGGTGGTTGCCTGGTCGAACACACCCATAGATTCATTATTTATAGAGTTCTCGCACATGTTCTTGAGAATCTCCAAAACTGTATCTTCATGCTGATTGTTGAATGGGGCATTTCGTCAATGTTAGGCAAATGCGTTGTAGTATAACTGACAAATCGCTCTTCACCAAATAATATTTATAACTTGAATATCTAAAAGAAGTCTGAGGTCGAACACAGAGAGCAAGTATGGAATTCACGCGCTAATATTCAATTAAAATATAAATGAGCACAGGAAATAAGCCAAGAACAATGATATTCAATGAATGCTAATCTGTCACATTAGATATTCAATGTATAACATGAGTAATCCAAAGAGTTAAAGAGGACAAAAAGATATCTAAGGAAAAAAAATGGTGATTTAAATTACCAATTATTAGTCTAAGCACATATATATCAACTATTCAATGAATATGAAATAAATGAACAGTGGTCAGATGTCTGGCATGTGGATTAGACAAGTTAAATGCCACCTTCTACAATGCTTTTCATCTGATCTTCTTCTCTTCTGCTACCTTTCCTCTTCTTCCTCTTCTACTTCTCTTAGGCATGGCTCTTCTCTTCAGCCTCTTCTTCTCAAGTCTTCTCTCTTCATAGAGCACAAGGGTCCTCTCTCACAGCTAAGTGTTGTCCAACGCACAGAGGAGCAAAACCCACCCTCCCCCGTTCTCTCTTCCTTTCCTTCCTCCTTTCCTTTTCTCTCAGATATCTGGTTCAATCGGGTATTTGGGTATGCGAAATCGGGTCCAGGGCTGAAGAGTATGCGATTCATTATTTATAGAGTGTCACAACCGAGGAGTGATAGGCGAGTTAGGTCATGTGAAGGGTGAGCGAGGACCTCACCCCAAAGTGTTCTGAGGTGACAAGGCCATGTGAGAAAATCAACTTGTGCATAGCAATGTGGCCTTCCACGCATGATGTGGGACTAAACCCACAAGGTTTCTCTTTGTGCAAAGCTGCAGTTGGAGGATGGGCTAATTGGTGCAGCTGTTGATGTTGAGGCTCGTAATCGAAGACCTGGAGTAATGCCTGGGATGTATCCGCACAGCCTAGATGCAGCTCTTAGCGAAGAATAGGGCTGTGACTTGATGAAGACAGTCGATGAAGACATCACGGTGGCAGAGGTTCAGTGAGCTACCTGAAATCAAGAATACGGGCTAAGTGCCCTAGTTAAAATGTTCATAAGCTTTGCCGGAATACGGCAAATGTGATGAGGGAGGTTTCGAGGGAGTATGGTGATCGGATAGTGGCTAACAGTGATGGAGACGAAGTGTGAAGGATGGGTTGTTCGGTGGGTCTTTTGTGTGGATGAAATCACCCACAGTGAGAGGGGTTTTGATGGGCTTGAGTTGGAAAAGGTTGTAGAGTAGGTGGTGAGGCAGTTGGCGGCTTGTGGTGTGAGATGGATCTCGCCGAAAATATGGCCGAAGGTGAAGAGGATGACGGTGATTGGCTGCGTCGGGGGTTGTTTTTGGATTTTTGATAAAGGTAATGATAAGAGAGGAAGAAAGGGTCCTAATTACCTACTTTAAGGGACGAAAGGGATAGGAAGGATGCCGAGTATGGTTTGGCCGGCACCGTGGAAGGAAGGGCCTCCGATGAGGGAGAACAGCGAGGAAGAGAGGAGAAGACAACCCTCGCTGGTATTACGAGTGGTGAAGGAGCATGAGGAGGAGCAACTGGCCGGCTATATTCTGTGACGATCGACGAAGAATGTAGACGGGGAAACTCGCTGGAGCTCGTGGAGCTTTTGGCTGAAGAGAGGAGAAGAAGGTGGAAACACCGGCCAAAATGAGCTAAGGAGGTAAGGCATACCATGGGCGTGCTTTTATAGGACTTAGGAGAGCATTCCAAGCTTGGAAGCTTCACACATAAGAAACCCTAAACTTCAAAGGATTCGCATGATCTTTTGGGAAAGAATTAAAGCCCAAGATTAGGTTTAAATCATAGAGAATTCTCTCAAGAACCTTCCTTCCAATTTTGGAAGAGATCCGCCAATCAATCAGGGAGAGATCCCTACTTAAAGTCACCAAAGTAGAACTTCCTCTACAATAATGGTAGAGGGACCTAATTGCAAAGAAGATGATGAAGTTAGGGGCCTTTTTGCAATGAATTTCAAAAGCTAGGGGTGTGTGTGTAAGAAAAAGAGTCAGACTGGACTAGAATCCAAACAAGGTCAAGATGTTCTTTGATTAGGCCAAATTTTGGTACAAACCTATTTTAGACCAAAGAAATCTGATGGTGAAGTAGAATTTAGGTTTTGACCAAGTTTGACTACATAATTTGCGTAGAAACCTAAATTAGGGTAATTATCTAAGACACTATTTCAGGTCAAATTGGGTTCCAATGGTCAAAGCAAGCATACCAAACCTTATGGAATATTTTTCTATGATTTTTAGAAGGTTTAGGTGAATTTTATCCTAACCAGAACCTCAGTTAGTTAAGCGGGTCTATTTTTAAGGTTTTAGATATCCATTAATTCTTGAAATGCGTGAAAACCCATCTGATAGTCAATCCCTACCTAGGACCTCCAAAGGTCACTGGCAACCCTACAAAACGGGACACATCCCTCGTAGGTGCAATACATTAGGACAGGAAGTTCGTCCTCTTCTGGATGCTGTGGGAGCGGTCGGATTGGTAGGACCTCTTCCAACCCCCTCTATCAATGTCTCGCGCTATCGGGTTGGTCTCCCCATAGGTCATCACCACCTCAACCATGCGTGAGAAAGTGGACAGCTTCAGGGGCTTTACATACCCTTGTTTGGTAGGTCGAAGGCTCTTCGTGAACCTCCACAGGTGCTTCTCCTCAGTGGCTACTGCAGATGGGGCAAAGCATGACAGCTCTAGGAAACGTGTGCGGTATGCACTAACTGTCATCACCCGTTGGCGGAGAGTGTGGAACTTCCACCTCCTCTGGTTTTACCACGTCTTGGGGAAGTACTATTCGTAGAAGAGAGTCACGAACTAGTCCCAAGATGGTTCCTCCCATTCCTGCCCTCGAATCGTCTGCCACCACCTATGGGTGGCGCTCTCTAACTGGTACGTGGCAAAGGCCAAGCGGCACTCCACAGGAGGACGAAACAAGTTGAATATCTTCTCCATTTGCTCTAGCCAGTCCTCTGCCTCAAATAGGCTCTTGTCCCCTTTGAAAGAATGGGGCTTCAACTTCCCAAACTAGGTAAAGAGATCGTGGTGAAGCTGCAATGAAGCCACGAGTCCACCCTTAGGTAGAGAGGACTCCTGCTTCGAACTGTCCCCAGGAGGTGGGGGTGGTGGAGGGTCGCCCCCTTCTCCTCCAACTCGCCTGGCACTACGACGACTCTCCTGCCCCACGGACGAATCCCCCTCAGCATCCTCTGATGAGCTCAGAGGAGGCAACGGAGGCAGTGGAGGTGGTGGGTACGGGAAGCGCTGCTGCATGAACTCCAAAAGCAATTGGGCGAGCTCCTGGGCCTGGGGACCATCTAGAAGGGGTGGGATGGCCCCTGGCTCAGGTTCGACACGACCACCTCTACGACTATGCCCACGGCCTCGTCCCCGGCCTACCCCACTAGCTGCATGGTAAGGCATCTTTTGTAGAGAAGACAAGAAATTAACGATCAGTAGCGGCTTAGTAATGAGACAAACTCGAAAGCAACAACAAGAAGGAGATTATGATGGCTATGTTTGCTATAACTGGACGTGTGGTCTTTTCGAGTCTTAGTTTATTACTATGGGTGACCTTGCTCTGATACCATCCTGTTGCAACCCAAAATCGGATCCACTTGGAGACTGGGCTAGATTGCATCCTCATCTCAAAACCCAGTCGTCCAACGAGTAGCAAACACAAAACAATAATATTTACCACACATGCGCCAAAACAATAATAAAGCGACAGGAAAGCGATAAGAAGAAATTTAAGAACTAACATCAAAACTAAGGAAAACATGAGGTTCACGTCATAGCCATCACAATAACAACAAGAAGAGTAATTGCAGAAGCTGACAAATTCTAAAGAAAAGTATTCACTACTGCAAAAAGTAATGATAGTTTAGGCTAAACTATGGCTAGGCATGACTAGGCGCTAACGCTCACTTGTCGAGTTTTAGAAATGTGTCATAATATAGCAACGAAAAATGAGTAAACACTTAAATTTATATGCCTGAAAAGCGTGAGTTTCTGAGGTTGTTCTCAAGGAGTAGAATAATCACAATGTAACCACTAATCAAGAATTCAAGTAGAACTCAAAAGATCGACATCATAAAAAGATATGCAATACATATATCAAGCTCAAAAATATGTACATGAAGCAAATGTCAAGAGACCAAAAACTTGTGCTTTTCAACTCAATATATGCCTCAACACTTAGGCTTTTTCAACCAAATCAAACATCCAAATAGAAGCCTCAAACGTCTTCAAGTCCACTCAAAGCTCCTTCACAACTTGCCCAAGGCCAGGCACTCTTCCCGATGCAAAACCTCCCTAATACACTCACGCATGCACACCCGCACGTGTGAGTGTGTGCATGTGTGAGTGATGTTTCAGGACCCAACCCCCTGTTCCTTGGGTAAGGTATGGGGGTTGGATTTCCCTTATATTTGGAAATCCAAGCCTCCCAAAAAACTTTGTGGGACTAATGTCCCCCTCTCCCTCTTCACTTCCCTTTCCTTCGCTGCATTCACTGTTGAAGGTGATCTATTGAGGGTTTATATTACTATCGCCGTAGTTCAAATCCTCAATCGATCAAACAACAAATACAATTTATAATTCGAATTGAAGTCTGAGGTCGAACACAGAGAACAAGTATTGTAATTCACATGCTAATCAAAATGAATATATATATGAGCATAAGAAATAAGCTAAGAATGATAGTCAATGAGTAATCTCTACTCAAAACTGATATTCAGTGTGAAATATGAGTATATCAAGAGTTTGACAAAGAAAAAAGACATCTAAGACAAAATAATGGTGATTTAAATCACCAATTATTAGTTCAGACACATATAGACTAATTACTCAATGAATTAAATAAATGCACAGTGGCCTGAACCACTTAAACCACAATTCCATGCAGACAAATAACTCCACAATGCTCAATGTCAAAGCTCATCAGACATCGGGCCTCCAATTCAGATGACTTAAGTTAAGCTTACTCAAGCGTCCTATAGAGAGCCTTTCTTCTTCTTTACGAAGTCTTTTCTTCTTTTCTTCCCTTCTTCTTCTCAGGACCTTCGCCTTCTTCCTCTTCTTTGGCTCTCCTTCTTAAGGCTTTTGGTGACTAAGTCTTTCACAGGGGAAACTCAGAGCAAAACCCTCCCCTCCCCCGCTCTCTCTCTCTTTCTCTTCCTCTTCTCTCAAAGACCCAGGTTAATCGGGTATTCAGATCGTGACGAGGGACCAGGCTTGCAGGCGTGAAATCGCAAGCAAGGTGTGCATGGGTAAGGTGAGCGAGGGACCTCACCCCGTGTTATGAGACAATTTGCCTTATTCACAAAAATAATTTATACGCAGCACACTCTTCATCTATTTCCGATGTGGGATTATCCCACGTCCTCCTCATGCATAGCAACTGAAGAAGCCTCATACGATTGCTGCTATGGCTGCAGGTGGTTTGACCAATCGAGGACCTGGAAAGAGGCCTCGTTGAGTTTCGTGAGACCTAAGCCCTTCAACTTAGTTGAAAGTGGCTAGAGCACTGCAGGTGAAGTCGGCGATGATGGCAGCGGCAGCAGAGATGCGACGAACCCTGAAAATCAAGAACACAACCTCTCAACCCAATCAAAAACATTCAGGAGCATCGCCAAACCACGACAAGTGCGTGGGTGGTGGTCTTGTGGCTTGAGAGGGTGTGAGGTGGTCGGACGGAGGCGAGAAGTTGGTGTAGATGAGGTTGGGTCGGGGGAAGCGTTCCAGAGGATGAATAATGAAATTGGTTGAGGGGCTTTGTGCGAGGATGCATGGCGATGCTGGTGGGAGTTGCAGCTGGGCGGATGGTGGCGTGTAGCAAGCTCACGACCTCGCTAGAGCTCGGCTGGAGCGAAGGAAGATGGAGGGGGAGAGGCATGGTCGGTGGTCGATTTGAAGAATAAAGGAGTCAAGGATGATCTAGAGAGGGAGATGAAGCTAATAAGACCTAAAGTAATGAATGAAAGGGGTAGGAAGGTGTCGGCTTTGATTGGCCGGCACCGTGGAAGACGAGGGCTACAGGGAGGGAGATGACGGCGAGGAAAGGGAGAGGACACCCTCGCTTTGGCTGACGAGGCGTGGATGAATGTAAGGAAGAGGTTGGATGGTCCAATTTGGCCGTTGGCCGTCCATTGGAAGATGGGGAAGGAGGCCGCTCGAGCTAAGGTGGAGCTTGGCAGAAGATGGAGGAGGAAGGGGTATTTGGCCTCAAAACCTTACCAAGGAGAACGGCCTTGCGACCTAGGCCTCAAGAGAGCTTTCCAAGCTTGGAGACCAAGCTTGGAAGCTTTGAAGCTTCACGAAATAGGAGACCCACTCCTTCAAATGATTCGCATGAGCCAATGAGAAGGAATTAGAGCCCAAGGTGCGACTCAGATTGTAGGGAAATCTCTTAGGAGTCTCCCTTCCAATTTTGGAAGAGATTGGCTGAGAAATCAGGAAGAAATCCTTGATTGAAGGTCTCCAAAGTTAGGTTTAGGAGTCTAAAGGTGGCAGGGACCTATTTGTGAATAAGATGATGAAGTTAGAGGGGTATTTGCAAAGAATTTTGAAAGCTAGGGGTTTAAGTGAGAGAAGAAGAATTGACAAGACCAAAATGCAAATCAGGTAAAGATGATCTCTGGTTGGACCCAAATTTTGGTACAAACCTAATTTGGATCCAAGAAATCTGATGGTAAAGTCGGATTTAGGTTTTTACCAAGTTCGATGGGGTAATTTATGTAAAAACCCAAATTAGGGTAATTATCTATCTAAAATCCTATTTTAGGTCAAAATGGGCTCTGATGGTCAAATGAAGGATGCCAAACCCTGGAGAATATTTTTCTATGATTTTTAGAGGGTTTAGGTGAATTTTATCCTGACCAGAATCTCAGTAAATTAAACAGGTCTGTTTTTAGAGTTTCAGATGTCATGTAATTCTTGAAACACATGAAAACTCGTTTTTGTCTTCACAGACCCTCTTGTTAGACTTTAATGCAGATTTGACCTTTAATAAATCCCTAAGAAAACCCATGGTTGTTCTGCATTCATGATATGATGGTAAAATTACAGTTTTAACCCTGATTTCATGTTTATCTCTCAGAATTGATATGCAATGAATTATGGTCCTTTGACAATTATGTAGGAGCATTTATTTGTTGATTATGTGATGGGAACACCATCATGAGCCCTAACTAGCTCATTTTGACACAATGAAGAGAATAAAAGCTCCTACATAACTAATTGGAGGTCCTAAGTCACTGAAAAGCCTTTCTGAGAGAAAAGTAAGAAATAAGGGGTAAAACTGCAATTTCAGCATTGCATTACAACAACAGGTTTTCTCAAGATCTAAACACAGGTCAAAAGGTCTTAACAAGATAAAAAGTGGGTTGGATTTGACAGAAAAGGGTTTGTGTGTACCCTGTGAATTAAATGACTTCTTAAAACCCTAAAACAGACCCACTTGATTAACCAAGGTTTTGGTCGAGATAAAATTCACCTAAGCCCTCTAAAAATCATATAAAAAAATTCTCTATGGTTTAGAACTTTCAATTTGACCATTGGAACCCATTTTGACCTAGAATGAGGTCTGAGATAGATATTTACCCTAAATTAGGTTTTTGCATAAACTATCCAATCAAACATGGTCAAACCCAAAATCCAACTTCACCATTGGATTCCTTAAGTCCAAATTAGGTTTGTACCAAAATTTGGACCTAAGGGGAACTCATCTTGACCCACTTTGCAAATAAATCCAGCTTGATTACATTTGTACCCCTATCTTTCAAAAACCTTGGCAAAAGCCCCCTAGCTTCATCATTCTCACAAATAGGTTACTCCGCCATTATAGTGGAGGAATCTTACTCCGACGAGCTTTAGAAGGTGATTTCTCCCTAATTTCTCAGAGAATCCCCTTCAAAATTGGAAGGGAGATTCTTTAAGAAGATCCCTCCAATGTGAACCCAGTTTGATACCCTACTTATTACCCAATCTCTCATGCGAACGCATGAGAGATTTGGGTCTCTTTTGGAGTTGCCATCTCCGGCGACCATACCTTGCTTGGAAGCCAAGCTTCCGAACACAAATCCCCCTCCAGAGGTCTATTTAAGAGACCCAAGATCCAACCGACTCCTCCAAGCTTGAAATTGATCGGGAAACCCCCTCAAATTCGTCTCTCCTCCTCCTGCCAATTCTCTCATCAAGCTCCGATGACCTTCCCTAATTTCCCTCGTCGCCTGACCACAATACCAGTGGCAGGTTCCTCTTCCTCACGTTCGTCGGCGTCGCACAGCACCTGCCGACGCCCTCGTCTCCCTTTCCTCCACGCTGACCGTTCCTCCCTGAGCATCTTCGTCTCCGACGTCGGCAATACGTGCTCAATGCCATCCTCACCTTCCCTTCGTCCAATATCACTTTAGATAAGTCCCTTTCACCTTCTACTTCCTTTCCCCCTCTTTATTTCCCTAAATTGACTACTGCCGCACTCCACCACCATCACCTCCTCCACCTCTGGCAATACCTCCGGTGAGGTGCTCCCGTCGCTCCGCACCTCCATCCACCTAGCCAACTACCCTACGACCTCTGCCTCGACTCCCTGATCACAACCCCTCACTTCATTCACTCCGGCACTCACCCAAAAGCACCCCCGAACACACGCACACATACACACACAATGTGCCTTAGGCACGCTTGCACAGGCATCCCCATGACATGCCGACCACCTCTGCATATTCGCCATGCCTTGGCGAAGCTCCCTGAGCGTTTTAATGTTGCTATGAAGCCGTTGTAGTGATTTCAGGAACAGGCATCCTCCACCATTAACGTAGAGCTTGAAGTAAGCTTGAAGCGAGCTCCAGGCCGCGCCAGTTCCAGGTCTCTATCCCAAGTTGTGCAGACTTGAGGCGCACACACACCCAGGCCTTTGATTGGAGTAGAGAGCAGTTGTAGCCTCGTGATTTGAAGGATCACCTCTGCTGCTACTGCACGTAAGGGAGGCGGGACATTTAGTCCCACCTCGGAACTGGAAGAGCGGCCGTGTCCGCATAAATTGAATTCCTGCCAGTAGCTTATCACCTCCGAATCACAGGGTGAGGTCCCTCTCACCCAACCAAATAGGCCTCGTCCGTGACCACTCCCCGCGACCTGGTTGACCCAACCCGACTTGCACTCCTCGCCCACCACCGCACGCTGGTGGGCCTGGTCCCGAGTACGTACCCAACCCGATTACCCAATAGTGTGTGGCTCTGGGAGAGCGAAACCTAAGAGACAAAGGAGAGGAGAGTGCACGCAAGTAGGGGGTAGGTTTTGCTGCAGGCTGAAGAGGAGGAGAAGCGAAGTTGAAGAAGAAGGAGAGGACAAGGACACAGAGAAGCTAAGGCAAAGGAAGAGAAGGAAGAAGCTGAAGAAAGAAAGAAGGCAGCCGGCAGAGAAAGGGAGAGATAAGAAGGAGAAGCCAGAGAACAAAGAAGAAGGAAGATAAAGAAGAAGAGAAAGAAAGAAGAGAAGACAGAGAAAGGCAAAAGAAAGAGAGGTAGAGAAAGATCTTAGAGGAAGAAGAAGACTAAAGCCAAAGGCAGTCGGCAGAGAAAGAGAAAGAAGAGAAGAAGCAGAAGCAGAAGAAAGAAGTCAGGAGCACTGTGGCATCATCATTTTAAGGCATCTGATTTACAAATCAGACATCCAATTTTGAGTTTCATTCATATACATTGAGTTTCTTTAGTATTTTGTGCCCTACATTTACTCCTATATTTTTGCACTGTGACATTGATATTATTGCATATTTTTTCAAATTCTAAATTGTGATCTTAATTTCTAAACCCCGATTTGCTCCCTATGTTTGACCTCAGATTTTAAGTTCGAGTAATAAAATCGTATTTGTTTTGAACACTTTTTCGGCTATATTACAACTCGACATTCTTAAAACCCAATTCAGCAATCTAAACATTTTAGCGCAATTGCCGGGGAGCAACGGATGATTTAGAATTCTTGATTGCAATTGCTGATTTGGTGCTGATAAATGCCAGTTTATCATCTGATGTAAACACATTTACACTACTTAAAATGTCTATTTATGCATGTTCTTAAGCATAGGATTGCATTTCATGATATAAATATTGCATTACATGCATCATCTTGCATTTAGAGTAGTTTGAATAAAATGGAGGTTAATTGTCTCCTTTTATGTGCTTGGACAGGGCAAATATTTTATCAGGGCCTCGGATCAAAGATCCAACCGTATGGATATGATCAGGGCGACGATTGGAGTTCAACGACTCCAAGATCGCCCTAATCAGGCATCCGTAGCATCAGATAGAGACCGGGGAACCCTAGAAGATCAAGGGCCAGGATGGTGTAAATCCGCACTTCAGATGGAAAATCCGACCACACGGATGAATTCGGATCGACGATCGCAGCCGAACGACACAAAAATCGAGTCAATCCGACATCCGTGGCACCATCTACAACTGCCACAAGATGGACGGCCAAGATGGCGCCACGTGGCGCCATCCCAGCCGCCCAATCGGCCGCAGGAGTCTTGTGAAGACCGCGCACCGTCTCCTCTCCGCCGTTGGATCTCGATCCAACGGCTGCGGTCGCGCGCTTAAAAGCGTCCCCGCGTCCATTTCGCCCGCGTAGCGCAGCGGCGACGCAGCTGCAGGCGAAGCAGAGGTCGCGGGTTCGAGCCGCGGTGAGGGGGTGGAATGCGCGGGCGAGCGGGCGCGCACGAGCGTCAGATGAAGATCCAACGGCCGCGCGCGCCCGATAGCGCCGACGCGCAATTGGACGCTCTGGTGAACGCACGATCACACGCGGGCGGTGCGCTACGCAGCGGGCGCGGACGCGTTCTAAGCCGTCCGATCTTGCGATCGGACGGCTGAGACGACGCGGACGTGCGTAGGCGTTACGCGCGCGGCCAGCCGAGCGGGCGCGCGTGGGCGCGGCGGCGACGGCGACATCGGGGCTTTAGCGACGGTTTTATCCGTCACTAAAGACCCCTTATTTATTATTTTGAAGATGTAATGTCCATTTTGCCCCCACTCCTTGCAACTATAAAAGGAGACCCCCTCCATACGAAATTTTCATCCCTTCCTTCTCCTCTCTACCTCTCCAAAGCTCAAGAGAAGCTTGTCCCACACCCGGGATGCTTCTCGCGAGATAAAGTCCAAATTTTCGTCCCCCTTCAGAAGTGGATCCCGCGACGACGACGGCGTGCTGCTTCGTTCCCGTTCTTCTGCTTCGTCCTCCTTCGTCCTGCTTCGTTCTCCTTCGTCCAGGCGTCGTCCCGTCCGGCTCGTCCTACAAGCGACCGTCGAGGAGGATTCTCTCTCCCTATTCTTTTTACTGCTTTCTAGTAAAGATTTACTGCTTTCTAGAGTAGTCTATTCGTCCTCCGAGCGATCGTCGAGGAGGACATTTCTCCCTCCATTCTTTTAATGCTTTCTAGAGTAATTGTTTTATGTTTTCTAGTTGTAACGAAAGAACTCTTTTATGATAAATTCCTTGTCTATTCTACATCTCATTTTGATTTCCATGTATAGTATTCCTTCTCTCTCTCTTACTCCCTCTCTCTCTTTTATTTGTTGTAGATACTTAGATAGTTTAAATTGAATTTCTTTGTGACAAAATAAAAAGAAACGCGAAGTTTTTAAATCAAACGTTCGCCTCCCTGTGTTCGACCCGAAATTTTAATTTCGGTATAAATTTTATTTGTTGAACACGAATCCTTCGCTTTCGAACTACAACGACGGGTTTTCCAAAACCGAACACGTTGGCGTAGGTTCGTAAATAAGTTTAACATCATCATTCTTACACATTAAAACAAACCTAGCTCTTAGGATTTTACTCTGCAAATGGGTTTTTGGGCTGCATTTCGGCATTAACTTGGTTAGGCATGCTTTGCATTTTCTTTTGTTGTTTTAATGTGTTTTTTTGATTGTTAGGGATGAACAAATATACAGATCCCTAAAACCCTAGCACTCAAGAAGGCAAACGGTGAAGGAGGAGCTCATACTAACTGGAACTCAGCTTGATCCAGCTCACCACAGCTGGAACCTAGCTCACTTGAACTAGGGTTAGCTCATCCCAGCTCCATTCAGCTAACCTCAGCTGAATGGCAGCTCAAGAGAGTTCATCTTAGCTCACCTAGCTCAAGTCAGCTCAGATCCAGCTCAACCTAGTTGAGTCTAGCTCATTTTAGCTCCCACTAGTCCACAGGGAGCTCTAGCTAGCTCAACTGAGTTGACTGGAGTTCACCCTAGCTCATATCCAGCTACATCCAGCTCTACTCAACTCCAGCCAGCTGAAGAACTCATCCCAGCTCAGGAAGCTCAAGTCCAGCTCCCGGGGACCCAGCTTAGCTCAAGCTAATTAAGCTAAGATACCTTAGCTATCTCAACCAGCTCAATCCTCCCCGGGAGCACCAGACCCAGCTCACCTCAGCTCCTTTCAACAGAAGCCAGCTCACTTTAGCTTGGCTTAGTAGCTAGCAAAGGACTAGCAAGCTAAGCAAGCTGGAGTAGCCCCATGTTGACCTCTTCAGCAGCTGCCAGCTCCACTTCAGCTCCGGACTCTTCAGAACCAGCTCCTCCCTCCAAACCCTAGCTTCAACACCTCCTCCTCCACTCCACCATTAGCTTAGCTTATTTTAGCTTAGCTATTCTCCAGCTTCCTTGGCTTGTACCACCCAAAAACCCTACCTAACAACTCCACCAACTAGCTCCACTTAAGCTCCACATAAGCTAACCCTACTTGGCGCCAACCTAGCCTACCCACCACCTCCAAAAGACACCTAAAAGTGGTGCCAAAACCACCCTAACTACCCCCTTTTTGGTGCGACTTTTCCCTCCAGAAACCCCCTTCACCTCCACCACACATCTCCCCTTAAACCCATCTCCACCATCCACATAATCCCACCTTCTAGAAACCTCAAAGTTGGCGCCAACCCATGGCACCTCTCCATGGTTGGTGCCACCTTTAGGTGCCCCTTGACCAACCCTAACTACACCCCTTACACCCCTTAGGTGGCGCCAATCATCCTCAACCCTAGGATCAACTAACCACCTCCATCTTCCCATCTTAGCCCTCCATTTCAAGAGCCACCTTAACACCCCCATCCTACCCTATAAAAAGACCACTACCCACCACCATTCAAACCATCCTTGGCTAGCTAATTCACTCTCATACTCTACCTAGAGCCCACGCCCAAGAGAGAAGAAGAAGAAGATTAAGGGGATATTCTGTCCCTTTGGTGCCTTCCCCTCTTCCCTTCTCTCTTGAGCCCACGCCGCCAGGCAAGGAAGATCTTTGGAGGAGATCTTGAAGGCGGTCCACGCCACCTTGGAGGAGAATTTGAGGGTGGTGCACGCCCACCCCTTGGAGGAGAGCATTGAAGGTGGTAGCATCCACCTTGGAGGAGCTCTCAAGGAAGGAGAAGAAGGAGGCCCTCTTTTCAAGCCAAGGAGCAGCTAGGCTTGGAGCAAGAAGACTCCCTTCTTCACCAAATTTTGCAAGAGGATTTATCTTTCTTTTATTGCTTTTAGATTTTTTCATTTCTAATAGAAGCATTCCTCTACTTATCTTTGAAAATAACACAAATTCTAGCTAATTAAATTGCCTTCTTTTTAATTTCCTATTACAATTGTTACTATTGTTCTAGCACTTATCCTACTTCCACTCTCTAATTACTCTAGGCCTCCACTTGCCTAGAGTGAGCTTAGGTAGTGGACATTTTAATCTTTTAAGTTCCAGCTTAGCATTTTAGGTGTTAGCACTTTTTCGTCACAATTCGCACTTTGCCCGTATTATTTCAAAACACAAATATATATATATATATATATATTTAAAATACCAAGAGAAAGTTGAGATTCATTTTTAGCAAGAGAATTGAATTGCAATTTTTGCCTCCTTGGACGACCCTAGATACTCCCCTATCTAGGATACAAATTTAAAAGCGTATGTGAATTTGCGTGTTACAATGACATTAAAAACTCGCTTTTACAAATCACGCGACTTTTCGCATCAGGTACTAACTTACCATATCTCTTTGTTGTGGTTGTTTCAACGAGAAGATTCAAAGGAAGACAGCTGTACATCAAACACGCCAGGGGCAGGTAATTTCTAATTACTTTCTCTTAAGCCCCTCATTCTAAAAAGGAAAAAAAGATAAAATCAATTAGGGCTACTTGCTTTACATTCTTAGCTAATTCATCAAGTTACCTGATTTGATTTCAACAACAAAAATCTGATTTGTGCACCCATTTAAGGTAACTAAGGCTACCACTTTCTTGATTGAGCTCTAGATACAACATTTTGGCAAACTAAATTGGACCAAGATTAGAGCCAAATTAAGGATTTCAAGTTAGGGTTTTAGAGACACACCTTCATAAGCAAGAATTAACTTTCCAAAAAGAGGTGTGCCTAAGCCTTGGTTGAAGAGATTTATTCAAGAAAACCCTAAAATTCAGGCTCTTAATCTCACTTAAATCCTTAAAGAAAAGACCTAAAACTTCTCAAAGGACAAATAGGTGAAGTTCACCCACCTTGTTGGGTCAACCAACCTTGAAATTAGGTCACTTTTTGCACTTAATACATCTAAAGTTCAAGTGAAATCTTAAGCACTCTTGCTCTTTAATAAAATTGGTAGACTTAAGAGGTCAAGTCCCCATTCTGGTCTACATGGAACATCAGTGACAATAGAGGTCGGGTGGGGGAAACCCTGTAACTCGTGGGGGCACTCTACCATGTAGGGGTCTTTGCGGGACTCCCTCTCTGGTTGCGCAGGTATTTCTCAGGTGGACGGCTTTTGACTAAGGGGTATCATCCGCCCCGAACCTCTATAGTCATCCAAATTTATTGGGTGTCTTGATTGGGTACATCACATTCTACTCTCATCCAGGCCATCGGTGCATGTTCGATAGGAGGTCCTTAAGACCATCCTTAAGGCCTCCTTTAGTGATTCACTCCCGTCAAGGCCAGGCCTCGACTTCCGTGTTTATGCAGCAACCCCACCACATAGACATCTCCTCTGATTCATCTGAACCCAATTCTCCTTCTTCCATCATCATGGCACAACTCGTAGAAGAGAATAACCTTGAGAACCAACTCCAGCGCCTTAATGATTTATTCCAAGCCTTTGTAAACCCACCACAGCGTCCTATGATGCGAGATCACTACAATTCCGCTATGGTGGTGATCGAACCCCGAGTCGAAATCCCAGCTGGAGGTCCTGATTCTGAACTCAAGCCCAACATGATTCATTTTATTCCAAAGTTTCATGGGCTTAATTTTGAGGACCCCTTCCAACACATCAAACAACTCAAGCATCTGGCCCAGACCTTCAGGTCAAATGTCCAAAATAAAGATATTCTTCTCATGAAGATGTTCTCCTTCTCTCTCATGGATAAAGCAGCTCACTAGTATCAGACTCAAATGCGTCCAATCAACACATGGGTTGAACTACAATCCGAGTTTCTGAAAAAGTTCTTCCCAGTTGGTCAGACGAATGACTTATGACACCAGTTCACGCACTTCACCCAGCAGTCTGGAGAACCCCTTCATGAAGCATGGGACTGTTTCCTGGATCTCATGCGAAAGTTCCCCCATCACGGAGTTCCTAAATGGGAACAAGTCCTGTCTTTTTACCAGGGACTCCGTGAAGATATCTGTTTATTCATCAATGCAACTTGCGGAGGAAATATCATGGGTCAACGCGAAGGCACTGTGTTGGAGATTCTCGAGAATGTGCGAGAACTCCATCAATAATAACTCCATAAGCTTATTCGACTGGACAAATGCCTGCACATCAACGAATCCAAGGGGAGCACATCAGACACAGGACCTGTCCACATCAATCGACTTGGAATTGATGGCTAGTCATTTGGACAAGGTCTCTATCATTGAGAAGAAGGTGGACGAGCTAACTCGACATCTGCAGCGAGCCACCTCTGTGCAAAACTCGTTTGCACAACCGCCCTCTGGGAGGGAAGCTGTACATAACATCTATCACAGAACTTCAGTGGCGATGGACCCGTATCCACCCCTGTCTGACTCTAGGACTGGAGGAAACTCCGATCCTGCTTACTCTAGTTGGGGGAACTCTGAACCCTCATACTCTAATTTCTCTGAGGTTCCTTAGACCTGCGAGGACCTCAACGCCATCCAGAATGACCCATTCTCTGATACCTATAACTCTGGATGGTAGAATCATCCCAATTTCTTGTGGGTGGGAAATAATCAGAATCAAAGACCACCAAATCAACCCCGTCCACAAGCTCCTCATCCATATCAGCCGCCTCAGCCTCGGCCCAACCCTACTTATCAATCTGGGCAAACTCAAACAGATCAAATGCCTCTTAATCTTCAGACTCTGGCTAACACTCAAAAGATGAATGCGGCCATGCAGAAACAGCACAAGGATGAGATCACAGAGGTTCGAAATCAACTCGCCCAGATAGCGAATTCCCGCCAACCTAGCACACTCCCTTCGTAACCTCTACTGAATCCAAATAACGTGTCGAACCAGAGGCACATTATGAACCCAAATCCGGGTCAAGCCCACATGATTTATCAGGCCCCTTCTGTTCCATCACCTAACAGGATGGAAGCTTCAACATCCTACTAGGGATTTCAGCAGCAGCCACCTATTTTACCAACACCGAATCAAAACCAGGCAGGACTCAATTCAGTAACAACCTGTAGTGGCAAAGCAACACCAGACCCACCTTACCCAAGCCACTTTTAGCCTGGTAGTGCTAAACCAAGCCCTAGGATAGTTATCCAGGATACCCCTGTCCCTGATCAAGAACCTGGACCTATTCTAAAGGAACCAGCCAAGGTTCCATTTCCCGAGGTCTTGACTAAGGGAAAGAGGACAAACAAACCTGTGGCACCTAAGGAGGATCTGGTCAAGCTCTTTGAATAGGTCCATATAAACATCCCCTTGATGGATGCAATCTGCCACGTACCAGCTTACGCACGATTTCTGAAAGACGTGTGTACACCTAAACGTAAGCCACAAAACAAAAGTGGGAGCCCAATCGTATTGTCAGAGCAAGGCAGCTCTTTAATTTTGGCAAATGACCCAGGTACTCCCCTGATTTCCTGTACAATTGGTGATACCCAATTTGATAGAGCCTTATTAGACCTAGGAGCCTCCATAAACCTAATACCCACATCCCTACTTGACCATCTTGAGGAATTTGAGCTAAAACCAACAGAGGTGACATTACAACTAGCTGATCGATCTATTAAGTCACCTAAAGGAGTTCTTGAGGACGTCATTATTAGGGTTCGGGATTTCTATTTCCCGGTGGACTTTGCAGTCTTGGATATGGATGCTCCAGAAAATCCGAGGGATACACCAATAATACTAGGGAGACCCTTTCTGGCCACTGCTAGGGCCAATATAAATTGTGAGGAGGGCCAAATTGAACTGAAATTTGGGAACCAAACATTAAAGATTGACATCTTGAAGGCCCAACAAGGGATTAATTACGGTGTTATAGAACAGATATGTGATATCAAGGCTGTTGTTGATGATCCATATATTGAGGAAAACTTGACTACTTCTGACCAACCACAAGAGGATCAAAACCCACAATCTGAGGAGTCAGAACTTAACTTAGACATGCCCATAACTCCTTCCCTTGCTACAGATACACACCCTAAACCACCCGCTGCTGTTGATAACCTTATTTTGGAACTCAAGCCTCTTCCTGACCATCTTAAGTACATCTTTTTGGGTTCCAATCAAGCGTTTCTTGTGATTATCAACTCCAGACTCACACCTGATCAAGAATCCCGTCTGATTACTGTTCTCCAGCAACATCGAAGAGCCATTGGATGGACTCCCGATGATTTGACTGGTATCAGCCCTTCTTACTACACACACCATATCTACACTGAAGAGGGCACACGACCTTCTCATGAAATGCAAAGATGTCTGAATCCTAATCTGTAGGAGGTCGTGAAAAAGGAGATCATCAAGTAGTTAGATGTTGGGATCATCTACCCGATCTCCAACAATCAGTGGGTGAGTCCAATCCAAGTTATGCCTAAGAAGGCAGGACTCACTGAGATCACGACTGAAACCAAAGAAATCATACCGACCCGTGTGGCAAATTCGTGGAGAGTCTGCATTAACTACAGAAAACTCAATACCTCCACAAAGAAGGATCATTTCTAACTACCGTTTTTGATCAGATCCTCGAGAAACTAGCGGGAAATAGGTTCTTCTGCTTTTTGGACGGGTACTCCGGTTATAACCAGATGACAATCCATCCTGAGGACCAAGAAAAGACCACTTTCACCTGCCCCTTCGGGTCGTACGCGTTCCGAAGGATGCCGTTCGGTCTCTGCAATGCACCCGCTACTTTTTAGCGGTGCATGTTTGCCATATTCTCATATATGGTAGGTAATTATCTGGAAGTCTTCATGGATGACTTTTCAGTATGTGGCGAATCATTTGACGATTGCCTCCTCCACTTGGTCCAGATCCTCAGGTGATGCATTGGCATAAATCTGGTTCTTTCCTGGGAAAAGAGCCATTTCATGGCGCCTGAAGGAATTCTCCTGGGAAATCTCATATCAGAAAATGGAATCCAAGTCGATCGAGCCAAGGTGAATATGATTTCCAAACTCCCTATGACTAGCTCAATCAAGGACATCCGATCTTTTCTGGGGGACGTCAATTTTTACTGTCAGTTCATTCCTGATTTCTCAAAGATCACGTGCCCCCTCACCACTCTACTATTTAAGGATGTTCTTTTCGAAATCTCTAAGGAATGCACTCAAGCATTTGAAATCCTCTGTGATCGAGTTACTCAAGCTCCAATCCTACAGTCCCCTGATTGGTCTCAACCCTTTGAGATCATGTGCGATGCATCTGATTTCACTGTAAGAGCGGTACTTGGGTAGAAATTTGAACGAAAACCCGTGGTCATCTACTACGCTAGCAAGACACTTGATGAGGCTCAACGTAACAACACAGTTACTGAGAAAGAGCTGATAGCCATAGTATTTGCCCTGGAAAAGTTCAGATCATATCTCCTGGGTTCCCGTGTTGTCATTTACTCTGATCACACAGCTGTGAGGATCCTCCTTGCAAAGAAGGATGCAAAACCTCGATTAATCCGCTGGATCTTGCTATGGCAAGAGTTTGACCTTGAGATTCATGACAAAGCGGGAAAACAGAACGTGGTAGCTGATCACTTGTCCCGCCTTTCTTCTAATATTATCGACCCTTCCGGACCCATTACGAAAAATTTTCTTGATGAGCACCTCCTGACTATCAGTACAAAGCTTTCATGGTTTGCTAATCTAGTAAACTACCTGGTGTCACATCAGATCCCGTCTGATTGGCCGAAGGCAAAGAAGGACAAATTGCTTTCCGATGCCAAGTATTACTTCTGGGAAGACCTGTATCTTTTCCGCATCGATGCTGATCAAATAATTCAATGATGTGTCGCGGGAGCAGAAATTCAGGACATCTTGTCCTTCTGCCATGACCAGGCATGCGGTGGACACTTCTCAGGTCAAAAAACCGCAACGAAAGTCCTCCAATGAGGATTCTATTGGCCCACGATTTTCAAAGACACATACAATCACTGCAGGGCATGCACTCGTTGCCAGACCATAGGCAACATGAGCCACCGTGATATGATGCTCTTACAGCCGATTCTCGTATGCGAAATCTTCGATGTCTGGGGGATTGATTTTATGGGACCCTTTCCTATTTCGGACGGCTTTAAGCACATTCTACTCGCTGTTGACTACGTGTCCAAATGGATCGAAGCCATTCCGACCCGAACCAATGATCATAAGGTAGTTATCAAATTCATTCATCAAAACATCTTTTCGTGGTTCGGGATTCCACGTGCTATAATCTCTGATGGAGGGATCCATTTCACTAATGCTCAGTTCAGGTCATTGATGACCAAATATGGGGTATCACACCGAATCTCTACACCTTACCACCCCCAAACTAATGGTCTAGCTGAGCTATCAAATCGGGAGATCAAGAAAATCTTTCAAGTTACTATTCGACCTGATAGAAAAGACTGGTCATCTCGACTTTCGAAAGCTCTGTGGGCTTATAGGACCGCCCACAAAACCCAATTAGGTATGTCTCCCTTCATATTGGTGTACGGGAAGGCATGTCACCTCCCCATCGAATTGGAGCACAAAGCCTATTGGGCAGTTCAGACCTACAACCTAGACCTTTCTAAGGCAGGAACCCACAGAAAGCTTCAAATAAGCGAAATCGATGAATTACACCTTGACGCATATGACAACTCGTGAATTTACAAAAAGCGGGTCAAAGCCTTTCACGACAAGCACATATCCAGAAAGATCTGTCACCTTGGTCAAAAAGTTCCACTCTTCGATGACAAGCTCAAACTATTCCCAAGAAAACTAAGATCAAAATGGATCGGACCTTACCTTGTCCGACAAATCTTCGGAAATGGAGCCATCGAGATTAGTTCACTCAACCACGATTCAGAACCATTCGTCATGAACGATCAAAGACTCAAACCGTTCGTTGACCCTACTAATACAAATTTGGCTGAGACATCCTTTACCCTCCATTCTCCCTGAGCTCATTGCGCCTAGCCGATGGCGTAAAACTCAACGCTTAACGGGAGGCAACCCGTCATTTTTTTGAAAAACCTGAAACCTTTCTTGACATTCCTATGCTGAATTCATATTGCACTTTAGGGTTCATCCATTAAAACAGCCGACCCCACCTCAGGTATCCGTACCCAAGTTTGAAATCATCCGCAATAGTCACCTCGATCCATCCGCCCACCCATAACCTGTTCTAATGAATGATCTAAATTAAACTGAAACCCACCTAATTTACAATGAGGACATTGCAAATCGTAGGCATGGGGGGTATGAAACTGCAAAATGTCGTGAAAATCATCTCACAAGAAAAGGTTTCAACAAAAAAATCACATATCACAAAAATACCAAAAAAATAAAAAATTTTTGAAAAAGAACAAAAAAATTCTGAGAGAGAAAAATTTTGAGGCCATATAAATCTTGAGGAGAAAAAGGAGAAAAGTGAAAAATGTCAAAAAGGAGCACAAGTTGAAAAGAAAAAGAAAAGAGATAGTCATTAGTAAGAAATTAAGGGATTAATTGAGTTCTAGACCATATCAAGAAAAAGAAAATAAAAGGAAAAAAGTGCTAATGAAACACAGAAGAGATTAGTAGGAATGCTAATCTTAAGCCTCTTGGGCTATACTCCTAGGCTTAAAAATTCAAATATCCGCTAAGATCTGGATAGTCCTCAAGAGGTTAGAGAAAATGCAAAGCTTAAGTATTAGGTCTAAGGCTTAGGGTGTATTCGACCTCGTTAACTGGCCTCTGGTTTGCAGGACTCGGTAACCTAAGCATCCCAATCCACACACAGTATGGTTCAATGTGCATAAGTATCAAAATCACGCAAATGCATTTAAATTGTTCTGAAAAAGTTGCCAAGATTACGAGCGGCCAATCAACACAAGTTAATTTGGACGAGTTCCTGGCGCAGAGAGGCAGGAAATTCCCCTCGAAGATGCGCAATAACATATCATATCCTCGGTGTGTTTATCGAAGCGAAATCAGATTTTAAAATAAATGCGTCGTAGTATAGCCAAAATCCTTTGAAAACAAATGAATTTTATTACTCAAAAAATGTAAATCCGAGGTCGAATACATGGAGCAAATTGGGGTTCAAAAATCAAGAACACAACTCTCAATTTTGATATAATTTGCAATAAAGAATCAAAGTTATAATGCAAGAAATATAATCCCATTGTATATAGAAGCACAAAATAAAATATGAACGTCTAATGTGAAAATTAGACGTCTTAAATGTCAAGTGCTACAATGCTGGCTGATCTCTTTCTTCTTCTTTCCTTTCTTTCTTCTGTTCTCTGTCCTTCTTTCTTCCTAGCTTCTTCTTCTTTATGCTCTGGCCCTTGGTTGCTTTGGCCTTTAGCTTCTGCTTTCTCTTCTTTCTTTTCTCCTTCTGTAGCTTCTTCTTTCTTCTTTCTCCTTCTATCTCTGACTTCAGCTCCTCTTCAGCCTTGCCTTCTCTTCAGCCATGCCTTCACCTTCCTTAGCTTCTCTGGCTTCTGCCCTCTCCTTCTTCTTTCTTTGGCTTCCTCTGCCTTAGCTTCCTCTACAGCTCCCTCCTTCCTTGGCTTCACCCTTAGCTTCTTCTTCCTCTTTTTCTCCTGAGAGAAAAACCTACCCCTACCCTCCCTGCGATCTCTCTTCTTTCTTCTCTCTTAGGTTCGCTCTCCCAGAGCCTTCTCGGGTTAATGAGTCGGATATGCACGCCCGTGACCAGGCCCACCGACGTGCGTGGTGGGCGAGGAGTGCACAGGGTAGTCAGGTTAACGGGTCAGAACCAGGTTCGCGTGGCGTAGGTCATGGATGAGGAGGTGGGTGAGTGGGACCTCACCCCGTGGTAAGGAGGTGATAAACCTATGTGACTTTTTCACTTTATACCACAACACCCGCTCCTGATCTTCCGAGGTGGGACTAAATGTCCCACCTTCTTCGCAGGCGCCCGCACAGCAGATAACTTCGTGAATTGCAGCAGTTGCGTGGGACTTTGACTCCAATAGCTAGGCTGAGAGTGCACGTGAAGGAAACCCGCATGACCTAGGACCCGAAGCCGGGGACCTAGAGTCCTGGATAAAGCTTGCGAGCAAGCTTCGTCCTCTGTTAATGGCGGCTAGGACATGTGCCCTGTTCACAAGCAAATGGCCTTGAGGCCTCGTCATAATACGCAGGAAGCTTCACCTGAACATGGCGAAGATGGGACGATGGTCGGCGTGGCGCGGGGTGGCCTGAGCATACGTGCCTAGGTCACCCTGTGCATGTGAATATGGGTGTGTTCAAGGGACGTGTTGGGGGCGTGTGGCGATGAATGGAAGGAGGGGTTATGGTCAGGGCGGCATGGCAGAGCTCGTGAGGTGGTTGACGAGGTGGATGGAGGTGTGGAGCGGCGGGAACACCTCGCTGGTGGTCTGACCGGAGGTGGAGAGGGTGACGGTGGCGTGCGAACGTCGAGGTGTAATAGTAGAAATAAGTGAGAGAAAAATGATGAGCAGAGATAGAGGACTTATTTGAGAGGGAATAGATGAAGGGAGATGTGGAGAAGGCGGCCGGCTCGTATGTGCCATCCCCGGAGACGAAAGCCCAGTGAGAGGAGGACGGCAACGACGAGAAGGTGGCAGGAGCATCGGCTGGTGCGACACGATGCGGGCGAAGGAGATAAAGGTAACTCTACCGCTGGTATTGTGGCAGAGCAACGAGAGAAGGATATAAGGGTCGCTGGAGCTTATTGGGAGGTTGGCCGGAGGGGAAGAGAGGAAATTGGGGGTATCTCAGGCCAATTCAAGCTTGGGAGGAGCAGAATGATCTGGGGACCTTTTATAGCCCCTGGCAGAGGGCCTTGTGCTTGGAAGCCAAGCTTCCAAGCACGACAACCTCGCCGGAGTTGGAAGGTCAAAAGGACCCAAATCTCTCATGCGTTCGCATGAGAGATTGGGTACAAATTAGAGCTCCAAATTAGGTTCACATGAGAGGGGATTTCTCAGATAATCTCCTTTTCAAATTTGAAAGGGATTCTCTGAGGGATCAGGGAGTTCTTTCCCTTGAATCCTCGCTAGAGTAGGATTCCCTCCACTGTAATGGCAGAGGGACCTAATTGCAAAGAACGTCGAGGAAGCTAGGGGGGTGTCTGCAAAGGTTTTCAAAAGTTAGGGGTAGAAATGTAATTGGGTTGGACTGGTTTGCAAAGTAGGTCAAGGTGAATTTTCCTTAGGTCCAAATTTTGGTACAAACCTAATTTTGACCTAAGAAATCCAATGGTGAAGTTGGATTTTAAGTTTGACCACGTTTGACCAGGCAATTTACACAAAAACCTAATTTATGGCAAACATTTGACTGGGCCCCTATTTAGGTCAAAATAGGTTCTAAGGGCCACTTTGAAGGCTCTAAACCCTAAAGTATATTTTTCCATGATTTTTAGAGGGTTTAGGTGAATTTTATCCTGATCAGAACCTTGTTAAATTAAGTAGGTCTGTTTTAGGGTTACAAGAAGTCATTTAATTCAGAGATTTCACATGAACCCTTTTCTGTTTAAACGAACCCACTTTTTATTTTGTTAAGACCATTTGACCTGTGTTTAGCCCATGAGAAATCCCGTTGTTGCACTGCAATGGTAAAATTACAGTTTTACCCCTTGTTTCTTGCTTTTCAATCAAACTTGTTATTCCTTGAGTTAGGACCTTCATTTGGTTATGTAGGAGTTTTTGTTCTCTTTTTTGGGTCAAAATGAGCTAGTTAAGGCTCATGATAGTGTTCCCATCATACCCCCATGCCTAGCTTTTGCTAGTCCCTTAGCAAAATTTTAAGGTTTTAACTTTTGTTCTAGACCATGAATTCCTTTGATGTTTAGAGATTATGATGAGTGCCCTTTTCTTTTTTATTAGGTTAGAAAGCCGGCAGTAGGCCCAGAGGTACTCAAGTACCAACCAAGATCCGAACCTAACCAGCTCTAACCTCGATCCTCTACGAAGGTTTTTAAGGCCCACAGGAACTATCCTAAGGTTCGTTGAACTCCGCGGTTAAAGCACCCGTGCTTGCAACGTATTTTAGCCTCGGTTCAATTTGCAGTGCATTTTTTATAAGAGAGAGACAGAGGATTTATTTGTTTGGAGAGTTTTCTCTCTCTTTTCTTTTTATTTCTAGCTTTGGATTGGCTTCTCAACACGGTCTGTATCGGATTCCTAGTCCCCATCATCAATCCTCAAAAGATCCTTGGCAATCGATGGTTCGTAATAGCACCGCCCATGGCAACCCCCATAACCCTGGCTTTCTAGATTTCGAGATAATCCCGCCCATGGCGTTCTATAGCTAAATCCAGGCCCTGGCAATCAACATTTCGTGATAATGCCGCCCATGGCATCTGAACCAGCACAGGGTGCTTACGTGCGCCCAGTAGGATATGTAAATATCCTAGGAGACAAGCACCGAGGAGACAATATGTTATTACGCATCTTCAAGGGGAATTTCCACCTCTCCGCGCCGGGAACTCATCCAAATCAACTTGTGTTAATCGATCGCTCCTAATCTAGGAAACTTTTTTCAGAACATTTAAACGCTTTTGCGTGATTTTGATAGTTATGCGCACAAAACCAGACTATGTGTGGATTGGGGTGCTTAGGTTACCGAGTCCCACAAACCAAAGGTCAGTTAATGAGGTCGAATACTTCCTAAGCCTTAGACCTAATACTTAAGCTTCGCATTTTCCCCAACCTCTTGAGGGCTATCCAGATCTTAGCGGATACTTGACTTTTTAAACCTAAGAGTCTAGCCCAAGAGGCCTAAGATCAGCATTCTTACTAATCTCTTTTGTGTCTCATTAGCACTTTTTCCTTCATTTTTGTTTTTCTTGATATGGTCTAGAACTTCGGTTAATCCCTTAATTTCTTACTAATGACTTTTTCTTTTTTTCTTTTTCATTTTGTGTTCCTTTTTTTGACATTTTTCTCTTTTCCTCCTCATTTTCTCCTCATGATTTGTATGGCCTCAAAATTTTCTCTTCCATTAGTATTTCTTTTGTTCTTTTTCAAGATTTTTTCATTTTATTGGTTTTTTTGTGATATGTGATTTTTTTTGTTGAAACCTTTTTCTTGTGAGATGCATTTTTATGGTGTTTTGCAGTTTCATAACCCCCCATGCCTACGATTTGCAATGTCCCTATTGTAAAATAGGTGGGTTCGAATTCAGCTCAGATCATTCATTAGAACAGGTTTTGGGTGGGCGAACGGGTCGAGGTGACTATTGCGAATGATTTCTAGACTCAGGTACAGGTACCTGAGGAGGGGTCGGCTTTTCTAATGGATGAGCCCTCAAGTTAAGAATTCAGCATAGGAATGTCAAGAAAGGTTTCAGGTTTTTCAAGAATGACGGGTTGCCTCCCGTTAAGTGCTGTGTTTTACGCCATCAGCTGGGCGCAATGAGCTCAGGGAGAATGGAGGGTAAAGGATATCTCAGCCGAATTTGTATCGGTCAGGGATTATCCCGAAATCTCGAAATCTCGAAAGACAGGGTTCTAGGGGTTGCCATGGGTGGTGCTATCCTGAAGCATCGATTGCCAAGGACCCTTCGAGGATTAATGATGGGAACTAGGAATCTGATACAGACCGTGTTGAGAAACCAATCCAAAGCTAGAAATAAAAAGAAAAGAGAAAGAGAAAACTCTCCAAACAAAGAAATTTCCTCTATCTCTCTCTCTTACAAAAATGCACTGCAAACTGAACTAAGGCTAAAAATATGTTACAAGCACGGGTGCTTTAACCGTGGAGTCCAATGAACCTTAGGATAGTTCCTGTAGGTCTTAAAAACCTTCGTGGCAGACTGAGGCTAGAGCTGGTCAGGTCCAGATCTTGGTTGGTACTTGAGTACCTCTAGGCCTACTATTAGCATTCTAACCTAATCTACAAGAGAAAGCACACATCATAGTTTTTGAACATCAAAGGAACTCATGGTTTAGAATCAAAGTTAAAACGTTAAAATTTTGCTAAGGGACTAGCAAAAGCTAGGCATGGGGGCATGACGGGAATATCTTCATGAGCCATAACTAGCTCATTTTGACACAATGAAGAGAATAAAAGGTCCTACATAACCAACTGGAGGTCCTAAGTCATTGAATAACCTTTTTGAGAGAAAAGCAAGAAACAAAGGGGTAAAACTACAATGTTACCATTACAATACAACAACAAGTTTTCTCAAGGGCTAAACACAGGTCAGAAGGTCTTAACAAGATAAAAAGTGGGTTGGATTTGACAGAAAAGTGTTTGTGTGTACCATGTGAATTAAATGACTTCTTGAAATCCTAAAACAGACCCACTTGATTAACCAAGGTTCAGGTCAAGATAAAATTCACCTAAATCCTCTAAAAATTATATAAAAATATTTTCTAGGTTTTAGAACTTTCAATTTGATCATTGGAACCCATTTTGACCTAGAATGGGGTCTAAGATAGATATTTTCCCTAAATTGGGTTTTTGCAAAAATTATCCAGTCAAACATGGTCAAACCCAAAATCCAACTTCACCATTGGATTCCTTGGGTCCAAATTAGGTTTGTACCAAAATTTGGAACTAAGGGGAACTCATTTTGACCCACTTTGCAAATAAATCCAGCTTGATTACATTTGTGCCCTTATCTTTCAAAAACCTTGGCAAAAGCCCCCTAGCTTCTTCATTGTTCTCCCAAATAGGTCCCTCTGCCATTATAGCAGAGGAATCCTACTTTGGCGAGCTTCAGAAGGTGATTTCTCCCTAATTTCTCGGAAAATCCCCTTAAAAATTAGAAAGGAGATTCTCTGAAAAAATCCCTCCAGTGTGAACCCAGTTTGATACCCTACATATGAGAGATTTGGGTCTCTTTTGGAGTTGCCATCTCCAGCGACCTTACCTTGCTTAGAAGCTTGGCTTCCAAGCACAAATCCCCCTCCAGAGGTCTATTTAAGAGACCCCTCAAATTCGTCTCTCCTCCTCCGGCCAATTTGCTCCTCAAGCTCCGGCGACCTTCCTTGATTTCCCCCATCGCCTGAGCACAATTCCAGTGGCAGGTTCCTCTTCCTCGCGTTCGTCCACATCACGCAGCACCCGTCGACGCCCCCGTCTCCCCTTCCTTGCTGACTGTTCCTCCCTGAGCATCTTCATCTCCGGCATTGACAATTCACGCCCGACATCATCCTCGCCTTCCCTTCGTCCAATATCACCCTAGATAAGTCTCTTTCACCTTCTACTTCCTTTCCCCCTCTTTATTTCCCTAAATCAACTGCTACCGCACTCCACCACCATCATCTCCTCCACCACTGCCAATACCTTCAGCGAGGTGCTCCTGTCGCTCCGCACCTCCATCCACCTCGCCAACTACCCTACGACCTCTGCCTCGACTCCCTGATCACAACCCCTCACTTCATTCACTCCGCCACTCACCCAAAAGCACCCCCGAACACACCCACACATACACACACAATGTGCCCTAGGCACGCTTACACAGGCATCCCCACGACACGCTGACCACCGCTGCATATTCGCTGTGCTTGGAGAAACTCCCTGAGCGTTTTAACGTGCCCGTGAGGCCATTGTAGTGATTTCAGGAACAGGCATCCTCCGCCATTAGCACAGAGTTTGAAGCAAGCCTGAAGCGAGCTCCAGGTCTTTGTCCCAGGTTGTGCGGACTTGAGGCGCACACACACCCAGGCCTTTGATTGGAGTAGAGAGCAGCTGCAGCCTCGCGATTTGAAGGATCACCTCTGCTACTGTAGCACGCAAGGGAGGCAGGACATTTAGTCCCACCTCGGAACTAGAAAAGCGGTCGTGTGCGCATAAATTGAATTCTTGCCAGTAGCTTATCACCTCCGAATCATGGGGTGAGGTCCCTCTCACCCGACCGAACCAACCTCTTCCGCGACCACGCCCCGTGGACCTGGTTGACCCTGTTGGTGATAGAGCACCACGATCATTTGTTTTGATGATAACAAAACACGTGTTATTTAACATTTGCAATTTGAGTCGTAGATTTCAGGTCAATTGCAAATGTGGACGTGTTTAGACGGAACTCGAGCTCGCATCCAGGACGGATTGGAGGAGCTTGACGGAAAACAGAGGAGGTTCGCGTGGAGCGACAGATTGAAGATAGAAGACAAGAAGAATAGGATAGATTCTTTTTAATCCTTTCTTGTATCTCTTGTCTTTATTTTCTTTCTCTTTTTATTTTCCATAGAATATTATGTTAAAGAGCCTCAAAGTACCCTAACAGTAGTCCTAGGAACACCGGCACAACCCTAGGATACTTAGGTTTTCTGTAGAATACTTAGAAAACCAATATAGGGTTCAAACAGCACTTCCAGACGTCTAATTCCCAAATCAGACGTCTGATAAAGTATTTTAAGACGTCTGACTGTTGTTTCAGACGTCTGATAACTGTTAGGCTGGACATAGTTGGTTCTGTCTGATGAAATCAGACGTCCAGACCTTAGACCAGATGTCTTAGGAGACGTCTGATGGACTTGCCAGACGTCCAGATAGTGGACCGTTGGCTTGCTTAGCAGGCACTGCAGATTATGACCGTTAGAGCCTTATTAGACGTCCATAGGACTTACCAGACGTCTGATAATTGACCGTTTTGCCTCGGCTGACCCAAAATCTCTTCTCAGAGATTTTCTAGCCGTTGCAACGTTTGGAAATCAATTCCCACAGTAAAAGTAGGTTTCCAGACGTCCAGACATAGTGTCAGACGTCCTGTATGTCGTCTGATGGACTTGCACAAAAACCCTGTTTAGATCTGATTCAAGTCAGGAGGAAACCCGCATAGAATCAGACGTCTGACATTTAAATCAGATGTGTTAAAGTGGCCTTCCAGACGTCTGATGCAAGAGTTAGACGTCTGATGATCCTGTCAAATGTAATCATTGTCCTGATTTCGGCCTGATTCTCTTGGGCTTTGCACCCAACGGCTATAGAACCCTTCCTAAGCCTTCCAAAGCCTTCCTAAGGCCTCTATAAATAGAGGGGAACCTTTGCAACACAAAAACACACCAAGAGAAACACAATACACACCAAGAGAAACACAATACACACCAAGAGAGACCAAGATACACAAGAAACAATTTGTATTAAACTTTCCACTCTCTTGTGTCCTAGCTAGCTCTTGCTCTCCAAGCTTAAGCACCATTCTCTTGAGAGCATCAAGCTTCGCGCACCCGCTCTCCCGCCGTTGTCTACGAGAGCGACATTGCGCCGTTGCGTGGCTCACGCACCCCGTCATCCTCGACGCACTCCTTGCAAAGGGGAGTTTCCTAATTCCTATAGAAGCTAGGTTTATAATTACTTTGTTGGCTCTATAGGACCTGTTGTTTTATTTTATCTTTGTCTTTTGGTTGGGTATTCGCTTTGCGAATTCCCGTCTCCTTCGTGGGACAAAATCCTTCTCGTGGAGAGAAGGGGTTGAGGAACGCTACCCTCGTACTTGTAGCGTGGTTGTACTGAGGTTGAATCACCCTCGTTTTAAAGTGATTCGGTTAGTGGATTTGATCAACTAGGTTGATCGGAAAATCCTAACTCGAGAGGGTTAGGTGGTGGTTTTCACCCGGTTTGGGTTTCCACCTAAAAACATTTGTGTACATTGTGTGATTGTCTTTTTAAGATTGCTTTATATTTCATTTACGCATTTTTTACGTCACACTGATCTCACCCCCTCCAAGTAGGGAATTTCATTTGGTATCAGAGCAGGTTCTTGCGAGTTCGGAGTAACACCCGGCAAGAAGATCATGGAGGGAAGCTGTTCCACAAGCAAGATTTCCGAGGGGCAATCCACAACCCGTCCGCCGTTCTTCGACGGGAGCAACTACCCCTACTGGAAGTTGCGGATGAAGACGTGGCTCCAAGCCATTGAATTCGAGATATGGGGATGTTGCGAAACCCCATACGAGATCCCGAAGCGACCCCAAGGAGGCTACTCGCAGGTGCAGATTCTAGAGCTTTCACTCAACGCAAAGGCAATGAATGCCCTGTATTGCGCGTTGAGTCCGAAAGAGTTCGAGCAAATCCAAGAGTGCACTACCGCCCATGAGATATGGAGGAAGTTAGAAGACACTCATGAAAAGATAGGCTCGGAGGAAGAAGAAGAATCAAAGAAAAAGAAGGAAACCGCTTGCATGGGTTTCATGGCAATCGGAGAGAGCGACAACGACAGCGACGACAGCGACAACGAGGTAAATTTTGATTTACAAGAAGCTTTTAATGAACTATTTGATATTAGTAAATCACTTAAAATAGAAAACAAAAGTATTAAAAAGAACCTTAGTTTTCTTAAAAATGAAAATGATAGATTAGAAAAACAACTTAAGGACATAGAAGCTAATCCTAGAATTGATAACTTATTATTAGAAAATCAAGACCTCATCAATGAAAATAATAAATTGATTGAGGAAAATGATAGTCTAAAGTTAGAAATCTCTAATTTAAAGACTAAGATGAGTATTATAGAAAAAGAAATTACATGTCTTAGGGAAAACTCCAACAAATTAATCAATAAAGTAGATAATTTTTATAGCCCTAAGATTGAGAAAGGATCTCCATCAAGGAGACCCGCTAACAGATCCGGATCCAAGCCCACTTGGATACCGAAAAAAGAATTAGAATCTTGTTTTGTAGGATTCAGGGATAACTACAACACAAAGGACTGGACCTACAAACTAAAGGCTGGTCAACTCGAGTTGGGAGAACCAAGGAGTAGACCAAGGAGGAGAACAAGAAGACCGACGAGACGGCGAACAAACGACGGACCCGCCGCACGTCGACCACCAGATTGGAGACCAGTGCCAATGCCCGGGCCTCCAAGCTACGGATGGGAGCCCCATCCGATGTGGCATCCACCACCACCATTCGGGCCATTTTATTGGCCATGGTAGGTGAGGTAAAATTCTTAACCCTATCTTTTTATAAGCATTTAGATAGGGGGAGTTAAAAAATGAAAAATGATGAGCTAATTGTCAATTTTTAAGGGGGAGATATAAGGTAGCTAAATTTCCTTTAGTAAGGGGGAGAAAAATAATAGCTATCTTATTGTTACAAAAAGGGGGAGAATATCACCTTTATTAAAATAAATTCATAGAAGAGCATGTCTTAAGGGGGAGTTATAGGAAATTTAAAACCAATCAAACCTTTTTGATAATGTCAAAAAGGGGGAGGATTTTTATGCATTATTATTTATGGTTTTGTCATCATCAAAAAGGGGGAGATTGTTGGTGCTAGAGCACCACGATCATTTGTTTTGATGATAACAAAACACGTGTTATTTAACATTTGCAATTTGAGTCCTATATTTCAGGTCAATTGCAAATGTGGACGTGTTTAAACGGAACTCGAGCTCGCATCCAGGACGGATTGGAGGAGCTTGACGGAAAACAGAGGAGGTTCGCGTGGAGCGACAGATTGAAGATAGAAGACAAGAAGAATAGGATAGATTCTTTTTAATCCTTTCTTGTATCTCTTGTCTTTATTTTCTTGCTCTTTTTATTTTCCTTAGAATATTATGTTAAAGAGCCTCAAAGTACCCTAACAGTAGTCCTAGGAACACCGGCACAACCCTAGGATACTTAGGTTTTCTGTAGAATACTTAGAAAACCAATATAGGGTTCAAACAACACTTCCAGACGTCTAATTCCCAAATCAGACGTCTGATAAAGTATTTTAAGACGTCTGACTGTTGTTTCAGACGTCTGATAACTGTTAGGCTGGACATAGTTGGTTCTGTCTGATGAAATCAGATGTCCAGACCTTAGACCAGACGTCTTAGGAGACGTCTGATGGACTTGCCAGACGTCCAGATAGTGGACCGTTGGCTAGCTTAGCAGGCATTGCAGATTATGACCGTTAGAGCCTTATCAGACGTCCATAGGACTTACCAGACGTCTGATAATTGATCGTTTTGCCTCGGCTGACCCAAAATCTCTTCTCAGAGATTTTCTAGCCGTTGCAACGTTTGGAAATCAATTCCCACAGTAAAAGTAGGTTTCCAGACGTCCAGACATAGTGCCAGACGTCCTGTATGTCGTCTGATGGACTTGCACAAAAACCCTGTTTAGATCTGATTCAAGTCAGGAGGAAACCTGCATAGAATGAGACGTCTGACATTTAAATCAGACGTCTTAAAGTGGCCTTCCAGACGTCTGATGCAAGAGTTAGACGTCTGATGATCCTGTCAAATGTAATCATTGTCCTGATTTCGGCCTGATTCTCTTGGGCTTTGCACCCAACGGCTATAGAACCCTTCCTAAGCCTTCCAAAGCCTTCCTAAGGCCTCTATAAATAGAGGGGAACCTTTGCAACACAAAAACACACCAAGAGAAACACAATACACACCAAGAGAGACCAAGATACACAAGAAACAATTTGTATTAAACTTTCCACTCTCTTATGTCCTAGCTAGCTCTTGCTCTCCAAGCTCAAGCACCATTCTCTTGAGAGCATCAAGCTTCGCGCACCCGCTCTCCCGCCGTTGTCTACGAGAGCAACATTGCGCCGTTGCGTGGCTCACGCACCCACGTCATCCTCGACGCACTCCTTGCAAAGGAGAGTTTCCTAATTCCTATAGAAGCTAGGTTTATAATTACTTTGTTGGCTCCATAGGACCTGTTGTTTTATTTTATCTTTGTCTTTTGGTTGGGTATTCTCTTTGTGAATTCCCGTCTCCTTCGTGGGACAAAATCCTTCTCGTGGAGAGAAGGGGTTGAGGAACGCTACCCTCGTACTTGTAGCGTGGTTGTACTGAGGTTGAATCACCCTCGTTTTAAAGTGATTCGGTTAGTGGATTTGATCAACTAGGTTGATCGGAAAATCCTAACTCGAGAGGGTTAGGTGGTGGTTTTCACCCGGTTTGGGTTTCCACCTAAAAACATTTGTGTACATTGTGTGATTGTCTTTTTGAGATTGCTTTATATTTCATTTACGCATTTTTTACGTCACACTGATCTCACCCCCTCCAAGTAGGGAATTTCAGACCCGACCCGACTTGCACTCCTCGCCCACCACCGCACGCCGGTGGTCCTGGTCTCGGGTACATACTAGACCCGATTACCCAATAGTGTATGGCTTTGGGAGAGCAGAACCTAAGAGAGAAAGGAGAGGAGAGTGCGCACGGGTAGGGGGTAGGTTTTGCTGCAGGCTGAAGAGGAGGAGAAGCGAAGCTAAAGAAGAAGAAGGAGAGGACAAGGATGCAAAGAAGCTAAGGCAGAGGAAGAGAAGGAAGAAGCTGAAGGAAGAAAGAAAGCAGCCGGCAAAGAAAGGGAAAGATAAGAAGGAGCAGCCAGAGAAAGCTAAGAAGAGAAAGAAAGGAAGGAGCAACCAAAGAATAGAGAAGAAGATAAAGAAGAAGAGAAAGAAAGAAGAGAAGACAAAGAAAGGCAAAAGAAAGAGAGGCAGAGAAAGATCGTAGAGGAAGAAGATTGAAGCCAAAGGTAGTCGGCAGAGAAAGAGAAAGAAGAGGAGTAGAAGCAGAAGAAAGAAGTCAGGAGCACTGTAGCATCATCATTTTAAGGCACCTGATTTACAAATCAAACGTCCAATTTTGAGTTTCATTCATATACATTGAGTTTCTTTAGTATTTTGTGCTCTACATTTACTCCTATATTTTCGCACTGCAACATTGATATTGTTGCATATTCTTTCAAATTTTGAACTGTGATCTTGATTTCTAAACCCCAACTTGCTCCTTGTGTTCGACCTTGGACTTTAAATTCGAGTAATAAAATCGTATTCGTTTTGAACGCTTTTTCGGCTATATTACAACGCAATATTCTTGAAACCCGATTCAGCGATCTAAACATTATGGCTAATAAAAGTTAGATATAGCTGATGATAACGTTATCATCATTCATAGCTGTGGAGATGCTTCAAACAAATTAAAGCCACTGCTGTCGTTGATTCATCAAATTAGATACCCAAGAAGGGGCCTGGTGTTGATCCGCGCATGAGGGAGGTGGAAGCAAGGTGGATGGACGTTTGACGGCGGTGCTCGAAGATAGAGAAAATGACAGCAACGGTGAGAACCCTATGAGAGAAACACTGACCTAGGGTCCCAACCAAATACACCTGAAGCTCCGCCGTGGTGAGGCGAAGCTAGTGGTGGTGGTAATTTAGTGTTTGAGTGGGCAAAGGTGGCCAGACAATGACGGGGGAGGTGGTTTTGAATGGGTTTGTCCAGCTAAGCATCACGTAGACCAAAACTCTCAATAAGTTGAGGGCTTTTGGTCGCGGAGCTGAGGTGGAGGTTATGATGTAGGTGGTGTGTGGCAACCGTGCAAGCTCACTGGAGCTTCACTGGAGTGGAGAAGATGGGAGAAGAACAGCTAAGAGAGAAGTCGAAACCTATGTCTAAGGGTCTAGAATGAAGTTAGGAAGGAAGAGGAAGAGATTGGGGGTCTTATTAAAGTGAGAAGAGGCGAGACCATGTCTGGTGTTGGCCGGCCGGATGTGGGCAAGAAGAGGTTGACAGTTTAGCAATGGTGAGGAGGAAGAGGTCGGTTGCGCTCTTGCTTTGGCCGGCAACAATCGCAAGGAAGAGAGGGAGATAGTGGCGGTGTCAGGTGATTGTGAACACGTGCGGAGGAGTGGGGTTGGAGAAGCTCGCCGAAGTGCATGAGAAGGTGGTCGAAGATGAGGGACAAGTGGTTTTCTTGGCTAATGAGTCGTGTTTCGCGAATTAAAATTGGGATTTGGAGAACCTATCGTCGTAGCTCGTAAAACGCGTCTATCAAATACAATTTATAACCGAAACTCCAAGGGAGTCCCAGGTCGAACACATGAAGGCGACGTTTACTTTGTTTGAAAATCGCACTTCATTTTGCTTCTTTTTGGTATTTTGAGGTTTTGTTATTTTTGTGCTTTTGAAATAAAAAGACAAACAAGATAAGTTCACAAAATGAGATGGAACAAATATGACATATCACTCCAATGTTTATTACAATAATCTACGAAAGCATAAAAGAGATAGGGGTGAGAAGAAATCTCCCGAATAGGCTGTTCGGCGAAACGATGGAGCCTGGAAAAAGCTTGGATGAAGGAGGTGAGATGCGGGATGACAGAGGTGAGATGCAGGAGGATGCCGGGTAGAGGAATGCTTCACCGAGGCTCTGAAATGGAGGTGTGGAGACGGAGGTGATCTTCTACCGAAATGGAGGTGGGAGGACGACTCCAAAGCAACCTATGAAGGTGGTGGGATGAAGGATGAATAGTTAGTGGGAAATAGGAATATTACACTAATAGGAGGCCTTTAGAGCTTGAGAGTAAGCTCTAATGGAGCTTTGGTAGGCTATTAGAGCTTAGAAGTAGGTGGGAGTAGAGTAGGTAGAGATGATGAAGAATGAAGGTGTAGGGGTCCTTTTATAGTGGAGGGAAAAGGAAGAAATTCATGTAGAGGGTTGTTGTGACGGCTGCAAGCGTCACTAAAGGCCCGCCCAGGCTGTCGCTGAAGGTCGACACCAACCAAGCACAGGCCCACTCACAGCTGCTGGTGCACGCATCACACGGCCGTGTCGCATGCGTGCGCTGGCATGAGTTGACTACTGCTGCGTGCGGTTGTGTTGTGAGCTGCGCCCTTGTGCGCATGCGTGGCCATCTCTAATTGGCGAATTGGGGGGGCCGCGGGGATTCAAACCTGCATCCCTCCTTTGGGAGTTGAGTCCACGAGGGTTGCACCAAGCACCTGGTTGAGTCAAGAAGAGCGATGCAGGTGCGTGGTGGAAAAGAATTCTCAGCCGTTGGATTCTCATCCAACTGCTGAGATGGCGTGTTGGGAAGCTTCTTTGGAAGGATGGCGGTGACCTTGGGCACTCCAAATGGTGCCCCGTGGCATCATCTGGACTGTCCACCTTTTCTTGCTTGTAAAGGATGCCACGGTGCTTGGATCGAGGTAATTTTTGCGTTGACAGACTGCGATCGTCACTCCGGATCCATCTATACGGTCTGATTTCTCATCTGACGCCCGTAAAAATGTCGCATTGCCCCTCTGGCTGTTAATCTTTCTTAGACTTCATATGATGCTACGGGATTCCAATCTAGACAATTTTGGAGGCGTTAGACTCTAATCATCATCCTAATCAGATCCGTACAGTCAGATCGTCCATCTGAGGCCCTGAAATAAATCTCCTTCCCTCCTGGCCATAAAAAGGATGTAATTAACCTAAAATATACACTACTCTAAATGCATGATGATGCATGCTATGCAATATTTATAACATGAAATGCAAATCTAAGCTTAGGAACATGCATGAATAGGCATTTTATCTTTAATAATTGTGTCTACATCATTGGCCAATTCACGACTAAGGAACACGTTGGAGGATGCTATAGCTTATATAGAGTTGGAATCGACCCTTAATTTCTTGAATTCATCGTGAATTCCTCACAATTTGCCAAGGAAATTTTACTGATCTCGCGTGCTCCACCGGCAATTCTTGAGCCAAATATGGATCTCAAGACCTAGTTTAATCAAAAAGTCTAGATATTGATAAGATGATTTTTGCTTTCGAATAATGTATTAAGATGATTTGTTGTTGTAGCATCAAAGTGGTGGAAAACCGCTTAACAAAATAATTAAAATAAAAATTAAACCACTGACAGAAGAGAGGGTCGTGTCCATAGGGAGGCAATGATGCAATAAAATCACGAATATTTTTTTCTTGTATTCGTTCAATCAAGTGCGAAATCCATAGTCAAATCTGACATGAAATGCGACGAAAAGAATATACACAATAACTCAAAAATGTAAGGGTATATGTGCAATTTTTCCTCAATGAAATATTCAATAAATATTTGATGAATCTATGTAATTTCCAATTGACATGCATTAGAGAGAATTTGTGCACATCTTAATTCAAAACCAATGTCAAAAGATGTGCATAACAAAAGCCACGCAATTATAAGAAAGCATGAGTATGAAGTCGTAATTTCATCATAACAAAATAATCATAAATCAAAATTCATTTTCGTGGCAATGGTATGAAATGTAATTATTAATTCCACCATTAACAGTTGATTCTACCGCTCTCCTCCTCACGCATGGGAGAGAGGATTGTTCAAAGAACTCTTCTGGACGTAGATTGGCCGAAGCGAGGGCTCCGCAACAGTGGCGGCGGGAAGTTGAGAGACGGCTGGAGTCGGCCTGCTGGAGGAAAGAAGTGGCGGTGGTGGAGGCTAGTGCTGGCCGCGCGTGCTGCAGGCACAAGGAGGGCAGCGCGCGGGCACTGCAAGCGCTGCAGGCTCACGCTGGGCGTGGGCACGTGGAGCAGCGGCGCTCTGCGCGCGCAAAGGCACGCGCGGTGGGTTCTGTTGGCGCTAGCTGCAGGTTGGCAGGGAGGCACTGGAGTGTTCTGAAGCGGGCGTGGTGAAGGCAAAGGGGCATGGGCACGTGAGGTGAAGATGCTGCTGGAGGGTGCTTTGCAGGCCGCAAGGGGTGCACGGGCGTGGATGCTGGAGGTGGGGCGCGCGGAGGCTGGCGTGGGTTGCTGGCTGAGGTGAGGAGTTGCAGAGACTCTTGGCGGTGTGGGCTGTCACCCCACACGCCCACAGTGGTGGAGTCGTACTGCCGCGATGGGAGGCCGGTGGTATGGAATGGAAGAGGAGCAAGGTCCTCTAAGCACAGTGAGGAACAATGGGGTGGTGGCCTGGCTTTGAATGGCAGCCCCTCCTCTTTTGTAGCCACGGCAACAAAGATTTGAATTTCAAAACATCGTAGAATCAATGTGATGCGCAGGAGGGGGAGGCGGAGACAGAGGAGTTACCCGCAAAGGAGGAAAAAAGAATAAAATAATTAGGGTTATTTATACATAACTCCTTAACTTCTATGTTAATTAAAATAGTGCGCCTAATTAATTAACTAATTAAATGTATGCAACCCTAGATTAATTCTAAATGCATGAATTATGCACTTAAGCTAAAAATATGAATTAATTTATTTACATCCTAATGTATGCTATCTAAATGTTAAAATTAACTTAATATCTAGACATTTAGATACTTAAATAGCCCACAAATATGGGCTAACTAGATATCACGACCAATCCCTCCAAATTTAGAGGGATTTAGTGTTGATTTGAGGGAGATCTTCTTCTTTAAATTTCGACTGTCATGGGTTCGTCGGTGGCTCGAGCCTTCTTGATATGGATGAAGGAAGGAAGATGGTGGAAGGACCTCTTTTCAACAAGGATGAAAAGCTAGGGGTTTGTCTGCAAGAAAAGCATAGAAGATAGGGATCCAAGTGCAACTAATAGAGATTTGAGGGTTAAAATGCAAACTAGGTCAAGATGAACTTTGATTAGGCTCAAATTTTGAGTTTACCCTAATTTTGACCCAAGGAATCTAGTGGTAACCTTGGATTTGGGTTTTGGTGCAATTTGACTAGTTAATTTACGTAGAAGCCCAAGATAAAGAAAAAATCCCGCTGTCTTTGTTTTTGGTTAAGGCGGGTTTCGATGTTCAAAGCAAAGATATCAAACCTCTTATAATATTTTTAAATGATTTTTAGGAGGTTTAGTTTGCATTTATTTCACTCAAAACCTGTTTAATTGAAGTGAGCTGTTAATTAGGGTTTTCATGTAATAAGTTAATCTTTATAATACAAAAAACCTTGATTCAATCAACGTAGGCCTACTTCTTGGGAAATTAAGCTCATTTGACCTTGGATTAAATTCTAATTAACCCCTTAATTAATCTGTAATTGTGCTTAGGTGTTAAAACAACATAATTAACTTATTTTCTCTTTTTCTCAAATGCAATTCAAAACAAAGTTATGATCTTCTGATGAATATTTAAGAGCATTTATTGTTGCAGTTAAGCTAAATTAGACTTATTAACATTAATAATGGTGCTACCATCATTAGGCCCCGCTTGGTCTGCAGCTGATGAAACTGGGTGTTCACTCCCCTTACCTAAATATAAATAATAGGCGTCAACAAAAAGCTGAATAGAGTGGTCATAGAAAATTTAACTTGTGCAGGCATTTAATACAGGTATTTAACTTGTTTGTAAAGGAATGGACATTTAAGTAAATCATTTCTATTCTTAATGGTTTAAGAAACCCATGTTATCTCATTAGAAACTTTTCCTATGAGTTGCACTAGAATTAGATTACATTTTCTTCTTATTCATATGTCCCCTATCAGGGTGATATTGTGCGGTATTCCTGTGATGCAGGGCATACACGTGGCGCTCTCCTGTCCAAGAGAACGCCCCGTGTTTGCCCTACACCCAGTCTACCACCCTGGGATCATGGTCGTGACATAGCGGTGACTGCGGAACACGTGATAAACGCATGGGGGGCTACCTCAAACTAGCACGCAGTCAATTGTTTCCACTAATAGGTACGCACTAAACCGTACCACACATAACAGAACAGGTGTCGTACCCCTCAAAGTCTGCATACCCTTGCCTGATTATCCCAGTTGGCCCCACGTGGGTCCAATAGGAGTTGGTGAAGGAAAGCCATTCCTACCCAAGTAGGTCAGCTCTCTCCCTGCACAACAAGGTAGTCAACTCTCCTCAATATACGTGTATTCGAGGGCCAGCTCATCCCCACATTCTCATATTCATTTCACACTTAAGATCATCTCTATTTTGCCCTAGGATTCAAGAAGGATCCCTAATTGATTTCTAACAAACACGAGGTCATTAATCCCGGTGATACACACGTTGCCAAGAGTTAGTTCTCCCTTAGGGTTCAATCCATCTTTGAGATGGCTACTCATGAGTTTATACACTTGTAGCTCCCGACCCATATAAGCAAAGTTTTTAATTAACCTAGGGTTCAAGCAATTCCCTTAGTTGTTTTACTAATAAATTCGCATACCTCAGTGGTACATCCCATCCATCAATGAAGTTAACCAGATTGTGATACTATTCATCCTAGGATGTAATCAAATGATGCTTTCCATCACAAGGTTATACGTGCATGCATATACATATAGACATAGGCACTTGATCTAGATTAATGTGAGATTGTCCACTACAAAGCACAGACACCATCCAACTCAGACCACCCTAAGTGTTATTTATTCGAAAAGAAAATACTGATGAGTGTATTCATGAGTTCTCTTCCATTTGTAACAGAAGAATAAGAAAGGAGGGTTTGTACTCTGGAGACTCGGTCCCACATTGGTTTATAGGAATTAACTAGGCAATCTTAAGTTAGGAAAAAAAAAACGAAGAGTAGGAGGGTAAGCCACTCTACCTTTACTCACTGGTAAGAAGAGAGGTGCGGGTGGTCTGCGCATGTCTCCCACAGTTGCTACACATCTCTTCCTACAAGCTTCGCCGCTCCCGAATGCATCGCCTAGGTCAAGATAGGGTCAAGTGTATCAGTAGGCCCTTAATTCTATTTTTCAGTAAGTCGAACAAGCTCAAAATGCAATGGAAAGCATATCAAAAAGGTAGAAAATTAAAATAGCTTTCCAATGATACCTTCCTCGTGCAATTTGGAGTTCAAACAGACCTTGAATCAGCCAAGAAAAGGCGTTTGGTTCACGTGAATCGGCCCGAGCCGATTTGCCTAGCCGGTCACGCGAACCAGATTGTGAGACTCCCACTAACTGCCACGTGGAGCACACGCGTGGCCTCAAGCCTCGTGCGTAGCCCTCGCACACCGTGCCTACACCAATCCACCCGCATGTTGCAGCCTCGAGTGCCGTAGTCCTTGCAGCGCGTGCTACAGCCTTGGGTGCGTGTACAAGGAGAGAGCGAAGCTCGTGACAGCGCTTCCTCTTCTTCTCGCTCTTCACACTTTGTGTGTGAGCCAACACCCTCCCTTTTCACAGCGCACAACTGAGGGCTCATGCTTCCTGTCCTCACGGCACGCAAGCCTCGAGGGGTGCACCTCCTTCAATGCAACTTGAGTGGGAGAGCGTGAGCTCCCTCCCACTCGCTTCCTCTTGTGACACAGGAAGAGGGGGTGTACTCAGGAATAGCGTTGAGTTTGGCACGACCTGGGGGAGGGATGGGGGTTAGATGGGTTTTCGAGGGGGTTTAAATGGTGGGGGTTTAGGGCGGGCTGGGAAAAATATAGGAGGTGACCCTAATTTTCTAAGTTTGTACAAGGTTATTCCCAAATCAAGACATAGGGACGTAGATATTTCCCAACACTCCACGAACAAGGAAAGCCACGTCAAGGGCCCCACGTGAGTTCTCTAAAGTGCACAAATTATGTGCGCACCGCTGGAACTTAGGGAAACTCCCTGAAGTTGCGATACTCTATAATTTACACATAAAAACTATGATATTACCCTTGGGTTGTTCTATCATGCAAAAATTGTAGGGACCACCCTGGAGAACTTAGAAACTCCATGATGGTCCTCGAGTCATTTCAAAACAAAAAAACGTACGGTTTGTTACATGGTGGGTCCCACCAAATTGAAAAAAATCATCGCACCACTTTGAACTAAAACACATAAGTGATAAATCATGTTTGCATAGGCGATAAATAACTTTGCACTAGTGATAAATTACTTTGCACTGGTGATAAGTTATTCTAAGATGATTTTGCACCGATGCAATCTCATTTTACACCAGTGTAAAATTATTCTGAAGGTGATCTGGTGGTTTTGTACCGGTACAAAATGGTTTTGCACCTATGCAAAGTGATTTTGACCTATGGGTTTTGGATTTAAGATTTACGGTTTAAGGTTTATGTAAAGTGGTTTCACCTATGGGAAGCAATTTTTCACCTTAGGATTTAGGGTTTAGGTTAGGTTTCCCTAAACCCTAAGTTGAAAATTCACTTTTCATAGGTGAATAAGCACTTGGAATTTAATTTTGTACCGATGCAATCTTACTCTATACTGGTGCAAAGTAGGATTGCACTAATGCAAATTGTTCTAAAAGTGATATGGTGTTTTGCATCGATGCAAAGTGATTTTGAAGGTAATTTGAGTAGTTTATACCCATACAAAAGGATTTGTTGTTGGTTTAAACAGTGGTGAATCCCACTACATATAAGTACTTTTTGCATAAAAAGGAGATATATCAAATAGGAACCACATTTACATCTGTGAGTTACATTTGTGTACCCATGTCCTATATTTTCTATTCAATAATGAATAAAATGGATTTGAAGTGAACATTACTTGATCATATATTAAATGCAATGTACAATTGTTCTAACTTTTGGAGCTAACTTGTCAGATTAATTACTTTGGTGCTAACTTCTCTTTTTCACGTTGATTTTGTTTTTTTTCATTCTTGCAACCTGAGGCCTAACCCAAGCCTAAGCCCAAAATTAACATGGGTTGGACTTGGATTGAAAATAAAACCCATTTATCTAATAGGTTGAATTTTAGGCCAAAATAGCCTAAATCCAACCCGACTCAAGATCCAACTCACGTGATCTATTTATGTACCTAACCCAAAGTTCAACTTAATGGCTAATTATATATATATGCATTATATATTACTATTAAATAAATATAGACTATTCTCGTAATTTTTCCACCTACGAAACAACCCTTTTCATCCCCGATGATGATATAATCTCAAATTTCCAATGATGTTCACTCGAGTCACTCCCCACAACCACAAAGCCACGAGTCATCTACGATTCTATTCTTCCCCTAAAAAAACCTTTGGCCTCCTAACTCCCGGTCCCATCTACGATTCTAATTTCCCGCCGCCCAGTACTCTCCCCACCGGAAGTTGAGCTCAGTTTGTCCGGAACCATCAACTGCCCACTCGTCTGCATCTCACCCGTCTGGATCCATCAATCGGGGAGGTTTGTATCCTCCATGATCTGGAACCATCAACGAACTAGCAGATTGACCCTTGAGTATGTATCCTGTTTTTTTTGAGAGATTATCTCAGTTATGTTTTGTCATATAGAAAAGGTTATGCTGCTGCTAACTTGGTCACGACCCCATCTTTATCCATATGTGCTTGTAGCATTTCACTACAATAAGTATATAATATCCATTTGAATGTTGAGTGCACTTGAATATTATGAAGTACAGTTGTTATGATAATCGTACTTGCATATAGTTCGATCTTTTAAGTGTTATATTAATTATGACATGACATGGAATAATGAGAATAACGTTATGGTTCTCTTTTATTCTTTTGGTTAAACCGTGATATATTAGTGATTGAAAGCAAGAACGATACTTAGATTCGAAATGCTGCTGTTATATATGGTTGGGTTATGATATCCATGACCTTGTGGGCTTTATGTGATCTCATCAAATCTAAACTGTTGGGCCTGAGTCATCCAGTTTCGGGCTCCGAGTTTCACTACTTAGAAGAATATGGTGCATACGTAAATTGTAAAGTCCCTTTGTTTTTAGTTCTTTTATATTCAATCTATCGCAGTTTCTAAGAGTCATCCATAGAAGTGAGAAGTTAATAGGCTTGCTGTGGAATACAATCTTCTCACTAGGCAAACCCCCATCCCAAACTTGTTGCTCCATGCAGGTCTCAATTGGCGATAGTGGAAATTGATCTCAATTACTGTATAAGAATAATAAGGTATGTTAAATTATGTAATTTCTGATTTGGTGTAGAGCTTCCAAATGGAGATCTTTTAACTTATCACTTCAGTCCCAATTTATTTGGAGGTGAGAATTTTCGGGGTTAAACTTTTTTGCCCGATCAACTCACTCCATTTTAGTTAAGGAAATATAGGAAGGTGTAATTGTCCATGTCAAGTTGGTGAATTGTGGGATAGAAGGCTATGACCATGAGAACGGAGGATCTCCCACTGAGATCATTTGCAAGGTTTGTTGTCCATGCCCCTACAAGGGTTTTTTTTTCTTGATTTGTTTCCAATTAATTCTTTATTTTTTAAATGTTCACTCGTTGTATACCGTATTCATTGATTTTATTTGTTTTAACTTGGAAGTTAAATGCAAACAATAACCAAATAATTGATGCAACTTTTATTAGTGATGATGGTGGGAATGAACAAGAACAACCATTGTAAAATAATGCTTAGGTTCATAGGAAACGTAAATGTCGATATACTTTTAAAGTGTGGAAGGATGTAACTATATTGGATGTTAAAGATGAAAAAGAAAAGTGTGCATGCAATCACTATGGGAAAATAATGGTTTGCAGTAGTAATCATGGAACTAGTCATATTGATAGACACTTGGAGAAGACATGCCCATATTATAGCAAGCAAAGGAGATCTAAAGGTGTTCTATCTTTTGTGAACTTTGTGGATAGTAACACTAGCACATTAACCAACTGAAAATTTAACCCCAAATGAAGTAAAAATGATATTGCCAAAGCAATTATTTCCACTTAATCATCTTTCAAAATTATGCAAGACTTCCATTTTTGCACTTTTCCTAACAACTTGCAACCAAAGTTTAAAGCTATGGCTTGCTTTATGTTGCAAAGGAACTATTTGAAAATTTACAAAATGATGATGCTCATCCTGGGTAGGGGGACAAATAGCCTACAAACCTATCCCCTCAGGTTAGCCAGGACTTGAACTCGAAACTTGTCATTCCCACTTAAATGGTATGAGCTTGCTCATCAGCTGACTACCTGATGGGCTCAAAAATTTACAAAATGGAGAAATGCAAATTGATGGAGCTATTACAAACATTAGCTCAAAAAATTTGTATCACAACGAACATGTGGTCTTCTTTACAAAATCTTGTGTATTTGTCCATTACTACTTGCTTCATTAATAATAACTAGAAGTTGCAAAAAAAGATTATTAATTTTATGTCTTACCTTCTCATCATATTGAACTTGGAGTTAAAGGATCAACATCTTTACAAGATACTTTCATGCTATCGTTATCTTTCTTTTTCAGTTGATTTACATTTATGGATGTTTTATAGACATTAAATCATGCTTATTTTTTTTACTTAATATAGGTTTGTGGATGTTTTATAAATGTTGAACTATACTTATATTTTTTTTACTTAGTGTAGGTTTGTGAATTTTTATAGATATTAAAGTATGTTTCTATATAGGATTGTTAGGTTTATTTACTTGTATCGTTAAAGTATGCTATGGTTTCTATGATTGGACTATTGTATTATTTTATGATTTTTTTTTACCTTGACTTTGATGATTTCATAGTAGAAAATATTGCAAAGAATATGAAAATCCTTTAAGAATCATTGATTTGACATGGTAAAATGTGGACATACAAGTTTGAATTAGATCTAAATATGAAAGATGAATACTTATAGTGATAAATGAACTGGCTTAGCCCACTTCAAGCCCTTTTTTTTGGGTCAGGTCAAACTTGGGTCAAGAGATTTTATTTTGCGCTAGGCCTTGAGTAACTTTTTCAGCTTATTTATTAAATGGGCTCAGGTTGGGCTAAGTTGGACTCGTAAGGGCTTGACCTAATGTTCATTCTTACTAATAGCTGGTATTTCCCAAAACTAGGGGTGTTCGTTGGTTGGATACCTACCCCATTTTCACCTGATCCAACTTAATTCAGTATTGACTGGGCCATGGGTCAACCCGACTCACTTACATGGGTACCCAAAGGATGCAGTATCCAACTTTGTCAAATTGAGTCATGGATACCCAGTTACCCAATTTAGCTAAAATATAAAATTTAAAAATATAAAATATAATTAAAAGAAAACAATAAAAAGTAATAAAAAATACAAATAATCATTAAAATAAAAATGTTTTAAAATGAAAATAAAAAATAAAATTAGTTTAAAATAAAATTATAAAAAATTATAGAAATTATTTAAAATAAAATAAAATTTATAAAAATCAACTAAAATAAGAAACAATATGCACGTGAATATGGCTTGGTAACTAGCTTGGACTTAGTGTGCGTGACTCTTACATCTTACATGTGCCTGTTCTACTTGAGCCAGAGGACCACAACATTGCATGTGACGACATGCTTCTCAAGCATGTTATGGAACAATTCAAGTGCCTCTTGGTCACGACGGGTGTGTACATACCCCATGACCATGGCGATTGAAGAGTTTTCATTTCTCTTAGACAACCTCAAAAACTTGCGAGTGACATTGATGCAAGAGTTGTGAGTGTACCTGAAGATCATGGCGATCTAGAAGACGACATTCCTCTTGGGCATGGACTTGAAGAGATTACATGTGTTGTTGATGTAGTGGGGTAATAGCCATTTACCATGGTGGTTTAGGTGACGATGTCCTTGGGCATTTTATTGAATAGTCTGTGGGCATTGTCGAGGTAGGAGGGGTCACAAAGGAGGGTACAGAGCATTATGATATAGGAGATGGTGTTATTCTCGGGCATGTGATGAAAGAGGGGCTCGGTAGCATGGAGGTCGAGGGAGGAGAGTAAGGCATTTTGGGTCCTTTAGGAGATGATGACACTAGAGGGAGGGGTCAATATCTCACACATGGGGTGCATGAGCTACAGAAATGTTTGGGGAGGATACAATTGCTACGTATAAGACCAATGTGATCAACATGACCTTTGATGATCATAAAATTAAAATGATTAAATAGATACTTAAATTGAACGAGTGACCTAATAAATATTAATTGATATCCGATAAATACCCAAATGAGACCTCGATAAGTACCAGGTTAACGCTAACAGGTACTCAACTTATCGCAGTACATGGGTATCAACGGAATAAAAAAAAATCATGTATTGAATTGGGTACCCGATATCAACCCGTTTGATCACATGAACGCCGCTACCCAAAACCCTCCCTTCCCAACTCTCTAAACTCCTCCTCCTCCGTCAAGAAAGTGCTTCTCTCCATTTTACGGCGCTATCCTCGATTTCTCCCGACTCCCAACAGAAGCCCTAATGGGGAAGAGGAAGAGGGACGAGAAGCCGAAGGCGGACGGTGAGCAGCAGCGCCGTTGCCCTCCCACCGTCTTCGTCAGCAACTTGCCCTATTCCTTCACTTCCTCCGAGGTGATCCTCTTTTCACTGGTGTCATCATGTCTATATCCATCTGGGTAGGTCCGTAAGTTAATAGGCTAGATATAGAGGAGGATTCATGGGAGATCTTAGCAGCAAAATAGGAAGCTCCCCGAACTCGGACCCGAGTTTGGAGGCTAAATATGCTCGTTTCGCCTCTCCTGCCGCTCTCGAAACATACCCGCTTCCGAGGCCGAACCTGGGAGCGAGCGATGCGGTGGAATCCCTAGACGACGAAGCGAGCGAGGCGGCCGGTGGAGGACCTCGACGAGCGAAGCTGCTGCAGGGTGCTACGCCCCTCCCTCTTGTGGCTTGGAAGCCACGCCGCGAACAGGGACGTCTACTGTATCGCCCTCAGTGGTCCCAGAGGGCTAGGACAGCGAAGAAGAGGGGTGCCGCGGGGGGACGCCTCGTCGTCTCGGACCGCCTACCAGGCTCCGGCGACGGCCCAGGAGGAGCAGGAGGCTGGAGACGAGCCACAGGAGGATCTGGAGGAGGGTCAGATCAGGGCGGATGAGCACAGCGGTGGTTTGGTTGATCTTGTGGCGGAGGAACGGGTGTGGGTGGCTGGCGCGGCTGGTTTCACACGCACTGACGGAGGGGTTGTAGCGGTAACCCAATGTTAAAGGTCTTCTCTTGGAATGTGAGGGACTTGAATGATCCCTCCATAAGGTCGGCTCTTAGGGGCTACCTTAAATCTCGGGGACCGGAAGTGGTTCTTCTTCAAGAGACCAAACTTGAGTAGGTCTCTTCTCAGACCTGGAGGGAGATTGGTGGCAGCCGCCTGGAGGGTTTCTGTGTTCTGAAGGCAAGTGGGAGATCCGGAGGAATTATTGTGGGTTGGTCAGAGGATGCATTTCAGATGGAGGAGTCCTCTATGAGCTCTCTTGTGGTGACAGTACATCTGATGAGGTGGCAGGACAACTTGAAGATGATGGCTACAGCCGCCTATATTGGAGCCCGATCAGAGCTTTGGGAAGGGATTTTAATACAACCTTTATGCACGAAGACAGGCTGGGTGGCCAGGGTGGTAGGGTTCAAGGATCAGCGGATTTTGCGGACTTTGTCTCCAGGCATGGACTCATGGACATGGTGCCTAGTTCCTGTTCATTTACATGGAGGAGTTAGGCTGGCCAGAGGTCCTGTATACATAGATTCTTTGCTTTTGTGGAGCTGCTCCAGGCTGTTCTGTTGGCAGATGTTCGGCCAATGGACAGGCCCTTCTCTGACCGTACTCTGCTGATGTGGCAGTCGAATGAGGAGTGGAGATGAGGGACCTACTTTAAATTTAATAAGGAGTGGCTCTTGGAAGAGGGGTTCAAGTAATGGTGGAAGAGAAGTGGGGCTCTATCCACACTGATGGTTTGCCAGCGGCGAAACTTGAAACGAAACTGCTGCAGCTAAATATGGTACTGAAGACATACAGTAAGCAAGTTAAAAAGGAAAGGTTTAGGAAAAAAGACTAAGGCTCATGTGGATATCTCTCGCCTGGACAGGGATGATGATTTGGGGGTTATTTCTGAAGAGGGATGAAAGACAAGAGCAACATGTTTACTTCAAGTGCAAAAGGAGGATAGGAAGGTGGAGATCAAATGGAGAACCAAGTCTAGGTAGAGGTGGCTCAAAGAGGGGGACACCAACACAAAGTTCTTTCACTTGATGGCCTCTGCTAGGAGACGAAAAAATTGGATTGAGAAGATGAGGGTTAATGGAGATGACTACCGTGGCAGACGAGCAGTGGGGAAGGCAGTGGCAGACTATTTCACAGATTTCATAGGGAGGAGATCGAGAGGGTAGTGGAGATGGTTGGGGACAAATGTCCCAACTATTTTTGAAGATTAGGTAGCAGACTTCACCTCTCCATGGAAGAGGTCAGGAAGGCGGTGTAGGGGTTGAATGCAGATGCGTGTCTTAGTCCGAATGGTTTCCCAATCCAATTTTACAAAGAGCTTTGGCTTGTGGTTAAAAATGATGTCATGTAGGTGATCCATGAGTTTGTAGATGGTAATAGGGGATTTAATGGAGTTAACAGATTCTATATGTTCTTTTTACTAAAGAAGGAGGGTGCGGAAGCCATTGATGAGTTCAGATCAATTGCTTTATCAAATACCATTTACCTTATTGTGGAAAAGGTCCTTGCAAATAGATTGAGAGGTATTTTAGGAGGGATTGTGGCTCCAGTGTAAATTGCTTTTGTCTTAGGAAGGAGTATTTTGGATGGTTATGTTGTTGCTTCGAAGATCTTGGCTTTCTGGAGGAGGATGGGGGCAGAGGTCTTTTTGTGGAAGGTGAATTTTAGCAAGGCCTATGATTTCATACAGTGGTCTTTCCTTTAGACCTCTCTTACTAGAAGAGGCTTCCCCCCTACACGGATCGATTGGATGAAACGTGTGTGACAACGATGTCCTTTGTCATCCTTATCAATGGCAATCCAGTAGTTAGTTGGATTCAAGCTAGATGAGGGGTTAAACAGGGATGCCTCTTTGCTCCAATGATTTTTTTTCTTGCAGTGGGCACCTTGGCAAGATCTGCGGCTAGACCAAACGACGGGCACCTCTTTAAAGGCTTCTCGACAGGGAATGGAAGGCAGATCCAGGTTCTTCAATGTGCAGATGATACCTTATTTTTTGTTGAAGGTTCAGAAGTGGATGCAAGGAAGGCTTGCTTATTATTGGAGATGTTTGGAGAGGCATCGGGCTTGCAGATTAAATTTTCAAGGTCTATCTTTGTTTTGCTTTAGATGACCATCTAAGAGGCTAATAGGCGTAGTGCAGAGCTACACATAGAGGAGGGGCTCGCTTCCTATCTCTTATCTTGGGTTGCCTTTATCGGATAAGCGGATACCTATGCAAGAATGGAGACCGCTGATAGAAAGATTAGAGGGGAGGCTTACAGGTTGGGCCTCTAAGGTCCTCTCAAGGGGTGGAAGATTGATTCTACTTAAGGTTGTTTTAGCCTCCATGCCTTCCTGCTTCACCTTGGCTTTGAGGATGCCACATGGGATTGAGAAACATATTTTAGGATTGATGTGAGATTTCTTTTGGACCAATTATGGTTCACAAGGAAAGGGAGCTAGGATGGTTGCTTGGGAGGATATTTGCAAGCCGTTAGATGAAGGTGGGTTGGGAGTTAGAGATTTGAGACAAATGAATGATAGCCTGCTCTCGAAGTGGATTGCTAGATTGTTGAGTCGCGGACAGGATTTCTTGTGGAAGGTGGCGGAGGCTTGCTACGACACCTCCAGAAGTTGGGACTTGTTGGCGTCGCCTCAGGAAGGAGCTTCCCACTTCCTTAGAGGCCTCTCTTTGGTGATGACTAAGGTGCATAATTTTTTCTTCCTTGTGGTTGGCATGGGTGACTCTTTCTTGTTCTAGATGGATGATTGGATGGGAAGTGGTAAGCTCAGGACTTGCTTTTCTAGACTATTTGCATTGGCAGTGGACCAATAGGCAAAGGTTGTAGACTGTATGGAGGGTTTGTGGTGCCCTACCTTTGTAGGTAATCTATCTGACCAGAGAATTTAGGAGCTGTAAATGCTATAGCAAGAATTGGAGGGGTACCGTCCAAGGAATGGCATTGACATGCTTGGATGGGACTCGAGGGAGTTCACCATCAAGAAGGCTTATAGAAGGTTGGGCAATGGAGGGATACACTTGGATGGTGATCTCCTTTAGGACTGCAAATAGATTTGGAAGGCATCGTTCCTTTTGAAGATTAAAATATTTGGTGGCTACTTAGAAAGGGGAGGCTGATGAGCAAAGTTTGGAGAGCTAGATGGACGGTTGACACTGACAAGGTGTGCCCTCTTTGCCAGGCAGCAGATGAAGACATTGACCATCACTTTTTGGCTTCACGTTTTCTGCATAGATTTGGAGGCATTTTGCTCCTCCCTGGATTATACACACGAGCCAGATTGAGTTTTGGAGATCCTTTAGATGTGGGAACCATGCAGGGGCCCAAACACTTTCCGGTAGAAGAAGGAGAAGGCCTATGTCCTTGTTCTTTGGGGCATTTGGCTTGGGAGTAATGCAACTATTTTTAGAGGGAATCTTGAGAATTTCATTTCGTGTATTTCTACTTTAGTGAATTTCTAGGCCTTAACTATATAATCACAACCTCTTTCATGGGCCTTTTTTAATATATTTATTGGTTGGTTATCAACCGGGTAACTACTCTTCCTCCTTTCCAAAAAAAAAGAAGATAAGAAGAAAGGGAGTGGTGGCAACAATTCGTGCAAAAATGGCTCAAGGAGGTTGATTAAAAAACGGACCTTTCTCGTCTTTTTACTGGTTGGAGGCATTGAAAAAATTACGTTGATACAAGATGGTTGTGACTGGGGTGTTGAGGTGGAAGGGAATAATGATGTTGGAATGCATTTAGCGCATATTTCAAGGAGTTCACATTTAGGGGCATTAAACCAAAATTGGACTCAATGATCCATCCCGAACTTGACTTGCTAAGAGGACCTAAGCCTAACTTGATAGCTGTTACCTGACTTGCCTCCTTATCAGATTAGGTCTCAGGTGTGATTCTTGGACTTGTATGGACCTAATAAAGGGGACCCGTATGGATCTACATAGTCCTAGTGGACCTAATAAAGGGAACCAATTAGACTTGTGTAGGGACCATTAGACCTGCTTTGTACTCGTTAAACCTGTTTATGACAGATGTACCGCAAGACCTGCTAGACCCACATGGGACCAACCAATGTAGGGTCGGGTTGCACCTAACCTAATAATGAAATAGATCCTAAATCATAAACCCATGACTTGACTCTCATCAATTATTTGAATCCATAGGTGTTTCCATTATTCATCTAAAGAAAGGGTAGAGTGTCAATGCCTCTAAGACTCTCAACATTCATATCAAGTTGATTGGGCAAAGAAACGTGTTTTATCTCGGACATATGGCCCAACCCTTTGGCAAAAGTGATAGAACTAGCTCCTAAGCTCCTTATTGCTTATTACCATGGGAGTTTGAAGTCTAGCTACTGATAGCATAGTTGTTTACTATGTATGGTATTTACCTCTTGATATTGCCTAACCTGACTTTATTGAAACTCCTATTCATGTTTAAAGGAAAAATATGGTAGATGGGTTGGTTTGAATATCCCCACTATCACCAAAGATTAGAAAATGATGTTTTTTTTGAAAAGCCAAAGGAGCTTGGTAATTAGCCAAAAAATTCATTAATATAAAAGGAGCATACTTCCAAATTTTGTGACAAAAAAGTTAGAAAGAAAATGTGTATCCCCCACAATATTTTCCACCCATTATCGTTCCCCTTTGAATACTAATGCATTACACTGCAACCATATAGACCACAGAGTTGCAACGATATGAATCTAGCTGGTCGTATTTGCATACACTATTCCTTTAAAAGAAATCCACATCCCTTAAACATTCGGCTCCATGGACTTGAAGGTCCCTTCAGACCTCTTTAGCAAACTGACAAGAGAAGAATAGATGCGACACACATCGTTCTCACCTTCGCTGCAAAGTGGACAAACCACATCTTTATCATTAGACTGTCTGCTCCTAAGTAACTTGGTGACAATCTTCTACAACAACAACAACAACTAAGCCTTTTCCCACACTAAGTGGGGTCGGCTATATGGATTCTTTGCCTCCACACAGATCGATTTTCAGTCATTTTAGAACTTAAATTAAAGTAATTGAGGTAATACTTAATAGTTTCTTTCTAACACTTGTTTGGTCTTTCTCGCCCCCTCTTAGCGTGTTTAGCCTCCAATTTCTCGTATCTCCTAACTGGAGCACCTAGTGGTCTTCTTTGTAAATGTCCAAGCCACCTTAGACTTGCCTCTCTCATTTTATCCTCCATCGGTGCCACCCTAACCTTTTTTCTAATAATCTCATTTGAAATACGGTCATTTCTTGTATGATTACATATCTATCTTAATATCTTCATTTCTGCCACAGACATCTTCTGTACATGTCTATAGTTGATAACCCAGCATTCAAAATCGTACAACATGGTTGGTTTTACTGCAGCTTGATAGTATTTTCCTTTGATTTTTAAAGGAACCCTCTTATCACAGAGAACACCAGATGTACCCCTCCATTTCAACCACTCTGCATTAATTTTATGTGAAACATCTCGATCAATTCCACCATCTTGTTGGAAAATGGATCCCAAGTACTTAAAAATATCTTTCATTGTAATGCACTCTTCTCCAATTTTAATATACATCCCTTTATTGTTCCCTCTACTACTAAACTTGCATTCCATATATTTAGTCTTCGTCCTACTTAGGTGTAATCCTTTATTTTCCAGGACTTCTCTCCAAAGCTCAAGTTTTCTGTTCACTCCATCTCGTCTTATCAACCAACACAATGTCATCAGCAAAAAGCATACACCATGGCACCTCAGCTTGGATATGCTTCGTCAACTCATCCATGACCAAAGCAAAAAGATAAGGGCTTAATGTCGATGTTTGATGCAGACCAATGTTGATATCAAAGTAGTTTGTCAAATCATCCTTAATCTTTACACAAGCTGCAGCTTCATAGTACATATCATTTATAAGGTTGATATATAAAATTGGCACTTGTCTCTTCTTCAAAATTCTCCACAACATATCTCTTGTGACAAAATCATAAGCCTTCTCCAAATCAATAAAAAACATATGTAAATCCTTCTTCTTGACTTTGTTGGTCTCCATCATATGTCTTAAGAGATATATTATCTCAATGGTAGACCGGCCTGACATAAAGCCAAATTGATTGGTGACAATCTTCTCTCATCTAAAAAACCATAGGAAGATTTTAACCTTCAAGGGGATTCACAATCTCCATAAAATGGCATAATCATTGATTACATTTGAAGGAGTGTCGTTTCAATGGTTAGAAGCTTGAAATCCTTTCCCATTGAGAAGGTACCATCATGCCAAGCACATATGTCTGGAAAGTTCATATTTGGCCTAACATTCTGCATACACTTCAACATAGTTTGAAATTCATCCAATCTAGCTTCAGACAAACTTGATTGTATGACAGGAGTCCAAACATTCGAGGACTCATCCTACACTTTACACACCAAGGCACCTTTATTACCAGTCAGCCCAAAATGATGCGGAAATTGATCAGAGAGCACACCCAACCTCATCCAATTGTTCTCCTTGAACTTCAAGGAATCTCCCTTACCTTACACATTTGAAAAGAGGTTTAACTAAAAACCCCTTTTAATGATTAGTGCTAGACAACTCCATAACACCGATACTCTTCCACACTAGCTACCATCCAAAACTTCATAAAAGCCATAAGAATCTTTTAACAACCTTTCACACATACCATGCCCTTTATTAATGAATCTCACCACCCATTTCATGAGTAGAGCTTCATTGGACTCCTTCAAGGGCTAAAGACCAAGACCACCTTTCTTTGGTTTGCAAACATCTTTCTATGGAACTAACTGTAGAGATCTTCTTACATGATTAGGGCCTTTTCAAAAGAAACATTTCCATGCTAAATTACGTTTTGCCATAACCTTCTATGGCAGCCTAAATAGAGACAAGAAAGAAAAATAGGCATTGCAAATAGAATAGATTTAAGCAAAACCAACCTCCCCCCTTTGGACAGTAACTTGGCGCTCTATCTAGTCAACCTCTTCACTATCCTATCCATCACAAGAGACCAATTAGGAGTTACCAACTACTTTCCTTTTAATGGAAGAGTCAAGTAGACAATTGGTTGGCGAATGATGGGGGTATCAAGAATGAAAGAAATCACCCTTTCCAACCCTTCTTCCAAATTTAAAGGCACAAAAGCATATTTCCTTCCAGTAATTTCCAATTTGGAGATCTACCCAGGATTGCCCAAAAATCCAGATAAGAGATGCAACATGTTTCGCTTTCCAACCACCCTTGTACGAAAAAGACTGTACCGGCATATTGCAAGATAGGAATCAAAAGAGATCCATCTGACTACAAAGTTAAACTCGAAAAGAGTTCACCTCTACAAGCTCTGAATGCTAAAGCGGATAGGGTATCCACTGCAATATTAAAAAGAAGAGGCATAAAGGGACACCCTTGCCTAACTCCATGCTGCGGCTGTGTCTAAGAATTATAGGGTCTCCCATTTACCAGAACAGAAAATGACATCGTCGTGATATATCGCTTCATCAGAGAATGATGTTGATTGTGGACTTCTCAGAAGCTGAAGTTCAGAGGATGAGATGAGGTCTAAACACTAGGGTGGTGTTTGTTTAGCAAAATAAGCTCGTTTATTCCGTGTTTGGTTGGCTTAATTTTGAAAGTTGCCAATTACAAAATCAAGCCCTTGATTTTGAAGTACCCTTTGTCTATCTCAAGGGTGGAATCAATTTGTTTTGTGTTTATGGCTCGTGGATCACCCAGATAGCCTTTGTGGAATGAGTTGGAGTAGACATCTATTTTTGTTGATGGGAGACCATGGCTAGTGGGAGGGGGTTTTAACTCTACTTTGTTTATAGAGGACATGCCTGATGGTAGAGTGGATGGTTCTATCGGTGATTTCTTTAGGGTGGTTGATGATCTTGGTTTTCTTGATCTACCCTTGTCTGGTGCAGTATATACATGGAGGAATGGAGTTGGATCAACATGTTGGCTAGATTGTTTTCTTTGTAGCGTGTTGCGAGTGGAGGCTTTTCAGGGGGCTTTAGTATTCGCCATGGTGAGGCCTTTCTCGGACCAAACACCATTGCTTTGGGACAACGGTGAGGGGGAGTCCTCTTTATATGTCAAGTTTCAGAAGTCTTGGCTCTCTGAGCCTAGTTTTCGGGAGTTTGTGCATGGGAAGTGGAACTTGGTTCTATCCTCCTCATTGGCTATGTGCACTTTGGTTGAGAGGATTAAGGCTTTGAGGGTGGCACTGATGGATTGCAAGAGAAAGGTGCGAGAGAGAGGGAATTAGGTCAGACAATCTACTCTTGAGGCTATTGTAGAGATTGATAGGAAGGAGGGCCTTCGTTAGTTGCAGTTGTCAGATTATGTGGAGCGGTCCAAACTACAATTAAAGGCGAAGGATGAGGGTTTGAAGAGAGTTGAATTGGAGGGAAAAATCAAGGCAGTTATGGCTTAAGGAAGGTGATTCAAACATGATATCTTTTCATATGTCGTCAAGCGCTAGGAGGAGGGCAAATATGATTTCTTCCTTGGAGGTTGGTGACCTAATTTTGAACTAGATGTTGCAGATTTGTGATGCTATCAGGACACATTTTCAGGAGTTCACTAAGAGGAGGGCGTTAGGGGAGTGGAGGGTGGGTTCTTCAGACATGTCAGTGCAGAGTGATCAGGCGAAGGAGTTGTCCCGTGGGATTTTGGAGGTCACTGCAGCGGTGTGCGACTTAAAGGCTGAAGGGTCGTCGGGTCCGGATGGGCTTCGAGTCCTTTTTTATAGGGAGATATGGGATGTGGTTGGTAGGGATATCTTGGGCATGATCCGGGAGGTGTTTGTGTTCAATCGTGGCTTTGAGAGACTAAATTGCTTCTATTTCTTTCTTCTCCCAAAGAAGTCTGGTCAGAGATAATGGATGATTACAAGCCTATTGCTATCTAATGCAGTGTATTTGATTGTAGCGAAAGTGCTTGCAAACGAACTGCTCTTGGTCCTTCCATAGTTGATTTCCCCAGCATAGTCAGCCGTTGTTTTTAGGAGGTCGCTGTGTGACTCCTATGTCCTTGTTGAGGAGAAGGTTGTTGCCTGGAGGAGATTTGGGCTCTTGTCCCTCTTCTGGAAGGTGGGCTTCTCCAAGGCGAATGATTGTGGCTTGGAGGTATTTATGGGAGATCTTGTAAAGGAGGGGTTTCTGGAGGACTCAGTCCACCTTAAGAAGAAATGTGTTGCGACGACGTATTTTGCAGTGCTGGTGAACGAGAGGCTTGGGTCTTGGATGCAGCTTCAACGGGGAGTGAGCTAGGGTTGTCTTCTAGTGCCTCTTTTATTTGATAGAACTATTGACACTTTGGCATGCTTGGCTTTTAAGGCATGCAGAGGAGGGCTTTTTCTGGGCTTTGCTTTGAAGGAGGATGAAGAGTTGTTTAGTCCTATACTACAGTTTGCTGATGAGACTATCTTCTTCATCCAGGGGGCATTACTTAGGTAGAGAATGTGGCATCTTTAGCCAAGATTTTTGGTGAGATTTATGTTTGCACGTTAATGGGGGAAAGTTTGCTTTTGTACCCTTTCACTTGGAAGGATAAATGGAGGAGGCTATCTTTTATACTCTTGGCACTCCGATTTGCCACCAGCCAATTGTTTATTTTGGTCTACCGTTGAAAGGAAGGAGGTTGGTGGCGGCGGATTGGGTTCTCGTTGTAGAGAGGGTGAACAAGAGATTGAATGATTGGAGCGGTAGACTGTTGTTTAGAGGGGGAAGACTAATTTTGGTTAAAGCAATGATTTCTACTATCTTAGTCTTCTATTTTTCCATGTTTGGGTCACCAAAGAATGTTGTGTTGAAGTTGGAGGTGGCTCATAAGAGGTACTTCTAGAAAGGTATGAACCATGAAGGTTATTTCTTTCGGTTGGTACCATGGAGGGAGATTTGTTGGCCTAAAAGTGAAGGTGGGTTGGGGCTTAGATTTTCTGATGAGGCAAATGTTGCTTTGCTTCTAAAGTGGGTGGTAAGATTCCTTTGTGGTAGGGATGGTCTTGTGGAGAGGATCCTGTGTGATTCTTATGGTTCAATGGTGGAGGTGGCATTAAGGTATTTGTGGTTGGCTGACCATCCACTTTTTGGCATTCCCTTAGCCTGATTATTTATTAGGCTCTTGGCTTGTCTTTCTTTTGTCCAGAGTTGGGTGATGGTAGATCTTTTCAATTTTGGAGAGATGATTAGATTGGAGGGCTCCGTCTATGTAGTCTTCTTGTGGTTGCTTGGCTTGGTGGATGATAAGGATGTCTTGATTTCTGATATATGGGATAGCTTTTTTGGGTCGTGGACTCCTATCTTACAATCGAGGTTGTCAGATGCTTCTTTGGGAGAATTCCAGCACTTAATGGGCATATTGGATGATTTTAGGCGGATGCTTGGAGTGAGGGACAACTTTTTGTGGATAGAGGGTGCTTTTTCGGTTGGGAAAGCGTACAAGAAGTTTAGGGCTAAGATTGAAGAGTCCTAGCAGGTGGTCTAGGCGGATTGTGCTTTGCTTTGGAAGATGCCCATTCCGTTGAAGGTGAAAATCTTTGTTTGGCTTTTGAGAGGAGAGAAATTGGTTACTAGAGCTACCAGAGCGAGGTGGGTTGAAAATCAAGACGAGTTGTTTTTGTCAAAGTGCGGATGAAGATTTGCGCCACTTGTTCTTCTCTTATCCCCTTCAGTAGAGGTTTGGAGGGAGGTGTGGACTGCGGAGCTTATCTTTCCACCTTTGATGTCTGTTGGGATTTGTTCCCAAGATCCGTACATGTTGATATGAGTGGTTAGGTTAGAATTTTCCCAACTTTTTGGTTCATCGGGCTGCGAAATGCTATGATCTTTAAAAGGGAGCGGGCTTGGGCTGAGAACATTGTGAAGGAGAGTATTTTCATTTCAGATTTGTGGCTCCAAAATTTGTAAGTCTATTCCTTTATTAATTATAATTTACTAGGATGATTATTGACCTCCAGTAATCTTTCTTTTCCTTTTCAAAAAAAAAAAAAATCCTTACCTCAATTCCCTATTCCTTATTTAATTCCTTGAAATGTCCCAAATGCCAAAATTCCTTAATTCCTCTGGTTATTCTAGTTTCATAATTTGACTAACTAAATGCCATCTGAATGCTCCCCAAGTCCGGATGGGTTTCTTGTTTTATTTACGGAGTTTTGGTGCCTCCTCAAGGGTGATGTTATGGTGGTGGTTCATGAATTTATAGAAGGAAATATGGGTTTCAGCGTGCTCCATAAGTTTTTTATGTTCTTCCTCCCTGAGGAGGGAGCCTGTTGAGGACTTCAGAACCCATAGTATTGTAGAATACTATTTATTTGGTGGTTGCTAAGGTGTTGGTTAATTGGCTACCAAGATACTCCATGATGTCATTATTCCTGCTCAATCGGCCTTCATTCTGGTCACTACTTGGTGGCTTTGTAATGGCCTCAAAGATTGTTGCTTAGGAGCTATCATGTGGGAAGTTGAATTTTGAAGGCCTATGACTCTATGTTGTGGTTGCTCATTTTGGTCCTTACTTGCTACAAGGGGCTTCCCTAGTGTTTGGATGGATTGGATGTAATAATGCGTTGCTATTACATCATTCCCAATTGTTGCAATGGCAGTCCGATTGGAGGATTGATTTGGCCAAGAAGGGGAGTCTAATAGGGATACCTGTTGGTACCTATGCTTTGTGCTGCCTTTTCTACTTGTTCAGCCAACCTTGTGGCAAGGTTTCACTGAATGACAAAGCTGCATCTTTAATATGCTAATGATGCCATCTGCTTCATGGAGGGGTCTGCTACAAGGGCTACAAGTATGAGATGGCTCCCAGAATTCTTTGGGGAAGCATCATGATTGATGATTAATTTTGATAAATGCATTTTTGTTCCCATGGCGATGAGTAATGAGGAGGCTATTGTAATGGAGCGTTAAGGACAACAAGAGGATCTTTTCCTATGTCCCATTGTTTGTCAGGTAGACCATTGCCTTTGTTGGAGTGGACACCACTGATTGAGAGATTTGGAGAGGTGACTTGCAGGATGGCCCACAAGAATATTGTTTAGTTCTTACTACACTACCAATGTATTTTCTTTTTGTCTTCCGATTGTTACACAAGGTAGAAAAGAGGTTAGTTGGTGTCATGGACTCATGAGAGATTGCTTTTGTACCAACTCTTGAGCAAATGGAAAGAGGGCTAGACTATTGGCATGAGAAAAGGTTTGGAGGCCTGTTAGATAGGGAGGATTGGGTATAAGAGATCTGAGGACAATGAATGATGCACTATCAGTGAAGCGGGCAACAAGAATAATGGGTCCAGAATATGACCTTTGGAACACTGTTTGTCTTTGCTTGCTGGGAGCAGAGAATGATATTACCCAAAGATGCCTCCTCGTTTTCAAAGAGTTGCAGTAGTTTGCCCAGAATTAAGGGATTTTTTCAAAAAAAAAATGCTGGAGTTTTTCACAGCAAAACTTGCTTCTGGGGATTTCCTCTCTTTTTGGACAGATGATTGAATGAGGAACAGACCCACGAGGGATCTTTTTCCAATAGTTCTTGCTCTAGCAGGTGATAAGGGTGCTACAATCAGTTCCTATTAGATTGATGGGTGGAGTCCAACTTACATAAGCTTGCTATCCAACTAAAGAACCATGGAGTTGACACAACGACTAGATTTGCACTCTTATAAAAACACTGATGGATTTGGTGGCGAAGTTTCAGCTGGACAATCAGTGTAATGCACTTTTTTGGGATTCTGTGAGGTTTAATGTGTGCGATGCATAAAATAAACTGCAGGAGCAATTGCACGACCTGATGTGAGCTACTGAGAGACTGCACGCTGGGCTGCGACATGTCTCTTGAAGATTAAAATTTTTGCTTGGCTCTTGAGAAGAGGAATAGTTATGACAAGGATGTTGAGGTCAATTTGGGTCCTAGACATGCATGCTTCGTGCATCCTTTGTGGGACAGGGATAAAGGACATTGATCACTTATTTTTTGGCTGCTTGTTCTCTCATCGGATTGGGAGCAAGTTCAACTTGAGCTGGAACAATTCATTTGATGAGATGAATTTCTAGATGTCATTCAGAATGGAAGAAGGCAACCTAGCCCTTGCGTTTTTAGATCAAAAAGAGAGAAGGCAAAGGTTTTGGCCGTGCTCCAAGATATTTGGTTAGAGAGGAATGTGGTGATTTTTAGGAGTACCCTATGTTGAAAATTTTGTTTGCTGCATTTCATCCCTGGTTTCTTTTTGGGATCGACATTTGTAATCATTTCTTTTTTGATTTGATGATGTAGTTACTAAAGTGTATGGTTATTACCCAGGTACTACCTTTTACCTTTTCAGAAAAAAGAATTCCTTGTTTTTTTTGATTGTGAGGAGGGAGCGCCCAGTGGCATTGTCTCTGCAATTTGCTGAAGGTTTTGAATTATCGTGACCAGGATGAGGAGTTTGTCTATAAGTTGGATTGGGAAAGATTTGATTTGTTGATAGCTGGGTGCGAGCCTTTTTGGCAGTGATTCGAGAAGCTTGTCTAGGGACTGTGTGTGGTGAATTTTTCTTGGCAATTTGCTAAAGATGTCCGATTGAGGCAAGGATTGATATATCGACGATATATTGGCGATATATCGCCGATACATCGATATCGTTGTGTCATCACATATCGATATCAGCCTTAATATCTTTTTTCCATGATATCGTCGATATATCGCCCATATCGTTGATATCATGGACTTTTCTTGAACTTTAGAGCTGTACATGCTAGGGTTCTTGCTTCCTTGTAGTCCATCAAATATGTCAACTTTAGAGCTGTACATTCTCTGTCGACAATTTAGTCATTGCACTTGATTTTACTTGTTGAAAAATAGGAAGAAGATTCTAAAACGTCGGTAAGAAATACATTAGCATCTTTAAACCTCTATAAAAAGATGCATAAAACTAAGCACTTTGATCATCCATGGGGGTATTGAAATGGCTATCTTGTCATCTTCCCTTGATTAAAAAATGTCATCCATGATGGTTCTTCTTTCTTTCCCCCGCACCAACCTAGGGTTGACAGGTTCACTTGTTTCAGCATGGCTTATCTAAGTACTTGCCAAGGTTTGACATGTTGCGATATATCGGCGATATATCGCCGATATATCGCAACATGTCAAACCTTGGCAAGTACTTATCGCCGATATATCGCATATCGACGGGTTGGGTGGTATCGATACCACCCAATGTGTATTTTTCCTGGATATCGGCGATATATCGCCGGTTGGGTGGGAAAAATGGTGCATGGGATAGTTGGGTGGGAGGTTGAAAACGATAGGGTAGGACTGGGCGGGAGACGTGAGATTGAAAATTGGTAGACACAGACACAGACACAGGCAGGATTGGATTGGCGCTGTTCGGAACCGACACGCACACACACGCATCCGCACGCACACACACACGTTTTTTAGCCATTCCTTTATGATATATTAGTCATAAAAATGTTAATTTAACTTTTTTTTATATTTTATGACTTTTTGAGTAATTTCCCAAAAATTCATTGGTATTAGTGATATATTAGCGATATATCCCCGATATATTCTTTTTTTGACTTGTTGATACGATATCAATATCGATATTTAAAGCCTTGGATCAAGGTTATTAGGATAAGATAAGGTTTTCTATAACTTGGATCACAATTGGAGTTGTTTTTTGTGGTTAGTGGGTCATAGGATGTGTTGGATTGCCTTCGTAACTTGTACTGCATTTTTTCTCAGCTGCAAGTGGCGTTCAGTGAGGTAGGTCCAGTGAGGCGCAGCTTCATGGTGACACAGAAGGGTAAGTCTATCCTAAATGAATGTTAAAATATTTTTTCATGCTTTTGGTTTTCGGTTGGATGGTTTTCATGTTGATTCCTGAACTTTGCCATTCTTGCGCTAATGCTGTCGCTGCAGGTGCACAAACAAGTGCCTTCTTTTTGTTAGCCGTTTTCTCGAGAAAAATTTAGTAGCTTTCCATTTCTTTAGAATTTTTCCTCATCATGAAGATATTCTTCCGGACCATGTTTTCTCATGATTTCACGTGTTCTTGAAGTGTGAATCTTCGTCTTATGGTTTCTTTTCTTTTGTTTTTTTTGTTTTTTTGTGTCAACATCTTATGGTTTCTACGTGTATGTTTGCATTGTTACCATGGAATTTTATTGTGGTGGTGTTTTTGTGTTATCGTTTTATGAATTTTCTTTTTCTAGACTTAGTAAATAGAGAGATATGATGCCCCTTATAGCCACTTTTCCTACTCAATCTAAAAATAAATGTTTATATGTGGACTGTGAACCATAAAGATTACTATTTAGCAATGGAATGGTTCATAAAAACATAATCTATCCACTCATGCATTGTACATTTTCAGCCTGCTTTCCGAAACCATTGCGAGGACCTTTGCCTTGTCAGATACAATGTTGCAATTGCAAAATTAATATTGGGATATAACAACATGAATACTTTGTGAACATTAAAGTAGTGCCGGGTGTGGATGGTCTTTAAAGGAAAAAATATTATCTCTATCTCTCTCTAACTTAAAGTAGACAACAATTAGAACTCGGAGTAAATATTAGAATAGTCTTTAGATAATTGAAGGCAATCATGTTGCCTTCAATCCTTAGCTCTTCAAATATTTCCAATTGGAAACCCAAAATAACTTGGGCTTCGGGGAATCGGTGCAAGTGGTGTGGTGATGGAGTGAGGTATACATGGGAGTCACATGTGAGGATTTTAGAGGGCGAGTTTTGGGGTCACAAGTGGAGCTATGTGAGAGATAGGGCAAGCACTTGGTGGTGGGGATGGGCGTGCAAGCAGGAGATGGACTGGGTGGTGGCTCGATGAGGACTGAGTGGAGGAGAGTTGCTGAGTGGCCAGTAAGGTTGCGTTCGACTAGAGATGGTGGCGTGGTAGTCAAGGCTTAGGGCAAGTAACAAAGTAGAGGGTTGAGCGAGGTAGAAATGTACATGTCAACAGTGCCTGTTAAAGTTGAGGTGGTGGCATTGGTAGGTGTGGTCGGTGGGTGGCAAGGCGAGAGAGGCTGGAGAGAGGTGGAGGTGGTGGAGAGAGGAGGCGAAGGTGGTGAGTCATGGTGGCAATAATAGGTTTTGGTGGTTTGGGTTACGGGTTTGCAGGGAGATAATGAGAAGGAAAGAAGAAGGGGAGTCCGATGGAGAAGATAAGAGAAGGGGATCCTTTTCAAAAAATAAAAATGATAAGGGAAGGGGAAAGAGGGGTAAAGAGGGGAGAGAGAGAAAAGTGGGCATGCGAATCTGTCATGGGCAACTTTTCCTTTAGTCCAATAAATCAATGCTCTTCACAATTGATGGGTCCTCTATTTATAGAGGAAAAAAAAAGGCCTAAAAAAAGGAAAAGACTACTTGAATCCCATTGCAAATAGTATTCTACAAAAAAGGTAAACTAAAAAATTGGCATGGATGAATCATGTGGAGGCACATATGTGTGCCACTGTCTTGCAATTACCCAAGCTCTCTCTTCACTTAGGTACTTGTGGTTGCTTCTCTCAGGTTGTCCCTTGTGGGTTGTGGACTGGTAGATTTTCCTTGAAAAGGTTGGGCAATGAATTGATGGGTGTAAGTCACACCTTTTGTTGAAGGGAGTTAAGTTAGTGCCGCTGAAGTGGGTATTTTCTTCTACACCCTTGTTTAATTTATTGATTTTTTTGATGCCGACGAAGCTGGGTTCATAGCTGGATAATCTTCTGGAAGGGAAAGGTAACAAAGCAATGGCAATGGTACAGACTTCTCTTGGAGAGAGGGCCTGGTGTTTTGAATTTGCAGGTCATGAATGATTCTGTTTTGACGAAATGTATTTGGAGGTTTGTGTGTTGGGAGAAGGATCTTTTCTTTATGGTTATGGAGGCTTGTTATTGTAGGAACTAGAAAGTTGGACTAGCTGGACAGATTGCTTCCAATTAGAGGGGCATCTTGGAGGGGGATTATGAGAGTTTTGCTGGTTGCGAGGCACTTTCTTTTTGCAGAGCTTGGTGATTGGGCTACCTTCAGATTGGTTAGTCGTAGTGTTTTTTTAGCTAGATTTCCTTGACTCTCTGCTTGGGCCTTTGATATGCTGGCAAGGGTGGTGGACTACTGGGACCAGGAGGGTCATTACTTGGATCCCTTTGCTCGTGGGTCCGTTATCAGATTAGAGAGTCAAGGGTTTCTCTGCAGACAGAGATCTCTTGTTACCGGCATTACCCAGGGGTGCTTGATTGTTGGCACTGGGAAGCGAAGGTTTAAAGTCAAATTGGTCTACAGACACTTGCTGCAACCGTCCCCACAGAGCCCACACTCTTTTAGAAACAGTAGACTGATATGGCGGGCTGTCTTGGAAGCTAAAGATTTTTGCCTGGCAGATGCGTAGTAAGAGGCTGATGACCAAGGTCTATAGATGGAAGCTTGCACCCATCAGAGGATACTACTTTGTTGTGTGGGGAAGGGCACATGAGCACATAGCACATTTGTTCTTCTCTTGTCCCTTTGTGTTGGAGGTTTCGTGGTGGATGGGTGCTACTTGGGTGGACCATTCTTCGCAGGAAGCTTTTTGGACAAGTTTGCATGGTGGAACTTTCAGGACACTGCAGGAATGGGCTTCCCCTTTTGCAATACTTTGGGCAGTTTGGCTACAAAGAAATGGGGTCATTTTGTAGAAGAGAAGGCATCACGTTTGTAGGCATGTGAATTAGTTCAGGGGGTTGTGGAGCTCTTCATAACAGTTGCTTTTTTTTTTGAAAGGAATTGCTTATATTTTTGCCCCATTTTTTTAATAAAGTGGATGATTACTGACCTCATCTGGTTTTCAAAAAGAAAAAAAAAAAGAAACTTCTTTTGCTTGAAACTTCTATTAGACAATTAGACAATTCCTTTTTGGCTTTTATTGTTTGATGTGCAGAAAATTTGTTCATTTTCCACTTGTGTATAGATGAAACAGCTTAAGACATAACCTTTTTGTGCTCTGACCTATGATTGAGGTGTTGGTCCCTTTGTGCATTTCATCTATGTGTTTTCTCGAAAATTCCATACCTCCCTCTCTTCATTCACGTCATAGTTTTCATAGAATCATTCATAACCTTTTCTTGTGTTTTTGTTTTACAGGATCTGATACACATCGTGGATTTGGCTTCGTCCAATTGTGAGTTCCTGATTCTGATTCAATTTTGTGTAGTAATAGGTATATCTTTTGTTATCATACAAGGTTGGTTGCTTAAAAATTATGCAAGGCTATTTGTAGCAGCGTCTTTTGCATCTGCACAGTTAACTGAAAAAGATGTGGGATGTGGATATTCATGGTGGACAATGGATGGCAATGCAGCCGGAATTTTAAACTCTAAGTAAATAATGAGAATTTTTCTTCACACCGAGTTTCCAGAACTCAACAGAACTTGTATTGCTACACAGTGCATCAAAATTCTATTCTTCACGGTTTAGCACTAAACCAAATAGCTGCGAATCCAATGTTGCAGAACACATACATAAATCTCGGATCCTGATGACGTCTTGCAGTGGCATGTAATAAGAGGGTTGATTGGTGAGGTGACTTGACATGTTTTCGCAATTTAATCTGATCTACGCTTCAAGGTACTGCAGCTTGCTGTTTGATTTGAATTAGTTTATATGGCGATGAATGGTGAAGATTGAAGGATGGTGCAATTTGAGGAATTGTTTGCCTGTTGTGTGGTGGGAAGATGAGGTTGATGTGGCAGGAGATTTGCACTGGATGGTCGGTAGAAAGGAAAGGGTGTAAAGGGGGATCATGAAACAGAGAAGGTTGAGACAAGGAAAGAGATTGAGAGGGAGACGAGAGAAAATATAGATGGTGTTGCTGTAGGGAAGGGGGTAGGATTGAGGTCAGCCGCTTGGGAATGGGGAGAGAGTTTGAGACTGGGGGATGAGGGGCAGGTAATCAGACTTCTTTTCAATCCAAATAACTCGTCTTTCAATTGCCTTCATAGCTTTCCCTTATATAAAGAGGGATGTGACATAAATTAGGAAAACCTGACAGTGGTTAATCCTATTTTCCTATCTAATAATACTGCTAAAACTAAGAAGTAAAATATGGAAAATAGATAAAAATATACTAGAATTAAAATTTGACCCTCAAAATCTGTCTAAACCCAGGAATTGCTTATGGCATGCATCAACGTACTTCTGGAGTACTATTGCCAAAAATCCCAATGATCAAAAGTGAGATAAACTATTGCTTTCAAAAAAAAAGTGAGATAAACTATAACAAAAGCAGGCTTTTGAGAGAATGGTCCCACATCTAAAGAAGTGGAAGTTTGGAAGTGCTTAATAGTAAATAATAGGCCATTTTGGCATTGACTTTTAGTTGGATTCTATCTTATTGTATTTAAGTCAATATGAAGTTTCAAATTCATGATACCTATTGACTTCTCCATATCTAGATCAGATGGTTGCATATAGGGGGCACTTGTTAAGGCCAATCGGTATTTAGTGTATGCTCCCACATCTCCATTCTCCTCCTGCAGCCAAACTTTGCAAAAGGAGTCCCTAGGATTTTGAATATATACTGATCTTAAGTTGGTCCATATTTTGCTTATTCACAATCGTTTCAGTGCTTCTGCAGAAGATGCAACTCATGCTATTGAGCTAAAAAATGGTTCAGTTATTGGGGGAAGAAGTATCAGAGTTAAACCAGCAATGCAGCGACCCACCCTGGAGAGTCGAAGAGCAAAGACTAATCAAGGTTGCTTTAATTTTCTATTTATGTCCCAAGTATTTTGAGCATCGTGATATTCTGTGTTCCTAACTGAATTTTATTTGAGCTATAGATCTTGACACAGGAAAAACAGAGGGTGAACTTCCTGGTGACATCAATGAACTCAAACAACCTTCACGTGTACAAATATCAGGTTTTGAGCAGAACTTCTTTTAGAGCAGGCAAAAAATGGGTTTTTACATTATGATGAAGCATCAAAACTTTTTCAGAGCTTATATTCCTTTCTCTTATGGCCTTACTTTATATTACTCAGAGCCTATTCAGGGTCCAAGAGCTAAGAAAAAAAGACAGTTAGTTGTCAACTGTGAAACTGAGAAATTTGAGGGCTCTGAAAAGCAGAGGTACTTGTACAAATGGCTTTGTGTATGACAGTTCCAGCAGTTAACATAACCTGCCGTTTGTTGGGGAAAGTTCAAATTCTAACCTGATTGATCCTTAGCTTTTCATCCATGTTATATGTCAGGATTGCTAGAATGGTGATTCTTGGTGGTATTGTGAATTCTGACATGGCTGATGTGTTATTTAATCGTGCTCGAGAGCTTGGTTCAGTTGGTTCCATTGTCTATCCACTTCCGAAGGAGGAACTTGAGCTTCAAGGTTTGTCACTTTCAATCAATATGTCTTCGTTGGCTGGTGAAGAGCATAGGCACATGGGCATACAGCTCTTTACGTGTTATCCATGAATTGGCAAGGGGTTTTTTGCTTACTAAGGAACTTGATCACCCTGCCTTTTCCCTGTTGGGACTTAACGAGTTCTTTCCAACTTAAGTTGCCAATAGGGAAATTTAAGTATAGAGGATGGTACCATTGTAACATTTTTGTTGGTCCTGTTGCACTTCAGAATCCCTTTTTTGAAAGATGGACAGAAATCTATCCTGTTGATGTTTGCTGTATACGTTTCCCATAATAAGAGCTGGTGAGATGACTTTTGTTATTTTATCTTTGCAATTGTTATTATTTTTAGGGGAAGAAAGCTTCATTGGAGTTTGGTTTGTAATTTGTGAAGAAAAATGTCTATACCATAATAAGTCGCAACTTGTGAAGAAAACCTTTCTCAATATAATTTCATGTCATATAATCATATGCTTTTTGGAGCCAAGTGCAGTTATGATCCAAGATTCATCGTAGTAGTGGCTTAGCATTAAATTTTATGTATTAGTAGCAGTGGCTAAGTATTCATACAGCCTACTAGCTATGATTTTTACTTCTTTTATTTCATTCAACTTTCTAGCCCTTAGTCATGTTTGTTTTTTAAGAAAAAGGCCCTAGTTATATCACATACTTGAGTATGTGAACAAAACAGGTATATTCTGGGTTGGTTTTTTCTTTCTCTTTTTGGCCAGGGCCATATTTGGTGGTCTTGGCTGCTTTTATTGTAGGTCTTGTTGTGAATGGTTTTACTTGAGCATTTTCTGAAGGATATCATGTGTTGAATTTAGTCATTTTACTAACAATGCAACGTAGTTGCATGGGAGAGCTAGAAGCTTTCTAGAAGATGCTTTGTGAAGTTGTGTGGAAATGCGATGGAAGTATTGGTGAGATTTGGGGAATGGAGGTTGTTGTATTAAGAAAGTGCAAAGAAGTGTTAGATCTGTCAGGTGTAGCAGCAGCAAGATAAGGGTAAGCTTGGAGGTGGAGTGAAGAAGTAGAAGAAAAATCTGAAGACAGACAATTTGCTTTGTTTATATTAACACAGTTTTAATGTCCCTGATTTTAGTTAGCATAATCTGTTTTTGCTATTTATTGCTAGCATCTGTAGTTGAATACAGCTGGAATTGTTAGTTGACTCTGTGAGATGTCAAATTTTTTCTGAGTACCTTAGCTGTTCAAGGGAAAGTTGGCTGATGAACCTTCGTCGTTCCATTGCAGTGGTATACAATCTGACCCCTACCTGCAGGGAGAACATTACTGTGTTCAAGTTCATGGTTCTTTCTGGTGATATAGTTGACTTCTCAACAATTACTTTAGGCTAATGGCTTCACCCCCAACACCACTACACCCCCCCCCCCCCCCCCCCCCCCCACAAAAATAAAAAAGAAGAAAATTCTGTTGATTGTTCTGACTTGTGATTTTATTTCTTTAACTATTGGTTTCTTTCAATTTGATGAGCAAGATATGTAATAGGTCTGAAACATATGCACGGAAGTAGTAAGGACTAAAGACTGATATCACAATGAGCCTAGGGAAGCAAATCATCCAGTTAAGGATTGGGTATCTTTTGCCGCAGAAAGGATCTATTTATCGTTTCCTTGTTAGTGTCAGACTACCAATGAACAGACATCTTGTGGCTGACAAGTTCCCTATCGAGATGAGCAAAGTAGTTTAAATTTGTGCTCATTGTTATTAGATATCTTGTTAGAAAGTGGAGAATCATATAAAAAGATGTTTGATATAACAATAACAAGAAGTAAATCCTTTCCCACACTAAGTGGGATCGGTTATGTGGATTCTTTACCTCCACACAGATCAATTTCGAGTCATTTCAGGATTTAAATTTAAGTAATTGAGATCACATTTAATAGTTTCCTTCTAATACTTGTTTGGTCTTCCTCGTTCTCTCTTAACAGGTTCAGTGTCCAACTTCTCATATCTCCCGACTGGAGCATTTAGTGGCCTGCTTTGTAGATGTCCAAATCATTTGAGGCGTGCCTCTCATTTTATCCTCTATCGGTGCCACCCTAATATTTTCTCAAATAATATCAATTGAAATATGGTCTTTTCTTGTATGACTACACATCCATCTTAACATCTTTATTTTTGCCACAGACATCTTCTTCACATGCCTATAGTTGATAGCCCAACATTTAGAATCATACAGCATGGTTGGTCCTATCGCAGTTCGATAGTACTTTCCTTTAACTTTTAAAGGAATCTTCTTATCACAGAGAACATCAGATACACCCCTCCATTTCAATTATCCTGTATTAATTCTATGTGTAACATTCCCATCAATTCTACCATCTTGTTGGAAAATAGATCCCGAGTACTTAAAAACATATTTCATTGGAATGCACATTTTCTAATTTTTACATTCATTCCTTCATTGTTTCCTCTACTGCTAAACTTGCATTCCATATACTTAGTTTTTGTCCTACTTAGGCGTAGTCCTTTAGCTTCCAGGACTTCCCTCTAAAGTTCAAGTTTTCTGTTCAATCAACCTCTTGTCTCATTAATTAACACAATGCCATCAGCAAAAAGCATACACCATGGCGCCTTAGTTTGGATATGCTTTGTCAACTCATCCATGACCAAGGTAAAGAGATAAGGGCTTAAAGTCGATCCTTGATGCAGACCAACGGTGATATCAAAGTAGTCTGTTAAATCATCCTTAGTCCTTACACATGTTGCAGCTCAATAGTACATATCATTTATGAGGTTGATATATAAAAATGGTACCTGTCTCTTCTTCAAAATTTTCCACAAGATATCTCTTGGGATAGAATCAGAGGCTTTCTCCATATCAATAAAAATTATGTGTAAATCCTTCTTCTCGACTTTATTGGTTTCCATTATATGTCTCAAGAGATGTATTGCTTTAGTAGTAGACTGACTTGACATAAAGCTAAACTGATTTTCAGTAGCTACAGAGACTTGCCTCACCCTTCTTTTAATTATTTTCTTTCAAAGTTTCATTGTATGGCTCATCAATTTAATAACTCTATAGTTGGAATAATTTTGTATGTCTCCCTTGTTCTTGTATAAATGTATTACAAAATTTTTCCTCCATTCCTCTAACATTTTGTTGTCTCTCTAAATAGTATTAAATAATTTTGTGAACCAAGTTATACCCCTTTCTCCCATCACTCTCCAAACGTCTATAGGGATATCATAAGACCCAATAACCCTCTTTTTATCATCTTCAAAGCCTCCACTTCTTTCTTTTGTATCCTTCAATAGTTTGCCTGATTCACAAAATCTTCTGAGTTGGTTAACTCCCCTAAGATGATATCATTCTTTTGTTTTTCATTAAAAAGCTTATGAAAATATCTTTTCCATTTGTATTTATATCATCACTAGCTATAAGCACCCTTCCTTCTTCATCCTTGATGCACCGTACATGTGTAAGTTTTTTGCTTTCCGCTCTCTTGCTTTAAGTAACTTAAAGATATCTTTTTCACCTTCTTTAGAATCATGTTTCTTATAAAAATACTCCTAAGCTTTTGTTTTTGCTTCGCTAACCACTTTCTTTACTTATTTCTTTGCTCTTTTGTAATTTTTCACGTTTTCATCGATTTTATCTTGATATAATGCTTTGAAGCAAGCTATTTTAATTTTAAGTTTCTCCTGCATTTTCTCACTCCACCACCAAGCTTCTTTTTGTCTTGGAACTCCTCCTTTAGACATGCCTAACACCTCTTTTACCACCTTCCTAATGCAGTTTGCTATATTTAACTACAATTCATCAGCACTTTCATCAAGATCCCAAGTCTTTTCTTACATTATCTTCTCTTTAAATCTCTCATGCTCTTTCTTAAGATTCCACCATTTAATTTTCAAATTATTAAACACTAATTTTCTCTTCTTTGCCTTTTTCATATGAACATCCATTACCAAAAGACGATGTTGAGTAGTTAAACTTTCCCCTACAATAATTTTGCAAATCTTTACAAGATAAATGGTCTCTTCTTCTCAAAACAAAGTAATCAATCTGTGTTCTTGTTAAGCCACTTTTATAGGTGATCAGGTGTTCTTCTCATTTTTTCGAAGAAGATATTTGCTATGAAAAGATCATAAGTCATTGCAAAATCGAGGAAAGTCTTCCCTTTTTCATTTCTATCACTAAAATCATGATTTTCATGTACTCCTGCATACTCTAAAGTATTTTTTCCCAAATTCATTTAAATCTCCACCAAGAAAATTATCTCTTTGTGGGATTTCTTGAATTATCATATCAAGCTTTCTCTAGAATTTATTATTTATTCTTTTCTCTAGATCAACTTGAGGTACATAAATTGAAATAACATTTAAGATCTTTTCTTCCAAGACTAAAAAGATGTTTGATATGTCTAAATAAAAGATAGCTTCTCAACAGGACTTATAATATAGTTTGTCACTTTCAGTATACCTATAAAAGTAAACTTTTGTTATAGACATCCAAATGTCCACCTCTTTCACCACTCTTGAATGTACGACATGGGCCAAGGATGTCTCCAATAATAAAGATGCTGAGACGAATGCGTGGCCACTTGGTTTTAAGGTTGAGGGTTGTGTCTACAGTGAAATTATAAGGAAAACGTTGATGCAGAAATAATAATGTGTGTGATGGAGGGAGGGAGAGTTATTGTTGTATAGACTTCTATGTAGCATGGTTCTGAATTTTGCAGCATTTCGGCAACCTGCACCCATTTTGTGCTGTTTCTACTGGGTCAAATGTTAGATGCACTTGGCATTTCATTTTTCAGGAATGGTGGGGGTTCTCAGCAAAATTTCTTCAAAATGTGGCGAAATTGGGCAACGCAATGAAAAATTTCTGTGAACTGGATATTATCAACAAAGGCTTCGCACAAATTTGGATGCTTGCGAGTTTGCAAGTCACTTTAAGCTCTCTCCTCTTATGTCCCATCCCTTTCTCTCCTCATGTGGAATTTAGGCATGGCTATGACTCACTGAAAGGTTCTGGCCATGCTCGATAGCCAGCAGATAACTCCTTTGCCTCCATATTATTAACATTTATTAGCACCTAATAGCTTAAATCTAAACTTGAGGGATCTACGATTTGTTTAGCTTGTCATAAGTTAACTAATTCAAGCTTGTAGCAACCTTAGCTTAGGTAGATTTAAGCTCTTTAAGCTTGTATAAGACTATTAGATTTGCACTTTCCAAATGTTAAGACTATTAGTTTAGCTTTACTCTCTCAAAAAAAAAAAAAAAAGGCTTACCCCAGCTACATACCAATTGTTTTTTTTTTTTTGAAAAGTTACATACCGGTTGTGCATAATTAATTCAGGGTTATGACATTAAATATTAGTTGGCCATGGCTTTTGATCAATTATTTATGCTTATATAGCCACTTGGCTCTCTCAACACTTCTAAATGTGGCTATAATTTTATATTTCTATACAAACTTCAAGGATTTGAAATCCTAACAAAAGTATGTACATAATATTTTAACTCAATCTGATACTCTTATACACTCCATCAAAGATGTCAAATTTTCACTAGTCTTGATATTGCAAACAAATTGACCCCTTGTTGATAAAGGGATCAAGAGATTTTAATCCAAATGAAATTAGAAGATTTTGAAAAGCAAACAAAATTAAAAATATTGCGTTCGACTGATAAAAATAAAACTGGTTTTAAATCTTTAAAGTTCAATGAGATTATATAATTTGAAGCCCTAGAAGCATCAGGTAGTCACTTGGTTATCCTGTGGGAGTGGTCCCATTTTACTTTACCCTTGTATACTTTAAAGTTTGAAGTTTGGAACCGTGGTTGGTAGTTGTTCAGTATTTTTTATGTAGCAATGCATTTATCTTCTTAGTTATATGTTTGTGTGCAAGCACAAAAATTATGAAACACCATTTAATTTGCAAATAGAGTATAGATAAGTATTTATTACTTGTTAGTCACTTAATTTCCATAAAAAGACTTCCTAGTTACTTAATTCGTGAAATTGAAACTCAGAATAGCAATTTTGAACCATTTCGTTGCTTTTCAATGATTTCCCAAGTTTGCTGGAGGTGTACCATCTGCAAGCTGCTTTTTCGACATGGCAAACATTACATCATAAAAACACTTAAACCTTGCCACATAGGTCAATAAATGATATAGAGGTATAAGGATTTTGATGGTGAGCCTTACATTAATATGCAAGAAGAAAACTATTTAGAGTCAGGCTTTATCAAGAACTAAGCTTGTGGATGGCATAAGATGAATCCCATTGGTCAACCCCATTGTTTAGGTGGAAAAAGGCTTGGGTTTGATTGGTTGGCTGGCATGGCTGCCATGCAACTTCCTACTGCCCCTTTGGATTCCATTTGGTTGTGGGATTAACCTTCACCTTGCCCTCTATAATGCCATTGGACTGTGGGCTGATAGGGTCGGGTTTGCAGCTTTCAATGCACTATCCTCCACAATGATTTTTTACAAGTTTCAATAAAAAGTACTATATTCATTTCTACTATAATAAATACAACATTCAAGTATTCAACACATTAGTTATTTTACCATATAATCAAACACCTTAACATGAACTTGTTTTGCTGCCAAACATAGCCCGTGTCTTGTCACTTTTTCGTTCCTTTGTATGTTTCTAAAGACCTATGTTTGTTCTGAACAATGATCTTTATTCATTTATTGCTAAACTAACTGTCATTGTAATATTTTATATTCATAATTAAAAAGATAATGAACCAAGTTTCCATAATATTAACTTCTTTGTCGATCATGAAAAGTAGGAACGAATGATATTGATTTATGCTTAAAGTGTATGCTTATGTCCTCTATGACAAGCCATTTTCAAAATGATAAGGATGTGGACTATTTCAATCATGAGTGAGAGAGTGGTGGAAAGAGGGGGGAGAAAGAGCTGGCAGAGGGAGGGGACGGTGAGTGGAGGCTAGTTGTTGGAGGGAGGACTTGTAGGGGTGAGAGAGAGGATGTCCTATGTTACAACAAGTGCCGTGGTAGAGGGTACTTTGTGAGGAATTGCAGGAAATCAGTGAGGTACTTGCAATGTGGAGGTCTTAGCCATCGAAGGGTGGTGTGTATCAAAGATCGTGCTTTTCTGAAGGTGCACATATCGCTTCCCCCACCTCCTCTAATAGGGGTGTTGGAGTTCGAGGTGGAGGCCCCGTGGTCATTGCAAATAAGACCCCTTGATAACGTGATTGCTTTGTTGCTCGTGGGGCATGTGATTCAAGGTAAGGTGAGCATGACTAAGGTAAAGATTTGAGTTATTGAAGAGGCTCTTGTTGGAGGGGGGTTTTGAAGTGGTCACCTTTGCCCCGACCAGGTTTGTCCTCTTCGAGCTACAATCGGAGGAGAGAGAGGGTCTGTGTTTTAAGGAGATGAACACTGGAGGGGCAAGGGTGAGATGGCGTTTGCCTCATGATGGGGTGACGACAAAGAGGCTACCGCATGATTGGCTTCAAACGATTGAGGTGGAGACAATTGTGTCCTCCTTTGTGAGATTGAGGGTGTGCATGAGATTGGGCATTTTTGGAGGCAATATCTCCATTGTTAGAGCAGTCATGCAAGTTACCACTGGGAGGGGGATTCCGAAGAGGGCTATGTTGCATCATGGTGGCTTCTCATGGGTTGTGAGATTCAAAGTTGTCGGAGATGTGAGACCCTAGTACATCGAGGTGGTGGATGTTGGCCCTTTGGTGATGGTGGTCCAGTGGTGCAGCAAATATGGAAATCTCTATGTGAATGTTGCATGGGGAGGGAATGATGTGGAGCTAACTATAATGAAGCTTGAGATTTCGCCCTTTAATGCGATGCACATTATGGGAGAAAAATCTGCATTTAATGCTGCTGTTGGCGATTCGAATTGTTCTTGTGAGGGCACAGTGGGCGACGATGATCCTGCGATAGCTGTAGCCGCAGTGGATGGTGAGGCACACAAACTCGAGGAATGAGTGGAGGGAGTTTTACCAGACGAGCAGCGAGAGATTTTTGTCAATGATTGTGAGGTGGATGGAGTGAATGAAGCGTTGCGTGGGATGGATTTTTCGGGCACCTTTGGTGTCAAACTTCCTTTTATGCACATAAGTGCTGGATCCGCAAGTAGATTTGGATTGATATGTATGGGCCTGACTTAACCCTTTTCACTCTCATTCATAGGAACCATCATATTGCTCTCCCTTGCGCATAGCTTCGGTGTAGAACATTAAGGATGTTGGGAACTTGGGAGTTGACCCAGGCGTCAAGTTGGCATGGTGGAGGCCAGTCCAACGATAGTGGAGGTTATTCTATGGACCAAGGTGGGCTTTCCGGGGGCAAGATGTCGACAATCCATTCCACTGTGGAGGGTACATGGGAGGCTTTGGGAGAGGTTTTGGGGACTGAGGATGGTAATATGGTCAATAGCATCGATGAGATTGCTATGGTGGCGGAGATATGGGCTTTTGGTGCAATAGTGGGGGTGACAAGTGCGTCCCCGATGAAGGTGGTCCTCACATGGAATGTGAGGGGATTGAATGACCCCTCGAGGAGAGCGACACTTGGTAGGTATCTGCACTCATGGAGGCTTACTATTGTGCTATTGCAGGAAACAACGCTTGAGACTTGTGATCAGAGAATGTGGGGGGAGGTGGTTGGCTATTTCCTCAAGGAGTTCTAGCATTGAATGTTGTTGGAAGATCAGGAGGGATTGCAATGGGATGGAGAAAAGACATGGTCAAGGTGGACACCTTAATGGGTTCGCATGTGCTATCAGTAAAGGTGGCAAGACGATTTGATGGATGGTTGGATTCCAAATGCTCATTTTTTTGGTCTATGGCCTATTAGATGATGCTGCTCAATCTTAGCTCTGGGAGGACCTTTTGTAAGTTGTGGATAGGTTCTAAGGCGTTCCTTGGTTGATCGGTGGGAATTTCAACATCACTCTGCTTGCTGGGGATAGATTGGGGGACAGAGGGAGGAGAGAACATGGCTCAGAGACTTTTGTGGGGTTTATGGTCATGCATGGCCTCATTGATGTCTTGTCGTGTTTGTAACGCACACTTGGAGAAGCTCTGCATGGCAGAAATCTAGAATTGACAGATTCATGTGTAAGTTAAGGTGGCGGAAGCCTTCCCACTAGTAGAGGTGCATCCCATGGATAGACCTTTTTCGGACCACACCACTGATATGGCAAACAAATGAGGAGAGGCGTTTTGGAACTTATTTCAAATTTGAAAGGTCCTGGCTGCTGGAGGATAGATTCAGGAGCTTGGTAGCTACGGTAAGGCTCGTGTCCAAATTGTGTGGACTGAAAGCCTTTATGAAGACGTATAGGAAAGAGACCAAAGAAGAACAAAATAAGAAGGGGTTTGAGGCTTTGGTAGAGGTTGCTAGATTAGATAGAGTGGAGGATGTGGGAGCACTAAATGAGGAGTTGGAGGCCAGGACCAAACACCTCCATACAATCTAGGCGGACAGGAAAATGGAGGTGGAGTGGAAAGCAAAATCCAGGCAGAAGTGGCTCAAAAAAGGAGACTCAAATGCTCGCTATTTTCACACGGTGGTGTCTAGAAGAAGGTGAAAAAACTAGATTGCTAAAATGACAGTGGATGGCACTTAGTTTGTTGGAAGTGAAAGGGTGGGACGTGTAGCATCAGATTATTATAGGGCCTTTATAGGGAGAAGGTAGGGCGGTTAGAGATGAATGGGAGTGGATGCCCAACCTATTAGTAAAGCGCAAGCAGTTGCACTCACAACAAATTTCACAGAGGATGAGGAGAGGAAGGTGGTGTGGGGTTTGAATGCAAATGGATGTCTTAGACTTGATGGTTTCTTGATGTATTTCTATAAGGAGTTTTGGCAGCTTCTGAAGAACGATGTCATGGATGTTATAACGGAGTTCGCCATGGCCAATTGAGGATTTGATCGGATTAATAGATTTTATATGTTTCTTCCATCGAAGAAAGATGGTGTAGAGGCAATTGAGGATTTTAGGCCTATAGCTTTGTCTAATAGTGGGGTGTTGGCCAACATATTGTGATGTGTCCTGTAGGATATTGTTATGCTGGTATAGATAGGTTTTGTCCTTAGGCAAAGCATACTAGATTGCTTTGTCATGGCGTCATAGATTCTGGCCTTTTAGGGGAGGGTGAAAAGCAAGGCCTTCCTTTAGAAGGTCGATTTCAATAAGGCCTATGACTCCATGTAGTGCTTTTTCCTTTGGAAAATCTTTGGTGAAGAGAGGTTTCCCCCTTACTTGGGTTGGGTGGATGAAGTGGTGTGTGACAACAATATCTTTCTCCATCCTGGTCAATGGTAACCCAGCTGGTGGGTGGATATAACCTAGAAAAGGTGTAAAACAAGGGTGCCCACTTACTCCAATGCTATTTGTGTTAGTGGCTAATACTTTGGTGAGATCCACTCACATGGCCTACTCAAACAATTTATATAGAGGTTTCTTTGCTAAGGATGAGATCGTGGTCTTGATACTTCAGTATGTAGATGACACTTTATTTTAAAAGCTATGCTTTTTATTGTAGCTATTTGCAGAGGTGTCTAGATTACAGATTAACTTTTCCAATCTGCCTTTGTGCCCATTTAGATGCCGTGTGAAGAGTCTCATAGTTGCAGTAATATGCTTCGCACACTGGAGGGGTCCTTATCCCCCTCTTACCTCAGCCTACCATTGTTGGAAGAGTGGATTTCCCTCCAAGATTGGTCCCCCTTGGTTGAAAGAATAGAAAGAAACTTTCGGGTTGGGTATCCAAAGTTCTATTCAGAGGTGGCAGGTTGATTCTTTTAAAGGCATTGTTAATGTCTATACCCATGTACTATCTGTCTGTGTTTAAGATGCCTCCGAAAATAGAAAAAGAATTTTTGGCCTTATGAGAGATTTTTTTTGGACCATGGGTCAACCGGCAAAGGTGCTAGAATGGTGGCTTGGGCGGACATTTGTAAACCAGTAAAAGAGGGGGGCTGGGGGTTACAGATGTGTGCATGATGAATGATAGCATATTAGCAAAGTGGGTCAACAAGATAGTGGGGTGTAATAGACCTTTTTGGAAGGTTGTTCAATGCTTGTCATGGTTGCCTATTGAATTGGGAACAGATGTTCTCTCCCCTAATTGGGGCATCGCATTTCCGTAGGAGCCTAGCTGCGGTAACACCAAAGGTAAGGCAGTTTTTCTCGCCATATTTGGGTATGGGAGATGCTTTCCTTTTCTGGAATGATGATTGCATGTTTTCGAGATTATTTGCATTGGCTGCTAATAAGGACACCACAGTGTGGAGTAGTATTGGGATGGGTCTTGGTGCCCCACACTTGTTGGGAACCTATCCGATCAGAGGATGGAGGTCTTCCAACTAGTGCTGCAGGAGCTAGAGGGTTTTCAATTAGAAGGAGAGGATGTTTTCTATGGGATGTTGGTGACTTCTTTGTATGGGAAGCATACTCTAGATTGAGAAATGTGGTGCACATGACGAATATTGATTTCCTTAGTGACTGCAGATTGAGCTGGATGGTGCCATGTCCCCTTGAGATCAAGATTTTTGCGTGGATGTTTAGAAGGGGGTAATCGATGACAAGAATGTGGAAAGGTGTGTAGATGACTGAGGCAGATATGGGTGCCCACTTTGTGGAGTAGGGGATGAAGACATTGATCACCTATTTTTCAAGTGTACTTTCTTGACGCACATATGGGAGGTGCTTTGATTTTGGGTGGATTGCATCTCTCCTCTGAAAGTGATTTAAGGATGTTCAAAAGAGGAAGTTAGCTATCAGGCTAGAATGCTTTCAAGAATGCTTTCAGGTTAGAGAAGGAGGAAGCCAAGGTGCTAGTAGTGCTTCGAGGCATTTGGTTTGGAAGAAATGCAGCAATCTTTAAAGGGCAACATTCCTCACGTTGAAAATTTTATTGCTACCATTTCTTCTCTTTATCAGTTTTGGGAGAATTGTTTGTAATCTGGCTGTGCTGGGATTGCCTTTTTTTAATGAATGACTTTGGGTGGTTATCATTCGGGTAAACCATCCTTTTACCTTTTTTGTATGACCAACTCTACAAAACAACTGAATGTGAAATTCAATTAAGTAAAAGTAGATGTTTTAAATGGCAAGTATTCATGTTGTGATTGCTGCAAATGCCAAATAGAACTCATCATGGATTTGAGAATTGATAAGGTCCCATGCATTGTTTATTTCAGGTCTTGCACGAGATGGATGTAAAATGGATGCAGCTGCTGTACTTTTTGCAAGTGTCAAATTGGCACGTGCTTGTGTTTTTAAGTTGCATCGGAAAGAGATAAATGGTGGACAAGTATGGGCTCGCCAATTGGGTGGAGAGGTATGTGGCTGTCATACATCTACAAACATCAGAATTTGGGAAAATTTAGAAAAGTTTTGTTTCTTATAATTATCACAAGCTAGGTTTAGAATGCTGGTTTCATGGATGCTACTACAATATCCATATAGTGGTGATGCTTGATGATGGTCTTCCAATTGGATAGACTTGTGATTATTGATGTTTTATTTGTTTTCCGTAAAAGAAGACTCAAAATGTTAAATTAAGCAAATTGGTTGAGGTTGTTAAAGCATAGTATATGATGATTTTGATGATAACAAAATCATATAGTTGATTTTTTAAGAACTAATATTTCCAGGGTAAGTATGTACTAGAAATGTGAAACATATTCAGAAGTAAGTATTGTGATGCAAGGAACCAAGAAGCCCTAAATGAAGATTTTTTTTTTCATACGAAATTTTGTAACTAAAGCCAATAATATGTTCCTAGGTGAGAATAGAATTTTCTTGCATTTATGTCACAAAATCTTTGTTAGATTTCAAGATTCACCATTGCACTTAAATATCCAAGTTCTTTTGTGACAATCTGTTTGGGTTTCAAGGTCTGATTTGTCTATTTAAGATATCCAGAGTGTAACAATTCATAATTAAAAACGTAAAAATAAAAACATTTAAGTAGAAGAAAATGAGCAATCTTACTAATAACGAAATACTGTACCTTTGTATATAAAAAGAGATGTCGGTAAATAACAGTACATGTCCAGAGTAAAATAAGAAATAATAAAATAGTTCATGGGAATATATTATAATGTTTCCTCTCAAGGTGGAGCATAGATATTAATCATGCTTGGCTTGTTACAACATATATCAAAAGCAGAATGGGCCAAGGGCTTAGTGAAAGTATCTGTTGTCTGATCTTTTGAAGCAACTAGAGATGTATAGATGATCCCATGTTGAATAAGATCCTAGGTGTAGTGTCAATCAACCTCGACATGTTTCGTGTACTTATGGAACATTGGGTTGTTGGCAATGTATGTAGTAGCCTGGTTATCACATCGCATCTCCATTGACATCTTTAGCTGGACATGTAAATCATGCAACACTGATTTTACCCAAATTATCTCAGCAGCTGTTTGAGCCATGGCATGATACTTCGACTTAGCACTAGATCTAGACATAACCCGTTGCTTTTTGCTCCTCCATTTAACTAGGTTCCCTGCAACGTACGTGCAAAAACTAGTGGTGGATTCCCTGTTTGTTAAGCTACCTGCATAGTCTGCATCTGAATATCCAACCACTTTCATGGATGTGCCTCTAGAGAAAAGTAGACCATGACTAGGTGGCTTTTTCAGGTAGCTAAGCACCTACATCGCTGCATCCCAATGCTGCTAGATAGGTCTGTCTATGAATTGGTTTAGCTTTCCCACGACAAGGGAAATATCTAGTCTGGTGATGTCGAGGTAGAGAAGCTTGCCCACATGCTGCCTATAGAATCTACCGTCCACTATCGTTGACTCTGCATCATGCAGATGCCCTTTAGGATTCATAGGAATGTTGGCAGACTTAGCACCCAACATCCCAGTCTCCTGGAGGATGCTCAATGCATACTTGTGCTGAGAAAGAACAATCCTATCCTTGCTTTTTGCCACCACAAAACCTAGAAAGTATCGTAACTGACCCAAATCTTTCATCACAAACTTATTCGCCAAGGTCTTCTTCACCTCAATTATCCTAGTCTCATCATCACCGATGATAATGAGGTCATTAACATAGACCAAGAGTACAACTCCTCTGACTCTCTTCTAAACAAACAAACAGTGATCAACAGAGGATTTTTGCCTCTGGACACCTATCATCTGTACCACCTCAGATAACTTTTGGAATCGTGCACGGGGGCTCTGCTTAAGGCCATAGATGACCTTCCTTAGCATGCATACACACTGTCCTTGAGTTTCAAAATCTGGGGGTTACTGCATGTAAACCTTCTCATGAAGATCGTCGTACAGAAAAGCATTCTTCACATTAAGTTGGAAGAGAGGCCAATCATAGTGAGCAGCAACAGAGATCAGGATGCAGATTGTCGGTAGTTGTGCCATAGGAGAGAATGTATCAAAGAAGTCCACCCCATATGTCTGGGCGAATCCCTTTGTTACTAAGAGAGCCTTATGCCTTAAACTAGAGCCATTTGGATTCTTATGCCTTGAAATAGAGCCATTTGGATTGCACTTCAAGGTAAAAACCTAGCAGCAACCAACTAGATGAGCACCTGGTGGCAAAGTAGTAAGCTCTCATGTCCTTCTGGAGTGAAGAGCAGTCATCTCATCCTCTATGGCTTTTCGTCATTTCGGATTAAGCATAGCTTATCGGTATGTAGAGGGAATCATTGAGTCAGACGAAGCAGAGGTGAAGAGCGCAAAAGACCTCCCCAGATTATCACTGGGAACAACACTAACAATGTGGTAACAGGCACAAAAGCATGGAGCCTTTCGAATAGCAATCAAAAGATTCACGTTGTCATCCTTGTGAGTAGTGGGACCTACATGCTCCTTAGTAGGAGTAACACTAGTAGAACCTGTAGGGATATCACTAGAAAGAGTAGCGTTAGTGCCATCAACATGTACCTCATCCGAGGAGGATGGTGGCAGGGAGGAAGGGTGGGTGTGCTGCCTGTAGGTAATTGGTAATCTGTAAGCTAGTAGAGGCTAAAGATATTGTTTCTTGTCACTATAATAACTGTCCCCAACAAGAATAGGACTAACAAGTATCTGCTTGAGTGGAACAAGAGGTATAGGCATATGTGCATGCTTATCTCCAAGAGTCATCTGATGCCCAGTAGCAGAAAAGTAAGGGACAACCTCATGAAAATGACATCTGCGCTGACATAGTGTCTCCTGCTCAATAGATCATAGCACTTGTATCCTTTTTGGGTTAGGGTACTACTGTAATCCAAAAAGACACTTTACGACCCTTGGTGCAAACTTATCTCATCCTGGTCCAAGCACATGTACAAAAGCCACACAACCAAATATCCTTGGAGGTACAAGAAATAACTCCCTCTGAGGATGAAGAACCTGCCATGGTATTTGTTCATGAATAGCTGAATTAGGCATTCGATCAATCAAATAATATGCTGTCAACACTGGATCACTCCAATATAATGATGCAAATTATGATGAATCAACAATGTCGTAGCAATGTCCAAAATGTGACGATGATTGCTCTTTGCAACCTTATTTTGCTATGACATATGGGTGTAGGAGGTGTGATGCATAATCCCATGAGATTTATAGAACACATTCAACCTGTTAGTATAGAACTCAAAAGCATTGTCAGAGCGCACAATCTTAAACATCTTAGAATACTGGGTCTTTATTTGTATAACAAAATCCTCAATAATTCCACCAAAATCAGACTTATTCTTAAGCAAAACTAATTATGATAGCCTAGAAAAATCATCCACCACAACCAAGTAGAAACGATGACCTAGTTTATTAGGGGTTCGACTCGGACCCCACACATTCATATGTAATAAATTAAAACAAGTTGCAGAACTAAAATTGGAACTGGTTGGATAAGAAGAGCAATGATGTTTTCCAAGCTGGCAAGCATTGTAGAATAACTCGGTGGCTGGAGAGATATCTGGTATGATACATCTGAGCTTGTCCAGTGCAGGGTGACCAAGTCGTTGGTGCTACTGTAGAGCTGTACTAGCACTAAAGGCCACTGCCTCCTGACACAAAGTAGCAAATGGCATCTGGACTAGGTGATACACACCCCCTTCCTTACGTCTGCCTCTAATTGCCCTCTTGGTAAGCTTGTCTTGAAATGTGCATTGGACATCATAAAAAATGGCATGACATTTCAGATCCTTAGTAATCCTATTAACAGATAAACGACTAATAGGAAAGTCAGGAACAAATAGAACATATGGTAATCTCAAATTGGGGGTGACCACCACCTCCCCTTTCCCATTAATCCTAGAATGTCGGCCATCTGTCACTTGCACAGTCCTACCAGGGGCGACAGACTAAATTCTTTGGAAGTAGGAAGAGTCACCACTAAGTGCCTTGACACACCTGAGTCAACCAGCCATGTGCCATCACTAGACTTGTGCTGCAAACTCCAGGCAAGATCTTATACCTAAGGAAGATGCAAGGTAGCAATATTAAAAGAAGATGCTCCAGGCTCCTCAGTAAGCTGTGCAAGACGTTGAACAACTACATCGTACTCTGCACATGTGACCATATCTAATTGCTCCTCAGAAGTAGTAGCCTGATTGGCCATAGGGGGTTGTCAATGCTTGGCAAATGAGGTAGGCTCTACATGACCAACCTTGCAATAGAAGGTGTAAGTGGTTTGGGGTTGGCCTTTTTGCCCCTACCATGCCCTCTACCACATGTAGAGAGGATACACCATGTCCACCAATAGTAGCAAGTGTGGTAGTCTATCCAGTCATATCAGTAGGTGTCCTAACAACAATCCTACTCAGCCTGCTATAAGTCTCCTCTAGGGACGGAAGCTCAGACAATGCCAAAATATGTGAACGAGCACCTTCATACTTAGGACTAAGGACATCAAGGAACTGCAAAACAACATACTCTCTACGATACTCCTTCTGAGTAGAGCAGGTACATACATGCCTACAAGCATTATACTTCTCAAGATGACCCTTTAGAGAAGTATAGTACTGAGAAATAGACTACCAATACCATGGTGTATCTAGAACAACTTGCTATAATTCTTCTTAGGGAATACATGTCATGAAGAATGTCCCACATCTCTTTAGTAGTCTTGTAATGCGTGATATCATTGCCAATCTGAGATATGCACTATTGCATTATCCTTCTTCCATGTAGCATACCTTACCAGTTTGTTGGTGGGCTCGAACTTTAAAAAAAAATGTTCCTTATCATGACCTCCCATGGTCATAAAGAACGTTTGAGACTATCTCGCATAGTTGGTCTCATCTAGTTTGGTAATTGGGGTGAAGAATCGGTTCTTGTAGTTCCCTGCATCACTGGGAATGTTACCTTTGAATCTCTGGGTGAAGCCATTGTGCCTCATAGGGACCAAGCAACCACAAGAAGAGATTTGAAATTATATTTTTAGATATGAAATAACTTCATTGGAGAAATGGTGATCTTCCAATCATTAAATCTAAAACAACAGTCCTGAAAAGCAAGAGGATCGCCAATGCCCCTTGGATCAGGTGTAGGCGTGCACTAGGGCATGAGGGAGCCCCCTAATGGCATTGCCCATGGTTCCTAGAACTCTCTCTTGCCAGCATGAGGAAGAACCACCGTCAGTGACATTGATGGTTGATGGTGTAGTGGCCTGGGTGGTTGGCAGCGACCCTGGGTGGTTACTGCTACCGGCACTGAGGTTGCTGTTGGCTCATGGCTGGTGACGACCTTGGTGGTCGGCGGCGGTGCCTCTAGTGGCTGCTACTGGTGTTGAGAACGAGAGAGAGAGAGGCGAGGTGAGGTGGTTAGGGTGTGGAGGCCTTGTGAGAGTGAGATACTAGAACATAGATTTAGGATCATTGCTCTGATACCAAGTAAGAGAAAATGAGCAATCTTACTAAATAACGAAACCCTATACCTCTTTATATAAAAAGATGTGTGGTAAATAATAGTAGATGTCCAAAATAAAATAAGAAATAATAAAATACTACAATAGTTTACTTGTCTTTTTTTTGAAATGTTTATTCGTTTATAGGGTCATACATGTAATCAAAAGTCCTAGATGCCTACTACACTAATTAGAAATAATGAAGGAATGCCAACAAAGTTTTTGATATCTTCCTTTAAAAATAGATAAACACAAAAATGAAGAGGAAGAGGTTCCCCATCTGTCATGAGTTGGGGACTCCCCAAGTTCCCATATGACTACTTGGTATTATAGGATGGCTACAACACATGAAAAAGGAAGTGAGAGGGATTGGAGGACAAAGGGGGAGGAAGTGAGAGAGAGAGAAGGGCTGGTGCCAGTGTAAAAGGGCGACAAAGAACGAAACTGAGAGAGAAAGGGGAAGACCGAGAAGGAGGAGGAGAGGTGAAAAAGAAGAAAAGGTTGCCACAGGTAGAAGCTATTTGCTTCTTGGCCTTTACTTCATTTTCTTTTTCATAAAATCAACAGATTGAGTTTGCATTTAGTGTCTCCTTGTATTCTTTTGACACCAACTTTAACTATCCTTTTTTTCTTTCAAACAAAAAAGAAAACCTTTAAGTCCTCTTTTGAGCCCTCGAGGACATCAATTTCTGAGTCATATATGATTTGTTTTCTTTGATATGGAGATTCAGTAGTCCATCTTATTATTTTTCCCCCTTGTCCTATCTTATGATTTCTGCACCTAGAGAAGCTTCAATGGGATTTGATTCTAATCTTTTATGATCTTTGGGTCTCCCTCTTCTTTGCAAACATTTCTGATTTTTTCTGAGATAGGAGTTTCTTGGCCCTTGGGTTCTATTTGTTCATATTTCCAATTTACGCATATATCTGATTATAAAGTCTTGGGATAAGAAACTGTTTGTGTTAAATAGTCTATTTATGATGTCTTTTTATTTTTTCATATTTGTTAGGGTGTTTGTATTGTTTTTCCGTGGTGCCTCTCTGTATAAAAGCATGTAGGGCCTCCAATAATAATCAAGTCATTTCAGTCCTAACATGATATCAAAGTAACGGTCCTAGATTGGTGCTTGGTACCACCACCAAAAATCCTGGCCTCCCAAACACTCCACCGAAACCCCTCCCCTTCTCTTTCTTTGCTCGTTGATGGCGCTACGTGCTTGCCATTGCCATTGCCATTGCCATTGTCATTGCCTGGCCTCCTCGCTACAACAACCTTTCGCTGGCAACATGAAGACCCCTGTAGCACTGCCCTAGTGTTGTTGGAGCTGTTGTAGGCTGTGTGGCTCTTGCTGTAGGGTTAGATCCCATCATCGTCGCCGCCGTCGTTGCTTCACCTTAGCGAGCGCCCAGCGCCACCTCTAGCTGGCGTAGGTCCTCCTTAGCGTCGCCCTAGCCGATGCAAACCCCCAACATTGCCTTCAGCCAACGCAGCTCTTCAGTGCTGCCCTTAACCGATGCTGCCTCCTCCCCAAGTTGATGAATTGCAGGGGGTTACTGATTTGACCCTTGTGGGGTTGTTTGTTCGATGATATGATTTCAAATATATGAAGGCCTGATTATCTCTTCCATGTTTCGGTGATTGAACCTACCAATTGAGTCTTTATGGAAAACTAAAAGATTGATCTTAGTGACCTGGTGGGGCAAGTGACTACCACGGGCATACATTCTGGTATGCAAGGGACTTTGATCAAGTTGGATGACAACTTTATGTTATGGTTGACTTCCTTTGCTTAATTTGTAGGTTCATATTGGAAGAGATATTTATTGATTACGAATGTACCTGCTGTGAAGTCTACAGATTGGGAGGTGGACAACGATTGGGTTGCCACTTGCATGCTAAATAGCATGAAGGAGAATATAGCCAAGTAGGTCATGTTGTATTCCTCAGCAAAGAAGATGTGAGAGGTTTTGCACGAGATACATTCCCTTGAGAGTAATATTGGATGCTTGTATTGGGTTTTGGAGGATCTGCATACCTTAAAAAAGGGAACTGTCACTGGCTGATTTTTATGGTTCCATGAAGAATCTCTGGGATGAACAAGATCTTCTCCAACCCGTATCTTCTAATGTGGCTGTTATGACTAAGCTACTTAAGGCTATACGATCTACTCAGATGCTTGCTGTACTTGGGCCTGAGTATAAGGTTGTCAAGGATCATGTTATGACACTAGACTACCTTAGTGCAGATCTATGCTAGGTTATCGTGCCTGGAGACTACTGAGCTTGTTCCGCCTGTAGAGTCTTTTTCCATGGTCTCTTTTGGTCGTGGTAGAGGTAGTTCAGGTGGCAGGGGGAGATGATGTGGGGTCAAAGGAGGTGGCCATGGATGAGGATGTTCATGATTGTTTTGTGAGCACTGTCACAAGACTAATCACACCGTTGATCGATGTTGGTTTAAGCATGGTTATCTTTTAAGCCATTAGGTGAATCAGGTGCTTACAATATTTCTGATAGTTAGGGAGTAGAGGATGATCAATAAAGCTCACATGTTATGATTTCTAGAGAGGAGTATGAGAGGTTGGTGGCATTTCACTTTGCTTCACCTGCTACTGGGGCTTCTATTAGTAAGTCGACAGGTACTGCTTTTGTTTGTGGGGCTCGTGCTCCACTTGGTTGGTAGATTCATGTGCTTCTTCTATTATGAGAGATAATACATTGTTTTCTTCTCTTAGATCTCTTGATAATCCTTTACATATCAGAGTAGCAGATGGTGCCCTGGCACCTATGACTGGTCTTGGTGGTGTTTCTCTCTCTCCATTTACAGTTATCTGATGTTATGTATGCTCCTAAATTCGTATTGAATTTTATGTCAATTGGTCGGATTACAAGAGCATTGAAATGTTGGGTAGTTTTCCATGATTCGTGCTTTGCCACCTTCACCTGACTTCTGATCATGTTGTTACTGCTGGTGCTACATCCTCTTCAGTGGCACCTTCGTTGAGGTCATCCTAATATTCCTGCTCTCCGTCGTCTATTTTTTGACTTATGGTTTCTTTTCAGTGTGAGGCTTCCCAACTAAGCAAGCATCATAGAATTTCCTTTCCTAGTTCTAATTAAAAATCTGAGTCTTCGTTTGCTTTAGTCCATGCTAATTTATGGGGCCCATGTCAGGTCAAGAGTATCAGGGGTTTTCGTTATTTTCTTGTTCTTATTGATGACTGTACCGGAGTATCTTGGGTATTTATGCTGAAGGAAAGATCTGAAATCCCTAATGTAATAAAGAAGCTTGTTGTTGAAATAAAGACTTAGTTTTCTCACACCATATGTATGTTCAGGACAAATAATGGTTGAGTTTGTTAATGATGAGTTGCCTCATTTCTTTGCTTCTCTTAGGATTATTCATCATATTTCTTGTGTTCATATGCATGTTCCTTCTCAATATTGGTCTGATGCAATTCTTATTAATGTTTTTTTGATAAACAGGGTTCCCTCCTGTGTTCTGGATGGGGAAAGTTCCTATTGTTTATTTCCAGACTGTGAGCTTTTTTCTTTACTGCCTAAAGTATTTGGATGTGTCTGTTTTGTTCATTGCTTTAAGGTGGATAAGCTTGCTCTACGGTTGGTTCGTTGTATTTTTTTGGGGTATGCTAGGACCAAAAAGGGTACAAGTGCTATGATTCCAAGGCACATCAGTTTTACATCAGTGCGGATGTTATGTCTTTTGAGGATATTGCCTACTTTACTCCTATTGGCAACTCCTCTCCTACCATTAGTGTGCCTTTACCTGTCCCCTCTGCTCTGCCATCACAACCTTCTGAGCCTACCCATGATACTACTTCTGATGTACCATTTTTTTATCCTCGTACTTATTAGTGCAAGACTATTGATCCTCCACTTGAGGAACCTCTGACGACCATTTTTGCTTAGTTTCTTGTTGATGCTGCAGAGTCTACTGGAGGTCCCTCTTAGCCTCCCACTGAGGTACCAAAGGTAACATAGTTGGATATTCTTGTTGCTCACGGGAAGGGCTAATGTTCTTGTGCTAAGTATTCTATTTCCAACTTTATCACTTGATCATTTGCCTATTCCAGGAAAGCACTTATCTTATGCTGTGAACACTCTATACTAGAAATTCATATAGAGGCCTTTCAGGACCCATCTTAGACCCTAGCTATGGAGGAGGAAATGACAGCTCTTTAGTCTCACCATGCTTAGGAGCTTGTTGACCTACCCCTAGGTGCGATCGTTTTGGGGTTTGTGATTTAAATGCCATCAGCAAGGCATTTTTTGGGAAAAGCCCATGCTGACACGTTAAAGTTGTCGAAATGCTGGGATATCGTCGGCATGTCGTCAGCATGGTCGACATGCCCGCGAAATCGATGGTCATGCCGATGCTGCTGCTGGTTTTTTTGACTACTTTTATCATTTTTGTCGGTATGCCGTCGACATTTCCACTATGTGCCCTCTACATGCTCATTGGCATGCCCATAAAAAAATAGGCATTTCCACGACGTGCCCTCGGTATGCCCACGAAATGTACACTTAGAATTTCATCGGCACAGCGTTGAAATCGGCATTTCGAATCTTGGTGGGGTGTAAGTGGGTGTTTACCTTGAAATGTCGTCCAGATGGATCTGTTGAGCAGTATAGGGCAAGCTTAGCAGCCAAAGGCTATACATAGACCCTCGGTGTTGACTATTTTGAGACATTCTCCCCTTGTGGTATGCCTTAATTCAGTTAGGATGCTTCTCTCTTTGGCTGTCAACAGTGGATGGCCTGTTTTCCATCTTGACATTAAGAATGCTTTTTTTTTATGGTGATTTGCATTAGGAGGTGTATATGTAGCATGCTCCAGGTTTTAGTACTTAGGGGGAGTGTTAGAAAGTTTGTAGGCTGAAGAAAGCAATTTATGGGTTGAAACAAAATTCACATGCTTGGTTTGAGAGATTCAGTGGGGTGGTTTAGGAGTATGATTTCCAGAGATCCACTGCCGATCATTTCATCTTTACTATGCATGGTGAGAATGAGTCATTTATTTTTATTATCTATGTGGATGATATTTTGCCGACAGGAAGTGACAAAGAAGCTATACAGAATGCCAAAGCTATTCTTCATTCCCAGTTTGTTACTAAGGATTTGGGATTTATTAGCTATTTTCGAGGCATTGGGTACAACATGTTGATGGTAGGCCTGTTTTGTCCCAGAGGAAGTATCTGGTTGACATGTTTAAGGATGCAGGGATGCTTAGTTATAAGCTTACATCAGTTCTTATGGATCTTTTTCTACCATTGGCTGATTCAGATAATCCACCTTTATCTGATGTAACCAAGTACTGTGCTATAGTTGGGTAGCTACTCTACTTGACTGTGACATGACTTGATATTGCCTTTTCTATAGGCCGTTTATGCAATCTCTCAAAGAGATACATTGGGATGGAGTTTGCCAGGTTTTGAGATGCTTGAAGAGGGAACGTGGGAAAGGCCTATCCATTCAGAAGCGTGGACATCTTGATATATGAGGATATTCTAATGTAGATTATGCTGGGACACATGAAGATAAATGCTCCACCATTGGATATTGTATTTATGTTGGTGGAAACCTTGTTACTTGGCGTAGCAAGAAGCAAAATGTCGTCTCACGGTCGTCTGTAGAGGTTGAATATAGGGCAATGGCACATATCACTTATGAGCTATTACGGGTGTGTTGTATTATGCAAGACTTTGGTATTATTGTGCCTGGTTCTATGGCTATGTATTACGATAATAAAGCTGCCACCTTCATTATTAACAATCTTGCATTTCATGAAATGACTAAACATATTGAAGTGGATTGCCACTTCATAAGAGATGCTACATTGGAGGGGAAGATCTCGACACCGTACAATACCATAGAGGAGCATATTGTAGATATTTTCATCAAAGTGCTCTCCAAGACACATATGAAATTTTTGTGTTTTAAGTTAAGCATGTTAGATGTCTATGCTTTAACTTGAGGGGGAGTGTTGAGTGTTAAATAGTCTATTTGTAATGTCTTTTTATTTTTTCATATTTGTAGGGATCAAGGTTTTAAAAAACGTGAGGCGGTTTTCCTTTATCGAGGCGAGGCGTAAGCTTCAGGATTTGCATAAAAAATAAAAAATGATATGATATATAGTTGTTAAGTACTAATAAGGAAATAATAATGTAAATAATACACTTTTATAACATTTTTTTCTCTATCATAAGTTATAACCCCCCAAAATAAATTACAAAATGGTTTATGTAAGCACCATATAGCGTATAACCCCTCCAACCCCTCTCTCAAGCTAGAATCAAGTCTACTTGTCACATGGTATTTGACAGCATGATCCAAGATGCATTAGAGAAGGTTGAAGTCCAAATGAGATATTAGTGGAGGTTTCCCCAAGGTCACCTAGTCACCATGATACATATAGAGTTTGAAAATATTGAACATTGGCGAGAAACTGGAACTTTTGGAAGGAGATATAGCAAATAGGCATTCCGCCTGATGTGCTTGATGACTTATAATAGACTCAAAACTTGTCCCCAAATTTTGGTGGACATTTGTAGGAAACCTCGTTCTTTTGAAATAGACCGTCATAAGGCCCCTGTTTGGAAACTCAAATTCTCATTGATGTAGGCTGGCTTGGATTTGGTATTTAGGGAGACATAACTTGGCTTGGATTTGATATTTAGGGTCATGGCTTGTAGTTTGGCATGAATTCCTTGGTGGACCTGGGTAAAATATTCAACTTGGTCCTCAGTTGTTGCACTTGTTTTACTATGATGGATGGTAGATATTTTGTTAAGGATTTGCAAAATGGGGAACCTATACATGTGTTCGAAAGGAAATTTTCTAGTTGAACAGTTGGTGGAACTGTTTTATGCAAACTCTTCTAGTAGTAGAACTAAATCCCATTGTGTCAATTTTTCCCTTGCAAGACAGTGCAAGACAGTCAATTTGATAAATTCTGTCTTGTTAAATTCTCTCCAAGGAAAACGTAACCTGTGAATATTAGTACCCTGACATAAAGTTCTACCTCAGAAGAGATTTCTGCAATAAAAAAAGTTCTGGAGATGAAGAAGATCCTTAGTAATAGCCTAAGGCAGCGCCTCAACACTACCTCACCGCCTTGCACCGCCTCGACTAAGTGAGGTGCATGCCTCATGCTTGCAGACCAAGGCTATCGCCTCAAGGCTATTTTGGGCTGCCTCGCCTCAAGGCTTATGCCTCGATTGCCTCGAGGTGCATTTTTTTAAATCATGGTAGGGATGCCTTATTATTTTTCCCTAGTGACTTTCTATATAAAGGAATGTAGGGCCTCCAATAATAACCAAGTCATTTCAGTCCTAACGGAACCCTTCATTTATGTGTCCTAAAGCATATGTGGTGAATTGGATAAAATTTCAGGTCAACCTAAATGCATAGGATCAGGTTTTGAATTGTCTTAGGCATTAAGGATGTTGGTGTTTAAGTGGAAAAAAGTAAAAGAAAAATATAACCTAAATGCAAAGGATCAGGTTTTGAATTGCCTTAGGCATTAAGGATTTTGGTGTTTAAGTGGAAAAAGGTAAAAGAAAAATATATAAAACTGTGGATAATAGTGCTCCTTCATGATCTGGAAGGTACTGTTCATGATATCAACGCTATAGACTTGGAAAATTTTTTGGGTGATATGTATTTGGTTAGTGTGGTAATCAATTAGATTTTGGGTTGGGAATGAGACCCAAAACCTTAGATTGGGAAGTACGAGGAATCCTATTCTGTCTAGATTGGTGGTTAGGTAACGCGTCAGGTACAGATCTAACTAGAATTTTCATATAAAATATCAAAAGTAATGTCGGGTTGATTGTATTAGAGACCAATAATGTTTTCAATTCTGTTGGTGGCATATCAGCTATATTTTGTCTATGGCTATAGGTAAATTCAGAACTTATGGGGAGATGTTTGACCTAATCTTGAATCAGAAGAGTCTTACACCATTAAGCTAGATTAAACACTTATGAGCAGCCTTTTGGAATAAAAGAATCAAAGGTAGATTGGAGGATGGAGGAGCAATCCTTTCACGGGGTTATTGCCTTACCTCTCCACAGAGGCAATGGTGATAAGAAAGGTTGGAAGGTGGTGTGAAGTAGGAGGACAAGGCCTCAGTGATCCTTGAAGCCCAAAGTGGTGTGTTATTGATGCCTTGCTCATGGTCATTTAGCGAAGAATTATGCCACTAACTTGGTTGGATGGGCTTGTTGAGCAAGGGTCATAAGGCCAATTGCTATGCCAAGAGGGGCTAGATTTGCTCCTTGGCCGTGAAGATCCATGTCGTGTCATTTGTCAAAGATAGAGCTTCAAACATCTTTGGTTGGCAGGCAGAGGTCCTTCACCTCCATTTCACCCTTGTGTCGACTATCTCTTCCAAGTTCTTGTAGTGCGATGAGGTTGTTGGGCTTGTGGTTTGTTGAATCTCAAAAAGATGCATTAACCTTCAAATGAAACCTTAGCCCTCTTTTATATAAAAGGGAGATGGGCAAATTATATAAGTACCCCCTAGTGATAAAAGAATTACAAATACCCCCTTACAACTCAACACTCCCTCTCAAGTTGTGGCATATATGTTAATGAGGCCCAACTTGTTGCTTATAAAATCATGGCGCTTCTTCTTTAGAGGCTTGGTGAGAATGTCAGCAATTTGTAGCTCAGAAGATATATAAGGGGCAGTTATATATCTATAAACAAAGGATATCATAGGAACAGGGGTATCAACTGTCACCCTAAGTCTCGTAGGAAACCAACCATCCACATGAGCTCATACGCAGCCTGAGCCATGGACCAGTATTCTGCCTCAGCACTAGAACAGGCAAACCATACTCTGTTTCTTGCTCCTTCATGAAACAAGATTTCCTCCTAAATAGATAGCAAAACTTGATGTAGATGATCTGTCCTCAATTGACCTTGCATAAGTTGCATCTGAATATGCCACAAGATCAAGAGAGCAACTTGTACTATAGTATAAACCTTGCCTTGGGGAGCCTTTCAGGTATCTCAAGATGAGACACACATCATGCTAATGACTGTATCTGGGACTCTACATAAATTGACTGGCGCGACTGACTGCAAAACTGATGTCAGCTTGTGTAATAGTTAGGTATAACAAACGGCCGATTGTACTGCGGTACTTGGTAACGTCCTTAAACAAAGGATCTGTCTCATCAGAGTTATGACCAACAGGTGCCTCTACTGGTATCGCAGATGGTTTGGACCCAAGAAGTTTAGCCTCCTCTAGGATTTGTAAAGTATACTGTTTCTGTGATAAGGATAAATCGGCCTCCTGACGAACAATCTTTATCCTCAGAAAATAGCGAAGATGACCTAAATCTTTGGTGACAAAAGTAAACTGAAGAAAGGCTTTCGTTTCTACTATCTTATCAATATCATCACCAATCAAGATCATATCAACATAAACGGCCAAGATATCCACTTTCCATGTCCCATCATGCTCGGTCCTCCTAACAAATATAGAATGGTCAGTGGTAGGCCTTTGGAATCCCACCTTCTTGATCTCTAGATTGAGCTTCTCGAACTAGGCTTGTGGGCTCTGCTTTAGGCTATAAATAGCCTTCCGTAAGCGACAAACCAACTCCCCCTGATTGTCATAACCTGGTAGTTGTCTCATATATACCTCTTCAGCCAAATCACCATATAAGAATGCATTTTTTATATCAAGTTGATGCAAAGGCCACTTCTTAACCACAACAACAGACAAGATAATCCTAATGGAGGTAATACGTGTAACAGGTGAAAAGGTCTTAATGTAATCCAGCCCATATGTCTAGGTAAATCCTTTAGCAACAAGTGTGGCCTTATATCTCTTCACTGTCCTATTAGATCTGTATTTGATAGTGTACACCCATCTGCAACCAACAATTGTGGCATCCTGTGGACATGGAACATGATCCCATGTTTTCCTGGTCTGTAGAGCATGCATCTCCTCGTCCATAGCTACCTTCCACCTCGGATCGTGGAGGGGGCCTGAACAAAATCTCCGGGAACAATTGCAGTGGTAATGGCAGATGCAAACTGTTTGTCCTCCTCTTGAAGATGGGAAACTATAGTGTAACAGGAAATATAATGGAGTATGGTGTCAGGCCTCCTTTGCACAATCTCCTCTCTATCTGACTTACCCCCATTGGAGGGGACAATAAGCTGGGTGGGCTCCTCACCAGCAAAGTCATCTAATGGTGATCTCCTCTGATACACCTATCTCCTATATGGTAGCCTCTATGGATGACCCTTCTTCTGAGAAGTAAGGAATTTTCTTAAAGAAGGTCACATCTGCAGTGACAACATATCTCTTGTGAACTGGATCATGACACCTGTAACCTTTTTGGGTCCTAGAGTACCCAAGAAAAACACATTTCGTGGCACAAGGGATAAACTTATTCTGAATACTATAATTCTGAACAAAGCAGATGCAACTAAAAACTTGTAGAGGTAGTGGAAATACCCTCTTACACTCAGGATGTATAACCTGGTATGGTATCTGACCATGAAGCGCAGAAGAATGCAATCAATTGATTAGGTAGGGTGTTGACAGTATGGCATCTCCACAAAAATGCTTAGGTACCTTCATTTGAGACATCAAGGTCTTGGCAATATCAAGCAATGTCGCAACTTGCGCTCTGCAACCCCATTCTATTGGGAAGTGTGAGCGCCCGATGTTTGGTGTATGATCTCCCTGGAACGGAAAGCCTCCTATAAATTACTGTGCATAAATTGTACTGCATTATCACTATGAAAGACCTGAACTGTAGTATTGTACTGTGTTTGCACCTCAGACAGAAAATGTTAAACAATGGTAGGAAGCTCACTGCGAGCCTTCATCATCTGTGTCCACCAATAGAGACAACTCTAGACGGTCCCCTATATATCACAATGTACTAGCGAAAATGGCACTAAACTGAAGCCAACATCTCTCTTGCGGTGGCTACTCCTGTGATGCTTCTTTAATTGACAATCTTCATAATCAAGAGCCAAGGACTTAAGTAACTCTGGATACATTTAACGCATCTTCTTCATGGAGGGAAGCCCAAGTCTATGATGCCAGAGCAAGGGATCACGAGAGTTTGACATAGCCCCAGCAAACAATGTAGGTGTGCTTAAGTAATATAGTCCACTTCTCTCTATTCCATTGCCAATTATCTCTCCCTTGGTTCGATCTTGGAAGTAACAGTGTTTCTCATAAAAAAAACACGTCACCCAAGATCTTTCCAAATTCTACTCAGATAGAAGATTCATGGGAAACTCAGGAGGATAATATACCTGCTCTATCTTCCATCCTGGATGTAGCATCTACACACCCAACTGCTGTAACAAGAGAGGTTGCTCCATTAGCCATAAGTACATCGCGGATTTCTTGTGGAGCCACAGGGTTCTGCAACTGATTCCTGTCTCCAGTAAGATGGATAGAGGCTCCAGAGTCAATCACCTATGCACTCCTGGACCTCTTTTTCTTCATCTTAACTTCTTGGGTTGCGCACGCTAACCTAATAGAAACAGAAATTGATTTTCTAGAATCAACTTTCTCCAACATGGGTGAGAGAAGACTCATCGCCATCGACAATTATCCTGAGAGAAGGCTTACCACACAAAGAAGACCATGAATAAGCCAAAATAGGGGGCCACCGGTAGTAGCAACCCCTGACGTCGGTGACCATGGGCATACCAGCCATCGGCAACACCTACAACAACCCCAGTCGGCATCGCCACCGATGGCGGGCTGCCTAGCGGTGACGCTGCCAACGTCGACAGATTGTCGAGCAGGGCTGCTGTTGCTTCCTAGTGGTCGCCACCATCGCTGGTGGTGGTGGTGGCGACGTTGATGCCCTTCATCGGATCACCTTCCACGTTGGTGATCCAAACGTGATTTTTTTTTTTTGAAAAGTAAAAGGGTGGTTATCCAAATGATAACCACCCACATTCAATTCATTCTATCAAAAAAAGTTACACCAGAAATTACAGATTAGCTCTCCAGAACTTCACCTGGGACTGAATGGAGTAGAAAAATTTTTTAACATAGGGTCTTTCACCCCTGAAAATCACCCCATTCCTACCCAGCCACACACCCCATAAGATAGCCAGAACCTTAGCTCGATCCCTCTTGGATCTAAATGAGTTTAGCCCGTCACTTGCATTTCCCTTGCGAAAAGAAAACAAGAAGCTAAGCACATCCCGATGGACAATCTAGTCTATCCTCAACTTTTGCCACACTTGCACTACAAACGGACACTGGAAGAAGAGGTGCTGAATGTCCTCCTCTGCTCCATCACGAAGGGAACAACTCACATCATCCATCTGGGCCCATCTCGATCTCCACTTTTTCGTCATGATCCTCTCCCTCCTCAACAGCCATGCGAAAATTTTCACCTTCAGTAGACATTCCGCCTCCCAGAGGAGTCTATAGTCCCTCATGAGCTCAATGTTCGAGCTGGCCATGCTACAACTCGCTCTACGAAAAACATCCGCCACCGAGAAGTCTCCTTCTTCTTAGGAAAAGGAGTCCTCCCCCTCCTTTGGTTCCTATCCTTCCAACTCCTATAACATCTGGAACTTTGCACACCTCTGATCCGAGAGGCCTTCCCGAAAGGTTGGACACTAGGCCCCAGTCCAACAGTCCCCCACCAAAGCTGATCGATCCACCACTCCCTTAAAGAGCTGGGGGTACCGGGCACTGAGAGGTGACCCGACACCCTGCTAGTCATCCAACCAGAACCTGAAAATGTCACCCTCTCCCAGCGTGGGGGAGAAGAACGTCCGCACCACCTTTGCCAGGCCTCTTAGAAAGAAAGAGGCCCTGAAAGGAGACTCTAAGGGTCTCCACGATGCAAACGACTCGTAACAGCACCTCATGGTATCACCAAACAAACCTTTTTCACAGCCCCTAAGTCTGGCAATCCACTTCGTAAGCAGGCTAATATTCACCTTGCCCACTTCCTTGACCCCCAGGCCCCCCTCCTTCACCGGCCTGCACTCCTCCCAGGCCACTAGCCTCACCCCTCTCCTTGCCGCCCCCCTGTTGGACCAGAAGAAGTCTCTCATCAACTTAGAGATCTTCTTCTCAATCTGTCTCGGCATCCTAAAAACGGAGAGAAAATACGAAGGTATAAATGCCAAGTCCACTTTCATGAGCACCAGTCTCCCTCCTCTAGACAAAAGTCTAGATGACAACCCTACCAGCTTACCTTCCATCCTCTCCAGCAAAGGAAGCCAATCCTGCAATCTAAGCCTCCTATCTGACAACGGGAGGCTTAGATATGCCAGTGGTAACGATCCAATCTCTGTCCCAAGCACACTCCCCACCACTTTTGTCTCCTTAGCCATCATGTTCATCGGAGCAATCATGTTCATGGTGATCCAAACATGATGCGGTGGATTTTTTCTGTGGAGTATCGGAGCACTGGTCTAAGACCTCTGCCCTAATACCATGTTGAACCTCAAAAAGATGCATTAACCTTTAAATGAAACCCTTGCCTTCTTTTATACAAAAGAGAACACGGCAAATTATATAAGTACCCCTAGAGATAAAAGAAATTACAAATATCTCCTTATTCCAACTACCCCCTTACAACTCAACATAGTTAATTTCAACTTCATACTCTTTCTTCATTTGGATGTTTGAGGTTATCGAGTAGAGGTTTCATTTCTTTTGTGGTGACACCATTGCTCTTCATCACATACCCCTCGGTGGCTCCTTGCTCTTCTCTAGTTTAGGCAATGGCTCCGGATGCTCTTTGCAATCATGGGCAAGGTTTTAAATGCCAATTTTGATGTTGATTTGAGGATTTTGGAAATATCCATGTTGGAGACATGTTAGAAGCATGGTTTTTTTTTTTTGAACATAGACTTCTCATTAAAGGAAAGAACCCAATACAAGAGATGTGCCCCAGTGGGGAAGGGAGAGACGGAGGGAACTCACCCACGAAGGGGGGAAATACGCCATAGAACGGGGGAACATAGAAAACAAAAAACTAGATAAGAAATAAAGGAGAAAGAAAAAGAAAGCGTCCCAAGATCAAGAACTGGACGACCTCCCGAAGGAGGGTGACCCCACGCTCGTAGGTACGGTAAGGCACTAACGAGACGAATCTCGAAGAAACGCGCCAACAAGATCAAATAGATTGACCAAAAAGTTGAAATCGAACTTGGCCGTAAAAGTCCGGGATCACACGTGGTCCCTAATCAAAACAAAGCTACACTAAAAAGACAATAAAAAAAGACCTAACTCCACCCACGATGGAAAGAACCACGACAACAACAGATCCAACACAAACCTCGCGACCTCGCAATCTTCCCTGCAGCTGCTGCTGAAGGAGAGCACTGGCAAGGAGCTCATGTAGCTGCGCATCCGGCAATGAGGCGAAAGTCGGCGACGAGGTGATCTCGCTCAGCTGACTGCCGAACCGACCAGCCGGTGGAGATTCGACCACCGCAGCAGTGCTACCAACGTCGAAGCTAAATGGAGGTGACACTCCCCCCACACATGCTCCAACAACAGCAAATGCGAGTGCTGTAGGCATCCTCCCCACCACGATGATGCCGGAGACGAGGTAGACCGGCCACAGCTGACGTGACGAGAAACACAAGCTCCATGTTCTTTGCATGTCGAGATGCACCTTCGATCTAGGTAGGAGCTCGAGGAAGGGAGAGGGGAGGTTTAGAGGTGCTGAGGGGGGGGGGTGACTCCGATTAGCCTGTTTCGACCGATCGGAGCCCCAAGGCTTTGGGTTTCTTTGGTCACATGTAGGAGGGAGCGAGGGTCGAGAGTGGAAAGAGCCAGACAACTCCCCATGTTAGAAGCATGTTGAGGAAATGCTAGAATTTTGACATTGAATTTCAATGACTTCAACATCCTTAACAATAGGCATTTCGGATGTACGTTGTAGGCATGTCAAGGAAATCTTGAAATTCTAACAAAATTATTATACTTGTATTAAATTCATATAATTGTTTTATTACTACTTGATAAGAAATTAAACATTAATCTTATAAAAAAATTTAAGCATTAAATCCTAAGATCTAATGATCTAACTCTATAAAACATATATATCAAGTAATTATAGAACTAGTCAACCTACCATAAGCTCATAGCTCTACGGATGTAATCCTTAAGATCCATAATAGTATCGATCAATTTAGAGATTGTACCTTAAACTTAGCTTTAAAAATAAGTAGATATTATTTAACTTTAGAGAAGCTAAAATACCTTAAAGTTCTAATAAATAGGGAGAGAAAACACTTGTTGCCCTAACAAACATGTAATAGTAGTTATGGATAGAAGTGGGTTACTAAGCTCCCTATGTCAACTTTAAAATATAGAAAGTCCAAGAATTGTACATTTTGCCACCCATTTTGTTGAAATTGTCAACATACTATTGGAATTTGGCAAAATATTACATGCATTTTGACATGACATGTTGATATGGTCCCACATTAGAAAAAGGGCATTTCACCGGCATGCCGTGGGCACATGGGCATTCAGAACATTGATCATATGGAGCAATCCTACTTGATCCAGTTTCGCCTCAATGCTCCACCATGGGGTGTCGCTGGTGACCATGATGGGGTCTCCAGCGGACTAGCTAACCACCTGTGTTGTGTCTGGTTTTCGCTCTTCTTTCATGCCTTTGGTTGCTAGGATGGAGGAGCATGTCTTCGCTGCTGTTGCTTTACACGACTAGACCTCCTTGGCCGACCTACTCAGGTATCGTGAAGACGACCCTAATGCTTCGACTTTGTACTTCGAGGGCTTCTTGCATTAGGATAGCCTGACCTTTGTCACTGACAATGCATGGGAACGTGGCTTGTCGTTGACTCATTGCAGCTATGTCTTGTTTAGTGAAGTGGGTCCTCTTGTGGTTAGACAATGGGTTTCCCCTGTTGCATATGGAACATCTTTTCAAACGAAGTTTCATTCTAGAAATTTATGCCTTAAGCAAATTTTCATTATTTTATTTTTCTGAGTTTATGCAAAGGAACCTTAATATAGGTTTCCAGTATACCCATGGATATTGGATTCAGAGTTTTTCATCCGATGTGTGACAGATGTGCTACTACAGTGATATTTTCCGTTAGGCTCAACATTACTACACTTTGGAGGGAAGGTTGCGGTTGAAAATTAGAACGAATTATTTTTGCCCTTATCTCTTAAGCATGAATGTGTTATTTACTAAATTATGTTTGTTCCCTTGGGGTGTATATTAACCTGAGAATTATTTTCTTTAGAAGACTAGTCACATGATTCCATGATTCTTCAGTTTGAACTTTTTCAAGTGCAATGTTTGGAAATTAATCATGTTCAAAACTTGACCAAGTAAAATCAAGGGTAATTTCTATTATTTTATTGAAACCGTAGGAAGGATATGCTATTTTATTTTATTTTTTGATGACGAGAAACCCTCTGAAGAGGTAAACCCCTTAGGGCCTGCCATGCGAAGATGGTGTGCTTTTAATCACACGATACAATGCACCGGATGGCGAACCCCAGCAGGCAACACCGCTGTCTTAGCCCTATGCTATTTTATTTGATGATGTCTTTTGAAATTATATTAATGAAATGCAATATCCGTAAGGCTATATGTGAGGTAGTTGTTGTTGTTAGTACTACTATTACTACTACTGTCCTTTGTAGGGATGGCTACTGGGGGAGGTGCTAAAATGACCCATCATTTCGTTGGTGACTTAAAGTAAGGTGGTGCTAACATCTGTCTACTTGGGACTCACATATGGTACAAAGTATAGATGTAGGTAATCTGAATTCACACTTCAGAGGAAAAAGTTTCTATGAATAAGACCAAATTGACTTTGCACAGCCTAAAATCAACGACCTAAATGTAGACTGCCCATGGTGGGAACTCCACGCATTAGGCCTTGCTACTGTGTAGCAACTGTTGAATTGTGGACTACATTTTACCTTTGTGGATTGAAATGGGGGAGCCTTGTTAGATTGAGATCAAATGCTCTAAACCCCACAGCTAGGCTGTGCTCACCTTAGAGGATCCAAGTCTAAGATATTGCTACCTTTGAAAGGAAGAACAAACTTGCCTCTGATTCAATATTGTTAACTGCAATAGGAACACTCCCTTTTTTGGTGGAGTTACGTTTACGTTAGAGCTTGTGAAAGTGTAGTTTGGTATATTGGCAGAACTATACATATAGTTACATGAGTACAGGAAATAGGAACAATTAATCATCATAGTGAGACCACCCCAAAACTGATCCTTTTGTGGATTAGGTGTTGGAAGGAGGTTGCGTATGTGTGAGCAGCATGGGAGGAGAGAGGAGCTCAGGATGGAATAACCATTGGCTTGACAGCTTCTACGTTCATAAAATGAAGAGGGAAAGAGAGGTTTGGAAGTGAGGAGCAGACGTGTGTAGGATTCAAGTGCACAACACCTTCCTTTAGTTGTAAGTATAGATGTCTTTGCAATGACAATACGCCTTAATCCTCTAGAAGACCTCAATGTTCGAATTGAATGATTTATGCAGATAATGTTGTGAACTTTGTAAGCATTTGAGTAACAATTGCCACCTAAAGTGGCTTTAGTTTACAAAACTCTATGTATTCCCTTTTTCCTGATTTTTTTGTGCGGTAGCTACCAATAATATCCTTTGAGGCCCATGCTTATTCTGTCATCCTCAATCATAAAATCTTCTCTGACAAGAATATAACCTTGCTGCTTACTTCTATCTCGTCTATTGTGCCCTCTTCTCCTACCACCTCCACTTTGCGATCGTTGTAGGTTTCCCTGGCTATTTGCATCCATACTCTCATTTTCTCCAGCGATTTGAGGCGTTCTCTTGTCAAATGCCTAAAACATTCACATCATTGTCCACATAAATTATTCCATTCAAGCATTAAAGTCCTATGGAGGAGGCTTTGGACATGAAGCTTGTCTCGACAGCATCTTCTGGAAAGAAGAATTCTCATGTTAATTTGCACTTGAGGAGGACATGCATATTTCAACAAATAGCATGTGCATGGCTAAGAGGTAAGGGTTAAAATAATTTATTTGGAATATCAACCCCAACTCTTCCATCCGAAGTGTATAATCCTACAAAGCTTCCCCCTGAGTCACATCATCCTATGCCTAAAAAGAAAATAATATTTTGATACCATGTTTGTCATGCTCCAGGTGACAAACTCCGAATCCAACAACATTCATTTGGGAGTATGACAAAAACCGATATCAAGGCTCTTATACAACACTACTGTCAGACCTAGATGTAAGGCTTACACACATTCTTGCACAAGTTCAGGAAAAAATAAAATTGCAAATTTGTTTAGGGTGCAAATTTCCAGAAAAAGGGGGAGAGATTGGTGGCTTGGAACGAGGTTTGTTTGCTGTTTAGGGAGGGGGGGTTGGGAGTTATGGAAGTGGGGAGGATGAATGATAGCCTTCTAACGAAGTGGATTGACAAGTTGCTTGGGGGGGGGGGGGGAGGTCTCTTTGGTAGGAAGGATCTTGCGTTTTTGCTTTGGTAGGCTGGTGAGTTGGGAGCTCTTCACCTCGCCTCCGAGAGGAGCATCTCATTTCTTGAGGGGTTTGTCGCTGGTAGCGCCAAAGGTCTGATCTTTTCACCCCAATGCTAGGTTTAGGCGAGGATTTTAGATTCTAGACAGACGATTGGATGGGTACTGGGGCGCTGGCGGAGCGTTTCCCTAGGCTTGCAGCACTGGCGGCTGACAGAGGAGCCTCGGTAGCGGATGTGTGGAGTGGCGCGTGGTGCCCGTCTTTTGTGGGCAATCTGTCAGATCAGAGATATAGTGAGATGCAGGTGCTCTTGCAGGATTTCCAGGGTTGGCAGCCCGAAGATGGAATGAACAGATTCGGGTGGGAGGAGGGAGATTTCTCGGTGCGGGATGTGTATAGAAGACTCTGCGGCCCGGCTACAATTGGGAGCATCGACTTAGTTAGAGATTGCAGGCAACTCTGGGAGGCCTCCTGCCCATTGAAGGTCAGAATCTTCGCTTAGCTCCTCAGGAGAGGATGACTGGTGACCAGGACATGGAGAGCTCGCTGGATGCCGGGCGCGGATAGGTCGTGCCCGCTTTGTAGCCGAGCGGAGGAGGATATTGACCATCTTTTCTTCACCTGCCCGTTGGCGATGTGGACATGGGAGCAGATGGGGGATCGGTGGTGGGCGCTTGGTTCCCATGCAGAGTTCTGGTAGTCGTTCAGATGTGGTGGGGTCAACGGGGAGCGTCAAGTGTTTCGGTCGAGGAGAGAACGGGCCAGGCCGTTGGCGGTTCTTTGGGCGCTTTGGTTGGGGAGGAATGCAGTGGTTTTGGAGGCAGCACCCCTATGTAGATAATTTTGTTGGGGCTGTGAAGGCTTTTGTGTTGAGTTGGAGTGCTGCTCAATGATGTAAATTTTAACATTTTCTTTTAATGAATTTCTGGGTGGGGTCTAAAAGATCACCACCCTTTTTTCTTTCAAGAAAAAAAATTAACAAAATAAATTTCTTCAAGCCTTGTAATATTCATCACAACCCACCCATATTCCAAACTTCAGTTCAAACATAGGAACAAACATCACTAAAGTTGAACACTATCACCTTGGTCAAGTATTTCCTTCCATCAACTCTGCTGAAAACTGATAGACGCAGTTATTGAGATCTGAGAAGATGTTAGAGAATACTGAGGTGAATATATTATGCTAAGTTAGTGGGTTTAGTGCCTCTAGTTCAATCCTCGTTGCAAATTCATCTCAACAAAAAGGATTGACATCTTCAAAAAAAAAAAAAGGATTGACATTCGATTCGATGGGTCAGAGTGTAGAAATGATCTCTGATTGAAATCTCCTTTCTTGATCAGAGTACATAAGAGAAAGGGATCTTACCTCAATAAGAAATGCATAAATACTAGTGATAAGCAGCATGATTTACAGAAGCCTAGTACACACATATCAGAGGGAGGGAGACAGTTATTTGCTTTTTATCTTGGTAATAGACATTTTTGTTTTCAGCTTTTGCATACTATGAAATTAGGCATCTTGATTCTTGTTATGTAGCAGGTGGCTAGATATACATAAAAATGATTAGCCGTAAGTTTTTAGGTGTTTGGAAATGACTATTTCTTTTTTCTTCATGGTTATTTCTCATTTATGACATGCATAAATGGTTTATTATTTTTGTTTTTCTTTTTGATCATCCTCTATTTTTCCCACAAAAAATGAAATTTTCATTGTTTTTTCATTTCAAGGTAGGGTTTCCCCATAACATTTATCTGAATCTATGTTACTCATCCTTGGGGCCAGTTCACAAAATTTCTGCTGTTGAATTATTTGAATGTAGACCCTCTGGGAATCACACCAAGTTTGTCTTGGTTTTGTGCTAATTTAGCTGAAATTATCCTGTAAAATAGGCACTTTTCATTCTACGATCTCGTTTATGGTTAGCAGCTTTAACTGTATCTTTGTTATTTTCTAAGTTTCTTTTGGATTTAATCAGGGATCAAAAACCAGAAAGTGGAGGGTTATTGTTAGGAATCTACCTTTTAAGGTTAGTAAAATGATTAGTGTTTTGCTGGTAATTTTGGGTGACTGCTGTGTGTAATGAGGGTTCACATTCCAAACGTGCAGGCTACAGTTGACCAGGTTAAGAAAATTTTTGAAGGTGAAGGTTTTATGTGGGATTTAAACATTCCTCGAAATTCAGAGGGGTAATTGGCTAACATAATGGTTACTCATGCTTAATTTAATTCTTGCAGAAGTCTCTGAATATGCATTGGCTTTTCAGGTCATTGAAGGGATTTGCCTTTGTATCCTTCACTTCTAAGCATGATGCAGAAAAGGTACTGTTTCCTGTGATCATTTTGCATACTCAATGCATCAAAACTTGTTTCCTGACTATATTTTCTTTTCAATTCAAGGCTATAAAAAATGTAAATGGGCAAATGATTGGTAAACGACAAATTGCAATTGATTGGGCTGTTCCGAAGAAGTTATATGTGGTTTCGTCTAACCCCTCTTCTGGGACTGGTATGAATTTTTCCTTCTGAACTTTTTCTGCTGTTAAGTTCATCATTGTCTTTCAAGTGATTACCACATAATAATTGTGTTTTTGAATTTATCTGAAGTACCAAGGCTAGCATGTAAGGATTAAATTCTCTTCAATTATTCACATTCATAGTGCATTTTAGTATGCCTTTTTTTTCCCTAAATGGACTTGTGAATGTGTTTGTTTCTATGCAGTGCTCATTTCTGCTAATTTTCCCTTGCTTTCTACTAGTTGCCTTTTCACTTTTGTTCCGTGCATTACTAATTTTCACCAATGTTCAAAAAAATGATATGGGGTATTCGGTCAGATGGGTCAACCCATAGTGATTACTCAATAGGTGGATGAGTACGTGGTTTTGAATTTTTAAATAATTTTAAATTATTATTTTGTACTATTAATTAGAACTTACATGAAATGCATAAGACAAATAAAAGACAAAACTTACTAAATGCATGATTGATGAATAGCAATCTCTCAAAGGAAAAAAATAACAATTTATTGATGAATAATCATACTAAATGCATTGACATAGCACAATTGATTGACATAATTATACAAAAAATGGACAGTGATTTCAGCCAATTAAAAATAAAACTTTAACTTGGCATGATTGGTGAATGATGAGAGATGAGCGAGAGGGGGAGCGCGAGAGGGGGAACACGAGGGTGGGAGGGGGATAGGTCTGGTTGGACAGCGGTGAAGGGGAGGTCACAGAGGGGTGTGGAGCCGGTGCGTTGCTTCAAGTGCCTCGGGAGGGGGCACTTCGTGGAGGGCTGTAGGGAGTCGGTGAAGTGTCTGCGGTGTGGAGGTCTCGGACATAGGTAGGCGCGATGCCGTTTCCGAGAGCCTGTCGTTGGGGTTTCTGTGGGGAGGGCGAGGGTGTTGTCACCTCCACCAGAAGGGGTGCCTCTCGTAGAGGTTGAAGTGTCGTGGTCTAAGGAGATCAGGGCCTTGGAGGGGAGTTTGGCGGTGGCTCTGGTCGTAGTGGTGCTGGAAGGGGAGGGGAGGTGGGTTTGGGGGATTTGAGAGGGGCGGTTTCTTCGTTCTTGGGGATCAGAAGGGGTGCCTTTGGAGTTGCGTCTCTCAGGAGTGGCTGCTTGGTGCTGTTGGGGCTCGGACCGGTGATGCTGTGGCACTTGGCATTCAAGGAGATGTCGTGTGGCCAAGGTGTGGTGAGATGGAGGTGGCCGGTGAGGTTGGATGGGGCCGTGGAGGAGTGGCCACCGGTTGGTGCGAGGCAGAGGGTGGTGATTGAGGGGGTCCCTCTCTTCCTCCATACGGTGGAGGTGGTGGCAGCGGTGGTCGCTCCATTTGTAAGGCTCCGGAGCTGTGAGGGTTTGGGCTTGAGATTGGAGGACTTGTCGAGGTTCGGTGCGTGGGTGGAGATGAGGCTGGGGATGCAGATTGTGGAAAAGGTGATCCTGAGATGGGGGAGCTCCTCCTGGTTGGTTCGGGTCTCGCGAAAGGTTGGGAGACCTCGGTCTTTCGTTGAGGTGGTGGCTGGTGGTGCGACGGCGGAGCATGGCGTCGGAGTTGGCTCGCAGGCGGACCGGGGGCAGGCTGTTTTTGGGAAGGCGAAAGATCGCGGAGATGATTGCGCGACTGTTGCGGTCCCCGCGGCGCCATCGGTGGCAGACGAGTGGGCGGTGGACTCGGATGGAACCACGGGATTTGCGACGGAAGTATTGAAGGGTTCTGCAGCACTGAAGACGAAGGTCCCCGCTGACGTTGATTGGATTTTAAAGGTGCGTACCATTGGCGGACCCGGGTTGGGCGGACCGGATCTGGAAGCGGGTAAGGATGGTTTCGGAGGGGCCTCTGGGTCGGGCTCCTCTTCCTGCGAGGGTTCGGGTCAGGCACCGAGCGGCTCTGTCTGAAACCATCCTCGCGCGGAAGCGGGTAAGGATGGCAGCGGTAGGATGAACCTGGAGGAGAGCCCCCGACGCGATCTTTGTCAGGCCGACCGGGTGGCGACGGGCGACGTGGACGGGATGGTGATGCGCTTGCAGAGGTGGAAGCCGAAGAGGCCTTTGTCGCAGCGGCTCACGTACAAGCCGAGGTAGACTTATCGGAGAGGGAGGGCTATGACTGCTTCGATCGGGAGCGAGGTGGGGAGTGACCAACTTTGAAGGAAGGTGGTGGTCGGCGACACTACGCCAACTGGTAGGCGAGGTGGAAGGTCGGCGAAGGATTCTATGGGTGGCGGAGGTGGCGCGGGGTGTGCTGGGTCGGTGACGGTGGCTGGTGGTGGTGCTGATAGCCAGTGAGTGGTTGGGGCTGGAGGGGACGCAGGGACTGAGGAGGGTCCGGCGGAGTTGGGGGTGGCTGAAGAGAAGGTGGTGCGGGCTGGGGAGGTGGTCCCGCTGGTGGGGGAGTAGGTGCAGCAAGGACTTTTGGGTTGGCCTGAGGAGCTGGAGGAAGGGGAGGTTGGTAGGGTGGCTGCGGAGGTGGGTTTCAGGCGCACGATGCAAGGTGGAGTCTCCCAAACATTTCCATGACTAGGGTCCTCTCATGGAATGTGAGGGGGTTGAATAACCCCTCAAGACGGCAGCGTTGTGTGGTTATATTCAGAGGTGGGGACCTGAGGTAGTGTTTCTCCAGGAGACTAAGTAGGGGAGATGTGACCAGAGATTGTGGAGGGAGGTGGGGGGGAGTGGCATTGGGGAGTTCTTGGCCCTTGATGCGATTGGAAGAGCGGGTGGGATTGTTGTTGCGTGGAAGGGAGATGCCTTCTCCTTGCTTGACTCAACGGTCGGTTCCCATGTTATGATCGAGTTGCAGAGGCATTGAGACGACCTCTGCATGCTCTTCTCCTCGGTCTATGGTCTGACAGATAGTATGCGGAGACAAGCTTTGTGGGAGGAATTAGGTCAAGTCGTGGCGGTACGTCAGGGGACCTCGTGGTTGATTGGAGGTGATTTTAATGTCACTTTGCTGGCGGAGGATAGCTTGGATGGCTGTGGGGGGTGGACCATGGCTCTGAGGCCTTTGCGGGTTTTGTTGCTACACAAGGGCTGGTTGACATGCCGCCCTCTTCTTGCCACTTCACCTAGAGGAGCTCTAGTGGGCAGCGGTCTCGGATTGATAGATTTTTCGTCTCGATGGCGATGGCAGAGGCTTTCCCCGTGGCAGAGGTTAGACCTCTCCCTTCCTTTGGGTGACGAATGAGGGCTGGAGGCTTGGAACGTATTTTAAGTTTGACAGAGCTTGGCTCTTAGAAGAGGGATTCAGGAGGCTGGTGGAAGAGAGATGGAGATATACTCACGTGGAGGGCTCGGCAGTTGCTAAATTGGAAGCTAAACTGAGAGATTTGAGGTCCTTCCTTAAGATCCTTAAGAAGCAAATTAAAGAGGAGCGTGGGAAGAGGAGAGAAGCTCTCAGTGAGATTGCAAGGCTGGACTTGGCTGAGGATGTGGCCTCCTATTCAAAATGAACAGGGTGAACGGAGCAAAGTGCTTGCAGGTGGTACAAGAGGAAGATCGGAAGGTGGAAGTGGAGTGGAAGGTGAGATCCAGGCAGAGGTGGCTCAGGGAGGGCGATTCTAACACTCGATATTTTCATATGTTGGCATTCGGGAGGAGGAGGAACTGGATCGATAGACTGGTGGTGGAAGGGGAGGAGTTTGTGGGTAGAGAGGCGGTGGGAGGGGCGGCTGCGAGGTACTTCAGAGAGTTTACCGGTAGGAGGCAGGGGGAAGATGAAGGTGGTTGGGATCCGAGGTGCCACGGATCAGGGATGCGGAAGCGGAGCTCTTGATAGGGCCGTTTGAGGAAGATGAGATTCATAAGGCGATCTGGGGACTGAATGCTGATGGTTGTCTAGGTTCGGATGGTTTTCCAGTCGCCTTTTATAAGGAGTTTTGGTCGGTGGTGAAGGATGATATGGTGCAGGTACTGCAGGAGTTCAGAGAAGGAAATTCAGGCTTCAACAGATTGAACAAATTTTACTTGTTCTTATTACCGAAGAGGGAGGGAGCGGAAATCCAGGAGTACATGCCGATAGCTCTCTCAAATGCTATCTACCTGATTGTGGCTAAGATCTTGGTGAATAGGTTGAGGAAGGCCTTGGCGAGGATTGTGGATCCGGTACAGACGGCTTTTGTCCCAGGAAGGAACATTTTGGAGGGGTATGTGGTGGCTTCGGAGATCCTATCGTTTTGGAAGAGGAGGAAGGCTTTCATGTGGAAGGTTGATTTCAGCAAGGCGTGTGACTCGGTGCAATGGTCTTTCCTTTGGGCCTCTTTGGTGAAGAGGGGATTTCCACCCGTGTGGATCGAGTGGATGAAAAGGTGTATCACCACGACATCTTTCTCGGTTCTTATCAATGGAAACCTAGCAGGGGGTTGGATTCAGCCGAGAAGAGGGGTGAGAAGGGGTGCCCGTTGGCTCCGATGCTTTTTATTATAGCGACAGATGCACTTGCGAGGGCGGCTAAGAAATCTTGTGAGAGGAACTTGGTGAGGGATTTCTCCTTGGGAGATGGGACAAGCATCCCATTGCTGCAGTATGTATATGATACGATTTTCTTTATAGAAGGCGGGGAGGTGGAAGCCAGGAGGATGCAGATTTTGCTTCTTTTGTTTGGTGAGGCTTCAGGTCTGCAGATTAACCTGCCCAAATCAGGTTTTGTCCCTTTTAATTTGACGGAGGTGGAGGCGAGGGAGTGCAGCACAGGTCTTGGCACAGAGCAGGTGAAGCTACCGATCAGATACTTGGGTTTACCGCCGACAGATGGTAGGATCCTGGTGCAGGATTGGGCTCCCCTGTTGGGGAGGCTGGAGGGGAGGTTGGCGGGTTGGGCGTCCAGGCTTCTGTTGAAGGGTGGAAGGCTGGTTTTGCTCAAGGCGGTTCTGGCAGCGATGCCGTTGTATTTCACCTCTGTCCTGAAGCTACCCCGGCAGGTCGTCTTGAGAATGTTGAGGCTTATGAGGAATTTCTTCTGGTCCAATCAGGGGTCGAATGGGCCTGGTGCTAGGTTGGTGACGTGGGAGGAGGTTTGTAAACCGGTGGAGGAGGGGGGGCTTGGGGTGAGGGATTTGGGGAGGTCAAATGATAGCCTGTTGGTGAAATGGGTTGGGGGCCTCTTGGAGAATAGGGGGGATTTGATGGGGAAGGTTTTCAGGACGGCTTATGGTGGCCCTCTGCGTTGGGACCTCCTTTTATCCCCGCCGAGGGATGCTTCTCACTTTTTGAAATGCTTGTCGACGGTGGCTCCTAAGGTGCAGAATTGCTTTGTACCGGTGGTGGGGATGGGGGAGATTTTCAGGTTCTGGCAGGATGATTGGACATGGCAAAGTGCACTCTCTAGAAGATTTCCGAGACTTTTTGCTTTGTCCTCGAGCAAAGAGGTGTCTGTGGCTGAAGTTTTGGGAGGTGGGTGGTGTCCGTCTTTTGCAGGGAATCTTTCAGATGTGAGAATTCACGACTTCCATAGGTTGCTTGAAGAGTTGGAAGGCCTGTAGCCAGCATCCAGAAATGATATATTTGGTTGGGATGAAGATTTCTCAGTGGGGGCTGCGTACAGGAGATCGTCCGACAGGGGTCCCACTGGTGATTTGGATATGGTGAGAGATTGCAGACATGTTTGGAAGGCGGCTTGTCCTTTTAAGGTCAAGATTTTTGTTTGGCTGCTTAGGAGGAGAAGACTCATGACTAAGGTGTGGAGGTCGAGATGGGCTCCTGGGGAGAGTAAGGTTTGCCCTCTGTGTGGAGGTGAAGATGAGGATGTGGACCACCTTTTCTTCTCTTGTCCGTTTGTCGTGCAGATCTGGAGCAGTGTGGGAGTGGGGTGGTGGAGCTGTCGGTCTTTTAATGATTTTTGGAGCTATTATATAAGAGGAGGGGGCAATGTTGGGCAGAATGTCTTCCGTATGAAGGAGAGGGCCAGACCACTGGCGGTCCTCTGGGGTGTTTGGTTAGGAAGGAATGATGTCTTCTTCAGAGGACAGAGGCCTTATGTGGAGAATTTGGTGGTCTTTTTATTTTGTTTAAGCTTTGGAGTGAGTCCTTGTGAGTGAGGGGTCTTTGTGATTGCCCCTTGGTTTGGTGTTGGCTGTTAGCTTTGTCTTCTAATATATTTGGGTAGTTGTCATTTTGGATAACTACCCTTTCCTTTTTCAAAAAAAAAAAAAAGAACAATAAACACGATCAATTGGCATAGAAGCATCGTAATCATGGTAAAATGCAGGAACATTGAAGTGCAATAGACATGTAAAGTTCTAAGAATCATTCCTCATAAAATCTTAAAACTTTTTTTTTTTTGAAAAGATGAAAACCTTAAAACTTGTCTATAAAAAAGCCCGCCAAAGTAAGTGTTAACGAAATAACCATGTAGCTGGATTGATCACCTCGGAGGGATAGCTCCGTAGAGGTTGGAATGCTGTGGTTGTAGGTGGAGCATTGCCGGAAACAGAGCTACAGCAGCAGAAAGCAGTGTGCTGCAATGGTGGTGAGCGGTAAGAAGGGAGGAGTGATGATGAGTGGAGGGAAGGGAGTAGCGGCAGCGAGTGACGGAGAGAGAGAGAGTCAGTGGCAGCAAGCGGAGGGGTTTGGTTGTTGGGGATGAGTTCTGGCTTTCGGAGGTTGTGAGGAGTGGGGGGATCTCATGAGGTTTTCAGATCTTCTTTAACTTTAGGTGGGGATTTTAGAGGGGTCCTTTTTTTTGTTAATAAATGATCTATAAGAAAAATGGGCAGGTAATTTGGCGAGTATATCAAGTAGTCTGCCTTACTCAGATAGACTGCTTAATGGCCTGTTTATGCACATGATCTTTGTTGAAGGTGTGCTTAGGAGTACTCAGTCGACTACTTGACCTAGGGGGCTATTTTTTTAAACACTAATTCTCTCCGGCTCATAATTGTGTCTTACTTGGAATTATTTGATATGATGATGAAGATGGCATTTATAGCCTGAATACTGGTTTAAATCACCAAACTTGAATGCTATTTATAATTTTTGGGGGCAAACTTGTAGTTCATGATTGAAAATTAGTTACATGGGTAGTTATTGCTGTGATTTATTTGCAGTATTACATATCCTTGGTAATGTGGAATCTAAATAAACTGTCAATTTCATCTTTAGGGCAAATGATGAACATTACTGGAGTTTTTTTCCGACACGTTAATGGTATTAAACCTTTCTTTATTTGGCTACTTTATAGTAAGGGAAGCCTTCTACATCTAAAACATAAGGGGTACTTCCTCAAGGCTGGTTCCTTCAATCCCAAGTAAGGTTTGAAATGTCGATTTTGACGTTATTTGAATAAATTTCTAAGTGTGCATTTTGTAGGAACACCGAGGGCACGTCGTGGAAACACCTATATTTCAACGTTAGATTTAGATGCTTCAAAAATAATTCATTTCGGAGGCACGTTGAGGGCATGCCGTAGGCCGTAGGCATGTTGATGTATGTCGACAAAAATGGCAAAAGTAGTCAAAATAATTAAAATTTCAAGGAAATCATAAATTTAAATATGCTTATGTAAGAATAATAATGTTATATCCTAATAATCATATGCAATGTATAGTTTATCATACCATGTTTATGTTTAAGTTTAAGAATCAATAATCAAATAATTACTGGGTGAATTGAATTAAGTCATGTAAAGATAAAAGATTCAAATATATAGTTTGTAAAAATTTAAAAGCTGAAAGTTAACTATTTGACCAATTGATCTTAAATTAATTTATTAATTAATTTGAGATATTTTCCTATGCTAATAGATTAATCAATTTGGATAAATCTAAATTAACTTAACTATGTATGTTGTGTTGGTTATTTTTATTTATGTCACCCCTTATGAGTCACGTTTAAATTTAGTTATCATATTTATGTATTAAAAATATAGGTTGTCACCTTTGAACATGGGATCATGGGTTTCTAGGTTGGATGTTATCTTTGAAGTAAATGTTGATTAATTTATGAAGTAAATAGACTTTTGGTGTTTGCAATTTTTATGTTTCATTCTCTTATGGATGAATGCAAGTTTTTTATGCTTTAATGTTAACCTAAACTTGGAATTTTATTTTTAGGAATTAAGTAAATGTTTTTGCAATTCTAAATTGTGATTAGACCTATATGTTCGTAATAATGATAGATCTAGAGTTTAGTATGTAGATTTATTTTATAATTATGGATAGGTGTAGAATTAAACCTTAAGAGAGTCAGAGGAGAGGAGCAGTGAGATTAAAGGAAGCAACACTAGCGGAGATTTGGTTCTAATAAGAATAAATAGCAGCAATAGCTTGAGCAACAGTAGTAGCAGTAGAGAAGACTGAGAGAACTGAGAGTGAGAAGCAATAGTTGCAGGTCGAAATGTTGAGTGCATTTTGTTACTTGCTGACATTGCAGCGAAATCTTTATGTTTTGACATTGTTGAAATCGATATGGCCTAACCTAAAAAAGTCATTTTGATAATATGCTGACATGTCGTCAAAAATTTAAATTAGTTACAACAATAGTAATGGGTAGAAACTGCTTATTGAAACACTTTTATGGACCGTAAAATATGATAATGATTTAAGATTATACCTAATGCTACCCATCTCTCCAAACTTATTGACATATTATCCATAGTTGAAAAAATATTATTGACACTCTTGCATTTTGATATTACATGTGTTGATTTCGCCTCATGTCAGAAAAAAGGCCATTTCGTGGGCATGTTGTAGATACCCCATGGGCATTCAGAATAATGATCCCAAAGGCAAAGTTCTATGGGGTGTGTATGAGGCAGTTTTAGATCATAGGTCTCGTCACCTATTTGGATGCCCTAGGGTTATGTCCTTGGAGGGGGTAATTATCTTTAGTGCCAATTACTTACATAGTGGATAAAGTTAGGTTTGCATTTTTCAATGCAACATTGATGGTTATTCCTTGCCTCATGAAAAGGGTTTTATGCATAAATCAAGGTTTCCTTTTGGTATTATCTTACTGCAATTGATCAGAGCCCATGCTGATCGGCTCTAGCGCTGGCGGATCGGGTGTCGTTGAAGTCGGAGGATTGATAGTTGAGAGAGGGATGAGTAGGAGAGGGGGTGTGGGTGCAAGAGCTCAGGAGGAGGAAGTTGATGGTTGGATACGAGTGTCAAGGGGGATAAGATTGGCTGGGAAGGTGCATCCTTGTGGATGTGATGTGGTTTGTTTCAAGTGTCGGGGACAAGGCCACCTTGCGAGGGATTATTGTGACCTTTTTCTTTGCCTCTTATGCTGAGGTTGTGGTCATTGTCGGGGCAATTGTCCAAAAGGGTTGGGCTTTCGGTGTAGTTGCCTCCTTCGCCCTAGGTAGACATGAGTGCTCCATGGTCGTCAGTGATGGCTTCACATGATTCCACCTTGTGTGCTTTGGTTGGGGAGGTCTTCCTTGGTGACGCTGTGTTGAAGGAGGTAAGGTTGGCGATTCAACATGAGAAATTGATGCTAAAGGACTAAGGTCACCTCCTTTGCCCCTTGGCGTCGTTTTCTCTTTGGTCTTGAGCCTTTCAACCTTAAGTAGGTATGCTTCCATGAGATGTCGGTTGGTGATGCGTATCTTCATTGGAGATGGCCTTCGCTGCATGATGGGGCACTTGATTGAAAGCCTATGATGAAGGGGGTAATTAAAATTTTCATTTTGGGGATCCCTCTTCGCTTGTGCACGGTGGAGGTTTGTAGTCTGTTTATGCCCCTTTTGCGATGTTGAAGTCTTGCTGTAGGCTTGGGATCCATTAGGGCAATCTATTGTTGTCGAAGTGAAGATGGAATTAATGATAGGTTGCGTTGTGCCAAAGAGGATGGTTCTCTAACATAAGGGCTATTTGTCGGTTTTGTCATTAGGTTTGAAGAGTTGTGGTACTTGGGAGGCTAGTGGTGCTCAAACTTTTGCATAGGTTGTTGTTGGTCAATGGTCATGCGTTAGTGAGAAGCTCTGTTGCAAAGGTTAGTGGTGCGTTAGATCTGCAAGGCCAAAGTCTCCACCGCGAATCTCATTGGTCAAGCAGATAGGACATTGGTTGTTTTAGAATAGCTGCAGTCTCGACACTTTCCTTCTTTGGTAGCAGCGAAGAAGGTTCGAGTGAGGGTGCACTCGCTCTTATTTGCGTTTTGCAGATGGAATCTAGATTCGAAAATGGATTCGAAGTTTGTGAGTTTCGTTTAGACCCATGTGTGGCTTAAGACTTTAATTGGTTGGAGCTTTTTATTTCACCCTACGAGGGTGGGCCTTCTTGTTCCTCATGTTTTGATGTAGGTGGAGCCGAACTCGTTGGAGAAGCTGGTTGTTTCCTCTACGATGTAGAGTCCGGTGTTGCCACTTCTCTTCGGCTCCATTTTTAGTGGCTCGAAGGTAGTCATGGTGGGGGTGCTTTACTGCGAAACCTCCCCATGATCTCTGAACTGACCTGCTTTGAGCTTCAGGCTGCTGCACGCGATGGATACAAGGCTCTTTCGGGTGAAGGAGCTATTGTTGTGCATGTGGTTCTTGATGGCAATGATGGAGGTGGGGCTCTTGATGTTGCATATGAGGGAGGTCGGGTGATGGTGCTTGGGTGATGAGGACATGTGCGAGGGTGGTGGATTGGAATGCCACACGGTAGGTGTTTCAGTTAAAGCTGCGATGGTCCGTACTTGGTGCAATGATTGTAATGGCAATGTCTGCGGTGACTCCTTTACTATATCGCCTCAAGCGGATCCTCATGGTGGTGTTCCCCGAAAACCTTTCTCATTGAAGTCTCTTGATTCTGCAAGTTCTTCGTTTTTGCATCAAATTGTGCGAACTTGGGGATTTTGAAATGAAGTAGCTCATCACGTAGGGGGCTTGGGGCTGGTAGGCCGTTACTTCCAAAATAGAAGTTGATTTATAACTACTTCTACAAGATGAAAATGCTTAAAAAGAAAAGAATTGAGGCAGTGGTTCGAAATAATGTGGACCTAAATATTGATTTGGCATAAAGGAGAGTGGTGAAGGTGATTTATGCAAAGAAGTCATCTCGTGCTAGTGGATTATGGGGGAACATAAATGCTCATGGTTAAAGCGCTTTCTTGGAACGTAAGGGGTCTTTGTGATCGATCACGAAAATAAAGTCTATAGAGGTATCTGATATATTGGAGGATTAACTTTAGGCTTATTCAAGAGACACATCTTGAACCACTAGAGTCTCCAATTCAAAGGGAATTGTGTGGTGATCGTTTTATTGATGTTTGGAGAGCTAATGTTGTGGGAAGATCAAGCAGAATTTTGTTGATGTGGTGGAACGATGCCCATTTCAAGTTGAGCACATTGCTGATTGGAAGTCAGGTGCTTACGGGGTTCTCTCGGAGCTCTAATGGTTCTTCTCTTGTTCTCTCCTCCATTTATGGACCTTGTGATGATGTTGCTAGATCGGCTTTATGGGAGTTGTGTTAGGCAACAACCTTTGTATATGGTAGATCGTGTTTGGTAGGGGGTGATTTTAATGTCACCCTCTCGTCTTATGATAGACTTGATGGTAGAACAAACATGGCTACAATGGATTTTGTGGGTTTAGTGGACAAGTTGGATCTCTATGTTGTTCCTATATCTGGGGCTGTTTATACTTGGAGAATTGGTAATGGGTCTACCTCTAGGATTGATGGATTCCTTTGTTTTGTCAAATCATAGAGCAATTCCAATTAGTTGATGTTATTGTTAGGTAGAGACCTTTTTCTGATCATATGCCTTTGGTTTGGGATAGTAATGAAGGCGTCCCATTCTCATCTTATTTTAAATTTAAGAAGTCCTGATTGATGAAATTTAGGTTTTCTGATTTTTGTGAAAATGAAGTGGAATGATGTTTCTTAATCATCCTTAGCTGCTTGTACCATTGCAACCAAAATTTAGACCATCAAACTTGCTTTGATTCAATATGAGGAGGTTAAAGAGAGGAAGGAGTGGGAAAGAGTTGAGGCTTTAGAGGGAATTTCCATACTTGACAAGACAAAAGATGTTAGGTCCTTAAAGGAGGTGGAATGCGAGGGGTGACATGTCTGTATGGTGTTGTACAACAGGAAGACCGTCGACATGAGATGGATTGGAGATAGAAATCACGTTAGTTATGGCTGAGGGAGGTGACTCTAATATGCGATTCTTTGACCTATTTGCAAGTGTGAAAGGAGATCCAACCTTGTAAGTACTCTTCGGGTTGGTGAGGATGCCTTTTTTGACAGGGAGCAGATTATTGAAGCCTTGCGGCTACTTCATTTTCACGACTTCACTAGATGGAGGCCTGAAGATTCTCAGCGGCTTGGGACGTTTGATATGATTGTCTAGGATGAAGAAATGTACAGTGGGCTAATTAGGGAGGTGTCTAAGGATGAAGTTTTGATGGCTGTTCGTGGTTTGAAGGTTGAGGGTGTGCCATGACCAGATGGCTTGCAAGTACTCTTCTAAAAGGAGTTGTGGGAGGTTATGAGGGTGAATTTCATGGCAATGATTCGTGAGTTCTCAGAGGATAACTGTCGTGAATTGATTCCACTATTTCCTTTTGGCAAAGAGGTTATGTGCGGAGTCGGTCGGTGAGTTTTGGCCTATTGTATTAGTTAATGCTGTCGATCTTATTGTGTAGAAGGTTTTGGCTAAGAGATTTTGCTTAACTCATCTGCTTTTCTTAAATGATGCTCCCTCCAAGAGTCATTCACTTTGGTTGAGGAGATGGTTGTTGCTTGGAAGAGATTAGATGCACTTTCTTTTCTATGAAAGGTTGATTTCTCAAAGGCGTATGATGTTAGTGCCACAAGAAGGGGGAGTTGAATTGTGCAATAAAAATTAGATTCAAACAATTGCATAAAAAGAACACAAGATATATCCCTTACGGGAAAAACCTCTACTTAGGTCTTTTAATCTAGAATTTTGCTTCCAAAATCAATGGGAATCACTAAAATAAATTTTACAAAACCCCTCTTCTAGACAACCCTCAAAGAGAGTTTTGCCTCTCTTTAAAAGAGAACGGGAAACCCATAGCTTGGGTATCCAAACTACAAGATAAACAAATTATAGATAAAAAAAATTTCCAAAGAGCCTTAAAGAATGTGAAAGTAATATAAGATATAGATTACTCCCTTTTTTAAACCTATATGAAGTAGAGAAAGATTGGAGGGACAGTGTGCTCTTAGTAGTTGCTAGAATTGTTTGAGCACAAGAGTACCAAAGAGCTAGAAAATGAAGAATAGAGAGAATTTTAGCTCAAGATAGCTTGATGGAGTGGTGTGTAGGCTTAGCTAACATTTGATAGGTATTTATAGGGTGTCAGAGGTTGGATTCAAACCTTAAGAGGCGTTGGAAATTAATTTAGTGAGTAATTATTCGAGTTAGAATGGCCACCTATCATTAATAAAATTTTAACTGCAATTCAAGGTAAGATGTTTGAAAATAACAAATCACACTTTTGAAAATCTTAATAGACATCTAAAACACATTGGGAAGACATCCTAATTTCAAATTTAGATGTGCGAAAAGTTGATTCAATGTTCCAAAAACTTCCAATAATTGAAGTCTAATTTTAGGATTAGACAAGAACAATTAGAAATTAATATCTGAATCTGAAATGACTTACATAGATGTCAGAGAGAAAGTATAGGCATCTTGAAGAACCACATAATCAAAGATGAGTTCCTGAAAATGATATTTAGTTGAAAAGTGAATCAATGGTTGTCTGATCAATTGATATAGATGTCCAAAGTAAGAAAAAAGTCGTTTGACAAAATAAATGGTTGTCGGAGAGTACTTGAGAGTGTTAATGACTTTCAACAAATGATTTCCAGGGATGCCTAAAAAATAGATAAGATGCCTGAGAAATGTAATGTAAAGATTTGAGAAAAGATGTTAGACGTCTCAGAACTCTGATCATAGAAACTTGCATGAATAACGACTGATTTTTAAAGATTTATGGAATTGTGGAGTTTGAAAAAAATTGAAGGTTGGTGTTTTTAAAACATCTTAAGATGTCTGAAGTGAAAATCTAGACCTCTTAAATTTTTGCTAGTTTAAATTCAAAGACGAGTGTTAGAAGGACAATCTAATTTTTGGCTCTTGGTTAAAAGTAGACATTTGGGAACAAAAAATCTAAGAAGTTGATTTTTCAAAGATGTAAAAGGATGAATGTAATAGGTAGGTTCCAATGCCGTCAATGCGAAAGGTGACATTAAGGCGACAAGTCCCATAATTGCCTGGGGCGAGAGGTGACAAAAAGACGGCAACTTGATTGAATTAAGGTACCCATGTTTTATTGGTTATTTTTTAATGTGTATGCCTTAGTAACTCATAATAATGGCATCAACTTTCAAAATAATATTTCTAATAACAATATTTATGTAAAAGAAAAATATAAGAATATACGTATTGTATATGTAATTTATAGTATATATTAATATGCATATTCTATAATAATACATACTGTATATAATAAAGTATGTATACTGTATATATAATATGTACTAATTTATATACATATATTGCATGTAATTTTAGAATTAATAATATTTATACTTTGGTTTATATAAAACATACTTTCTATATAAATATTGTAGATAATATCTACCGATTTATAATATTATATACATATATTGTATTGTACATAACATTATTTGTAATATTATTTTATTATTTATTATATGATTTACGTTATATACATATACCGATTATAATTCTAATCTATATCATTTATTTACACTATTTATAGTACATAGTTTATAAACATTGTCTATGCATATTAATTTGTACAACAGGATCATGTAGTAAAAGTACCTTAACTTATAAGTTTATAACATAAATATAAAAGTAAGTTTAGGTTGAGAAGCTAAATAAAAAAGTAGTGTCTTTAAAATAAATGAAGGAAAGGGGAACGAAGCAGGAAGTTGATAGACTTCATGGGTTTTCGAGGAAGAAGAGGTGGAAGTCGGTGGAGGTAATGGGGGGGAAGGAGATGGTGGAGACCTGACCTTGGTGATGATCGAGTAGTGATGGGGATGACGAGGGTCTCGATGACCTTGGCGATAATCGAGTAGGGTCTCGCCTAGGACTAAGATGAAGAGGCAACGTAAGCGAAAGGTACACTTGAGGGGACGGGGTGGGCTGCTAGATTGAAGACCATCACTTGGAACCAATCTGTGGTGACAATGCTCGATATCGCCTTGCTTGGGCACCTGATTGCTTGGGGCGACCTCCTTAATAATGTTGGTTGGTTCTAAGATGTGTCTTATGGGTTTAAAAGAGAATCAATGTTCTTTTTACATTCTACAAAGAAAAATAAAGTCTTTTCTAAAACCTTAAAACTTCATTCTTCTTTAACTTCATTTTTCTCATAACTTTCCATCATATCATGACTTCATACCTTCCCTGTAAAAATTTATTAGAAAATAATATTCTTCCCTTTTTTTTGGTAGTAACAAAGCATACTTTTATATACAATCTACTTAGTCTAAAATGCTTCCCCTATCACAAAGCATCTAGTATTAATCTCCTCATTTTGTCATTATCAAAATAATAGAAATTTTATAGAAGGTTAGAGCAAGATTCATAAAAATTTTAAAGTTCAAGTTCTGATATAAAAGCACCAGAAGCGAAATTTACTTGGGATAAGGAAGTCAACTGAGTAGGTTGACTATCTGGCTGCATACTCATCGGCACTATCCTTTCTACATCGAGTATCCTTAGGAGATCTACTAAACAGGCAAGGTAGACTATTCGAGCCGAATGCCTGTATAGTTGGGAGAGTAGGTGGCTGAATTTGTGATAGAATATATTTTATGTTTGATTTAAAAAAGAAGTATTTTACATCTATTTTGTTGTAGGACTTTTTGTTATAATTTTAGGTGTGAGTTTATGTCTTATTTTAGTTGTGGTTGATGTTTATTATTTATGTATTATTTGTTAGAATACAAATTTTAAATAGTTGATTAATTATTTTATATATTTTTTTTAAAAAAATACAAAATCGCATACTCGTCTGCATACCGTATACTCTCTATGGGGTGACCTAACTGACCGCATATTGCATATGGACTTCCTGAACCTTGCTTAGGATCTAGTTTTTACTCTTTTGTGAATCTTTAATATTTTGTTCTTTTGGGTGGTCATTATGAAAATTCCATTCTTTAGGTAGATTATGTACATTTTGATCCAGTGTGAGTTACATCCATGTATGATAGATCCTCATCATTACTATCTATTACTTGTTTATTACCCATAGGACTGTCATCAAATTTGACATGAAGAGTTTCCTCTACAAATAGGTTTTTCTTGTTGAATACTTGATAGGCTTTGCTTTGGCTTGACTAGCCTATAAAAACGTGCTCATCTCCCTTAGCATCAAACTTATGGAAATGTTCTTTAGTGATAAACATACAACACTTTCAAATATTTTGAAATAGCTAATTTTAGGGGGTTTGCGATAATAAATTTGATGACTTGTTTTATTGAGGATAGGCCTAATCAGCACTCAATTTTATACATAGCAAACTGTGTTAGTAGCTTCGACCTAAAAATACTTAGGGAGATTGGATTCAAGAAGTATGTGAGCATATTCTTGAAGAGTTTGCTTTTCTGTTCTATTATATCATTTTGTTGTGGAGCTCTAAGAAATGAAAGCTCATGTTTTATTCCTAGTTATTTATAAAAATGTGACAAGTCTTGATTTTCAAATTTTCCTCCATGATTGAATCAAAATTTGAGAAATCAAATAACCTTTCTCATTTTGAATAAATTTTAAAAACTTTGTAAACTATTTAAGAGCTTTATCTTTTAATTTAAGAAAATATATAAATGTAAATTAAGAATAATCATTGAACTGCAGGTACTTGTAGGATCAAATAAATCTAATTGTAATAATTCTAGAATCAACATTTTTGCTTCAAATACAATTTTCTTACGGTACAAGTATCACAAAAAGAATTAGAGCTAAATTTCTTATTAGGAAATCTTTTAACAAGATTATGCGTAGTGAGTTTATTTAAGTATTTGTAATGTAAATGCCCTAGATTTTTATGCCATAAAATATTTCAAGCTTCATTTTTATCTATTTCAACAATATAAACTTATTTATATCTTTTCCCTTATAAAAAAACTTGATTTGTCTTTGTATCAAAGATTTTGAAGAAATTTGATCTAAACAAAGTATCAAAACCTTTATCACATTTTGGCTTCTGGTTGTTGCTAAATGTTATTGAACCACTTTCCTAGTACTCGAGTTCCGTAAATAATTCTTTGTCTCCCGTCATATGTTTGGAGTATCTGCTACTCATAATTGATGTGCCTTTGCCTTTGTTCTCCTACAAAATATAATCTCCTTTGAGTTTGTCTTCTTGGCATTTGTCATTGATCTACAATCTTTCTAAAAGCTTAAAGTCCACCCTTAGTTGTTTGAAAGATATATCTTAAGAGGTTTACATCTTCTTGACCTACAAAACAACATTGTTGTATTTATTTTGGCACTCATACTCTTTAGGATTCACTTAGTTTTAGTTTTCAAATTAGTATTCAAAGCCTTTGTTTCGTCTTAGTTTTGATTTGAAACAAAATGATTTGATTTTGATGTACTTGCTTCATGTGAATAACTGAGACCAAACTTACAAGAAGGTTTTTGAGTAGTTAATAACTTGTCTAAGTTTTCTTTTACCTTTAGTAAGCTTAGCCAAGTCTTCAAGTAATTTTTTTGAATTTTCCTGAAGACATTCTATGTCTTAACTCTAAAACTAATTTTTTTTTCTTTTAAACAACTAGTTTCAACAATTGACAACTTGTTTTCTACAAAAATTCAATCTTTTCATTCTGAGGCAAAATACATTTCTTTTTTAGTTCTTTAGTTTCAAATAGTATTCTTTTGAAAGTACTATAAAGATCATCAAAAGCTTAAACTAAATTTTCTAAAAATAAGTCATTTACCTCATCTTCGATTGCTATTAGCTTCTTTCATTTGAATCGCTTTCTTCATTTTTCACTTTCATTAGAATCGGAGTTATCCCGTCATTAAGGAGTCATCTTTGTTTTCTTCTTTGAATCCTCATTTCCTAATGTTCTTGAAGAACTTTTGGAATTTTATCTAAGGCTAGATTTTCATCTTTTTTTTTTATTGTCTTCAGGGTTGGAATTAGCTTTAAAAGCTAATTATTTCTTCTTTTGTCTTTTTAGCTCTTGTTTTCTTTTGATTCAACTTTGTTTCATACGCCATTAAGTTACCAAAATGTTGATCCATGTCTAAGTTTTCAATTTCGTTTGATTCTTCTATAACTTTAAGCTCAAAAATACTTATTAGTGATCTTGAAATCTTATCTTCTAACTTAGCTTTGATCAGGGTTTTACCGAGAGCTTTAAGATTAGCGATGATGAAGGTGAATCAGGCATACATATCCTTTACGCTTTCTCCTTCCTACATTTCAAACTTTTCAAAATCTTGGGTTAGCATAACAACTTTAAATTTTTTTTATCTTGTTGGTGCCTTTGTGTGTGATTTGGAGTGTTTTTTGAATCTCATTTGCTATGGTGCACTTTAAAATCCGATTGAATTCGTTAAGGCCGTGTGCACAATACAAGGCATTGATTGCCTTGGAGTTGACTGAAAGCTTTTTGTTGTCCTTTAATAAAGCTCTTTTTTAGGCTTCATTGATTTGACGAATAGTGTTTCCACCATTTCCCAAATGGAGTAATCTCCAGATTGGAGAAATATCTCCATCCTCTACTCCCAGTAGGTGTAGTTTGCTCCATCGAAGAATGGAGGTTTTGTGATCGAAAACCCATTTGATCCAGTGGTAGCTACTGGTTTTTCCATAGGATATCACATGGTTTTTACATCTACAAAAAGAGTGTCTAGGCTCTAATACCAAGTGTTAGTGCCACAAGAAGGGGTTTTGAATTGTACAATAAAAATTAGATGCAATCACACAAAAAGAACACAAGATATGTAAAGGAAATCCTTACAGGAAAAACCACTACTTGGATCTTCAAATCTAGGATTTTGACTACAAAATCAACGGGAATCACTAAAATAAACATTACAAAACCACTCTCTTAGATAGCCCCCAAGAAGAGTTTGCCCCCTTTTAAGAGAGAATGGGAAACCCACAGTTTAGGTACCCAAACTACAAAATAAACGAATTATAGATAAAAAAATTCCTTAAGAGCCTTGAAGAATATGAAAGTAATATAAGATATAGATTACTCCCTTTTTCAAACCTATATGAAGTAGAAAAAGATCAGAGGGAGAGTGTGCTCTTAGTAGTTAGAATTATTTGAGCACAAGAGTACCAAAGAGCTATAGCACGAAGGGTAGAGAGAATTTTAGCTTAAGATAACTTGATGGAGAGGTGTGTAGGTGACCTTGGGTAGGTATTTATAGGGTGTAGGAGGTCGGATTCAAGCCTTCAGAGGTGTTGGAAATCAATTTAGTGAGCAATTTTCATTAAATACTAATGAAAAATGTGACTAGATCATGTGTCAGAATTTAACGTAAGATGTATAACAAATTGGATTTCTGAAAAGCTTAATAGACATTTAGAACACAGTGAGAAGGCATCCTAATTTCAAATTCGGATGTTTGAAAAATTGATTTGATGTTAAAAAATTTTTTGTAATCGAAGTCTAACATTATGATTAGACAAGGACATCTAGAAATTAATATTAAACATATGAAAATGCTTACATAGATGTCTGAGAGAAAGTATAAACTTTTGGAAGAACCACAGAATCAAATATGAGTTCCTTGAAATGAGATTTGGTTGAAAAGTGGATCAGGATCATCTCATCAATTGATATAGTCGTTTAAAGTACGTTGTCTAACAAAATAATTGGTTGTTTGAGAGTCCCAAGTAGTGACGTAAAAATTGGCCTAGTTGACTGAATACTCGACCGAGCTCTCCTAGGTGCTCCCCTACTCGACTAAATATTCCATAGTCAGTCGTGTAGCCAGCAACACCGACTACTTAGCAGAGTAGTTGGTGCAGTCAGTTGAGCAGTCGGTCATTTTCTGGAAAGGGAGATGAACGGGTGCATCAGGTTTATGATTCTTAGGTCAAATAAAACGCTCTCCACTCACTCCCTCCCCTCGACATCGTTTAGCATGAGACCTAAGCCCTTCCTAGTTCCCATAAAACCTTATGGCTATCTCAAGTCCTTCCACTGATCATCGTAGCGATGTCGTTGCTCTTCTGATCGATGAGAAATCGGCATTGCTACCTGCTACGGCGATCGCCACCACTGCTGTTCCTTAGGCCACCGATCCTTAGGCCTTGACTTGACCTTCTATTGCTGTCGCTGCTCTGATCAGATTAGGGGAGCAATGCTCGATGTTGCTACTGCTACAATCAGTGCATCGCGCTGCTACTGCTGCGCTCCGATCATTGCATCGGTGCTGCTAGTATAACAACTATTGCTATTCCTCTTTCTCTCCTTGATTGCTGTAATTAGGTTTCCTACATCTCGTTTCACTTTAAAAAGTTTAAATAATGGTTGTTTGTATCTTATTTTTATAATCTTAATTTTGAAAATGGTTTATTTTTATGTAATGGTGTATTTTATTTCTTAATATATATATATAATATTTAAAAAATATTTGACCAAGTACTCCCTGACTACTCCATATACTGTATACTCAGTTAGTGACCTGATTGATTGAATATCGACTATGGACTTTTACAACACTGGTCATAAGTCAGTACTTGAGAAAGTTATTGACTTTCAACAAATGTGATTCATGGACATCTGGAAAATAGATAAGATGCTTGAGAAAGGTAATATAAACGTATGAGAAACGAGCTCAGACGACTTAGAACTCTAATCATTTTAAGTTTAAACTTGCATGAATAGCAGATTTATGGAAAGTTGGAGTTTGAAAGAGTTGAATGTTGGCGTTTTTAAAGCATCTTGATACGTTTGAAGTGAAAATCTAGACATCTTAAATTTTCAATAGTTCAATTGCAAAGAGTGTTAGGACATAATCTAATTTTTGGCTCTTGGTTAAAAGTAGATGTGTGGGAACGAAATTTAGATGCCTAAAAAATGTAAGTTGATTTTTTTAGATATTTAAAAGGATGAGAGTAATAGGTAGATTTTAAGATGTGCCCTATAAGTTGCAAAGAGAAAATCAAGGCTCTTTTTACATTCTACAAAGAAAAATAAAATACATAAAAACTTCTTTCTTCTTCACCTTCCTTTTTCTCATAACTTTTGTCGTATCATGACTTCATATCTTTCCTGCAAAACCTTATTGGTCCTCAAATAAAAGTATGAAAGCATGAAATGTAATTTGTTATCATAAAAAACTAAGTATTTAACTTGTGATGGCAATATATGATTTGATCACATAGTCATACTTACGGGAGATTTTAAGGAGATGAGGATTTCCTGAATCTTAGGTACAATGGATGAAGAGATGCATCACCACGATGTCTTTCTCAATGCTGGTTGATGGTAGACCTTGTGGTTCTTGGATGCAACTTCAGTGTGGAGTGAGACAAGGTTGTCCCTTGGCACCGTTACTGTTCAATGTTGCTATGGATATATTGGTACTTATGGCTTTTAAAGCATGTGGTGGTGGATTGTTCTCTGGCATCATGTTGAGATGTGACAGTTCCCTCCTCATGCCTATCTTGCAGTATGTAGATGATATGACTTTTTTCATTGAGGGTGGTAGTAGGGAAGCTCAGCATGTGGGCTTCCTTGGTTAGAATCTTTGGCGAAATTTCAGGATTGATGATTAACCATGGAAAGTTAGCTTTTGTTTTTGTTCATATGAGTGTTGATCAAACGCTGGCCACATTGTGTTGTCTTAACACTTCTGTGACACAATTGCCACTTACGTACTTGGGCCTCCCTTTGAAAGAGAAGTGTCTTACATTTGGCGATTGGACCCCTTGTTGCAATGCATAGGGAAGAGATTGAATTGTTGGAGTGGGAAAGGAGGGAGACTTGTGCTCCTCAAAGTAGTCCTATCTACCTTACTAATTTTTTATTTGTCCATAGACCTCCCAATTAGATTGTTTAGACGTTGCAACTCATGGGTAAGTGTTTCTTTTGGAAGGGCGCAGCTCATGAAGGGAGATTTTTGCACTAAGTCTCTTGGAATGAGGTTTGTAAGCCTAAGGGAGTTGGTGGTCTTGGCATTCGTCTCCTTTTCGACTTCTGTGATGCCTTACTAGCACGATGGATTGTGTAGCCTTTCGGCAATGAAAAAAACATGTGGGATACACCAATGTAGGATTTCTATGGTATGATTTTATCCATAGGGGAGAGGGTTGTAACACATTGAGGAGATTCCGCCTTTTGGAGATCCTTAATGCCAGTTATGTAGAGATTTACTAGTTTTTTTGCCTCAGTTTTGGGAAATAGATGGTGTTTCAGGTTTGGGATGACGACTGGTTGGAAAAGGGGAGGTTTGCAGATCTGGTTCCTCATTTATACAGTTTAGTGGTTGATAAGAACGTTTGTGTCCGTGGGGTTTGGGACCCAATTTCGTTGTCTTGGTCACCTATTCTGAGGAAAGGTTTGTTTAAGACTAGAGACCAGGATTTCCAGCTACTCATGATGATGTTGTCTGAGATGCAGTTGGATGATTTGAGACTTAATTGATTAGTTTGGGTTGAGGGTTGCTTTTTGGTGGCCAAGGCATATAAAGTACCATGGGGTTCAGTTTTTGAGGATGACGACCTTGTGACTGATTGTCGCCTTCTTTGGAGGTTGAAAGTTCCTTTAAAGGTCAAGATTTTTCTATGGCTCATGAGAAGGGAGGAGGTGGTTACGAAGGCGCTCAGAAGAACTTGGTTAGAAGATCTGGTTGTATCATGTCCGTTATGTGATTAGGAGGATGAGGACATTACTCATCTATTTGTTCTTGTAGCTTCTCAATTGCGCTTTAGTTGACCTTGCAGATCTAGGGGATTGATGTCACCTCTCTTGAGAGTTTATGATGCTCCTTTAGAAGCAAGACCCAGACAAACACCTCTGAATGGGAGAAGGTTGTGGCGGTTTTATGGTTTGTGTGGCTTCAACTTAACTCTATACTTTTTAGGAGTGAAAGGACGTAGGTGGAAAATGCTGTAAGGGAGGTGGGTTGATATGAATGGCCACTGACCTTTGATAGCCATCCTTTTACCTTTTGCAAAAAAAAAAAAAAATTCTCTGCTTCAACTTTTCCCAGGTTCCAATATAAAAGATATTATAGCCCCTTTGTTTATAATCACTTTTTTCCGATGTAATTTTTCCTTTTTGTGCTTCCAAAGAAGGAGACCATTGAGATTATAGATGATAGTAGGCCAATAGCATTTGGCAAACCGCCTATATCTGGTTTCAGCTACTTTGATCTCACATGTTCAGGCATGCAATTAGAGGGAGAAATCTGGCAGTTTGCTTTGTCATAGCCTTAAAGATTATTCTGACTTGGAAGAGAATTGGGAGAAAACTATTCTTTTGGAAGGTTGATTTTGCCAAGGTGAATGATTTTGTTGATTGGAATTTGCTGTGGTGTTTCAAAAGAAGCATGGATTCAATGGATGGGGGGAATGTATCACAACTACTTCCTTCTTGGTTAACCCAGTGGTTGGATGGGTCCAGCCGAGGAGAAGATTGAGGCTGGGGTGTCCTTTTGCTCCATTATTGTTTGCCTTCACTGTTGACTCTAAGGTCATCAATGTTTTTGCTGCCTCCTCCACTGGTCTTTTTTCGAGTTTGTCTCCTAGGCAGGGGTCTAATTTGGTGATTCTGTTGCTAGCATATATGATATTTTTTGTGGAGAACATGGGGCTGAAGACTTGGTTGTTCTTTAGATTTTTGGGGAGGTGTTGGGGCTTTCTATCCACTACCAGAAATTGACCTGTATTACTTTTGTGATGGAAGATTCAGAAGCAAATGAAGTGGCAATTATGCTCACCATGCTGTGATGGAAGTTGCTATATCCTATCTTGGTATGCCGCTCTTTACTACGCCTCTGAGGTTCAATGATTTTAATGACCCATTTGAGAAGTTGGAAGGGAAGTTGGCTGGTTGGAAGGCGAGGATGCTCTCAAAGGGTGGTTGCCTAGTTTTCTGAGGGCAGTTTTTTCAGATATCCTAGCTTTCTACATGTTTGTATCTGGCTGCGTGCGGAGGTAGGGCCTTTATAGGAGGTTTTTGTTTGGGAGGGCTGGCTCCTGATGGCAAGGGGTAGGTGGCTATCTGGTTGTCTGGGAAGATGTATGTTGTCCTTTTAGGGAGGGAGGGACCTGGAATTAGGCAGGTGAGAACAATGAATGAAGCATTGCTGGTTAAATGGTGTGCTGCAATTATTGTAGTGAGGATAGTCTTGTGACCCATTTGTTGCTCAAGATATATGGAAATGTGCTTAATTGGGAGGATGAGGCTCTCGTTGGTAGATCTTCTATTTTTTGGGGAGGCCTGTTGAAGGTTTTCCCCCAAAGAGAGGAGTTTTTCTGCCCAATGATTGGTGATGGGGCAAATTTCTACTTTTGGAAAGATGCCGTGTGTTACTTGGATCCCTTGAAGGAGGAGGCCTTCCCTAGACTTTTCGCCTTGGTCCAGTAGAAGGAACTCTGTGTACTATTGGAGTGGCCCATTGAGGACGGGGTTGGTAGTTAGATGCCTATCTTTGTCGCTGCATTATCAGAGGTTCGTCTTACTGAGTTTCTGCAGTCGCAAATCTCTATTGTTCATCTCTTCTTGTGCCCCGAAGCAGTAGATGACTGGGATTGGGAGGATGGTGAACTTTCAGAGAACAATGCCTATAAGGTGCTGCAACCATCCTTGGTTGATTGAGATGAAGATTTCCTTCGGGATGGTAGACTTCTTTGGAGGGCAAAGGCACCACTGAAGGCTCACTTCTTTGCTTTGGAGATGAGTAGAGGTTGGATAATTATGAAATTGGGCCCCCGAGATGGGATCTGTAGTTATCAACAACATCCTCTCTTTGTGCCGATGGTGATGAAGACATTGAGCACTTTTTTCTGGGTGTCCATTGGCTTTGGGAGTCTGATTGCAGGTTGGTGTTGATTGGATCAATTTCTCCTTATTTGAAGGGTTCTAGAGATCTTTAGAAGAGGCTGACAAATTGTAGGACCAGCATAGCATAGATCAAAGCATGAGGGGGCAATTCTTTGGTCCATTTGGTTAAAGAGAAACGGGATGGTGTTTGGCTCCTCTGGGCCATATGCTGAGATGCTGGGTTTCGTGTTCAAGCCTAGGTAGATGAGTGGGGCCATGTTCTTACCTTCTAATGTAACCCTATTGTTTTCTTTTTCCTTCTTTATTTACAATAATGAAGTTAGATGGCTGTTGACCTTGGATAGCCCTCCTTTGATGTTTCAAAAAAAAATCAATTTTATTATGATATGTATTGAATCCACTAATTTTCCCATCACACAACAAAACACCTTAACCCTACTTATCCCTCCCACCAACTTATCTTGGTTACAACTTATTCTGCTGCCAAATGCAGCCCTTATTGTTGTGGTAGTGAATTGAGATATGCCTTCTAGACTTAAACACTGTCAACCATCTTTCTGGACTTTGTGAAAATGTGTCATATTTGTTAACTAATGCACTCTATAGGAAACTTTTGCAAGATTTGTGTTGCATAGCATTTGACTTTGGCAAGCTTGATGCTAACCTTCAGAGACGATCTTTAGATTTCTATTAGTTTTATCTTGGAAGTCATTCCTGCTAGTCAAGTAGTTAGAAAAACCTAAATAAAATTATATTTGTAAGGATTTTGTTTTTATATTTTGTCTGGCATTGAGCCTTCATGTAGTTCTTTATCTACATGACATGCAGCTGACAATCTCGAGGGAGAAACCACTGATGATGATGAGATATCATGCGAGCTTCAAGAAGATGAAACATCTGCGGAACCTAGTAACCAGGATATTGAAGTGGGAGAAAACTCTGGTGACGAAGATGCTGAACATGATCCAGTTGGTATGAGTATTGATAAGGAAGCAGATGTTGCTAAAAGGGTTCTTAATTACTTGATTGAGACTTCAGGAAAGGGCTCTGATCCTTTACCAAGTGGTAATTTGCATGCGACTGATGACGTTGATCAGCCACGCAAGAAACATAGCATCATGGGCAAGTCACTCACCAAGTCTGGGGATGCTAATAAAAGAAGGCAAAAGACAAATCAAGGATTATCTGGGAAAGATGGTGACCTAGAAAAGACAATATTCATCAGTAATCTACCGTTTGATATTACTGAGGAAGAGGTAAAGCAGAAGTTCTCTATATTTGGGGAGTTGCAGTCATTTCTTCCAGTACTTCATCATGTTACAAAGTATGCTTTTCTATCCTATTGCTATTTCTCCTTGCATCTAGTACTTCAAGAACTAGAATAAACTAAATTAGTTTTTCAAGAAAAAATAAATTACATTACCTGAAGCCTCTACAAGTCTTATACTATATTATGGTCTTTTGCTGGAGCAGGCGTCCAAAAGGTAGTGCATTCCTCAAGTTTAGCATGCCAGCTTATGCACATGCTGCTGTTTCTGCTGCTATTTCATTGGGTATTGTTATGAAAGGCAGACGATTGACAGTTTTAAGGGCTTTGGACAAAGAGTCAGTTCATAAAAAAGATCATGAGAAGGCAAAGAATTCGATAACTGATCAACGCAACCTTTACTTGGCAAAGGTGCAATTTTTCTAGGTTCTTGAAGTCAATATACAAGCTCTTAATTTGCATTGCGGTATTCTTATCTGAATTTTTCCAGGAAGGAGAGATTCTGAAAAGTACTCCTGCTGCTAAAGGTGTTTCTGCTGTTGATATGGAGAAGCGCACGAAGTAAGTAATCATCTGTTTCCTTGAATCTATGTATCAGTAGAATATTGTCTCATTTCTGTCAGATCCTTGCAATATACCTGTGCAATTCTAGTGGTAATGCAGTCAAGAGCTCTTTGCAAAGTTGTCTCGCTTTTCTTTGTTCATATTTTGGGAAACTAAAGGAGATCAGTGGGGATATCATTTTAGGAAGTTGTTAAGGACCTTGTTTTGATTTGAATTATCTAATCACTTTTGAATAAAGAGGTTTTAGCTTTTAGAACTTGTTGAGTTGTATTTTCATTTTGGGGCTTATTTATTGTTAATCGTTTGTATGGGGGTGTGCCATGTTATTTGTCCATTGTATCTTTCTATATAAAGGTACTAGGGCTCTCCAAGAATAATTGAATCACTTATTTTTTCTAATATGGTATCAAAGCAACGGTCCTAGCGTTCTCTCTCCCTGCGCCACTACTCCCTCATCGACTCTCTTCCACCCTTAGTGTCACCTCCAACTGCTAGCTTCTCCTCCAGGTCGCTGGTGCCTATTCTCCTTCTAGCGTCGCCTCTCGGGCCTCGGGGACCTTTGTGACGTTGCCTGAGGCATCACCTCTCACCGGTGGTGCTGCTAAGGGCCACCCTAGGCCTCTAGCATCCCTGTTGCCACCACTACAGGGTCTGCAGCCCCCTGCTGCAATGCTCTAGGCTATGGCCTAAAACAAAGTTCGAGGGCATGGTTTAAAAGGTTTAGCAAAGTGGTACAGGAGCATGGATTTGTTAGGCTTTCTGCAGATCACTCAGTTTTCACGATACATAGGGAGACAAGTTCTGTGATTCCTATTGTTTATGTTGATATTCTTTTGATTGGCAGTAACGGGAAAAGCATAGAGGACACTAAGGCTTTGCTACATTCACAATTTGTTATTATGGAGTTGGGCCCCATTAATTATTTCCTTGGTATTGAGGTACAACAGATAGGAGGGTTTGTGCTGTCTCAACGCAAGTATGTACTTGACATGCTCAAGGAGACTGGTATGTTGGGGTGCAAATCAGCAGATGTGCCCATGGATGCCTCTTTGCCTCATGTAGATGTTGATAGTCCCTTATTGCAGGATGTAACTAGATATCGTGTCATGGTTGGGAAGCTGTTATATTTGACTATTGTTAGGATGGACATTGTCTTTGCATTTGAGAGACTATGCCAGTTTATGTAGGCACCTAAGGAAATCCATTGGGATGGTGTTTGTCAGGTACTAAGATATTTAAAGTGTCCCTTGGAAAGGGCTTCACTTTTAGAACCATAGGCATGTTAATGTGTATGGCTATTCTGATGTCGATTATGTTTGGCGCATGGGGATAGGAGCTCCACCCACTGGGTATTATCCCTATGTGGGGGGCAATCTTGTCACCTAGAGGAGCAAGAAGTAAGCAGTGGTCTTAAGGTCCAGTGTTGAATTAAAGTACAGAGTCATAGCACATACCACTTGTAAGTTATTAGGGGTTCGATCTATTTTTCTAGATTTTGTTGTTCATATCTCAGAGCCCATTTTTGTGTACTGTGACAATAAGGCTACTATTATTACTAATAATCCTGCATTTCATGAGTGGACAAAATAAATTGAAGTGGATTGTCACTTCATTAGATAGGCCATTGTTAGTAAGAAGATTTACACACCTTATATTGGCACTAATGATCAAATAGTAGATGTTTTCACAAAAGCACTCTCCATGAAGCAACTTGAGACCTTATGTTCCAAGTTGAGCATGCTTGATTTTTATATTCTAGCTTGAGGGGGAGTGTTGAGTTATATTTTGGGGCTTATTATTATTGCTCATTTGTATGGGGGTATGCCATATTATGTCTCTTGTACCTCTCTATATAAAGGTACTAGGTCTCTCCAAGAATAATTGAATCACTTGTTTCTCCTAACAGAACTCACAGAGGGCAAGTTGGAAATTGATTTTTAAGTAAAAATCCCCCCTCCCCGTCCCTAGAATCAATTTGCCCCCTGATGATTTATATTCCATTACTTGTACCTCTGAACTTTTCTTCTTTAATCAAACTACCCCTTTCCCACCATTTACTCAAATCAATGTTGCTTGTTGGGCACCACAACAAAATTTCATCGCTCACCCCTCCCCTGATAGAACCCCCTCCCCTTCCATGTCCTATTCATGAGGCTGCCACAACGACAGCAAAGATGAGCACATCATCTGCTAGGTTTGGTGCATCCTTTCACCCTATGTTGATGACCGATGGTGGGATATGCATCCTGTAGATTTTGGTGGCAGCTAGAGTGATGTTTGGTAGCTGTCAAAGAACAGGAGGGTTACAGTGAGGACCTTCATGGGGTAGATCATCGACAAGGAGCTTCTTGGGACTAAAGGTATCTCTCTGATAATGGATCTTTCGATAAACAATAAAAAACCCTCTCACCTCACCACCAACAAAGATTGCATAACCTTTTTTATTTTAAACTTAAGGCCAATTCTGCCCATCCGCCACCTGTTCCTCAACCCATCATTCAAGTTTTATATTTGAATTTGCCTACCAAAGATCATGCATTCAATCCAAACGTCCAATTGGGGCCAAAGATAACAATTGCAACATGAAAGAAATAATCTTAGATGGGCAAAATCAAGAGAAAGAAAGTTTTTGTTGACTTATGCTATTCACACGTAAGTGGCGCATGATGCTCTAGTTCTTCACGGAAGGGGAAAGTCAGGGAGGAGAGAAGCGAGTGAGAGATTAGAGAGTGCAGCAAAGAGTTGCGTGGGACGAGATGGTTCTGTATAAGGTTGAGTGGTAGAGGAGGCTAAGGCATTGCAAGTGGGATACGAAGGTTCATGTGGAAGGTGAGGGGGGAGGGAAGGCAGAAAGGGGATTTTATCGTGGAGAGATGAAATTTTGTTAGGGGAAAGATTATCAACTAATATCCAATTAACAATGCTAATTTTGAGTAAATGTTGGGAATGGGGTGGGTTGATTAAAGAAGAAAAGTTCAAGGGGGCAAGTAATGGGATATAAAACAACAAATTGATTCTAGAGCCCTACCCTCTGTGCGAGGGGATGATTTTTACTCTTGATTTTTTAACTTTTTTGGTGTTATTGCTCTTACTCTCATGGTTTTTCTTCTCACCTCTCACTTCTCACTTATCCCTACCAAAACCATGTAGCTTGGCATGCTTCTTGATTTCGCTCTCTCTCACTTCTTTAATCCCATTTTTTTGTAACTTATAAAGTGGTGTGGAAGATAAGGAATGGTTTTCATTCAAGCTTTAATGCTCCTTAAATAGAGGCTTACAAGGGAAAAGTTACAACACACCACGGTGTTTAGGAAGTTGGCCGCCTAGGCTTTTGAGATAGATCTACCGATGGAGTTTTCTAAAAAAAGAAGACTTTAGGCTTCACATAAATGACCCACTTAAAAATAAAACTTTTTGGATATCCTAAACCCCTCTCTACCATCGAGAACGCCTAATATCCCAACCTAAACCCATTGAGAACGCTTAAACCCATCTCTGCCATCGCTCTAAGCCCTCATCGCCCTCTCTACCGTCGGCACGTTGCCCTCTTTGCCATTGGCACGTCGCCCTCTCTACCGCCTCTAACACAGCGCTGCCATCACCTATTGGCCATCGCCCACCAAGTCGGGTGCAGCATTGTCGAGTGTAGCTGCTTTTGCACTGCTTCTCGCTGCAACACTACCATCGTCATGTCGGGTGCTGCACTGCCTCTTGCATGACATTGTCATCACCCACCGACCATCGCCTACCAACATTGGAGGTTGCACCAACCATCACTGAAGGTATATCTCTCACTGTCAGATTTTAGTTTTAGGTTTTTTAATTTGAGGGTTTGATTTTTGTTAGGTTTGATATTTAAGGTCTGATATTTGTGACATCGTGCATGTGTGCCTCAAATGTTGTATTTATTTGTCTGAATTTTAGAGCCTATATGTGACAATGTGTATAAATCATTCCTAATGTTAAATAAATCAATTGTTGAGTCTTATTTTTACATCAATTTCTAGGTATAAGTTTTGTTTTAGGTTTTTGATTTTTAGGGTCTTGTTTTTTACATCAATTATTTATATTAAATATCATTTTATGTTCAACACTATTGTCAATTCTTTTGTGTTTGCTTAAATGAACATCTAGATTCTAATATTTACATTTTCCTTTTCCAAGATGTCAAATCTTTTATATTCTAAGTTGTATAGTAATTAATGATGTCAAATTATATGGTTCTAGACTATTTTTTTTATTATACTACTTGTGACATCTTTATAATTATAACATTGCATATAACACAAAATTTAATAAATTAACTAATTATTTTATATTTTATAAATAAAAAATACAAAACCGCATACTCGTTCGAATATCGCATACTTGCTATGCGGTGACCCAACCGATCGCATATTGCATACTGACTTCATGAACCTTGACACACCACATATAAATAGAAAAGAACATAATCACAGATATCGAAAGCATTAGTGTTGGTGGAAGAGAATGATATGCTATTATGAGAATGATCTAAAGAAGACCAAGAAAATGAAACTGCCGAATTGCCTTGCTAAACCTAGCTTTCTTCAATTAGAAGGCTAGCAAAACCAAATTGTTGAATTATCTTATTAAATCTAGCTCTCACCATCAATATCTGAGTGCATCTTGATACCACTTCCTCTTTTCCATGTGAGCATCCAATCACCAGTCTGGATGCATTCAACACTTACTCTTCAAATGAGAAGCTTGGTGTTGTCTAGGCATTCTTGCACCTCCTCTCCAAGTGAGCAACTCATTTCCATTGTCCACGATTGCAATGTTTCATTGTTTGGACCACTCACAGTCATCATAATGGATTGCCTCCACCACCCACCATTGCAGTGATGGATAGGCTCTGTCACTGCTTGCTGTAATGTTGGATTGACTTCATCACTTCTAGGACTTTCATTGCATCTTCAAGCTCAAGCTGGCTTCTTTCCTTCATATTTAGCAACGGAAGGGGGGTGGGGTGGGGGTGACGAAGATGATATTCTAGTATGGTGGTTTCCTTTTCTCGTAGTGGTTTTCTATACCATATGATTGTTATTTTTGTTTTCCTTTTTATTACATTCTTTTTGTGTATATAAAGGTTATTGTAGCAATGGAGAAGCAAATCAGTGCCTTAGATCCCTTGTTGCCTCCTAATTGGTCCACAGGGGGTTAACCGTGCACCACCGTCAGTTGGCCTCACGTGTCTTCATTTTCTCTTTTGATTTCAAGGATTCACATGTCTAGAATCTTCATTTTCTCTTTTGATTTTGAGGATTCGCATGTCTAGAAGAAAATATATGACCTAGATCCTTCATTGCTTCCTAATTAGCAGGACATCCATATGTTGTTTCTTAATCCATGTGTGGAGCTCCTTGTTGGTGGCTCATAGATTGATCTGTGTGGAGAAGCAAATCTTGCACTAGATCCTTTCTTTATTACCCTTAATTGGCTTACAAGTGGTTGTGCATGCCATGCTAGTTGCCATTGTCCTGTGGTGACCCTTGTTGAATGTGATTGCTACTAATGGTCTTAGCTAGATGTCCCCTAGCAATCGTTGGGCTATGCAGGTGGCCTCGAACCATCTCCCTTCTATAGCAATGTTGACCGAGTGTTACCAGCTGTTAAAGCAATTCATTTGTGTTCCTTTGTTGCCTTTCCTTATGGAACCCCCTCTGTTGAGAGAATATTTCACTTGTCTTATGTTTTTATATTCCTTTGTCCTTGTTTGCATTTTTTGTTATTCTTATCGAGACACTATGTAATTTACCCAAAAGGACTCCTCTATATAAGAGTCCCTAGGGTTTTGGAATAAGATAAGTTCTCTCATTTCCTAATATAGTATTAGAGCAGCTGTCCTAGATCGGTGCTCGGGCACCCCACCAAAACCCTAGTTGCCAAACCTTCCACCAAAAATCCATTCTTTTTGCTGTAGCGAGGAGGCCACCGGCAACAAGGGCATCACTAGCCTTACCGTCGGTAGCAACTATGCTGCAGGTGGATGGAGGGGCTTGAGCGCTACCCTATCACCATTAGCGTTGAGTGCTGCCTAGCACAGCCACGAGCGCCACCTTTGAGCTTCGCCTGACGCCTCTCCTGAGTGTTGCTTGAGGCACCTCTACTTGACTGGCGCCACTGCTGGTGTCCTAGTGCCTCCCAACGTCGCCGCAGACTGCCCAACCCTCTGATGTGTTGTCGCTGAGGGTCAAACCCATCCTTGGTGGTGGTACATCCACTGCGGGAGTCTCCGATGGTGCTAGTCCTTTCTTCATGGTGATCTGATTTACTGTTTTCAAATATGTTAGTTGATGTTTTGGTACCCAATTGTGGAGTTTTCCTCTGATTTTCCCACAAATTGAATATCCATGGAAGTGAACAAAGATACTACTATTGGCAACTCGATGGCGAAGTCATCTACCTTAAGCGCATCCCCTCACATGCAAGGGACTTCCATCAAGTTAGATAGATCTAATTTTCTTTTTTGATCTACTTCATTTTCATGATTTGCAGGGTCTCATCGCAAGTACATCTTGTTGAAAGATGAATCGTAGGAAAGTGCAAATACGGAAGATTGGGAGGCTGTAACAAGTCGGTGGCTACTTTCATGCTAAATAGCATGAAGGAGTATATTGCTAAACATGTCTTGTCCTCTTCAGCCAAGCAAATATGGGAGGTATTGCATGAGATTCATCCTCCAAAGAATAACACTCTCGACTATACAGAGTCATAGAAGATGTTCACAATTTCAAGAAAGGGACCATGACGTTAGTTGAGTGCTTGATGTAAGCACGTTTACATTACTAAAGGTGTTTATTTATGCATGTTCTTAAGCATAGGATTGCATTGCATGCTATAAATATTACATAACATGCATCATCTTGCATTTAGAGTAGTTTGAATAAATGGAGGTTAATTGTCTCCTTTTATGTTCATGGACAGGGTAAACTTTTTATCGGAGCCTCGGATCGAAGATCCAACCATACAGATGTGATCAGGGCGACGATTGGAGTTCAACGACTCTAAGATCGCCCTAATCAGACATCTGTAGCATCAGATAGTGACCAGGGAACCCTAGAAGATCAAGGGTCAAGATGGTGTGAATCCGCATTTCAAACGACAAATCCGACCACACGGATGGAATCGGATCAACGATCGCAGCCTAACGGCGCGAAAATTGACTCAATTCGACACCTGTGGCACCATCTACAACATCCAGAAGATGGACGGCCAAAATGGCGCCACGTGGTGCCATCTTAGCCATCCAACTGGCCCTCAAGACCGCCGCTGCTTTTCCAAAGAGGATTCGGCACGCGATTTGGGCCGTTGGATCTTGATCCAACGGCTGTGGATGCGCACGTCTTAAAACGTCTCCGCGACCAACTCCCCTCCGCAGCGCAGTGGTCGCGAGGCGTTGCGTGTTCACAGGACGTGAGTTCTACTCACGATCTGCGGCATGCGCGCGATTAAAGGCAACCGCCCGATCGGCTGTGGACGGCTCAGATCACCCGATAGTGCTTACGCGCTATTGCACGCGCGGCGAAGACGCGGCATCGCACGCGATGGGGCACGCATCGCAGGCGGGCGGAGATGCGATCTAAACCGTTCGATCGCGAGATCGGTTGGACGTGCGCATGCATTGAATGCGCCGGCAAGCGAAAAGGCACGCACGCCGCCCACTACGCCCATGTTCAGACCTTTAGCGACGATTTTATCCGTCACTAAAGGTCCTGAATTAATGTTTTAAGAGTTGTAATGACCAAATTGTCCCCACTCCTTGCAACTATAAAAGGAGATCCCCTCCACACGAAATTCTCATCCTTTCTCTTCTCTCCCTTTCCAAAGCTCAAGAGAAGCCTTTCCCACACCCGGGATGCTTCTCGCGAGATAAACTCAATTTTTCGTCCCCATTCGGAAGCGGATCTCACGACGACGACGACGTGCTGCCCCGTTCCCGTTCTTCCGCTTCGTCCTCCTTCGTCCTGCTCTGTCCTCCTTCGTCCAGGTGTCGTTCTATCCAGCTCGTCCTCCAAGCGACCGTCGAGGAGGATATTTCTCTCTCCATTCTTTTAATGCTTTCTAGAGTAGATTTACTGCTTTCTAGTGTAATCATTTTCATGATTTCTAGTGTAATGAACAATCGTTCTGATGATGAAATTCCATGTTTATTTTACATCTCGTTTTGATTTTTGTTTGTAATATTCTCGCCCTCTTATTCTCTCTATTCTATTTATTGTAAATAGTTAGATAGTTCTAATCAATTAAATTACTTCGTGACAAATAAAACAAACGTGTGTTTTTAAATCAAACATCCGCCGACCTGTATTCGACCCGGGATTTTTAATTCCGGTATAAGTTTTATTTGTTGAACACGAGTTTTTGCGCTTTCAAACGACAGGTTTTCAAAACCAAACACGACAGCATAGCAACCCAACGTTCAACATTTTGGCGTCGTTGCCGGGGAGGCGACGCTATTTGATATTTCTTCGCGTTTTCTAACCTACAAATCATTTACCTCACTTCTCTCCTTTCTTATTGTGATTGCAGGTACTCTTTCGAGAGGAGCAAAAGTGGTAGATTGGAGAAAAGTGCTGTTAAAGGTTCTGTGAGTTATCCCCACCTCCTACTCATTAGATTTCATTCCACAACATAATAACATAAACATCAATCAACCTAGGTATTCTTATAAACTCTAAAGTTAGATTGTTTGTTATTTGACACCCATACTCACCCCAACCCCCACATTAAAAAAAAGAAAAATTAAAAAATTTTCACAGAGGTACACAACCTCATATGATTTTCAAATTCAACCGGTAAACCGATCTTTGGAGCCGGTACATACATCCAAACACATAATTGAGTAAAAATCAGATTAGGTAATCACTTGTGTGCTTAATTAAGTGGTACAACAGATCAATTGTTTGAATTGATTGGGCCGCACCACTTCAATTAAAATCAACTCATCAAGTAGCTGTCGATTAGGTTCAAATATCTTCACATGTGTTTTCAAAACCTGGTGTACCACCAAAACTTGTTTGAAAGCACCTAAAGTTGAATCCTAAAAGCTACTAAGCAAGATTTGAACTCTAAAATTCACATAAAAAATAATCTTACTTGAAAATCACTGGTTGTGCATACACACAAATCAATCAATCATTAAGGGCATAGCCCAGATAAAGGGCCCATCACATTTCAAAGCACATTCAAACCTAACCTTAAATAAAACAGAGTAGACGTTGGCCTTAAGGATTCGACTCGCTCTTCAGAACCCAGAACGAGATTATTTTCGATTAGTCTGTATCTACTGTTCAATCTGATGTCTAGCTAGGGGAGCAGAATCAAACGATCGCGGCTGGGGGGTACACTAGGAACCGGAGGCGCAAGTCGAAGGAAGAACCTTCTCCCCAGTCCCTCCTAACTGGTTGGATTGAACAGATAGAAGTAGATCAAATCGTTCCTTTATCTCAAGACAGGTTTAGGAGTCTGTAGGTCTTAGGCTAGCCCATTTAAGGACATGTTTGATTGTTTGTATTGCAGGACGTCTTTCTTCCTCCCGTCTTTCATGAATCCTTCCACATATTACACGCATTCCCGCTCTTTCCCTCCTGTTTTGAATTATCCTCAACATGACGATTATTCCGACTCGTACTGTAATCACCCTTCAGTTAATTGGAATAACTCGGATTTAGGATACAGTTCCGGACCTCCGTATTTAGGGTCCAACCCTGAACACTATGATTGTGATTTCTATCCTTCTCAGAGCTACATCAATTGTAGATCGTCATCCTTTCATGAACAACCTAATACGGTTTATAATCAAGAATGATACACTGATCCTTACCCATCCTCTGATTACACTGCATTTAGGTCGTCACCATCTTTTAAACAATCTAAAATGACCTATTATCAGGAAGGGTATAACGAATCTCAATTCGTTAATATCCCTACATTGACCCCAAACCTTTCCAACCCTGAACCAACACATTTGCTTCAAGGTAACCAGGTTCAAGAAAAGGTTCTGGCTAACTTGAGGAATATCATACGATCCTTAGAAGTTCAGCCAATACCTTGCATCGAGAGATTGGATCCTCTGATTGAAATGATTAATGATTTGAACAAGTATTTGTTGGATTGGCTCCATGATGTTAAGGATAAGAATCCGGGTGAGTTTCTACTCGGGAAGTTAGCGAAATTGAGGATGAGATTTATGGTTGCTTTGATTCAATCGTGGGACGAACTCTCTTCAGGAGAGCCAATTTCAGAACCTGCTCAGGCACCTGTTACGAGGCTGACCAGATTGAATTAGAGCAATCAATTAAGTATGATTTGATTTCTTCACCTGAAATCCTTAAGCCGGGGAACGAGGAAACGTGTCTCCATGGACCAGAAAGTGATGGATGATTTTGAGACATACATTGATACAGATTTCAATTTCCTTGATTTTGATGGTAAAGATTTAAGTTGCGAAGTCTCACGCGAGTTTATAGAACACGATTTTTGTGAAACAATTGGGCTTGAGGAATCTGAAAGATCATTTAATAGCCCAAGAACTGAGGAAATTGATCCTATTAGGGCACACATTACGGATCCAGAATCGCATTTTCTGGAGGATTCAATTCAATGCCCTGATTATCAGTTACATCCCGTTGAGCTTATCGATGATTCTATTTCTGAGATAATTAGACTCAAGTCAATTTTGATTTAGCCACATCATTTAGATTTGAAGATTTCAGATGGGGTGATTAATATGCAATAAGTCCTGGAATTTGACATGCTGAATGACGATAAAAGCCGGGAAATTTTGATTTGGGAAGTAAGTTATGGAGGAAGTACAAGACGGAGTCGAAGGGTGCCTATTAAGTTGAAACCATTAAATTAGGACCCTTACGACATTTGTTCTGAGCATGTCGAACCCAAGCACACATTTAATGATTATCCTTTTGAGCTTGAATTCTCTGTGACCCGACTTTTTGGTCTTGGGTTGCATCCTCATAAATTGCAGGCCCGACGTCGCTTGCATTCTGATTTTAGGTTTAGGAAGAAGCGGAGAAGTAGAATAAACCGGGGAGATATACACTGGATTCACCTTTGTGTTGACCCCGTAAAAATAAAAGTAGGGAGAAAGCTACCGGTTGTAAAGATACACCTTTAGGTAGAATTCTTTTTTAGGTCACCTAGAGGCGTAGAAATCCGAAGTTCGTTTTAACTGCCGGTCAACGAGTTCATCACATTCACAATAAGATGCTTAGAACTTAGGGTTCTCATCAAATCTTGGGTGAGTTGAATGGTCGTAGAAAGCCACTCTTAAACCCTAAAATTTGAAAATAAAAAAAAAAGAAAAGAAAAGAGGAAAAAGAGATTTTTCTTTGAATAAGGCGAGGGCTTGAGGCAGTTCGCATTTTGGCAGATACTCGGGTACTGTTGTGTCTTTGAAAGTTCAGATCCTAAGTAGACGTTTTCTTAATGACTGAAATTAAACTCATGCTTAAATAATCCAACCTGATTCTTTTATAAATAGCATATAGTTTTTGCTAGGGACTAGCAAAAGATAGGCATGGGGGTATGATGTAAACACGTTTACACTACTTAAGGTGTCTATTTATGCATGTTCTTAAGCATAGGATTGCATTGCATGCTATAAATATTGCATAACATGCGTCATCTTGCATTTAAAGTAGTTTGAATAAAATGGAGGTTAATTGTCTCATTTTATGTTCATGGACAGGGGAAATTCTTTATCGGGGCCTCGAATCGAAGATCCAACCGTATAGATGTAATCAGGGCGACGATCGGAGTTCAATGACTCTAAGATTGCCTTAATCAGACATCTGTAGCATCAGATAGTGACCGGGGAACCCTAGAAGATTAAGGGCCAAGATGGTGTGAATATGCATTTCAAACGACAAATTCGACCGCACGGATGGATTCGGATCGACGATCGCAGCCTAACGGTGCGAAAATTGACTTAATCTAACACCCGTGGCACCATCTACAATATCCAGAAGATGGACTGCCAAATGGCGCCACGTGGTGCCATCTCAGCCGTCCAACCGGCCCTCAAGACCGCCGCTGCTTTTCCAAAGAGGATTCGGCATGCGATTTGGGCCGTTGGATCTTGATCCAACGGCTGTGGATGCACGCGCCTTAAAACGTCTCCGCGACCAACTCCCCTTCGCATCGCAGTGGTCGTGAGGCGTTGCGCGTTCACAGGACACGAGTTCGACTCGCGATCTGGGTTGCGCGCGCGATTAAAGGCGACCGCCTGATCGGCTGTGGACGGCCTAGATCACCCGATAGCACTTACGCACTATTGCACGTGTGACGCAGACGCGGCATCGCACGCAATGGGGCACGCAGCGCAGGCGGGCGGAGATGCGAGGATGGGGACGTGGTCAAAAAGGGAACTTTTTCTCTGAGCATTGCCATAGACAGGGCCATACTGTTGATAGATGCTGGATCAAGCATGGCTATCCACAGGACCAAGGACCCAGAGCCAATCAGGTTGCTACTAATGAAGAAGATTGAAAGTACCAAGTTGATGATGAACAAGTGACCATGTCCAAGGCTGAGTATGATAGACTGATGACATCACTGACCACTACTGCAGTAGGAGCATCTGCTTCTAGTATTATAGGTACAATTGCATTATCTGTTGGATCGCATGCTCCCACATGGATTACAGATTCAGGTGCTTCCTCTCACATTACTGGTGATGCTACGCTTTTATCTTCTGTTCGATCTCTAGCCAACCCCTTCAAGGTTAGGGTGGTAGATGGTGGTTTATCGCTAGTTACTGGTCTTGGAGATGTCAATTTAACCTCCTCTCTTGGTTTATGTAATGTTATACATGCACCTCGATTTGCTTTGAATTTGATGTCAAGTAGTAAAATTACCAAGGACCTGGGATGTTTTTCATGACAAATTCTTCTTGCAGGACCTCTGGGCGAGGAAACAGATTGGTGGAGGGCTTGAGCAGAATGGGCTTTATTACCTCAATCTACCACCTTCATCTACATATTCCACCTTTGCTGCTACTTGTGCCACTACTGCCTTACAATGGCACCTTCGCTTGGGTCACCCAAGTATCACTGTGTTTTGTCATCAATTTCCTGATTTAGTGTTTCCCGAGTCTTTTAATTGTGATGTTTGTCAACTTGGTAAGCATCATCGGTTTTCATTTTCTAGTAAAAATAAAAAAGATCTGAGTCTCCTTTTGCTTTAGTACATGTAGATTTGTGGGGACCGTGTAGGGTCCAAAGTATGAGGGGTTTTTTATTTTCCCTTGTTTTGGTGGATGGTTGTACTCGTGTCACTTGGGTTTTTATGTTAAAGGAATAATCTCAAACTCTTGTGGAATTTTTTCAATGAAATAAACACTCAGTTTGCTACTATTATTAAAATCTTTTGAAGTGACAATGATCTTGAATTTGTAAACACTAAGTTGACTCAGTTTTTCACTGCAATGGGAGTTGTCCATCATACTTGTGTTCATACCTCTCAACAAAATGGGGTTGTCGAATGCAAGTTACGTCACCTACTTGATGTTGCTTGGTCCATGATGTTTCAGATGAATGTCCCTTCGATGTTTTGGTCCGATGCAGTTCTTATTGCTTCATTTTTGATAAATAGGGTGCCCTTGTCTGTCTTATGAGGTCAAACTCCCTATTGTCTTTTGTGTCTCGACCGAGAAGGTTTTTCACTTCCTCTTATGGTGTTTGGGTGTGTCTACTTTGTCAACTTATTCAAAGTGGATAAGTTGTCTCCTCGGTCGGTTAAGTGTATTTTTGTGCGATACTCGCGTACTCAGAGAGGGTATCAATGTTATGACCCGGTGGCTTATAAATTCTATGTTAGTGCTGATGTAACTTTTTTTGAAGAACTACCATTTTATGCAAGGAAAGAAAGATGTCTACCCCTTACACTACCACAGGATGTCCCCTTACCTGTTCCCTCTGCACTGCCACTAGTGCCCTCTGAGCCTACCTTACCTAAGACAAATGCTCCTATGGGGGATACCTTCCCTAGACATCTTGAAGTTAGATACTTTTCTTGAACATTTTCAGCGTAAGTCCACAACTACATCTCTTGAAGAAGAGCCTCTTTCTACTATCGCTGTTCAGCCCTTTGCCAACGTTGATGATTTGTCAAAAGGTCAGGTACCATCTTCTACTGAGAATTTTGACTTAGATCTTCCTATAGCACAAAGGCTCCAAGAGCATGTCATCAACCTGCTCGTTATTCTTTATCTTAATATGTCCTTTGATCAGTTACTTGTAGCAGGGGAGCTGTCATCTCTTGGATTTGATACCCAACAGCTGCCTCGCAGACATATAAAGGCTATTTAGGATCTTGCGTGGAAGCTAGCTATGGAAGAAGAAATGACTGCTGTTCATTCTAGAGGCACATGGGGGCTAGTTGACCTACCTCTTGGTGCAGTGGTTGTGGGGTGCAAATGAGTATTTACTATTAAGTACTTTCCTGATGGTTTCATTCAGCATTACAAGGTCAGACTTGTTGCTAAAGGCTACACACAAACCTTTGGTGTAGATTATTTTGAAACTTTTTCTCCTGTTGCACGTCTCAACTCTGTTAGAATTCTTTTATCAATTGCAATTAATAGAGACTGGGTTGTTTATCAGCTTGACATTAAAAATGCTTTCCTTTATGGAGATCTTAATGAAGTTTACATGCATCAACCCCTAGATTTGTTAATAAGGGGGAGTGTTAGAAGGTTTGCAAACTTCATAAAGCTATATATGGATTCAAGCAGAGTCCCAGAGCTTGGTTTAATAGATTTAGCATGGCAGTTCAGAGCTTTGGTTTTACCAGGTCTACGTTAGATTATTTGTATTTACTAGACACACTGAGACATGCTCTATCATCTTGATTGTATATGATGATATACTTCTGACTGGAAGTGATGAGAAAGGTCTGGAGGGCACTAAGGCCTTCTTACATACACAATTTGTGACCAGGGACTTAGAATTAATCAGTTACTTCCTTGGTATTAAGATTTATCGTTAGAAGGGTGGAATGGTCTTGTCACAGAGAAAGTATGTTCTAGCATGGAAATAGATATCTCGATATATCAGCAATATATCGACGATGTATCTATATCTCCAACATGACTCATATCAATATCACAGGAATATTTTTTTTCCAAGATATTGACGATTCATCACCGAAGGAAAGATGTCGGCAACATATATCGTCGATATGTCAGTATCGATGGCCCAAGAGATATTGACACCCCCTTCCCCCATATCTTTTTCCCTGATATCGGTCAATATGTCACCAATATCGAGGGGTATTAGCGACATCGTTAAAATTGGAGCCCCTCAACATAAAATTGTTTCTATTATTTCAACGACATGCCCAACATGGGCGATATGTTGGCAATGTCTGTTAATTCCGTTGCCCTCTTCATTTCTCTTACTACTTTCTATTCTTTCACACGGCAAGTACCTTATTGCACCTCTGAAATTTGCTTGTATATCATCCTTTTGGGTGATTTTCAACGTTGTCTCATCTCTCAACAAGGTAAGCACCCTATTCAATTTATTTGCATTACTAGGTCCAAATCACCATGCTTTGAACATTGATTATTGTTCATATTGAAGTTAAGTCTCTTGAAATACTTGATTGTTAGTTAGATTAATGTTACATAGACACTAATTTAGTACGATCCCGAATTAAACCCCAATTTGGTGATGATTTTGTTACCTAAATCATCATGTTTTTAACCTCGATTACTGTTCATTTCGAAATTACATCAGTTGATATACTTGATTCTTGGTTAGATTAATGTTGTCTGCAATTTAGTAAGATCCTTAATTAAACTCTAATTTTGTGGTGATTTCATGGCCTAAATGATCATGTTTTAACCTTGGTTACTGTTAATCCCGAAATTAAATCTCTTGATATATTTGATTATTAGCTAGAGTAATGTTGCCTACACATTAATTTTCATGTTATATACATTTTCTTTTCATTGCTATAACATGACTTTGTCGATATGCTAGTAATGTGTTTTTATTATGTTTTCATCTAAAATTTATGATTTGTCTTTTAATCATTTCTTCATGCATGTAGTAGTTATTAAAATGTTAATTTTCATTAAATTTGTGACATTTGGGTCATTTTGGGCCTTTTTGAGTAATTTCTCCAAAATTTACCAATACCAGCGATATAACCCCGATATATCCTCGACATATCCTCTTTTTGACTTGTCGATATGACATTGATATCGACATTTAAAACCTTGTGTTTTGGATATGCTTCGTGAAGCGGGGATGCTTCGTTGCAAACCTGCAAATATACCTTTGCATCCAACAACTTATCTTGCTGATACGGACAATCCTGTCTTGGAGGATGTGATATGATATAGAGCCATGGTTGGCATGTTATTGTATCTTATAGTGACTAGACCAGATATATCCTATGCTGTAAGGAGGTTGAGCCAATTTATGCAAGAACCCAAAGAGGTTCACTGGGTAGGAATCTGCTTGGTGCTGAGGGATCTGAAGAGCTCCCCAGGGAAAGGTTTATTTTTTTAAAAGTATGGACATCTTAATGCATGTGGATATTCAGATGTAGACTATACACGTGCTCATGAGGATAGAAGATCCACTATTGGTTATTGTACATATCTGGGAGGAAATTTGGTCACGTGGAAGAGCAAGAAACGTAATGTGGTGTCTAGGTCAAGTGCAGAATCAGAACACAGAGCTATGGCTCATACCGCTTGTGAGCTTTTTTGGGTAACATCGATTCTAAAAGATTTAGGTGATGATATCTTAGGTTTGATTCCTATGTATTGTGATAATAAGACATCAACCTTCATTGCAAATAATCCTTTTTATGAGAGGACAAAACACATTGAGGTAGATTGTCACTTTATTAGAGATGCTGTGATGACTAGCAAGATTTCTATTATCAGATTGCTGACATTTACTAAGCCTCTCATCAGAAAAAGATCGGAGTACTTGAGTTCCAAGCTGAGCTTATCCAATGTTTTCTCTTTAGCTTAAGGGGGAGTGTTGAGAGAATATTTCACTTGTCTTGTGTTTTTATATTCCTTTATTCTTGTTTGCATTTTTTGTTATTCTTAGAGGGACACAATGTAATTTACCCAAAAGGACTCTTCTATATAAGAGTCTCAAGGGTTTTGGAATAAGATAAGTTTTCACGTTTCCCAACACCCTCTATGATGTACAAGTTGTTTTGGTTCTTGGTTCAAGTCTCATTTTGGCCCCTATTGATGTTCAAAAGATCCTTTATGCTGAATACTGGTTTTGTTTCCAATTCATTGGATTCGTGCTACCATGGCTAATATCAAAGACATCTCTAGTCTCTGTGGGGCAATGCACCACCACAAGTGTCTCTTAGATGGAGTGTTCCTCCAGAACACTCATGGTCCACCTCTCTTGCATGATTTGTGGAGTCACACAAAAATAAGTGTATCCTTCTAAAGGATGAGCTTGCACTAAGGGAGGGGATTGGGAGTCTGACAATAAGTGCAGAGACTGATAGGTTGAATAATTTGAAAAGAATTCATTGCAAAGCAAGTGGCTTTTTTATTCCTTGTCCAATAAGATGTGGGTTGTTCCTCATGGTTTTTTTTTTAGAAAGGGATTCATGAAATCCACCCCAATAAAACCAACATCGTTCATCTCTATTGTGTGATGGAGGAAATTCAAACTTTTAAGAAAGGCTCATGACCCTAGCCGAGTGCTATGGGTTTTTGAAGCTGATTGATTTCCTCTGATGTTTTTAAAATTTTCATATGACTAAGCAGTGGGAGGCTATTAGATCTGCTTAATTTCTAACTGCCCTTGGACCTAAATATCATGCTTCGGAGGATTGATTGATGATTTAGAGGAAATTCCTACACTATTATTGATATATGCTTATTAATTTGGTGGGAGGTGTCAGAGTTGCTTGCACAATCATACTCAAGTGTCATGGTTTCTTGCATGGGTGTCGACTTGATGGCATCTTAGGCAGAGGCAGAGGCTGTTGAAGCTGTCATGGATGAGGATGGTGGTGGTTTGTTCTGTGACACATTGGTACAGGACCAATCATTCTTCTGAGATATGTTGGATAAAGAAGGGTATCCTGCCAGCTATAAGTTGAAATCCTATTTCTTTCAAAAGAAAGCTATAGCTTATAACACTGTTTGGATGAACTAGGTTTCCATGCCTATTATGGACCCAGAGGACTCACAGAGTACTCCGACTCAAGTCACTATCATAATGGAGGAATATGACAGCCTTCTACAATTTCAGGAGGATGTCACCGGTACATATCATCCTACCTCAAATGGAGCCTTTGCATTTAGTCAAAAGTCACGCTTTACCATCGGTACACATTTCTAAATGGATTACGGACTTTGATTTGATGTTAGTGGAAGATAATGATCTATTTTGGGAGAAACTTGAGTGTCTTCATATATAGATATACATATATAAACATTGGGGAAAGACTGCATAAATGCCCAATAAGAATTATAAAATTATACAAACTGACTACCCTAACAATGACATACTTTCTCTGAAGGATAGATAGCATGCTCCATGTAGTACTGACATAAGCTTGAGGCCAAGCTTTTATAAGGACCTGCAAGCTCGTGAGTAGATGAGATATGTGGATCGGTAACCTTTTTTGGAAGAAGTCCAAGGAATGTGGTGAGTTTCTGGTGTAATATGCTTTGAAATATTCCCATGTATGTTGCTTAGAATGATCAAAATCAGCATCCTTTGACAAAATTGGCCAGTAGTGTCTTTTGGTGGTACTGAAGATTTACCACTATGTTTTTTTTTTTGTTTTGTAAATACATCAAAAGTGATACTTTCTCTATGATGCCTTAAGTCAAAACCATCATTTGCTATCTGTTGAGATATGAGGGGTTGTTTGTTATTTATTTATTTTCCATGGGGTACTTATGTAATTTGCCCAGTTCTATTTTATATAAAGAGGGCTAGGGTTTGTTTTGAAGGTTAATCCATTTTCTTTAGTTTCACATGGTATCAAAGCAGTGATCCTGGGCCATTGCTCCAATATCCCATCGAAAAAAATGTACCACAACATGATTGGATCACCATTGGGAGGTGATCCGATGGGGAATGATCTCTGCATCGCCACCACCACTGCTAGCAGTAGCAGCGCCTGTTAGGGAGGCAGTAGCGGTGTTGCAGACACTGCCAGACAGACTGGCGGTGCTGGTTATGCCACCACTAGTTGGTCTAACAGGTTGTGCGTTGTCGCCTATGGGCTGCCATCGCCTGCAAGGGCCATGGGTACTGTTGGTGGTTGTCGATTCCCCATTGTTCGGGTTATGTTTTGCGTGATGAGCCTTTTCTCATGCTTGGTTTGGATGGTGATGAGTCTTCTCTTACCCATGTTGGTGAAGTTTGATTCTAGAAGATCAATTTCAATTTCTACTGGGTTCGCATGTGTAGCCCAAGAAGTTGTGGAGAAGAAGAGGGCTAGGAGCACGTCACTGGAGATAGAGATCGCTTGTAGGACCTTGTAGTTTTACAGGGCATACATGTGAGGGTAGCCAATGGGGTTACCTCAATTATTGCAGTTGGGCATGTAGATGTCACGCTCTAAGATGAAGATAGAGAAGGTATACCATGCTCCTGTTTCGTATGAATCTATTGTCTGTGAGTTGCATTTGTAGGGATCTTAGATGTCTTGTTGTCTTTGATGAGAAGCACTGTTACTTCCAAGATCGTTAGACATAAGAGATAGTAGGGGGAGGCATAGAGAGAGATGGACTGTATTACTTAGACATGCCCACCTTGTTTGCAGCGGTTGTGTCCACTCGTGATCTATTACTGGGCATCTCTCCATGAAGAAGTGTTGAATGTACCTAGAATTATCAAATTCATTGATTCCAGAGTGCAAGGATTGCTAGTTGTGGAAGCACCATAGAAGCAGTTATCCTCGGAGAGATGGAGTCAGTGCAATACCTTTTGCCATGGTACATTGTGTTGTACGGGGACCTTCCAGAGTTGCCACTCTTAGGGGACACAAATACTTTGTAGTGTTTGTTGATGACCATAGTCATCTTACCTGGGTCTTCCTAATAAAGGCTCACAACGAGGTTCCCTCTATTATCCAACAGTTTCTTTCTGAGGTGCAAATAGTATATGACACCACAGTCTAAATCTTTTGTAGTGATAATGCACTAGTGTTTATGCATAAAGATTTACAAGAGGTCTTTCATTCCACGGGGATCATTCATTAGACATCTTATACTCATACTTTCTAGCAAAATGGGGTTCTTGAGTGCAAGTTACGACATCGCATTGATTTTGCTAGGACTTTAATGTCCCATTTGAAGGTTCCCAGGTAGTTTTTGGGTGATGCCATACTCATTGTAGCTTATTTGATTAATCGAGTGCCATCTTCTGTGCTTTACGGCTAGATTTCATACTAGATTGTACATCCTGAGTGTAGCAGGTTGTTTCTTTTGCCTTTGGATGTATTTGGGTGCATATGCTTTGTTCATAATCATGGCGATCAGGATAAGTTTGCTTCCTGTGCAACAAGGTGTCTTTCTTGGTTATTCCAGGACACAAAAGGGCTACATGTGTTATGATTTAGTTTATAGGAGATATGTTGTTACTACAGATGTGATCTTTGAGAGGATTCCTTCTCAAAAGAAGGATCAACTATAGAGGCTGCCATACAGGAGACGTAGATCTACCACATGAGATCACAATTAGACGATGCCCCAAAAGACGAGCCTATACAACATCTTGCCTCCTCAGATAGGAACGACTCAGATAGGGATGAGGGTCCCATGCAGAGGAGATCTACTACCATTTTCACTCTTCATCTATGTCTTAGTACACTGCGATTTCTCATCTAAAGGAGGGAGATAAGCAGTTTTCCTTAGCTATTACTATTGCAGTTGTTCCCAGAGATTTTCTTAAGGCTTCTCAAGATCCTAGGTGGAGAGTAGCTATGGATGAGGAGATGTAGGCTTTACAGTCTAGAAAGACATGAGATTTTGTTCCATGTCCTAAAGGTGTTATTGTTGTTGGCTGTCGATGGGTGCATACCATAAAGTATAAATCTGATGGAACAATTGATAGATATAAGGCCAGACTCGTTGCCAAGGGATTCAATCAAACATATGGGGTGGATTACCTTGAGACCTTTTTACTTGTTGCTCGCATTACCTCTATCAGAATTATTCTTCCTGTTGTTGTGATCCTGGAGTGGCCTTTATACCAGCTTGATATTAAAAATACTTTTCTATATGGAGATTTGATTGAGGAGGTATATATGAGACAACTACTAGGATATGATGTTTAGGGGGAGCTTGTGTTGCTTACGGAAGGCCATTTATGACCTGAAGCAGAGTTCGTGAACCTAGTTTGAGAGGCTCAATTAAGAGATCAGGAAGATAGGCTGTCAGCGGTCTACTACTGATCATTCTACCTTTATAGGAGGACAAAGTATGGTGATATCTGGAGGGTTGTCATCCTAGCAGTCTATGTTGATATCATTTTGATTGGTGATGATATAGATGGGATAGTGTAGACGAAGTTGTTTCTACAGTCTACCTTTATCACTAAGTACTTAGGTGATCTTCACTATTTCTTGGAGATAGAAGCAGCCCACCAAGAAACTAGATTATCACTATCTTAAAGACAACACACCTTGTAGATTCTTGACGAGGCTGGTCTACTTGGGTCCAAGCTATCAGGGATATTGGTAGTCACCGTCTGGCTATGGCACTGATGAGACAGATCCTTTGTTTGAGGATGTTACTAGATACCTCAGTATTGTTGGTCCATTGCTATATTTGACAATTACACAACTTGATATCAGTTTTGCAGTGAACAAAGCTAGTCAGTCTATGCAGAATCCAAGATATAGTCATTGGCGAGAGGTGTGTTTCATTCTGAGATACTTGAAGGGCATCCCAGGATGAGGTTTGTACTATAGAGTAGGAGGCTCTCTTGATCTTTTGGCATATTCAGATGCTGATTATGCAAGATCTATAGAGGACAAATGATCTACTTTCAGGCTTTGTTGTTTATCTGGGAGGTAATTTGATCTCATGGAGGAGCAAGAAGCAGAATGTAGTGGCTCGCTCTAGTATAGAGGTAGAGTATAGATTTATGGCCCAGGCAGCCTGTGAGATTATGTGAATGGTGAGCTTCCTACAAGATTTAGGGATAAAGGTTGATATGCCTGTCCCACTCTATTGTAGCAATAAGTCAGCTACCTACTTTACGTTGAATCTGGCCTTCCTTGAAAGGATCAAACATATTGAGGTTGACCGTTATTTTATAAGTACCCCATACATCCTCCGAGCTTCAGCTAGTAGATACTCTCACCAAGCCATTAAAGAAGCGCCATGATTTCCGTAGTAACAAGTTGGGCCTCATCGACATATATGCCCCAACTTGAGGGGGGGTGTTGAGATACGAGGGAGTCTGTTATTTATTTTTTGTAGGATACTTATGTAATTTGCCTAGTTATCTTTTATATAAAAAGAGAACTAGGGTTTCTTTTGAAGGTTAATGCATCTTTTTAGTTTCACAGAATTTAAAAAGGGTATCCTCCTTTGTGAATTTCTTTCGAACTAGTAAAAAACCAAGATCCTTAGTACCAAAAGTGCCTTGGAGGTTGGGAGAAGGTTGTATTTTGAGAAATTAATGCATTTCTAACATTTTATAATTTGTCAAAAGAAATAGACCCACTTTCCCAAGAAAAAATGGATATCCTCTTCTATATAAAAAAAACAACTAATATTTTTCCTTGTTTTGGTCAATAATCTTACATGATACCAGTCTTTTGTGTATCTTATAATTATATTATCAATATCTTTGCTTGATCATTGCATGCTGTATGACAACGATGAAATTCATTTCTTACAACAGATTGTCAAGAGTGAAGAAAGCAAGGCTTAAAAACGTGTACTTTCATGTTTCAAGGACTAGGCTCATTATATATAATTTGCCAAAGTCAATGACTGAAAAGCAACTAAAGAAGCTTTGTATCGAAGCAGTTCATTGCCGTGCCACAAAACAGAGTCCTGTTATTAAACAGGTTTGTCTAATCTAGAATGGTGATTTTCCTGAAGACAGTTTTGTTTGACTTGTTACTTTGTGAATTTAGGTAAAGATATTAAAGGATAAGAAGAAAGCCAATCCAAGTGGTGAAACTTACACACGTGGTGTGGCTTTTGTTGAATTTCAAGAACATCAACATGCACTCGTTGCGTTAAGAGTCCTGAATAACAATCCTGGTATATTAAGTTTGCGGGTTCCGAAGATTTGGCCGTTGGAAGAGAACATAGTACTTGCTGTTTTTTCTAATGATAATATGTACTCTTGCAGAAACATTTGGTCCTGAACATCGTCCCATAGTTGAGTTTGCCTTGGATGATATTCGAAAGCTGAAGCTTCGGAAGTTGAGATCTGAAATGAAAGAAAAAAATACCACTGGAGAAATCTATGGCAGTAATCTGCAAGGAAATGAAGAACCTTCCTCAGAACTATCTGATAGTAAAAAGAAGGCAAGAAAGAAGTTGGGGTTTCGGAAATCCAGGTACGAAATAAAGGAAAAAAAAACCATTACAGAACTCAATGATGGTAATCAGCAAGGAAATGAAGAACCTTCATCAGGAATGCCTGATTGTAAAAAGAAGGCAGGGAAGAAGTTCAAAAATGTTGATTGTGGTAATGAGAGCAGCAAAGAAAAGGGAACCAATCATACCTTGGAGAAAAAGGGCAAGATTTCTCCAAAAAACCGTCCGAGGTCAGACCATCAAATGGGAAGCTCAGCTGAAGTCCTGGGAACTCCATCCAGCAGGAAGTCCAAGGCAAGAATTTGACCACAGGTTTGATTCTTTCATCTGAGGATTAGAAAAAAGCTTATGTTAGATACTCTTTTGTGCAAAATGGCAGTATTGGTCTGTTAGAGGCTTGGAGTAACAACAGAAAAGTTGTTTTTCCCTTCATTGTGTCTTAACATGGTATCAGACGACAAGCTCCTTCGCCGCCTGCGTTTCCGGTCTAGTACCCTAATCGGATCGAGATTTTCCAGTGCCCTGTTGGTCTTCGAGTCCCCCTTTTTCTCTGATCTGATCGCCGGTGCTCCTTCTGGTTTGATTTGATCTGCTAGAGTAATAGGTTCGCTTGGTTCTTCTTTGCTCCGTTTTGTTTTTGTTGCGATTTGCTGATGGAGGACGACAATACGTTTCAGTCTGGTCGTACTTCTTCTAAATCTATGCTGTTGACTGATGCATTGCCTCCTACAGTTCATCATAGCATATCTTATAAGTTGACCTCTTCCAATTTTGTGCTATGGAAAGCACAATTTATACCTGTTCTTCATGCCTACAATCCCATGGGCTTGGTTGATGGAGCTATTAAGCCCCCTTCTCAATTTATTACTGATTCTGATGGTGCTGAGGTTCTCAATGATGATTTTGTCTCATGGCGTCGTAAAGATCAACTTGTTTGAAGTTGGCTAATAAGTTCTATCTCTGAAGAAATATGTTCTCAATTGCTTGACCTCACTAGTGCTAGGTCTGTTGGGGTCTTTCTGGAAATTTTTTTTTGCTACAAAAACCAAAGCCCGCATGTTTCAGCTCACGTCTGAGCTACACAGCTTAGAAAAAGGTGATCTATCCATTTCAGATTTTATTCACAAAGCCAAAACAATCTCTATTAACTTGGCATCGGCTGGAAAAGTTGCTGAGACAAATGATCTGTTATCGGCTATTCTGAATGGTCTTGGTTCAGAATCTGATCCTATCATTGCTACACTCATGTCCACTGCTGGTACCACATCTTATGAAGATGCTATTGGTGTTCTTTTGTCCCATGAGCAACGCTTGTTGCGTAATCAGCCCAAGATTGAACCTACAGTCAATCAAACTTCTGCCACTACTCGTGGAGGTAGAGGTGGTCGTGCCTCTCGAGCAAAGGGGAGGCCGTGGTCAGCAGCAATAGTACTTTGATAATGCTCGAAACTCATCTAGTTTCTATGGTCGGCAGCAATCAATCTTTGGCCAAGGTTCAACTCGTGGCCAAGGTCGTGGTGGTCATGGAGGATGATCTTTTACCTCCCTTGCTGGAGTCCAATGTCAAATTTGTGGCCGTTTTAATCATTCTGCGCTGACTTGTTATCAACATTTCATTCAAAACCCCTTCGTTCCTCAAGTACAATTTAGTGCTCCTTCTCCTGTGCATCAACCAATTAATGCTCCTAATAGAGCTCTTTCTCCTCAACAAATACAGCAACCATGGTATGTTGATTCAGGCTCCTCTCATCATGTCACTAATTCCCTCTCCAATTTAGATGTCTTTGGATTATAGGGGTTCAGAAGAGGTTTGATTTGGGAATGGAGAAGGTGAGACTATTACGCATACAGGCTATTCTACTATTCCTCTTCATCATAGGCAGCTATATTTACAACAAATTCTCCGTGTACCTCGAATACAGAAGAATTTGCTTTTGGTTCAGAAATTTGCTAAAGATAACCAATGTTTTTTTGAACTTCACGATGATTGTTGCCTTGTCAAGGACAAAAGCTTCCAAGGAGGTTCTGCTTGAAGGTGAAGTTGCTGATGGCCTTTGTGCACTTTGGCTTCCAAGATGTTCAGAGAATAATTCATCACCACTTGTTGCTGCTGCCTCCATTAGCAATAAAGCTCCTTGGCGTTGTGGCATTATAGGTTGGGCTACTCTAATCTACGCACAGTCAAGGCAACCCTTCACTCCATTGGTATAACTTTTCTGAATGATGTTACTTCATGTTGCGATGCTTGTATGAAAGGAAAGTCCACTCAATTGCCATTATACTCTACGGGTACAGTGAACTCATGTCCATTTGATTTAATTCATTTCAATGTTTGGACAGCACCAGTCGTTGGCTATGACAACAATATTTTGTTTTCTTCCTTGATGATAATACAAGGTTCTTATTGCTTTTTCCATGAAGAATAAATCTGAAGTCCATGACATTTTTCTACAGTTTCATGCCTTTGTATCTATTCAATTTATACTAAGATAAAGGCTATTCAATCTGATTGGGGTGGAGAATACAGAGCTTTGTCTGATTGGTTTGCTAATCATGCTACTGTCCATAGAATTTTCGCACCTCATATGCCCGAACAAAATGGCAGTATTGAAAGGAGAAATAGGCACTTGTCTGATATCGCAAGATCAATGCTCTTTCATGCTTTCATACCAATGCGTTTCTGGCCATTGGTTTATAAAGCTGTTGCACTCATTATCAACTACTTGCCATCTTCTGTTACTTCAGGACGGTTTTCATATGAATGCTTATATCATATTAAGCCTGATTATAATTTTCTGAAAGTTATGGGCTGTGCATGTTATCCAGTTTTGGTTCCATATGCATCTCACAAATTAGAACCGCGTTCATCGCTACATGTGTTCACGGGTTATACGCCTTTGCATAAGGCTTATATTTGCTATAATCGAGAAACTAAAAAGTTTCTTGTGGCCAGGCATGTGAAATTCATTGAATCTGAATTCCCTTTTGCCTGTGAAATTAAATCTACTATGCCCCATTCTTCTCCAACGGCTGACACCATACCGGTTCCTCTTCATATTATTCAACAGGCCGGTGCAAATATTGATGGAAAATAGTCTGCTCAGCCCATTTGTTCCACTGAACATGGTGTTCAATAATAACCAGCCCATTGCTCCACAAATTGCACAATAATGGCATGCTGCACCTGCTGCCCCATCTACTGTTCAGTCTACTTCAGGGGTTGTTGATGCTTCATCCAGAACACATGGAATGATTACAAGGTCCATGCATGGATATCAAAAGAGAACGTGTTTTCTGCCACTCTTCACCCTCTTTCACAAACTTTACTCAGTAAACTTGATTGTGTTGAACCTTCTACTTTTACCGAGGCCTCTAAAAATGAAAAATGGAACAAAGCTATTACTGAGGAAATAAATGCTTTAATCCATAACAACACTTGGAGGCTTGTTCCTTGAACAAATGAAATGAATGTTCTGGGTATGTAACAAGTGGGTTTATTGTATCAAGAGAAAAAAGATGGTACTATTGAGTGATTCAAGGCTTGCCTTGTGGTAGAAGGGTATTATCAATCTGAAGGAATTGATTTTTTTGATACATTCAGCCCTGTGGTTAAACCTACTACAGTTCGTATATTACTTTCACTTGCGGTGGCAAATAATTGGATTATGCATCTTGATATACAAAATACTTTCTTACATGGAAATCTTGACAAAGATGTTTTCATGGTTCAACCTCAAGGTTTTGTTCATCCTAATGCACCTAATTTTGTTTGTAAACTTAACAAATCTTTATATGGGCTGAAGCAATCTCTAAGAGCATGGTTTAAGAAACTCTCTGGTGAAGGATTTTATGGTTCTCACATGGACAGTTCTTTATTTGTATTTCATAGAGCCAACGTGAGGATATTCTTTTTTGTTTATGTTGATGATATCTTAGTTGTTAGTTCGTGCTCCAAGGCTCTTCAGCAGATCATTGAAAGAATCAGCGCATGGTTCCCTGCAAGAGATCTTGGTTATCCGTCCTTTTTTCTGGGTGTTGAGATGCAAAAATCCAATGATGCTTGTTTCTCTCTCAGCATCGATACATATTAGATTTACTTGTTCGATACAAGATGGAAGGTTCAAAACTAGTAAAGACGTGATTCACCTTTGTTCCATGGTGTTACCTTGTTTAGGCAAATGCTTGGAAGCTTACAATACCTAGCCTTTATGCGTCTGGATATTATGTTTGCCACCAATAAATTGCCACAGTTTATGCATGCTCCAACGCAAAGGCACTTTGAAGCTGCTAAGCACATTCTGCATTACCACAAGGGAACCTTAAATATGGCATTATTTTACTCCAGGACCTCCTCATTACAGATTTCAGCCTTCTCGGATGCTGATTAGGCTAGCCCAAATGATTGTCGCTCCACCACTGGTTTTGTCATTTATCTTGGCGACAATCTTATTTCTTAGTCTAGTAAAAAACAATCTACTATTTCATGTTCCAGCACGGAAGCAGAATATTGTGCTCTCACCAACACCAAAGAAGAGCTAACTTGGATTCTGTCACTATTCCATGTGCTGTGGATTTGTTTATTAAATCCACCAATATTATGGTGTGATGATATGGGTGCTACCTACATGACAGCAAATTCAATTTTTCATGTTGGAAGCAAGCATATTGATTTCATTCATATACAGCAAGGACCACGTTGCAGATCTTCTTACTAAAGCCCTCACTGCTGCTCAATTTTTGAGGATTCGAAGCAAGCTTAGACTTCTATCGATGTCTAAGCTTGAGGGGAGATGTAAGATGTGCTACTGTACATAATTTGTAGTTTATATAAGGGGGTCATTACAAGTGTTCAAAACCTGCTGTATATATATGTGCATGGTCGGTCTATTAGAGGTCTGCAGTAACAACAGACTAGTTGTTGTTCCCTTTTTTGCCTCTCAACAACAAGATAGAATGTGAACGGGTAAAGGAGTCATAGCACTGTTTAGGACGGGCTATTATTGATGGAAGAGAGAGTTGATTTGATTTTCATCTTTCTAGCTTCTTATAGTACTTTTCAATAAGGTAAATACAAAAACATAAAAGATGACACATTATTTTGTAAGGTAAATAGGTGAGGGCAACCCAGAAAAGTAAATTCAAAAGTGGGGTATGTCTCTTTTTCATATAAAAATGTAATACAAAAACTATCACGTGGTGGGTTTACTATGGCTTAACAAAGTCATCATCACTTTTAAATAAAAAATAAAATTATTTTACATATGTATAAAATCATCAAAAATCATATTTAAAATTGTTTTATATTTATGTACTTTAATTCAAAATAAAAAATCACTCTAGGTTCGTTAACTCATATAAAGTAATGGTGGATTTTTTAAGTGGGGTGGTATCCACCATGTGACATAACTTATGTTTCTTTACATTAAATAGCAACTATACGGTAGAGACTATGTGTACTACATCTATGTATTGTAAAATATACCATGTTATGTATTTTTGTATATTTTGACTAAGAAAATCTAGATCCTTTGAAAGTAAGAGACTTGAGGTCAAAGAAAATTTTAGATAAATATTAAATTCCATTTTAGGATGCCCTTAATCTCCTCTTTCTCTTGACTGTTTAGGTTCATCGAGTATAATGGTTTTTTCTTTATTGCCCTTAGACTAGAGAGAACATTGAAGGCATCACCTAGAGAGAACATTGAAGGCATCTAAGGTGATCTTCAAACATCGGTTGTTATCTTTATTGGTTGTTAATAAAATAATTAAATCATTAGTAAATTGAACATTTATGATATTGTCATTGAAGTTTAATTTACTTGGTGGGTTAACCCTGTGAAAGAGATGTTAACTCCTGTTTACTTAAGAGGTTAACTTGTATGGTAAAAATCCATGTTAAGGTTTATTAACATTAGTTTTATTAACACTAATTTTGAGGGGTGTTAATAAAATTGATGTTAACTTCGTAACTCTCACACATTCAAATCCTACTCCTTAGAAATTGATGTTAACACCAATCTAAATAAATACTACAAGATTAACATCAGAGTTTAACGTCAATTCAAGTAAATAGAAACTGATGTTAACACCATTCTGAGAGTAAATAAAAATGAGGGTTAACATTAATTTCATATTTCTTAAGACTCATTTCTTAACCCCCTAAGTAAATTACCCCTAAGAGCTTTGTTTGAGTAACTTTAATGAGACATCTTTTTTCAGCAAGGTTGAGGATAGCGTCCAATAAAAGCATCACTATTATAAAAGGGGGGAAAATGGGATCCCTTGATTGACTCCTCTCTATGGTTCGCAGATTCCACATAAAGAGTTCTTTATCGTTATAGATATATATAGCGTTGATATTTGCAAGACAATAATCCAAAGAGCGAAAGTTCGAGGGACATTGACTTTTTCTAGGGCTAACAAGATGAAATTCCAATCCGTATTAAAGGATTTGATAAAATCAATTTTTATTCAAATTGTCTTAATTTTGGAACAACGCTAGTGGTTGAATATTTCTTGAATTACAATAAAGGTGTTGCAGATCTTTCAAGTAGGAAGGCCCATTGATTTAAGGAAAGGATAGTGCGTAGCTCCTCGGAGAACCTCAAGGCCAAAGTTCTAGTAATGATTCTAAAAGGGACAGCAACAAGGGTAATAGACTTATAGTTTGTAATGTATTCCTTTTGCCCTTTTTTATTAGTCAAGGATATGATAACATTATTAAATAATTGCAAGTTCGAAGGGTTGAAGAAGGTAGCTGAAGATGGCTAAAAAACTTCCTTATTGTTGCCCCATGTTCTCTTGAAGAATTCAATAGGAAACCCGTCAGGCCAGGTGGCTTACCATTTCTCACCCTAAATAGATTGTGCTTGATCTCTTCTTTCTAAAAGGGTTTAATCAAACCATCCAGATTTTGAATCCTAGGAAGAAAGACATTTATCGAGGATAGATTGGTGGCCTAGGAAGTCATTTGTGAATAATGATCTTGAAAGAAATTCATGATAAAGACAAATACCTAATTTTCATCGGTTGAGGGTCCTCTTGAGTAGTTCTTAATACGAGAGATCCTAGCTCACTTGTAGATGTTTAATTGAAGTCACTTTATGGAGAAAGGCCATGTTTTCATCTCCTTTGACCAACCACTTAACTTTGGCACGTTGCTTCCACAAAAAAATTCCACCCATCAAGATTTTTGCATGCTTGATAATAAGCTAGAGCAATACAGTCCTCAAAGAAGACCCTACCATACATGCAATGTTTTGTAGTTTGACAATGTCTTCATCCAAGGTTTGTTTCTCCCACTTTAAGTTAGGAATATTATCTTTATTCGCCACTGCTTCAAGATTGATTTAATCTCAAGTTTGTTTGCCTATCTATTACAAGGATTATTAAAGACAATTTCATCCTGCCACTTCTTTGATGTAAAAGGGACAAAATTTGATTTACTTGGATGTAAAAGTATCTGGCTAGAACTAGGAATGTTTGGTGTTTAATTGGGTGAGACTAAGAAGGATTGGATTATGGTTTAAAAAGGTTCACTAGAGGCCTTTGAGAGTAGGAGCTGGAAAATGTTGTAACTTAATCCAAGGAAAGGGCTTGATCAAGCCTAACCCATTTGGGTTCTCTATAGTCCATGTAAGTAAATTGGCTAGTTTGTAACTTGATATCATGGAGTGTTATGACTTGATCCCAGCTCCCTATGGAACCCGAGAATGACCCGCTTCGACTAATCTCAAGACCTAGTCGTCCAACGAGAAACAACCAAATGCAAGGATAAACATTTCCAGAACCACACATATAATGTAACTAAGCAAATTTATTAAAAGTCGGTAACAGAAAATAGGGATAGAGTTTAATAGAAGTGACATGCCACAGGCGAGAAATAAAGTTACGGTTCACTAGCTAACCATCACAACCAACAAAAGTGTAACAATAACATGTTTTGACATAACCATAATACTCACTAACAACAAAAAATCTTGGAAATGGAACAGGAGTAAGTATAACTGCTGCTGAGCTCGACTTGGCCCAACACCCTTTGCAGTTGGTGGTGCTGGCTGCTCAACTCTCTGACATAAACAAGTTACATATATCTGTGGTCAGCTAACGCTGAGTAGAGTGGTGTATGTGTCATTTACAAGCAATTAAACATAAAGGAATAAGTAGCTAACTAATCATACAATTTTCAGTTATGTATTATTATCTGTTTTCGTTTAAATCAATCTATGTATTTCTGATTCGATTTCTAGTAAGGGTCCATAACCTTTCTTAATCCACTAGTTCTCTAAGGGAACGATCTTGATGCGGTTTTCTCGCAAAGCAGGATGTACACGTGGCACTCTTCTAGTCGGGAGAGCATCCCATGGTAGTCCTATGTTAATGGCTAACCGCGATGCTGCTTTGTGGTGTCTTCATGTTTATTATAGTATAGTCGTTATAGTATAAGACAAGACAGCTACGGTTGTCATTACCATAGAATTTTCTTTACTTGGAAATAGTTTTCTCGAGGTCGAACTCAGGGATCTACTGGAATTCTAAAAGTACAAAGTTTCTCTATTGAATTACAAAAATAAGAGAGAGAGAGGGAGAGAGATAGATTTTTGTCTTGGCTTCTTCTTCTTCTCTTTATGCTTTCTCTCTGATCCTGTCTTCTTCCCTCTTCTGCTCTTCCTGTCTTCTTCTCTTCTTTCTCTTTTCCTCCTTTGCCTTTCTCTCTTTCTTTCTGGCAGCCAAGTCTTCTTCTTTCTTTTTCTTCCTGGCTACTTGTCTTCTTCTTCTGCTCTTCGGCTGCAAAGTCTTCTCTTCTTCCTTCTTCTCTTTTCTTTCTCTTTTCTTCAGCTGCAGAGCCTTCTTCTTTCCTTCTTCTCTGCTTTATCTCCTCTGAAGGCTGCTCATCCGTCGTCTGATACAGCAGTCAGACGACTTAACTTCAGTCTGCTACAGTGCTTCTCCTCTTTTCCTTCCTTCTCTTTTCTTCTGCACGGCCTCTCTTCTTCTGCTTCTCCTCTCCTTCCTGCGGCTAAGTACTTAGCCTTTCTCCTTCGCGCTCTGTTCCTACACACAAGGCACAGCAAAACCTAACCCTTCCCTCTACCCGCACGTCTCTCTCTCTCTCTCTGTAAATCGCTCACAGGAAGCTCTCCCAGAGCCAGGTTAACGGGTCGGATAGCGTGCTCGTGACCAGGTGCACTAGCGTGTGTATAGTGCGCGAGGTGTGCTCGATAGTGTCGGGTCGGATCCGCCAGGTCTGCGAGGTGAATCCGTGGATGAGGCGGGGTTGAGTGGGCGAGGGGACCTCACCCCGTGTTTTGAGGCGGTAAGCAAGAAACACAAAAAAAATTTAAACCAGTGCGGCACTTTGTAATCTTACGATGTGGGACTATTTGGTTGCTTCTCCTCGCGCGCACCCCCAGGAAGACCTCAGCCTTGCTTCCGCAGCTGCAGCCTCGATCCCCTTCTCTTGCCAGCTACCTACCATCACACAGCTCGCCCGCCTTCGCAGCAACTGATAACCTGGAGCTCTAAAGCCTGGAGCGCGCTTGGGAGCTTCTCGAGTCGTCGTCAATGGCGGCCAGGGCAGCAGACTTGTCAAGCACTAAAAGGGCCTCTCGGCCTAATCAAACCAATGGGGAACCTTCGCCGCGGCATGACGAAGGTTCCCCAGTGGTTTGATTAGGCCGAGAGGCACGGCGAAGGTGGTGCGAAGTGCAGCAGGCCGCGGGACGGCCTAGGCGTGCGTGCCTAGGTCATCCTGTGGCCGGAAAAGTGGGTGTGACCGGGGGTGAGTTGTGGAGGTGTAGAGTGGCAGTGGAGGGGCGGAGGGTGTTTAGTGTGATGAGGCGGAGATTTTGCGATGGTCGGCGAGTCGTATGGAGTTGCGAAGTGACGGGGGCAACTTGCCAGAGGTTGGCCGGAGGCGAGGAAGGTGATCGTGGACAGGCGTGGTCGTGGGGCAATCAAGTGAAATAGAGTGGGGAAAAGAAAGAGGGGAAGAAGGGGAGTAAATGTAACCTACCTGTAGGGACGAAGGGGCCGGAGAGGCGGGCAGTCGTATCGACTGTCGCCGGAGAAGAAATACCCAGAGGGAGAGAGCGGCGACGAGGAAGTGGGCAGGGAGGCATGCGCTTGGTGTGGCGCGACGCAGGAAGAAGAGACGAAGCTGGCTCTACTGCTGGTATGGCAGCAGAGCGACAAGAAGGAGGAGGAGTGGTCGCCGGAGCTTGTGGGTTTCCTGTCGGAGAGGGAAGGGAGGAAAGTTCGAGGGATTCTCCGCCAAGACAAGTCTGCTTCAAGCGGCTGGTCCCGGGGTTTCTTTTAAAGGCGCCAGCAGAGGGGCAGATGCACGGAGGGTGAGCGAAGCTCTCACCAGAGGTTGTCGCAGGTACAACACCCATACCTCTCGAGCGTTCGCACGAGAGGTATGGTGCAAAACAGGGCATGGGGAGCTGCTCAGGCGGTAAGGGACTACACAGGGAACCCCCCTTTCACATTTGAGAGCAGCTCCCTGGGGAAGCAAGGAGTGATCCTCCTCGAAACTTCGCCGGAGTATGGGTCTTCTGCTGCATTGGCAGAAGGATCGGACAGCAGAAAGTGACAACAAAAGTTAGGGGGGTTTTTGCAAGAGTTTTCAAAAGTTAGGGGCCAGAGTGTAATTGGGTGGACTATTTTGCAAAGTAGGTCAAGATGACCTTCCCTTAGGTCTAAATTTTGGAATAAACCTAATTTGGACCTAAGGAATCCAATGGTGAAGTTAGATTTTAGGTTTGACGACGTTTGACTAGACATTTTGCAACAAAACATAAATTAGGTTAATTGATGAGTTAGGACCCCAATCTAGGTCAAAATAGGTTTCAAAGGTCAAATTAAAGGTTCTAAACCCTAGGGGATATTTTTCCATGAATTTTAGAGGGTTTATTTGACTTTTATTCTAACCAGAACCTTGTTGAATTAAGCGAGTCTGTTTTAGGATTACCAAATGTCATTTAATTCCTAGATTGAACATGAACCCATTTCTGATTGAGTCAACCCACTTTTTATCTTATTTAGACCATTTGACCTATGCTCTGTCTCTAAGAAGTTTCGTTTATGTACTGCAATGGTAAAATTACAGTTTTAACCTTTATTTCATGTTTTCTTCTCAGAACACTTATTCCTCCAATTAAGCCCTCTTCTAAGTCATGTAGGAGCTTTTATTCTCTTTATTAGGTCAAAATGAGCTAGTTATGGCTCATGATGAGGTTCTCATCATCCTACACTTGGTCTACCACCCCAGGGATCACAGTCACGTCGTAGCGGTGACTATGGCACACGCGATAAACACACGGATAGCTACCCTGCATTGGCACGTGGTTAGTCCTTTTCGCTAGTGGGTATGCCCAAATGTACAATACAGAATAAAACAAGGGCCTTACCCCTCAATAGTTTGCATACTCTCGCCTGACTATCCCGGTTTGCCTAGTGGGCCTAACAAGAGCCGGTGTAGGGTGACCATTCCTAACCCTGGGTCCCAACCCAAGGGGTGGCTAGCTCCCCCCTACACTAAAGGAACAGTAGATCTCCTCGGTACCACATACACGAGGGCCAGCTTACTTTCCATATTCAAGTTCGAACAACCAACCAACATGCTCATAGGCAATTAATCCCATCATACATTGAATATCCATATTACTGATACTATGATTCCTTTCCTAATTCCCTATAGGGTTCATGCATAGTACTCATCTTATTTTATTTCGTGGCATGCATCTCTATCACATATTGATTTCTAATTCATACAATAGGCAGTTCGTAAATTAATAGGATAAACCATCATCAACATGATAAGCGATCACCTCATCATTTAAATGTTCCAGTATCACAGTATGAATTTTAACAACATGCATTTTTAGATTTAATAACGTACGAGATTCATGCACTGAATATAAACCATTCACATTCTTGGTTATAGGGTTCATCTCCTAACCTAGGTTTCAAGTAGATATTTAACACGCATTATACTAATTCAAACCACAGAAGTAGAGAGGACCACTTTATTAGGGTATGCAGGTGGTATGGGGGCTCGAACGGTGGATCCCGACGTCTCCGCGGCTCTTGTATGCACCACGGACTGGAGGCCTATATTGTTGACCAATATGTCAAAAGAGCTCAAAATAGTATAGACACTATACTAATACGTAGAGAATTTTGAAAGAAAACCAACAATATTTTGTTTGCGAAAAACTGACTCCATTTGGGCCTTGAACCGGCTCAAAAACACGCATCTTGACCAAAATCAGACGTCTGGGAAGAGTTACAGATGTCTTAAGCGAGCGCAGGATCTCACCTTGCTTTCTGCATCTTTTTCAGATGTTTGAAAAAGACGTAGAAAGCAAGGTGAGATCCTACGCTCGTCTGAAATCCCTTACAGCCGTCTGAAGGAGCTTCCAGACGTCTGTCACTTCTTTCGGTCGTCTGGAAGAGCCGTCTGACACTGCTTCCAGATGTCCTAAAGTGCCTCGAATGCCATGCCAACGCGCCTTCCCAATGTCTCTGACACTTCAGCACTCTATGTTCTTACCAGACGTCCTGAGTCCATCCCAGACATCCGACGACTCCCCCAAACGTCTGACAAGTGTTGCAGACGTCTATAATGCGGAAAAGTAACCCCCCCGCTCTGCTCGCAGAGCCTCTCTTCCTCTGCTCTCAACCTTACCCTCTCTCAATCTTCTTCATGCCCTCCCTCCCTCGGCTGCACCCCTCTCTACGGTAGGGAGGAGTTGGTGGATGTGGGAGGAAGGCTGTGTGGTGGAGAGCAAAAAAGGAGGAGGGGGGGGGGGGGGGGGGTTTAAGGTTGCATTGGGGATGGGGGTATGGTGGTGTGTAGGTGTATGGTGGGTGGTTTTTGCATTAAACCCCTCAAGGACTGAAATATTCCGCACGAGATCCTTTTGGTGCGTAGAAATTATGATAAGGCCCTTAAAGATTGAAAAGAAACAAAATGGCCCTTGGAAAGGGTTGTTTCATGGAGGCTCCTATTTCAATGATCTAACTAAGCAATTGGGAAGTAGGAGAAAAGGTTGAAAAGGTATGTATCTATCAGAGGGGAAACAGATGATATTGAAATCCCCTTTGATAGTCCAAAGGTCATTGCCATCAAAATGACGATAACATTATTGAATGTTTTTAACCAATTATATAAAGTCATTATATATCTTTCCATGAAAAGAAAACGGGCTATTGTGGAAGATAAAACACATGTTGGTGGAGTATGCTTGTTGATTCCTGATGAAATTACACAACTACATGTATTCACTAGGAGTGTCTATTGGGATATAACTTGCATCAAGGTTTGAATCTAATTCAAATTCAATCGTATTGCTATAGATTGTAGTTTAATTATTCTTACACTTTTTATTTAATTTTGATTGAATTAATAGAATCCTATTTGACATGGTAAACCTTCAAGGCATCTATAGTTGTGCTTTTAAGTAGAGAGGACCAAATGCAAGTTTTAAGGAGGGATTCTTAAGGGATCTAGCTTGAGAGAGGCTCACATGGAGAGAAAGGGATGGTGAGAGTAATGGAAAGAGGGAGGGGAACAAGTTATGAGAATCCACTAGGCAAGCGGATTAATCAATTGCTATATTGAGTGTGTGTCTTGAAGAAGACAACATGTTCAAATGTGCTAAATAACATATTGATTACAATGTTGAATGAGGTTCTCATGCTTTTCTAAGGAGGTAGACTTGATTAATTAAATGCAGTTACAATGAGGCAACATATAGAATTCAAATGTACTATGCACCTTGCAATGGATGTTCACTCTACTTTACATACACAAGAGAAGGAACTATCTAATTAGATAAATTGATACATTCTTGATTTGTGAGCTTCATATGATCATAAGTAGTAACTATACAACCTTAGGGTTGATAAAATATGTTGGTCATGATGACGGCAGATTCGTACGCGGAAAGGTTCGGATTTAGAAAACCCGTCGTCGTAGTTCGATTCATGAGAAAATCCATCGATCAGATAAAATTTATAATCGAAACTCGAAATGTGAGTCCCGGGTCGAACATGGGAAGGAGAATGTTTGGTTTTAAAAATCCGCATTTTGCTTTTTATTTATTTTTTGTCGTTTTATCTTTTCTAATTTTTTTTGGTGTCTTTTATCAAGCAAGAGATTAGGTCGATGAAATTTTATCGAGCTAATCTACTTGCGAAAATATAAGAGAGAAAGAGAGAAACAATAATGGATTTCTAATCAAATGCTTTTTTACAACTAAGAAAGAGGAAAAGATTACACTACAAAAGCAATAAAGATAGAAAGAGATGAGAGAATCCCCCTCGACGGTCGCTTGGAGGACAACTTGCTCTGACGTCACATGGAGGAAGGTGGTGAGGAGCGGGGTGAACGAGGATGGAGCCGGAGGACGGAGGGCGGGGCAGGATGGCGTCGCGGCGAGGATCTTCTTTCCGAAGGGAGGTGAGAAGACGGCCATGGGATGCTCCATGAAGGGGGATGAGAGGCGGGAACAAATATTTGTTTTCTACTCTAGAGGAGCATCCCGGGCTTGGGACAAGCTCTCTCCAGAGCCTTGGAGGTGGAGAGAGGAAGAAAGGAAGAGATGGTTTGGAATGGAGGGGGATAGGTCCTTTTATAGTGGAGGAGAGACAAAATCATCCATGGGCAATGAGTGACGGCTGTAATCATCGCTGAAGATCTATGCCCTTCAATTCCTTTGCTGGCGCGCACATAGCACAAGCCATTAGTGACAGCTACAAGCGTCACTAAAGGCCTGCCCAACTATTGCTAAAGATCCACATCCCTCAATTCCTTTGCTGGCACCGTGCTCAATTGGCCAATTGGGGGATTCGAACCCGCGCCCCTCCATTGAGAGCCCACACCTCCACCATTGCTCCAATCGTCCGGATGGTCACACGGACGTCTTAAGGCGTGCGGTGGAGGAGAGCTGTTTGGACCGCTTGATTGAGTTTTAGAAAAGTTATGTTGTAGTACAGTCGAAAAAGCGTTCAAAACAAATACAATTTATTACCTGAGTTTGAAAGTCCGAGGTTGAACACAGGGAGAAAATTAGGGTTTAGAAATCAAAATCATAATTTTAGAATCTGAAAGAATATAATATGCAATAAAAATCAATGTTATAGCGCAAAAAGATAGGAATAAATGTAAGGCACTAAAGGAACCAATGTATGAATAAACACAAAATTAGACGTCTGATTTGTGAATCAGATGCCTTAAAATGGGGATGCTACAGTGCTTGACTCTTCTTCTTCTCCTTCTTTTCTTAGTCTCTAGCGGCTGCTTTCAATCTTCTTTCTTTCCCTTCTTCTTTATCTTCTTCTAATTTGTTGCCTTAGCCTTTCTCTTCTTCTGTCTTCTTCTTTTCTTGGCTACCTTCAGCTTCTTCTTCCTTTAGTTCCTTCCTTCTCTTTCTTTCTCTTTCTTTCTCAGCTTTTTTTCAACTCCTTCCGCCTTCGTCTTTTTCTTCTTCTCTCTGTTGCAGCCCTTCTTCCTTAGCTTCTGACTTCGGCCTCCTCCTTCTCCTTCCTTGGCTTCAGCCCTTAGCTTCCTCTTTGGCCTTGTCTTCCCCTTCCCTTGCAGAGCAAAACCTACCCCTACCTGCGTGAGCTCTCTTCTCTCCTTTCTCTCTTAGGTTCGCTCTCCTAGAGCCACTTTCTACGATAATCGAGTCGGAGACGTGATTGCACAGCAAAAATACACCAACAATTGTGTTGTCTTGTGCTATCTCCTAGCATTACCAGTGCATATTAGGTATCCATAGTCGCATTTGTGAAAATACACGCATGCATGCATTTATTTGAGAGGGGAGGAGAGTGAAATAAATGGCCTTGTAATTAACAAATTCTTCAAGTGCTGCCTTGCAAAATTCACCATCTTTTTATTTTTATTTTTATTTGACTTTCTTCTCCACGGCTGCATGGCTGGGCCGTCTTCGCGCCATTCCCTGCAGCAGCTTGCCCTGCAGCCACATGCACAGCCAGGGCATGGCTGTGCATGCCTTCTTCCTCTTTAAAAAGGGCTCGGCTTCTTCTTTGCAAAGGGAGCCTGGTCCACACGCCAAAAACACAGCACCTTCCTTCCCTTCCAGGCCGTCTCCTCCCCTTTCCCCTCCATACGCAACCTCTCTTCTCCTTGAAGAGCCACGCTGTGGGCAGGAGTAGCTCACAGTGGTGCACAACCACCACTGTGAGTCCCACCACCGCCCAGCTCATCAAAGAGCCGTTGGGCCTGGTGGTTCCCCGCTCTGATTTCACCATTTCCGCCATTGCCACAGGAGCTTCAAGCCTTAAAGCTTGAGCTCCGCAACAGCAACAGCAAGGCGGCAGCAGCAGCGCAGGCCACCGCGTGCGCCTGCAGTCCACCCTCGCCCCTCTCCGCGTGCCCTGTCGCGAAGCGCCACCCGCAAGCTAGCAGCCGGCGCAGCCTCTTCAGCGCGCGTGCCAGCCGCTCCACACCTCCCGCACTCAAAGCACCGGGCACATTGCGGTCGCGCGAGCCGACCATGCACTGTAGCCACTGTTCACGCTAGTCAGCGAAACACTGTGGTTATAGTGTGGTGACCAGTAAGTTTCTCACTTATCCGGTCACCCGGCGTGCTGCAACCTGCGCTAGCCCCCGCCCACGTCTTTCCCCGCGCCCGCTCCCACGTGAGCCTTCGCCTGCGTACGCCCGCCCGCTTCAGCGCCCTCTCAGTGCATAGTGCCTTCGCCTGCACCCGCCTCTCCGCGCAGCGCTGTGCGCTGTGGTTTCTCCCCCACGCCCGCTCCCTCCTGCGTGCACGCCTCTTCGTGCGCCTACGCACCTGCACGTGCACGTGCGCTATCAGACGACGCCCTGAGGCTCCAGACGGCTTAACACGCACTTCTTCGCTCCAGCAGAAGCGAGCTCTCTCTCTCTCTCTCACAGCACTCTCTCTCTCTCCTGCAGACACTTACACACACCCACACACTTATACACTAATATATACTTATATATATATACATACATATATATATTTATATATATATATTTATATACATATATATATCTATATATACTTATATCTATACATATAGTAGTACCTATATAACTAAGTATTAGTACACATACATACATAGATATATATATATATATATCTATATACTTATACACACATATATATACATATATATTTACATATATACATATCTTATATACGTATATATATATATATATCTATATATATATATATATTATTACCTATGTAACTAAGCATAAGTATAGATACATATATATTTATATACACATATATACACATATACTTATACATTTATATATATATATATCTACAAATATATATATATATGTATATATACATACATATATATATATATACCTATATAAGTACACATATACCTATATAATTATAACGATATATATATACATATAGATATATATTTACATATATACATATATATATATTTTTTTTTGTATCACTTACCATATGTTGTATTGTGGGAATATCTGCACCAGTTGCTGATATTCCCCGATACACGCATACAGAAAGTGTGTTCGCACTCATCTTCCACCAATCCACCTTACACTCCATGCAACACTTCGTCCTGTTGGTTGCGTCTTTCTAGACGACGACCGACTCAACACCATGCTACACGCCATCTCCACCTCCACCCCCACCCCTTTATACATATATAATATATACATATAGATATATACTATATTTACTTTATTTCTGTTTCTCTTTCCTGCCAGTAAAAAGATAAAATAAAATATAAAAAAGAGAAAAGATAATCCTTGACTTGCAGGTACTCAGTCTTGCGAATAGCAAGACCAGTTTTTAACCCTAATTTGGCTCCAAGCCAAGAACCTGACTTTGAGGGTGTACCTCAAGGACAAAAATTATCAGAAAAAAATCTTAAATAGAAAAACACCAAAAACATAATAAGCGAACGGAAGAAATTCGTTGTAGGAAAGGCATAGAAACTTATTCACTTATAATCCCACTTCCCTAAGTTTGACCCTTGGCTTAAAAGTGACCAAGATAAAATCAAATAGGCCAGGTAGAAAAAATTTTTGTAAAGAGATGGTTAGGCTCGATTTAGGTTAACCACTATACGCATTTCAACGATAAAATCACCGTATTAACACAACCTATCCGGGCCTGACCATATATCCTTTTCATGGCGTCGTTGCCGGGGAAGTGCGCATTCAAGTAAGTTTTTACTCCATTCCTTCAATTTTTCTCTTCTCACACCCTTCTCCTCATGGGTGTTTTTGTTTATTGCTGTGTAGGTGAACCTGTTGCAAGGAGAAGGCAGGCAGACAAAGTCAGAGACGTGAGCAGATCCAAGGCGGGAACGAGAGCGTGAAGACGCCGACACCGCACTGGAGCTTCGCACACGTTGCTGAACAAGTAGGTGTTCCTTTCTTAGCAACTTAGGTCAACTTGTCACCTTAATTAAAAAAAACTAAAAAAAAAATACTTCTTGGGATCTCTTGGGGCAAGTGGATTAAAAATCACTTGTTTAATTGTTTGCCTTCACTCCCACCGCCCTGGGATTTCCCGCCAAACTTCGCATAGCGAAAATCCAAGAATCTTGATTCTTGAATCTTTCGTCGTGTGAAGTATTCTTTGAGGCAAAAATAAAAAGATTGATTGCCATCCCTCTTTGGCTCATTTATCTACAATTCGGGATCACATTTTTTGGTGGGGAGTCTTGGAATTGAGTTGATTCCAACCCCACCACGACCTTTCACGTGCCTAAGATTCGATCCCGAATAATTCAACCCCAACAATTTGATTCTCTTTATCTTATGGTTGAGCCTTGTGTATGGAAATCATTTTGGTGATTGGGAGCACTTGAATTAAAGTGCTTTGGCTCCCTTTCACACTAATCTAAAAATTGACTCGTGCATCCACACATAGAAATCTCCATCTAGGGAAGCCCATTGCATTTTAGCATGCATTAACCAAATGACATTGAAGAAGGGTTTCTTGGGCTTAGAAGAAAACTTGTATTCTCTCAAAACTTGGAGATTGGTTGAATTGGTAATTCAGCGAAATCCTAAAATCCATACTACTTAAGGCTAAATTCTAAAAACCATTCACCAATTAAAACTTCAATTCGGGGAGATTTCCCCGTTGCATTCTTGGTTTACACACTCTCTAAAAATCAATCACTTGGGCATTACCCGTAAATAACGTCCTTCACATTCCAAAAGCACTTGATCCTAAGCCTCTAATTAAAACTGGTAGCAACTTGACCCTTATTAAGGATTGAAGGTCTAACTACCTGCGTGTAGCGCCTACGTGCAGATGAGGGTTCCCGTGTGCTATCGGGTGTCTAAGACTGGGGCAAATGGCCTTTCAATCTGGCCTAGTGGTTTCGCGGTGCTCGCATTCGGTTCCGTAGGTCGTGATAGTAGGTAACTTAGATCTTTAGGTCTAAGGACACACTGTAGAGGTTAGGAATTTGATTGTATTGATTTGTCATCAAGTGTACCTTTGCGGCGTCATTTCTCTCATCTCCTGTTCCCTTCTTATCTCCCCAATTCTTCTTGCAGTAGTGCATGTTTGGGAGGAAGTCACAAAACCCTGAACTGTGTGAATTGCCTAATAATTTTAGAAAAGAAGCCGAATCATCCTCTTCCACAAACATGGCTGCATGCCCACCCCCAAATCCCGAGGGAGGAAACCGCCCTCAAAACCCACCAGGTGGTGGAGCCTTGGATCCCATAACCCACCTCCAAGCCCAAATGGAAATGTATAATGAACAAATTGAGGCCATTAGGGAAACATTGGAGGAAATGAAGAACCCTCCCAAATGGGAGGAGCCTAGGTCTCTTAGCTCCTATCAGAATCCTGCTGCTACAGAGACCATAGGACAAACTCGGGTCCCCATGGGCGAGGATGACTTTGAACTAAAACCTAACATAATTGGCCTGATAAATTTTCACTTCCATGGTCTTGCAAGTGAAGATCCTTTTCTCCACTTAGAAGACCCAACCCGATTGGCTGAAATGTTAAACCAAGAAATATCAGGTTACCTATAGTCCTCATGAAAATGTTCCCGTTTTCATTGCAGGAAAAAGCGTCGCAGTGGTTACGCACCATTGGGAGAACCATCCACTCTTGGGAGGAGATGCGAACAGCGTTTCTCAAGAAGTTCTTCCCAATCGGGCGAACCAATGCACTTCGTCGTGCTATCACTTCATTTACGCAACAAAATGGCGAACAGTTTCATGAGGCATGGGAGAGATATAATAACCTCCTCAGGAAGTGTCCGCACCACGGTCTGCCTAAGTGGCATATAGCCCAGATTTTCTACTATGGGCTAAATGAGACTTTGAAGTAGATTGCAGACACTTCCTGTGGAGGAAATTTCATGAATAAAGACGAGAATGGAGCATTCGAATTATTTGAAAATATGAGTGAAAACTCAATGAACAATGCCTCCATTATCGCCTTTAATCATACCAGCCTGCCCCGTAATGTCCACGAAGTTGACACGGGACCCTCCTATTCATCCACTGATTTCAGCCTTATCGCACAGAAATTGGATGAAGTCTCCGTTGTGCACAAGAAGCTGGACGAGCTTTTGGCCAACCCTGCCCTTTCTATGGCAAACACCCCCACCTCACCACTTCGTCACAATTCCAATTCTTCTAACACCAGGATTATCCCGAGAAACCCCGTAAGACCTTCCTTACCAAGTGTCGCGCCGAGCGACTCGGTAAGTCATGTGGATCTGGCTTCTGTGAGCTAGTATTTTGACACGGAGGACCAAGCCTCCGTGTGCTCGGAAGCATATTTACACACGGACACGTCTTATGGCATAGAAGACGCTTGTGCCCTGGGGAACAACCCGTTCTCTGCCACTTATAACCCAGGGCGGCGAAATCATCCAAACTTCGCGTGGTCCAACAACTCGCAGCGCCAAAACCCTGCGGGTGGACCAATGCGACCGTCCGCACTCGTCATCCCAAGGGCCCAATCTAATCCTATGGCGAATCCGCCATCGGGTCCTTGCGCACCACAAACAGAACACGCATCAAGCCCTCTTGATAAATTGATGCGAATGATGATGGAAATGTCAAAGCGCCATGAAGAGAACATGACCTCTCTTCAACACCAATTGGTGCAGCAGAATGCTGAGATCAGTCAACTATGCATGGTGACTCAATCTCAGGGCACTCTTCCAGCCCAACTTGTTCCCAACCCGCGAAATTTCGTATCCCGTGGTCCTTGTTGGGGCATCGTAGGTCGCATTTTTGATAAAAGCGTTGTAGTATAGTTGCGAAATACGATCCAACAAAGATATTATTTTGAAAATAATGAGACTTTGAGTCCCGGTCGTTCATCTCTGGGAGGCGTTGTTTTTGTTTTTGAAATCGATCTTAAAGCCGCTCTACTTTATTTAAACGACATGCTGGTGCATAATATATAGGCGGTTAAAGAACAGGCACTTAAATCACGCAAATATGATAATCATTCAGCTCAAGGTGATTTCCAACACATAAGATATATATATATATATATATATATATATAATGAAATTTCATTCATCATGGGAGAGTTGTTGCACAAGGAAATCTAGAGGAAAGCTTATACATGAATGCTTAAAATTAAATCTAACTACCAGAAAACGATTGCATACAAGAATCAACGGGGGGATTTCGCATGCATCATTGGGGGAGAAGTAAGACTACTCTACTAAGCAGTAAATGAAAGCAATAAAAATTATGAAGAGCATGATTTAGAGCTAGAAGAATAGAGGGCATTCAGGGGTGGTCCCCGATAGCCTTGGAGTGGTCGAGAGGAGAATGAGGGGCGGCCAATGTAGCTTAGGCCAACCCTTGGAGAGAAGTAGGGTTGATTCAGCATCCCGGCATGGTGTCCTCCATGGTGGTGGTAGTGAGCTCATGGAGGTGGAGTGAGTGGCTAGGTGGAGGTGGCGTGAATGGCACCAATGGAGAGCAATTGCCAAGGGAGTGAATGGTTGCAAATGGCCACCCAAGGGGTCTTTTTATAGACCTAAGGGAAGCTCTCTAGAGAATTATGGAATTCTCTAGAGAGGCCTATGGTGGGAGCTCGTGGGAGAGTGAGAGAGAGAGGGTGGATGTTGGTTTTTAGATCCACCAAATGTGGATCTAAAAATTGAATGGCTCTTGGTTGCTATTTTTGGCAACCAAGGCAACCACACATGGTAGAGAGTTCTAGAGAACTCTAGGCTAGATATTTTCGTGTGGATGGTGTGTGTGGGTGTGTGTGGGTCGAAACTTAGGTGGCTAGGTTGATTAGGTTAGGTTCTAGTGGGTATAGGTCAAGATATGTCTCAAATTAGGGTTATAAACCCTAATTCACTAAGGTAAAGTGCAATTAAACTTAAGACAAGTTTAATTAGGTGTGTGAAAACTTAATTGAGAGTAAAACAACTCAATTAAGTCAGGTCTAGGTCAATTGGACTCTCACTAAGTCCAATTGGACAGTGTGTGCTGAGATCAGGGCTCAATTGGATTCAATGAGTCCAATTGAATAGGCTGATGGAATTGACTAAGATCCAAGTCAATTAGGTTTAGTGAGGACCTAATTAGGTCCTTAGGGAGGTTTATAGGTGATGTACTAGGGTTATGGCACCTTAATTTAGGTTCCTATGGGGTTGGAATTGGGTTTAGGGACCTAGAGATTCAAGATCAAGGCTTAAATCTCAAAACAGGAATTGGTGAGCAGTATCAGACGTCTAATTATAGAATCAGACGTCTTATACTCAAAAATCAGAAGTCCAGACTTGTTGTCTGGACGTCCAATCAGAGTCAGGAAGGATTTCGAGTTTGAAGTGTGCGGGAGTTGGCTAAGGGTCCTAGACGTCTTAAAACTTATCTGGACATCCAGAGAAGGGTTGGAACTAGGGTTTTAGGGCTTCCTAGGGTGTTGTGACCTAATCTAAGGGTGGCTAAGGCTTGGGGAAGTCTATAGGCTATCTTAGGGCTAGGATGAACCTAAGCTCTTCACATTTTATTGCTTTATTCCTACTTAATAGAATAGCAAACTTTTAACCCCCTTACATTATTATTCCTACATCTAAACTAGGCATTCTGCTCCAGCTCTGCTACAACTCCTGTTATTCCTGATCCAGCTTCAGATCCATCTCCTGATCAGCTTATTCCCTGCAATCGACATAATGCACTTAATCAGCATTTTATAACATTATTTTATGCATAGCTAAAGGATAGCAGTAAAGAAGCATATAATGCGTATGCATGCATAAATAACCCTAACTTATGCTAAGTCCTAGCCTAATTTAGGTCAATTAAGACCTATGATTGCTGCGCAATCAGTCCTTAACCACAGATACGACCTTCTCAGGGGTAGGTTCATCAGATTCTGCAAGCTCTGAGCATTCCACCGGGATTTCAAGCTAATCCTGCTGCAGCACCTCACTCTTATGTCCCTATTGCGAACCCTCCTCCACCTTTTGATCCCACTGGACCCGCATCGTACAATGCGATCACTACAAGGAGTGGCAAGTAGACTGTCGATCCACCTCGACCTGATCCTGGCCCATCTTCTTCATCGCCCTCTCATTCGGGATGCGCACCGCATTCGGGAGAGAACGATACCCCCAAATTGGTGCCAGAATCAGTCCCATTCCTTGAGGCTCTGCTGAGGGAGCCAAAAGGCAAGAAGAAGGATACACAGGCCTTTGATAACCTACGTAATTTGTTCAGGGATATTGAAATCAAGGTACCCCTGTTAGAGGCTATCGACCACATACCTACTGTCACCCGATTTTTCAAAGACTACACAACACCCAGGCGACAGTCAAAGAAAACTAAGAATCTGATGGTTATCTCGCCTCATGCGAGTTGTGCTATACTGTAAAATCTACCACCGAAGCAGAAAGATCCGGGCACACCGCTTATTTCCTGTAGCATCCAAGGCTACAATTTTAACCGTGCCCTGCTTGATAGAGGATCTTCCATCAATCTTATACCAACCATCATGCTCGAAAAATTTTCCTTGGGAAATCTGAAATCCACCCCTGTCACGTTACAGTTGGCAGATCGTTCTGTCAAAATTCCAAAGGGTGTGGTGGAAGACGTGGTGGTTAGGGTCAACAGTCTCTGTTTTCCTGTTGACTTTCTTGTTTTAGATATGGAAGTTCCTAGCTCACTTTCTGATTGTCCGATCATCCTTGGTCGACCTTTATTGGCCACAGCCTGTGCCCATATCGACTGCAAGTCGGGCTGTTTTGAGATTGCCGTTGGATCTGAAAAGCTCAAGCTAAACATCTTCAAGGCAGCCAAGAACTTTGATTACGATTGCATCGAGGATGGCACGTCTAAGAGGCCAGTAAGACCATCGAGGATGGCACGATTGTAGTACCCCTTCGTGGTGTACTACACCAGTAAGACGTTGGACGAGGCCCAACGTAATTACACTACCACTGAAAAAGAACTACTGGCGATCGTCTTTGGGCTGGAGAAATTCCGCTCTTACCTTCTGGGCTCACATGTTATTATTTTCACTGATCACGCAGCCATTCGCCATCTCATGCACAAGAAGGATGCCAAGCCTAGACTGATTCGTTGGATCCTTCTGCTCCAAGAATTTGACATTGAGATCCGCGATAAGACCGGAGCCCAGAATGTTGTGGCTGATCATCTTTCTAGATTGGACCCTGACCATATTGGACTTACTCTGCCGATTAATGAGATTTTTTCTGATGAGCACCTATTGGCAATTAATGTGGCAAGTGGACCTTGGTATGCCGACATTGCCAATTACCTTGCTTCTGGATCCCTTCCACGTGGTTGGCCTAAAAACCAGCGCGAGTGTCTCATGGCAGAAGCAAAGTATTATTTCTGGGATAATCCACTTCTTTTTGGGATAGGTGCTGATCAAATCATCTGCCGCTGTGTTCCTAACAGCGAATTCCCCAGTGTGCTATCCTTCTGCCACGATCAGGCCTGCGGAGGCCATTTCTCTGGGAGGAAAACTGCAGCCAAGGTGTTGCAGAGAGATTTCTTTTGGCCCTCCCTTCACCAGGATGCACACAATTATGTCGAGCATTGCACTAGGTGCCAGTCGTTAGGGTCAATGTCACGTCGTGACATGATGCCCTTACAACCCATCCTAGCTGCAGAAATCTTCGACATTTGGGGTATTGATTTCATGGGTCCCTTTCCCCCTTCCAACGACTTCGAATTCATTCTCGTGGCTGTTGATTATGTTTCAAAATGGATCGAGGCTATTCCCACGCGCCGTGCTGACCATGCTATATCCACTCGATTTGTCAAAGACCACATCTTTGCACGCTTTGGGATCCCTTGAGCCATTATCTCAGATGGAGGAAGCCACTTTACCCATGCTTCTTTTCGGGCACTTCTGAGGAAATACGGAGTCCACCATCGTATCGCATCCCCGTATCATCCTCAGACGAACGGCCAGGTAGAGGTGTCGAACCGGCAAATCAAGCAAATTCTCCAGAAAATGGTTCGGCCTGACCATAAGGATTGGTCCGACAAGCTGATTGACGCACTTTGGGCCTATCGGACCGCCTTCAAGGCTCCCCTTGGTATGTCTCCGTATAGAATCGTTTACGGGAAGCCTTGTCATTTGCCTGTGGAGTTGGAGCACCGCTCTTATTGGGTGGTTCGCCAATGTAACCTCGACCCAGACTTGTGTGGTCGAGAAAGGAAACTCCAACTCGAGGAGCTGGAAGAGCTCCGTCGTGAAGCCTATGATTCTACTTTAACTTTCAAGCAATGCACTAAGGCTTTTCACGACAGCCGTATTCGGCGGAAGGAATTTGAGTCATCTCAGCAAGTTTGGCTCTACAATGCTCGGCTCAAATTCTTTCCTGGGAAATTGAAGTCCAAATGGACTGGTCCTTTCCTGGTCTCGAGACCATTTCCTAACGGGGCCGTTGAAATTGAAGATCCCAAATCTGGGCATAAATTTACGGTCATTGGGCAGCGTTTGAAACCCTATCTTACTCAGGAACCTTCCCTCGTTGGAGAAACTGTGGCCCTGCTGGAGGGTAACTAATGTTGTGCCTCATCCTGAGTCCAGCTGGGATCGTTAAATTCAGCGCTCGTTGGGAGGCACCCCAACAACACTCACCATCCACCATCACTTTTCATGCCACTGTCACGCTCATTTCACTTTTCACTTCACCACCCACCATCCACCAACCCTACCACCCTGCTATATACCTTGCACCTCAGCTCTCGTTACCCGATCTTTCGTCCTTCCTCTACACTACCTTGCATGCATATGTGGACATAGCATCGTTTGGCATTAGGGGGTGGATAGGCATCCATAGGATCTGGGTATTTTATGGTATCATGCAGGCTCCATCTATCTATATATATGTAAAAAAAAAAAAATGGTGTTTAGTAATGATCTAAAAGCTGAAACAAAAATGCAATAAGTGTTTATGGATATTCAACCACTGTTTTGAAGACTTTCCAGGCCACAGAAGCTTGATACGCTTAGGCTCGGCTTAATTCACTTGAGCATTGACAAGATAGATCGGAATCTCTCCTAACTAAGGACGTGTTCTTGTACCTGAGACACCAGTACAGGATCCGTTGGTTTGCTTCTACTCGAGAGCCTAAGTAATCTTAGTTCACACTACACATATCAAGAAAGACCAGGTGAACATAAGATCCAACCCTAGTGTTCATTAGGGAAGGTGGAATCCTTACCTGTGCGCAGGTAGATTTTTTATCCCAGGCTTTAGTCTTGTGTTTAGGAGAGACTCTTTCCACCAAAAAGGAACGCTCCCACCAAAAGAAAAGTGTGCTCCTCCAAATAATGCTGTAAGAGATATACTGACACGTGTTTCAAAAAAAAAGTACAAATAAGTCAGTATATCTCACAAATGTCTGTAAAATCTTCTTACAAAAAAGTTATTCAGGGCAATTACCCTGTTTTCTTTGAGCCACAAATGTCAGAAAATGAGAGTTGAGTTTTTCGTCATCTTTTTAAGGGTCAATCCGAAGACACGAGCTGAAACTGGGACCAACCTGTACTTAAAAACTCATGAAACCCTAGGCTTGAGTCTTATTATTCATCTCGTCAGTCTTGATCCTTCACTATGCACAAGCCATAATCTCTTGAGCTCTCAAGTACAACAAAATCCTCCTGGGTCATGGAAATCGTACTTAAGGTTTAAATATCAAGAGTCCAGGTTAGTTGAGAGATGGTCTATGTCATGTAAGACTTAAAGTACTGGTAGTCTTCTCTGCAATTGGTTCTCACAATATCCAACAATAAACACACCTATGTCGCCTCAGGAGAAAATCTTCAGCTTAAAGAACAATTCTAAATACAATACAAAAAAAATGTTTTGCTAGGGACTAGCAAAAGATAGGCATAGGGGTATGATTGCACAGCAAAAATACACCAACAATTATGCTGTCTTGTGTTATTTCCTAGCATTACCAGTGCATATTAGGTATCCATAGTCGCATTTGTGAAAATACACGCATGCATGCATTTATTTGAGAGGGGATGAGAGTGAAATAAATGGCCTTGTAATTAACAAATTCTTCAAGTGCTGCCTTGTAAAATTCACCACCTTTTTATTTTTTTTTTTATTTGACTTTCTTCTCTGCGGCTGCATGGCTGGGCCGTCTTCGTGCCATTCCCTGCAGCAGCTTGCCCTGCAGCCGCATGCACAGCCAGGGCATGGCTGTGCATGCCTTCTTCCTCTTTAAAAAGGGCTCGGCTTCTTCTTTGCAAAGGGAGCCTGGTCCACACGCCAAAAACACAGCACCTTCCTTCCCTTCTAGGCCGTCTCCTCCCCTCTCCCCTCCATACGCAGCCTCTCTTCTCCTTGAAGAGCCACACTGCGGGCAGGAGCAACTCACAGTGGTGCACAACCACCACTGTGAGTCCCACCACCGCCCAGCTCATCAAAGAGCCGGTGGGCGTGGTGGTTCCCCGCTCTGATTGCACCATTTCCGCCATTGCCACAGGAGCTTCAAGCTTTGAAGCTCGAGCTCCGTAGCAGCAGCAGCATAGGCCACCGCACGCGCCTGCAGGCCGCCCTCACCCCTCTCCGCGCGCCCTGTTGCGAAGCACCACCCACAAGCCAGCAGTTGGCGCAACCTCTTCAGCGCGCGCGCCAGCTGCTCCACACCTCCCGCACTCACAGCACCGGGCACAGGCGGTCGCGTGAGCCGACCATGCACTGTAGCCACTGTTCACGCTAGTCAGTGGAACACTGTGGCTACAATGCGGTGACCGGTAAGTTTCTCACTTATCCGGTCACCTGGCGCGCCGCAACCTGCGCTAGCCCACGCCTGCGTCTTTCCTCGCGCCCGCTCCCGCGTGAGCCTTCGCCCGCGTACGCTCGCCCGCTTCAGCGTCCTCTCAACGCATAGCGCCTTCGCCCGCACCCACCTCTCCGCACAGTGCGCTGTGGTCTCTCCCCCACGCCCGCTCCCTCCTGCGTGTGCGCCTCTTCACGTGCCTACACGCCTGCGATGTGCGTGCGCTATCAGACGACGCCCTAAGGCTCCAGACGGCTTAACACGCACTTCTTCGCTCCAACAGAAGCGAGCTCTCTCTCTCTCTCACAGCACACACTCTCTCTCTCCTGCAGACACTTACACACACCCACACACTTATACACTAATATATACTTATATATATATACATACATATATATATATATTTATATACATATATATATCTATATATACTTATATCTATATGAAGACGTTGGGACAACCGGGTTTTATTGTTATAACGTTGTAGTATAGCCAGTTATTACCAACATTTCAAATATATAAAATTTTTTACTCGGAAAATAAAAGAGTTCCCGAGGTCGAACTCAGGGAGCAAGTTGTATTCTAGAGATATACATGTTTCTTTTACAAAAAATAAAGAAAGAGAGAGGGAAAGAATTTGTTGTCTTCTTTTCTCTTTGTTTTCTCCTCGTGATGTTCTTCTTTCTTTCTTTCTTCAGATCTCCTTCTTCTTTGTTCTGCAGAGGTGATGCTCTTCTTTCTTTCTTCAGATCTCCTTCTTCTTTCTTTTCTTTTTCAGCCAGGGACGTCACCCCTCCTTCTTTCTTCTTTTCCCTTCAGGCCGTCGTCTGATTTCCAAATCAGACGACTTAAACTGCCTATTGCTACAGTGTCTCCCTCAGCTTCCTTCTTCTTACGCGGTTCTTCTTCTTCACCTGTGCCTGCACACTTCAGAGCTTACGTCAGAGAACAAAACCTACTCTACCCTCTCCCCCCGCGTCTCTCTCTCTCTGAAACCACTCTTGGGAAAGCTCTCCCAGAGCTGCCGGGTAATCGGGTTCGGGTCACGCCCGGGTCCAGGCCCACCGGCGTGCGTGGTGGGCGAGGAGTGCAGGTCAGTCTTAAGTCGGGTCGGGTCGGGTCAGGTCCGCGGGGCGTGAGCGCGGACGAGACCGGGTAACCGGGCGGGTGAAGGGGACCTCACCCCGTGTGCTGAGGCAGTAAGCCTCCAGCACTTTTGCATCTTATATCGCTGCGCCTCTTCAGGCTTTTCCGAGGTGGGACTAAATGTCCCACCTCAATTGCGCGCCCGCAGCGGGGAAAGCAGCGGGAGATCGCGGCGTCACGCGAAGCCTTCTGCCTTAGCTGTGAGCCTGGTGTTCTGTCGAAACGCCTCGCAAGGCCTGGGAGTTGAATCTGGGCGTGGCGCTGAGCGTGGCGCGCCTGTAGCTGCAGGCGGAAGCAGCTCCTTCTGCACGGCAATGGCGGCGGAGGTCGGGTGGCCTGTTCACAAGAAAACGGCCTCTCGGCCTAATCAGAAAGTGCCGGGAGCTTCGCCAGGGTGCGGCGAAGCTCGTGTGGGTGGTGGCGAGGCGTGGGGCGGCGTGCAAGGGCTGCCCTAGGTCGGACTGTGGGTCGGAGGATGGGTTTGTTGGGGGAAGCGTTACGGAGGTGTGGAGTGGCAGTGAAGGGGTGGGGGGTGCTCAGTGTGATGAGGCGGAGGTTCGGTGAAGGTCGGCGAGGTGTGTGAGGCTGTGGAGCGATGGGAGCATCTCGCCGGAGGGTGGCCGGAGACGAAGGGGGTGACGATGGTCAGGGTCGGTCGAGAGCTTAATTGAATAAATTGAAAGCGGGGGAAGAAAGAGGAGAAGGGGAGTAGTTCTAGCTTACTTGCAGGGACGAAGGGGGAGGAACAGGGCGACAGTCGTATCGACTGTCGCCGGAGAAGACGATGCTCAGGGAAAGGGGCGGCGGCGAGCAGAGAGCCGGAGAGGCGCCAGCTGGGTGCGGCGTGGCGCGGGAAGAGCAGGGGAGGAAGTCTCTGCTGCTGGTATTGCGGCAGAGCGAAGAGGTGGAGGGGGAGGAACCGCCGGAGCTGGTGAGCGTCTGCCGGAGAGAGAAGAGAGGAAAGTTGGGGATTTTCTCCGTCAGATCCAAGCTGCCCCGGTCGGTGGAGCAACGGGGGGTATTTATAGGGATCAAAACAGGGAGGAAGGCGGAGGGAGACGACGTGTCTCCCTCGCCGGAGGATGGCCGGAAACAAAAACCCATACCGTCCGTGCGTTCGCACGGCCGGTATGGTGGGTTACAACGACCAAGGGGGTGTCCCTGCGACGGCTGACGACGCAGGGCACCCCTGGTTTACTTGCCAGGTCCCCCCCCTCACCCTGCGCGGCGCCATGCTCCGCGCAAGGTCGCCGGAGAATGGTGGTGGCAGGTTTTGCAGGGGGGACCTGATCGCAAAGAACGAAGGAGAGTTAGGGGCCAAAATGCGAGGGTTCAAAAGTTGAGGGCCAAAAAGTAAATATATGAGGACCAAAGTGTAAAGTTGGTCAAGGAGGTTTCTTCTTAGGCTCAAGTTTTTATACATGACTGATTAGGACCTAAGGAATCTGATGGTGAATTTCATTTCTATATTAAACCTTGTTTGACCGGTCAATTTATGCGAAAACCCAAATTAAGTTATTAATTGGGCATGGTTCTCAATGTAGGTCAAAATGGGTTCTGAAGGCCAAATTGAAGGTTCTAAACCCTAGAGATTATTTTTCTATGAATTTTAGAGGGTTTATTCTATTTTTACTTTGCCTTGAACCTCGTGAATTGAAGTGGGTTGTTTTAGGGTTACAGATTATCATTTAGTTTCTTGGAATTGCTGTAGCCCTTGCTAGATCATTTCATCCCACTTTTATTCTTATTAAGCTGCTTTGACCTATGTTTGGGCCCTGAATTACCCTGTATGCAGATTATACTGGTAAAATTGCATTTTTACCCCTTATGACTTGTTTTCTTCTCAAACTCAGAATTCTCTGAGTTAAGCCTTTCCTTGAGATATGTAGGAGCTTTTATCCTTTGTATTAGGCCAAAATGAGCTAGTTATGGCTCATGATGAGGTTCTCATCATACCCCCATGCCTAGCTTTTGCTAGTCCCTTAGCAAAAACTTAAGGTTTCAATCCCTTGTTCTAGACCATGAAGTTTTTAATAGTTTTAGATAAGTGCCTTTTTTATTTGAGCATAGATTAGGTTAGAATGCTGACCATAGGCCTAAAAGGTACTCTAGTACCAATCAAGATCCAAATCTGTCTAGCCTTAGCCTCAGTCTTTTAGCAAAGGTTTTTAAGGCCCACAAGAACTAACCTAAGGTTTATTGGACTTCGTGGTTAAAGCACCCGTGCTTGAAATGATTTTAGCCCTGGCTCAGTTCGCAGTGCGTTTTGTAAGAGAGAGATAGAAAGTTTTTCTGTTTGGAGAGTTTTCTCTCTCTTTTTCTTTTTAGTTCTAGCCTAGGATTGGCTTTTCAACACGGTCTGTATCAGATTCCTTGCTCCCATCATCAATTCTCAAGGGTTCCTGGCGATCGATGCTTCGAGATAGCACCGCCCATGGCAACCCCCGGAACCCTGGCTATTGAGATTTCGAGATAATCCCATCCATGGTGTTCCGTGGCCGAATCCAGACCCTGGCAATTGACACTTCGAGATAATGCCATCCATGGAATCTGAACCAGCAGAGTGCTTACATGCCCCTAGTAGGATATGTAAATATCCTAGGAGACAAGCACCGAGGAGATGATATTATGCTACGCATCTTCGAGGGGATTTCCCGCCTCTCCGCGCTGGGAACTCGTCCAAATCAACTTGTGTTGATCGGCCGCTCCTATTCTAGGTGTTCTTTTCAGAATTTTGCGACGCTTCTGCGTGATTCTGATTTTTACGCTTACTGAACCAGGCTGTGTGTGAGATTAGGGTGCTTAGGTTACTGAGTCCCGTAAACCAAAAATTAGTTAACGAGGCTGAATACTCCCTAAGCCTTAGACCTAATACTTCAGCTTTTCATTTTCCTCAACCTCTTGAGGAGTGTCCAGATCTTAATGGGTACTAAGAGTCTATTCAAGAATGCCTAAGGTTTGCGTTCTTACTAATCTCATTATGCACTTTTCAGTTATTTTCTTGAATGAGGTCTAGAACTTAGGTTAATTCCTTAGTTCCTTACTAATGACTATCACCTTTTCTTATAATTTTGTGCTCCTTTTTCATTTTGTTTCTCTTCTCCTTCTTCTTCACAAAATTTCCTTCTCCTTTTATTCTTTTTCGAAAAAATTTTTAATTTTTATGGTGTTTTTGGCATATGTGAATTTTTTTGTTTGAAACCTTTTCTTACAAGTTTTTGCACTTTCATACCCCCCCATGCCTAAGATTTGCAATGTCCTCATTGTAACCTAGGGGTTTTTATTCAACTAAGTTCATACATTAGGATAGCTGTTTTGATGAGTGAATGGGTCGGTGTGACTGTTGCGGACGATTTCTAATCTCAGATGCAAGCACCTGAGGTGGAGTCGGCTGTCCTAAAGTGTGAACTTCAAGTGCAAAAAGCTGTCAGAACAAGTTTCAGGTTTTCAAAGAGAATGACGGGCTGCCTCCCGTTGAGCGCTAAATTTGATGCCTTCAGCCAAGCGGGAAATGCGATGGAGAGGGGATGGTCAAATCAGCGGAGTTTTGTACGACAAGCACCTTGATTAAGAGCCTGGTTGGTCCAACCAGGTGCTTGTTCAGATCAACAGGCTGATGATGCAACCCAAACCCAATCAATCTGGTGGGTTGATAGATGTGGATAAAAAGGTGTGGAACCCACCATAAACTATGAAGCTCAGATAGATGTGGAAGTGTAAACGCAGGGTTTGGCAGAGTCGAATCAGCCTGGTCAGAGTAGGGACCCGTAGAATAATCAATGAATGACGCGGAAACCCTACGGGGGTGATCAGAGAATGATAGAGCATGGTATGTAGTCTGATCAATGTTCGAAACCCGATGTGGAAATGCAATCGGCTCGGTGAGAGGTGAATCTGAATAGAAATTGACTCCGGTTGCGGGTCGGGGTTTGGGAGAGGTTTTGATCCGTTCTATGTGTGCGGAAGAGGTGGCCATTGTGTACGAGGGCTCTTCTAGAAACAGATGATAGGTGGTTTTCTGTAGAGAGTCCTCTGGGTAACTATCAAATGCCGGAAGAGTGTCTGTAGGATGAAAGGAATCGGATTCAAGAAAAAATTTGGATTCTTGGTTGTAATCACTCTTGGCATTTTTTGTTTTTGGTTCCTGAGGATCGAAAAGGAATGATTCTGTGTTATCAGTGATCTCGGGAATCAGGACCTCAGAGTCGGAGTCAGAGTCATGTGAACTGAGGTCGTAGATAGACCTGGCGTGTTCAGGAAGGGGAATCTCTCCGCAATTATAGTCAGATTTGAAATTGTCGGAGAGTTGGCGAAAATGAGATTCATGATCATGAATTCCACCACAGCAAAAATCATCAAATGTGGAATCAGCAGCCTGATTGGGGTCTAGCCTATATGTCAATTCTGGGCTCGAAAAGGTATTCTGTCTAGGCTCAAGCTCCAAGCTGGTAGGATAGACCCAATTAAAATCCAACTCGTCCAACTCCTCAGTCTCTGTATCATAAATTGGCATGTTCTCTGGAAAATCGATCAGATTTCCTGAGGATGTTGGAGAGGGATATTCATCAAATAAAGACCCGGAATCATATTCTGCAAAAATTTGATCTTTCTCATAAGGGGCCTCATAATCTTCCCAATAAGTTTCAGATCTAGGTTCTAGGCTTAGGATGTGGGTAGAATTATTAGAACCTAAGTCCGAATAATCTTCGAGGGCCACCTTATCAAAATAAGGGGCGGAATTTATACCCTCAGAAGGTTCAATTCTGATCTCATTATTGCAGGAGTTTTGAAATTCTAGGCTTGGCAATTCATGGTCTAAGTTTGGCTCATCATTGTGTTCTCCTGCAATATCCCAACCTAATTCAACATTGTCTTCTATCTGGGTTGGGATTTTACAACCACTTTGTGCCTCAATCCCGAGATCTGGGAAACTGGATTGTTCCTTAATACTGTTCCAAGATGGTTCATCCTCTGTTTCTGGTATATACGGGTATTTCTGGTTGATAATTTGTTCTACTGATTTCATCATTTCTACCCGTTTCATAAGGGCATCTTGGTGTTGTTCCCAAAGTACAGGATTTGTCAAGCATTGAAGGTATTCAGATTGGTGTAATTTTTCCATCTCAATGTATCCTGTCATGAGCATATCTCGGGTTGATCCTTTTGAAATTTCAGTCAATAGAATTTGGGCACAGTTTATGATGAAAGCTGTGGTTGTTGGGACATCAACCTGAATGTTTTCTACTGGTGTTGAGGGTTTGATTTCATAGATTTCAAGGGCATCCTCAATCATCTTATCTTTCATGGATCTCAGATATTCAGGTTTTTTGAATGGTAGTCTTGCTAGGTAATTAGGCTGCATAATTGGATCAGGTGGTGGAATCAAGATATAGAATCAAAGTTTGAATCAAGATGGAAGAAGGGGATTTTGTTCAGAATCAGAGGAGAGAGCGGCTATGTGAATGATTTCTGCAAAAACAAAGGAGCCGAGGCTTAGCCTCGGGGAGAGTGAATTTCTATAGGAGGTTTCAAGGACCTCCTAAAAAATACTGAAGGGCTGGATGAGATAAGCAGGTGCTGGACCCAATCAAGACACCCAAAAATTGTTGGGTGACTATAGAGGTTCGGGGCAGATGGACCCCTTGATCAGAAAGATCGTCCACCTGAGAATTACCTGGGCAGCCAGAGAGGGAGAGTCCCGCGAAGACCCCTACACGGTAGAGCGTCCCCACGGGTTACAGGGTTTCCCCCACCCGACCTCTCTTGTCACTGCGGTTCCAGGTAGACCAGAATGGGGATCTTGACCTCTTAAGTCTACCAATTTTAAGATCAGGGTGCTTAAGGTTTCACTTAACTTTAGTCTTTTAAGTGCAAAGAGTGACCTAATTTAAGGTTGGTTGACCCAAGGGGTCAACTTTACCTCTTGTTTTCTTTGAGAGCTTTTAGGTCCTGTCTTTTAGGGTTCAAGTGTTTAGAGAGCCAATTGTTTTAGGTTTTCCTTTGAATAGGTATTTTCAATCAATGGTTTAGGCACACTTCTTTTGGATTTTCTCCATTCTTGATTTAAGTAGTGTGTCTCCAAAACCCTAATGTTGAATCTTTGAGACTTTGAGTCCCGGTCGTTCATCTCTGGGAGGCGTTGTTTTTGTTTTTGAAATCGATCTTAAAGCTGCTCTACTTTATTTAAACGACATGCTGGTGCATAATATATAGGCGGTTAAAGAACAGGCACTTAAATCACGCAAATATGATAATCATTCAGCTCAAGGTGATTTCCAACACATAAGATATATATATATATATATATATATATATATATATATATATATATATATATATATATATATATATATATATATATATATATAATGAAATTTCATTCATCATGGGAGAGTTGTTGCACAAGGAAATCTAGAGGAAAGCTTATACATGAATGCTTAAAATTAAATCTAACTACCAGAAAACGATTGCATACAAGAATCAACGGGGGGATTTCGCATGCATCATTGGGGGAGAAGTAAGACTACTCTACTAAGCAGTAAATGAAAGCAATAAAAATTATGAAGAGCATGATTTAGAGCTAGAAGAATAGAGGGCATTCAGGGGTGGTCCCCGATAGCCTTGGAGTGGTCGAGAGGAGAATGAGGGGCGGCCAATGTAGCTTAGGCCAACCCTTGGAGAGAAGTAGGGTTGATTCAGCATCCCGGCATGGTGTCCTCCATGGTGGTGGTAGTGAGCTCGTGGAGGTGGAGTGAGTGGCTAGGTGGAGGTGGCGTGAATGGCACCAATGGAGAGCAATTGCCAAGGGAGTGAATGGTTGCAAATGGCCACCCAAGGGGTCTTTTTATAGACCTAAGGGAAGCTCTCTAGAGAATTATGGAATTCTCTAGAGAGGCCTATGGTGGGAGCTCGTGGGAGAGTGAGAGAGAGAGGGTGGATGGTGGTTTTTAGATCCACCAAATGTGGATCTAAAAATTGAATGGCTCTTGGTTGCTATTTTTGGCAACCAAGGCAACCACACATGGTAGAGAGTTCTAGAGAACTCTAGGCTAGATATTTTCGTGTGGATGGTGTGTGTGGGTGTGTGTGGGTCGAAACTTAGGTGGCTAGGTTGATTAGGTTAGGTTCTAGTGGGTATAGGTCAAGATATGTCTCAAATTAGGGTTATAAACCCTAATTCACTAAGGTAAAGTGCAATTAAACATAAGACAAGTTTAATTGGGTGTGTGAAAACTTAATTGAGAGTAAAACAACTCAATTAAGTCAGGTCTAGGTCAATTGGACTCTCACTAAGTCCAATTGGATAGTGTGTGCTGAGATCAGGGCTCAATTGGATTCAATGAGTCCAATTGAATAGGCTGATGGAATTGACTAAGATCCAAGTCAATTAGGTTTAGTGAGGACCTAATTAGGTCCTTAGGGAGGTTTAGAGGTGATGTACTAGGGTTATGGCACCTTAATTTAGGTTCCTATGGGGTTGGAATTGGGTTTAGGGACCTAGAGATTCAAGATCAAGGCTTAAATCTCAAAATAGGAATTGGTGAGCAGTATCAGACGTCTAATTATAGAATCAGACGTCTTATACTCAAAAATCAGAAGTCCAGACTTGTTGTCTGGACGTCCAATCAGAGTCAGGAAGGATTTCGAGTTTGAAGTGTGCGGGAGTTGGCTAAGGGTCCTGGACGTCTTAAAACTTATCTGGACATCCAGAGAAGAGTTGGAACTAGGGTTTTAGGGCTTCCTAGGGTGTTGTGACCTAATCTAAGGGTGGCTAAGGCTTGGGGAAGTCTCTAGGCTATCTTAGGGCTAGGATGAACCTAAGCTCTTCACATTTTATTGCTTTATTCCTACTTAATAGAATAGCAAACTTTTAACCCCCTTACATTATTATTCTTACATCTAAACTAGGCATTCTGCTCCAGCTCTGCTACAACTCCTGTTATTCCTGATCCAGCTTCAGATCCAGCTCCTGATCAGCTTATTCCCTACAATCAACATAATGCACTTAATCAACACATTATAATATTATTTTATGCATAGCTAAAGGAAAGCAGTAAAGAAGCATATAATGCGTATGCATGCATGAATAACCCTAACTTATGCTAAGTCCTAGCCTAATTTAGGTCAATTAAGACCTATGATTGCTGCGCAATCAATCCTTAACCACAGATACGACCTTCTCAGGGGTATGTTCATCAGATTCTGCAAGCTCTGAGCATTCCACCGGGATTTCAGGCTAATCCTGCTGCAGCACCTCACTCTTATGTCCCTATTGCGAACCCTCCTCCACCTTTTGATCCCACTGGACCCGCATCATCCAATGCGATCACTACAAGGAGTGGCAAGTAGACTGTCGATCCACCTCGACCTGATCCTGGCCCGTCTTCTTCATCGCCCTCTCATTCGGGATGCGCACCGCATTCGCGAGAGAACGATACCCCCAAATTGGTGCCAGAATCAGTCACATTCCTTGAGGCTCTACTGAAGGAGCCAAAAGGCAAGAAGAAGGATACACAGGCCTTTGATAACCTACGTAATTTGTTCAGGGATGTTGAAATCAAGGTACCCCTGCTAGAGGCTATCGACCACATACCTACTGTCACCCGATTTTTCAAAGACTACACAACACCCAGGCGACAGTCAAAGAAAACTAAGAATCCAGTGGTTCTCTCGCCTCATGCGAGTTGTGCTATACTGTAAAATCTACCACCGAAGCAGAAAGATCCGGGCACACCGCTTATTTCCTGTAGCATCCAAGGCTACAATTTTAACCGTGCCCTGCTTGATATAGGATCTTCCATCAATCTTATACCAACCATCATGCTCGAAAAATATTCCTTGGGAATTCTGAAACCCACCCCTGTCACGTTACAGTTGGCAGATCGTTCTGTCAAAATTCCAAAGGGTGTGGTGGAAGACGTGGTGGTTAGGGTCAACAGTCTCTGTTTTCCTGTTGACTTTCTTGTTTTAGATATGGAAGTTCCTAGCTCACTTTCTGATTGTCCGATCATCCTTGGTCGACCTTTATTGGCCACAGTCTGTGCCCATATCGACTGCGAGTCGGGCTGTTTTGAGATTGCCGTTGGATCTGAAAAGCTCAAGCTAAACATCTTCAAGGCAGCCAAGAACTTTGATTACGATTACATCGAGGATGACACGTCTGACGAGGACATGGCCGTCAATGCATGTATAGGACTAATTGGGACTTATTCTAACTGCTGCGGATTACCCTTAAACACTGAAGATTGCCTGACCGACACATATTGTGACGTTCCCCCATCTCTCCCTATTCTCGTACCTTCTCCTGGTCAAACTTCTGACGAGGTTTTCTTTTCTTCCCATACCTTGTGGTCTGAGTCATATCCGGACTACTCACTGTCGGTCCTCACTCTTGAAGATCGGATTGCCCTTTCTTTCCTGCCAAATCAGGCAGAGTTGCAACTCCACACTGGGACCTTGAACCCAGATACTACTCACTGGGGCTATTCCTTTTTGGCTCCATCTATCCAAGAAGCCCCTCTTCTTGGCCAATCTAAGGGCCAACTTCTTCCTCCTGACTTATTTTCTGATCCGCCTGGGACACTCTCGTCCCAAGAAATGCCAGATCTTTCACCATCCACTCCCGAGCTGAAAGAGCTGCGTAGTACACTTAAGTGTGTTTTCCTAGGGCCAAATGAAATGCTCCCTGTAATCATCAGTTCACAAAACGAAGGTCCTTATGGAACACAAGGCAACCATTGGATGGTCTCTATCAGACTTATCTGGCATTAACCCCTCCTACTGCACTCACCGTATATATACGGAGGACGAGGCTTGACCTTCCTGCGAGGTGCAGCGACGTCTCAACCCTAACATGCGGGAGGTCGTTAAGAAGGAAATCATTAAGTGGCTGGATGCGGGTATAATTTACCTAATCAACGATAGACCCTGGGTGAGTCTGATTCACGTTGTGCCCAAAAAGGCGGGACTCACATCCGTGTCAATGACAGGGGTGAATCCATCCTTACACGCACTCCTACATCTTGGAGAGTGTGTGTAGATTATAGGAAACTCAATGCTGCAACTAAGAAAGATCACTTTCCGCTACCTTTCATTGACTAAGTCCTGGAGCGGGTAGCGGGAAATAAATTTTTCTGTTTCCTGTATGGATTCTTAGGATATAACTAGGTGTCAATTGACCCCTGGAACCAAGAGAAAACCACTTTTACCTGCCCCTTCGGCACCTTTGCATTTAGAAGGATGCCGTTCGGACTTTGCAACGCGCCAGCAACTTTCCAGAGATGTATGTTGGTGATATTTCATGACATGGTGGGTGACTTTCTCGAGGTCTTCATGGATGACTTTTTGGTCTTTGGACCATCTTTCGAAGAATGTCTTGCCAACCTGACCCGTATCCTTAGCAGATGTATTGATGTAAACCTCATGCTTTCCTGGGAAAAAAGTCATTTTATGGTACACGAGGGAATTGTTCTCGGACATATCATCTCCGATAGGGGTATCGAGGTTGACCGAGGTAAGCTTGATGTAATTCCTGATTTACCTGTGCCTATCTCTATCAAACAAATCCGCTCCTTCCTAGGACACGTCGGTTTCTATAGGAGATTCATCAAAGATTTCTCCAAGATTTCTCGACCGTTAACTCATCTCCTATTGACCGACGTACTCTTTGATATGGGCCCCGACTGCATACGAGCATTCATGCAGCAGCGTAATGCTGTCACCAAGGCCCCTGTTCTCCAACCACCTGATTGGTCCCTCGACTTTGAATTGATGTGTGACGCTTTCGACCTTGCAGTCGGAGCCATCCTGGGACAAAGACACGATAGACACCCCCTTCGTGGTGTACGACACCAGTAAGACGTTGGACGAGGCCCAACGTAATTACACTACCACTGAAAAAGAACTACTGGCGATCGTCTTTGGGCTGGAGAAATTCCGCTCTTACCTTCTGGGCTCACATGTTATTGTTTTCGCTGATCACGCGGCCATTCGCCATCTCATGCACAAGAAGGATGCCAAGCCTAGACTGATTCGTTGGATCCTTCTGCTCCAAGAATTTGACATTGAGATCCGCGATAAGACCGGAGCCCAGAATGTTGTGGCTGATCATCTTTCTAGATTGGACCCTGACCATATTGGACTTACTCTGCCGATTAATGAGATTTTTTCTGATGTGCACCTATTGGCAATTAATGTGGCAAGTGGACCTTGGTATGCCGACATTGCCAATTACCTTGCTTCTGGATCCCTTCCACGTGGTTGGCCTAAAAACCAGCGCGAGTGTCTCATGGCAGAAGCAAAGTATTATTTCTGGGATAATCCACTTCTTTTTGGGATAGGTGCTGATCAAATCATCTGCCGCTGTGTTCCTAACAGCGAATTCCCCAGTGTGCTATCCTTCTGCCACGATCAGGCCTGCGGAGGCCATTTCTCTGGGAGGAAAACTGCAGCCAAGGTGTTGCAGAGAGATTTCTTTTGGCCCTCCCTTCACCAGGATGCACACAATTATGTCGAGCATTGCACTAGGTGCCAGTCGTTAGGGTCAATGTCACGTCGTGACATGATGCCCTTACAACCCATCCTAGCTGCAGAAATCTTCGACATTTGGGGTATTGATTTCATGGGTCCCTTTCCCCCTTCCAACGACTTCGAATTCATTCTCGTGGCTGTTGATTATGTTTCAAAATGGATCGAGGCTATTCCCACGCGCCGTGCTGACCATGCTATATCCACTCGATTTGTCAAAGACCACATCTTTGCACGCTTTGGGATCCCTTGAGCCATTATCTCAGATGGAGGAAGCCACTTTACCCATGCTTCTTTTCGGACACTTCTGAGGAAATACGGAGTCCACCATCGTATCGCATCCCCGTATCATCCTCAGACGAACGGCCAGGTAGAGGTGTCGAACCGGCAAATCAAGCAAATTCTCCAGAAAATGGTTCGGCCTGACCATAAGGATTGGTCCGACAAGCTGATTGACGCACTTTGGGCCTATCGGACCGCCTTCAAGGCTCCCCTTGGTATGTCTCCGTATAGAATCGTTTACGGGAAGCCTTGTCATTTGCCTGTGGAGTTGGAGCACCGCTCTTATTGGGTGGTTCGCCAATGTAACCTCGACCCAGACTTGTGTGGTCGAGAAAGGAAACTCCAACTCCAGGAGCTGGAAGAGCTCCGTCGTGAAGCCTATGATTCTACTTTAACTTTCAAGCAATGCACTAAGGCTTTTCACGACAGCCGTATTCGGCAGAAGGAATTTGAGTCATCTCAGCAAGTTTGGCTCTACAATGCTCGGCTCAAATTCTTTCCTGGGAAATTGAAGTCCAAATGGACTGGTCCTTTCCTGGTCTCGAGACCATTTCCTAACGGGGCCGTTGAAATTGAAGATCCCAAATCTGGGCATAAATTTACGGTCATTGGGCAGCGTTTGAAACCCTATCTTACTCAGGAACCTGCCCTCGTTGGAGAAACTGTGGCCCTGCTGGAGGGTAACTAATGTTGTGCCTCATCCTGAGTCCAGCTGGGATCATTAAATTCAGCGCTCGTTGGGAGGCACCCCAACAACACTCACCATCCACCATCACTTTTCATGCCACTGTCACGCTCATTTCACTTTTCACTTCACCACCCACCATCCACCCACCCTACCACCCTGCTATATACCTTGCACCTCAGCTCTCGTTACCCGATCTTTCGTCCTTCCTCTACACTACTTTGCATGCATATGAGGACATAGCATCGTTTGGCATTGGGGGGTGGATAGGCATCCATAGGATCTAGGTATTTTATGGTATCATGCAGGCTCCATCTATCTATATATATGTAAAAAAAAAAAATGGTGTTTAGTAATGATCTAAAGGCTGAAACAAAAATACAATAAGTGTTTATGGATATTCAACCACTGTTTTGAAGACTTTCCAGGCCACAGAAGCTTGATACGCTTAGGCTCGGCTTAATTCACTTGAGCATTGACAAGATAGATCGGAATCTCTCCTAACTAAGGACGTGTTCTTGTACCTGAGACACCAGTACAGGATCCGTTGGTTTGCTTCTACTCGAGAGCCTAAGTAATCTTAGTTCACACTACACATATCAAGAAAGACCAGGTGAACATAAGATCCAACCCTAGTGTTCATTAGGGAAGGTGGAATCCTTACCTGTGCGCAGGTAGATTTTTTATCCCAGGCTTTAGTCTTGTGTTTAGGAGAGACTCTTTCCACCAAAAAGGAACGCTCCCACCAAAAGAAAAGTGTGCTCCTCCAAATAATGCTGTAAGAGATATACTGACACGTGTTTCAAAAAAAAAGTACAAATAAGTCAGTATATCTCACAAATGTCTGTAAAATCTTCTTACAAAAAAGTTATTCAGGGCAATTACCCTGTTTTCTTTGAGCCACAAATGTCAGAAAATGAGAGTTGAGTTTTTCGTCATCTTTTTAAGGGTCAATCCGAAGACACGAGCTGAAACTGGGACCAACCTGTACTTAAAAACTCATGAAACCCTAGGCTTGAGTCTTATTATTCATCTCGTCAGTCTTGATCCTTCACTATGCACAAGCCATAATCTCTTGAGCTCTCAAGTACAACAAAATCCTCCTGGGTCATGGAAATCGTACTTAAGGTTTAAATATCAAGAGTCCAGGTTAGTTGAGAGATGGTCTATGTCATGTAAGACTTAAAGTACTGGTAGTCTTCTCTGCAATTGGTTCTCACAATATCCAACAATAAACACACCTATGTCGCCTCAGGAGAAAATCTTCAGCTTAAAGAACATTTCTAAATACAATACAAAAAAAATGTTTTGCTAGGGACTAGCAAAAGATAGGCATGGGGGTATGATTGCACAGCAAAAATACACCAACAATTATGCTGTCTTGTGCTATTTCCTAGCATTACCAGTGCATATTAGGTATCCATAGTCGCATTTGTGAAAATACACGCATGCATGCATTTATTTGAGAGGGGATGAGAGTGAAATAAATGGCCTTGTAATTAACAAATTCTTCAAGTGCTGCCTTGTAAAATTCACCATCTTTTTATTTTTATTTTTATTTGACTTTCTTCTCCGCGGCTGCATGGCTAGGCCGTCTTCGCGCCATTCCCTGCAGCAGCTTGCCCTGCAGCCGCATGCACAGCCAGGGCATGGCTGTGCATGCCTTCTTCCTCTTTAAAAAGGGCTCGGCTTCTTCTTTGCAAAGGGAGCCTGGTCCACACGCCAAAAACACAGCACCTTCCTTCCCTTCCAAGTCGTCTCCTCCCCTCTCCCCTCCATACGCAGCCTCTCTTCTCCTTGAAGAGCCACACTGCGGGCAGGAGCAGCTCACAGTGGTGCACAACCACCACTGTGAGTCCCACCACCGCCCAGCTCATCAAAGAGCCGGTGGGCGTGGTGGTTCCCCGCTCTGATTGCACCATTTCCGCCATTGCCACAGGAGCTTCAAGCTTTGAAGCTCGAGCTCCGTAGCAACAGCAGCATAGGCCACCGCACGCGCCTGCAGGCCGCCCTCACCCCTCTCCGCGCGCCCTGTTGCGAAGCACCACCCACAAGCCAGCAGTTGGCGCAGCCTCTTCAGCGCGCGCGCCAGCTGCTCCACACCTCCCGCACTCACAGCACCGGGCATAGGCGGTCGCTTGAGCCGACCATGCACTGTAGCCACTGTTCACGCTAGTCAGTGGAACACTGTGGCTACAGTGCGGTGACCGGTAAGTTTCTCACTTATCCGGTCACCTGGCGCACCGCAACCTGCGCTAGCCCACGCCTGCGTCTTTCCTCGCGCCCGCTCCCGCGTGAGCCTTCGCCCGCGTACGCTCGCCCGCTTCAGCGTCCTCTCAGCGCATAGCGCCTTCGCCCGCACCCACCTCTCCGCGCAGTGCGCTGTGGTCTCTCCCCCACTCCCGCTCCCTCCTGCGTGTGCGCCTCTTCACGTGCCTACACGCCTGCGATGCGCGTGCGCTATCAGACGACGCCCTAAGGCTCCAGACGGCTTAACACGCACTTCTTCGCTCCAACAGAAGCGATCTCTCTCTCTCTCTCACAGCACACACTCTCTCTCTCCTGTAGACACTTACACACACCCACACACTTATACACTAATATATACTTATATATATATACATATATATATCTATATATACTTATATCTATACATTTAGTAGTACCTATATAACTAAGTATTAGTATACATACATACATACATATATATATTTATATATATACTTATACACATATATATATACATATATATTTACATATATACATATACTTGTATATATATATTATTACCTATATAACTAAGTATAAGTATAGATACATACATACATATATATATATATATATATATATATATATATATATATATATATATATATATATATATATATATATATACTTATACATACATATATATATATATATATACTTATACATACATATATATATATATATATACTTATACATATATATATATATACAAATATACACACACACAGATATATATATACACACATACATATCTATCTACATATATTACTATATATATATATACATATATATCTATACATCTATATAGTTATATATACATACATATACATATATATATATATATATATATATATATATATACACATATATAAGTACACATATACCTATATAATTATAACCATATATATATATATATATATATATATATATATATATATATATATATATATATATATACATATAGATATATATATTTATATATATACATATATATATATATATATTTTTTCATATCACTTACCATATGTTGTATCGTAGGAATATCTGCACTAGTTGCTGATATTCCCCGATACACGCGTACAGAAAGCGTGTTCGCACTCATCTTCCACCAATCCACCTTACACTCCACGCGGCACTTCGTCCTGTTGGTTGCGTCTTTCTAGACGATGACCGACTCGACACCGTGCTACACGCCATCTCCACCCCCACCCCTTTATACATATATAATATATACATATAGATATATACTATATTTACTTTATTTCTGTTTCTCTTTCCTGCCAGTAAAAAGATAAAAAAAATATAAAAAAGAGAAACGATAATCCTTGACTTGTAGGTACTCAGTCTTGCGAATAGCAAGACCAGTTTTGAACCCTAATTTGGCTCCAAGCCAAGAACCTGATTTTGAGGGTGTACCTCAAGGACAAAAATTATCAGAAAAACACCAAAAACATAATAAGCGAACGGAAGAGATTCGTTGTAGGAAAGGCGTAGAAACTTATTCACTTCTAATCCCACTTCCCTGAGTTCGACCCTGGGCCTAAAAGTGACCAAGATAAAATCAAATAGGATAGGTAGAAAAAAATTTGTAAAGAGATGGTTAGGCTCGATTTAGGTTAACCACTATACGCATTTCAACGATAAAATCACCGTATTAACACAACCTATTCGGGCCCGACCATACATCCTTTTCAATATGCGCCCGAGACCAGGCCCACTGGCGTGCAGTGGTGGGTGAGGTGTGAGGTCGGGTTAGGTCACCAGATCCGCGGGGGGTGGTCGCGGATGAGGCATCGGGTCGGGTGAGAGGGGACCTCACCCCGTGAGTTGGAGGCGATAAGCCCTATGCAAAAATTCCTTTTATGTGGCTTTGGCGCTCTAGATGTTTCCTAGGTGGGACTATCTTTCCGCCTCTTTCATGCGTGCCTGCAGCAGAGAAGCGTCGCTCGATTGCACATACGGGGATGGCTCTTGCCTTCAATTGATCACCTGGGGATGTTTCAGAGAGTCCCCCAGTCAACCTGGGACTGGATCCTAGAGTGGGCACGGCCTGGAAGAAGTTTGCAAGCAAGCTTCCTGCCATGAGTCAATGGCGGCGAACCCCTGGATGTGAAATCACACAAACGGCCTCGCGGCCACGTTAAAAAGCTCAGGGAGCTTCACCAAGGTGCGGTGAACATGTAGAGGTGGTCGGCGCGGCGTGGGACAGCCGAGGTAGCGTGCCTAGGGCACACTGCGGCGGTGCTGAGTAGGTGTGTTCGGGGGTGCTTGTGGGTGAGTGGCGGAGTGTTGTGAGTAGGGGGTTACGTTAAGTGAATCAAGGCGGAGCTTATGGACCGGTCGGTGAAGAGGGAGGTGGCCTGTGGTGGTGGAGTGGACTCGCTGGAGTGGTGGCTGGAGGTGAAGGGGATGATGGTGGTGGAGTGCGGCAGTAGTCATTTGAGGGAAATAAATAGGGAAAAATAGAGTAGAGGGTGAGAGGATTTATCTCAAAGTGAAGAGACGAAGGGGGAGGCAGGGATGGCTGTCGGCACGTATCGCCGACGCCGGAGATGAAAGTGCTCAGTGAGGGAGGTCGATGAGGACGAAGGGGAGGTAGGAGCGTCGACGGGTGCGGCGCGACGCGTAAGAGCGAAAGGAAGAGAAACCTGCCACCGGTATTATGGCTAGGCGACGAGGGAGAGTGGGGGAAGTCGCTGGAGCTTGATGAGAAGTTCGGTCGGAGGAGGAGAGATTAAATTGAGGGGTTTCTCCAGCTGAATTCAAGCTTGGGAGATGTGGAATGAGTTGGGGTTTCATAAATAGGTCCTGCAGGTCGGGTTTATGCTTGGAAGCCAAGCTTCCAGGCACAACAAGTTCACTGGAAGAGGAAACTCAAGAGAGACCCAAATCTCTCATGCATTTGCATGAGAGATTTAGTACCAAATAGGGCTTCTAATTGGGCTCACACTGGAGGAGATTTCTCAGAGAATCTCCTTTTCAATTTTGAAGGGGATTCTCCGAGAGATCAGGGAGAAATCACCCTTTCAAACTTGCCGGAGTAGGATTCCCTCCGTTATAATGGCAGAGGGACCGAATTGCAAAGAATGAAGAAGAAGATAGGGGGTCAATTGTAAGGGTTTTGAAATCTAGGGGTAGAAATGTAATTGGGCTTAACCTATTTGCAAAGTGGGTCATGATGAATTCCCCTTAGGCCCAAATTTTGGTACAAATCTAATTTGGACATAAGGAATCCAATAATGAGGTTGGATTTTGGGTTTGACCATGTTTGGCTGGGTAATTTATGTAAGAACCCAATTTAGGGTAAACATTTGTCTGAGACCCCATTTTAGGATAAAAATTAGATTTTAATGGCCAAATTGAAGGTGCTAAACCCTAGGGAATATTTTTCTATGATTTTTAGAGGGCTTAGGTGAATTTTATTCTGACCAAAACCTTGTTAAATCAAGTGGATCATTTTTAGGGTTACAAGAAGTCATTTAATTTCCAGCATTCACATGAACCATTTTCTGTTTGAACCAACCCACTTTTTATTTTGTTAAGACTATTTGACCTGTGTTTAGCTTATGAGAACCCATTCTTGCACTGCAATGTTAAAATTACAGTTTTACCCCTTGTTTCTTGCTTTTCTCTCAAAATGGTTATTTAGTGAATTAGGATCTCCAGTTGGTTATGTAAAAGCTTGTGGTTCTCTTTTATGGGTCAAAATGAGCTAGTTAGGGCTCATGATGGTGTTCCCATCAAGAGCTCTCAGCCGTTGGATCAAGATCTGATGGTTAAGAATTGATGATGAAGATGATGAGGGGGTGCCTCCCAATTGCTGCTGGTCGGTGTTGGGTGGCCAGGATGGCGCCACGTGGCGCCAATTGAGCCGTCCATCTTCTTATTTTTGTAGAGGGTGCTACAGATCTTTGATCAAGATGATTCTCGCGTTGCCGAACTGCGATCGTCGCTCCGGATCCATCCTTTAATTTCTTACTAATGACTCTCTTCTTTTTCTTTTCATTTTGTGCTCCTTTTTTTTTGACATTTTACACTTTTCCCCTTTTTCTCCTCATGATTTGTACGGCCTCAAAATTTTCTCCCCCCTCAGAATTTTTTTGTTCTTTTTCAAGAATTTTTTCATTTTTCTTTTTTTTTTGTGTTTTTGGGATATGTGATTTTTTTGTTGAAACCTTTTCTTGTGAGATGAGTTTTCACGACGTTTTGCACTTTCATACCCCCCCATGCCTACGATTTGCAATGTCGCCATTATAAATTAGGTGGGTTCGAGTTCAGCGTAGATCATTCATTAGAACAGGTTTTTGGGTGGGCGAACAGGTCGAGGTGACTGTTGCGAATGATTTCAAAACTCGGGTGCGGGTACCTGAGGTGGGGTTAGCTGTTTTAATGGATGAACCGTAAAGTGCAATATGAATTCAGCGTAGGAATGTCAAGAATGGTTTCAGGTTTTTCAGAGATGACGGGTTGCCTCCTGTTAAGCACTGAGTTTTAGGCCATCGGCTGGGCGCAATGAGCTTAGGGAGAATGGAGGGTAAAGGATATCTCAGCCAACTTTGTATCGGTCAGGTTAATGAATGGTTTGAGTCTCTCATTGTTCACGACGAAAGGTTCCGAATCATGGTTGAGTGGACTGATCTCGACGGCTCCATTTCTAAAGATTCGTCAGACGAGGTAAGGTCCGATCCATTTTGATCGTAGTTTACCTGGGAACAGTTTAAGCTTGGCATCAAAGAGTAGGACTTTTTGACCAGGATGGAAGATCTTTTGGGATATGTGCTTGTTGTGAAAGGCTTTAACCCATTCTTTGTAAATTCGCGAGTTCTCATACACGTCGTGGAGTAATTCATCGATCTCGCTCATTTGAAGCTTTTTATGGGTTCCTACCTTAGAAAGATCTAGGTTGTAGTTTCGTACTACCCAATAGGCTTTGTGCTCCAATTCGACGGGGAGGTGACATGCCTTCCCGTACACCAATATGAAGGGAGACATACCTAATTGGGTTTTGTGAGCGGTCCTATAAGGCCACAAAGCTTTCGGAAGTCGGGATGACCAGTCCTTCCTGTTAGGTCAAATAGTAACCTGGAGGATTTTCTTGATCTCTCGATTTGATAGCTCAGCTAGACCATTAGTTTAGGGGTGGTACGAAGTAGAGATTCGGTGCGACACCCCGTATTTGGTCATCAGTGATCTGAACTGAGCATTAGTGAAATGGGTCCCTCCATCAAAGATTATAGCACGTGAAATCCCAAACCATGAAAAGATGTTCTAATGAATGAATTTGATAACCACCTTATGATCATTGGTTCGGGTTGGAATGGTTTCGATCCATTTGGATACGTAGTCAAAGCGAGTAGAATGTACTCAAAGCCGTCCGAAATAGGAAAGGGTCCCATAAAATCAATCCCCCATATGTCGAAGATTTCGTATACGAGAATCGGCTGTAAGGGCATCATATCACGATGGCTGATGTTTGCTATGGTCTGGCAACGAGTGCATGTTCTACAGTGATTGTATGCATCTTTGAAAAATGTGGGCCAATAGAAGCCACACTGGAGGACTTTCGCTGCGGTTTTATGACCTGAGAAATGTCCACTGCATGCCTGGTCATGGCAGACGGACAAGATGTCCTAAATTTCCGCTTCCGCGACACATCGTCGAATGATTTGATCAGCACCGATGAGAAAAAGATACGGGTCTTCCCAGAAGTGATACTTGGCATCGGAAAGTAATTTGTCCTTCTTGGCCTTCCGCCAATCGGACGGGATCTGATGTGATGCCAGGTAGTTTACTATATCAGCAAACCATGGAAGCCCTATATTGATAGTCAGGAGGTGCTCATCAGGAAAATGTTCCGTAATGGGTCCGGAAGGGTCGATGATCTCAGAAGGAAGGCGGGACAAGTGATCAGCTACCATATTTTGTTTTCCCACTTTGTCATGAATCTCGAGATTAAACTTTTGCGATAGCAAGATCCAGCAGATTAATTGAGGTTTCGCATCCTTCTTCGCAAGGAGATGCCTCATAGCTATGTGATCCGAGTAAATGATAACATGGGAACCTAGGAGATATGATCTGAACTTTTCCAGGGCAAATACTATGGCTAGTAGCTCTTTCTCAGTAACCGTGTAGTTACGCTGAGCCTCGTCAAGTGTCATGCTAGCGTAATAGATGACCACATCTATTACGAACTGCGAATAGATGTAGTTCCCGCATCTATTCTTACATATTTTTCCCGCATTACTTACATATTTTTCTAATTTATCTTTCTTCTTCGATTTATTGTCTTACAAGAACCCGGTCGAGGAGCTAAAGGTGGTAGCTTGGAGTAAAGTGTGGGTAGAGACATTTGTAAGTTTTCCCCCACCATCCCTACCCTAGATTTCATTTCACAACACTAATAACTCAAACCCAAATCAACTTAGGTGCCTTTTATAAACCCTAGGATAGATCTGGTTGTTTGTTTGCCACCTCCACTCATCTCATCCCGCATATATAAAAAAAAATACTCTTCTCTTGTGGGATTTATTAAAAGTGACACACATTAAACACCCACAACTTTCGACTTAAGGCGCACCATTCTACTTTGATTCTACCACTTAACCAGGATTTGACCTGTGGACCCAGTACACTTCAACTCAATACACATAAGTGAGTAGAAATCTGAATAGCTTAAACATCTGTGTGCCTTAACTAAGTGGTGCAACAAGCCAATTGAATGAGCTATTTGGGCCGCACCACTGAAGATAAAAGTCATTTATCAGTAGCTTGCCACTTAGGGTTTATCTTTAGGGCTAAATCAGGCACTCCACATTATTTTTTTATTTTTAAAGGAATATATCATAACCAATGCTTTCAAAACTTGGAGTGTTCTCTTGAACTTGATTGAATACACCTAAGATTAAACCCTAAAAGCTACTAAACAAGGTTAAACCCTAAAAGACACATCATCAAATAACCTTGTCTGCGAACCCTAGTTGTGCACGCACACGCATTTGAATTGATCATTAAGGGCACAACCCATCTAAAGGGTCCATCACATTCCAAGAGCACAATCATCCCAAGCCTAATTAAAACTAAGTAGACATTGGCCTTAAGGATTGATTCGCTCTTTGGGGCTCAGACAAAGATTTTTTTCGATTAATCTGCTTCTACTGGTCCATCTAATGTCAAGCTAGGGGAGTACCATCAAACTACCGCGGCTAGGGGGTACACTAGGAACCAGAGGCGCAAGCCAAAGGAAGAACCTTCTCCTCAGCCCCTCCTAACTGGTTGGATTGACCGAATAAAAGTAGACCAAATCGGTTATAATCTCAAGACGGGTCCTCAAAGTCTGTAGGTCTTTAGGCTAACCCAACTAAGGGTAGGGTTGATTGCTTGTATTGTAGGGCTCTTTTCTTTCTTCTGATATCCCTTCTTATACTACCATGTATCCTTCCACATCCTACACTCATTTCCCATCCTACCCTCCTACCACCACTTATACCCAAGATGATTACTATCCCGACTCGACTTATAATTACCCATCCACTAACTGGGATAACTTTGATTGGGGATACGATACCGGACCTCAGTGTCTAGAGCCTAACTGACGTAAACATTTTATATCACATAAACTGTCTATTTATGCGTGTTCTTAGGCGTAGCGTTGCATCATACATTATAAATATTGCATAACATGCATCATCTTGCATTTAGGTTAGATTGTATAAAGTTTAGGTTAATTTGCCTTTTTGTGGTCAGGTAACAGGGTGATATTCAATCAGGGCCTTGGATCGAAGATCCAACCATATGGATTTGACCAGGGTGACGATCAAAGTTCAACAACTCCAACATCGCTCCGATCGGACTTTCCTAGCATCAGATATAATCTGAGGAAGCTCAGAGATCAAGGGCCAAGATGGTGGAAATCCGCACTTCAGATGACAAATCCGATTGCACGGATGGGTTCGGATTGACAATCGCAGCCCAATGATGTAAAAATTAGTCCAATTCGACATCCATGGCACCATCCAGACCCTCCAAATCCCTCACTGCCCTGTCTTCTCATCCAACAACTGAGAGTTGATCAGGTTGCCTCCCTCAAGCCACATCTCATGTGAGAAGAATTCCACATCTAATCTCAACCTCGAATCAAGATCCAACAGTCAGCATTAAATGGTACAGGAATTCTTTTCTTGTCTATCCACGCATGTAGTGCAGTGGATAACATCCTTCCGCACTGAGGTCGCGGGATCGAATCCTCGCAGTGCACCTCCTGAACGCAAATCCAATTTGAGCTAGGACCACCCGATCTCGTGTGGACGGCCCTGATTCGTCCATGTCATGCACTCAATGACTGAAGTAGGCGCATGATGAGCAACTTAAGTCGTTCAATCTCGCGATCGGACGACTGAGATCACGAGATTGTGGGCTTTAAGCGTTGAGGAAGAGAATATGAAAGTGTGGGCGCGATGTGATCTGAGCCATCAGATGTGAGATGGATGGCTGAGATCGCAAGATCGTGGATGAGCGTTGCATGTATTGAAATGAAAGGAAGAAGAAGAGGCACGACTGGGGCACACATGTTGTCGACGTTCAGGCCTTTAGTGATGGATAAATCTGTCACTAAATTCGTCATTAAAGACCATGAAATTAATTTTTAAAGTGAAATGACCTTTGTACCCCCTCCAATCTTCACCTATAAAAGGCCTTAGGACCCCCACACGTTCTCCATCCCTTCCTTTACTTCTCTCCCTATCCAAAGCTCTAAAGAAGCTGGTCCCAAACCCGTGATGCTCCTCTAGAGTCAAAATCAAAGTTTTCTCTCCCCCGTTCCGAAAGTGGATCCTGCGACGACAAAGTCTTGCCTCGCTCTAGGTTCTTCCCACTTCATTCTCCTTCTTCCTGCTTCGACCTTCGTCTTCCATGCGTCGCCTCGTCCGGCTCATCCTCAAGCAATCGTCGAGGAGGATACTTCTCTCTCCGTTCTCTTTGCCACTTTCTAGAGTAGATTTACTGCTTTCTAGTATAGATTTCCTACTTTCTAGTTGTAATGATTAGTGTAATGAACAGCATTTGATGATGAAATCCATGTTTATTCTACCTCTCTTTTCTCTTTATTTATAATATTCTCTCTCTGTCTTCTATTCTTTATTCTTTAAGTAGATATTTAGTTTAGATTTAATTCGACTAGCTAATCCACTTCATGACAATTAAACAAATGCAATTTTTAATCAAACGTCCACCTCCCTGTGTTCGACCCGAAATTCTTAGAGTTTTGGTAAAATTATCTGTTGACGGATTTCTTTGCAAATCAAACTACGATGACGAGTTTTCAAAATCCAATTTCGTTTGCGTAGATCTTTCGCTCAAACATTTTGATGATCTTAACAAGTATCTTTTGGATTGGCTTCAGGATGTTAAGGATAAGGGCCCGGGTGAGTTTTTGCTTGGGAAATTATCGAAATTGAGGATGAGATTTGTGGTTGATTTAGTTCAATCTTGGGCTGATTCCTAGGATAAACCCCCTTCAAGAGAGCCAATGTCAGAACTCGCTCAGGCACCTATTGGGGGGGGGACATGTGTTACGAGACTGGGATTGACCAGGTTCTAGAGAAATCGAATAAGGATGATTTGATTTCTTCACCTGAGATCCTTGAGTCGAGGTACAAGGAAATGTATGTCTCTATGGATCAGAAAGTGATTGATGATTTTGAGACACACATCATTGCGGATTTAGATTTCTTTGATTCTGAAGGTGAAGAATTATTATGCGAAGTCTCACATGAATTTACAGAACACGATTTTAGTGAGACAACTGGGCTTGAGGAATTCGATAAAGAATTTGATGGCCTTGAAATTGAGGAATTTGATCCTGTTGGGGCTCGCATGGTGGATTCAGATCCTGATTTCATGAAGGATTCAATTCAAAGCCCCATTCCTCAATTACACCCCTTTGAGCTTACTGAAGATTTTGAAATCACTAAACCCAAGTCGATTTTAATTCAGTCACATCTTTTAGACTTGGAAAATTCAGATGGGGTGATTAACATGCATGAGGTCCCGAAATCTGAAATCTGGATGAGGAGGATAGGAATTGGGAAATGATGGTTTGAGAAGCCAATTTCAAGGAAGTAAAAGATCGAGTCTAAGGGTTTCTATTTTTCTGAAACCAACAACCTTCTACTAGGACCCTTATGGCATCTTTGACTCAGAGGCTGTCCAACCCAAGCAAACAATCATTGATTATCCTTTGGAGCTTGATCTCTCTGTTATCCGACTTTTTGGACTTGGGTTGCATCCTCACAAATCGCAGGCCCGACCCTGCTTACATACTGATCTCAGGTTTTGGATAATTTTTATCCAAAACCTTAGATATACTCGACCATGGGGTATGGGTTTGCATCATAATCTAGTCCACATCTATGGACATCTGCTGGTAGGTCCTGAGGTGAGTCTTTTTATTCTGATTTTGACCTGCACCTATGAATTTTTTATTTCTTCTTCTTTGTATAGTGTGCCTAGCTGAAGGCACTAATATTTAGCACGTATACCGTTTCTTTTCATCTCGGAGCGGACCCGTTATTCACGCAATTCAGGTGCTTTCTACTCTACTCTACTCTATTTCATGTCTTTTTAATACAATGAGGACATTGCATTAGATAGGCATGGGGGGGTGGATATTCATCTCTGAAGTATTTCATCAAGTCCATATATTCTTTTTCTTTTCTTTATATTTATTTTTTTTTAAAAAGAGTTGAACTAGGAAAGAGAACTTGGGCTTTAGGAAATTTTCAATATCAGAGAATAAAACTTTATGATTTGAACACTTAGACCCTTCAGGTCTTCAGGCTTAATCAGCTTGGGTGTCCACGAAAATGTGGACTTGTTTCTTGTGTCCTCGCCATTCTAAATTCATATTTTAATTGGTTAAATAAGTTGAGGTGATAAGTACACGACTTATCAATCTGCCCTCTGATTTGAGAGGATTTTAAGTCTAAGCATCTACACACTTTGCAATGACTTGCTTTTCGACGATTTTTACGGAAATTGGGTAGCTAATGAACCTTCTAGGATGTTATGGCTGGAAAGGTATCATGGGTAACAACCCATTGGTAGGTTGTCCAGAGCTTAGTCACACAACCATTCTTTTCTTGTTGCCTTTAGATAAATCTTAGATCAGGGAAGCCACCTACTTAAAGAAAGAAAAGAAAAAAAAATCCAAAAAGAAAAGAAAAAAATAGAAAAGGAGAAAAGAAAAGAAAAGAAATAAGGCACACTTCACCGCACGAGTATGGCTGGCAAGTTATCATGGGTAACAACCCATTGGTAGGTTGTCCAGAACCCAGTTCAAGAAATGCATGTATAATTCCAAAACACTTAGGAAGAAGCGGAGAAGTATAATAAGCCGGGGAGATATACACTGGGTTCGCCCTTGTGTTGACCCCATAAAATTAAAAGTAGGGAGAAAGCTACCGATCGAATAGATACACCTTTAGGCAAAATTTATTTTCAAGGTCTCCTAGGGATGTAGAAACCCGAAGTCCGTTCTAATCGCCGATCAGTGAGTCTATCACATTTCACACAAAGATGCTTAGAACTAAGGGTTCTCTTCGAGTCTTGGGTGGGTTGAGTGGCTATAGAAAGCTACTCCGAAACCCTAAACTCAAAAATCCGCAAAAATTAGAAAAGAAGAGAAGAAGAAAAAGATCCTCATTTGAAAAAGGTGAGGGCTTGAGGCGGTCTGCATTTTGGTAGACACCTAGGCACTGTTGCATCTCTGTAGTTCAGGTCAAAGTTGAAATTCATAAGCATTGAAAAATAACTATTGCCCAAAAAATCTGACCTAATTCTCTTATAAATAGCATGTAGTTTTGCTAGGGACTAGCAAAAGATAGGCATGGGGGTGTGATGTAAACAAGTTTATATCACATAAACTATCTATTTATGCGTGTTCTTAGGTGTAGAGTCGCATCATACATTATAAATATTGCATAACATGCACATCTTGCATTTAGGTTAGATTGTATAAAGTTTAGGTTAATTTTCTCTTTTTGTGGTCAGGTAATAGGATGATATTCAATCAGGGCCTCAGATTGAAGATCCAACCGTACAGATTTGATCAGGGCGACAATCGGAGTTCAACGACTCCAAGATCACCTCGATTGGACTACTGTAGCATCAGATATAATCTGAGGAAGGTCAGAGATCAAGCATCAAGATGATGTAAATTCACACTTCAGATGACAAATCTGACCGCACGGAAGGGTTCGGATCGGTGATCGCAGCCCAACGGCATGAAAATTGGCTCAATCCGACATCCGTGGCACCATCTACAACTTATAGAAGATGGACGGTCTAAATGATGCCACGTGGCACCATCCAGACCCTCCAAATCCCTCGCTGTCCTGTCTTCTCATCCAACGGCTAAGAGTTGATCAGGTTGCCTCCTTCAAGCCATATGTTATATGAGAAGAATTCCACATCTAATCTCAACTGTCAAATCAAGATCCAACGGTCAGCATTAAATGGTACAGGAATTCTCTTCTTGTCTATCTAGGTGCATAGCGCGATGGATAACATCCTTCCGTGTGTGAGGTCGTGGGATCGAATCCCAGCAGCGCACCTCCTGAGCGCAAATCCAAGTTGAGTTAGGACCCCCCGATCTCGTGTGAACGGCCATGATTCGTCCACGTCATGTGTGTGATGAGCTACTTAAGTCGTCCGATCTCTCACGATCGGACGGCTGAGATCATGAGATTGTGGGCTTTAAGCGTTGAGGAAGAGAAGATGAAGGCGCAGGAGCGATGCGATCTGAGCCATCGAATGCGAGATGGATGGCTGAGATCGCGAGATCGTGGATGAGTGTTGCATGTGTTGAAATCAAAGGAAGAAGAAGAGGCACGGTCGGGGCACGTGTGTTGCCCACGTTCAAGCCTTTAGTGATGGATAAATTCGTCACTAAAGACCCTGAAATTAATTTTTAAAGAGAAATGACCTTTGTACCCCTTCCAATCTTCACCTATAAAAGGTCCTACGACCCCTACACTTTCTTCATTCCTTCCTTCACTTCTCTCCCTCTCCAAAGCTCTAAAAAAGCTGGTCGCAAACCCGGGATGCTCCTCTAGAGTCAAAATCAAAGTTTTCTCTCCATTCCGGAAGTGGATCCCGCAACAATGACATCCTGCCTTGCCCCTAGTTCTTCTCGCTTCGACCTCCGTCTTCCAGGCGTCGCCCCATCTGGCTCGTTCTCCAAGCAATCTTCGAGGAGGATACTTCTCTCTCCATTCTCTTTACCGCTTTCTAGAGTTGATTTACTGCTTTCTAGTTGTAATGATTAGTGTAATGAACAATATTTGATGATGAAATCCATGTTTATTCTACCTCTCTTTTCTCTTTATTTGTAATATTCTCTCTCTGTCTTCTATTCTTTATTCTTTAAGTAGATATTTAGTTTAGATTTAATTCGACTAGCTAATCTGTTTCGTGACAATTAAACAAATGCAATTTTTAATCAAACATCCGCCTCCCTGTGTTCGACCCAAAATTCTTAGAGTTTTGGTAAATTTATCTGTTGACAGATTTCTTCGCAAATCAAACTACGACGATGAGTTTTCAAAATCCAATCCCATTTGTATAGATCTTCCGCTCCAACACTAACCTTGGACAACACGACTATGATTACAATCCTTCCCAGAGCTACAATGATTATAGATCTCCACCCTCGATGATCAACCTAACCCGATCTACAATCAAGAAGGATCTGTTGACTATAACACCTACCGTCCCCAGTATTCCACTGAATATAGGCCACCACCATTCTTTGAACAACCTGAGACGACCTACTATCAGGGAGGAACCCAAGAACCTCAATATCTTGACTCCCTTAGAATGAACCCAAACCCACCTAACCCTAAACCGAACCATTCAATTCAGGTGAACTAGATCCAAGACAGGGTGTTGCCTAACTTGAGGAACACCATCCAATCTTTAGAGGCTCAGCCAACACCATGCATTGAAGCATTGGAGCCTATGATAAAAATGATTGATGAGCTGACTAACTCTTTATTGGATTTACTCCGTCATGTTAGGGATAGGGGCCTGGGTGAGTTTCTACTTGGGAAATTGTCGAGGTTGAGGATGAAATTTGTGGTTGCCTTAGTCCAATCTTGGGATGATTCCCAGGATGAACCCCCTTAAGGAGAGCCAATGTCTAAACCCGCTCAGGCGCCTATCAAGGGGGATACATGTTTTGAGATAGGAGATTGATGCGAAGTTTGGTGTGATTTGTAAAAGCGGGTTTTTAAGTCGTTGTAACAAGCCAAATCGCATACGCTTTTAAATTTATATTCTAAGATAGGAGAGTATCTAGGGTCATCCAAGGAGGTAAATTTGCAATTCAATTCTCTTGCTTAGAAAATAAATCTCAACTTTCTTTTGGGTATTTTAAATATATAATTTTTTTAGTTTTGAAATAATAAGGGCAAAGCGCGAATTGTGACAGAAAAGTGCTAACACCTAAAATTGCTAAGCTAAAACTTAAGAGATGGAAATGTCCACCACCTAAGCTCACTCTAGGCAAGTGGAGGCTTAGTGTAATTAGGGAGTAGGAGTAGAACAAGTGCTAGAACAAAAGTAACAATTGCAACAAGAAATTAAAAAGAAGGCAATTTAATTAAGCGGAATTTGTGTTCTCTACAAAGACAAGTAGAGGAATGCTTCTACTAGAAAAGGAAAATATAAAAGCAATAAAAGAAATACAAATCCTCTTGTAAAATATGGTGAAGAAGGGAGCTTGCCTGCTCCAAGCCTAGCTGCTCCTTGGCTTGAAAAGAGGGTCTCCTTCTTCTCCTTCCTTGAAAGCTCCTCCAAAGTGGATGCTACCACCTTCAATGCTCTCCTTCAAGGGTGGGTGTGCACCACCCTCAAGCTCTCCTCCAAGGTGGCATTGACTACCTTCAAGACCTCCTCCAAAGGTCTTCCTTGCCTGGCTCCTCCTTTGACTGGCGTGGACACAAGAGAGAAGGGAAGGCACCAAAGGGACAGAATATCCCCTTAATTTTCTTCTTCTTCTTCTCTCTTGGGCGTGGGCTCCAGGTAGAGTATGAGAGGAAATTTGCTAGCTAAGGATGGTTTGAATGGTGGTGGGTGGTGGTCTTTTTATAGGGTAGGATGAGGGGTTAAGGTGACTCTTGAAATGGAGAGCTAATATGGAAAGATGGAGGGGTCTCATCGCAAGTACATCTTGTTGAAAGATGAATCGTAGGAAAGTGCAAATACGGAAGATTGGGAGGCTGTAACAAGTCGGTGGCTACTTTCATGCTAAATAGCATGAAGGAGTATATTGCTAAACATGTCTTGTCCTCTTCAGCCAAGCAAATGTGGGAGGTATTGCATGAGATTCATCCTCCAAAGAATAACACTCTCGACTATACAGAGTCATAGAAGATGTTCACAATTTCAAGAAAGGGACCATGACGTTAGTTGAGTGCTTGATGTAAGCACGTTTACACTACTAAAGGTGTCTATTTATGCATGTTCTTAAGCATAGGATTGCATTGCATTCTATAAATATTACATAACATGCATCATCTTGCATTTAGAGTAGTTTGAATAAAATGGAGGTTAATTGTCTCCTTTTATGTTCATGGACAGGGTAAACTTTTTATCGGAGCCTCAGATCGAAGATCCAACAATACAGATGTGATCAGGGCGACGATTGGAGTTCAACGACTCTAAGATCGCCCTAATCAGACATCTGTAGCATCAGATAGTGACCGGGGAACCCTAGAAGATCAAGGGTCAAGATGGTGTGAATCCGCATTTCAAACGACAAATCCGACCACACGGATGGAATCGGATCAACGATCGCAGCCTAACGGCGCGAAAATTGACTCAATTCGACACCTGTGGCACCATCTACAACATTCAGAAGATGGACGGCCAAAATGGCGCCACGTGGTGCCATCTTAGCCATCCAACCGGCCCTCAAGACCGCTGCTGCTTTTCCAAAGAGGATTCGGCATGCGATTTGGGCCGTTGGATCTTGATCCAACGGCTGTGGATGCGCACGCCTTAAAACGTCTCCGCGACCAACTCCCCTCCGCAGCGCAGTGGTCGCGAGGCGTTGCGTGTTCACAGGACGTGAGTTCTACTCACGATCTGCGGCATGCGCGCGATTAAAGGCGACCGCCCGATCGGCTGTGGACGGCCCAGATCACCCGATAGTGCTTACGCGCTATTGCACGCGCGGCGAAGACGCGGCATCGCACGCAATGGGGCGCGCATCGCAGGCGGGCGGAGATGCGATCTAAGCAGTTCGATCGCGAGATCGGTTGGACGTGCGCATGCATTGAACGCGCCGGCAAGCGAAAAGGCACGCACGCCGCCCACTACGCCCACGTTCAGACCTTTAGCGACGATTTTATCCGTCACTAAAGGTCCTGAATTAATGTTTTAAGAGTTGTAATGACCAAATTGTCCCCACTCCTTGCAACTATAAAAGGAGACCCCCTCCACACGAAATTCTCATCATTTCTCTTCTCTCCCTTTCCAAAGCTTAAGAGAAGCCTTTCCCACACCCGGGATGCTTCTCGCGAGATAAAGTCAATTTTTCGTCCCCATTCGGAAGCGGATCCCACACGACGACGACGTGCTGCCCTGTTCCCGTTCTTCCGCTTCGTCCTCCTTCGTCTAGGTGTCGTTCTGTCCGGCTCGTCCTCCAAGCGACCGTCGAGGAGGATATTTCTCTCTCCATTCTTTTAATGCTTTCTAGAGTAGATTTACTGCTTTCTAGTGTAATCATTTTCATGCTTTCTAGTGTAATAAACAATCGTTCTGATGATGAAATTCCATGTTTATTCTATATCTCATTTTGGTTTTTGTTTGTAATATTCTCTCCCTCTTATTCTCTCTATTCTATTTATTGTAAATAGTTAGATAGTTCTAATCAATTGAATTACTTCGTGACAAATAAAACAAACGTGTGTTTTTAAATCAAACATCCGCCTCCCTGTATTCGACCCGGGATTTTTAATTCCGGTATAAGTTTTATTTGTTGAACACGAGTTTTTGCGCTTTCAAACGACATGTTTTCAAAACCAAACACGACAGCGTAGCAACCCGACGTTCAACATTTTGGCGTCGTTGCCGGGGAGGCGACGCTATTTGATATTTCTTCACGTTTTCTAACTTACAAATCATTTACCTCACTTCTCTCCTTTCTTATTGTGATTGCAGGTACTCTTTCGAGACGAGCAAAAGTGGTAGATCGGAGAAAAGTGCTGTTAAAGGTTCTGTGAGTTATCCCCCACCTCCTACTCATTAGATTTCATTCCACAACATAATAACATAAACATCAATCAACCTAAGTATTCTTATAAACTCTAAAGTTAGATTGTTTGTTATTTGACACCCATACTCACCCCAACCCCCACATTAAAAAAAAGAAAAATTAAAAAATTTTCACAGAGGTACACAACCTCATCTGATTTTCAAACTCAACCGGTAAACCGATCTTTGTAGCCGGTACATACATCCAAACACATAATTGAGTAAATCAGATTAGGTAATCACTTGTGTGCTTAATTAAGTGGTACAACGGATCAATTGTTTGAATTGATTGGGCCGCACCACTTCAATTAAAATCAACTCATCAAGTAGCTGCCGATTAGGTTCAACTCTTAGGGATCTACCAGGCACTCCACATTCTTTTTAAGTTTTAAAGGAAAATATCTTCACATGTGTTTTCAAAACCTGGTGTACCACCAAAACTTGTTTGAAAGCACCTAAAGTTGAATCCTAAAAGCTACTAAGCAAGATTTGAACTCTAAAATTCACATAAAAAATAATCTTACTTGAAAATCACTGGTTGTGCACACACACAAATCAATCAATCATTAAGGGCATAGCCCAGATAAAGGGCCCATCACATTTCAAAGCACATTCAAACCTAGCCTTAAATAAAACAAAGTAGACGTTGGCCTTAAGGATTCGACTCGCTCTTCAGAACCCAGAACGAGATTATTTTCGATTAGTCTGTATCTACTGTTCAATCTGATGTCTAGCTAGGGGAGCAGAATCAAACGATCGCGGCTGGGGGGTACACTAGGAACCGGAGGCGCAAGTCAAAGGAAGAACCTTCTCCCCAGTCCCTCCTAACTGGTTGGATTGAACAGATAGAAGTAGATCAAATCGTTCCTTTATCTCAAGACAGGTTTAGGAGTCTGTAGGTCTTAGGCTAGCCCATTTAAGGACATGTTTGATTGTTTGTATTGCATGACGCCTTTCTTCCTCCCGTCTTTCATGAATCCTTCCACATATTACACGCATTCCCGCTCTTTCCCTCCTGTTTTGAATTATCCTCAACATGACGATTATTCCGACTCGTACTGTAATCACCCTTCAGTTAATTGGAATAACTCGGATTTAGGATACAGTTCCGGACCTCCGTATTTAGGGTCCAACCCTGAACACTATGATTGTGATTTCTATCCTTCTCAGAGCCACATCAATTGTAGATCGTCATCCTTTCATGAACAACCTAATACGGTCTATAATCAAGAATGATACACTGATCCTTACCCATCCTCTGATTACACTGCCTTTAGGTCGTCACCATCTTTTGAACAATCTAAAATGACCTATTATCAGGAAGGGTATAACGAATCTCAATTCGTTAATATCCCTACATTGACCCTAAACCTTTCCAACCTTGAACCAACACATTTGCTTCAAGGTAACCAGGTTCAAGAAAAGGTTCTGGCTAACTTGAGAAATATCATACGATCCTTAGAAGTTCAGCCAATACCTTGCATCGAGAGATTGGATCCTCTGATTGAAATGATTAATGATTTGAACAAGTATTTGTTGGATTGGCTCCATGATGTTAAGGATAAGAACCCGGGTGAGTTTCTACTCGGGAAGTTAGCGAAATTGAGGATGAGATTTATGGTTGCTTTGATTCAATCGTGGGATGAACTCTCTTCAGGAGAGCCAATTTCAGAACCTGCTCAGGCACCTGTTACGAGGCTGACCAGATTGAATTAGAGCAATCAATTAAGTATGATTTGATTTCTTCACCTGAAATCCTTAAGCCGGGGAACGAGGAAACGTGTCTCCATGGACCAGAAAGTGATGGATGATTTTGAGACATACATTGATACAGATTTCAATTTCCTTGATTTTGATGGTAAAGATTTAAGTTGCGAAGTCTCACGCGAGTTTAGAGAACACGATTTTTGTGAAACAATTGGGCTTGAGGAATCTGAAAGATCATTTAATAGCCCAAGAACTGAGGAAATTGATCCTATTAGGGCACACATTACGGATCCAGAATCGCATTTTCTGGAGGATTCAATTCAATGCTCTGATTGTCAGTTACACCTCGTTGAGCTTATCGATGATTCTATTTCTGAGATAATTAGACTCAAGTCAATTTTGATTTAGTCACATCATTTAGATTTGAAGATTTCAGATGGGGTGATTAATATGCAATAAGTCCTGGAATTTGACATGCTGAATGAGGATAAAAGCTGGGAAATTTTGATTTGGGAAGTAAGTTATGGAGGAAGTACAAGACGGAGTCGAAGGGTGCCTATTAAGTTGAAACCATTAAATCAGGACCCTTACGACATTTGTTCTAAGCATGTCGAACCCAAGCACACATTTAATGATTATCCTTTTGAGCTTGAATTCTCTGTGACCCAACTTTTTGGTTTTGGGTTGCATCCTCATAAATTGCAGGCCCGACGTCGCTTGCATTCTGATTTTAGGTTTAGGAAGAAGCGGAGAAGTAGAATAAACCGGGGAGATATACAATGGATTCACCTTTGTGTTGACCCCGTAAAAATAAAAGTAGGGAGAAAGCTACCGGTTGTAAAGATACACCTTTAGGTAGAATTCTTTTTTAGGTCACCTAGAGGCGTAGAAATCCGAAGTTCGTTTTAACTGCCGGTCAACGAGTTCATCACATTCACAATAAGATGCTTAGAACTTAGGGTTCTCATCAAATCTTGGGTGAGTTGAATGGTCGTAGAAAGCCACTCTTAAACCCTAAAATTTGAAAATAAAAAAAAAAGAAAAGAAAAGAGGAAAAAGAGATTTTTCTTTGAATAAGGCGAGGGCTTGAGGCAGTTCGCATTTTGGCAGATACTCGGGTACTGTTGTGTCTTTGAAAGTTCAGATCCTAAGTAGACGTTTTCTTAATGACTGAAATTAAACTCATGCTTAAATAATCCAACCTGATTCTTTTATAAATAGCATATAGTTTTTGCTAGGGACTAGCAAAAGATAGGCATGGGGGTATGATGTAAACACGTTTACACTACTTAAGGTGTCTATTTATGCATGTTCTTAAGCATAGGATTGCATTGCATGCTATAAATATTGCATCACATGCGTCATCTTGCATTTAAAGTAGTTTGAATAAAATGGAGGTTAATTGTCTCATTTTATGTTCATGGACAGGGGAAACTCTTTATCGGGGCCTCGGATCGAAGATCCAACCGTATAGATGTAATCAGGGCGACGATTGGAGTTCAATGACTCTAAGATTGCCTTAATCAGACATCTGTAGCATCAGATAGTGACCGGGGAACCCTAGAAGATTAAGGGCCAAGATGGTGTGAATCTGCATTTCAAACGACAAATTCGACCACACGGATGGATTCGGATCGACGATCACAGCCTAACGGTGCGAAAATTGACTTAATCTAACACCCGTGGCACCATCTACAATATCCAGAAGATGGACGGCCAAGATGGCGCCACGTGGTGCCATCTCAGCCGTCCAACCGGCCCTCAAGACCGCCGCTGCTTTTCCAAAGAGGATTCGGCATGCGATTTGTGCCGTTGGATCTTGATCCAACGGCTGTGGATGCACGCGCCTTAAAACGTCTCCGCGACCAACTCCCCTTCGCAGCGCAGTGGTCGTGAGGCGTTGCGCGTTCACAGGACGCGAGTTCGACTCGCAATCTGGGTTGTGCGCGCGATTAAAGGCGACCGCCTGATCGGCTGTGGACGACCTAGATCACCCGATAGCACTTACGCGCTATTGCACGTGTGACGCAGACGCAGCATCGCATGCAATGGGGCACGCAGCGCAGGCGGGCGGAGATGCGAGGATGGGGACGTGGTCAAAAAGGGAACTTTTTCTCTTAGCATTGCCATAGACAGGGCCATACTGTTGATAGATGCTGGATCAAGCATGGCTATCCACAGGACCAAGGACCCAGAGCCAATCAGGTTGCTACTAATGAAGAAGATGCAAAGTACCAAGTTGATGATGAACAAGTGACCATGTCCAAGGCTGAGTATGATAGACTGATGATGTCACTGACCACTACTGCAGTAGGAGCATCTGCTTCTAGTATTATAGGTACAATTGCATTATTTGTTGGATCGCATGCTCCCACATGGATTACAGATTCAGGTGCTTCCTCTCACATTACTGGTGATGCTACGCTTTTATCTTCTGTTCGATCTCTAGCCAACCCCTTCCAGGTTAGGGTGGTAGATGGTGGTTTATCGCTAGTTACTGGTCTTGGAGATGTCAATTTAACCTCCTCTCTTGGTTTATGTAATGTTATACATGCACCTCGATTTGCTTTGAATTTGATGTCAAGTAGTAAAATTACTAAGGACCTGGGATGTTTTTCATGACAAATTCTTCTTCTTGCAGGACCTCTGGGCGAGGAAACAGATTGGTAGAGGGCTTGAGCAGAATGGGCTTTATTACCTCAATCTACCACCTTCATCTACATATTCCACCTTTGCTGCTACTTGTGCCACTACTGCCTTACAATGGCACCTTCGCTTGGGTCACCCAAGTATCACTGTGTTTTGTCATCAATTTCCTGATTTAGTGTTTCCTGAGTCTTTTAATTGTGATGTTTGTCAACTTGGTAAGCATCATCGGTCTTCATTTTCTAGTAAAAATAAAAAAGATCTGAGTCTCCTTTTGCTTTAGTACATGTAGATTTGTGGGGACCGTGTAGGGTCCAAAGTATGAGGGGTTTTTGATTTTCCCTTGTTTTGGTGGATGGTTGTACTCGTGTCACTTGGGTTTTTATGTTAAAGGAATAATCTCAAACTCTTGTGGAATTTTTTCAATGAAATAAACACTCAGTTTGCTACTATTATTAAAATCTTTTGAAGTGACAATGATCTTGAATTTGTAAACACTAAGTTGACTCAGTTTTTCACTGCAATGGGAGTTGTCCATCATACTTGTGTTCATACCTCTCAACAAAATGGGGTTGTCGAATGCAAGTTACGTCACCTACTTGATGTTGCTCGGTCCATGATGTTTCAGATGAATGTCCCTTCGATGTTTTGGTCCGATGCAGTTCTTATTGCTTCATTTTTGATAAATAGGGTGCCCTCGTCTGTCTTACGAGGTCAAACTCCCTATTGTCTTTTGTGTCTCGACCGAGAAGGTTTTTCACTTCCTCTTATGGTGTTTGGGTGTGTCTACTTTGTCAACTTATTCAAAGTGGATAAGTTGTCTCCTCGGTCGGTTAAGTGTATTTTTGTGCGATACTCGCGTACTCAGAGAGGGTATCAATGTTATGACCCGGTGGCTTATAAATTCTATGTTAGTGCTGATGTAACTTTTTTTGAAGAACTACCATTTTATGCAAGGAAAGAAAGATGTCTACCCCTTACACTACCACAGGATGTCCCCTTACCTGTTCCCTCTGCACTGCCACTAGTGCCCTCTGAGCCTACCTTACCTAAGACAAATGTTCCTATGGGGGATACCTTCCCTAGACATCTTGAAGTTAGATACTTTTCTTGAACATTTTCAGCGTAAGTCCACAACTACATCTCTTGAAGAAGAGCCTCTTTCTACTATCGCTGTTCAGCCCTTTGCCAACGTTGATGATTTGTCAAAAGGTCAGGTACCATCTTCTACTGAGAATTTTGACTTAGATCTTCCTATAGCACAAAGGCTCCAAGAGCATGTCATCAACCTGCTCGTTATTCTTTATCTTAATATGTCCTTTGATTAGTTACTTGTAGCAGGGGAGCTGTCATCTCTTGGATTTGATACTCAACAGCTGCCTCGCAGACATATAAAGGCTATTTAGGATCTTGCGTGGAAGCTAGCTATGGAAGAAGAAATGACTGCTGTTCATTCTAGGGGCACATGGGGGCTAGTTGACCTACCTCTTGGTGCAGTGGTTGTGGGGTGCAAATGAGTATTTACTATTAAGTACTTTCCTGATGGTTTCATTCAGCATTACAAGGCCAGACTTGTTGCTAAAGGCTACACACAAACCTTTGGTGTAGATTATTTTGAAACTTTTTCTCCTGTTGCACGTCTCAACTCTGTTAGAATTCTTTTATCAATTGCAATTAATAGAGACTGGGTTGTTTATCAGCTTGACATTAAAAATGCTTTCCTTTATGGAGATCTTAATGAAGTTTACATGCATCAACCCCTAGATTTGTTAATAAGGGGGAGTGTTAGAAGGTTTGCAAACTTCATAAAGCTATATATGGATTCAAGCAGAGTCCCAGAGCTTGGTTTAATAGATTTAGCATGACAGTTCAGAGCTTTGGTTTTACCAGGTCTACGTTAGATTATTTGTATTTACTAGACACACTGAGACATGCTCTATCATCTTGATTGTATATGATGATATACTTCTGACTGGAAGTGATGAGAGAGGTCTGGAGGGCACTAAGGCCTTCTTACATACACAATTTGTGACCAGGGACTTAGGATTAATCAGTTACTTCCTTGGTATTAAGATTTATCGTTAGAAGGGTGGAATGGTCTTGTCACAGAGAAAGTATGTTCTGGCATGGAAATAGATATCTCGATATATCAGCAATATATCGACGATGTATCTATATCTCCAACATGACTCATATCAATATCACAGGAATTTTTTTTTTCCAAGATATTGACGATTCATCACCGAAGGAAAGATGTCGGCAACATATATCGTCGATATGTCAGTATCGATGGCCCAAGAGATATTGACACCCCCCTTCCCCCATATCTTTTTCCCTGATATCGGTCAATATGTCACCAATATCGAGGGGTATTAGCGACATCGTTAAAATTGGAGCCCCTCAACATAAAATTGTTTCTATTATTTCAACGACATGCCCAACATGGGCGATATGTTGGCAATGTCTGTTAATTCCGTTGCCCTCTTCATTTCCCTTACTACTTTCTATTCTTTCACACGGCAAGTACCTTATTGCACCTCTGAAATTTGCTTGTATATCATCCTTTTGGGTGATTTTCAACGTTGTCTCATCTCTCAACAAGGTAAGCACCCTATTCAATTTATTTGCATTACTAGGTCCAAATCACCATGCTTTGAACATTGATTATTGTTCATATTGAAGTTAAGTCTCTTGAAATACTTGATTGTTAGTTAGATTAATGTTACATAGACACTAATTTAGTACGATCCCGAATTAAACCCCAATTTGGTGATGATTTTGTTACCTAAATCATCATGTTTTTAACCTCGATTACTGTTCTTTTCGAAATTACATCAGTTGATATACTTGATTCTTGGTTAGATTAATGTTGTCTGCAATTTAGTAAGATCCTTAATTAAACTCTAATTTTGTGGTGATTTCATGGCCTAAATGATCATGTTTTAACCTTGGTTACTGTAAATCCCGAAATTAAATCTCTTGATATATTTGATTATTAGCTAGAGTAATGTTGTCTACACATTAATTTTCATGTTATATACATTTTCTTTTCATTGCTATAACATGACTTTGTCGATATGCTAGTAATGTATTTTTATTATGTTTTCATCTAAAATTTATGATTTGTCTTTTAATCATTTCTTCATGCATGTAGTAGTTATTAAAATGTTAATTTTCATTAAATTTGTGACATTTGGGTCATTTTGGGTCTTTTTGAGTAATTTCTCCAAAATTTACCAATATCAGCGATATAACCCCGATATATCCTCGACATATCCTCTTTTTGACTTGTCGATATGACATTGATATCGACATTTAAAACCTTGTGTTTTGGATATGCTTCGTGAAGCGGGGATGCTTCGTTGCAAACCTGCAAATATACCTTTGCATCCAACAACTTATCTTGTTGATACGGACAATCCTGTCTTGGAGGATGTGATATGATATAGAGCCATGGTTGGCATGTTATTGTATCTTACAGTGACTAGACCAGATATATCCTATGCTGTAAGGAGGTTGAGCCAATTTATGCAAGAACCCAAAGAGGTTCACTGGGTAGGAATCTGCTTGGTGCTGAGGGATCTGAAGAGCTCCCCAGGGAAAGGTTTATTTTTTTAAAAGTATGGACATCTTAATGCATGTGGATATTCAGATGTAGACTATACACGTGCTCATGAGGATAGAAGATCCACTATTGGTTATTGTACATATCTGGGAGGAAATTTGGTCACGTGGAAGAGCAAGAAACGTAATGTGGTGTCTAGGTCAAGTGCAAAATCAGAACACAGAGCTATGGCTCATACCGCTTGTGAGCTTTTTTGGGTAACATCGATTCTAAAAGATTTAGGTGATGATATCTTAGGTTTGATTCCTATGTATTGTGATAATAAGACATCAACCTTCATTGCAAATAATCCTTTTTATGAGAGGACAAAACACATTGAGGTAGATTGTCACTTTATTAGAGATGCTGTGATGACTAGCAAGATTTCTATTATCAGATTGCTGACATTTACTAAGCCTCTCATCAGAAAAAGATCGGAGTACTTGAGTTCCAAGCTGAGCTTATCCAATGTTTTCTCTTTAGCTTAAGGGGGAGTGTTGAGAGAATATTTCACTTGTCTTGTGTTTTTATATTCCTTTATTCTTGTTTGCATTTTTTGTTATTCTTAGAGGGACACAATGTAATTTACCCAAAAGGACTCTTCTATATAAGAGTCTCAAGGGTTTTGGAATAAGATAAGTTTTCACGTTTCCCAACACCCTCTATGATGTACAAGTTGTTTTGGTTCTTGGTTCAAGTCTCATTTTGGCCCCTATTGATGTTCAAAAGATCCTTTATGCTGATTACCGGTTTTGTTTCCAATTCATTGGATTCGTGCTACCATGGCTAATATCAAAGACATCTCTAGTCTCTGTGGGGCAATGCACCACCACAAGTGTCTCTTAGATGGAGCGTTCCTCCAGAACACTCATGGTCCACCTCTCTTGCATGATTTGTGGAGTCACACAAAAATAAGTGTATCCTTCTAAAGGATGAGCTTGCACTAAGGGAGGGGATTGGGAGTCTGACAATAAGTGCAGAGACTGATAGGTTGAATAATTTGAAAAGAATTCATTGCAAAGCAAGTGGCTTTTTTATTCCTTGTCCAATAAGATGTGGGTTGTTCCTCATGGTTTTTTTTTTAGAAAGGGATTCATGAAATCCACCCCAATAAAACCAACATCGTTCATCTCTATTGTGTGATGGAGGAAATTCAAACTTTTAAGAAAGGCTCATGACCCTAGCCGAGTGCTATGGGTTTTTGAAGCTGATTGATTTCCTCTGAAGTTTTTAAAATTTTCATATGACTAAGCAGTGGGAGGCTATTAGATCTGCTTAATTTCTAACTGTCCTTGGACCTAAATATCATGCTTCGGAGGATTGATTGATGATTTAGAGGAAATTCCTACACTATTATTGATATATGCTTATTAATTTGGTGGGAGGTGTCAGAGTTGCTTGCACAATCATACTCAAGTGTCATGGTTTCTTGCATGGGTGTCGACTTGATGGCATCTTAGGCAGAGGCAGAGGCTGTTGAAGCTGTCATGGATGAGGATGGTGGTGGTTTGTTCTGTGACACATTGGTACAGGACCAATCATTCTTCTGAGATATGTTGGATAAAGAAGGGTATCCTGCCAGCTATAAGTTGAAATCCTATTTCTTTCAAAAGAAAGCTATAGCTTATAACACTGTTTGGATGAACTAGGTTTCCATGCCTATTATGGACCCAGAGGACTCACAGAGTACTCCGACTCAAGTCACTATCATAATGGAGGAATATGACAGCCTTCTACAATTTCAGGAGGATGTCACCGGTACATATCATCCTACCTCAAATGGAGCCTTTGCATTTAGTCAAAAGTCACGCTTTACCATCGGTACACATTTCTAAATGGATTGCGGACTTTGATTTGATGTTAGTGGAAGATAATGATCTATTTTGGGAGAAACTTGAGTGTCTTCATATATAGATATACATATATAAACATTGGGGAAAGACTGCATAAATGCCCAATAAGAATTATAAAATTATACAAACTGACTACCCTAACAATGACATACTTTCTCTGAAGGATAGATAGCATGCTCCATGTAGTACTGACATAAGCTTGAGGCCAAGCTTTTATAAGGACCTGCAAGCTCGTGAGTAGATGAGATATGTGGATCGGTAACCTTTTTTGGAAGAAGTCCTAGGAATGTGGTGAGTTTCTGGTGTAATATGCTTTGAAATATTCCCATGTATGTTGCTTAGAATGATCAAAATCAGCATCCTTTGACAGAATTGGCCAGTAGTGTCTTTTGGTGGTACTGAAGATTTACCACTATGTTTTTTTTTTGTTTTGTAAATACATCAAAGGTGATACTTTCTCTATGATGCCTTAAGTCAAAACCATCATTTGCTATCTGTTGAGATATGAGGGGTTGTTTGTTATTTATTTATTTTCCATGGGGTACTTATGTAATTTGCCCAGTTCTATTTTATATAAAGAGGGCTAGGGTTTGTTTTGAAGGTTAATCCATTTTCTTTAGTTTCACATGGTATCAAAGCAGTGATCCTAGGCCGTTGCTCCAATATCCCTTCGAAAAAAATGTACCACAACATGATTGGATCACCATTGGGAGGTGATCCGATGGGGAATGATCTCTGCATCGCCACCACCACTGCTAGCAGTAGCAGCGCCTGTTAGGGAGGCAGTAGCGGTGTTGCAGACACCGCCAGACAGACTGGCGGTGCTGGTTATGCCACCACTAGTTGGTCTAACAGGTTGTGCGTTGTCGCCTATGGGCTGCCATCGCCTGCAAGGGCCATGGGTACTGTTGGTGGTTGTCGATTCCCCATTGTTCGGGTTATGTTTTGCGTGATGAGCCTTTTCTCATGCTTGGTTTGGATGGTGATGAGTCTTCTTTTACCCATGTTGGTGAAGTTTGATTCTAGAAGATCAATTTCAATTTCTACTGGGTTCGCATGTGTAGCCCAAGAAGTTGTGGAGAAGAAGAGGGCTAGGAGCACGTCACTGGAGATAGAGATCGCTTGTAGGACCCTGTAGTTTTACAGGGCATACATGTTGTGAGGGTAGCCAATGGGGTTACCTCAATTATTGCAGTTGGGCATGTAGATGTCACGCCTAAGATGAAGATAGAGAAGGTATACCATGCTCTTGTTTCGTATGAATCTATTGTCTGTGAGTTGCATTTGTAGGGATCTTAGATGTCTTGTTGTCTTTGATGAGAAGCACTGTTACTTCCAAGATCGTTAGACATAAGAGATAGTAGGGGGAGGCATAGAGAGAGATGGACTGTATTACTTAGACATGCCCACCTTGTTTGCAGCGGTTGTGTCCACTCGTGATCTATTACTGGGCATCTCTCCATGAAGAAGTGTTGAATGAATTTGATTCCAGAGTGCAAGGACTGCTAGTTGTGGAAGCACCATAGAAGCAGTTATCCTTGGAGAGATGGAGTCAGTGCAATACCTTTTGCCATGGTACATTGTGTTGTACGGGGACCTTCCAGAGTTGCCACTCATAGGGGACACAAATACTTTGTAGTGTTTGTTGATGACCATGGTCATCTTACCTGGGTCTTCCTAATAAAGGCTCACAGCGAGGTTCCCTCTATTGTCCAACAGTTTCTTTCTGAGGTGCAAATAGTATATGACACCACAGTCCAAATCTTTTGTAGTGATAATGCACTAGTGTTTATGCATAAAGATTTACAAGAGGTCTTTCATTCCACGGGGATCATTCATTAGACATCTTATGCTCATACTTTCTAGCAAAATGGAGTTCCTGAGTGCAAGTTACGACATCGCATTGATTTTGCTAGGACTTTAATGTCCCATTTGAAGGTTCCCAGTCAGTTTTTGGGTGATGCCATACTCATTGTAGCTTATTTGATTAATCGAGTGCCATCTTCTGTGCTTCACGGCTAGATTTCATACTAGATTGTACATCTTTTGCCTTTGGATGTATTTGGGTGCATATGCTTTGTTCATAATCGTGGCGATCAGGATAAGTTTGCTTCCTGTGCAACAAGGTGTCTTTCTTGGTTATTCCAGGACACAAAAGGGCTACATGTGTTATGATTTAGTTCGTAGGAGATATGTTGTTACTACAGATGTGATCTTTGAGAGGATTCCTTCTCAAAAGAAGGATCAACTATAGAGGCTGCCATACAGGAGACGTAGATCTACCACATGAGATCACAATTAGACGATGCCCCAAAAGACGAGCCTATACAACATCTTGCCTCCTCAGATAGGAACGACTCAGATAGGGATGAGGGTCCCATGCAGAGGAGATCTACTACCATTTTCACTCTTCATCTATGTCTTAGTACACTGCGATTTCTCATCTAAAGGAGGGAGATAAGCAGTTTTCCTTAGTTATTACTATTGCAGTTGTTCCCAGAGATTTTCTTAAGGCTTCTCAAGATCCTAGGTGGAGAGTAGCTATGGATGAGGAGATGTAGGCTTTACAGTCTAAAAAGACATGAGATTTTGTTCCATGTCCTAAAGGTGTTATTGTTGTTGGCTGTCGATGGGTGCATACCATAAAGTATAAATCTGATGGAACAATTGATAGATATAAGGCCAGACTCGTTGCCAAGGGATTCAATCAAACATATGGGGTGGATTACCTTGAGACCTTTTTACCTGTTGCTCGCATTACCTCTATCAGAATTATTCTTCCTGTTGTTGTGATCCTGGAGTGGCCTTTATACCAGCTTGATATTAAAAATACTTTTCTATATGGAGATTTGATTGAGGAGGTATATATGAGACAACTACTAGGATATGATGTTTAGGGGGAGCTTGTGTTGCTTACGGAAGGCCATTTATGACCTGAAGCAGAGTTCGTGAACCTAGTTTGAGAGGCTCAATTAAGAGATCAGGAAGATAAGCTGTCAGCGGTCTACTACTGATCATTCTACCTTTATAGGAGGACAAAGTATGGTGATATCTGGAGGGTTGTCATCCTAGCAGTCTATGTTGATATCATTTTGATTGGTGATGATATAGATGGGATAGTGTAGACGAAGTTGTTTCTACAGTCTACCTTTATCACTAAGTACTTAGGTGATCTTCACTATTTCTTGGAGATAGAAGCAGCCCACCAAGAAACTAGATTATCACTATCTTAAAGACAACACACCTTGTAGATTCTTGACGAGGCTGGTCTACTTGGGTCCAAGCTATCAGGGATATTGGTAGTCACCGTCTGGCTATGGCACTGATGAGACAGATCCTTTGTTTGAGGATGTTACTAGATACCTCAGTATTGTTGGTCCATTGCTATATTTGACAATTACACAACTTGATATCAGTTTTGCAGTGAACAAAGCTAGTCGGTCTATGCAGAATCCAAGATATAGTCATTGGCGAGAGGTGTGTTTCATTCTGAGATACTTGAAGGGCATCCCAGGATGAGGTTTGTACTATAGAGTAGGAGGCTCTCTTGATCTTTTGGCATATTCAGATGCTGATTATGCAAGATCTATAGAGGACAAATGATCTACTTTCAGGCTTTGTTGTTTATCTGGGAGGTAATTTGATCTCATGGAGGAGCAAGAAGCAGAATGTAGTGGCTCGCTCTAGTGTAGAGGTAGAGTATAGATTTATGGCCCAGGCAGCCTGTGAGATTATGTGAATGGTGAGCTTCCTACAAGATTTAGGGATAAAGGTTGATATGCCTGTCCCACTCTATTGTAGCAATAAGTCAGCTACCTACTTTACGTTGAATCTGGCCTTCCTTGAAAGGATCAAACATATTGAGGTTGACCGTTATTTTATAAGTACCCCATACATCCTCCGAGCTTCAGCTAGCAGATACTCTCACCAAGCCATTAAAGAAGCGCCATGATTTCCGTAGTAACAAGTTGGGCCTCATCGACATATATGCCCCAACTTGAGGGGGGGTGTTGAGATACGAGGGAGTCTGTTATTTATTTTTTGTAGGATACTTATGTAATTTGCCTAGTTATCTTTTATATAAAAAGAGAACTAGGGTTTCTTTTGAAGGTTAATGCATCTTTTTAGTTTCACAGAATTTAAAAAGGGTATCCTCCTTTGTGAATTTCTTTCGAACTAGTAAAAAACCAAGATCCTTAGTACCAAAAGTGCCTTGGAGGTTGGGAGAAGGTTGTATTTTGAGAAATTAATGCATTTCTAACATTTTATGATTTGTCAAAAGAAATAGACCCACTTTCCCAAGAAAAAATGGATATCCTCTTCTATATAAAAAAAACAACTAATATTTTTCCTTGGTTTGGTCAATAATCTTACATGATACCAGTCTTTTGTGTATCTTATAATTATATTATCAATATCTTTGCTTGATCATTGCATGCTATATGACAACGATGAAATTCATTTCTTACAACAGATTGTCAAGAGTGAAGAAAGCAAGGCTTAAAAACGTGTACTTTCATGTTTCAAGGACTAGGCTCATTATATATAATTTGCCAAAGTCAATGACTGAAAAGCAACTAAAGAAGCTTTGTATCGAAGCAGTTCATTGCCGTGCCACAAAACAGAGTCCTGTTATTAAACAGGTTTGTCTAATCTAGAATGGTGATTTTCCTGAAGACAGTTTTGTTTGACTTGTTACTTTGTGAATTTAGGTAAAGATATTAAAGGATAAGAAGAAAGCCAATCCAAGTGGTGAAACTTACACACGTGGTGTGGCTTTTGTTGAATTTCAAGAACATCAACATGCACTCGTTGCGTTAAGAGTCCTGAATAACAATCCTGGTATATTAAGTTTGCGGGTTCCGAAGATTTGGCCGTTGGAAGAGAACATAGTACTTGCTGTTTTTTCTAATGATAATATGTACTCTTGCAGAAACATTTGGTCCTGAACATCGTCCCATAGTTGAGTTTGCCTTGGATGATATTCGAAAGCTGAAGCTTCGGAAGTTGAGATCTGAAATGAAAGAAAAAAATACCACTGGAGAAATCTATGGCAGTAATCTGCAAGGAAATGAAGAACCTTCCTCAGAACTATCTGATAGTAAAAAGAAGGCAAGAAAGAAGTTGGGGTTTCGGAAATCCAGGTACGAAATAAAGGAAAAAAAAACCATTACAGAACTCAATGATGGTAATCAGCAAGGAAATGAAGAACCTTCATCAGGAATGCCTGATTGTAAAAAGAAGGCAGGGAAGAAGTTAAAAAATGTTGATTGTGGTAATGAGAGCAGCAAAGAAAAGGGAACCAATCATACCTTGGAGAAAAAGGGCAAGATTTCTCCAAAAAACCGTCCGAGGTCAGACCATCAAATGGGAAGCTCAGCTGAAGTCCTGGGAACTCCATCAAGCAGGAAGTCCAAGGCAAGAATTTGACCACAGGTTTGATTCTTTCATCTGAGGATTAGAAAAAAGCTTATGTTAGATACTCTTTTGTGCAAAATGGCAGTATTGGTCTGTTAGAGGCTTGGAGTAACAACAGAAAAGTTGTTTTTCCCTTCATTGTGTCTTAACATGGTATTAGACGACACGCTCCTTCGCCGCCTGCGTTTCCGGTCTAGTACCCTAATCGGATCGAGATTTTCCAGTGCCCTGTTGGTCTTCGAGTCCCCCTTTTTCTCTGATCTGATCGCCGGTGCTCCTTCTGGTTTGATTTGATCTGCTAGAGTAATAGGTTCGCTTGGTTCTTCTTTGCTCCGTTTTGTTTTTGTTGCGATTTGCTGATGGAGGACGACAATACGTTTCAGTCTGGTCTTACTTCTTCTAAATCTATGCTGTTGACTGATGCATTGCCTCCTACAGTTCATCATAGCATATCTTATAAGTTGACCTCTTCCAATTTTGTGCTATGGAAAGCACAATTTATACCTGTTCTTCATGCCTACAATCCCATGGGCTTGGTTGATGGAGCTATTAAGCCCCCTTCTCAATTCATTACTGATTCTGATGGTGCTGAGGTTCTCAATGATGATTTTGTCTCATGGCGTCGTAAAGATCAACTTGTTTGAAGTTGGCTAATAAGTTCTATCTCTGAAGAAATATGTTCTCAATTGCTTGACCTCACTAGTGCTAGGTCTGTTGGGGTCTTTCTGGAAATTTTTTTTTGCTACAAAAACCAAAGCCCGCATGTTTCAGCTCACGTCTGAGCTACACAGCTTAGAAAAAGGTGATCTATCCATTTCAGATTTTATTCACAAAGCCAAAACAATCTCTATTAACTTGGCATCGGCTGGAAAAGTTGCTGAGACAAATGATCTGTTATCGGCTATTCTGAATGGTCTTGGTTCAGAATATGATCCTATCATTGCTACACTCATGTCCACTGCTGGTACCACATCTTATGAAGATGCTATTGGTGTTCTTTTGTCCCATGAGCAACGCTTGTTGCGTAATCAGCCCAAGATTGAACCTACAGTCAATCAAACTTCTGCCACTACTCGTGGAGGTAGAGGTGGTCGTGCCTCTCGAGCAAAGGGGAGGCCGTGGTCAGCAGCAATAGTACTTTGATAATGCTCGAAACTCATCTAGTTTCTATGGTCGGCAGCAATCAATCTTTGGCCAAGGTTCAACTCGTGGCCAAGGTCGTGGTGGTCATGGAGGATGATCTTTTACCTCCCTTGCTGGAGTCCAATGTCAAATTTGTGGCCGTTTTAATCATTCTGCGCTGACTTGTTATCAACATTTCATTCAAAACCCCTTCGTTCCTCAAGTACAATTTAGTGCTCCTTCTCCTGTGCATCAACCAATTAATGCTCCTAATAGAGCTCTTTCTCCTCAACAAATACAGCAACCATGGTATGTTGATTCAGGCTCCTCTCATCATGTCACTAATTCCCTCTCCAATTTAGATATGTCTTTGGATTATAGGGGTTCAGAAGAGGTTTGATTTGGGAATGGAGAAGGTGAGACTATTACGCATACAGGCTATTCTACTATTCCTCTTCATCATAGGCAGCTATATTTACAACAAATTCTCCGTGTACCTCGAATACAGAAGAATTTGCTTTTGGTTCAGAAATTTGCTAAAGATAACCAATGTTTTTTTGAACTTCACGATGATTGTTGCCTTGTCAAGGACAAAAGCTTCCAAGGAGGTTCTGCTTGAAGGTGAAGTTGCTGATGGCCTTTGTGCACTTTGGCTTCCAAGATGTTCAGAGAATAATTCATCACCACTTGTTGCTGCTGCCTCCATTAGCAATAAAGCTCCTTGGCGTTGTGGCATTATAGGTTGGGCTACTCTAATCTACGCACAGTCAAGGCAACCCTTCACTCCATTGGTATAACTTTTCTGAATGATGTTACTTCATGTTGCGATGCTTGTATGAAAGGAAAGTCCACTCAATTGCCATTATACTCTACGGGTACAGTGAACTCATGTCCATTTGATTTAATTCATTTCAATGTTTGGACAGCACCAGTCGTTGGCTATGACAACAATATTTTGTTTTCTTCCTTGATGATAATACAAGGTTCTTATTGCTTTTTCCATGAAGAATAAATCTGAAGTCCATGACATTTTTCTACAGTTTCATGCCTTTGTATCTATTCAATTTATACTAAGATAAAGGCTATTCAATCTGATTGGGGTGGAGAATACAGAGCTTTGTCTGATTGGTTTGCTAATCATGCTACTGTCCATAGAATTTTCGCACCTCATATGCCCGAACAAAATGGCAGTATTGAAAGGAGAAATAGGCACTTGTCTGATATCGCAAGATCAATGCTCTTTCATGCTTTCATACCAGTGCGTTTCTGGCCATTGGTTTATAAAGCTGTTGCACTCATTATCAACTACTTGTCATCTTCTGTTACTTCAGGACGGTTTTCATATGAATGCTTATATCATACTAAGCCTGATTACAATTTTCTGAAAGTTATGGGCTGTGCATGTTATCCAGTTTTGGTTCCATATGCATCTCACAAATTAGAACCGCGTTCATCGCTACATGTGTTCACGGGTTATACGCCTTTGCATAAGGCTTATATTTGCTATAATCGAGAAACTAAAAAGTTTCTTGTGGCCAGGCATGTGAAATTCATTGAATCTGAATTCCCTTTTGCCTGTGAAATTAAATCTACTATGCCCCATTCTTCTCCAACGGCTGACACCATACCGGTTCCTCTTCATATTATTCAACAGGCCGGTGCAAATATTGATGGAAAATAGTCTGCTCAGCCCATTTGTTCCACTGAACATGGTGTTCAATAATAACCAGCCCATTGCTCCACAAATTGCACAATAATGGCATGCTGCACCTGCTGCCCCATCTACTGTTCAGTCTACTTCAGGGGTTGTTGATGCTTCATCCAGAACACATGGAATGATTACAAGGTCCATGCATGGATATCAAAAGAGAACGTGTTTTCTGCCACTCTTCACCCTCTTTCACAAACTTTACTCAGTAAACTTGATTGTGTTGAACCTTCTACTTTTACCAAGGCCTCTAAAAATGAAAAATGGAACAAAGCTATTACTGAGGAAATAAATGCTTTAATCCATAACAACACTTGGAGGCTTGTTCCTTGAACAAATGAAATGAATGTTCTGGGTATGTAACAAGTGGGTTTATTGTATCAAGAGAAAAAAGATGGTACTATTGAGTGATTCAAGGCTTGCCTTGTGATAGAAGGGTATTATCAATCTGAAGGAATTGATTTTTTTGATACATTCAGCCCTGTGGTTAAACCTACTACAGTTCGTATATTACTTTCACTTGCGGTGGCAAATAATTGGATTATGCATCAGCTTGATATACAAAATACTTTCTTACATGGAAATCTTGACAAAGATGTTTTCATGGTTCAACCTCAAGGTTTTGTTCATCCTAATGCACCTAATTTTGTTTGTAAACTTAACAAATCTTTATATGGGCTGAAGCAATCTCTAAGAGCATGGTTTAAGAAACTCTCTGGTGAAGGATTTTATGGTTCTCACATGGACAGTTCTTTATTTGTATTTCATAGAGCCAACGTGAGGATATTCTTTTTTGTTTATGTTGATGATATCTTAGTTGTTAGTTCGTGCTCCAAGGCTCTTCAGCAGATCATTGAAAGAATCAGCGCATGGTTCCCTGCAAGAGATCTTGGTTATCCGTCCTTTTTTCTGGGTGTTGAGATGCAAAAATCCAATGATGCTTGTTTCTCTCTCAGCATCGATACATATTAGATTTACTTGTTCGATACAAGATGGAAGGTTCAAAACTAGTAAAGACGTGATTCACCTTTGTTCCATGGTGTTACCTTGTTTAGGCAAATGCTTGGAAGCTTACAATACCTAGCCTTTATGCGTCTGGATATTATGTTTGCCACCAATAAATTGCCAGAGTTTATGCATGCTCCAACGCAAAGGCACTTTGAAGCTGCTAAGCACATTCTGCATTACCACAAGGGAACCTTAAATATGGCATTATTTTACTCCAGGACCTCCTCATTACAGATTTCAGCCTTCTCGGATGCTGATTAGGCTAGCCCAAATGATTGTCGCTCCACCACTGGTTTTGTCATTTATCTTGGCGACAATCTTATTTCTTAGTCTAGTAAAAAACAATCTACTATTGCATGTTCCAGCACGGAAGCAGAATATTGTGCTCTCACCAACACCAAAGAAGAGCTAACTTGGATTCTGTCACTATTCCATGAGCTGTGGATTTGTTTATTAAATCCACCAATATTATGGTGTGATGATATGGGTGCTACCTACATGACAGCAAATTCGATTTTTCATGTTGGAAGCAAGCATATTGATTTCATTCATATACAGCAAGGACCACGTTGCAGATCTTCTTACTAAAGCCCTCACTGCTGCTCAATTTTTGAGGATTCGAAGCAAGCTTAGACTTCTATCGATGTCTAAGCTTGAGGGGAGATGTAAGATGTGCTACTGTACATAATTTGTAGTTTATATAAGGGGGTCATTACAATTGATCAAAACCTGCTGTATATATATGTGCATGGTCGGTCTATTAGAGGTCTGCAGTAACAACAGACTAGTTGTTGTTCCCTTTTTTGCCTCAACAACAAGATAGAATGTGAACGGGTAAAGGAGTCATAGCACTGTTTAGGACGGGCTATTATTGATGGAAGAGAGAGTTGATTTGATTTTCATCTTTCTAGCTTCTTATAGTACTTTTCAATAAGGTAAATACAAAAACATAAAAGATGGCACATTATTTTGTAAGGTAAATAGGTGAGGGCAACCCAGAAAAGTAAATTCAAAAGCAGGGTATGCCTCTTTTTCATATAAAAATGTAATACGAAAACTATCACGTGGTGGGTTTACTATGGCTTAACAAAGTCATCATCACTTTTAAATAAAAAATAAAATTATTTTACATATGTATAAAATCATCAAAAATCATATTTAAAATTGTTTTATATTTATGTACTTTAATTCAAAATAAAAAATCACCCTAGGTTCGTTAACTCATATAAAGTAATGGTGGATTTTTTAAGTGGGGTGGGATCCACCATGTGATATAACTTATGTTTCTTTACATTAAATAGCAACTATATGGTAGAGACTATGTGTACTACATCTATGCATTGTAAAATATACCATGTTATGTATTTTTGTATATTTTGACTAAGAAAATCTAGATCCTTTGAAAGTAATAGACTTGAGGTCAAAGAAAATTTTAGATAAATATTAAATTCCATTTTAGGATGTCCTTAATCTCCTCTTTCTCTTGACTGTTTAGGTTCATCGAGTATAATGGTTTTTTCTTTATTGCCCTTAGACTAGAGAGAACATTGAAGGCATCTAAGGTGATCTTCAAACATCGGTTGTTATCTTTGTTGGTTGTTAATAAAATAATTAAATCATTAGTAAATTGAACATTTATGATATTTTCATTGAAGTTTAATTTACTTGGTAGGTTAACCCTCTGAAAGAGATGTTAACTCCTGTTTACTTAAGAGGTTAACTTGTATGGTAAAAATCCATGTTAAGGTTTATTAACATTAGTTTTATTAACACTAATTTTGAGGGGTGTTAATAAAATTGATGTTAACTTCGTAACTCTCACACATTCAAATCCTACTCCTTAGAAATTGATGTTAACACCAATCTAAATAAATACTACAAGATTAACATCAGAGTTTAACGTCAATTCAAGTAAATAGAAATTGATGTTAACACCATTCTGAGAGTAAATAAAAATGAGGGTTAACATTAATTTCATATTTCTTAAGACTCGTTTCTTAACCCCCTAAGTAAATTACCCCTAAAAGCTTTGTTTGAGTAACTTTAATGAGACATCTTTTTTCAGCAAGGTTGAGGATAGCGTCCAATAAAAGCATCACTATTATAAAAGGGGGAAAAATGGGATCACTTGATTGACTCCTCTCTATGGTTCGCAGATTCCACATAAAGAGTTCTTTATCGTTATAGATATATATAGCGTTGATATTTGCAAGACAATAATCCAAAGAGCGAAAGTTCGAGGGACATTGACTTTTCTAGGGCTAACAAGATGAAATTCCAATCCGTATTAAAGGATTTGATAAAGTCAATTTTTATTCAAATTGTCTTAATTTTGGAGCAACGCTAGTGGTTGAATATTTCTTGAATTACAATAAAGGTGTTGCAGATCTTTCAAGTAGGAAGGCCCATTGATTTAAGGAAAGGATAGTCCGTAGCTCCTAGGAGAACCTCAAGGCCAAAGTTCTAGTAATGATTTTAAAAGGGACAGCAACAAGGGTAATAGACTTGTAGTTTGTAATGTATTCCTTTTGCCCTTTTTTATTAGTCAAGGATATGATAACATTATTAAATAATTGCAAGTTCGAAGGGTTGAAGAAGGTAGGTGAAGATGGCTAAAAAACTTCCTTATTGTTGCCCCATGTTCTCTTGAAGAATTCAATAGGAAACCCGTCAGGCCAGGTGGCTTACCATTTCTCACCCTAAATAGATTGTGCTTGATCTCTTCTTTCTAAAAGGGTTTAATCAAACCATCCAGATTTTGAATCCTAGGAAGAAAGACATTTATCGAGGATAGATTGGTGGCCTAGGAAGTCATTTGTGAATAATGATCTTGAAAGAAATTCATGATAAAGACAAATACCTAATTTTCATTGGTTGAGGGTCCTCTTGAGTAGTTCTTAATACGAGAGATCCTAGCTCACTTGTAGATGTTTAATTGAAGTCACTTTATGGAGAAAGGCCATGTTTTCATCTCCTTTGACCAACCACTTAACTTTGGCACGTTGCTTCCACAAAAAAATTCCACCCATCAAGATTTTTGCATGCTTGATAATAAGCTAGAGCAATACAGTCCTCAAAGAAGACCCTACCATACATGCAATGTTTTGTAGTTTGACAATGTCTTCATCCAAGGTTTGTTTCTCCCACTTTAAGTTAGGAATATTATCTTTATTCGCCACTGCTTCAAGATTGATTTAATCTCAAGTTTGTTTGCAGATCTATTACAAGGATTATTAAAGACAATTTCATTCTGCCACTTCTTTGATGTAAAAGGGACAAAATTTGATTTACTTGGATGTAAAAGTATCTGGCTAGAACTAGGAATGTTTGGTGTTTAATTGGGTGAGACTAAGAAGGATTGGATTATGGTTTAAAAAGGTTCACTAGAGGCCTTTGAGAGTAGGAGCTGGAAAATGTTGTAACTTAATCCAAGGAAAGGGCTTGATCAAGCCTAACCCATTTGGGTTCTCTATAGTCCATGTAAGTAAATTGGCTAGTTTGTAACTTGATATCATGGAGTGTTATGACTTGATCCCAGCTCCCTATGGAACCCGAGAATGACCCGCTTCGACTAATCTCAAGACCTAGTCGTCCAACGAGAAACAACCAAATGCAAGGATAAACATTTCCACAACCACACATATAATGTAACTAAGCAAATTTATTAAAAGTCGGTAACAGAAAATAGGGATAGAGTTTAATAGAAGTGACATGCCACAGGCGAGAAATAAAGTTACGGTTCACTAGCTAACCATCACAACCAACAAAAGTGTAATAATAACATGTTTTGACATAACCATAATACTCACTAACAACAAAAAATCTTGGAAATGGAACAGGAGTAAGTATAACTGCTGCTGAGCTCGACTTGGCCCAACACCCTTTGCAGTTGGTGGTGCTGGCTGCTCAACTCTCTGACATAAACAAGTTACATATATCTGTGGTCAGCTAACGCTGAGTAGAGTGGTGTATGTGTCATTTACAAGCAATTAAACATAAAGGAACAAGTAGCTAACTAATCATACAATTTTCAGTTATGTATTATTATCTGTTTTCGTTTAAATCAATCTATGTATTTCTGATTCGGTTTCTAGTAAGGGTCCACAACCTTTCTTAATCCACTAGTTCTCTAAGGGAACGATCTTGATGCGGTTTTCTCACGATGCAGGATGTACACGTGGCGCTCTTCTAGTTGGGAGAGCATCCCATGGTAGTCCTATGTTAATGGCTAACCGCGGTGCTGCTTTGTGGTGTCTTCATGTTTATTATAGTATAGTCGTTATAGTATAAGACAAGACAGCTACGGTTGTCATTACCATAGAATTTTCTTTACTTGGAAATAGTTTTCTCGAGTTCAAACTCAGGGAGCTACTGGAATTCTAAAAGTACAAAGTTTCTCTATTGAATTACAAAAATAAGAGAGAGAGAGAGGGAGAGAGATAGATTTTTGTCTTGGCTTCTTCTTCTTCTCTTTGTGCTTTCTCTCTGATCCTGTCTTCTTCCCTCTTCTGCTCTTCCTGTCTTCTTCTCTTCTTTCTCTTTTCCTCCTTTTCCTTTCTCTCTTTCTTTCTGGCAGCCAAGTCTTCTTCTTTCTTTTTCTTCCTGGCTACTTGTCTTCTTCTTCTGCTCTTCGGTTGCAAAGTCTTCTCTTCTTCCTTCTTCTCTTTTCTTTCTCTTTTCTTCAGCTGCAGAGCCTTCTTCTTTCCTTCTTCTCTGCTTTATCTCCTCTGAAGGCTGCTCATCCGTCGTCTGATACAGCAGTCATACGACTTAACTGCAGTCTGCTACAGTGCTTCTCTTTTCCTTCCTTCTCTTTTCTTCTGCACAGCCTCTCTTCTGCTTCTCCTCTCCTTCCTGCGGCTAAGTACTTAGCCTTTCTCCTTCGCGCTCTGTTCCTACACACAAGGCACAGCAAAACCTAACCCTTCCCTCTACCAGCACGTCTCTCTCACTCTCTCTGTAAATCGCTCACAGGAAGCTCTCCCAGAGCCAGGTTAACGGGTCGAATAGCGTGCTCGTGACCAGGTGCACTGGCGTGTGTATAGTGCACGAGGTGTGCTCGATAGTGTCGGGTCGGATCCGCCAGGTCTGTGAGGTGAATCCGTGGATGAGGCGGGGTTGAGTGGGCGAGGGGACCTCACCCCGTGTTTTGAGGCGGTAAGCAAGAAACACAAAAAAAATTTAAACCAGTGCGACGCTTTGTAATCTTACGATGTGGGACTATTTGGTTGCTTCTCCTCGCGCGCACCCGCAGGAAGACCTCAACCTTGCTTCCGCAGCTGCAGCCTCGATCCCCTTCTCTTGCCAGCTACCTACCATCACACAGCTCGCCCGCCTTCGCAGCAACTGATAACCTGGAGCTCTGAAGCCTGGAGCGCGCTTGGGAGCTTCTCGAGTCGTCGTCAATGGCGGCCAGGGCAGCAGACTTGTCAAGCACTAAAAGGGCCTCTCGGCCTAATCAAACCACTGGGGAACCTTCGCCGTGGCACGGCGAAGGTGGTGCGAAGTGCAGCAGGCAGCGGGACGGCCTAGGCGTGCGTGCCTAGGTCGTCCTGTGGCCGGAAAAATGGGTGTGATCGGGGGTGAGTTGTGGAGGTGTAGAGTGGCAGTGGAGGGGCGGAGGGTGTTTAGTGTGATGAGGCGGAGCTTTTGCGATGGTCGGCGAGTCATATGAAGTTGCGAAGTGACGGGGGCAACTTGCCAGAGGTTGGCCGGAGGCGAGGAAGGTGATCGTGGACAGGCGTGGTCGTGGGGCAATCAAGTGAAATAGAGTGGGGAAAAGAAAGAGGGGAAGAAGGGGAGTAAATGTAACCTACCTGTAGGGACGAAGGGGGCCGGAGAGACGGGCAATCGTATCGACTGTCGCCAGAGAAGAAATACCTAGAGGGAGAGAGCGGCGACGAGGAAGTGGGCAGGGAGGCATGCGCTTGGTGTGGCACGACGCAGGAAGACGAGACGAAGCTGGCTCTGCTGCTGGTATGGCAGCAGAGCGATAAGAAGGAGGAGGAGTGGTCGCCGGAGCTTGTGGGTTTCCTGTCGGAGAGGGAAGGGAGGAAAGTTTGAGGGATTCTCCGCCAAGACAAGTCTGCTTCAAGCGGCTGGTCCAGGGGTTTCTTTTAAAGGCGCCAGCAGAGGGGCAGATGCACGGAGGGTGAGCGAAGCTCTCACCGGAGGTTGTCGCAGGTACAACACCCATACCTCTCGAGCGTTTGCACGAGAGGTATGATGCGAAACAGGGCATGGGGAGCTGCTCAGGCGGTAAGGGATTACACAGGGAACCCCCCTTTCACATTTGAGAGCAGCTCCCTAGGGAAGCGAGGAGTGATCCTCCTTGAAACTTCGCCGGAGTATGGGTCTTCTGCTGCATTGGCAGAAGGACCGGACGGCAGAAAGTGACAACGAAAGTTAGGGGGGTTTTTGCAAGAGTTTTCAAAAGTTAGGGGCCAGAGTGTAATTGGGTGGACTATTTTGCAAAGTAGGTCAAGATGACCTTCCCTTAGGTCCAAATTTTGGTATAAACCTAATTTGGACCTAAGGAATCCAATGGTGAAGTTAGATTTTAGGTTTGACGATGTTTGAGTAGACATTTTGCACAAAAGCATAAATTAGGTCAATTGATGAGCTAGGACCCCAATCTAGGTCAAAATAGGTTTCAAAGGCCAAATTAAAGGTTCTAAACCCTAGGGGATATTTTTCCATGAATTTTAGAGGATTTATTTGACTTTTATTCTGACCGAAACCTTGTTGAATTAAGCGGGTCTGTTTTAGGGTTACCAAATGTCATTTAATTCCTAGATTGAACATGAACCCATTTCCGATTGAGTCAACCCACTTTTTATCTTATTTAGACCATTTGACCTATGCTCTGTCTCTAAGAAGTTTCGTTTATGTACTGCAATGGTAAAATTGCAGTTTTAACCTTTATTTGATGTTTTCTTCTCAGAACACTTATTCCTCCAATTAAGCCCTCTTCTAAGTCATGTAGGAGCTTTTATTCTCTTTATTAGGTCAAAATGAGCTAGTTATGGCTCATCATGAGGTTCTCATCATCCTACACTTGGTCTACCACCCCAGGGATCACAGTCACGTCGTAGCGGTGACTACGGCACACGAGATAAACTCACGGATAGCTACCCTGCATTGGCACGTGGTTAGTCCTTTTCGCTAGTGGGTATGCCCAAATGTACAATACAGAATAGAACAAGGGCCTTACCCCTCAATAGTTTGCGTACTCTCGCCTGACTATCCCGGTTTGCCTAGTGGGCCTAACAAGAGTCGGTGTAGGGTGACCATTCCTAACCCTGGGTCCCAACCCAAGGGGTGGCTAGCTCCCCCCTACACTAAAGGAGCAGTAGATCCCCTCGGTACCACGTACACGAGGGCCAGCTTACTTTCCATATTCAAGTTCGAACAACCAACCAACATGCTCATAGGCAATTAATCCCATCATACATTGAATATCAATATTACTGATACTATGATTCCTTTCCTAATTCCCTGTAGGGTTCATGCATAGTACTCATCTTATTTTATTTCGTGGCATGCATCTCTATCACATATTGATTTCTAATTCATACAATAGGCAGTTCGTAAATTAATAGGATAAACCATCATCAACATGATAAGCGATCACCTCATCATTTAAATGTTCCAGTATCACAGTATGAATTTTAACAACATGCATTTTTAGATTTAATAACGTACGAGATTCATGCACTGAATATAAACCATTCACATTCTTGGTTATAGGGTTCATCTCCTAACCTAGGTTTCAAGTAGATATTTAACATGCATTATACTAATTCAAACCACAGAAGTAGAGAGGACCACTTTATTAGGGTATGCGGGTGGTATGGGGGCTCGAACGGTGGATCCCGACGTCTCCGCGGCTCTTGTGTGCACCACGGATTGGAGGCCTATATTGTTGACCAATATGTCAAAAGAGCTCAAAATACTATAGACACTATACTAATACGTAGAGAATTTTGAAAGAAAACCAACAATATTTTGTTTGAGAAAAACTGACTCCGTTTGGGCCTTGAACCGGCTCAAAAACACGCATCTTGACCAAAATCAGATGTCTGGGAAGAGTTACAGATGTCTTAAGCGAGCGCAGGATCTCACCTTGCTTTTTGCATCTTTTTCAGATGTTTGAAAAAGACGTAGAAAGCAAGGTGAGATCCTACGCTCGTCTGAAATCCCTTACAGCCGTCTGAAGGAGCTTCCAGACGTCTGTCACTTCTTTCGGTCATCTGGAAGAGCCGTCTGACACTGCTTCCAGATGTCCTAAAGTGCCTCGAATGCCGTGCCAACGCGCCTTCCCAATGTCTCTTACAGTTCAGCACTCTATGTTCTTACCAGACGTCCTGAGTCCATCCCAGACATCCGACGACTCCCCCAAACGTCTGACAAGTGTTGCAGACGTCTATAATGCGGAAAAGTAACCCCCCCGCTCTGCGCGCAGAGCCTCTCTTCCTCTGCTCTCAACCTTACCCTCTCTCAATCTTCTTCACGCCCTCCCTCTCATGCCCTCCCTCCCTCGGCTGCACCCCTCTCTACGGTAGGGAGGAATCGGTGGATGTGGGAGGAAGGCTGTGTGGTGGAGAACAAAAAAGGAGGAGGGGGGGGTTTAAGGTTGCATTGGGGATGGGGGTATGGTGGTGTGTAGGTGTATGGTGGGTGGTTTTTGCATTAAACCCCTCAAGGACTGAAATATTCCACACGAGATCCTTTTGGTGCGTAGAAATTATGATAAGGCCCTTAAAGATTGAAAAGAAACAAAATGGCCCTTGGAAAGGGTTGTTTCATGGAGGCTCCCATTTCAATGATCTAACTAAGCAATTGGGAAGTAGGAGAAAAGGTTGAAAAGGTATGTATCTATCAGAGGGGAAACAGATGATATTGAAATCCCCTTTGATAGTCCAAAGGTCATTGCCATCAAAATGACGATAACATTATTGAATGTTTTTAACCAATTATATAAAGTCATTATATATCTTTCCATGAAAAGAAAACGGGCTATTGTGGAAGATAAAACACATGTTGGTGGAGTATGCTTGTTGATTCCTGATGAAATTACACAACTACATGTATTCACTAGGAGTGTCTATTGGGATATAACTTGCATCAAGGTTTGAATCTAATTCAAATTCAATCGTATTGCTATAGATTGTAGTTTAATTATTCTTACACTTTTTATTTAATTTTGATTGAATTAATAGAATCCTATTTGACATGGTAAACCTTCAAGGCATCTATAGTTGTGCTTTTAAGTAGAGAGGACCAAATGCAAGTTTTAAGGAGGGATTCTTAAGGGATCTAGCTTGAGAGAGGCTCACATGGAGAGAAAGGGATGGTGAGAGTAATGGAAAGAGGGAGGGGAACAAGTTATGAGAATCCACTAGGCAAGCGGATTAATCAATTGCTATATTGAGTGTGTGTCTTGAAGAAGACAACATGTTCAAATGTGCTAAATAACATATTGATTACAATGTTGAATGAGGTTCTCATGCTTTTCTAAGGAGGTAGACTTGATTAATTAAATGCAGTTACAATGAGGCAACATATAGAATTCAAATGTACTATGCACCTTGCAATGGATGTTCACTCTACTTTACATACACAAGAGAAGGAACTATCTAATTAGATAAATTGATACATTCTTGATTTGTGAGCTTCATATGATCATAAGTAGTAACTATACAACCTTAGGGTTGATAAAATATGTTGGTCATGATGACAGCAGATTCGCACGCGGAAAGGTTCGGATTTAGAAAACCTGTCGTCGTAGTTCGATTTATGAGAAAATCCATCGATCAGATAAAATTTATAATCGAAACTCGAAATGTGAGTCCCGGGTCGAACATGGGAAGGCGAATGTTTGGTTTTGAAAATCCGCATTTTGCTTTTTATTTATTTTTTGTCGTTTTATCTTTTCTATTTTTTTTTGGTGTCTTTTATCAAGCAAGAGATTAGGTCGATGAAATTTTATCGAGCTAATCTACTTGCGAAAATATAAGAGAGAAAGAGAGAAACAATAATGGATTTCTAATCAAATGCTTTTTTACAACTAAGAAAGAGGGAAAGATTACACTACAAAAGCAATAAAGATAGAAAGAGGTGAGAGAATCCCCCTCGACGGTCGCTTGGAGGACAACTTGCTCTGACGTCACATGGAGGAAGGTGGTGAGGAGCGGGGTGAACGAGGATGGAGCCGGAGGACGGAGGGCGGGGCAGGATGGCGTCGCGGCGAGGATCTTCTTTCCGAAGGGAGGTGAGAAGACGGCCATGGGATGCTCCATGAAGGGGGATGAGAGGCGGGAACAAATATTTGTTTTCTACTCTAGAGGAGCATCCCGGGCTTGGGACAAGCTCTCTCCAGAGCCTTGGAGGTGGAGAGAGGAAGAAAGGAAGAGATGGTTTGGAATGGAGGGGGATAGGTCCTTTTATAGTGGAGGAGAGACAAAATCATCCATGGGCAATGAGTGACGGCTGTAATCATTGCTGAAGATCTATGCCCTTCAATTCCTTTGCTGGCGCGCACATAGCACAAGCCATTAGTGACAGCTACAAGCGTCACTAAAGGCCTGCCCAACTATTGCTAAAGATCCACGTCCTTCAATTCCTTTGCTGGCACCGTGCTCAATTGGCCAATTGGGGGATTCGAACCCGCGCCCCTCCATTGAGAGCCCACACCTCCACCATTGCTCCAATCATCCGGATGGTCACACGGACGTCTTAAGGCGTGCGGTGGGGGAGAGCTGTTTGGACCGCTTGATTGAGTTTTAGAAAAGTTATGTTGTAGTACAGTCGAAAAAGCGTTCAAAACAAATACAATTTATTACCCGAATTTGAAAGTCCGAGGTCGAACACAGGGAGAAAATTAGGGTTTAGAAATCAAAATCACAATTTTAGAATCTGAAAGAATATAATATGCAATAAAAATCAATGTTATAGTGCAAAAAGATAGGAATAAATGTAAGGCAATAAAGGAACCAATGTATGAATAAACACAAAATTAGACATCTGATTTGTGAATCAGATGCCTTAAAATGGGGATGCTACAGTGCTTGACTCTTCTTCTTCTCCTTCTTTTCTTAGTCTCTAGCGGCTGCTTTCAATCTTCTTCTTTCTTTCCCTTCTTCTTTATCTTCTTCTGATTTGTTGCCTTAGCCTTTCTCTTCTTCTGTCTTCTTCTTTTCTTGGCTACCTTCAGCTTCTTCTTCCTTTAGTTCCTTCCTTCTCTTTCTTTCTCTTTCTTTCTCAGCTTTTTTTCAACTCCTTCCGCCTTCGTCTTTTTCTTCTTCTCTCTGTTGCAGCCCTTCTTCCTTAGCTTCTGACTTCGACCTCCTCCTTCTCCTTCCTTGGCTTCAACCCTTAGCTTCCTCTTTGGCCTTGTCTTCCCCTTCCCTTGCAGAGCAAAACCTACCCCTACCTGCGTGAGCTCTCTTCTCTCCTTTCTCTCTTAGGTTCGCTCTCCTAGAGCCACTTTCTACGATAATCGAGTCGGAGACGTGATTGCACAGCAAAAATACACCAACAATTGTGTTGTCTTGTGCTATCTCCTAGCATTACCAGTGCATATTAGGTATCCATAGTCGCATTTGTGAAAATACACGCATGCATGCATTTATTTGAGAGGGGAGGAGAGTGAAATAAATGGCCTTGTAATTAACAAATTCTTCAAGTGCTGCCTTGCAAAATTCACCAGCTTTTTATTTTTATTTTTATTTGACTTTCTTCTCCATGGCTGCATGGCTGGGCCGTCTTCGCGCCATTCCCTGCAGCAGCTTGCCCTGCAGCCGCATGCACAGCCAGGGCATGGCTGTGCATGCCTTCTTCCTCTTTAAAAAGGGCTCGGCTTCCTCTTTGCAAAGGGAGCCTGGTCCACACGCCAAAAACACAGCACCTTCCTTCCCTTCCAGGCCGTCTCCTCCCCTTTCCCCTCCATACGCAACCTCTCTTCTCCTTGAAGAGCCACGCTGTGGGCAGGAGTAGCTCACAGTGGTGCACAACCACCACTGTGAGTCCCACCACCGCCCAGCTCATCAAAGAGCCGATGGGCGTGGTGGTTCCCCGCTCTGATTTCACCATTTCTGCCATTGCCACAGGAGCTTCAAGCCTTAAAGCTCGAGCTCCGCAACAGCAACAGCAAGGCGGCAGCAGCAGCGCAGGCCACCGTGTGCGCCTGCAGTCCACCCTCGCCCCTCTCCGCGTGCCCTGTCGCGAAGTGCCACCCGCAAGCTAGCAGTCGGCGCAGCCTCTTCAGCGCGCGTGCCAGCCGCTCCACACCTCCCGCACTCACAGCACCGGGCACATTGCGGTCGCGCGAGCCGACCATGCACTGTAGCCACTGTTCACGCTAGTCAGCGAAACATTGTGGTTATAGTGTGGTGACCGGTAAGTTTCTAACTTATCCGGTCACCCGGAGAGCGGCAACCTGCTCTAGCCCGCGCCCACGTCTTTCCCCGCGCCCGCTCCCACGTGAGCCTTCGCCTGCGTACGCCCGCCCACTTCAGCGCCCTCTCAATGCATAGTGCCTTCGCCTGCACCCGGCTCTCCGCGCAGCGCTGTGCGCTGTGGTTTCTCCCCCACGCCCGCTCCCTCCTGCATGCACGCCTCTTCGTGCGCCTACGCGCCTGCACGTGCACGTGCGCTATCAGACGACTCCCTGAGGCTCCAGACGGCTTAACACGCACTTCTTCGCTCCAGCAGAAGCGAGCTCTCTCTCTCTCTCACAGCACTCTCTCTCTCTCCTGCAGACACTTACACACACCCACACACTTATACACTAATATATACTTATATATATATATACATACATATATATATTTATATATATATATATTTATATACATATATATATCTATATATACTTATATCTATACATATAGTAGTACCTATATAACTAAGTATTAGTACACATACATACATAGAAATATATATATATATATATATCTATATACTTATACACACATATATATACATATATATTTACATATATACATATACTTTTATACGTATATATATATATATATATATATATCTATATATATATATATTATTACCTATGTAACTAAGCATAAGTATAGATACATATATATTTATATACACATATATACACATATACTTATACATATATATATATATATATATCTACAAATATATATATATATATGTATATATACATACATATATATATATACCTATATAAGTACACATATACCTATATAATTATAACGATATATATATATATACATATAGATATATATTTACATATATACATATATATATTTTTTTGTATCACTTACCATACGTTGTATTGTGGGAATATCTGCACCAGTTGCTGATATTCCCCGATACATGCATACAGAAAGTGTGTTCGCACTCATCTTCCACCAATCCACCTTACACTCCATGCAACACTTCGTCCTGTTGGTTGCGTCTTTCTAGACGACGACCGACTCGACACCATGCTACACGCCATCTCCACCTCCACCCCCACCCCTTTATACATATATAATATATACATATAGATATATACTATATTTACTTTATTTCTGTTTCTCTTTCCTGCTAGTAAAAAGATAAAATAAAATATAAAAAAGAGAAAAGATAATCCTTGACTTGCAGGTACTCAGTCTTGCGAAGAGCAAGACCAGAGCAAGACCACTTTTTAACCCTAATTTGGCTCCAAGCCAAGAACCTGACTTTGAGGGTGTACCTCAAGGACAAAAATTATCAGAAAAAAATCTTAAATAGAAAAACACCAAAAACATAATAAGCGAACGGAAGAAATTCGTTGTAGGAAAGGCGTAGAAACTTATTCACTTATAATCCCACTTCCCTGAGTTCGACCCTTGGCTTAAAAGTGACCAAGATAAAATCAAATAGGCCAGGTAGAAAAAATTTTTGTAAAGAGATGGTTAGGCTCGATTTAGGTTAACCACTATACTCATTTCAACGATAAAATCACCGTATTAACACAACCTATCCGGGCCCGACCATATATCCTTTTCATGGCGCCGTTGCCGGGGAAGTGCGCATTCAAGTAAGTTTTTACTCCATTCCTTCAATTTTTCTCTTCTCACACCCTTCTCTTCATGGGTGTTTTTGTTTATTGCTGTGTAGGTGAACCTGTTGCAAGGAGAAGGCAGGCAGACGAAGTCAGAGACGTGAGCAGATCCAAGGCGGGAACGAGAGCGTGAAGACGCCGACACCGCACTGGAGCTTCGCACACGTTGCTGAACAAGTAGGTGTTCCTTTCTTAGCAACTTAGGTCAACTTGTCACCTTAATAAAAAAAAAACTAAAAAAAAAAAACTTCTTGGGATCTCTTGGGGCAAGTGGATTAAAAATCACTTGTTTAATTGTTTGCCTTCACTCCCACCGCCCTGGGATTTCCCGCCAAACTTCGCATAGCGAAAATCCAAGAATCTTGATTCTTGAATCTTTCGTCGTGTGAAGTACTCTTTGAGGCAAAAATAAAAAGATTGATTGCCATCCCTCTTTGGCTCATTTATCTACAATTCGGGATCACATTTTTTGGTGGGGAGTCTTGGAATTGAGTTGATTCCAACCCCACCACGACCTTTCACGTGCCTAAGATTCGATCCCGAATAATTCAACCCCAACAATTTGATTCTCTTTATCTTATGGTTGAGCCTTGTGTATGGAAATCATTTTGGTGATTGGGAGCACTTGAATTAAAGTGCTTTGGCTCCCTTTCACACTAATCTAAAAATTGACTCGTGCATCCACACATAGAAATCTCCATCTAGGGAAGCCCATTGCATTTTAGCATGCATTAACCAAATGACATTGAAGAAGGGTTTCTTGGGCTTAGAAGAAAACTTGTATTCTCTCAAAACTTGGAGATTGGTTGAATTGGTAATTCAGCGAAATCCTAAAATCCATACTACTCAAGGCTAAATTCTAAAAACCATTCACCAATTAAAACTTCAATTCGGGGAGATTTCCCCGTTGCATTCTTGGTTTACACACTCTCTAAAAATCAATCACTTGGGCATTACCCGTAAATAACGTCCTTCACATTCCAAAAGCACTTGATCCTAAGCCTCTAACTAAAACTGATAGCAACTTGACCCTTATTAAGGATTGAAGGTCTAACTACCTGCGTGTAGCGCCTACGTGCTGATGAGGGTTCCCGTGTGCTATCGGGTGTCTAAGACTGGGGCAAATGGCCTTTCAATCTGGCCTAGTGGTTTCGCGATGCTCGCATTCGGTTCCGTAGGTCGTGATAGTAGGTAACTTAGATCTTTAGGTCTAAGGACACACTGTAGAGGTTAGGAATTTGATTGTATTGATTTGTCATCAAGTGTACCTTTGCGGCGTCATTTCTCTCATCTCCTGTTCCCTTCTTATCTCCCCAATTCTTCTTGCAGTAGTGCATGTTTGGGAGGAAGTCACAAAACCCTGAACTGTGTGAATTGCCTAATAATTTTAGAAAAGAAGCCGAATCATCCTCTTCCACAAACATGCCTGCATGCCCACCCCCAAATCCCGAGGGAGGAAACCGCCCTCAAAACCCACCAGGTGGTGGAGCCTTGGATCCCATAACCCACCTCCAAGCCCAAATGGAAATGTATAATGAACAAATTAAGGCCATTAGGGAAACATTGGAGGAAATGAAGAACCCTCCCAAATGGGAGGAGCCTAGGTCTCTTAGCTCCTATCAGAATCCTGCTGCTACAGAGACCATAGGACAAACTCGGGTCTCCATGGGCGGGGACGACTTTGAACTAAAACCTAACATAATTGGCCTAATAAATTTTCACTTCCATGGTCTTGCAAGTGAAGATCCTTTTCTCCACTTAGAAGACCCAACCCGATTGGTTGAAATGTTAAACCAAGAAATATCAGGTTACCTATAGTCCTCATGAAAATGTTCCCGTTTTCATTGCAGGATAAAGCGTCGCAGTGGTTACGCACCATTGGGAGAACCATCCACTCTTGGGAGGAGATGCGAATAGCGTTTCTCAAGAAGTTCTTCCCAATCGGGCGAACCAATGCACTTCGTCGTGCTATCACTTCATTTACGCAACAAAATGTCGAACAGTTTCATGAGGCATGGGAGAGATATAATAACTTCCTCAGGAAGTGTCTGCACCACGGTCTGCCTAAGTGGCATATAGCCCAGATTTTCTACTATGGGCTAAATGAGACTTTGAAGTAGATTGCAGACACTTCCTGTGGAGGAAATTTCATGAATAAAGACGAGAATGGAGCATTCGAATTATTTGAAAATATGAGTGAAAACTCAATGAACAATGCCTCCATTATCGCCTTTAATCATACCAGCCTGCCCCGTAATGTCCACGAAGTTGACACGGGACCCTCCTATTCATCCACTGATTTCAGCCTTATCGCACAGAAATTGGATGAAGTCTCCGTCGTGCACAAGAAGCTGGACGAGCTTTTGGCCAACCCTGCCCTTTCTATGGCAAACACCCCCACCTCACCACTTCGTCACAATTCCAATTCTTCTAACACCAGGATTATCCCAAGAAACCCCGTAAGACCTTCCTTACCAAGTGTCGCGCCGAACGACTCGGTAAGTCATGTGGATCTGGCTTCTGTGAGCTAGTATTTTGACACGGAGGACCAAGCCTCCGTGTGCTCGGAAGCATATTTACACACGGACACGTCTTATGGCATAGAAGACGCTTGTGCCCTGGGGAACAACCCGTTCTTTGCCACTTATAACCCAGGGCGGCGAAATCATCCAAACTTCGCGTGGTCCAACAACTCGCAACGCCAAAACCCTGCGGGTGGACCAATGCAACCGTCCGCACTCATCATCCCAAGGGCCCAATCTAATCCTATGGCGAATCCGCCATCGGGTCCTTGCACACCACAAACAGAACACGCATCAAGCCCTCTTGATAAATTGATGCGAATAACGATGGAAATGTCAAAGCGCCATGAAGAGAACATGACCTCTCTTCAACACCAATTGGTGCAGCAGAATGCTGAGATCAGTCAACTATGCATGGTGACTCAATCTCAGGGCACTCTTCCAGCCCAACCTGTTCCCAACCCGCGAAATTTCGTATCCCGTGGTCCTTGTTGGGAGATCGTAGGTCTCATTTTTGATAAAAGCGTCGTAGTATAGTTGCGAAATACGATCCAACAAAGATATTGTTTTGAAAATAATGAGACTTTGAGTCCCGGTCGTTCATCTCTGGGAGGCGTTGTTTTTGTTTTTGAAATCGATCTTAAAGCCGCTCTACTTTATTTAAACGACATGCTGGTACATAATATATAGGCGGTTAAAGAACAGGCACTTAAATCACGCAAATATGATAATCATTCAGCTCAAGGTGATTTCCAACACATAAGATATATATATATATAATGAAATTTCATTCATCATGGGAGAGTTGTTGCACAAGGAAATCTAGAGGAAAGCTTATACATGAATGCTTAAAATTAAATCTAACTACCAGAAAACGATTGCATACAAGAATCAACGAGGGGATTTCGCATGCATCATTGGGGGAGAAGTAAGACTACTCTACTAAGCAGTAAATGAAAGCAATAAAAATTATGAAGAGCATGATTTAGAGCTAGAAGAATAGAGGGCATTCAGGGGTGGTCCCCGATGGCCTTGGAGTGGTCGAGAGGAGAATGAGGGGCGGCCAATGTAGCTTAGGCCAACCCTTGGAGAGAAGTAGGGTTGATTCAGCATCCCGGCATGGTGTCCTCCATGATGGTGGTAGTGAGCTCGTGGAGGTGGAGTGAGTGGCTAGGTGGAGGTGGCGTGAATGGCACCAATGGAGAGCAATTGCCAAGGGAGTGAATGGTTGCAAATGGCCACCCAAGGGGTCTTTTTATAGACCAAAGGGAAGCTCTCTAGAGAATTATGAAATTCTCTAGAGAGGCCTATGGTGGGAGCTCGTGGGAGAGTGAGAGAGAGAGGGTGGATGGTGGTTTTTAGATCCACCAAATGTGGATCTAAAAATTGAATGGCTCTTGGTTGCTATTTTTGGCAACCAAGGCAACCACACATGGTAGAGAGTTCTAGAGAACTCTAGGCTAGATATTTTCATGTGGATGGTGTGTGTGGGTCGAAACTTAGGTGGCTAGGTTGATTAGGTTAGGTTCTAGTGGGTATAGGTCAAGATATGTCTCAAATTAGGGTTATAAACCCTAATTCACTAAGGTAAAGTGCAATTAAACCTAAGACAAGTTTAATTGGGTGTGTGAAAACTTAATTGAGAGTAAAACAACTCAATTAAGTCAGGTCTAGGTCAATTGGACTCTCACTAAGTCCAATTGGACAGTGTGTGCTGAGATCAGGGCTCAATTGGATCCAATGAGTCCAATTGAATAGGCTGATGGAATTGACTAAGATCCAAGTCAATTAGGTTTAGTGAGGATCTAATTAGGTCCTTAGGGAGGTTTAGAGGTGATGTACTAGGGTTATGGAACCTTAATTTAGGTTCCTATGGGGTTGGAATTGGGTTTAGGGACCTAGAGATTCAAGATCAAGGCTTAAATCTCAAAATAGGAATTGGTGAGCAGTATCAGACGTCTAATTATAGAATAAGACGTCTTATACTCAAAAATCAGAAGTCCAGACTTATTGTCTAGACGTCCAATCAGAGTCAGGAAGGATTTCGAGTTTGAAGTGTGCGGGAGTTGGCTAAGGGTCCTGGACGTCTTAAAACTTATCTGGACATCCAGAGAAGGGTTGGAACTAGGGTTTTAGGGCTTCCTAGGGTGTTGTGACCTAATCTAAGGGTGGCTAAGGCTTGGGGAAGTCTCTAGGCTATCTTAAGGCTAGGATGAACCTAAGATCTTCACATTTTATTGCTTTATTCCTACTTAATAGAATAGCAAACTTTTAACCCCCTTACATTATTATTCCTACATCTAAACTAGGCATTCTACTCTAGCTCCGCTACAACTCCTGTTATTCTTGATCCAGCTTTAGATCCAGCTCCTGATCAGCTTATTCCCTGCAATCGACATAATGCACTTAATCAACACATTATAACATTATTTTATGCATAGCTAAAGGAAAGCAGTAAAGAAGCATATAATGCGTATGCATGCATGAATAACCCTAACTTATGCTAAGTCCTAGCCTAATTTAGGTCAATTAAGACCTATGATTGCTGCGCAATCAGTCCTTAACCACAGATACGACCTTCTCAGGGGTATGTTCATCAGATTCTGCAAGCTCTGAGCATTCCACCGGGATATCAGGCTAATCCTGCTGCAGCACCTCACTCTTATGTCCCTATTGCGAACCCTCCTCCACCTTTTGATCCCACTGGACCCGCATCGTCCAATGTGATCACTACAAGGAGTGGCAAGTAGACTGTCGATCCACCTCGACCTGATCCTGGCCCGTCTTCTTCATCGCCCTCTCATTCGGGATGCGCACCGCATTCGCGAGAGAACGATACCCCCAAATTGGTGCCAGAATCAGTCACATTCCTTGAGGCTCTACTGAGGGAGCCAAAAGGCAAGAAGAAGGATACACAGGCCTTTGATAACCTACGTAATTTGTTCAGGGATGTTGAAATCAAGGTACCCCTGCTAGAGGCTATCGACCACATACCTACTGTCACCCGATTTTTCAAAGACTACACAACACCCAGGCGACAGTCCAAGAAAACTAAGAATCCGGTGGTTCTCTCGCCTCATGCGAGTTGTGCTATACTGTAAAATCTACCACCGAAGCAGAAAGATCCGGGCACACCGCTTATTTCCTGTAGCATCCAAGGCTACAATTTTAACCGTGCCCTGCTTGATATAGGATCTCCCATCAATCTTATACCAACCATCATGCTCGAAAAATTTTCCTTGGGAAATCTGAAACCCACCCCTGTCACGTTACAGTTGGCAGATCGTTCTGTCAAAATTCCAAAGGGTGTGGTGGAAGACGTGGTAGTTAGGGTCAACAGTCTCTGTTTTCCTGTTGACTTTCTTGTTTTAGATATGGAAGTTCCTAGCTCACTTTCTGATTGTCCGATCATCCTTGGTCGACCTTTACTGGCCACAGTCTGTGCCCATATCGACTGCGAGTCGGGCTGTTTTGAGATTGCCGTTGGATCTGAAAAGCTCAAGCTAAACATCTTCAAGGCATCCAAGAACTTTGATTACGATTGCATCAAGGATGACACGTCTGACGAGGACATGGCCGTCAATGCATGTATTGGACTAATTGGGACTTATTCTGACTGCTGCGGATTACCTTTAAACACTGAAGATTGCCTGACCGACACATATTGTGACGTTCCCCCATCTCTCCCTATTCTCGTACCTTCTCCTGGTCAGACTTCTGACGAGGTTTTCTTTTCTTCCCATACCTTGTGGTCTGAGTCATATCCGGACTACTCACCGTCGGTCCTCACTCTTGAAGATCGGATTGCCCTTTCTTTCCTGCCAAATCAGGCAGAGTTGCAACTCCACACTGGGACCTTGAACCCAGATACTACTCACTGGGGCTATTCCTTTTTGGATCCATCTATCCAAGAAGCCCCTCTTCTTGGCCAATCTAAGGGCCAACTTCTTCCTCCTGACTTATTTTCTGATCCTCCTGGGGCACTCTCGTCCCAAGAAATTCCAGATCTTTCACCATCCACTCCCAAGCTGAAAGAGCTGCGTAGTACACTTAAGTATGTTTTCCTAGGGCCAAATGAAATGCTCCCTATAATCATCAGTTCACAAAACGAAGGTCCTTATGGAACACAAGGCAGCCATTGGATGGTCTCTATCAGACTTATCTGGCATTAACCCCTCCTACTGCACTCACCGTATATATACGGAGGACGAGGCTTGACCTTCCTGCGAGGTGCAGCGACGTCTCAACCCTAACATGCGGGAGGTCTTTAAGAAGGAAATCATTAAGTGGCTGGATGCGGGTATAATTTACCTAATCAACGATAGACCCTGGGTGAGTCTGATTCACGTTGTGCCCAAAAAGGCGGGACTCACATCCGTGTCAATGACGGGGGTGAATCCATCCTTACACGCACTCCTACATCTTGGAGAGTGTGTGTAGATTATAGGAAACTCAATGCTGCAACTAAGAAAGATCACTTTCCGCTACCTTTCATTGACTAAGTCCTGGAGCGGGTAGCGGGAAATAAATTTTTCTGTTTCCTGTATGGATTCTTAGGATATAACTAGGTGGCAATTGACCCCTGGAACCAAGAAAAAACCACTTTTACCTGCCCCTTCGGCACCTTTGCATTTAAAAGGATGCCGTTCGGACTTTGCAACGCGCCAGCAACTTTCCAGAGATGTATGTTGGCGATATTTCATGACATGGTGGGTGACTTTCTCGAGGTCTTCATGGATGACTTTTCGGTCTTTGGACCATCTTTCGAAGAAAGTCTTGCCAACCTGACCCGTATCCTTAGGAGATGTATTGATGTAAACCTCGTGCTTTCCTGGGAAAAAAGTCATTTTATGGTACACGAGGGAATTGTTCTCGGACATATCATCTCCGATAGGGGTATCGAGGTTGACCGAGGTAAGCTTGATGTAATTCCCGATTTACCTGTGCCTAGCTCTATCAAACAAATCCTCTCCTTCCTAGGACACATCGGTTTCTATAGGAGATTCATCAAAGATTTCTCCAAGATTTCTTGACCGTTAACTCATCTCCTATTGACCGACGTACTCTTTGATATGGGCCCCGACTGCATACGAGCATTCATGCAGCAGCGTAATGCTGTCACCAAGGCCCCTGTTCTCCAACCACCTGATTGGTCCCTCGACTTTGAATTGATGTGTGACGCTTTCGACCTTGCAGTCGGAGCCATCCTGGGACAAAGACACGATAGACACCCCTTCGTGGTGTACTACACCAGTAAGACGTTGGACGAGGCCCAACGTAATTACACTACCACTGAAAAAGAACTACTGGCGATCGTCTTTGGGCTGGAGAAATTCCGCTCTTACCTTCTGGGCTCACATGTTATTGTTTTCACTGATCACGCGGCCATTCGCCATCTCATGCACAAGAAGGATGCCAAGCCTAGACTGATTCGTTGGATCCTTCTGCTCCAAGAATTTGACATTGAGATCCGCGATAAGACCGGAGCCCAGAATGTTGTGGCTGATCATCTTTCTAGATTGGACCCTGACCATATTGGACTTACTCTGCCGATTAATGAGATTTTTTCTGATGAGCACCTATTGGCAATTAATGTGGCAAGTGGACCTTGGTATGCCGACATTGCCAATTACCTTGCTTCTGGATCCCTTCCACATGGTTGGCCTAAAAACCAGCGCGAGTGTCTCATGGCAAAAGCAAAGTATTATTTCTTGGATAATCCACTTCTTTTTCGGATAGGTGCTGATCAAATCATCTGCCGCTGTGTTCCTAACAGCGAATTCCCCAGTGTGCTATCCTTCTGCCACGATCAGGCCTGCGGAGGCCATTTCTCTGGGAGGAAAACTGCAGCCAAGGTGTTGCAGAGAGATTTCTTTTGGCCCTCCCTTCACCAGGATGCACACAATTATGTCGAGCATTGCACTAGGTGCCAGTCGTTAGGGTCAATGTCACGTCGTGACATGATGCCCTTACAACCCATCCTAGCTGCAGAAATCTTCGACATTTGGGGTATTGATTTCATGGGTCCCTTTCCCCCTTCCAACGACTTCGAATTCATTCTCGTGGCTGTTGATTATGTTTCAAAATGGATCGAGGCTATTCCCACGCGCCGTGCTGACCATGCTATATCCACTCGATTTGTCAAAGACCACATCTTTGCACGCTTTGGGATCCCTTGAGCCATTATCTCAGATGGAGGAAGCCACTTTACCCATGCTTCTTTTCGGGCACTTCTGAGGAAATACGGAGTCCACCATCGTATCGCATCCCCGTATCATCCTCAGACGAACGGCCAGGTAGAGGTGTCGAATCGGCAAATCAAGCAAATTCTCCAGAAAATGGTTCGGCCTGACCATAAGGATTGGTCCGACAAGCTGATTGACGCACTTTGGGCCTATCGGACCGCCTTCAAGGCTCCCCTTGGTATGTCTCCGTATAGAATCGTTTACGGGAAGCCTTGTCATTTTCCTGTGGAGTTGGAGCACCGCTCTTATTGGGTGGTTCGCCAATGTAACCTCGACCCAGACTTGTGTGGTTGAGAAAGGAAACTCCAACTCCAGGAGCTGGAAGAGCTCCGTCGTGAAGCCTATGATTCTACTTTAACTTTCAAGCAATGCACTAAGGCTTTTCACGACAGCCGTATTCGGCGGAAGGAATTTGAGTCATCTCAGCAAGTTTGGCTCTACAATGCTCGGCTCAAATTCTTTCCTAGGAAATTGAAGTCCAAATGGACTGGTCCTTTCCTGGTCTCGAGACCATTTCCTAACGGGGCCGTTGAAATTGAAGATCCCAAATCTGGGCATAAATTTACGGTCATTGGGCAGCGTTTGAAACCCTATCTTACTCAGGAACCTGCCCTCGTTGGAGAAACTGTGGCCCTGCTGGAGGGTAACTAATGTTGTGCCTCATCCTGAGTCCAGCTGGGATCGTTAAATTCAGCGCTCGTTGGGAGGCACCCCAACAACACTCACCATCCACCATCACTTTTCTTGCCACTGTCACGCTCATTTCACTTTTCACTTCACCACCCACCATCCACCCACCCTACCACCCTGCTATATACCTTGCACCTCAGCTCTCGTTACCCGATCTTTCGTCCTTCCTCTACACTACCTTGCATGCATATGAGGACATAGCATCGTTTGGCATTGGGGGGTGGATAGGCATCCATAGGATCTGGGTATTTTATGGTATCATGCGGGCTCCATCTATCTATATATATGTAAAAAAAAAAAAAAATGGTGTTTAGTAATGATCTAAAAGCTGAAACAAAAATGCAATAAGTGTTTATGGATATTCAACCACTGTTTTGAAGACTTTCCAGGCCACAGAAGCTTGATACGCTCAGGCTCGGCTTAATTCACTTGAGCATTGACAAGATAGATCGGAATCTCTCCTAACTAAGGACGTGTTCTTGTACCTGAGATACCAGTACAGGATCCGTTGGTTTGCTTCTACTCGAGAGCCTAAGTAATCTTAGTTCACACTACACATATCAAGAAAGACTAGGTGAACGTAAGATCCAACCCTAGTGTTCATTAGGGAAGGTGGAATCTTTACCTGTGCGCGCAGATAGATTTTTTATCCCAGGCTTTAGTCTTGTGTTTAGGAGAGACTCTTTCCACCAAAAAGGAACGCTCCCACCAAAAGAAAAGTGTGCTCCTCCAAATAATGTTGTAAGAGATATACTGACACGTGTTTCAAAAAAAAAAGTACAAATAAGTCAGTATATCTCACAAATGTCTGTAAAATCTTCTTACAAAAAAGTTCTTCAGGGCAATTACCCTGTTTTCTTTGAGCCACAAATGTCAGAAAATGAGAGTTGAATTTTCCGTCATCTTTTTAAGGGTTAATCCGAAGACACGAGCTGAAACTGGGACCAACCTGTACTTAAAAACTCATGAAACCCTAGGCTTGAGTCTTATTATTCATCTGGTCAGTCTTGATCCTTCACTATGCACAAGCCATAATCTCTTGAGCTCTCAAGTACAACAAAAACCTCCTGGGTCATGGAAATCGTACTTAAGGTTTAAATATCAAGAGTCCAGGTTAGTTGAGAGATGGTCTATGTCATGTAAGACTTAAAGTACTGGTGGTCTTCTCTGCAATTGGTTCTCACAATATCCAACAATAAACACACCTATGTCGCCTCAGGAGAAAATCTTCAGCTTAAAGAACAATTCTAAATACAATACAAAAAAAATGTTTTGCTAGGGACTAGCAAAAGATAGGCATAGGGGTATGATTGCACAGCAAAAATACACCAACAATTATGCTGTCTTGTGCTATTTCCTAGCATTACCAGTGCATATTAGGTATCCATAGTCGCATTTGTGAAAATACACGCATGCATGCATTTATTTGAGAGGGGATGAGAGTGAAATAAATGGCCTTGTAATTAACAAATTCTTCAAGTGCTGCCTTGTAAAATTCACCACCTTTTTATTTTTATTTTTATTTGACTTTCTTCTCCGCGGCTGCATGGCTGGGCCGTCTTCGCGCCATTCCCTGCAGCAGCTTGCCCTGCAGCCGCATGCACAGCCAGGGCATGGCTGTGCATGCCTTCTTCCTCTTTAAAAAGGGCTCGGCTTCTTCTTTGCAAAGGGAGCCTGGTCCACACGCCAAAAACACAGCACCTTCCTTCCCTTCCAAGCCGTCTCCTCCCCTCTCCCCTCCATACGCAGCCTCTCTTCTCCTTGAAGAGCCACACTGCGGGCAGGAGCAGCTCACAGTGGTGCACAACCACCACTGTGAGTCCCACCACCGCCCAGCTCACCAAAGAGCCGGTGGGCGTGGTGGTTCCCCGCTCTGATTGCACCATTTCCGCCATTGCCACAGGAGCTTCAAGCTTTGAAGCTCGAGCTCCGTAGCAGCAGCAGCATAGGCCACCACGCGCGCCTGCAGGCCGCCCTCACCCCTCTCCGCGCGCCCTGTTGCGAAGCACCACCCACAAGCCAGCAGTTGGCGCAGCCTCTTCAGCGCGCGCGCCAGCTGCTCCACACCTCCCGCACTCACAGCACCGGGCACAGGCGGTCGCGTGAGCCGACCATGCACTATAGCCACTGTTCACGCTAGTCAGTGGAACACTATGGCTACAATGCGGTGACCGGTAAGTTTCTCACTTATCCGGTCACCTGGCGCGCCGCAACCTGCGCTAGCCCACGCCCGCGTCTTTCCTCGCGCCCGCTCCCGCGTGAGCCTTCGCCCGCGTACGCTCGCCCGCTTCAGCATCCTCTCAGCGCATAGCGCCTTCGCCCGCACCCACCTCACCGCGCAGTGCGCTGTGGTCTCTCCCCCACGCCCGCTCCCTCCTGCGTGTGCGCCTCTTCACGTGCCTACACGCCTGCGATGCGCGTGCGCTATCAGACGACGCCCTAAGGCTCCAGACGGCTTAACACGCACTTCTTCGCTCCAACAGAAGCGAGCTCTCTCTCTCTCACAGCACACACTCTCTCTCCTGCAGACACTTACACACACCCACACACTTATACACTAATATATACTTATATATATATACATACATATATATATATATATTTATATACATATATATATCTATATATACTTATATCTATACATTTAGTAGTACCTATATAACTAAGTATTAGTATACATACATACATACATATATATATTTATATATATACTTATACACATATATATATACATGTATATTTACATATATACATATACTTGTATATATATATTATTACCTATATAACTAAGTATAAGTATAGATACATATATATATATATATATATATATATATACACATATATACACATATACTTATACATATATATATATATACAAATATACACACACACAGATATATATATACACACATACATATCTATCTACATATATTACTATATATATATATACATATATATCTATACATCTATATAGTTATATATACATACATATACATATATATATATATATATATATATATATCTATACATATATTTACATACCTATATATATATACATACATATATATATATATATAGATATATATATATATATATATATATATATATATATATATATATATATATACATATATAAGTACACATATACCTATATAATTATAACCATATATATATATATATATATATATATACATATAGATATATATTTATATATATACATATATATATATATATATATATTTTTTTTTTTTCATATCACTTACCATATGTTGTATCGTAGGAATATCTGCACTAGTTGCTGATATTCCCCGATACACGCGTACAGAAAGCGTGTTTGCACTCATCTTCCACCAATCCACCTTACACTCCACGCGGCACTTCGTCCTGTTGGTTGCGTCTTTCTAGACGATGACCGACTCGACACCATGCTACACGCCATCTCCACCCCCACCCCTTTATACATATATAATATATACATATAGATATATACTATATTTACTTTATTTCTGTTTCTCTTTCCTGCCAGTAAAAAGATAAAAAAAATATAAAAAAGAGAAAAGATAATCCTTGACTTGTAGGTACTCAGTCTTGCGAATAGCAAGACCAGTTTTGAACCCCAATTTGCCTCCAAGCCAAGAACCTGATTTTGAGGGTGTACCTCAAGGACAAAAATTATCAGAAAAAAATCTTAAATAGAAAAACACCAAAAACATAATAAGCGAACGGAAGAGATTCGTTGTAGGAAAGGCGTAGAAACTTATTCACTTCTAATCCCACTTCCCTGAGTTCGACTTTGGGCCTAAAAGTGACCAAGATAAAATCAAATAGGATAGGTAGAAAAAAATTTGTAAAGAGATGGTTAAGCTCGATTTAGGTTAACCACTATACGCATTTCAACGATAAAATCACCGTATTAACACAACCTATTCGGGCCCGACCATACATCCTTTTCAATATGCGCCCGAGACCAGGCCCACTGGCGTGCAGTGGTGGGTGAGGTGTGAGGTCGAGTTAGGTCACCAGATCCGCGGGGGGTGGTCGCGGATGAGGCATCGGGTCGGGTGAGAGGGGACCTCACCCCGTGAGTTGGAGGTGATAAGCCCTATGCAGAAATTCCTTTTATGTGGCTTTGGCGCTCTAGATGTTTCCTAGGTGGGACTATCTTTCCGCCTCTTTCATGCGTGCCTGCAGCAGAGAAGCGTCGCTCGATTGCACATACGGGTATGGCTCTTGCCTTCAATTGATCACCTGGGGATGTTTCAGAGAGTCCCCCACGCAACCTGGGACTGGATCCTGGAGTGGGCACGGCCTGGAAGAAGTTTACAAGCAAGCTTCCTGCCATGAGTCAATGGCGGCGAACCCCTGGATGTGAAATCACACAAACGGCCTCGCGGCCACGTTAAAAAGCTCAGGGAGCTTCACCAAGGTGCGGTGAACATGTAGAGGTGGTCGGCGCGGCGTGGGACAGCCGAGGTAGCGTGCCTAGGGCACACTGCGGCGGTGCTGAGTAGGTGTGTTCGGGGGCGCTTGTGGGTGAGTGGCGGAGTGTTGTGAGTAGGGGGTTACGTTAAGTGAATCAGGGCGGAGCTTATGGACCGGTCGGTGAAGAGGGAGGTGGCCTGTGGTGGTGGAGTGGACTCGCTGGAGTGGTGGCTGGAGGTGAAGGGGATGATGGTGGTGGAGTGCGGCAGTAGTCGTTTGAGGGAAATAAATAGGGAAAAATAGAGTAGAGGGTGAGAGGATTTATCTCAAAGTGAAGAGACGAAGGGGGAGGTAGGGATGGCTGTCGGCACGTATCGCCGACGCCGGAGATGAAAGTGCTCAGTGAGGGAGGTCGATGAGGACGAAGGGGAGGTAGGAGCGTCGGCGGGTGCGGCGCGACACGTAAGAGCGAAAGGAAGAGAAACCTGCCACCGATATTATGGCTAGGCGACGAGGGAGAGTGGGGGAAGTCGCTGGAGCTTGATGAGAAGTTCGGTCGGAGGAGGAGAGATGAAATTGAGGGGTTTCTCCAGCTGAATTCAAGCTTAGGAGATGTGGAATGAGTTGGGGTTTCATAAATAGGTCCTGGAGGTTGGGTTTATGCTTGGAAGCCAAGCTTCCAGGCACAACAAGTTCACTGGAAGAGGAAACTCAAGAGAGACCCAAATCTCTCATGCATTTGCATGAGAGATTTAGTACCAAATAGGGCTTCTAATTGGGCTCATACTGGAGGAGATTTCTCAGAGAATCTCCTTTTCAATTTTGAAGGGGATTCTCTAAGAGATCAGGGAGAAATCACCCTTTCAAGCTTGCCGGAGTAGGATTCCCTCCGTTATAATGGCAGAGGGACCGAATTGCAAAGAATGAAGAAGAAGATAGGGGGTCAATTGTAAGGGTTTTGAAATCTAGGGGTAGAAATGTAATTGGGCTTAACCTATTTGCAAAGTGGGTCATGATGAATTCCCCTTAGGCCCAAATTTTGGTACAAATCTAATTTGGACATAAGGAATCCAATAATGAGGTTGGATTTTGGGTTTGACCATGTTTGCCTGGGTAATTTATGTAAGAACCCAATTTAGGGTAAACATTTGTCTGAGACCCCATTTTAGGATAAAAAATAGATTTTAATGGCCAAATTGAAGGTGCTAAACCCTAGGGAATATTTTTCTATGATTTTTAGAGGGCTTAGGTGAATTTTATTCTGACCAAAACCTTGTTAAATCAAGTGGATCATTTTTAGGGTTACAAGAAGTCATTTAATTTCCAGCATTCACATGAACCATTTTCTGTTTGAACCAACCCACTTTTTATTTTGTTAAGACTATTTGACCTGTGTTTAGCTTATGAGAACCCGTTGTTGCACTGCAATGTTAAAATTACAGTTTTACCCCTTGTTTCTTGCTTTTCTCTCAAAATGGTTATTTAGTGAATTAGGATCTCCAGTTGGTTATGTAAAAGCTTGTGGTTCTCTTTTATGGGTCAAAATGAGCTAGTTAGGGCTCATGATGGTGTTCCCATCAAGAGCTCTCAGCCGTTGGATCAAGATCTGATGGTTAAGAATTGATGATGAAGATGATGAGGGGGTGCCTCCCAATTGCTGCTGGTCGGTGTTGGGTGGCCAGGATGGCGCCACGTGGCGCCAATTGAGCCGTCCATCTTCTTCTTTTTGTAGAGGGTGCTACGGATCTTTGATCAAGATGATTCTCGCGTTGCCGAACTGCGATCGTCGCTCCGGACCCATCCTTTAATTTCTTACTAATGACTCTCTTCTTTTTCTTTTCATTTTGTGCTCCTTTTTTTTTGACATTTTACACTTTTCCCCTTTTTCTCCTCATGATTTGTACGGCCTCAAAATTTTCTCCCCCCTCAGAATTTTTTTGTTCTTTTTCAAGAATTTTTTCATTTTTCTTTTTTTTTTGTGTTTTTGGGATATGTGATTTTTTTGTTGAAACCTTTTCTTGTGAGATGAGTTTTCACGACGTTTTGCACTTTCATACCCCCCCATGCCTACGATTTGCAATGTCGCCATTATAAATTAGGTGGGTTCGAGTTCAGCGTAGATCATTCATTAGAACAGGTTTTTGGGTGGGCGAACAGGTCGAGGTGACTGTTGCGAATGATTTCAAAACTCGGGTGCGGGTACCTGAGGTGGGGTTAGCTGTTTTAATGGATGAACCGTAAAGTGCAATATGAATTCAGCGTAGGAATGTCAAGAATGGTTTCAGGTTTTTCAGAGATGACGGGTTGCCTCCTGTTAAGCACTGAGTTTTAGGCCATCGGCTGGGCGCAATGAGCTTAGGGAGAATGGAGGGTAAAGGATATCTCAGCCAACTTTGTATCGGTCAGGTTAATGAATGGTTTGAGTCTCTCATTGTTCACGACGAAAGGTTCCGAATCATGGTTGAGTGGACTGATCTCGACGGCTCCATTTCTAAAGATTCGTCAGACGAGGTAAGGTCCGATCCATTTTGATCGTAGTTTACCTGGGAACAGTTTAAGCTTGGCATCAAAGAGTAGGACTTTTTGACCAGGATGGAAGATCTTTTGGGATATGTGCTTGTTGTGAAAGGCTTTAACCCATTCTTTGTAAATTCGCGAGTTCTCATACACGTCGTGGAGTAATTCATCGATCTCGCTCATTTGAAGCTTTTTATGGGTTCCTACCTTAGAAAGATTTAGGTTGTAGTTTCGTACTAACCAATAGGCTTTGTGCTCCAATTCGACGGGGAGGTGACATGCCTTCCCATACACCAATATGAAGGGAGACATACCTAATTGGGTTTTGTGAGCGGTCCTATAAGGCCACAAAGCTTTCGAAAGTCGGGATGACCAGTCCTTCCTGTTAGGTCAAATAGTAACCTGGAGGATTTTCTTGATCTCTCGATTTGATAGCTCAGCTAGACCATTAGTTTAGGGGTGGTACGAAGTAGAGATTCGGTGCGACACCCCGTATTTGGTCATCAGTGATCTGAGCTGAGCATTAGTGAAATGGGTCCCTCCATCAAAGATTGTAGCACGTGAAATCCCAAACCGTGAAAAGATGTTCTAATGAATGAATTTGATAACCACCTTATGATCATTGGTTCGGGTTGGCATGGTTTCAATCCATTTGGATACGTAGTCAAAGCGAGTAGAATGTACTCAAAGCCGTCCAAAATAGGAAAGGGTCCCATAAAATCGATCCCCCATATGTCGAAGATTTCGTATACGAGAATCGGCTGTAAGGGCATCATATCACGATGGCCGATGTTTGCTATGGTCTGGCAACGAGTGCATGCTCTACAGTGATTGTATGCATCTTTGAAAAATGTGGGCCAATAGAAGCCACACTAGAGGACTTTCGCTGCGGTTTTATGACCTGAGAAATGTCCACTGTATGCCTGGTCATGGCAGACGGACAAGATGTCCTGAATTTCCGCTTCCGCGACACATCGTCGAATGATTTGATCAGCACCGATGAGAAAAAGATACGGGTCTTCCCAGAAGTGATACTTGGCATCGAAAAGTAATTTGTCCTTCTTGGCCTTCAGCCAATCGGACGGGATCTGATGTGATGCCAGGTAGTTTACTATATCAGCAAACCATGGAAGTCCTATATTGATAGTTAGGAGGTGCTCATTAGGAAAATGTTTCGTAATGGATCCGGAAGGGTCGATGATCTCAGAAGGAAGGCGGGACAAGTGATCAGCTACCATATTTTGTTTTCCCACTTTGTCGTGAATCTCGAGATTAAACTTTTGCGATAGCAAGATCCAGCAGATTAATTGAGGTTTCGCATCCTTCTTCGCAAGGAGATGCCTCATAGCTATGTGATCCGAGTAAATGATAACATGGGAACCTAGGAGATGTGATCTGAACTTTTCCAGGGCAAATACTATGGCTAGTAGCTCTTTCTCAGTAACCGTGTAGTTACGCTGAGCCTCGTCAAGTGTCATGCTAGCGTAATAGATGACCACATCTATTACGAACTGCGAATAGATGTAGTTCCCGCATCTATTCTTACATATTTTTCCCACATTACTTACATATTTTTCTAATTTATCTTTCTTCTTCGATTTATTGTCTTACAAGAACCCGGTCGAGGAGCTAAAGGTGGTAGCTTGGAGTAAAGTGTGGGTAGAGACATTTGTAAGTTTTCCCCCACCATCCCTACCCTAGATTTCATTTCACCACACTAATAACTCAAACCCAAATCAACTTAGGTGCCTTTTATAAACCCTAGGATAGATCTGGTTGTTTGTTTGCCACCTCCACTCATCTCATCCCGCATATATAAAAAAAATACTCTTCTCTTGTGGGATTTATTAAAAGTGACACACATTAAACACCCACAACTTTCGACTTAAGGCGCACCATTCTACTTTGATTCTACCACTTAACCAGGATTTGACCTGTGGACCCAGTACACTTCAACTCAATACACATAAGTGAGTAGAAATCTGAATAGCTTAAACATCTGTGTGCCTTAACTAAGTGGTGCAACAAGACAATTGAATGAGCTATTTGGGCCGCACCACTGAAGATAAAAGTCATTTATCAGTAGCTTGCCACTTAGGGTTTATCTTTAGGGCTAAATCAGGCACTCCACATTATTTTTTTATTTTTAAAAGAATATATCATAACCAATGCTTTCAAAACTTGGAGTGTTCTCTTGAACTTGATTGAATACACCTAAGATTAAACCCTAAAAGCTACTAAACAAGGTTAAACCCCAAAAGACACATCATCAAATAACCTTGTCTGCGAACCCTAGTTGTGCACGCACACGCATTTGAATTGATCATTAAGGGCACAACCCATCTAAAGGGTCCATCACATTCCAAGAGCACAATCATCCCAAGCCTAATTAAAACTAAGTAGACATTGGCCTTAAGGATTGATTCGCTCTTTAGGGCTCAGACAAAGATTTTTTCCGATTAATCTGCTTCTACTAGTCCATCTAATGTCAAGCTAGGAGAGTACCATCAAACTACCGCGGCTAGGGGGTACACTAGGAACCAGACGCGCAAGCCAAAGGAAGAACCTTCTCCTCATCCCCTCCTAACTGGTTGGATTGACCGAATAAAAGTAGACCAAATCGGTTATAATCTCAAGACGGGTCCTCGAAGTCTGTAGGTCTTTAGGCTAACCCAACTAAGGGTAGGGTTGATTGCTTGTATTGTAGGTCTCCTTTCTTTCTTCTGATATCCCTTCTTATTCTACCATGTATCCTTCCACATCCTACACTCATTTCCCATCCTACCCTCCTACCACCACTTATACCCAAGATGATTACTATCCCGACTCGACTTATAATTACCCATCCACTAACTGGGATAACTTTGATTGGGGATACGATACCGGACCTCAGTGTCTAGAGCCTAACTGACGTAAACATTTTATATCACATAAACTGTCTATTTATGCGTGTTCTTAGGCGTAGCGTTGCATCATACATTATAAATATTGCATAACATGCATCATCTTGCATTTAGGTTAGATTGTATAAAGTTTAGGTTAATTTGCCTTTTTGTGGTCAGGTAACAGGGTGATATTCAATCAGGGCCTTGGATCGAAGATCCAACCATATGGATTTGACCAGGGTGACGATCAAAGTTCAACAACTCCAAGATCGCTCCGATCGGACTTTCCTAGCATCAGATATAATCTGAGGAAGCACAGAGATCAAGGGCCAAGATGGTGGAAATCCGCACTTCAGATGACAAATCCGATTGCACGGATGGGTTCGGATTGACAATCGCAGCCCAATGATGTAAAAATTAGTTCAATTCGACATCCATGGCACCATCTAGACCCTCCAAATCCCTCACTGCCCTGTCTTCTCATCCAACAACTGAGAGTTGATCAGGTTGCCTCCCTCAAGCCACATCTCATGTGAGAAGAATTCCACATCTAATCTCAACCTCGAATCAAGATCCAACAGTCAGCATTAAATGGTACAGGAATTCTTTTCTTGTCTATCCACGCATGTAGTGCAGTGGATAACATCCTTCCGCACTGAGGTCGCGGGATCGAATCCTCGCAGTGCACCTCCTGAACGCAAATCCAATTTGAGCTAGGACCACCCGATCTCGTGTGGATGGCCCTGATTCGTCCATGTCATGCACTCAACGGCTGAAGTAGGCGCATGATGAGCAACTTAAGTCATTCAATCTCGCGATCGGACGACTGAGATCGCGAGATTGTGGGCTTTAAGCGTTGAGGAAGAGAATATGAAAGTGTGGGCGTGATGTGATCTGAGCCATCAGATGTGAGATGGATGGCTGAGATCGCGAGATCGTGGATGAGCGTTGCATGTGTTGAAATGAAAGGAAGGAGAAGAGGCACGGCTGGGGCACACATGTTGTCGACGTTCAGGCCTTTAGTGATGGATAAATCTGTCACTAAATTCATCATTAAAAACCATGAAATTAATTTTTAAAGTGAAATGACCTTTGTACCCCCTCCAATCTTCACCTATAAAAGGCCTTAGGACCCCCACACGCTCTTCATCCCTTCCTTTACTTCTCTCCCTATCCAAAGCTCTAAAGAAGCTGGTCCCAAACCCGTGATACTCCTCTAGAGTCAAAATCAAAGTTTTCTCCCCCGTTCCGAAAGTGGATCCTGCGACGACGAAGTCTTGCCTCGCTCTAGGTTCTTCCCACTTCATTCTCCTTCTTCCTGCTTCGACCTCCATCTTCCATGCGTTGCCTCGTCCGGCTCATCCTCAAGCAATCGTCGAGGAGGATACTTCTCTCTCCGTTCTCTTTGCCACTTTCTAGAGTAGATTTACTGCTTTCTAGTATAGATTTTCTGTTTTCTAGTTGTAATGATTAGTGTAATGAACAGCATTTGATGATGAAATCCATGTTTATTCTACCTCTCTTTTCTCTTTATTTGTAATATTCTCTCTCTGTCTTCTATTCTTTATTCTTTAAGTAGATATTTAGTTTAGATTTAATTCGACTAGCTAATCCACTTCGTGACAATTAAACAAATGCAATTTTTAATCAAACGTCCACCTCCCTGTGTTCGACCCGAAATTCTTAGAGTTTTGGTAAAATTATCTGTTGACGGATTTCTTTGCAAATCAAACTACGATGACGAGTTTTCAAAATCCAATTTCGTTTGCGTAGATCTTCCGCTCAAACATTTTGATGATCTTAACAAGTATCTTTTGGATTGGCTTCAGGATGTTAAGGATAAGGGCCCGGGTGAGTTTTTGCTTGGGAAATTACCGAAATTGAGGATGAGATTTGTGGTTGATTTAGTTCAATCTTGGGATGATTCCTAGGATAAACCCCCTTCAAGAGAGCCAATGTCAGAACTCGCTCAGGCACCTGTTGGGGGGGGGACATGTGTTACGAGACTGGGATTGACCAGGTTATAGAGAAATCGAATAAGGATGATTTGATTTCTTCACCTGAGATCCTTGAGTCGAGGTACAAGGAAATGTATGTCTCCATGGATCAGAAAGTGATTGATGATTTTGAGACATACATCATTGCGGATTTAGATTTCTTTGATTCTGAAGGTGAAGAATCATTATGCGAAGTCTCACATGAATTTACAGAACACGATTTTAGTGAGACAACTGGGCTTGAGGAATTCGATAAAGAATTTGATGGCCTTGAAATTGAGGAATTTGATCCTGTTGGGGCTCGCATGGTGGATTCAGATCCTGATTTCATGAAGGATTCAATTCAAAGCCCCATTCCTCAATTACACCCCTTTGAGCTTACTGAAGATTTTGAAATCACTAAACCCAAGTCGATTTTAATTCAGTCACATCTTTTAGACTTGGAAAATTCAAATGGGGTGATTAACATGCATGAGGTCCCGAAATCTGAAATCTGAATGAGGAGGATAGGAATTGGGAAATGATGGTTTGAGAAGCCAATTTCGGAGGAAGTAAAAGATCGAGGCTAAGGGTTTCTATTTTTCTGAAACCACCAACCTTCTACTAGGACCCTTATGGCATCTTTGACTCAGAGGCTGTCCAACCCAAGCAAACAATCATTGATTATCCTTTGGAGCTTGATCTCTCTGTTATCCGACTTTTTGGACTTGGGTTGCATCCTCACAAATCGCAGGCCCGACCCTGCTTACATACTGATCTCAGGTTTTGGATAATTTTTATCCAAAACCTTAGATATACTCGACCATGGGGTATGGGTTTGCATCATAATCTAGTCCACATCTATGGACATCTGCTGGTAGGTCCTGAGGTGAGTCTTTTTATTCTGATTTTGACCTGCACCTATGAATTTTTTATTTCTTCTTCTTTGTATAGTGTGCCTAGCTGAAGGCACTAATATTTAGCACGTATACAGTTTCTTTTCATCTCGGAGCGGACCCGTTATTCACGCAATTCAGGTGCTTTCTACTCTACTCTACTCTATTTCATGTCTTTTTAATACAATGAGTACATTGCATTAGATAGGCATGGGGGGGTAGATATTCATCTCTGAAGTATTTCATCCAGTCCATATATTCTTTTTGTTTTCTTTATATTTATTTTTTAAAAAAAAGAGTTGAACTAGGAAAGAGAACTTGGGCTTTAGGAAATTTTCAATCTCAGAGAATAAAACTTTATGATTTGAACACTTAGACCCTTCAGGTCTTCAGGCTTAATCAGCTTGGGTGTCCACGAAAATGTGGACTTGTTTCTTGTGTCCTCGCCATTCTAAATTCAAATTTTAATTGGTTAAATAAGTTGAGGTGATAAGTACACGACTGTTGAACGAGAATCTACGCTAACGTGTTTGGTTTTGGAAAACTCGTCGTTGTAGTTCGAAAGCGAAGGATTCGTGTTCAACAAATAAAATTTATACCGAAATAAGAATTCCGGGTCGAACACAGGGAGGCGAACGTTTGATTTAAAAACTCCGCGTTTCTTTTTATTTTGTCACAAAGAAATTCAATTTAAACTATCTAAGTATCTACAACAAATAAAAGAGAGAGAGGGAGTAAGAGAGAGAGAAGGAATACTATACATGGAAATCAAAATGAGATGTAGAATAGACAAGGAATTTATCATAAAAGAGTTCTTTCATTACAACTAGAAAACATAAAACAATTACTCTAGAAAGCATTAAAAGAATGGAGGGAGAAATGTCCTCCTCGACGATCGCTCGGAGGACGAATAGACTACTCTAGAAAGCAGTAAATCTATACTAGAAAGCAGTAAAAAGAATAGGGAGAGAGAAATCCTCCTCGACAGTCGCTTGGAGGACGAGCCGGACGGGACGATGCCTGGACGAAGGAGAACGAAGCGGGACGAAGGAGGACGAAGCAGAAGAACGGGAACGAAGCAGCACGCTGTCGTCGTCGCGGGATCCACTTCCGAAGGGGGACGAAAATTTGGACTTTATCTCGCGAGAAGCATCCCGGGTGTGGGACAAGCTTCTCTTGAGCTTTGGAGAGGTAGAGAGGAGAAGGAAGGGATGAAAATTTCGTATGGAGGGGGTCTCCTTTTATAGTTGCAAGGAGTGGGGGCAAAATGGACATTACATCTTCAAAATAATAAATAAGGGGTCTTTAGTGACGGATAAAACCGTCGCTAAAGCCCCGCCGTCGCCGTCGCCGCCGCGCCCACGCGCGCCCGCTCGGCTGGCCTGCGCGCGTAACGCATACGCACGTCCGCGTCGTCTCAGCCGTCCGATCGCGAGATCGGACGGCTTAGATCGTGTCCGCGCCCGCTGCGTAGCGCACCGCCCGCGTGTGATCGCGCGTCGTCCCGATTGAGCGCGCGCAGCCGTTGGATCTTCATCTGACGCTCGTGCGCGCCCGCTCGCCCGCGCCTTCCACCCCTTCACCGCGGCTCGAACCCGCGACCTCCGCTTCGCCCGCAGCTGCGTCACCGCTGCGCTACGCGGGCGAAATGGTCGCGGGGACGTTTTTAAACGCGAGCGACCGCAGCCGTTGGATCGAGATCCAACGGCGGAGAGGAGACGGTGCGCGGTCTTCACCAGACGCATGCGGCCGATTGGGCGGCTGAGATGGCGCCACGTGGCGCCATCTTGGCCGTCCATCTTCTGGAAGTTGTAGATGGTGCCACGGATGTCGGATTGACTCGATTTTTGTGTCGTTGGGCTGCGATCGTCGATCCGAATTCATCCGTGTGGTTGGATTTGCCATCTGAAGTGCGGATTTACACCATCCTGGCCCTTGATCTTCTAGGGTTCCTCGGTCTCTATCTGATGCTACGGATGCCTGATTAGGGCGATCTTGGAGTCGTTGAACTCCAATTGTCACCCTAATCATATCCATACGGTTGGATCTTTGATCCGAGGCCCCGATAAAATATTTGCCCTGTCCAAGCACATAAAAGGAGACAATTAACCTCCATTTTATTCAAACTACTCTAAATGCAAGATGATGCATGTAATGCAATATTTATATCATGAAATGCAATCCTATGCTTAAGAACATGCATAAATAGACATTTTAAGTAGTGTAAATGTGTTTACATCATACCCCCATGCCTATCTTTTGCTAGTCCCTAGCAAAAACTATATGCTATTTATAAAAGAATTAGGTTAGATTATTTGGACCTGAGTTATTTTCAATCATTAAGAAATTGTCTACTTAAGAACTGAACTTTCAAAGACACAACAGTGCCCGGGTATCAGCCAAAATGCAGACCGCCTCAAGCCTCGCCTTATTCAAAGAAAAATTTCTTTTTCTGTTTTTACTCTCTCTTTTTTTTTTTTTTTTTTTAAATTTTCAAATTTTAGGGTTTAAGAGTGGCTTTCTACGGCCATTCAACTCACCCAAGATTTGATGAGAACCCTAAGTTTTAAGCATCTTATTGTGATTGTGATAGACTCGTTGACCGACAATTAGAACGGACTTCGGATTTCTACGCCTCTAGGTGACCTCAAAAAGAATTCTGCCTAAAGGTGTATCTTTACAACCGGTAGCTTTCTCCCTACTTTTATATATATATTTTTTTTTTAACGGGGTCAACACAAGGGTGAATCCAGTGTATATCTCCCCGGTTTATTCTACTTCTCCGCTTCTTCCTAAGTGTTTTGGGAATTTTTAGTGCATTTTCTGAGCTGGGTTCTGGACAACCGGTCGATGAGCTGTTACCACCGACAACTTGCCAGCCATACTCGTGCGGCGAAGTGTGGCTTATTTCTTTTTGTTCTTTTCTCCTTTTTGATTTTTTTTTTTTCTTTTTTTTTTTTTTTAAGTCGGTGGCTTTCCTGGTCTAAGATTTACCTAAAGGCGGCAAAAAGAGAAAGGTCAGTGACTGGGCTCTGGACAACCTACCTATGGGCTGTTACCCACGATAACTTGCCAGCCATATCACCCTAGAAGGTTCATTAGCTACCCAATTTCCATTAAAATCGCCAAATATCGAGTCAGTGCAAAGAAAGTGTGTAGATGCTTAAGACTCAAAATTCCCTCACATCAGAGGGCGGGTTGATAAGTCGTGTACTTATCACCCAAACTTATTTACTCCAATTAAAATAAAATTCAAGTTGGCGAGAACTCGAAAAACAAATCCACATTTTAGTGGATACACGGGCTGATTAAGTTCAAAGACCTGAAGGGTCTTTGTGTTCAGAACATAATATAGTATTTCTTAAGATCGAAAATTTTCTTAAACCCAAATTCTCTTTCCTAATTTTGATTTTTTTTTTTTATAAAATAAAACAAATCTACGGAGCTGACGAATGAATTCAAAGATAAATATCCACCCCCCCATGCCTATCTAATGCAATGTCCTCATTGTATTAAAAAGACATAAAACAGAGTGGAAAAGCGTAGAAAGCACCTGAATTGCGTGGATATCGGGTCCGCTCCGAGATGAAAATGAAAAAGAACTGTATATGTGCTGAGTTTAGTGCCTTCAGCTAGGCACACTATACAAAGAAAAGAAATGAAGAATTCACATGTGCAGGTCAGAATTAGAATAAACAGAAGAATCCTCTAACCTGTCAGCAGAGGTCCACAGATGTGGACCAGATTGTGGTGCAGACCCACACCCCATAATCGAGAATATCTTAGGTTCTGGATAAAAATTACCCAAAACCTAAAATCAGAATGCAAGCGGGGTCGGGCCTGCGATTTGTGAGGATGCAACCCAAGGCCAAAATGTCGGGTTACAGAGAATTGAAGCTCAAAAGGATATTCGTTAAATGTGTGCTTGAGTTTGACATCCTCGAAACAACTGTCGTAAGGGTTCTGATTTGATAGTTTCAGCTTAAAAGGAACCCTTCGACTCAATCTTCCATATCCTCCAAAATTAACTTCCCAAATTAGAACTTCCCCGCTCCTATCCTCCTCATTAAGTGTATCAAATTCCAAGACCTCTTGTATATTCATCACCCCGTCTGAAATCTCCAAGTCTAGATGATGTGGCAAAATCAAAATTGACTTGGGTCTAATTATCTCAGAATTAGAATTATCAACAAGCTCAACAGGGTGTAACTGATAATCAGGGCATTGAATTAATTCCGCCAGAAAATGCGATTCTGGATCCGTATCGTGTGCCCTAATAAGATCAGTTTCCTCAGTTATTGGGCTATCAAATGATCTATCAGATTCCTCAGGCCCAATCGTCTCACAAAAATCGTGATCTGAAAACTCGTGTGAGACTTCGCAACTTGAATCTTCACCAACAGGATCCGTATCAATGTATGTTCCAAAATCATTTGTCACTTTGCGTTCCAAGGAGACATACGTTTCCTCGTAACCCGGCTCAGGGATTTCAGGTGAAGAAATCAAATCATCCTTAATTGGTTGTTTTAATTCAATCTGGTCAGCTTCGTAACACGTGTCCCCCCCAACAGGTGCCTGAGCAGGTTCTGTCATCGGCTTTCCTGAAGAGAGTTCATCCTGGGAATTATTCCAAGATTGAATCAAAGCAACCACGAATCTCATCCTCAATTTCGCTAATTTCCCAAGTAGAAACTCACCCGGGTTCTTATCCTTAACATCCTGGAGCCAATCCAACAAAGACTTGTTTAAATCATCAATCATTTCAATCAGGGGCTCCAATCTCTCAATGCAAGGTATTGGCTGAACTTCTAAAGATTGAATGATATTCCTCAAGTTAGCCAGAACCCTATCTTCAACCTGATTAACCTGAATCAAATGAGTTGGTTCAGGGTTGGGCGGGTTTGACATCAATGTAGAGGAATTAACGAATTGAGATTCGTTATACCCATCCTGATAATAGGTCATTTCAGATTGTTCAAAAGATGGAGATGACCTAAAGGCAGTGAAATCAGAGGATGGGTAAGGATCAGTGTATCCTTCTTGATTGTAGATCGCATTAGGTTGTTCATGAAAGGAGGACGATCTATAATCGATGCAACTCTGAGAAGGATAGAATTGAGAATCAAAGTATTCAGGGTTAGACCCTAAACACGGGGGTCCGGAATTGTATCCCCAATCCGAATTATCCCAACTAACTGATGGTCGATTACAATACGAGTTGGGATAATCGTCATGTTGAGGATAATTTACAACAGGAGGGAAAGAGCGGGAATGCGTGAAATATGTGGAAGGATTCATGAGACACGGGAGGAAGAAAGGTGCCCTGCAATACAAACAATCAAACCTGTCCTTAAATGGGTTAGCCTACAGACCTACAGACTCCCAAAACCCGTCTTGAGATAAAGGAACGATTTGATCTACTTCTGTCTGTTCAATCCAACCAGTTAGAAGGAGGAACTGGGGAGAAGGTTCTTCCTTCGGCTTGCGCCTCCGGTTCCTAGTGTACCCCCCAGCCGCGATCGTTTGACTCTGCTCCCCTAGCTAGACATCAGATTGAACAGTAGAAACAGACTAATCGAAAATAATCTCGTTCTGAGTTCTGAAGAGCGAGTCCAATCCTTAAGGCCAACGTCTACTCTGTTTTATTTAGGGCTAGGTTTGAATGTGATGGGCCCTTTAAATGGGTTGTGCCCTTAATGATTGATTGCTTTGTGTGTGCGTGCACAACCAGTGGTTTTCAAGCAAGATTATTTTTGATGTGGTGAATTTTAAGGTTCAAATCTTGCTTAGTAGCTTTTAGGATTCATCTTTAGGTGTTTTCAATCAAGTTTCATTGGCACACCAGGTTTTGCAAGCACAGGTGAAGATATTTTCCTTTAAAGTTTAAAAAGAATGTGGAGTGCCTGGTAGATCCCTAAGAGTTGAACCTAATTGGCAGCTACTTGATGAGTTGATTTTATTTGAAGTGGTGCGGCCCAATCAACTCAAACAATTGGCCTCAAATGCACCACTAAGTTAGGCACACAAAGATGGTTAACTTAGAATGATTTCTACTCTTTTATGTGTTGCTTTATGTGTACTGGTCCCACAGATCAGAACCCAGTTGAGTAGAAACAAATCAATTTGGTTAAGTGCCTTTAAATGTGGGTGTACATTGTGTATTTGTTGAAAATTACCCCACAAAATTATCTTTTTACTTTTTTTTTATATAAATGAAGGTGGAATGAATGTGAGTGAGAATCCAAACAACCAAACTATTCCTAGGATTTATGCAAACACCTAGGTTAATTGGAATTTGGATTCAATGTGGCGAATGAAATCTATGGAGGGGGAAAGAATGGGTGATAACTTACAAAACCCTTCACAGCACTTTACTCCAATCTACCGCTTTTGCTTGCCTCAAAAGAGTACCTGCAATTACAATAAGAAAGGAGAAAAGTGAGGTAAATGATTTGTAAGTTACAAAACGTGAAGAGAAATCAAAGATCGTTGCCTCCCCGGCAACGGCGCCAAAATGTTGAACGAGAATCTACGCTAACGTGTTTGGTTTTGGAAAACTCGTCGTTGTAGTTCGAAAGCGAAGGATTCGTGTTCAACAAATAAAATTTATACCGAAATAAGAATTCCGGGTCGAACACAGGGAGGCGAACGTTTGATTTAAAAACTCCGCGTTTCTTTTTATTTTGTCACAAAGAAATTCAATTTAAACTATCTAAGTATCTACAACAAATAAAAGAGAGAGAGGGAGTAAGAGAGAGAGAAGGAATACTATACATGGAAATCAAAATGAGATGTAGAATAGACAAGGAATTTATCATAAAAGAGTTCTTTCATTACAACTAGAAAACATAAAACAATTACTCTAGAAAGCATTAAACGAATGGAGGGAGAAATGTCCTCCTCGACGATCGCTCGGAGGACGAATAGACTACTCTAGAAAGCAGTAAATCTATACTAGAAAGCAGTAAAAAGAATAGGGAGAGAGAAATCCTCCTCGACGGTCGCTTGGAGGACGAGCCGGACGGGACGACGCCTGGACGAAGGAGAACGAAGCGGGACGAAGGAGGACGAAGCAGAAGAACGGGAACGAAGCAGCACGCTGTCGTCGTCGCGGGATCCACTTCCGAAGGGGGACGAAAATTTGGACTTTATCTCGCGAGAAGCATCCCGGGTGTGGGACAAGCTTCTCTTGAGCTTTGGAGAGGTAGAGAGGAGAAGGAAGGGATGAAAATTCCGTATGGAGGGGGTCTCCTTTTATAGTTGCAAGGAGTGGGGGCAAAATGGACATTACATCTTCAAAATAATAAATAAGGGGTCTTTAGTGACGGATAAAACCGTCGCTAAAGCCCCGCCGTCGCCGTCGCCGCCGCGCCCACGCGCGCCCGCTCGGCTGGCCTGCGCGCGTAACGCATACGCACGTCCGCGTCGTCTCAGCCATCCGATCGCGAGATCGGACGGCTTAGATCGTGTCCGCGCCCGCTGCGTAGCGCACCGCCCGCGTGTGATCGCGCGTCGTCCCGATTGAGCGCGCGCAGCCGTTGGATCTTCATCTGACGCTCGTGCGCGCCCGCTCGCCCGCGCCTTCCACCCCTTCACCGCGGCTCGAACCCGCGACCTCCGCTTCGCCCGCAGCTGCGTCACCGCTGCGCTACGCGGGCGAAATGGTCGCGGGGACGTTTTTAAACGCGAGCGACCGCAGCCGTTGGATCGAGATCCAACGGCGGAGAGGAGACGGTGCGCGGTCTTCACCAGACGCATGCGGCCGATTGGGCGGCTGAGATGGCGCCACGTGGCGCCATCTTGGCCGTCCATCTTCTGGAAGTTGTAGATGGTGCCACGGATGTCGGATTGACTCGATTTTTGTGTCGTTGGGCTGCGATCGTCGATCCGAATTCATCCGTGTGGTTGGATTTGCCATCTGAAGTGCGGATTTACACCATCCTGGCCCTTGATCTTCTAGGGTTCCCTAGTCTCTATCTGATGCTACGGATGCCTGATTAGGGCGATCTTGGAGTCGTTGAACTCCAATTGTCACCCTAATCATATCCATACGGTTGGATCTTTGATCCGAGGCCCCGATAAAATATTTGCCCTGTCCAAGCACATAAAAGGAGACAATTAACCTCCATTTTATTCAAACTACTCTAAATGCAAGATGATGTATGTAATGCAATATTTATATCATGAAATGCAATCCTATGCTTAAGAACATGCATAAATAGACATTTTAAGTAGTGTAAATGTGTTTACATCAACGACTTATCAATCTACCCTCTGATTTGAGAGGATTTTAAGTCTAAGCATCTATACACTATTTGCAATGACTTGCTTTTCGACGATTTTTGCGGAAATTGGGTAGCTAATGAACCTTCTAGGATGTTATGGCTGGAAACGTATCATGGGTAACAACCCATTGGTAGGTTGTCCAGAGCTCAGTCACACAACCATTCTTTTCTTGTTGCCTTTAGATAAATCTTAGATCAGGGAAGCCACCTACTTAAAGAAAGAAAAGAAAAAAAAATCCAAAAAGAAAAGAAAAAAATAGAAAAGGAGAAAAGAAAAGAAAAAGAAATAAGGCACACTTCACCGCACGAGTATGGCTGGCAAGTTATCATGGGTAACAACCCATTGGTAGGTTGTCCAGAACCCAGTTTAAGAAATGCATGTATAATTCCAAAACACTTAGGAAGAAGCGGAGAAGTATAATAAGCCGGGGAGATATACACTGGGTTCGCCCTTGTGTTGACCCCATAAAATTAAAAGTAGGGAGAAAGCTACCGATCGAATAGATACACCTTTAGGCAAAATTTATTTTCAAGGTCACCTAGGGATGTAGAAACCCGAAGTCCGTTCTAATCGCCGATCAGTGAGTCTATCACATTTCACACAAAGATGCTTAGAACTTAGGGTTCTCTTCGAGTCTTGGGTGGGTTGAGTGGCTATAGAAAGCTACTCTGAAACCCTAAACTCAAAAATCCGCAAAAATTAGAAAAGAAGAGAAGAAGAAAAAGATCCTCATTTAAAAAAGGTGAGGGCTTGAGGCGGTCTGCATTTTGGTAGACACCTAGGCACTGTTGCATCTCTGTAGTTCAGGTCAAAGTTGAAATTCATAAGCATTGAAAAATAACTATTGCCCAAGAAATCTGACCTAATTCTCTTATACATAGCATGTAGTTTTGCTAGGGACTAGCAAAAGATAGGCATGGGGGTGTGATGTAAACAAGTTTATATCACATAAACTATCTATTTATGCGTGTTCTTAGGTGTAGAGTTGCATCATACATTATAAATTTTGCATAACATGCACATCTTGCATTTAGGTTAGATTGTATAAAGTTTAGGTTAATTTTCTCTTTTTGTGGTCAGGTAATAGGATGATATTCAATCAGGGCCTCAGATTGAAGATCCAACCGTACAGATTTGATCAGGGCGACAATCGGAGTTCAACGACTCCAAGATCACCTCGATTGGACTACTGTAGCATCAGATATAATCTGAGGAAGGTCAGAGATCAAGCGTCAAGATGATGTAAATTCACACTTCAGATGACAAATCTAACCGCACGGAAGGGTTCGGATCGGTGATCGCAGCCCAACGGCATGAAAATTGGCTCAATCCGACATCCGTGGCACCATCTACAACTTATAGAAGATGGACGGTCTAGATGATGCCACGTGGCACCATCCAGACCCTCCAAATCCCTCGCTGTCCTGTCTTCTCATCCAATGGCTAAGAGTTGATCAGGTTGCCTCCTTCAAGCCATATGTTATATGAGAAGAATTCCACATCTAATCTCAACCGTCAAATCAAGATCCAACGGTCAGCATTAAATGGTACAGGAATTCTCTTCTTGTCTATCCAGGTGCATAGCGCGATGGATAACATCCTTCCGTGTGTGAGGTCGTGGGATCGAATCCCAGCAGCGCACCTCCTGAGCGCAAATCCAAGTTGAGTTTGGACCCCCCGATCTCGTGTGGACGGCCATGATTCGTCCACGTCATGTGTGTGATGAGCAACTTAAGTCGTCCGATCTCGCACGATCGGACGGCTGAGATCATGAGATTGTGGGCTTTAAGCGTTGAGGAAGAGAAGATGAAGGCGCGGGAGCGATGCGATCTGAGCCATCGAATGCGAGATGGATGGCTGAGATCGCGAGATCGTGGATGAGTGTTGCATGTGTTGAAATCAAAGGAAGAAGTAGAGGCACGGTCGGGGCACGTGTGTTGCCCACGTTCAAGCCTTTAATGATGGATAAATTCGTCACTAAAGACCCTGAAATTAATTTTTAAAGAGAAATGACCTTTGTACCCCTTCCAATCTTCACCTATAAAAGGTCCTACGACCCCTACACTTTCTTCATTCCTTCCTTCACTTCTCTCCCTCTCCAAAGCTCTAAAGAAGCTGGTCCCAAACCCGGGATGCTCCTCTAGAGTCAAAATCAAAGTTTTCTCTCCATTCCGGAAGTGGATCCCGCAACAACGACATCCTGCCTTGCCCCTAGTTCTTCTCGCTTCGACCTCCGTCTTCCAGGCGTCGCCCCATCTGGCTCGTTCTCCAAGCAATCTTCGAGAAGGATACTTCTCTCTCCATTCTCTTTACCGCTTTCTAGAGTTGATTTACTGCTTTCTAGCATAGATTTCCTGCTTTCTAGTTGTAATAATTAGTGTAATGAACAATATTTGATGATTAAATCCATGTTTATTCTACCTCTCTTTTCTCTTTATTTGTAATATTCTCTCTCTGTCTTCTATTCTTTATTCTTTAAGTAGATATTTAGTTTAGATTTAATTCGACTAGCTAATCTGTTTCGTGACAATTAAACAAATGCAATTTTTAATCAAACGTCCGCCTCCCTGTGTTCGACCCAAAATTCTTAGAGTTTTGGTAAATTTATCTGTTGACAGATTTCTTCGCAAATCAAACTACGACGATGAGTTTTCAAAATCCAATCCCATTTGTATAGATCTTCCGCTCCAACAATAACCTTGGACAACACGACTATGATTACAATCCTTCCCAGAGCTACAATGATTATAGATCTCCACCCTCGATGATCAACCTAACCCGATCTACAATCAAGAAGGATCTGTTGACTATAACACCTACCGTCCCCAGTATTCCACTGAATATAGGCCACCACCATTCTTTGAACAACCTGAGACGACCTACTATCAGGGAGGAACCCAAGAACCTCAATATCTTGACTCCCTTAGAATGAACCCAAACCCACCTAACCCTGAACCGAACCATTCAATTCAGGTGAACTAGATCCAAGACAGGGTGTTGCCTAACTTGAGGAACACCATCCAATCTTTAGAGGCTCAGCCAACACCATGCATTGAAGCATTGGAGCCTATGATAAAAATGATTGATGAGCTGACTAACTCTTTATTGGATTTACTCCGTCATGTTAGGGATAGGGGCCTGGGTGAGTTTCTACTTGGGAAATTGTCGAGGTTGAGGATGAAATTTGTGGTTGCCTTAGTCCAATCTTAGGATGATTCACAGGATGAACCCCCTTAAGGAGAGCCAATGTCTAAACCCGCTCAGGCGCCTATCAAGGGGGATACATGTTTTGAGATAGGAGATTGATGCGAAGTTTGGTGTGATTTGTAAAAGCGGGTTTTTAAGTCGTTGTAACAAGCCAAATCGCATACGCTTTTAAATTTATATTCTAAGATAGGAGAGTATCTAGGGTCATCCAAGGAGGTGAATTTGCAATTCAATTCTCTTGCTTAGAAAATAAATCTCAACTTTCTTTTTGGTATTTTAAATATATAATTTTTTTAGTTTTGAAATAATAAGGGCAAAGCGCGAATTGTGACAGAAAAGTGCTAACACCTAAAATTGCTAAGCTAAAACTTAAGAGATGGAAATGTCCACCACCTAAGCTCACTCTAGGCAAGTGGAGGCTTAGTGTAATTAGGGAGTAGGAGTAGAACAAGTGCTAGAACAAAAGTAACAATTGCAACAAGAAATTAAAAAGAAGGCAATTTAATTAAGCGGAATTTGTGTTCTCTACAAAGACAAGTAGAGGAATGCTTCTACTAGAAAAGGAAAATATAAAAGAAATAAAAGAAATACAAATCCTCTTGTAAAATATGGTGAAGAAGGGAGCTTGCCTGCTCCAAGCCTAGCTGCTCCTTGGCTTGAAAAGAGGGTCTCCTTCTTCTCCTTCCTTGAAAGCTCCTCCAAAGTGGATGCTACCACCTTCAATGCTCTCCTTCAAGGGTGGGTGTGCACCACCCTCAAGCTCTCCTCCAAGGTGGCATTGACTACCTTCAAGACCTCCTCCAAAGATCTTCCTTGCCTGGCTCCTCCTTTGACTGGCGTGGACACAAGAGAGAAGGGAAGGCACCAAAGGGACAGAATATCCCCTTAATTTTCTTCTTCTTCTTCTCTCTTGGGCGTGGGCTCCAGGTAGAGTATGAGAGGAAATTTGCTAGCTAAGGATGGTTTGAATGGTGGTGGGTGGTGGTCTTTTTATAGGGTAGGATGAGGGGTTAAGGTGACTCTTGAAATGGAGAGCTAATATGGAAAGATGGAGGTGGTTAGGTGATCCTAGGGCTAAGGATAGTTGGCGCCACCTAAGGGGTGTAAGGGGGGTAGTTATGGGTGGCCAAGGGACACCTAAAAGTGGCGCCAACCATGGAGAGGTGCCATGGGTTGGCGCCAACTTCTAGGCTTCTAGAAGGGGGTTGAGGTGGATGGTGGATATGGCTTGGAGGGGTTATGTGTAGGGTGGATATGGGAGTTGAGGTTGGCGCCAAAAGGGAGGTAGTTAGGGTTAGTTTTGGCGCCAACTTTAGGTGTCTTTTGGTGGTTAGTTGAGGGGTGAAAGGTGGTGAAGAGGTGGCGCCAACTTTGAGTAGAGGTGAAGCTAGCTTAAGTAGGCTTAGGTGGACTTGGATTGGTAGGTTATGTAGGTGGAGTTAGTGCTAGGTTTTTGGTGTCAGGGAGGTGGATGCTAGCTAAGCTAAGCTAAGCTAGCTTAGCTAATAGTGGAGTAGAGGAGGAGGTGTTGGAGCTAGGGTTTGGAGGGAGGAGCTGGATCTGAAGAATCTGGAGCTGAAATGGAGCGTGCAGCTACTGAAGAGATCAACATGGGGCTACTCTAGCTGGCTTAGCATGCTAGTTCTTTGCTAGCTACCAAGCCAAGCTAAAGTGAGCTGGCTTCTGTTGAATGGAGCTGAGGTCAGCTGGGTTTGGTGCTCCCGGGGAGGATCGAGCTAGTTGAGATAGCTAAGGTAGCTTAGCTCAACCAAGTTGAGCTAAGCTGAGTCCCCGGGAGCTGGACTTGAGCTTCATGAGCTGGGATGAATTCTTCTTCAGCTGGCTGGAGTTGAGTGGAGCTGGATGTAGCTGGATCTGAGTTGGGGTGAACTCCAGTCAACTCAGCTGAGCAAGCTAGAGCTCCCTGTGGACTAGTGGGAGTTAAGACGAGCTGGACTCAACTAAGTTGAGCTTGATCTGAGCTGACCTGAGCTAGGGTGAGCTAAGATGATCTCTCTTGAGATGTCATTCAGCTGAGATTAGCTGAATGGGGCTAGGATGTGCTAACCCTAGTCCAAGTGAGCAAGGTTCCAGCTGTGGTGAGTTGGATCAAGCTGAGTTCCAGCTAGCCTGAGCTCCTCCTTCACTAGTTGCCTTCTTGAGTGCTAGGGTACTAGATATCTAGCAATCTGTTTATCCCTAACACTCGCAAAAACACATTAAAAACACAATAAGAAATGCAATGCATGCCTAACCTAATTAATTCCTAAATGCAGCCCAAAATCCTGTTTGCGGAGCAAAATCCCAAGAGATAGGTTTGTTTTAATGCATAAAAATGATGATAAACTGGCATTTATCACACCCCCTTGCTTATCTTTTTCTAGTCTCTTAGCAAAACTTAAATTTTTACAAAACGGAATTTTTTGGAAATCTAATTTTTTTTTAGACTTTTGAGGAGAAAAAGATTAAGGGACCTTAGTTGGTCTAAACACAGGAGGCAGAGGATTTGTTAAGGATAAACATTAGGATTTATTTTTGGATCCAAAAATTAGACAAAATGGGATCAATATATCCTCCAGAAAATTCACAAATTAACCCCTTATTAATTCAGATGACTTGAAATTTCTATTTTAGGATTTTTCTGGCTCTTGAATTTGATGCTCAACTTTTAATATCCCTTAAAACGTTGTGTCCTTGCTTGTGAAAAGCCAACATTTATAAGGGCATGTTTTTGGTTTAAAACATTTTTTTTCCCATGCTTATTTTTAGCTTAGTCATACAACAGATGTGTCGGGATCATCATTCCCGTTACCAATCCTCGAGGGGGCTCTGGCGCCAGTACTTCAGGATAGCATTGTCCATGACACCACCCAGGAGCTCACAACCCCAAAACACAATGCAGTGTAAAGGGGCACTCTAAGCAAACTCAAGCTCTTGCTCCGACACCATAGGTAGAGCACCATCCAAGACACTTGAGCTGCTAAAATGTACTTTAATGCTCCATCTAAAGACACAAAATATAGATATGGAGTAGTGCTGAGGTGGTAACATGTTGACATTGCATCCTCAAAGGAGCCATTTTCCTCCTTCTCGACGGTGGGAACTCAAACCAATGATCTGCTTCAGACATTTACTAAGTCCAAACTAGGGAGTTTTTCAAATTTTTAGTTTAAATTTTAAGTGTTGGCTTGTGTGTGAAATTTAACATAGGAAGTTCTGCAAGAAATGCAAGTTTTTGAATAAGAAACTAAGTCAGATACTTTCCAAATTACAAAAGAGGATCAAGTGACCTCAACTATCATGAGTTCAGGTGGAGTTTTAGAGAAGGATACCTGATCTAGTCGAAAAATAGACCTTGAAATTCTAATGATCAGATCCGCATCCTCATCCCTAGTTTGTTAAAGATTAAATCTCATTGTACCAAAAGTGAGTTTTTCAACCTTAGTCCCGATTTCAAAATTTTTCTCAAAAAGTTTTCAACATTTATATTTTTTTGGGTATGCAAGCAAGAAAATAAAATAACTAAAGAAAAATGCATGTTTTTAGGTTTTGGAAATCCTAATTTGATCATCAAATTTAAAAACCCCCCCATGCTTAAGATATGCAATGTCCTCGTGCATTAGGAGGGAAAAGGGATCACCTTAATGAAGAGCGATTGGGTTTAGGATGGTCAAAACCTGGAAAAAGAAAGGAAAAAGGAAAGCAAGAAAAAAATGGTGGGTTACCTCCCATCTAGGGCTATCTTTTGCACCATTCAGTCGGGCATGAAGGTATGCACGGAAGATGGAAAATCATGTAAATAGTTGGACACTTGGATGCCCGCAAAAAATGTGTCTTCTTCTAGATCCCTAGAAAATTGATTAGAAGCAATACTGGGATCAAAGTTGGATGGAAAATGATAAGTGTAGCCCGAGTCTGGCCATGGTTTCAAATTAGGTTGGATGCCAAACTCGGGCGGGGCTGGTGGTAGGTCCAAAAGAAAGGAGTCGGGGAAGGGATGGTGAGATTTGGGTGAAGTTAGTGTGGAAAAGTGGGGTGTAGGAAGACTGGGTGGGTTAGGGTGATTAGGGGGTTCATCAGGAATGGATTTTGGGTTAAGACAAGTTTCTAGATCACAAATTTTGCCGACCACTGATTCTGAATCAGAGTCCTCAAAAAAATTGTGGTCCGTAAGGGTACCTATCAACATTGTCTCCTCCACCATATTGGAAATTTCTATATCAGAGTCTTCAAAAAAGTTATCATCATGGAATCTCCTGGAGGATTTGAAAATATCTAAAGTGATAGTTTGGCTGGTGCAAGTGTTATCCATTTTGCCTGTGTGGCAATTGATATTTGCCTTTGCAGTGGCCAAAAAAGGACGTCCAAGGATTATTGGGGAGTCTAGTAGTGATTCAGGTAAATTAATGTCAAGGACCAGAAAGTTTGCAGGGAAGACACAATTCTGGACCTTGACCAAAACGTCCTTGACAATCCCACAAGGTTTGATTGTAGATCGATCGGCTAATTGCAGGGTAACCTCAACAGGTTTTAATTCACCGATTTGAAATTCTTCAAATAAAATCATGGGAATAATATTAACTGAGGCACCAAAATCAAGGAGGGCATGATCAAAGGTAGTATCATCAATAATTACTGAAATTAAAGGCGCCCTCGGATCTTTCATCTTAGGAGGCAGCTTGCTCTGTACGACAGAGCTTACTATCTCCGAGAGATGCACATGTCCGAGATTTTTGACCTGCCTTTCAGGAGTACAGATATCTTTCAAAAATTTGGCATAGGCAAGTATATATTTGATGGCATCTAGGAGAGGAATATTGATTTGAACTTGCCCAAATAGATCCATGAGTTCTTCTATGGTGGGCTCAGATTTCTTTTTTCTATTGGTGGTGGGGTGGAGAGCTTGTGGGAAAGGGATAGGAATTGTGTCTTGAGATTTTTGTATTTCTTTTTCTTCCTGATGAGGAGGTGGGGAGTCAATTTGCACAGTGATGGGGATTTCACCAGGTTTGTGTGAAGGCCCAGGATCAGTGGTGGTTTTCCCACTCCTCAAACTAACTGCATGTGTAGTCGGATTATTATTTGGAGGAGGTAGGGGGGCCTGCGGTTGTGGAAACCTGGGAGGTTGCTGAGATGGTGGATTAGTAGGAGGCTGATTCAGGTAGTGTGGATTTCTGCCCAGATATTGGTTCCTTTGGTGATTAGGGTTGGGCAAGGGTTGGGACGGAAGATGTCCTATAGGTCTTTGCATGGGAGTAACCCCAATCTGATTGTTCATATTTGTGATGGTGCAGGTTACTTCCGTCATTTTTGTTTGCATTTCCTGCAGGGTTCTTATCATCTGGGCATTGATGCCTTGTTGGGATGGCCCAGGATGAAAAGTTGGATTCAACCTATACCCATTAAAATGATCTGGTTGGGAAGGAACCTGATTATTCCAGGAGTAGTTTGGGTAATTTTTTCAATTGGAAGAATTTTTAAAGGGCTCCTGGATGGTAGAAATATTATGAGTGGGGTTAAGATCCGGATAGTTGTAATTCCCCAGTGAATCGTGAGCAACCTTAGAATACTGGTAATAATCAGCAGGAGTAGCGTTGAGATTGTGCAAATTTTCTCTTCGTGGAAAGTTAGGTCGGGTTAGATGTGGACTGTGTGGAGCTTGGGTTGATGTGGCCAGTCTTTCCTCAATCTTCTTTTGGTTAATGTGAATCTGGTCGAGTTTTTGGGCGATTATTTGAAGATCATCTTAGGTGACAAGGATAGCTTGGGTGCCTACTTCATGAACGCTGAATTGCGGGTTTGGAGTTCTGCAAAATGTGTTCATGGAAGCATGATCAAATGAGTTTTCACTCATTTCTTCAAAAAGGTCAAAGGCACTTTCAGCATCCTTATTTAAGAAGTTGCAGCCACATGAGGCATCGACGAACTGTCGGATTTGATCTTCTAATCCATGATAGAAGATTTGCATGAGCTACCACAAAGGAATTGATGCGGATTTTACATGGTTTGTTAAATACGTCGTTGTAACGTGCAAAATCGATCAACTCTTAAATTTATAAACCTAGATAGTGGGGTATCTAGGGTCGTCCAAGGAGGCAATATGTTTGCAAAATTAATTCTCTTGCTTACAAAATAGATCCCAACTTTCTTTTTGGTCTTTTTCAATATATCATTTTTATGTTTTTGAAATTAAGGCAACATGCGAAATTATTGGGGAGAAAGTGACTTGCACTCAATTCAATATACTACTTCTAAAGTGGCAAGTAGAGCCTCTCCCTAAGCTCACTCTAGGCAAGTGGAGGCCTAGAATAATTAAGAAGAGGGAGTGAAGAATGCTAAAAACAAAGCAATTAAAAAAAATGCAACTAAAGAAATTGCAAAGAGGGCAACTAGATTAATGAAAAAGTGTTTTACAAAAAAGCCTAGTAGATGAATGCTTCTACTACTAGAAAAATTGCAATAAATAAAAGAAAACACAAATCCTCTAGATAGATGGTGAAGAAGAGGGCTTCTTGCTCCAAGCTTGGTAGCTCCCAAGCTTGAAAAGAGTCCTCCAACTCCTTCCTTGCTATGCTCCGCCAAGGTGATGTCCTCCAAAGCAAGCCCTAAGGGGGCGTGCCCTAAGCTTCTCTCCAAGGGTGGACGTCCACCCTAGGTCCTTCTCCTTTTCCTGGCCATCCTCGTTGAAGTAGAAAAGTCCTCCTCCTTGGCGTGGCCCAAGTTGAAGAGAGTGGGGAGAAGAAGGCACCAAAAGGGCTGGTGATGTGCTCCTTTAATCTTCTTCTCTACTCCTTCTTCTTGGCCGTAGGTGCAGGTGGGTATAGGTAGAAAAATGAACTAATGGAGGATGTGAATTATGTGGGGGTAGGGTAGGGTATTTATAGGATGGGAAGGGGGGTGGTTATGGTGTTTTCTTTGGAGGGAAATGAAGGGGTGCTTGGATATTTTTTGAGGGAAAAATGGGAGGGAAATGAAGAGGTGCCTTGGTTTTCCCTCCAAAAATGCCTTCTAGAAGGCAACTTTGGAGGGAAAAAATGGAGGGTGGAGATGGGTTTTGATGGTGGATGTAAGGTGGTGATGGAAGGGATAGTTGGCACCAAAATAAAGTAGGAGTAGGTGGTCTTTTTGCTGGAGCTTAGGTAGTAGGGTAGTAGGTTTTGGTGCCATGGAGGTGGACTAGCTAAGTTAAGCAGCTTAGCTAGCTTAGCTAGTAGGGAGTAGAGTTGGAGGCATTTGGAGCTAGGGTTTTCAGGGAGAAGAGCTGGAGGTAGTAATCTTGAGCTGCACTGGAGCTGGTGGTTGCTGAAGAGAGCTGTAAGGAGCTACCTTAGCTGGCTTGGCTTGCTAGTTCTTTGCTAGCTACTAAGCCAAGCTAAAGCAAGCTGGCTTCTGCTGAAAGGAGCTGAGGTGAGCTGGGTCTAATGCTCCCGAGGAGGATCAAGCTGGGTGAGGCAGCTAAGGTAGCTTAGCTCAACTGAGTTGAGCTAAGCTGAGTCCCCAGGAGCTGGACTTGAGCTTCCTAAGTTGGAATGAAGTCATCTTTAGCTGGTCGGAGTTGAGTAGAGCTGGATGTAGCTGGACCTGAGCTGGGGTGAACTCCAGTCAACTCAGCTGAGCTAGCTAGAGCTCCCTGTGGACTAATGGGAGCTGAGATGAGCTAGACTCAGCTAAGTTGAGCTGGATCTGAGCTGACCTGAGCTAGGGTGAGTTAAGATGAGCTCTCTTGAGCTGCCATTCAGCTGAGATGAGCTCAGCTGAGATGAGCTGAATGGAGCTAGGATGAGCTAACCCTAGTTCAAGTGAGCTGGAATCCAGCTATGGTGAGCTGGATCAAGCTGAGTTCCAGTTAGTCTGAGCTTCTTCTTCACCAGTTGCCTTCCTGAGTGCTAGGGTTTTGGAGTTCTGACAATCTGCATATCCCTAACACTCACAAAAACACATTAAAAAGATAATAAAAAGTGCAATGCATGCCTAACCTAATTGATGCCTAAATGCAGTCCAAAAACCCGTTTACGGAGCAAAATCCTAAGAGATAAATTTGTTTTAATGCATAAAAATGATGATAAACTGGCATTTATCAGGTGGTATGGCTAGAAGTTGTCGGTGGTGACAGCTTATCGACCGATTGTCTAGAGGCCAGCCACAAGACCGTTTTCATTGTACTGCCTTTAGGTAAATCTTAGATCAGGAAAGCCACCTACTTAAGAAAAAAAAAAGAAAGAGAATGATAGGTTTTGCTTCGTGGTACTGTGCAGGAAAGAAGAGACGCAACAAAGAAGTGAATGAAGGTAGCAGCTGAAGGTAAAGGCTGAAGAAGGACTTAGCCACAGTAAGGAAGGAAAAAGAAGAAGAAGAAAAGAGAAGAACTGTAGCAGAGAAGCAGCAGAGGAAGAGAAGAAGAAGAAGAAGAAGGTAGTCGCTGAAGGCAGAAGAAAGAGAGAAGCAGGGACTTAACTGCAGAAGAAGAAAGAAGAGAAAGAAGAAAGTCAAGGGAAGAAGAAAGAGAGAAGCAGGAGCGGCCAAGGAGAAGAAGAAGAAGACAAGGAAAGACAAAGAAGAAAAGAAGGCAGAAGAAGCACAGCCACAGAGAAAGAAGAGAGAAAGAGAAGGCCAAAAAAATCACAAATTAAGCACTGTAGCAAAACTTTTTAAGACGTCTAATTTTTCATTAGACGTCCAATTTTTTAGCATTATTTCTACATTGACATTACTCCTCAATTTTGGTTGAATTGGTTATTGCTTTCTATTAAATTGAGAGTTGTGCTCTTAAGTTTTTAAATACCCAATTGCTCCCTGTGTTCAACCTCAGAGACTTTGGTTTTCGAGTTATAAATTCTTATTCATTTTCACGGCGATTTCATTTATACTACAACGAACATCTTTTAAAAATAAGATTTCTCCTCGTCAACAGTTTAGGAGAAGAAGTATTGCTTCTTCTCGACAAACTAAAGATGTTTATTGGTCTTCACAGAGGATCTATTGCAAATTCTACATCTAAGTGTGAAATTGTACTAGATTCTAAACTCAAGAATCAACTTAAGAATAAATCCCTAATAAAACCTTAATAAAAATTCTTTATGCCTAAATGCATTTTTTTGTGACATAAAATTAGACATGCAATGTCCACCCTCCCTTGCCTATTCATTACAGTGTCTCATTGAAATATATGCATGAAAATCAAAATATAACAAGCAAGAGGAGGGGATATCACCTGACTATGCTTGTTAATCCAGGTCAGCCTGAATACAGAGGATGTAGAGCTACCTGTACAGAGTACTGGGTTACCTCCCAGCCAGTGCTAAGTTTAACGTCATTTGCCGAATTCAGTTCAACTTTAAGAAGATTCCATAAGGTTGATGTGACCATCAAGAATGGGATCACAGTTCTGCATGATATAAGGCTTCAATCTTTGACCATTCACCTTTGTCTCATGGCCATTCTTGGGATCCAGGATAAGCACAGCTCCATGAGGGTAGACTTTTCTTACAATGAAGGGACCTATCCACTTTGGTCTTAATTTTCCCGGAAAGAGCTTCAAGCGTGCATCAAATAACCAAACCTTTTACTTAGGGACAAAGCCTTTTCTGGAGATGTACTTATCATGTAAAGCTTTTGTCATATTTTTATAGACTCTCGCGCTCTCATAAGCATCATTCCGGATTTCATCCAATTCAGTCAATTGGAGTTTTCTTTGTCGTCCAGATCGATCGAGATCTAAGTTAAGTGTTCTGATTGCCCAATAAGCTTTATGTTAAAACTCAACGAGCAGATGGCAAGATTTTCCATAGACCAGACGGAATGGAGACATTCCAATCGAAGTTTTATATGTAGTTCGGTAGGACCAGAGAGCGTCATTCAATTTGGTAGACTAATCCTTCCAATCTGGGCGGACCGTCTTTTGAAGGATCTTTTTAATTTCTTGATTGGAGATTTCAACTTGTCCGTTGGTCTGCAAATGGTATGGAGTAAAGATTCTGTGAGTGACTCCAAACTTGGCTAGTAAGGTCCTAAATTGGTTGTGAGTGAAATGGGACCCGCCATCACTAATCATAGCTTTGGGCACACCCAACCGACCGAAGATGTTCTTCTTTACAAAATCCATGACCACTTTATGATCATTGGTTCGGGTTGGGATAACCTCAATCTATTTGAATACATAATCAACTTCCACCAGAATGTACAACTATCCAAATGAATTGGTAAAAGGTCCCATAAAATCAATGCCCCAAACATCAAAGATTTCAACTTCAAGGACTAGATTTAAGGGCATCATGTCCTTCCTGGTCATGTTTCCTAGATTTTGGCGATTGATACATGACTTACAGAAGTTGTACGAGTCACGGAATAAAGACGGCCAACACAATCCACTCTGCAGTACCTTGGCTGCCGTCCTTTTTCCTGAGAGGTGACCTCCACAAGCAAAAGTGTGGCAGAATTCTAGTACACTTGTAATGTCCTCGTCTAGAATACAACAGCGGATAACCTGATCCATGCAAACTTTGAATAGCTCTGGGTCTTCCCAAAAGTAGTATTTGGCATCAGAAATCAACATATCCCGCTTATGCTTAGTCCAATCCATGAGTAGTTTTCCAATGGCCAAATAGTTGACAATATCTACAAACCAAGGTAGTTTGCAAACAGTCAAGAGAGTCTCATCAGGGAAAGAATCACAGAGTTGAGGAGTTGTAGAGTCTACAAGGATTCTGGAGAGATGATCTACTACTACATTTTGAGTACTAGATTTGTCTTTGATTTCTAAATCAAATTCTTGCAGCAGAAGGATCCATCTGATTAATCTGGGCTTTACATCCTTTTTAGACATCAGGTGCCTTAATGCAGTGTGATCTGTGAAGATTGTGACATGAGATCCTAATAGGTAAGGTCTAAACTTCTCCAGAGCAAACACTACCGCTAGCAACTCTTTTTCTGTAGTGGTGTGATTTCTTTGAGCCTCATCCAAAGTTTTACTAGTGTAGTAAATCACAGATGGTTTCTTGTCTACCTTTTGTCCCAAGACTGCTCCGATGGCATAATCAGAGGCATCGGTCATGATTTTGAAGGGATGGTCCCAATTAGGAGGTTGTAAGATGGGTAATTGTGTAATAGTCTCATTTAGCTAGTTAAAAGCCTTTAAGCAATTTGAATCAAAATCAAAGAATTGATCTTTTACCAGCAAGTTGCTTAAGGGCCTCGCCACCTTAGAAAGTCCTTAATAAATCAACGGTAAAATCCCACATGTCCGAGAAACAATCTTATATGCTTAACTGTCGAAGGTGGCGGGAGTTTGGTTATAGTGTCCACCTTGGCTTTATCCACTTCGATACCTTTTTCAGACACAACATAACCAAGGACTATGCCCTCCTTAACCATGAAGCGACTCTTTTCCCAAGATAGACCAAGATTCACCTCAATGCATTTTTGTAAAGTATTTTTGAGATTGATCAGACATGATTCAAAAGAGTCCCCGAACACAGAAAAATCATCCATGAAGATTTCCATGAAACCACCCACCATGTCTGAAAAGATTGTAAGCATGCACTTTTGAAAGGTTGCTAGTGCATTGCATAATCCAAAAGGCATTCTATGAAAGGAAAATGTTCCGTAGGGACATGTGAAGGTGGTTTTCACTTAATCCTCGGGGTGGATAGCTAATTGATTGTAGCCGGAATAGCCATTCAAGAAATAGAAGAATTGTTGGCCGATTAGTCTTTACAGGATTCAATCAATGAAGGGAAGTGGAAAGTGGTCTTTCTTGGTTGCACTATTTCGCTTCCTATAGTCGATACAAACTCTCCAAGAGGAAGCCATGCGAGTTGGAATCAATTCCCCATTATCATTAGTAATCACAGTCAGCTCGGTTTTCTTAAGAACCACTTGTACAGGACTGATCCGCAGGCTGTTAAAGATTGGGTAGATTATTCTCGCATCTAACCACTTGATTATTTCCTTTTTCACTACCTCCCGCATGTTAGGATTCAACCGTCTCTACATTTCTCAAGAGTATCGAACGGCTCACGTGGGTGTGCATCTCGCCTTCGTGCTTCAAAAATCGCGTGGGATCATGCATTCGATCCTCGTGGCTGCATCACCGTGCTCTCGACTCGCCACGTGGCTGCATCACCGTGCTCCGCCCAACATCGAACAGCCAATAAAACCCGTGCACTACTCTTTCCTTATTTGAGCATCGCGTGGCTCGAACCCACACGCTTCGCTTCCAGCGCAAGCGCATGAGCCAACGCGCTACACGCGAGTTTTGTTATAGTTTCCTCTTTGTGTCTATTTATTCTTAACCATTGGATGGTCGGTGTAGATGCATCGTGGACTATTACATGGCCATCCAACGATTGAGAGTGAGCAAGGGATGGTCTTCAGAGGTGGATCGGCGGTGAGGGGCGGCTGTGATGGCGCCATCATGGCCATCCATCTTCTTTTCTTTGTATTTGGTGATGTAGACCTCCGATTGGGTTCATTTTTGCACTATTGGACTGCGATCGTTGACCCGGATCCATCAATGCGATTGGATTTTTCATCTAGGTCTTGGATCTTTGTCCTCTAGCTCTATGGCCTCTATTCTTCTCTAGACTGCACAAGATGCTCTGGTTGTCTGAACGAGACGATTTCGAAGGCGTTGGACTCCCATTGTCATCCTGATCAGATCTGTACGGTCTGATCTGTCATCCGTGGCTTTGAATCATCTACGATTAAAATCATCTCTCATTAGTACATGAAATGATGATATTATCTATATGACTAATAAACTAGCTATTGTGCAAATTACGACGCCTATGAATGCATTATTCCTAAGTTATGGTAGAATCTAACTTAATTCAGGTGATTTAGGTTGCATGGTTGCTGTGTAATCAAGTTGCTTCCTAGGAAGCTCTGAGTTTAGTGCCTTCAGCTGGGCATTGATTGCACAACAATCATGCAACCTAAATCACCTGAATTAAGCTAGAACCTATCATAACTTAAGATTAATGCATTTATAAGCAAATTACCTGAATTAAGCTAGAACCTATCATAACTTAAGATTAATGCATTTACAGGCATCGTAATTTGCATAACAACTAGTTTATTAGTCAGATAAATAATATCACCATTCTATGACCTAAAAGAGAGATGATTTTAATCGCAGATGATTTGAAGCTGCAGATGTCAGATCAGACCAGACATATTTGACTAGTACGACTACGAGAGTCCAACTCTTTCGAAATCATCTCGATCAGACAACCAGGGCACCTTGTGCAATCCATAAAAAAATGAATATCATAAAGCCAAAGGATAAAGATTCAAGCCTAAATGAAGAATCTAACCACACGGATGAATCCAGATCGACGATTGCAGTCCAATGGCACAAAAATCAACTTGATCGGAGGTCGACATCACCAGATACAAAGAAAAGAAGATGAACAGCCATGATGGCGCTACGTGGCGCCATCACAACTGCTCCCTCACCACCGCCCCATCTAGGAAAACCACACCGCATGCTGTGGGCCATTGTATCTTCATCCAACGGCCACGAGCGCGCCACGTCACCTGCCCAGACTGGATAAGCATAAATAAAAACAAACAAGTATATATAACAGAATGTTCGCACAGCGTGTTGGTTCACATGCACACACGGAAGTGCGTGATGCACATTCGAGCAGTGCACTACGTGAAATTGAAGCAGCATTGGGCACAGGTGCAATTGCATTATCGGAGGGTAGAGGTGCGACCCCGTGGCGCGATCAGAGTGTGCCACGGGCGGACGTGCGACCCTACGCGCTTTACAAGATTAGCAAGGTGAGGTGAGGCCGAGGATCAAGCGCTGAAAAGGGCCTTGCGAGTGCGCGTGATCCAAGGGCCTTGCGGAGAGAGGTTGTTGCAGCAGGCACACGAGGTGGAAGCAAGGTCGTGTGATCGCGATCCAAGGGCGCAGCGAGCACCACATGTCAGCCGGGGATTAAATTCGTGCCAAGCAAGGCGAATTTAAATTTTTTTGAGGCCAGATCTAATACGTTGATCTCCCGATTAATGGATCCAATAAAACAGGTGTTGTTACACAAGATTAAGGGCTAAAATACCCTTTTTGCCCTCCACAAAAGCGATAAAAGAAGGCCCAAGGCCCCCCCAGTTGAAGCATTTCCCTCTTCCATCAACTCCAAACATCTTCCACCTTCTCTGCAACTCTCCGTCCCTCTTCAACTCAGCTCCGACATTCGTCCCGACACTCTGGATTTGAGGTGCTGCCGCATCTCTCACAAGCCTCCCACAACCGACGTCGTTTCTCTGCCACTTTCTTCTCTCTCTCTATCTCTCTATTTAATTCTAGTAGCATTCTCTATTGTAAAAACTCTGTTTAATTGAAATTAAAATTATGATCTTCTGAATGCTCGATTATACATCTAATTCCTATACATATATACAAATATAAATATTTGTTTACAGAAAGTTTTATTGGAAATTTTCCACAAAAATCGAGATTGCCTCCCTACGAACGACCCGATACTCATCGGAGTTTTATAAATTTATTTGTCGACGTGTTTTCGTGCTATACTACAACTAAATAATATTTTAAACGCAAATTACGCATCGAACAGGCATGATGCACAAACAAGACTGGTCTAGATCAAGGAGGTGAAAGCAAAATCAGCCAAACCCAGAGTTTGAAGTCTGTAGATGCGAACTAGGTTGTGGTGGAGTCCCGTCCCTAAAGGACGGGAACTCTGCAAATGGTGTACCATGCATGTCTATGTCTGTTCTTCTCTTAGTCTATGGGCATGCAGGGAAATTGATTTGGACAAACACAACCCAAATCTAAAATGCTGAACACTAAAAACATAAGTTTTGCAATCAACTTGTGTCCCTTTAAAGTTGTAATCCCCCAAAGATATATCAATTCCAGTGCATTCGGGTTGCAGGATTTCAATTCTGATAGGGCACGTAACAAAATCAAGAGTTTCAAAATAGGCCCTAAGCATGAGGTCGCACTCAAAAGAAAAATCCATCCCTTCAACTGGGGTGTCATTGCTCATACCCTCCAATTCCTTCACCCAGAATATTATCTTCTCCTTTTTTACATCAGCTCCCATTTCCAAGTTTGCAGTAGAGGTAGGGCCAATTTCATCATCCAACTCAGACTCAGATTCATTCCTTTGGCCCTCCTCTATGATTGTGATAGGGTTTCAAATGATTCAAAATCAATTATTTAGAAATTCCATTCCCCATCTTCAATTCTGGATGTCACTTTCACCAAATCCTTTTCCTCAAGGAGATTGGATTTGGATTCATAGACATCAACCCTTAAGTTCTCAATTTTCTCTTGATTTTTGCCCTCAACCTTCCCTAAGGAATCCTTAATGACATTTTCTAATGAGTTGTCAAACAATGGAGGTGTATCAATGGTGGACTGAACCAATTTTGGGCAACTAGGTGTAGTCCAATTGATCATTACGGGGCCTTGCTTCCTGGATTCAGTAAGAGAGGTTGTTTTCAATAGTTTTCTTTGGCCCTCTTCCTCCAGTTGTTGGAACATATCCATCATGGCTTGTTGCCCTTTAATCAATTCTTGATTCTGTCTTTGTAACTCCAACTGAAGGCTATCAAGAACTGATCGGGTGTCATTAGGTTTCCCTTGGATTTGCTCCTTAGTATTTAAATCAGAGTTGGGAGGGTATGGTTGAGGATGTGTGCTAGAGTTCGTACTGGGGTTTAAGTTCTTGGGTAGGTCCTCTATTCTATCATTTTCAAGGTCCAATTCTTCAAGAGGAACCATTTTCTATTTTGACCTACTCCAAAATAATTGATGTTCTAAGTCCTCCTCCCAGTTGGATTCTTCATCAGGGGTCCAAATCAAAGTTTGATCATTCTTGATTTGCCTAGGTTTATGATCATCCTTTGATTTCCACTTTTCTAGAATCCCTTCCAATCCATAGGTCAAGTAGGAAAGATCCTTGAATTTGGATGACCTATCCTGGTTAGGGTCCTGGGAAGGGTGGGAGCCTTGGATTCTCCTGGAGCGTAGGTCCCATCAAATTGGTTAGTGGGTGGGTGGGACCTAAAAGAAAAGTCATCACAAGGAGAATCAAGATATGGATTCCCAAGGTTCGGATTGTACCCGTGGGTGGGTGGGTTGTAAGTATCCTAATTGGAGGTTGGTGTAGTCTAGTTAAAATTGGGATAGTTGGGACAAGAAGGGTATTCAAGTACTCAGGTCCTGGATTAAGTTCCCAACTAGGTGATTGGTTATCCCAAGTAAACCATTGATACGATCTACTTAGGTTAGAAAACAAATAATGTTGGGGATGGTTTGGGTAGGATGGATAAGCATTAAAATCCATGGGTTGGAAGAAGTAGAGGATGAGCGAAATAAGTGTGCACAATCAACACACAAAACTAGGCCCTACAGTGGAGACCTAGGTGACCTAGAAGCCCAGAAGAAAGTGATCGAATCTGCAGGCACTTAAACCTCTTTTCCCAAAGTTAATCCTGCCAGGTTGATTACGAGGGGGTTGAAGGGAAGGTTCTTCCTTTGGCTCACGCCGTCGGTTCCTTTATACCCCACAACCGCGGTCGTTTGACACTTGCCCGTAGCCTAGACATCGGATTCCACAATGGAAATTAAGGCCAAGTGCTTACAAACCCAATTACACTTCTAGGACTTAGATTGGTCCTATCTGGGTCACGTCAGTGCACAATTGGGTGTAAGGACCCAATGCCAAAACAAGTGTTCTTTATCAAGCAAGATTTAGAAGTGTGGTTTTTAAAATTTGAACCTTGCTTTAATGGATTTTAAAATTCCACTTGTTTACGCATTCAAATAGGGCACAAATGTATAGTCACACAGTTGGTGAAGATTGATTTTCGTTAAGGCCCTTTGTGTGGCTATAAAATCAAAAGCTCCCTAGTGTGGAAAATCCGAGGGTGTGCAACTTCTATTCAATGAATCCCTTTTTAAGATTTTGTCAAGGGGGTCGTGGGGATTTGAACTCGCGCCCCTCCCTTGGAGGCCAAAGTGTTCACCATTGCGCCAAGTTGTTGGATTGTCATGGAGAGCATTCCTCACATACGCCTCTCCAGCCGTTGGATGAAGGATTAACAGCTGAGATGAAGCGTGAGGTGTGATGAAGGGAAGAGGCCATGGCTGCTCGGGGCGAGAGGATGTCTCATTGTCCCCTGGCCATTGATCTTCCTCGAACTCGTTGCAGAAGCTACGGAGGTCAAATCGAGGTGATTTTGAGTTCGTTGGACTCTGATCGTCAATCCGGATCTATCCATACAGTCTGATCGCTCATCTGAGACCTATTTCAAAATGGACTTGTGGACATGGTCATTAAACATTGATTCTAAGCGATCTCAACATCAAATAATGCACAATGCATGCAATGACTCCAAACCCACTATGATATTATCGCACGATTACCCTCGAAATTAACTCTGATGATATTAACACTGATAATTATAGAGTCATCACCAACGTCTACTCAGTTTTAGAGCGAGGCTAATGCTTGTCCTTAGGGATTAAGTGAAGGGCGTTAGAGGGGTTGATGCCCATAAAAAGTCTAGTTAAGTTGTGTGCACAATCGAGTGCAAGGACCCAATGCCAAAACAAGTGTTTTCTTTATCAAGCAAGATTGTGATGTACGACTTTTAGAATTTGAACCTTGCTTTATTGGATTTTAGGATTCCACTTGTTTACAAGTTCAATCAAGGCAAAAAGTCACACGGTTGGTTAAGATTGATTTTCTTTAGGGCCTTTTGTGTGACTATGAAGTTAAAAGCACCCTAATGTGGAAGATCCTAGGGTGTGCAACTTCTAATAAATCTTTTTTAGACTTTATCAAGAAAGGCCCAATTAAAGCAAGCAATGACCCTATCCTAACCAAAATCAAACAAGCTTTTCAACAAAATTAATTTCAGAATTTTTAGAGGATGATAGACCACCCACATTCGTGTTTTTCCAAGAGGGGGTCAATCTATCCAGAACCTCTAGATCAATGTGCGAGTTTAGGAATTGAATCAAAATAAGCACTAATTTTTTTCAAATGCAGAAATATTCTACATAAGAAATGTAGAGAACTTCAAGATCTTTCTAAAAATGTAAATCTCTCACAAATCCAAGCTGCATGGAGTTCCCAGCAAAAGAAACAATCTAAGGGTCTCTAGAAATTAGGACAACCTTGCGCACTTCTAGTAGAGAATTTTCCACAACCAAATTACAAAGAGTTTGGCTATGAAATTTTAGGTAGTTTGCCCACTGGAAGGAGCAGCTCTAAGATTTTTTTAAGAATTTTTAAAGGTGTTAAGTGTCCTGTAATCGTGTGCTCAACCCGAGTCCAGAAAATAGTGATGCAAGATTAACGGGTTGAGAATTTAGTGGTGGTGTTTCCTTTGAAAAACACAAGATAGGGTTTTTTTTTAGCACCACCACTTAGATCCTTTCCTTGGTCCAGAGATGAAGGGTTACCTTTGAATCGTGGGAAGATAAGATATCAAACCTTCGGGTTGATGGCGGTCTTCTCTTGCACTTCCTTTGATCCAATCCAACCCACTCTCCTTCCATTGTCAATGCACAAGATTCCAGCAACCAATGAGATGAGGGAAAAGCAAGTTAGATAACACAAGTACGAATAATGCCCAAGGAAATGAAAGTGAATAAAAGGTAAGTTGCCTCCCCAGCAACGGTGCCAAAAATTGACATCGCAAAACATGCTTAATTAATTTGTTTATTGTAGCGTGCGCTTACGACATCAATTTTAAAGAGAATAATCGCACGTGAGTATGAGTGTCGAATAAAGGCAGGTGAGAAATCAGATCACTTAATCGCTTCAATGTCACAAAATATGTCATTTAGTTTGCTTGTGAAGAGAGAGAGAGAGATAGGGTTAGAAATTCATGATAAAGAGGTGATAATGGATAACTATGAAACCAAGCAAGATAATCTATTGCAAAAGATAGAACTGTTTTATAACTATAACACTAGAGGAAAGCTTAAAAATAAGATAAACATTAAACTAAACCAATAAATAGAGAGGCGAGGTAGCCACAGCATTGAAGGGGCTTCCATCAGCGGCTCGGCATCTCCGGGTCCTTGCTTGGGAGCTCTATAGAGTGGTAGTGTCACTAGGTAGAAGGTGGTAAAAGGTAGGTGGGGTAAGGGCCTTTTTATAGTCGAGGAGAAGAGATTTTCATCATCCATGGTCAATAATGACATTTAATTCACCGCTGAAGCTCTGCCGCGAGCGTTGCTAAAGGACCCAGCTCATGTGCCTGCTGGCGCTCATGGAAGTCGCGCCTGGTCGAAGGTGAGCCATTCGATGCTTCATCAACGATCGAGATGAGCCGCTGAGATCGTGCGTTGCTTTAAGACATCTGGGTGTGCGCTTACCATTGAATTTGCATCAGAGGGCTAAGATTGCTAGCAAGATCACGCTTCAGATCGCGGCTTGGGTGCGCGTATGATCGATTGTCAGCGCAGGCGTCAGGGTGTGCATGGATCCATTGAGCACTTCCAGCTACGCCACGTAGCCTCTATCAGAGCCGCTCGCTTGCGATTGAACAACTCTGATCGATTGAAGTGCGCTTTTGCAAGGATTTGGAAGTGTGGCAAGTTTCGAACGCTCGACGCTCACTTACAAGTGCAGCTCTCGCCCACTGCGCTATCCTCGTGGATTGTCATGAAGAAGCACGCGACGTCAACCATTAGATCCAATCACACAGTCGAGGCTGAGGCGAGGCGTGGTGCAACCGTCGCCGTTGGATCTTCATCTGATGATGGAGAGGCATCGCTGGAAGGCCTTCATCGGATGTGAGGCATGTGGGTGAGGCACGAATGAGTGCCATGTGGCACAATGGGGACTGTTGATCATCAGATCAACTTTTAGGAATTCTTGGACTTGGTGAGGGAGCTACGGAGGTCGGATTGAGGTGATTTTCAGTCTGTTGGACTTCGTTCGTTGATCTGGATCCATCCGTATGGTTTGATTGCTCATCTGAGACCTATTTCAATATACACGTGTGCACAAGGTCGTTAAACATTAATTATAAGCAATCTTAATGCAAGAATAACACAATATGCATGCAATGCTCCCAAACCCACTATAATATTACATTAATGCACATGTGCCCTCGAAATTGACTCTAATTGATAGAATTGTCATCATCATATGTAGAGTCATCACATATGTGTTTTGTTGAGTGGCGGTGGTTCTCTGCAGATGTCGAGTCAAATCGTCCACCTTTTTCTCCATGACTGAGACCTTATCCAGGCGACTGGCCACCAATTCCAGATCAACAGAAGTGAATAGGCCTTGAGTCTCGTGTGCCCCTCATGTGTTTGTCAATGCGTGGGTGGTTGTCTGGTCAAACACACCCATAGATTCATTATTTATAGAGTTCTCGCACATGTTCTTGAGAATCTCCAAAACTGTATCTTCATGCTGATTGTTGAATGGGGCATTTCGTCAATGTTAGGCAAATGCGTTGTAGTATAACTGACAAATCGCTCTTCACCAAATAATATTTATAACTTGAATATCTAAAAGAAGTCTGAGGTCGAACACAGAGAGCAAGTATGGAATTCACGCGCTAATCTTCAATTAAACTATAAATGAGCACAGGAAATAAGCCAAGAACAATGATATTCAATGAATGCTAATCTGTCACATTAGATATTCAATGTATAACATGAGTAATCCAAAGAGTTAAAGAGGACAAAAAGATATCTAAGGAAAAAAAATGGTGATTTAAATTACCAATTATTAGTCTAAGCACATATATATCGACTATTCAATGAATATGAAATAAATGAACAGTGGTCAGATGTCTGGCATGTGGATTAGACAAGTTAAATGTCACCTTCTACAATGCTTTTCTTCTGATCTTCTTCTCTTATGCTACCTTTCCTCTTCTTCCTCTTCTACTTCTCTTAGGCATGGCTCTTCTCTTCAGCCTCTTCTTCTCAAGTCTTCTCTCTCCATAGAGCACAAGGGTCCTCTCTCACAGCTAAGTGTTGTCCAACGCACAGAGGAGCAAAACCCACCCTCCCCTGTTCTCTCTTCCTTTCCTTCCTCCTTTCCTTTTCTCTCAGATATCTGGTTCAATCGGGTATTTGGGTATGCGAAATCGGGTCCAGGGCTGAAGAGTATGCGATTCATTATTTATAGAGTGTCACAACCGAGGAGTGATAAGCGGGTCAGGTCATGTGAAGGGTGAGCGAGGACCTCACCCCAAAGTGTTCTGAGGTGACAAGGCCATGTGAGAAAAACAACTTATGCATAGCAATGTGGCCTTCCACGCACGATGTGGGACTAAACCCACAAGGTTTCTCTTTGTGCAAAGCTGCAGTTGGAGGATGGGCTAATTGGTGCAGCTGTTGATGTTGAGGCTCGTAATCAAAGACCTGGAGTAATGCCTGGGATGTATCCGCACAGCCTAGATGCAGCTCTTAGCGAAGAATAGGGCTGTGACTTGATGAAGACAGTCGATGAAGACATCACGGTGGCAGAGGTTCAGTGAGCTACCTGAAATCAAGAATACGGGCTAAGTGCCCTAGTTAAAATGTTCATAAGCTTTGCCGGAATACGGCAAATGTGATGAGGGTGGTTTCGAGGGCGTATGGTGATCGGATAGTGGCTAACAGTGATGGAGACGAAGTGTGAAGGATGGGTTGTTCGGTGGGTCTTTTGTGTGGATGAAATCACCCACAGTGAGAGGGGTTTTGATGGGCTTGAGTTGGAAAAGGTTGTAGAGTAGGTGGTGAGGCAGTTGGCGGCTTGTGGTGTGAGATGGATCTCGCCGAAGGTGAAGAGGATGACGGTGATTGGCGGCGTCGGGGGTTGTTTTTGGATTTTTGATAAAGGTAATGATAAGAGAGGAAGAAAGGGTCCTAATTACCTACTTTAAGGGATGAAAGGGATAGGAAGGATGCCGAGTATGGTTTGGCCGGCACCGTGGAAGGAAGGGCCTCCGATGAGGGAGAACAGCGAGGAAGAGAGGAGAAGACGACCCTCGCTGGTATTACGAGTGGTGAAGGAGCTTGAGGAGGAGCAACCGGCCGGCTATATTCTGTGACGATCGACGAAGAATGTAGACGGGGAAACTCGCTGGAGCTCGTGGAGCTTTTGGCTGAAGAGAGGAGAAGAAGGTGGAAACACCGGCCAAAATGAGCTAAGGAGGTAAGGCATGCCATGGGCGTGCTTTTATAGGACTTAGGAGAGCATTCCAAGCTTGGAAGCTTCACACATAAGGAAACCCTAAACTTCAAAGGATTCGCATGATCTTTTGGGAAAGAATTAAAGCCCAAGATTAGGTTTAAATCATAGAGAATTCTCTCAGGAACCTCCCTTCCAATTTTGGAAGAGATCCGCCAATCAATCAGGGAGAGATCCCTACTTAAAGTCACCAGAGTAGAACTTCCTCTACGATAATGGTAGAGGGACCTAATTGCAAAGAAGATGATGAAGTTAGGGGCCTTTTTGCAATGAATTTCAAAAGCTAGGGGTGTGTGTGTAAGAAAAAGAGTCAGACTGGACTAGAATCCAAACAAGGTCAAGATGTTCTTTGATTAGACCCAAATTTTGGTACAAACCTATTTTAGACCAAAGAAATCTGATGGTGAAGTAGAATTTAGGTTTTGACCAAGTTTGACTACATAATTTGCATAGAAACCTAAATTAGGGTAATTATCTAAGACACTATTTCAGGTCAAATTGGGTTCCAATGGTCAAAGCAAGCATACCAAACCTTATGGAATATTTTTCTATGATTTTTAGAAGGTTTAGGTGAACCTCCACAGGTGCTTCTCCTCAGTGGCTACTGCAGATGGGGCAAAGCATGACAGCTCTAGGAAACGTGTGCGGTATGCACTAACTGTCATCACCCGTTGGCGGAGAGTGTGGAACTTCCACCTCCTCTGGTTTTACCACGTCTTGGGGAAGTACTATTCGTAGAAGAGAGTCACGAACTAGTCCCAAGATGGTTCCTCCCATTCCTGCCCTCGAATCGTCTGCCACCACCTATGGGTGGCGCTCTCCAACTGGTACGTGGCAAAGGCCAAGCGGCACTCTACAGGAGGACGAAACAAGTTGAATATCTTCTCCATTTGCTCTAGCCAATCCTCTGCCTCAAATAGGCTCTTGTCCCCTTTGAAAGAATGGGGCTTCAACTTCCCAAACTAGGTAAAGAGATCGTGGTGAAGCTGCAATGGAGCCACGAGTCCACCCTTAGGTAGAGAGGACTCCTGCTTCGAACTGTCCCCAGGAGGTGGGGGTGGTGGAGGGTCGCCCCCTTCTCCTCCAACTCGCCTGGCGCTACGACGACTCTCCTGCCCCACGGACGAATCCCCCTCAGCATCCTCTGATGAGCTCAGAGGAGGCAACGGAGGCAGTGGAGGTGGTGGGTACGGGAAGCGCTGCTGCATGAACTCCAAAAGCAATTGGGCGAGCTCCTGGGCCTGGGGACCATCTAGAAGGGGTGGGATGGCCCCTGGCTCAGGTTCGACACGACCACCTCTACGACTATGCCCACGGCCTCGTCCCAGGCCTACCCCACTAGCTGCATGGTAAGGCATCTTTTGTACAGAAGACAAGAAATTAACGATCAGTAGCGGCTTAGTAATGAGACAAACTCGAAAGCAACAACAAGAAGGAGATTATGATGGCTATGTTTGCTATAACTGGACGTGTGGTCTTTTCGAGTCTTAGTTTATTACTATGGGTGACCTTGCTCTGATACCATCCTGTTGCAACCCAAAATCGGATCCACTTGGAGACTGGGCTAGATTGCATCCTTATCTCAAAACCCAGTCGTCGAACGAGTAGCAAACACAAAACAATAATATTTACCACACATGCGCCATAACAATAATAAAGCGACAGGAAAGCGATAAGAAGAAATTTAAGAACTAACATCAAAACTAAGGAAAACATGAGGTTCACGTCATAGCCATCACAATAACAACAAGAAGAGTAATTGCAGAAGCTGATAAATTCTAAAGAAAAGTATTCACTACTGCAAAAAGTAATGATAGTTTAGGCTAAACTATGGCTGGGCATGACTAGGCGCTAACGCTCACTTGTCGAGTTTTAGAAATGTGTCATAATATAGCAACGAAAAATGAGTAAACACTTAAATTTATATGCCTGAAAAGCGTGAGTTTCTGAGGTTGTTCTCAAGGAGTAGAATAATCACAATGTAACCACTAATCAAGAATTCAAGTAGAACTCAAAAGATCGACATCATAAAAAGATATGCAATACATATATCAAGCTCAAAAATATGTACATGAAGCAAATGTCAAGAGACCAAAAACTTGTGTTTTTCAACTCAATATATGCCTCAACACTTAGGCTTTTTCAACCAAATCAAACGTCCAAATAGAAGCCTCAAACGTCTTCAAGTCCACTCAAAGCTCCTTCACAACTTGCCCAAGGCCAGGCACTCTTCCCGATGCAAAACCTCCCTAATACACTCACGCATGCACACCCGCACGTGTGAGTGTGTGCATGTGTGAGTGATGTTTCAGGACCCGACCCCCTGTTCCTTGGGTAAGGTATGGGGGTTGGATTTCCCTTATATTTGGAAATCCAAGCCTCTCAAAAAACTTTGTGGGACTAATGTCCCCCTCTCCCTCTTCAGTTCCCTTTCCTTCGCTGCATTCACTGTTGAAGGTGATCTATCGAGGGTTTATATTACTGTCGCCGTAGTTCAAATCCTCAATCAATCAAACAACAAATACAATTTATAATTCGAATTGAAGTCTGAGGTCGAACACAGAGAACAAGTATTGTAATTCACATGCTAATCAAAATGAATATATATATGAGCATAAGAAATAAGCTAAGAATGATAGTCAATGAGTAATCTCTACTCAAAACTGATATTCAATGTGAAATATGAGTATATCAAGAGTTTGACAAAGAAAAAAGACATCTAAGACAAAATAATGGTGATTTAAATCACCAATTATTAGTTTAGACACATATAGACTAATTACTCAATGAATTAAATAAATGCACAGTGGCCTGAACCACTTAAACCACAATTCCATGCAGACAAATAACTCCACAGTGCTCAATGTCAAAGCTCATCAGACATCGGGCCTCCAATTCAGATGACTTAAGTTAAGCTTACTCAAGCGTTCTATATAGAGCCTTTCTTCTTCTTTACAAAGTCTTTTCTTCTTTTCTTCCCTTCTTCTTCTCAGGACCTTCGCCTTCTTCCTCTTCTTTGGCTCTCCTTCTTAAGGCTTTTGGTGACTAAGTCTTTCACAAGGGAAACTCAGAGCAAAACCCTCCCCTCCCCCGCTCTCTCTCTCTTTCTCTTCCTCTTCTCTCAAAGACCCAGGTTAATCGGGTATTCGGATCGTGACGAGGGACCAGGCTTGCAGGCGTGAAATCGCAAGCGAGGTGTGCATGGGTAAGGTGAGTGAGGGACCTCACCCCGTGTTATGAGACAATTTGCCTTATTCACAAAAATAATTTATACGCAGCACACTCTTCATCTATTTCCGATGTGGGATTATCCCACGTCCTCCTCATGCATAGCAACTGAAGAAGCCTCATACGATTGCTGTTGTGGCTGCAGGTGGTTTGACCAATCGAGGACCTGGAAAGAGGCCTCGTTGAGTTTCGTGAGACCTAAGCCCTTCAACTTTGTTGAAAGTGGCTAGAGCACTGCAGGTGAAGTCGGCGATGATGGCAGCGGCAGCAGAGATGCGACGAACCCTGAAAATCAAGAACACAACCTCTCAACCCAATCAAAAACATTCAGGAGCATCACCAAACCACGACAAGTGCGTGGGTGGTGGTCTTGTGGCTTGAGAGGGTGTGAGGTGGTCGGACGGAGGCGAGAAGTTGGTGTAGATGAGGTTGGGTCGGGGGAAGCGTTCCAGAGGATGAATAATGAAATTGGTTGAGGGGCTTTGTGCGGGGATGCATGGCGATGTTGGTGGGAGTTGCAGCTGGGCGGATGGTGGCGTGTAGCAAGCTCACAACCTCGCTAAAGCTCGGCTGGAGCGAAGGAAGACGGAGGGGGAGAGGCATGGTCGGTGGTCGATTTGAAGAATAAAGGAGTCAAGGATGATCTAGAGAGGGAGATGAAGCTAATAAGACCTAAAGTAATGAATGAAAGGGGTAGGAAGGTGTCGGCTTTGATTGGCCGGCACAGTGGAAGACGAGGGCTACAGGGAGGGAGACGACGGCGAGGAAAGGGAGAGGACACCCTCGCTTTGGCTGACGAGGCGTGGACGAATGTAAGGAAGAGGTTGGATGGTCCAATTTGGCCGTTGGCCGTCCATTGGAAGATGGGGAAGGAGGCCGCTCGAGCTAAGGTGGAGCTTGGCAGAAGATGGAGGAGAAAGGGGTATTTGGCCTCAAAACCTTACTAAGGAGAACGGCCTTGCGACCTAGGCCTCAAGAGAGCTTTCCAAGCTTGGAGACCAAGCTTGGAAGCTTTGAAGCTTCACGAAATAGGAGACCCACTCCTTCAAATGATTCGCATGAGCCAATGTGAAGGAATTAGAGCCCAAGGTGCGACTCAGATTGTAGGGAAATCTCTTAGGAGTCTCCCTTCCAATTTTGGAAGAGATTGGCTGAGAAATCAGGAAGAAATCCTTGATTGAAGGTCTCCAAAGTTAGGTTTAGGAGTCTAAAGGTGGCAGGGACCTATTTGTGAAGAAGATGATAAAGTTAGAGGGGTATTTGCAAAGAATTTTGTAAGCTAGGGGTTTAAGTGAGAGAAGAAGAATTAGACAAGACCAAAATGCAAATCAGGTAAAGATGATCTCTGATTGGACCCAAATTTTGGTAAAAACCTAATTTGGATCCAAGAAATCTGATGGTAAAGTCGGATTTAGGTTTTTACCAAGTTCAATGGGGTAATTTATGTAAAAACCCAAATTAGGGTAATTATCTATCTAAAATCCTATTTTAGGTCAAAATGGGCTATGATGGTCAAATGAAGGATGCCAAACCCTAGAGAATATTTTTATATGATTTTTAGAGGGTTTAGGTGAATTTCATCCTGACCAGAATCTCAGTAAATTAAACAGGTCTGTTTTTAGAGTTTCAGATGTCATGTAATTCTTGAAACACATGAAAACTCGTTTTTGTCTGCACAGACCCTCTTGTTAGACTTTAATGCAGATTTGACCTTTAATAAATCCCTAAGAAAACCCATGGTTGTTCTGCATTCATGATATGATGGTAAACTTACAGTTTTAACCCTGATTTCATGTTTATCTCTCAGAATGGATATGCAATGAATTATGGTCCTTTGACAATTATGTAGGAGCATTTATTTGTTGATTATGTGATGGGAACACCATCATGAGCCCTAACTAGCTCATTTTGACACAATGAAGAGAATAAAAGCTCCTACATAACTAACTGGAGGTCCTAAGTCACTGAAAAGCCTTTTTGAGAGAAAAGTAAGAAATAAGGGGTAAAACTGTAATTTCACCATTGCAGTACAACAACGGGTTTTCTCAAGATCTAAACACAGGTCAAAAGGTCTTAACAAGATAAAAAGTGGGTTGGATTTGACAGAAAAGGGTTTGTGTGTACCCTGTGAATTAAATGACTTCTTAAAACCCTAAAACAGACCCACTTGATTAACTAAGGTTTTGGTCGGGATAAAATTCACCTAAGCCCTCTAAAAATCATATAAAAAAATTCTCTATGGTTTAGAACTTTCAATTTGACCATTGGAACCCATTTTGACCTAGAATGAGGTCTGAGATAGATATTTACCCTAAATTAGGTTTTTGCATAAACTATCCAATCAAACATGGTCAAACCCAAAATCCAACTTCACCATTGGATTCCTTAAGTATAAATTAGGTTTGTACCAAAATTTGGACCTAAGGGGAACTCATCTTGACCCACTTTGCAAATAAATCCAGCTTGATTACATTTGTGCCCCTATCTTTCAAAAACCTTGGCAAAAGCCCCCTAGCTTCATCATTCTCACAAATAGGTTCCTCCGCCATTATAGTGGAGGAATCTTACTCCGACGAGCTTTAGAAGGTGATTTCTCCCTAATTTCTCAGAGAATCCCCTTCAAAATTGGAAGGGAGATTCTTTAAGAAGATCCCTCCAATGTGAACCCAGTTTGATACCCTACTTATTACCCAATCTCTCATGCGAACGCATGAGAGATTTGGGTCTCTTTTGGAGTTGCCATCTCCGGCGACCATACCTTGCTTGGAAGCCAAGCTTCCAAACACAAATCCCCCTCCAGAGGTCTATTTAAGAGACCCAAGATCCAACCGACTCCTCCAAGCTTGAAATTGATCGGGAAACCCCCTCAAATTCGTCTCTCCTCCTCCTGCCAATTCTCTCATCAAGCTCCGATGACCTTCCCTAATTTCCCTCGTCGCATGACCACAATACCAGTGGCAGGTTCCTCTTCCTCACGTTCGTCGGCGTCGCACAGCACCTGCCGACGCCCTCGTCTCCCTTTCCTCCTCGCTTACCGTTCCTCCCTGAGCATCTTCGTCTCCGGCGTCGGCAATACGTGCTCGATGCCATCCTCACCTTCCCTTCATCCAATATCACTTTAGATAAGTCCCTTTCACCTTCTACTTCCTTTCCCCCTCCTTATTTCCCTAAATTGACTACTGCCGCACTCCACCACCATCACCTCCTCCACCTCTGGCAATACCTCCGGTGAGGTGCTCCAGTCGCTCCGCACCTCCATCCACCTAGCCAACTACCCTACGACCTCTGCCTCGACTCCCTGATCACAACCCCTCACTTCATTCACTCCGGCACTCACCCAAAAGCACCCCCGAACACACGCACACATACACACACAATGTGCCTTAGGCACGCTTGCACAGGCATCCCCATGACACGCCGACCACCGCTGCATATTCGCCATGCCTTGGCGAAGCTCCCTGAGCGTTTTAATGTTGCTATGAAGCCGTTGTAGTGATTTCAAGAACAGGCATCCTCCGCCATTAACGTAGAGCTTGAAGCAAGCTTAAAGCGAGCTCCAGGCCACGCCAGTTCCAGGTCTCTATCCCAAGTTGTGCAGACTTGAGGCGCACACACACCCAGGCCTTTGATTGGAGTAGAGAGCAGTTGTAGCCTCGTGATTTGAAGGATCACCTCTACTGCTGCTGCACGTAAGGGAGGTGGGACATTTAGTCCCACCTCGGAACTGGAAGAGCGGCCGTGTCCACATAAATTGAATTCCTGCCAGTAGCTTATCACCTCCGAATCACAGGGTGAGGTCCCTCTCACCCAACCAAATAGGCCTCGTCCGTGACCACTCCCCGTGGACCTGGTTGACCCAACCCGACTTGCACTCCTTGCCCACCACCGCACGCTGGTGGGCCTGGTCCCGAGTACGTACCCAACCCGATTACCCAATAGTGTGTGGCTCTGGGAGAGCGAAACCTAAGAGAGAAAGGAGAGGAGAGTGCACGCAAGTAGGGGGTAGGTTTTGCTGCAGGCTGAAGAGGAGGAGAAGCGAAGTTGAAGAAGAAGGAGAGGACAAGGACACAAAGAAGCTAAGGCAAAGGAAGAGAAGGAAGAAGCTGAAGGAAGAAAGAAGGCAACCGGCAGAGAAAGGGAGAGATAAGAAGGAGAAGCCAGAGAACAAAGAAGAAGGAAGATAAAGAAGAAGAGAAAGAAAGAAGAGAAGACAGAGAAAGGCAAAAGAAAGAGAGGTAGAGAAAGATCTTAGAGGAAGAAGAAGACTAAAGCCAAAGGCAGTCGGCAGAGAAAGAGAAAGAAGAGAAGAAGTAGAAGCAGAAGAAAGAAGTCAGGAGCACTGTGGCATCATCATTTTAAGGCATTTGATTTACAAATCAGACGTCCAATTTTGAGTTTCATTCATATACATTGAGTTTCTTTAGTATTTTGTGCTCTACATTTACTCCTATATTTTTGCACTGTGACATTGATATTATTGCATATTTTTTCAAATTCTGAATTGTGATCTTAATTTCTAAACCCCGATTTGCTCCCTATGTTTGGCCTCAGATTTTAAGTTCGAGTAATAAAATCGTATTTGTTTTGAACACTTTTTCGGCTATATTACAACGCGATATTCTTAAAACCCAATTCAGCAATCTAAACATTTTAGCGCCATTGCCGGGGAGCAACGGATGATTTAGAATTCTTGATTGCAATTGCTGATTTGGTGCTGATAAACGCCAGTTTATCATCATTCTTACACATTAAAACAAACCTAGCTCTTAAGATTTTACTCTGCAAATGGGTTTTTGGGCTGCATTTCGGCATTAACTTGGTTAGGCATGCTTTGCATTTTCTTTTGTTGTTTTAATGTGTTTTTTTGAGTGTTAGGGATGAACAAATATACAGATCCCTAAAATCCTAGCACTCAAGAAGGCAAACGGTGAAGGAGGAGCTCATACTAGCTGGAACTCAGCTTGATCCAGCTCACCACAGCTGGAACCTAGCTCACTTGAACTAGGGTTAGCTCATCCCAGCTCCATTCAGCAAACCTCAGCTGAATGGCAACTCAAGAGAGTTCATCTTAACTCACCTAGCTCAAGTCAGCTCAGATCCAGCTCAACCTAGTTGAGTCTAGCTCATTTTAGCTCCCACTAGTCCACAGGGAGCTCTAGCTAGCTCAACTGAGTTGACTGGAGTTCACCCTAGCTCATATCCAGCTACATCCAGCTCTACTCAACTCCAGCCAGCTGAAGAACTCATCCCAGCTCAGGAAGCTCAAGTCCAGCTCCCGGGGACCCAGCTTAGCTCAAGCTAATTAAGCTAAGCTACCTTAGCTATCTCAACCAGCTCAATCCTCCCCGGGAGCACCAGACCCAGCTCACCTCAGCTCCTTTCAACAGAAGCCAGCTCACTTTAGCTTGGCTTAGTAGCTAGCAAAGGACTAGCAAGCTAAGCTAGCTGGAGTAGCCCCATGTTGACCTCTTCAGCAGCTGCCAGCTCCACTTCAGCTCCGGACTCTTCAGAACCAGCTCCTCCCTCCAAACCCTAGCTTCAACACCTCCTCCTCTACTCCACCATTAGCTAAGCTAGCTTAGCTTAGCTTATTTTAGCTTAGCTATTCTCCAGCTTCCTTGGCTTGTACCACCTAAAAACCCTACCTAACAACTCCACCAACTAGCTCCACTTAAGCTCCACATAAGCTAACCCTACTTGGCGCCAACCTAGCCTACCCACCACCTCCAAAAGACACCTAAAAGTGGTGCCAAAACCACCTTAACTACCCCCTTGTTGGTGCGACTTTTCCCTCCAGAAACCCCCTTCACCTCCACCACACATCTCCCCTTAAACCCATCTCCACCATCCACATAATCCCACCTTCTAGAAACCTCAAAGTTGGCGCCAACCCATGGCACCTCTCCATGGTTGGTGCCACCTTTAGGTGCCCCTTGACCAACCCTAACTACACCCCTTACACCCCTTAGGTGGCGCCAATCATCCTCAACCCTAGGATCAACTAACCACCTCCATCTTCCCATCTTAGCCCTCCATTTCAAGAGCCACCTTAACACCCCCATCCTACCCTATAAAAAGACCACTACCCACCACCATTCAAACCATCCTTGGCTAGCTAATTCACTCTCATACTCTACCTAGAGCCCACGCCCAAGAGAGAAGAAGAAGAAGATTAAGGGGATATTCTATCCCTTTGGTGCCTTCCCCTCTTCCCTTCTCTCTTGAGCCCACGCCGCCAGGCAAGGAAGATCTTTGGAGGAGATCTTGAAGGCGGTCCACGCCACCTTGGAGGAGAATTTGAGGGTGGTGCACGCCCACCCCTTGGAGGAGAGCATTGAAGGTGGTAGCATCCACCTTGGAGGAGCTCTCAAGGAAGGAGAAGAAGGAGGCCCTCTTTTCAAGCCAAGGAGCAGCTAGGCTTGGAGCAAGAAGACTCCCTTCTTCACCAAATTTTGCAAGAGGATTTATCTTTCTTTTATTGCTTTTAGATTTTTTTCATTTCTAGTAGAAGCATTCCTCTACTTGTCTTTGAAAATAACACAAATTCTAGCTAATTAAATTGCCTTCTTTTTAATTTCCTATTACAATTGTTACTATTGTTCTAGCACTTATCCTACTTCCACTCTCTAATTACTCTAGGCCTCCACTTGCCTAGAGTGAGCTTAGGTAGTGGACATTTTAATCTTTTAAGTTCCAGCTTAGCATTTTAGGTGTTAGCACTTTCTCGTCACAATTCGCACTTTGCCCGTATTATTTCAAAACACAAATATATATATATATATTTAAAATACCAAGAGAAAGTTGAGATTCATTTTTAGCAAGAGAATTAAATTGCAATTTTTGCCTCCTTGGACGACCCTAGATACTCCCCTATCTAGGATACAAATTTAAAAGCGTATGTGAATTCGCGTGTTACAATGACATTAAAAACTCGCTTTTACAAATCACGCGACTTTTCGCATCAGGTACTAACTTACCATATCTCTTTGTTGTGGTTGTTTCAAGGAGAAGATTCAAAGGAAGACAGCTGCACATCAAACACGACAGGGGCAGGTAATTTCTAATTACTTTCTCTTAAGCCCCTCATTCTAAAAAGGAAAAAAAGATAAAATCAATTAGGGCTACTTGCTTTACATTCTTAGCTAATTCATCAAGTTACCTGATTTGATTTCAACAACAAAAATCTGATTTGTGCACCCATTTAAGGTAACTAGGGCTACCACTTTCTTGATTGAGCTCTAGATACAACATTTTGGCAAACTAAATTGGACCAAGATTAGAGCCAAATTAAGGATTTCAAGTTAGGGTTTTAGAGACACACCTTCATAAGCAAGAATTAACTTTCCAAAAAGAGGTGTGCCTAAGCCTTGGTTGAAGAGATTTATTCAAGAAAACCCTAAAATTCAGGCTCTTAATCTCACTTAAATCCTTAAAGAAAAGACCTAAAACTTCTCAAAGGACAAATAGGTGAAGTTCACCCACCTTGTTGGGTCAACCAACCTTGAAATTAGGTCACTTTTTGCACTTAATACATCTAAAGTTCAAGTGAAATCTTAAGCACTCTTGCTCTTTAATAAAATTGGTAGACTTAAGAGGTCAAGTCCCCATTCTGGTCTACCTGGAACATCAGTGACAAGAGAGGTCGGGTGGGGGAAACCCTGTAACTCGTGGGGGCACTCTACCATGTAGGGGTCTTTGCGGGACTCCCTCTCTGGTTGCGTAGGTATTTCTCAGGTGAACGGCTTTTGACTAAGGGGTATCATCCGCCCCGAACCTCTATAGTCATCCAAATTTATTGGGTGTCTTGATTGGGTACATCACATTCTACTCTCATCCAGACCATCGGTGCATGTTCAATAGGAGGTTCTTAAGACCATCCTTAAGGCCTCCTTTAGTGATTCACTCCCGTCAAGGCCAGGCCTCGACTTCCGTGTTTATGCAGCAACCCCACCACATAGACATCTCCTCTGATTCATCTGAACCCAATTCTCCTTCTTCCATCATCATGGCACAACTCGTAGAAGAGAATAACCTTGAGAACCAACTCCAGCGCCTTAATGATTTATTCCAAGCCTTTGTAAACCCACCATAGCGTCCTATGATGCGAGATCACTACAATTCCGCTACGGTGGTGATCGAACCCCGAGTCGAAATCCCAGCTGGAGGTCCTGATTCTGAACTCAAGCCCAACATGATTCATTTTATTCCAAAGTTTCATGGGCTTAATTTTGAGGACCCCTTCCAACACATCAAACAACTCAAGCATCTGGCCCAGACCTTCAGGTCAAATGTCCAAAATAAAGATATTCTTCTCATGAAGATGTTCTCCTTCTCTCTCATGGATAAAGCAGCTCACTAGTATCAGACTCAAATGCGTCCAATCAACACATGGGTTGAACTACAATCCGAGTTTCTGAAAAAGTTCTTCCCAGTTGGTCAGACGAATGACTTACGACACCAGTTCACGCACTTCACCCAGCAGTCTGGAGAACCCCTTCATGAAGCATGGGACTGTTTCCTGGATCTCATGCGAAAGTTCCCCCATCACGGAGTTCCTAAATGGGAACAAGTCCTGTCTTTTTACCAGGGACTCCGTGAAGATATCTGTTTATTCATCAATGCAACTTGCGGAGGAAATATCATGGGTCAACGCGAAGGCACTGTGTGGGAGATTCTCGAGAATGTGCGAGAACTCCATCAATAATGACTCCATGAGCTTATTCGACTGGACAAATGCCTGCACATCGACGAATCCAAGGGGAGCACATGAGACACAGGGCCTGTCCACATCAATCGACTTGGAATTGATGGCTAGTCATTTGGACAAGGTCTCTATCATTGAGAAGAAGGTGGACGAGCTAACTCGACATCTGCAGTGAGCCACCTCTGTGCAAAACTCGTTTGCACAACCGCCCTCTGGGAGGGAAGCTGTACATAACATCTATCACAGAACTTCACAGGGGATGGACCCGTATCCACCCCTGTCTGACTCTAGGACTGGAGGAAACTCCGATCCTGCTTACTCTAGTTGGGGGAACTCTGAACCCTCATACTCTAATTTCTCTGAGGTTCCTTAGACCTGCGAGGATCTCAACGCCATCCAGAATGACCCATTCTCTAATACCTATAACTCTGGATGGTAGAATCATCCCAATTTCTTGTGGGTGGGAAATAATCAGAATCAAAGACCACCAAATCAACCCCGTCCACAAGCTCCTCATCCATATCAGCCGCCTCAGCCTCGGCCCAACCCTACTTATCAATCTGGGCAAACTCAAACAGATCAAATGCCTCTTAATCTTCAGACTCTGGCTAACACTCAAAAGATGAATGCGGCCATGCAGAAACAGCACAAGGATGAGATCACAGAGGTTCGAAATCAACTCGCCCAGATAGCGAACTCCCGCCAACCTGGCACACTCCCTTCGTAACCTCTACTGAATCCAAATAACGTGTCGAACCAGAGGCACATTATGAACCCAAATCCGGGTCAAGCCCACATGATTTATCAGGCCCCTTCTGTTCCATCACCTAACAGGATGGAAGCTTCAACATCCTACTCGGGATTTCAGCAGCAGCCACCTATTTTACCAACACCGAATCAAAACCAGGCAGGACTCAATTCAGTAACAACCTGTAGTGGCAAAGCAACACCAGACCCACCTTACCCAAGCCACTTTTAGCCTGGTAGTGCTAAACCAAGCCCTAGGATAGTTATCTAGGATACCCCTGTCCCTGATCAAGAACCTGGACCTATTCTAGAGGAACCAGCCAAGGTTCCATTTCCCGAGGTCTTGACTAAGGGAAAGAGGACAAACAAACCCGTGGCACCTAAGGAGGATCTGGTCAAGCTCTTTGAATAGGTCCATATAAACATCCCCTTGATGGATGCAATCTGCCACGTACCGGCTTACGCACGATTTCTGAAAGACGTGTGTACACCTAAACGTAAGCCACGAACCAAAAGTGGGAGCCCAATCGTATTGTCAGAGCAAGGCAGCTCTTTAATTTTGGCAAAAGACCCAGGTACTCCCCTGATTTCCTGTACAATTGGTGATACCCAATTTGATAGAGCTTTATTAGACCTAGGAGCCTCCATAAACCTAATACCCACATCCCTACTTGACCATCTTGAGGAATTTGAGCTAAAACCAACAGAGGTGACATTACAACTAGCTGATCGATCTATTTAGTCACCTAAAGGAGTTCTTGAGGACGTCATTATTAGGGTTCGGGATTTCTATTTCCCGGTGGACTTTCTAGTCTTGGATATGGATGCTCCAGAAAATCCGAGGGATACACCAATAATACTAGGGAGACCCTTTCTGGCCACTGCTAGGGCCAATATAAATTGTGAGGAGGGCCAAATTGAACTGAAATTTGGGAACCAAACATTAAAGATTGACATCTTGAAGGCCCAACAAGGGATTAATTGCGGTGTTATAGAACAGATATGTGATATCAAGGCTGTTGTTGATGATCCATATATTGAGGAAAACTTGACTACTTCTGACCAACCACAAGAGGATCAAAACCCACAATCTGAGGAGTCAGAACTTAACTTAGACATGCCCATAACTCCTTCCCTTGCTACAGACACACACCCTAAACCACCAGCTGCTGTTGATAACCCTATTTTGGAACTCAACCCTCTTCCTGACCATCTTAAGTACATCTTTTTGGGTTCCAATCAAGCGTTTCTTGTGATTATCAACTCCAGACTCACACCTGATCAAGAATCCCGTCTGATTACTGTTCTCCAGCAACATCGAAGAGCCATTGGATGGACTCTCGATGATTTGACTGGTATCAGCCCTTCTTACTACACACACCATATCTACACTGAAGAGGGCACACGACCTTCTCATGAAATGCAAAGATGTCTGAATCCTAATCTGCAGGAGGTCGTGAAAAAGGAGATCATCAAGTAGTTAGATGTTGGGATAATCTACCCGATCTCCAACAATCAGTGGGTGAGTCCAATCCAAGTTATGCCTAAGAAGGCAGGACTCACTGAGATCACGACTGAAACCAAAGAAATCATACCGACCCGTGTGGCAAATTCGTGGAGAGTCTGCATTGACTACAGAAAACTCAATACCTCCACAAAGAAGGATCATTTCTCACTACCGTTTTTTGATCAGATCCTCGAGAAACTAGCGGGAAATAGGTTCTTCTGCTTTTTGGACGGGTACTCCGGTTATAACCAGATGACAATCCATCCTGAGGACCAAGAAAAGACCACTTTCACCTGCCCCTTCGGGTCGTACGCGTTCCGAAGGATGCCGTTCGGTCTCTGCAATGCACCCGCTACTTTTTAGCGGCGCATGTTTGCCATATTCTCATATATGGTAGGTAATTATCTGGAAGTCTTCATGGATGAATTTTCAGTATGTGGCGAATCATTTGACAATTGCCTCCTCCACTTGGTCCAGATCCTCAGGCGATGCATTGGCATAAATCTGGTTCTTTCCTGGGAAAAGAGCCATTTCATGGTGCCTGAAGGAATTCTCCTGGGAAATCTCATATCAGAAAAGGGAATCCAGGTCGATCGAGCCAAGGTGAATCTGATTTCCAAACTCCCTATGCCTAGCTCAATCAAGGACATCCGATCTTTTCTGGGGGACGTCGATTTTTACCGTCAGTTCATTCCTGATTTCTCAAAGATCACGTGCCCCCTCACCACTCTACTATTTAAGGATGTTCTTTTCGAAATCTCCAAGGAATGCACTCAAGCATTTGAAATCCTCTGTGATCGAGTTACTCAAGCTCCAATCCTACAGTCCCCTGATTGGTCTCAACCCTTTGAGATCATGTGCGATGCATCTGATTTCGCTGTAGGAGTGGTACTTGGGTAGAAATTTGACAGAAAACCCGTGGTCATCTACTACGCTAGCAAGACACTTGATGAGGCTCAACGTAACAACACAGTTACTAAGAAAGAGCTGATAGCCGTAGTATTTGCCCTGGAAAAGTTCAGATCATATCTCCTGGGTTCCCGTGTTGTCATTTACTCTGATCACATAGCTGTGAGGAACCTCCTTGCAAAGAAGGATGCAAAACCTCGATTAATCCGCTGGATCTTGCTATGGCAAGAGTTTGACCTTGAGATTCACGGCAAAGAGGGAAAACAGAACGTGGTAGCTGATCACTTGTCCCACCTTTCTTCTAATATTATCGACCCTTCCGGACCCATTACGAAACATTTTCTTGATGAGCACCTCCTGACTATCAGTACAAAGCTTTCATGGTTTGCTAATCTAGTAAGCTACCTGGTGTCACATCAGATCCCGTCCGATTGGTCGAAGGCCAAGAAGGACAAATTGCTTTCCGATGCCAAGTATTACTTCTGGGAAGACCAGTATCTTTTCCGCATCGATGCTGATCAAATAATTCAATGATGTGTCGCGGGAGCAGAAATTCAGGACATCTTGTCCTTCTGCCATGACCAGGCATGCGGTGGACACTTCTCAGGTCAAAAAATCGCAACGAAAGTCCTCCAATGAGGATTCTATTGGCCCACGATTTTCAAAGACACATACAATCACTGCAGGGCATGCACTCGTTGCCAGACCATAGGCAACATGAGCCACCGTGATATGATGCTCTTACAGCTGATTCTCGTATGCGAAATCTTCAATGTCTGGGGGATTGATTTTATGGGACCCTTTCCTGTTTCGGACGGCTTTAAGCACATTCTACTCGCTGTTGACTACGTGTCCAAATGGATCGAAGCCATTCCGACCCGAACCAATGATCATAAGGTAGTTATCAAATTCATTCATCAAAACATCTTTTCGTGGTTCGGGATTCCACGTGCTATAATCTCTGATGGAGGGATCCATTTCACTAATGCTCAGTTCAGGTCATTGATGACCAAATATGGGGTATCACACCGAATCTCTACACCTTACCACCCCCAAACTAATGGTCTAGCTGAGCTATCAAATAGGGAGATCAAGAAAATCTTCCAGGTTACTATTCGACCTGATAGAAAAGACTGGTCATCCCGACTTTCGAAAGCTCTGTGGGCTTATAGGACCGCCCACAAAACCCAATTAGGTATGTCTCCCTTCATATTGGTGTACGGGAAGGCATGTCACCTCCCCATCGAATTGGAGCACAAAGCCTATTGGGCAGTTCGGACCTACAACCTAGACCTTTCTAAGGCAGGAACCCACAGAAAGCTTCAAATAAGTGAGATCGATGAATTACACCTTGACGCATATGAGAACTCGTGAATTTACAAAAAGCGGGTCAAAGCCTTTCACGACAAGCACATATCCAGAAAGATCTGTCACCTTGGTCAAAAAGTTCCACTCTTCGATGACAAGCTCAAACTATTCCCGAGAAAACTAAGATCAAAATGGATCGGACCTTACCTTGTCCGACAAATCTTCGGAAATGGAGCCATCGAGATTAGTTCACTCAACCACGATTCAGAACCATTCGTCATGAACGGTCAAAGTCTCAAACCGTTCGTTGACCCTACCAATATAAATTTGGCTGAGACATCCTTTACCCTCCATTCTCCCTGAGCTCATTGCGCCTAGCCGATGGCGTAAAACTCAATGCTTAACGCGAGGCAACCCGTCATTTTTTTGAAAAACCTGAAACCTTTCTTGACATTCCTATGTTGAATTCATATTGCACTTTAGGGTTCATCCATTAAAACAGCCGACCCCACCTCAGGTATCCGTACCCGAGTTTGAAATCATCCGCAATAGTCACCTCGATCCATCCGCCCACCCATAACCTGTTCTAATGAATGATTTAAATTAAACTCAAACCCACCTAATTTACAATGAGGACATTGCAAATCGTAGGCATGGGGGGTATGAAACTGCAAAATGTCGTGAAAATCATCTTACAAGAAAAGGTTTCAACAAAAAAATCACATCACAAAAATACCAAAAAAATAAAAAAATTTTGAAAAAGAACAAAAAAATTCTGAGAGAGAAAAAGTTTGAGGCCATATAAATCTTGAGGAGAAAAAGGAGAAAAGTGAAAAATGTCAAAAAGGAGCACAAGTTGAAAAGAAAAAGAAAAGAGATAGTCATTGGTAAGAAATTAAGGGATTAATTGAGTTCTAGACCATATCAAGAAAAAGAAAATAAAAGGAAAAAACTGCTAATGAAACACAGAAGAGATTAGTAGGAACGCTAATCTTAAGCCTCTTGGGCTATACTCCTAGGCTTAAAAATTCAAATATCTGCTAAGATCTGGATAGTCCTCAAGAGGTTGGAGAAAATGCAAAGCTTAAGTATTAGGTCTAAGGCTTAGGGAGTATTCGACCTCGTTAACTAGCCTTTGGTTTGCAGGACTCGGTAACCTAAGCATCCCAATCCACACACAGTATGGTTCAAAGTGCATAAGTATCAAAATCACGCAAATGCATTTAAATTGTTCTGAAAAAGTTGCCAAGATTACGAGCGGCCAATCAACACAAGTTAATTTGGACGAGTTCCCGGCGCAGAGAGGGAGGAAATTCCCCTCGAAGATGCGCAATAACATATCATCTCCTCGGTGTGTTTATCGAAGCGAAATCAGATTTTAAAATAAATGCGTCGTAGTATAGCCAAAATCCTTTGAAAACAAATGAATTTTATTACTCAAAAAATGTAAATCCGAGGTCGAATACATGGAGCAAATTGGGGTTCAAAAATCAAGAACACAACTCTCAATTTTGATATAATTTGCAATAAAGAATCAAAGTTATAATGCAAGAAATATAATCTCATTGTATATAGAAGCACAAAATAAAATATGAACGTCTAATGTGAAAATTAGACGTCTTAAATGTCAAGTGCTACAGTGCTGGCTGATCTCTTTCTTCTTCTTTCCTTTCTTTCTTCTGTTCTCTGTCCTTCTTTCTTCCTAGCTTCTTCTTCTTTATGCTCTGGCCCTTGGTTGCTTTGGCCTTTAGCTTCTGCTTTCTCTTCTTTCTTTTCTCCTTCTGTAGCTTCTTCTTTCTTCTTTCTCCTTCTATCTCTGACTTCAGCTCCTCTTCAGCCTTGCCTTCTCTTCAGCCGTGCCTTCACCTTCCTTAGCTTCTCTGGCTTCTGCCCTCTCCTTCTTCTTTCTTTGGCTTCCTCTGCCTTAGCTTCCTCTACAGCTCCCTCCTTCCTTGGCTTCACCCTTAGCTTCTTCTTCCTCTTTTTCTCCTGAGAGAAAAACCTACCCCTACCCTCCCTGCGATCTCTCTTCTTTCTTCTCTCTTAGGTTCGCTCTCCCAGAGCCTTCTCGGGTTAACAAGTCGGATATGCACGCCTGTGACCAGGCCCACCGACGTGCGTGGTGGGCGAGGAGTGCACAGGGTAGTCAGGTTAACGGGTCAGAACCAGGTTCGTGTGGCGTAGGTCATGGATGAGGAGGTGGGTGAGTGGGACCTCACCCCGTGGTAAGGAGGTGATAAACCTATGTGACTTTTTCACTTTATACCACAACACCCGCTCCTGATCTTCCGAGGTGGGACTAAATGTCCCACCTTCTTCGCAGGCGCCCGCACAGCAGATAACTTCGTGAATTGCAGCAGTTGCGTGGGACTTTGACTCCAATAGCTAGGCTGAGAGTGCACGTGAAGGAAACCCGCATGACCTAGGACCCGAAGCAGGGGACCTAGAGTCCTGGATAAAGCTTGCGAGCAAGCTTCGTCCTCTGTTAATGGCGGCTAGGACATGTGCCCTGTTCACAAGCAAATGGCCTTGAGGCCTCGTCATAATACGCTGGAAGCTTCACCTGAACATGGCGAAGATGGGACGATGGTCGGCGTGGCGCGGGGTGGCCTGAGCATACGTGCCTAGGTCACCCTGTGCATGTGAATATGGGTGTGTTCGGGGGACGTGTTGGGGGCGTGTGGCGATGAATGGAAGGATGGGTTATGGTCAGGGTGGCATGGCAGAGCTCGTGAGGTGGTTGACGAGGTGGATGGAGGTGTGGAGCGGCGGGAACACCTCGCTGGTGGTCTGACCGGAGGTGGAGAGGGTGACGGTGGCGTGCGAACGTCGAGGTGTAATAGTAGAAATAAGTGAGAGAAAAATGATGAGCAGAGATAGAGGACTTATTTGAGAGGGAATAGATGAAGGGAGATGTGGAGAAGGCGGCCGGCTCGTATGTGCCATCGCCGGAGACGAAAGCCCAGTGAGAGGAGGACGGCAACGACGAGAAGGTGGCTGGAGCATCGGCTGGTGCGACACGATGCGGGCGAAGGAGATAAAGGTAACTCTACCGCTGGTATTGTGGCAGAGCAACGAGAGAAGGATATAAGGGTCGCTGGAGCTTGTTGGGAGGTTGGCCGAAGGGGAAGAGAGGAAATTGGGGGTATCTCAGGCCAATTCAAGCTTGGGAGGAGCAGAATGATCTGGGGACCTTTTATAGCCCCTGGCAGAGGGCCTTGTGCTTGGAAGCCAAGCTTCCAAGCACGACAACCTCGCCGGAGTTGGAAGGTCAAAAGGACCCAAATCTCTCATGCGTTCGCATGAGAGATTGGGTACAAATTAGAGCTCCAAATTAGGTTCACATGAGAGGGGATTTCTCAGAGAATCTCCTTTTCAAATTTGAAAGGGATTCTCTGAGGGATCAGGGAGTTCTTTCCCTTGAATCCTCGCTAGAGTAGGATTCCCTCCACTGTAACGGCAGAGGGACCTAATTGCAAAGAACGACGAGGAAGCTAGGGGGGTGTCTGCAAAGGTTTTCAAAAGTTAGGGGTAGAAATGTAATTGGGTTGGACTGGTTTGCAAAGTAGGTCAAGGTGAATTTTCCTTAGGTCCAAATTTTGGTACAAACCTAATTTTGACTTAAGAAATTAAATGGTGAAGTTGGATTTTAGGTTTGACCACGTTTGACCAGGCAATTTACACAAAAACCTAATTTAGGGCAAACATTTGACTGGGCCCCTATTTAGGTCAAAATAGGTTCTAAGGGCCACTCTGAAGGCTCTAAACCCTAAAGTATATTTTTCCATGATTTTTAGAGGGTTTAGCTGAATTTTATCCTGATCAGAACCATGTTAAATTAAGTAGGTCTGTTTTAGGGTTACAAGAAGTCATTTAATTCAGAGATTTCACATGAACCCTTTTCTGTTTAAACGAACCCACTTTTTATTTTGTTAAGACCATTTGACCTGTGTTTAGCCCATGAGAAAACCCGTTGTTGCACTGCAATGGTAAAATTATAGTTTTACCCCTTGTTTCTTGCTTTTCAATCAAACTTGTTATTCCTTGAGTTAGGACCTTCATTTGGTCATGTAGGAGTTTTTGTTCTCTTTTTTGGATCAAAATGAGCTAGTTAAGGCTCATGATAGTGTTCCCATCATACCCCCATGCCTAGCTTTTGCTAGTCCCTTAGCAAAATTTTAAGGTTTTAACTTTTGTTCTAGACCATGAATTCCTTTGATGTTCAGAGATTATGATGAGTGCCCTTTTCTTTTTTATTAGGTTAGAAAGCCGACAGTAGGCCCAGAGGTACTCAAGCACCAACCAAGATCCGAACCTAACCAGCTCTAACCTCGATCCTCTACGAAGGTTTTTAAGGCCCACAGGAACTATCCTAAGGTTCGTTGAACTCCGCGGTTAAAGCACCCGTGCTTGCAACGTATTTTAGCCTTGGTTCAATTTGCAGTGCATTTTTTATAAGAGAGAGACAGAGGATTTATTTGTTTGGAGAGTTTTCTCTCTCTTTTCTTTTTATTTCTAGCTTTGGATTGGCTTCTCAACACGGTCTGTATCGGATTCCTAGTCCCCATCATCAATCCTCAAAAGGTCCTTGGCAATCGATGGTTCGTAATAGCACCGCCCATGGCAACCCCCATAACCCTGACTTTCTAGATTTCGAGATAATCCCGCCCATGGCTTTCTATAGCTAAATCCAGGCCCTGGCAATCAACATTTCGTGATAATGCCGCCCATGGCATCTGAACCAGCACAGGGTGCTTACGTGCCCCCAGTAGGATATGTAAATATCCTAGGAGACAAGCACCGAGGAGACAATATGTTATTACGCATCTTCAAGGGAAATTTCCACCTCTCCGCGCCGGGAACTCATCCAAATCAACTTGTGTTAATCGATCGCTCCTAATCTAGGAAACTTTTTTCAGAACATTTAAACGCTTTTGCGTGATTTTGATAGTTATGTGCACTAAACCAGACTATGTGTGGATTGGGGTGCTTAGGTTACCGAGTCCCACAAACCAAAGGTCAGTTAATGAGGTCTAATACTTAAGCTTCGCATTTTCCCCAACCTCTTGAGGACTATCCAGATCTTAGCGGATACTTGACTTTTTAAACCTAAGAGTCTAGCCCAAGAGGCCTAAGATCAGCGTTCCTACTAATCTCTTTTGTGTCTCATTAGCACTTTTTCCTTCATTTTTGTTTTTCTTGATATGGTCTAGAACTTCGGTTAATCCCTTAATTTCTTACTAATGACTTTTTCTTTTTTCTTTTTCATTTTGTGCTCCTTTTTTTGACATTTTTCTCTTTTCCTCCTCATTTTCTCCTCATGATTTGTATGGCCTCAAAATTTTCTCTTCCATCAGTATTTCTTTTGTTCTTTTTCAAGATTTTTTCATTTTATTGGTGTTTTTTGTGATATGTGATTTTTTTTGTTGAAACCTTTTTCTTGTGAGATGCATTTTTATGGTGTTTTGCAGTTTCATAACCCCCCATGCCTACGATTTGTAATGTCCCTATTGTAAAATAGGTGGGTTCGAATTCAGCTCACATCATTCATTAGAACAGGTTTTGGGTGGGCGAACGGGTCGAGGTGACTATTGCGAATGATTTCTAGACTCAGGTACAGGTACCTGAGGAGGGGTCGGCTTTTCTAATGGATGAGCCCTCAAGTTAAGAATTCAGCATAGGAATGTCAAGAAAGGTTTCAGGTTTTTCAAAAATGACGGGTTACCTCCCGTTAAGTGCTGTGTTTTACGCCAACAACTGGGCGCAATGAGCTCAGGGAGAATGGAGGGTAAAGGATATCTCAGCCGAATTTGTATCGGTCAGGGATTATCTCGAAATCTCGAAATCTCGAAGACAGGGTTCTAGGGGTTGCCATGGGTGGTGCTATCCTGAAGCATCGATTGCCAAGGACCCTTCGAGGATTAATGATGGGAACTAGGAATCTGATACAGACCGTGTTGAGAAACTAATCCAAAGCTAGAAATAAAAAGAAAAGAGAAAGAGAAAACTCTCCAAACAAAGAAAATTCCCCTATCTCTCTCTCTTATAAAAATGCACTGCAAAATGAACCAAGGCTAAAAATATGTTACAAGCACGGGTGCTTTAACCGTGGAGTCCAATGAACCTTAGGATAGTTCCTGTAGGTCTTAAAAACCTTCGTGGCAGACTGAGGCTAGAGCTGGTCAGGTCGAGATCTTGGTTGGTACTTGAGTACCTCTAGGCCTACTATTAGCATTCTAACCTAATCTACAAGAGAAAGCACACATCATAGTTTTTGAACATCAAAGGAACTCATGGTTTAGAATCAAAGTTAAAACCTTAAAATTTTGCTAAGGGACTAGCAAAAGCTAGGCATGGGGGTATGATGGGAATACCATCATGAGCCATAACTAGCTCTTTTTGACACAATGAAGAGAATAAAAGGTCCTACATAACCAACTGGAGGTCCTAAGTCATTGAATAACCTTTTTCAGAGAAAAGTAAGAAACAAAGGGGTAAAACTACAATGTTACCATTACAATACAACAAAGAGTTTTCTCAAGGGCTAAACACAGGTCAGAAGGTCTTAACAATATAAAAAGTGGGTTGGATTTGACAGAAAAGTGTTTGTGTGTACCATGTGAATTAAATGACTTCTTGAAATCCTAAAACAGACCCACTTGATTAACCAAGGTTCAGGTCAGGATAAAATTCACCTAAATCCTCTAAAAATTGTAGAAAAATATTTTCTAGGTTTTAGAACTTTCAATTTGATCATTGGAACCCATTTTGACCTAGAATGGGGTCTAAGATAAATATTTACCCTAAATTGGGTTTTTGCAAAAATTATCCAGTCAAACATGGTCAAACCCAAAATCCAACTTCACCATTGGATTCCTTAGGTCCAAATTTGGTTTGTACCAAAATTTGGAACTAAGGGGAACTCATTTTGACCCACTTTGCAAATAAATCCAGCTTGATTACATTTGTGCCCTTATCTTTCAAAAACCTTGGCAAAAGCCCCCTATCTTCTTCATTGTTCTCGCAAATAGGTCCCTCTGCCATTATAGCAGAGGAATCCTACTCTGACGAGCTTCAGAAGGTGATTTCTCCCTAATTTCTCGGAAAATCCCCTTAAAAATTAGAAAGGAGATTCTCTGAAAAAATCCCTCCAGTGTGAACCCAGTTTGATACCCTACATATGAGAGATTTGGGTCTCTTTTGGAGTTGCCATCTCCAGCGACCTTACCTTGCTTAGAAGCTTGGCTTCCAAGCACAAATCCCCCTCCAGAGGTCTATTTAAGAGACCCCTCAAATTCGTCTCTCCTCCTCCGGCCAATTTGCTCCTCAAGCTCCGGCGACCTTCCTTGATTTTCCCCATCGCCTGAGCACAATTCCAGTGGCAGGTTCCTCTTCCTCGCGTTCGTCCACATCACGCAGCAACCGCCGACGCCCCCGTCTCCCCTTCCTTGCTGACCGTTCCTCCCTGAGCATCTTCATCTCCGGCATTGACAATTCGCGCCCGACATCATCCTCGCCTTCCCTTCGTCCAATATCACCCTAGATAAGTCCCTTTCACCTTCTACTTCCTTTCCCCCTCTTTATTTCCCTAAATCAACTGCTACCGCACTCCACCACCATCATCTCCTCCACCACTGCCAATACCTTCGGCGAGGTGCTCCTGTCGCTCCGCACCTCCATCCACCTCGCCAACTACCCTACGACCTCTGCCTCGACTCCCTGATCACAACCCCTCACTTCATTCACACCGCCACTCACCCAAAAGCACCCCCGAACACACCCACACATACACACACAATGTGCCCTAGGCACGCTTACACAGGCATCCCCACGACACGCTGACCACCGCTGCATATTTGCTGTGCCTTGGAGAAACTCCCTGAGCGTTTTAACGTGCCCGTGAGGCCATTGTAGTGATTTCAGGAACAGGCATCCTCCGCCATTAGCACAGAGTTTGAAGCAAGCCTGAAGCGAGCTCCAGGTCTTTGTCCCAGGTTGTGCGGACTTGAGGCGCACACACACCCAGGCCTTTGATTGGAGTAGAGAGCAGCTGCAGCCTCGCGATTTGAAGGATCACCTCTGCTACTGCAGCACACAAGGGAGGTGGGACATTTAGTCCCACCTCGGAACTAGAAAAGCGGCCGTGTGCGCATAAATTGAATTCTTGCCAGTAGCTTATCACCTCTGAATCATGGGGTGAGGTCCCTCTCACCCGACCGAACCAACCTCTTCTGCGACCACGCCCCGTGGACCTGGTTGACCCGACCCGACTTGCACTCCTCGCCCACCACCGCACGCCGGTGGTCCTGGTCTCGGGTACGTACCAGACTCGATTACCCAATAGTGTATGGCTTTGGGAGAGCAGAACCTAAGAGAGAAAGGCGAGGAGAGTGCGCACGGGTAGGGGGTAGGTTTTGCTGCAGGCTGAAGAGGAGGAGAAGCGAAGCTAAAGAAGAAGAAGGAGAGGACAAGGATGCAAAGAAGCTAAGGCAGAGGAAGAGAAGGAAGAAGTTGAAGGAAGAAAGAAAGCAGCCGGCAAAGAAAGGGAAAGATAAGAAGGAGCAGCCAGAGAAAGCTAAGAAGAGAAAGAAAGGAAGGAGCAACCAAAGAATAGAGAAGAAGATAAAGAAGAAGAGAAAGAAAGAAGAGAAGACAAAGAAAGGCAAAAGAAAGAGAGGCAGAGAAAGATCGTAGAGGAAGAAGATTGAAGCCAAAGGTAGTCGGCAGAGAAAGAGAAAGAAGAGGAGTAGAAGCAGAAGAAAGAAGTCAGGAGCACTGTAGCATCATCATTTTAAGGCACCTGATTTACAAATCAAACGTCCAAATTTGAGTTTCATTCATATACATTGAGTTTCTTTAGTATTTTGTGCTCTACATTTACTCCTATATTTTTTCACTGCAACATTGATATTGTTGCATATTCTTTCAAATTTTGAATTGTGATCTTGATTTCTAAACCCCAACTTGCTCCTTGTGTTCGACCTTGGACTTTAAATTCGAGTAATAAAATCGTATTCATTTTGAATGCTTTTTCGGCTATATTACAACGCAATATTCTTGAAACCCGATTCAGCGATCTAAACATTATGGCTAATAAAAGTTAGATATAGCTGATGATAACGCTATCATCATTCATAGCTGTGGAGATGCTTCAAACAAATTAAAGCCACTGCTGTCGTTGATTCATCAAATTAGATACCCAAGAAGGGGCCTGGTGTTGATCCGCGCATGAGGGAGGTGGAAGCAAGGTGGATGGACGTTTGACGGCGGTGCTCGAAGATAGAGAAAATGACAGCAACGGTGAGAACCCTATGAGAGAAACACTGACCTAGGGTCCCAACCAAATACACCTGAAGCTCCGCCGTGGTGAGGCGAAGCTAGTGGTGGTGGTAATTTAGTGTTTGAGTGGGCAAAGGTGGCCAGACAATGACGGGGGAGGTGGTTTTGAATGGGTTTGTCCAGCTAAGCATCACGTAGACCAAAACTCTCAATAAGTTGAGGGCTTTTGGTCGCGGAGGTGAGGTGGAGGTTATGATGTAGGTGGTGTGTGGCAACCGTGCAAGCTCACTGGAGCTTCACTAGAGTGGAGAAGATGGGAGAAGAACAGCTAAGAGAGAAGTCGAAACCTATGTCTAAGGGTCTAGAATGAAGTTAGGAAGGAAGAGGAAGAGATTGGGGGTCTTATTAAAGTGAGAAGAGGCGAGACCATGTCTGGTGTTGGCCGGCCGGATGTGGGCAAGAAGAGGTTGACAGTTTATCAATGGTGAGGAGGAAGAGGTCGGTTGCGCTCTTGCTTTGGCCGGCAACAATCGCAAGGAAGAGAGGGAGATAGTGGCGGTGTCAGGTGACTGTGAACACGTGCGGAGGAGTGGGGTTGGAGAAGCTCGCCGAAGTGCATGAGAAGGTGGTCGAAGATGAGGGACAAGTGGTTTTCTTGGCTAATGAGTCGTGTTTCGCGAATTAAAATTGGGATTTGGAGAACCTATCGTCGTAGCTCGTAAAACGCGTCTATCAAATACAATTTATAACCGAAACTCCAAGGGAGTCCCAGGTCGAACACATGAAGGCGACGTTTACTTTGTTTGAAAATCGCACTTCATTTTGCTTCTTTTTGGTATTTTGAGGTTTTGTTATTTTTGTGCTTTTGAAATAAAAAGACAAACAAGATAAGTTCACAAAATGAGATTGAACAAATATGACATATCACTACAATGTTTATTACAATAATCTACGAAAGCATAAAAGAGATAGGGGTGAGAAGAAATCTCCCGAATAGGCTATTCGGCGAAACGATGGCGCCTGGCAAAAGCTTGGATGAAGGAGGTGAGATGCAGGATGACAGAGGTGAGATGCAGGAGGATGCCGGGTAGAGGAATGCTTCACCGAGGCTCTGAAATGGAGGTGTGGAGACAGAGGTGATCTTCTACCGAAATGGAGGTGAGAGGACGGCTCCAAAGCAACCTATGAAGGTGGTGGGATGAAGGATGAATAGTTAGTGGGAAATAGGAATATTACACTAATAGGAGGCCTTTAGAGCTTGAGAGTAAGCTCTAATGGAGCTTTGGTAGGCTATTAGAGCTTAGAAGTAGGTGGGAGTAGAGTAGGTAGAGATGATGAAGAATGAAGGTGTAGGGGTCCTTTTATAGTGGAGGGAAAAGGAAGAAATTCATGTAGAGGGTTGTTGTGATGGCTGCAAGCGTCACTAAAGGCCCGCCCAGGCTGTCGCTGAAGGTCGACACCAACCAAGCACAGGCCCACTCACAGCTGCTGGTGCACGCATCACACGGCCGTGTCGCATGCGTGCGCTGGCATGAGTTGACTGCTGCTGCGCGCGGTTGTGTTGTGAGCTGCGCCCTTGTGCGCGTGCGTGGCCATCTCTAATTGGCGAATTGGGGGGGCCGCGGGGATTCAAACCAGCATCTCTCCTTTGGGAGTTGAGTCCACGAGGGTTGCGCCAAGCACCCGGTTGAGTCAAGAAGAGCGATGCAGGTGTGTGGTGGAAAAGAATTCTCAGCCGTTGGATTCTCATCCAACTGCTGAGATGGCGTGTTGGGAAGCTTCTTTGGAAGGATGGCGGTGACCTTGGGCACTCCAAATGGTGCCCCGTGGCATCATCTGGAGTGTCCACCTTTTCTTGCTTGTAAAGGATGCCATGGTGCTTGGATCGAGGTAATTTTTGCGTTGACAGACTGCGATCGTCACTCCGGATCCATCTGTACAATCTGATTTCTCATCTGACGCCCGTAAAAATGTTGCATTGCCCCTCTGGCTGTTAATCTTTCTTAGACTTCATATGATGCTACGGGATTCCAATCTAGACAATTTTGGAGGCGTTAGACTCTAATCATCATCCTAATCAGATCCGTACAGTCAGATCGTCCATCTGAGGCCCTGAAATAAATCTCCTTCCCTCCTGGCCATAAAAAGGATGTAATTAACCTAAAATATACACTACTCTAAATGCATGATGATCCATGCTATGCAATATTTATAACATGAAATGCAAATCTAAGCTTAGGAACATGCATGAATAGGCATTTTATCTTTAATAATTGTGTCTACATCATTGGCCAATTCACGACTAAGGAACACGTTGGAGGATGCTATAGCTTATATAGAGTTGGAATCGACCCTTAATTTCTTGAATTCATCGTGAATTCCTCACGATTTGCCAAGGAAATTTTACTGATCTCGCGTGCTCCACCGGTAATTCTTGAGCCAAATATGGATCTCAAGACCTAGTTTAATCAATAAGTCTAGATATTGATAAGATGATTTTCGCTTTCGAATAATGTATTAAGATGATTTGTCGTTGTAGGATCAAAGTGGTGGAAAATCGCTTAACAAAATAATTAAAATAAAAATTAAACCACTGACAGAAGAGAGGGTCGTGTCCATAGGGAGGCGATGATGCAATAAAATCATGAATATTTTTTTCTTGTATTCGTTCAATCAAGTGCGAAATCCATAGTCAAATCTAACATGAAATGCGACGAAAAGAATATACACAATAACTCGAAAATGTAAGGGTATATGTGCAATTTTTCCTCACTGAAATATTCAATAAATATTTGATGAATCTATGTAATTTCCAATTGACATGCATTAGAGAGAATTTGTGCACATCTTAATTCAAAACCAATGTCAAAAGATGTGCATAACAAAAGCCACGCAATTATAAGAAAGCATGAGTATGAAGTCGCAATTTCATCATAACAAAATAATCATAAATCAAAATTCATTTTCATGGCAATGGCATGAAATGTAATTATTAATTCCACCATTAACAGTTGATTCTACCGCTCTCCTCCTCGTGCATGGGAGAGAGGATTGTTCAAAGAACTCTTCTGGACGTAGATTGGCCGAAGCGAGGGCTCCGCAACAGTGGCGGCGGCAAGTTGAGAGACGGCTGGAGTCGGCCTGCTGGAGGAAAGAAGTGGCGGTGGTGGAGGCCAGTGCTGGCCGCGCGTGCTGCAGGAACAAGGAGGGCAGCGCGCGGGCACTGCAAGCGCTGCAGGCTCACGCTGGGCGTGGGCACGTGGAGCAGCGGCGCTCTGCGTGCGCAAAGGCACGCGCGGTGGGTTCTGTTGGCGCTAGCTGCAGGTTGGCAGGGAGGCGCTGGAGTGTTCTGAAGCGGGCGTGGTGAAGGCAAAGGGGCATGGGCACGTGAGGTGAAGACGCTGCTGGAGGGTGCTCTGCAGGCCGCAAGGGGTGCACGGGCGTGGATGCTGGAGGTGGGATGCGCGGAGGCTGGCGTGGGTTGCTGGCTGAGGTGAGGAGTTGCAGAGACTCTTGGCGGTGTGGGCTGTCACCCCACACGCCCACAGTGGTGGAGTTGTATTGCCGCGATGGGAGGCCGGTGGTATGGAATGGAAGAGGAGCAAGGTCCTCTAAGCACAGTGAGGAACAAAGGGGTGGTGGCCTGGCTTTGAATGGCAGCCCCTCCTCTTTTGTAGCCACGGCTACAAAGATTTGAATTTCAAAACATCGTAGAATCAATGTGATGTGCAGGAGGGGGAGGCGGAGACGGAGGAGTTACCCGCAAAGGAGAAAAAGAATAAAATAATTATGGTTATTTATACATAACTCCTTAACTTCTATGTTAATTAAAATAGTGCGCCTAATTAATTAACTAATTAAATGTATGCAACCCTAGATTAATTCTAAATGCATGAATTATGCACTTAAGCTAAAATATATGAATTAATTTATTTACATCCTAATGTATGCTATCTAAATGTTAAAATTAACTTAATATCTAGACATTTAGATACTTAAATAGCCCACAAATATGGGCTAACTAGATATCACGACCAATCCCTCCAAATTTAGAGGGATTTAGTGCTGATTTGAGGGAGATCTTCTTCTTTAAATTTCGACTGTCATGGGTTCGTCGGTGGCTTGAGCCTTCTTGATATGGATGAAGGAAGGAAGATGGTGGAAGGACCTCTTTTCAACAAGGATGAAAAGCTAGGGGTTTGTCTGCAAGAAAAGCATAGAAGATAGGGATCCAAGTGCAACTAATAGAGATTTGAGGGTTAAAACGCAAACTAGGTCAAGATGAACTTTGATTAGGCTCAAATTTTGAGTTTACCCTAATTTTGACCCAAGGAATCTAGTGGTAACCTTGGATTTGGGTTTTGGTGCAATTTGACTAGTTAATTTACGTAGAAGCCCAAGATAAAGAAAAAATCCCGCTGTCTCTGTTTTTGGTTAAGGCGGGTTTCGATGTTCAAAGCAAAGATATCAAACCTCTTATAATATTTTTAAATGATTTTTAGGAGGTTTAGTTTGCATTTATTTCACTCAAAACCTGTTTAATTGAAGTGAGCTGTTAATTAGGGTTTTCATGTAATAAGTTAATCTTTAGAATACAGAAAACCTTGATTCAATCAACGTAGGCCTACTTCTTGGGAAATTAAGCTCATTTGACCTTGGATTAAATTCTAATTAACCCCTTAATTAATCTGTAATTGTGCTTAGGTGTTAAAACAACATAATTAACTTATTTTCTCTTTTTCTCAAATGCAATTCAAAACAAAGTTATGATCTTCTGATGAATATTTAACAGCATTTATTGTTGCAGTTAAGCTAAATTAGACTTATTAACATTAATAACGGTGCTACCATCACTAGGCCCCGCTTGGTCTGCAGCTGATGGAACTGGGTGTTCACTCCCCTTACCTAAATATAAATAATAGGCGTCAACAAAAAGTTGAATAGAGTGGTCATAGAAAATTTAACTTGTGCAGGCATTTAATACAGGTATTTAACTTGTTTGTAAAGGAATGGACATTTAAGTAAATCATTTCTATTCTTAATGGTTTAAGAAACCCATGTTATCTCATTAGAAACTTTTCCTATGAGTTGCACTAGAATTAGATTACATTTTCTTCTTATTCATATGTCCCCTATCAGGATGATATTGTGCGGTATTCCTGTGATGCAGGGCATACACGTGGCACTCTCCTGTCCGAGAGAACGCCCCGTGTTTGCCCTACACCCAGTCTACCACCCTGGGATCATGGTCGTGACATAGCGGTGACTGCGGAACACGTGATAAACGCATGGGGGGCTACCTCAAACTAGCACGCAGTCAATTGTTTCCACTAATAGGTACGCACTAAACCGTACCACACATAACAGAACAGGGGTCGTACCCCTCAAAGTCTGCATACCCTTGCCTGATTATCCCAGTTGGCCCCACGTGGGTCCAATAGGAGTTGGTGAAGGAAAGCCATTCCTACCCAAGTAGGTCAGCTCTCTCCCTGCACAACAAGGTAGTCAACTCTCCTCAATACACGTGTATTTGAGGGCCAGCTCATCCCCACATTCTCATATTCATTTCACACTTAAGATCATCTCTATTTTGCCCTAGGATTCAAGAAGGATCCCTAATTGATTTCTAACAAACACGAGGTCATTAATCCCGGTGATACACACGTTGCCAAGAGTTAGTTCTCCCTTAGGGTTCAATCCATCTTTGAGATGGCTACTCATGAGTTTATACACTTGTAGCTCCCGACCCATATAAGCAAAGTTTTTAATTAACCTAGGGTTCAAGCAATTCCCTTAGTTGTTTTACTAATAAATTCGCATACCTCAGTGGTACATCCCATCCATCAATGAAGTTAACCAGATTGTGATACTATTCATCCTAGGATGTAATCAAATGATGCTTTCCATCACAAGGTTATACGTGCATGCATATACATATAGACATAGGCACTTGATCTAGATTAATGTGAGATTGTCCACTACAAAGCACAGACACCATCCAACTCAGACCACCCTAAGTGTTATTTATTCGAAAAGAAAATACTGATGAGTGTATTCATGAGTTCTCTTCCATTTGTAACAGAAGAATAAGAAAGGAGGGTTTGTACTCTGGAGACCCGGTCCCACATTGGTTTATAGGAATTAACTAGGCAATCTTAAGTTAGGAAAAAAAAAACGAAGAGTAGGAGGTTCAGCCACTCTACCTTTACTCACTGGTAAGAAGAGAGGTGCGGGTGGTCTGCGCATGTCTCCCACAGTTGCTACACATCTCTTCCTACAAGCTTCGCCGCTCCCGAATGCATCGCCTAGGTCAAGATAGGGTCAAGTGTATCAGTAGGCCCTTAATTCTATTTTTCAGTAAGTCGAACAAGCTCAAAATGCAATGGAAAGCATATCGAAAAGGTAGAAAATTAAAATAGCTTTCCAATGATACCTTCCTCGTGCAATTTGGAGTTCAAACAGACCTTGAATCAGCCAAGAAAAGGCGTTTGGTTCACGTGAATCGGCCTGAGCCGATTTGCCTAGCCGGTCACGCGAACCAGATTGTGAGTCTCCCACTAACTGCCACGTGGAGCACACGCGTGGCCTCAAGCCTCGTGCGTAGCCCTCGCACACCGTGCCTACACCAATCCACCCTCATGTTGCAGCCTCGAGTGCCGTAGTCCTTGCAGCGCGTGCTGCAGCCTTGGGTGCGTGTACAAGGAGAGAGCGAAGCTCGTGACAGCGCTTCCTCTTCTTCTCGCTCTTCACACTTTGTGTGTGAGCCAACACCCTCCCTTTTCACAGCGCACAACTCAGGGCTCACGCTTCCTGTCCTCACGGCACGCAAGCCTCGAGGGGTGCACCTCCTTCAATGCAACTTGAGTGGGAGAGCGTGAGCTCCCTCCAACTCGCTTCCTCTTGTGACACAGGAAGAGGGGGTGTACTCAGGAATAGCGTTGAGTTTGGCACGACCTGGGGGAGGGATGGGGGTTAGATGGGTTTTCGAGGGGGTTTAAATGGTGGGGGTTTAGGGTGGGCTGGGAAAAATATAGGAGGTGACCCTAATTTTCTAAGTTTGTACAAGGTTATTCCCAAATCAAGACATAGAGACGTAGATATTTCCCAACACTCCACGAACGAGGAAAGCCACGTCAAGGGTCCCACGTGAGTTCTCTAAAGTGCACAAATTATGTGCGCACCCCTGGAACTTAGGGAAACTCCCTGAAGTTGCGATACTCTATAATTTACACGTAAAAACTATGATATTACCCTTGGGTTGTTCTATCATGCAAAAATTGTAGGGACCACCCTGGAGAACTTAGAAACTCCATGATGGTCCTCGAGTCATTTCAAAACAAAAAAACGTAAGGTTTGTTACATGGTGGGTCCCACCAAATTGAAAAAAATCATCGCACCACTTTGAACTAAAACACATAAGTGATAAATCATGTTTGCATAGGCGATAAATAACTTTGCACTGGTGATAAATTACTTTGCACTAGTGATAAGTTATTCTAAGATGATTTTGCACCGATGCAATCTCATTTTGCACCAGTGTAAAATTATTCTGAAGGTGATCTGGTGGTTTTGTACCGGTACAAAATGGTTTTGCACCAATGTAAAGTGATTTTGACCTATGGGTTTTGGATTTAAGATTTACGGTTTAGGGTTTATGTAAAGTGGTTTCACCTATGGGAAGCAATTTTTCACCTTAGGATTTAGGGTTTAGGTTAGGTTTCCCTAAACCCTAAGTTGAAAATTCACTTTTCATAGGTGAAGAAGCACTTGGAATTTAATTTTGTACCGATGCAATCTTACTCTATACTGGTGCAAAGTAGGATTGCACTAATGCAAATTGTTCTAAAAGTGATATGGTGTTTTGCATCGATGCAAAGTGATTTTGAAGGCAATTTGAGTAGTTTATACCATACAAAAGGATTTGTTGTTGGTTTAAACAGTGGTGAATCCCACTACATATAAGTACTTTTTGCATAAAAAGGAGATATATCAAATAGGAACCACATTTACATCTGTGAGTTACATTTTACGTCATCTTTTACATTTGTGTACCCATGTCCTATATTTTCTATTCAATAATGAATAAAATGGATTTGAAGTGAACATTACTTGATCATATATTAAATGCAATGTACAATTGTTCTAACTTTTGGAGCTAACTTGTCAGATTAATTACTTTGGTGCTAACTTCTCTTTTTCACGTTGATTTTGTTTTTTTTCATTCTTGCAACCTGAGGCCTAACCCAAGCCTAAGCCCAAAATTAACATGGGCTGGACTTGGATTGAAAATAAAACCCATTTATCTAATAGGTTGAATTTTAGGCCAAAATAGCCTAAATCCAACCCGACTCAAGATCCAACTCACGTGACCTATTTATGTACCTCACCCAAAGTTCAACTTAATGGCTAATTATATATATATATGCATTATATATTACTATTAAATAAATATAGACTATTCTCGTAATTTTTCCACCTACGAAACAACCCTTTTCATCCCCAATGATGATATAATCTCAAATTTCCAATGATGTTCACTCGAGTCACTCCCCACAACCACAAAGCCACGAGTCATCTACGATTCTATTCTTCCCCTTAAAAAACCTTTGGCCTCCTAACTCCCGGTCCCATCTACGATTCTAATTTCCCACCGCCCAGTACTCTCCCCACCGGAAGTTGAGCTCAGTTTGTCCGGAACCATCAACTGCCCACTCGTCTGCATCTCACCCGTCTGGATCCATCAATCGGGGAGGTTTGTATCCTCCATGATCTGGAACCATCAACGAACTAGCAGATTGACCCTTGAGTATGTATCCTGTTTTTTTTGAGAGATTATCTCAGTTATGTTTTGTCATATAGAAAAGGTTATGCTGCTGCTAACTTGGTCACGACCCCATCTTTATCCATATGTGCTTGTAGCACTTCACTACAATAAGTATATAATATCCATTTGAATGTTGAGTGCACTTGAATATTATGAAGTACAGTTGTTATGATAATCGTACTTGCATATAGTTCGATCTTTTAAGTGTTATATTAATTATGACATGACATGGAATAATGAGAACAACGTTATGGTTCTCTTTTATTCTTTTGGTTAAACCGTGATATATTAGTGATTGAAAGCAAGAACGATACTTAGATTCGAAATGCTGCTGTTATATATGGTTGGGTTATGATATCCATGACCTTGTGGGCTTTATGTGATCTCATCAAATCTAAACTGTTGGGCCTGAGTCATCCAGTTTCGGGCTCCGAGTTTCACTACTTAGAAGAATATGGTGCATACGTAAATTGTAAAGTCCCTTTGTTTTTAGTTCTTTTATATTCAATCTATCGCAGTTTCTAAGAGTCATCCATAGAAGTGAGAAGTTAATAGGCTTGCTGTGGAATACAATCTTCTCACTAGGCAAACCCCCATCCCAAACTTGTTGCTCCACGCAGGTCTCAATTGGCGGTAGTGGAAATTGATCTCAATTACTGTATAAGAATAATAAGGTATGTTAAATTCTGTAATTTCTGATTTGGTGTAGAGCTTCCAAATGGAGATCTTTTAACTTATCACTTCGGTCCCAATTTATTTGGAGGTGAGAATTTTCGGGGTTAAACTTTTTTGCCCGATCAACTCACTCCATTTTAGTTAAGGAAATATAGGAAGGTGTAATTGTCCATGTCAAGTTGGTGAATTGTGGGATAGAAGGCTATGACCGTGAGAACGGAGGATCTCCCACTGAGATCATTTGCAAGGTTTGTTGTCCATGCCCCTACAAGGGTTTTTTTTCTTGATTTGTTTCCAATTAATTCTTTATTTTTTAAATGTTCACTCGTTGTATACCGTATTCATTGATTTTATTTGTTTTAACTTGGAAGTTAAATGCAAACAATAACCAAATAATTGATGCAACTTTTATTAGTGATGATGGTGGGAATGAACAAGAACAACCATTGTAAAATAATGCTTAGGTTCATAGGAAACGTAAATGTCGATATACTTTTAAAGTGTGGAAGGATGTAACTATATTGGATGTTAAAGATGAAAAAGAAAAGTGTGCATGCAATCACTATGGGAAAATAATGGTTTGCAGTAGTAATCATGGAACTAGTCATATTGATAGACACTTGGAGAAGACATGCCCATATTATAGCAAGCAAAGGAGATCTAAAGGTGTTCTATCTTTTGTGAACTTTGTGGATAGTAACACTAGCACATTAACCAACTGAAAATTTGACCCCAAATGAAGTAAAAATGATATTGCCAAAGCAATTATTTCCACTTAATCATCTTTCAAAATTATGCAAGACTTCCATTTTTGCACTTTTCCTAACAACTTGCAACCAAAGTTTAAAGCTATGGCTTGCTTTATGTTGCAAAGGAACTATTTGAAAATTTACAAAATGATGATGCTCATCCTGGGTAGGGGGATAAATAGCCTACAAACCTATCCCCTCAGGTTAGCCAGGACTTGAACTCGAAACTTGTCATTCCCACTTAAATGGTATGAGCTTGCTCATCACCTGACTACCTGATGGGCTCGAAAATTTACAAAATGGAGAAATGCAAATTGATGGAGCTATTACAAACATTAGCTCAAAAAATTTGTATCACAACGAACATGTGGTCTTCTTTACAAAATCTTGTGTATATGTCCATTACTACTTGCTTCATTAATAATAACTAGAAGTTGCAAAAAAAGATTATTAATTTTATGTCTTACCTTCTCATCATATTGAACTTGGAGTTAAAGGATCAACATCTTTACAAGATACTTTCATGCTATCGTTATCTTTCTTTTTCAGTTGATTTACATTTATGGATGTTTTATAGACATTAAATCATGCTTATTTTTTTTACTTAATATAGGTTTGTGGATGTTTTATAAATGTTGAACTATACTTGTATTTTTTTTACTTAGTGTAGGTTTGTGAATTTTTATAGATATTAAAGTATGTTTCTATATAGGATTGTTAGGTTTATTTACTTGTATCGTTAAAGTATGCTATGGTTTCTGTGATTGGACTATTGTATTATTTTATGATTTTTTTTCTACCTTGACTTTGATGATTTCATAGTAGAAAATATTGCAAAGAATATGAAAATCCTTTAAGAATCATTGATTTGACATGGTAAAATGTGGACATACAAGTTTGAATTAGATCTAAATATGAAAGATGAATACTTATAGTGATAAATGAACTGGCTTAGCCCACTTCAAGCCCTTTTTTTTGGGTCAGGTCAAACTTGGGTCAAGAGATTTTATTTTGCGCTAGGCCTTGAGCAACTTTTTCAGCTTATTTATTAAATGAGCTCAGGTCGGGCTAAGTCGGACTCGTAAGGGCTTGACCTAATGTTCATTCTTACTAATAGCTGGTATTTCCCAAAACTAGGGGTGTTCGTTGGTTGGATACCTACCCCATTTTCACCTGATCCAACTTAATTCGGTATTGACTGGGCCATGGGTCGACCCGACTCACTTACACGGGTACCCAAAGGATGTAGTATCCAACTTTGTCAAATTGAGTCATGTATACCCAGTTACCAAATTTAGCTAAAATATAAAATTTAAAAATATAAAATATAATTAAAAGGAAACAATAAAAAGTAATAAAAAATATAAATAATCATTAAAATAAAAATGTTTTAAAATGAAAATAAAAAAATAAAATTAGTTTAAAATAAAATTATAAAAAAATATAGAAATTATTTAAAATAAAATAAAATTTATAAAAATCAACTAAAATAAGAAACAATATGCACGTGAATATGGCTTGGTAACTAGCTTGGACTTAGTGTGCGTGACTTTTACATCTTACATGTGCATGTTCTACTTGAGCCAGAGGACCACAACATTGCATGTGACGACATGCTTCTCAAGCATGTTATGGAACAATTCAAGTGCCTCTTGGTCACGACGGGTGTGGACATACCCCATGACCATGGCGATTGAAGAGTTTTCATTTCTCTTAGACAACCTCAAAAACTTGCGAGTGACATTGATGCAAGAGTTGTGAGTGTACCCGAAGATCATGGCGATCTAGAAGACGACATTCCTCTTGGGCATGGACTTGAAGAGATTACAGGTGTTGTTGATGTAGTGGGGTAATAGCCATTTACCATGGTGGTTTAGGTGACGATGTCCTTGGGCATTTTATTGAATAGTCTGTGGGCATTGTCGAGGTAGGAGGGGTCACAAAAGAGGGTACAGAGCATTATGATATAGGAGATGGTGTTATTCTCGGGCATGTGATGAAAGAGGGGCTCGGTAGCATGGAGGTCGAGGGAGGAGAGTAAGGCAGTTTGGGTCCTTTAGGAGATGATGACACTAGAGGGAGGGGTCAACATCTCACACATGGGATGCATGAGCTACAGAAATATTTAGGGAGGATACAATTGCTACGTATAAGGTCAATGTAATCATCATAAAATTAAAATAATTAAATAGATATTTGAATTAAACGAGTGACCTAATAGATATTAGTTAATATCCGATAAATACCTAAATAAGACCTCGGTAAATACCAGGTTAATGCTAACAGGTACTCAACTTATCAGCGATACATGGGTATCAACGGAATAAAAAAAAATCATGTATTGAATTGGGTACCCGATATCAACCCGTTTGATCACATGAACGCCCCTACCCAAAACCCTCCCTTCCCAACTCTCTAAACTCCTCCTCCTCCTCCTCCTCCTCCGTCAAGAAAGTGCTTCTCTCCATTTTACGGCGCTGTCCTCGATTTCTCCCGACTCCCAACAGAAGCCCTAATGGGGAAGAGGAAGAGGGACGAGAAGCCGAAGGCGGACGGTGAGCAGCAGCGCCGCTGCCCTCCCACCGTCTTCGTCAGCAACTTGCCCTATTCCTTCACTTCCTCCGAGGTGATCCTCTTTTCACTGATTTCATCATGTCTATATCCATCTGGGTAGGTCCGTAAGTTAATAGGCTAGATATAGAGGAGGATTCATGGGAGATCTTAGCAGCAAAATAGGAAGCTCCCCGAACTCGGACCCGAGTTTGGAGGCTAAATATGCTCGTTTCGCCTCTCCTGCCGCTCTCGAAACATACCCGCTTCCGAGGCCGAACCTGGGAGCGAGCGATGCGGTGGAATCCCTAGACGACGAAGCGAGCGAGGCGGCCGGTGGAGGACCTCGACGAGCGAAGCTGCTGCAGGGTGCTACGCCCCTCCCTCTTGTGGCTTGGAAGCCACGCCGCGAACAGGGACGTCTACTGTATCGCCCTCAGTGGTCCCAGAGGGCTAGGGCAGCGAAGAAGAGGGGTGCCGCGGGGGGACGCCTCGTCGTCTCGGACCGCCTACCAGGCTCCGGCGACGGCCCAGGAGGAGCAGGAGGCTGGAGACGAGCCACACGAGGATCTGGAGGAGGGTCAGATCAGGGCGGATGAGCACAGCGGTGGTTTGGTTGATCTTGTGGCGGAGGAACGGGTGTGGGTGGCTGGCGCGGCTGGTTTCACACGCACTGACGGAGGGGTTGTAGCGGTAACCCAATGTTAAAGGTCTTCTCTTGGAATGTGAGGGACTTGAATGATCCCTCCATAAGGTCGGCTCTTAGGGGCTACCTTAAATCTCGGGGACCGGAAGTGGTTCTTCTTCAAGAGACCAAACTTGAGTAGGTCTCTTCTCAGACCTGGAGGGAGATTGGTGGCAGCCGCCTGGAGGGTTTCTGTGTTCTGAAGGCAAGTGGGAGATCCGGAGGAATTATTGTGGGTTGGTCAGAGGATGCATTTCAGATGGAGGAGTCCTCTATGAGCTCTCTTGTGGTGACAGTACATCTGATGAGGAGGCAGGACAACTTGAAGATGATGGCTACAGCCGCCTATATTGGAGCCCGATCAGAGCTTTGGGAAGGGATTTTAATACAACCTTTATGCACGAAGACAGGCTGGGTGGCCAGGGCGGTAGGGTTCAAGGATCAGCGGATTTTGCGGACTTTGTCTCCAGGCATGGACTCATGGACATGGTGCCTAGTTCCTGTTCATTTACATGGAGGAGTTAGGCTGGCCAGAGGTCCTGTATACATAGATTCTTTGCTTTTGTGGAGCTGCTCCAGGCTGTTCTGTTGGCAGATGTTCGGCCAATGGACAGGCCCTTCTCTGACCGTACTCTGCTGATGTGGCAGTCGAATGAGGAGTGGAGATGAGGGACCTATTTTAAATTTAATAAGGAGTGGCTCTTGGAAGAGGGGTTCAAGTAATGGTGGAAGAGAAGTGGGGCTCTATCCACACTGATGGTTTGCCAGCGGCGAAACTTGAAACGAAACTGCTGCAGCTAAATATGGTACTGAAGACATACAGTAAGCAAGTTAAAAAGGAAAGGTTTAGGAAAAAAGACTAAGGCTCATGTGGATATCTCTCGCCTGGACAGGGATGATGATTTGGGGGTTATTTCTGAAGAGGGATGAAAGACAAGAGCAACATGTTTACTTCAAGTGCAAAAGGAGGATAGGAAGGTGGAGATCAAATGGAGAACCAAGTCTAGGTAGAGGTGGCTCAAAGAGGGGGACACCAACACAAAGTTCTTTCACTTGATGGCCTCTGCTAGGAGACGAAAAAATTGGATTGAGAAGATGAGGGTTAATGGAGATGACTACCGTGGCAGACGAGCAGTGGGGAAGGCAGTGGCAGACTATTTCACAGATTTCATAAGGAGGAGATCGAGAGGGTAGTGGAGATGGTTGGGGACAAATGTCCCAACTATTTTTGAAGATTAGGTAGCAGACTTCACCTCTCCATGGAAGAGGTCAGGAAGGCGGTGTAGGGGTTGAATGCAGATGCGTGTCTTAGTCCGAATGGTTTCCCAATCCAATTTTACAAAGAGCTTTGGCTTGTGGTTAAAAATGATGTCATGTAGGTGATCCGTGAGTTTGTAGATGGTAATAGGGGATTTAATGGAGTTAACAAATTCTATATGTTCTTTTTACTAAAGGAGGGTGCGGAAGCCATTGATGAGTTCAGATCAATTGCTTTATCAAATACCGTTTACCTTATTATGGAAAAGGTCCTTGCAAATAGATTGAGAGGTATTTTAGGAGGGATTGTGGCTCCAGTGTAAATTGCTTTTGTCTTAGGAAGGAGTATTTTGGATGGTTATGTTGTTGCTTCGAAGATCTTGGCTTTCTGGAGGAGGATGGGGGCAGAGGTCTTTTTGTGGAAGGTGAATTTTAGCAAGGCCTATGATTTCATACAGTGGTCTTTCCTTTAGACCTCTCTTACTAGAAGAGGCTTCCCCCCTACACGGATCGATTGGATGAAACGTGTGTGACAACGATCTCCTTTGTCATCCTTATCAATGGCAATCCAGTAGTTAGTTGGATTCAACCTAGATGAGGGGTTAAACAGGGATGCCTCTTTGCTCCAATGATTTTTTTTCTTGCAGTGGGCACCTTGGCAAGATCTGCGGCTAGACCAAACGACGGGCACCTCTTTAAAGGCTTCTCGACAGGGAATGGAAGGCAGATCCAGGTTCTTCAATGTGCAGATGATACCTTATTTTTTGTTGAAGGTTCAGAAGTGGATGCAAGGAAGGCTTGCTTATTATTGGAGATGTTTGGAGAGGCATCGGGCTTGCAGATTAAATTTTCAAGGTCTATCTTTGTTTTGCTTTAGATGACCATCTAAGAGGCTAATAGGCGTAGTGCAGAGCTACACATAGAGGAGGGGCTCGCTTCCTATCTCTTATCTTGGGTTGCCTTTATCGGATAAGCGGATACCTATGCAAGAATGGAGACCGCTGATAGAAAGATCAGAGGGGAGGCTTACAGGTTGGGCCTCGAAGGTCCTCTCAAGGGGTGGAAGATTGATTCTACTTAGGGTTGTTTTAGCCTCCATGCCTTCCTACTTCACCTTGGCTTTGAGGATGCCACATGGGATTGAGAAACATATTTTAGGATTGATGTGAGATTTCTTTTGGACCAATTATGGTTCACAAGGAAAGGGAGCTAGGATGGTTGCTTGGGAGGATATTTGCAAGCCGTTAGATGAAGGTGGGTTGGGAGTTAGAGATTTGAGACAAATGAATGATAGCTTGCTCTCGAAGTGGATTGCTAGATTGTTGAGTCGCGGACAGGATTTCTTGTGGAAGGTGGCGGAGGCTTGCTACGACACCTCCAGAAGTTGGGACTTGTTGGCGTCGCCTCAGGAAGGAGCTTCCCACTTCCTTAGAGGCCTCTCTTTGGTGATGACTAAGGTGCATAATTTTTTCTTCCTTGTGGTTGGCATGGGTGACTCTTTCTTGTTCTAGATGGATGATTGGATGGGAAGTGGTAAGCTCATGACTTGCTTTTCTAGACTATTTGCATTGGCAGTGGACCAATAGGCAAAGGTTGTAGACTGTATTGAGGGTTTGTGGTGCCCTACCTTTGTAGGTAATCTATCTGACCAGAGAATTTAGGAGCTGTAAATGCTATAGCAAGAATTGGAGGGGTACCGTCCAAGGAATGGCATTGACATGCTTGGATGGGACTTGAGGGAGTTCACCATCAAGAAGGCTTATAGAAGGTTGGGCAATGGAGGGATACACTTGGATGGTGATCTCCTTTGGGACTACAAATAGATTTGGAAGGCATCGTTCCTTTTGAAGATTAAAATATTTGGTGGCTACTTAGAAAGGGGAGGCTGATGACCAAAGTTTGGAGAGCTAGATGGACGGTTGACACTAACAAGGTGTACCCTCTTTGCCAGGCAGCAGATGAAGACATTGACCATCACTTTTTGGCTTCACGTTTTCTGCATAGATTTGGAGGCATTTTGCTCCTCCCTGGATTATACACACGAGCCAGATTGAGTTTTGGAGATCCTTTAGATGTGGGAACCATGCAGGGGCCCAAACACTTTCCGGTAGAAGAAGGAGAAGGCCTATGTCCTTGTTCTTTGGGGCATTTGGCTTGGGAGTAATGCAACTATTTTTAGAGGGAATCTTGAGAATTTCATTTCGTGTATTTCTACTTTAGTGAATTTCTAGGCCTTAACTATATAATCACAACCTCTTTCATGGGCCTTTTTTAATATATTTATTGGTTGGTTATCAACCGGGTAACTACTCTTCCTCCTTTCCAAAAAAAAAGAAGATAAGAAGAAAGGGAGTGGTGGCAACAATTCGTGCAAAAATGGCTCAAGGAGGTTGATTAAAAAATGGACCTTTCTCGTCTTTTTACTGGTTGGAGGCATTGAAAAAATTACGTTGATACAAGATGGTTGTGGCTGGGGTGTTGAGGTGGAAGGGAATAATGATGTTGGAATGCATTTAGCGCATATTTCAAGGAGTTCACATTTAGGGGCATTAAACCAAAATTGGACTCAATGATCCATCCCGAACTTGACTTGCTAAGAGGACCTAAGCCTAACTTGATAGCTGTTACCTGACTTGCCTCCTTATCAGATTAGGTCTCAGGTGTGATTCTTGGACTTGTATGGACCTAATAAAGGGGACCCGTATGGATCTACATAGTCCTAGTGGACCTAATAAAGGGAACCAATTAGACTTGTGTAGGGACCATTAGACCTGCTTTGTACTCGTTAAACCTGTTTATGACAGATGTACCGCAAGACCTGCTAGACCCACATGGGACCAACCAATGTAGGGTCGGGTTGCACCTAACCTAATAATGAAATAGATCCTAAATCATAAACCCATGACTTGACTCTCATCAATTATTTGAATCCATAGGTGTTTCCATTATTCATCTAAAGAAAGGGTAGAGTGTCAATGCCTCTAAGACTCTCAACATTCATATCAAGTTGATTGAGCAAAGAAACGTGTTTTATCTCGGACATATGGCCCAACCCTTTGGCAAAAGTGATAGAACTAGCTCCTAAGCTCCTTATTGCTTATTACCATGGGAGTTTGAAGTCTAGCTACTGATAGCATAGTTGTTTACTATGTATGGTATTTACCTCTTGATATTGCCTAACCTGACTTTATTGAAACTCCTATTCATGTTTAAAGGAAAAATATGGTAGATGGGTTGGTTTGAATATCCCCACTATCACCAAAGATTAGAAAATGATGTTTTTTTTGAAAAGCCAAAGGAGCTTGGTAATTAGCCAAAAAATTCATTAATATAAAAGGAGCATACTTCCAAATTTTGTGACAAAAAAGTTAGAAAGAAAATGTGTATCCCCCACAATATTTTCCACCCATTATCGTTCCCCTTTGAATACTAATGCATTACACTGCAACCATATAGACCACAGAGTTGCAACAATATGAATCTAGCTGGTCGTATTTGCATACACTATTCCTTTAAAAGAAATCCACATCCCTTAAACATTCGGCTCCATGGACTTGAAGGTCCCTTCAGACCTCTTTAGCAAACTGTCAAGAGAAGAATAGATGCGACACACATCGTTCTCACCTTCGCTGCAAAGTGGACAAACCACATCTTTATCATTAGACTGTCTGCTCCTAAGTAACTTGGTGACAATCTTCTACAACAACAACAACAACTAAGCCTTTTCCCACACTAAGTGGGGTCGGCTATATGGATTCTTTGCCTCCACACAGATCAATTTTCAGTCATTTTAAAACTTAAATTAAAGTAATTGAGGTAATACTTAATAGTTTCTTTCTAACACTTGTTTGGTCTTTCTCGCCCCCTCTTAGCGTGTTTAGCCTCCAATTTCTCGTATCTCCTAACTGGAGCACCTAGTGGCCTTCTTTGTAAATGTCCAAACCACCTTAGACGTGCCTCTCTCATTTTATCCTCCATCGGTGCCACCCTAACCTTTTTTCTAATAATCTCATTTGAAATACGGTCATTTCTTGTATGATTACATATCTATCTTAACATTTTCATTTCTGCCACAGACATCTTCTGTACATGTCTATAGTTGATAACCCAGCATTCAAAATCGTACAACATGGTTGGTTTTACTGCAGCTTGATAGTATTTTCCTTTGATTTTTAAAGGAACCCTCTTATCACAGAGAACACCAGATGTACCCCTCCATTTCAACCACTCTGCATTAATTTTATGTGAAACATCTCGATCAATTCCACCATCTTGTTGGAAAATGGATCCCAAGTACTTAAAAATATCTTTCATTGTAATGCACTCTTCTCCAATTTTAATATACATCCCTTTATTGTTCCCTCTACTACTAAACTTGCATTCCATATATTTAGTCTTCGTCCTACTTAGGTGTAATCCTTTATCTTCCAGGACTTCTCTCCAAAGTTCAAGTTTTCTGTTCACTCCATCTCGTCTTATCAACCAACACAATGTCATCAGCAAAAAGCATATACCATGGCACCTCAGCTTGGATATGCTTCGTCAACTCATCCATGACCAAAGCAAAAAGATAAGGGCTTAAAGTCGATGTTTGATGCAGACCAATGTTGATATTAAAGTAGTTTGTCAAATCATCCTTAATCTTTACACAAGCTGCAGCTTCATAGTACATATCATTTATAAGGTTGATATATAAAATTGGCACTTGTCTCTTCTTCAAAATTCTCCACAACATATCTCTTGGGACAAAATCATAAGCCTTCTCCAAATCAATAAAAAACATATGTAAATCTTTCTTCTTGACTTTGTTGGTCTCCATCATATGTCTTAAGAGATGTATTATCTCAATGGTAGACCGGCCTGACATAAAGCCAAATTGATTGGTGACAATCTTCTCTCATCTAAAAAACCATAGGAAGATTTTAACCTTCAAGGGGATTCACAATCTCCATAAAATGGCATAATCATTGATTACATTTGAAGGAGTGTCGTTTCAATGGTTAGAAGCTTGAAATCCTTTCCCATTGAGAAGGTACCATCATGCCAAGCACATATGTCTGGAAAGTTCATATTTGGCCTAACATTCTGCATACACTTCAACATAGTTTGAAATTCATCCAATCTAGCTTCAGACAAACTTGATTGTATGACAGGAGTCCAAACATTCGAGGACTCATCCTACACTTTACACACCAAGGCACCTTTATTACCAGTCAGCCCAAAAAGATGCGGAAATTGATCAGAGAGCACACCCAACCTCATCCAATTGTTCTCCTTGAACTTCAAGGAATCTCCCTTACCTTACACATTTGAAAAGAGGTTTAACTAAAAACCCCTTTTAATGATTAGTGCTAGACAACTCCATAACACCGATACTCTTCCACACTAGCTACCATCCAAAACTTCATAAGAGCCATAAGAATCTTTTAACAACCTTTCACACATACCATGCCCTTTATTAATGAATCTCACCACCCATTTCATGAGTAGAGCTTCATTGGACTCCTTCAAGGGCTAAAGACCAAGACCACCTTTCTTTGGTTTGCAAACATCTTTCTATGGAACTAACTGTAGAGATCTTCTTACATGATTAGGGCCTTTTCAAAAGAAACATTTCCATGCTAAATTACGTTTTGCCATAACCTTCTATGGCAGCCTAAATAGAGACAAGAAAGAAAAATAGGCATTGCAAATAGAATAGATTTAAGCAAAACCAACCTCCTCCCTTTGGACAGTAACTTGGCGCTCTATCTAGTCAACCTCTTCACTATCCTATCCATCACAAGAGACCAATTAGGAGTTACCAACTACTTTCCTTTTAATGGAAGAGTCAAGTAGACAATTGGTTGGCGAATGATGGGGGTATCAAGAATGAAAGAAATCACCCTTTCCAACCCTTCTTCCAAATTTAAAGGCACAAAAGCATATTTCCTTCCTTCCAGTAATTTCCAATTTGGAGATCTACCCAGGATTGCCCAAAAATCCAGATAAGAGATGCAACATGTTTCGCTTTCCAACCACCCTTGTACGAAAAAGACTGTACCGGCATATTGCAAGATAGGAATCAAAAGAGATCCATCTGACTACAAAGTTAAACTCGAAAAGAGTTCACCTCTACAAGCTCTGAATGCTAAAGCGGATAGGGTATCCACTGCAATATTAAAAAGAAGGGGCATAAAGGGACACCCTTGCATAACTCCATGCTGCGGCTGTGTCTAAGAATTATAGGGTCTCCCATTTACCAGAACAGAAAATGACATCGTCGTGATATATCGCTTCATCAGAGAATGATGTTGATTGTGGACTTCTCAGAAGCTGAAGTTCAGAGGATGAGATGAGGTCTAAACACTAGGGTGGTGTTTGTTTAGCAAAATAAGCTCGTTTATTCCGTGTTTGGTTGGCTTAATTTTGAAAGTTGCCAATTACAAAATCAAGCCCTTGATTTTGAAGTACCCTTTGTCTATCTCAAGGGTGGAATCAATTTGTTTTGTGTTTATGGCTCGTGGATCACCCAGATAGCCTTTGTGGAATGAGTTGGAGTAGACATCTATTTTTGTTGATGGGAGACCATGGCTAGTGGGAGGGGGTTTTAACTCTACTTTGTTTATAGAGGACATGCCTGATGGTAGAGTGGATGGTTCTATCGGTGATTTCTTTAGGGTGGTTGATGATCTTGGTTTTCTTGATCTACCCTTGTCTGGTGCAGTATATACATGGAGGAATGGAGTTGGATCAACATGTTGGCTAGATTGTTTTCTTTGTAGCGTGTTGCGAGTGGAGGCTTTTCAGGGGGCTTTAGTATTCGCCATGGTGAGGCCTTTCTCGGACCAAACACCATTGCTTTGGGACAACGGTGAGGGGGAGTCCTCTTTATATGTCAAGTTTCAGAAGTCTTGGCTCTCTGAGCCTAGTTTTCGGGAGTTTGTGCATGGGAAGTGGAACTTGGTTCTATCCTCCTCATTGGCTATGTGCACTTTGGTTGAGAGGATTAAGGCTTTGAGGGTGGCACTGATGGATTGCAAGAGAAAGGTGCGAGAGAGAAGGAATTAGGTCAGACAATCTACTCTTGAGGCTATTGTAGAGATTGATAGGAAGGAGGGCCTTCGTTAGTTGCAGTTGTCAGATTATGTGGAGCGGTCCAAACTACAATTAAAGGCGAAGGATGAGGGTTTGAAGAGAGTTGAATTGGAGGGAAAAATCAAGGCAGTTATGGCTTAAGGAAGGTGATTCAAACATGATATCTTTTCATATGTCGTCAAGTGCTAGGAGGAGGGCAAATATGATTTCTTCCTTGGAGGTTGGTGACCTAATTTTGAACTAGATGTTGCAGATTTGTGATGCTATCAGGACACATTTTCAGGAGTTCACTAAGAGGAGGGCGTTAGGGGAGTGGAGGGTGGGTTCTTCAGACATGTCAGTGCAGAGTGATCAGGCGAAGGAGTTGTCCCGTGGGATTTTGGAGGTCACTGCAGCGGTGTGCGACTTAAAGGCTGAAGGGTCGTCGGGTCCGGATGGGCTTCGAGTCCTTTTTTATAGGGAGATATGGGATGTGGTTGGTAGGGATATCTTGGGCATGATCCAGGAGGTGTTTGTGTTCAATCGTGGCTTTGAGAGACTAAATTGCTTCTATTTCTTTCTTCTCCCAAAGAAGTCTGGTTAGAGATAATGGATGATTACAAGCCTATTGCTATCTAATGCAGTGTATTTGATTGTAGCGAAAGTGCTTGCAAACGAACTGCTCTTGGTCCTTCCATAGTTGATTTCCCCAGCATAGTCAGCCGTTGTTTTTAGGAGGTCGCTGTGTGACTCCTATGTCCTTGTTGAGGAGAAGGTTGTTGCCTGGAGGAGATTTGGGCTCTTGTCCCTCTTCTGGAAGGTGGGCTTCTCCAAGGCGAATGATTGTGGCTTGGAGGTATTTATGGGAGATCTTGTAAAGGAGGGGTTTCTGGAGGACTCAGTCCACCTTAAGAAGAAATGTGTTGCGACGACGTATTTTGCAGTGCTGGTGAACGAGAGGCTTGGGTCTTGGATGCAGCTTCAACGGGGAGTGAGCTAGGGTTGTCTTCTAGTGCCTCTTTTATTTGATAGAACTATTGACACTTTGGCATGCTTGGCTTTTAAGGCATGCAGAGGAGGGCTTTTTCTGGGCTTTGCTTTGAAGGAGGATGAAGAGTTGTTTAGTCCTATACTACAGTTTGCTGATGAGACTATCTTCATCCAGGGGGCATTACTTAGGTAGAGAATGTGGCATCTTTAGCCAAGATTTTTGGTGAGATTTATGTTTGCACGTTAATGGGGGAAAGTTTGCTTTTGTACCCTTTCACTTGGAAGGATAAATGGAGGAGGCTATCTTTTATACTCTTGGCACTCCGATTTGCCACCAGCCAATTGTTTATTTTGGTCTACCGTTGAAAGGAAGGAGGTTGGTGGCGGCGGATTGGGTTCTCGTTGTAGAGAGGGTAAACAAGAGATTGAATGATTGGAGCGGTAGACTGTTGTTTAGAGGGGAAGACTAATTTTGGTTAAAGCAATGATTTCTACTATCTTAGTGTTCTATTTTTCCATGTTTGGGTCACCCAAGAATGTTGTGTTGAAGTTGGAGGTGGCTCATAAGAGGTACTTCTAGAAAGGTATGAACCATGAAGGTTATTTCTTTCGGTTGGTACCATGGAGGGAGATTTGTTGGCCTAAAAGTGAAGGTGGGTTGGGGCTTAGATTTTCTGATGAGGCAAATGTTGCTTTGCTTCTAAAGTGGGCGGTAAGATTCCTTTGTGGTAGGGATGGTCTTGTGGAGAGGATCCTGTGTGATTCTTATGGTTCAATGGTGGAGGTGGCATTAAGGTATTTGTGGTTGGCTGACCATCCACTTTTTGGCATTCCCTTAGCCTGATTATTTAGTAGGCTCTTGGCTTGTCTTTCTTTTGTCCAGAGTTGGGTGATGGTAGATCTTTTCAATTTTGGAGAGATGATTAGATTGGAGGGCTCCGTCTATGTAGTCTTCTTGTGGTTGCTTGGCTTGGTGGATGATAAGGATGTCTTGATTTCTGATATATGTGATAGCTTTTTTGGGTCGTGGACTCCTGTCTTACAATCGAGGTTGTCAGATGCTTCTTTGGGAGAATTCCAGCACTTAATGGGCATATTGGATGATTTTAGGCGGATGCTTGGAGTGAGGGACAACTTTTTGTGGATAGAGGGTGCTTTTTCGGTTGGGAAAGCGTACAAGAAGTTTAGGGCTAAGATTGAAGAGTCCTAGCAGGTGGTCTAGGCGGATTGTGCTTTGCTTTGGAAGATGCCCATTCCGTTGAAGGTGAAAATCTTTGTTTGGCTTTTGAGAAGAGAGAAATTGGTTACTAGAGCTATCAGAGCGAGGTGGGTTGAAAATCAAGACGAGTTGTTTTTGTCAAAGTGCGGATGAAGATTTGCGCCACTTGTTCTTCTCTTGTCCCCTTCAGTAGAGGTTTGGAGGGAGGTGTGGACTGCGGAGCTTATCTTTCCACCTTTGATGTCTGTTGGGATTTGTTCCCAAGATCCGTACATGTTGATATGAGTGGTTAGGTTAGAATTTTCCCAACTTTTTGGTTCATCGGGCTGCGAAATGCTATGATCTTTAAAAGGGAGTGGGCTTGGGCTGAGAACATTGTGAAGGAGAGTATTTTCATTTCAGATTTGTGGCTCCAAAATTTGTAAGTCTATTCCTTTATTAATTATAATTTACTAGGATGATTATTGACCTCCAGTAATCTTTCTTTTCCTTTTCAAAAAAAAAAAAAAATCCTTACCTCAATTCCCTATTCCTTATTTAATTCCTTGAAATGTCCCAATGCCAAAATTCCTTAATTCCTTTGGTTATTCTAGTTTCATAATTTGACTAACTAAATGCCATCTGAATGCTCCCCAAGTCCGGATGGGTTTCTTGTTTTATTTACGGAGTTTTGGTGCCTCCTCAAGGGTGATGTTATGGTGGTGGTTCATGAATTTATAGAAGGAAATATGGGTTTCAGCGTGCTCCATAAGTTTTTTATGTTCTTCCTCCCTAAGGAGGGAGCCTGTTGAGGACTTCAGAACCCATAGTATTGTAGAATACTATTTATTTGGTGGTTGCTAAGGTGTTGGTTAATTGGCTACCAAGATACTCCATGATGTCATTATTCCTGCTCAATCGGCCTTCATTCTGGTCACTACTTGGTGGCTTTGTAATGGCCTCAAAGATTGTTGCTTAGGAGCTATCATGTGGGAAGTTGAATTTTGAAGGCCTATGACTCTATGTTGTGGTTGCTCATTTTGGTCCTTACTTGCTACAAGGGGCTTCCCTAGTGTTTGGATGGATTGGATGTAATAATGCGTTGCTATTACATCATTCCCAATTGTTGCAATGGCAGTCCGATTGGAGGATTGATTTGGCCAAGAAGGGGAGTCCAATAGGGATACCTGTTGGCACCTATGCTTTGTGCTGCCTTTTCTACTTGTTCAGCCAACCTTGTGGCAAGGTTTCACTGAATGACAAAGCTGCATCTTTAATATGCTAATGATGCCATCTGCTTCATGGAGGGGTCTGCTACAAGGGCTACAAGTATGAGATGGCTCCCAGAATTCTTTGGGGAAGCATCATGATTGATGATTAATTTTGATAAATGCATTTTTGTTCCCATGGCGATGAGTAATGAGGAGGCTATTGTAATGGAGCGTTAAGGACAACAAGAGGATCTTTTCCTATGTCCCATTGTTTGTCAGGTAGACCATTGCCTTTGTTGGAGTGGACACCACTGATTGAGAGATTTGGAGAGGTGACTTGCAGGATGGCCCACAAGAATATTGTTTAGTTCTTACTACACTACCAATGTATTTTCTTTTTGTCTTCCGATTGTTACACAAGGTAGAAAAGAGGTTAGTTGGTGTCATGGACTCATGAGAGATTGCTTTTGTACCAACTCTTGAGCAAATGGAAAGAGGGCTAGACTATTGGCATGAGAAAAGGTTTGGAGGCCTGTTAGATAGGGAGGATTGGGTGTAAGAGATCTGAGGACAATGAATGATGCACTATCAGTGAAGCGGGCAACAAGAATAATGGGTCCAGAATATGACCTTTGGAACACTGTTTGTCTTTGCTTGCTGGGAGCAGAGAATGATATTACCCAAAGATGCCTCCTCGTTTTCAAAGAGTTGCAGTAGTTTGCCCAGAATTAAGGGATTTTTTCAAAAAAAAAAAAAATGCTGGAGTTTTTCACAGCAAAACTTGCTTCTGGGGATTTCCTCTCTTTTTGGACAGATGATTGAATGAGGAATAGACCAACGAGGGATCTTTTTCCAATAGTTCTTGCTCTAGCAGGTGATAAGGGTGCTACAATCAGTTCCTATTAGATTGATGGGTGGAGTCCAACTTACATAAGCTTGCTATCCAACTAAAGAACCATGGAGTTGACACAACGACTAGATTTGCACTCTTATAAAAACACTGATGGATTTGGTGGCGAAGTTTCAGCTGGACAATCAGTGTAATGCACTTTTTTGGGATTCTGTGAGGTTTAATGTGTGCGATGCATAAAATAAACTGCAGGAGCAATTGCACGACCTGATGTGAGCTACTGAGAGACTGCACGCTGGGCTGCGACATGTCTCTTGAAGATTAAAATTTTTGCTTGGCTCTTGAGAAGAGGCATAGTTATGACAAGGATGTTGAGGTCAATTTGGGTCCTAGACATGCATGCTTCGTGCATCCTTTGTGGGACAGGGATAAAGGATATTGATCACTTATTTTTTGGCTGCTTGTTCTCTCATCGGATTGGGAGCAAGTTCAACTTGAGCTGGAACAATTCATTTGATGAGCTGAATTTCTAGATGTCATTCAGAATGGAAGAAGGCAACCTAGCCCTTGCGTTTTTAGATCAAAAAGAGAGAAGGCAAAGGTTTTGGCCGTGCTCCAAGATATTTGGTTAGAGAGGAATGTGGTGATTTTTAGGAGTACCCTATGTTGAAAATTTTGTTTGCTGCATTTCATCCCTGGTTTCTTTTTGGGATCGACATTTGTAATCATTTCTTTTTTGATTTGATGATGTAGTTACTAAAGTGTATGGTTATTACCCAGGTACTACCTTTTACCTTTTCAGAAAAAAGAATTCCTTGTTTTTTTTGATTGTGAGGGAGCGCCCAGTGGCATTGTCTCTGCAATTTGCTGAAGGTTTTGAATTATCGTGACCAGGATGAGGAGTTTGTTTATAAGTTGGATTGGGAAAGATTTGATTTGTTGATAGCTGGGTGCGAGCCTTTTTGGCAGTGATTCGAGAAGCTTGTCTAGGGACTGTGTGTGGTGAATTTTTCTTGGCAATTTGCTAAAGATGTCCGATCGAGGCAAGGATTGATATATTGACGATATATTGGCGATATCGCCGATACATCGATATCGTCGTGTCATCACATATCGATATCAGCCTTAATATCTTTTTTCCATGATATCGTCGATATATCGCTCATATCGTTGATATCATGGACTTTTCTTGAACTTTAGAGCTGTACATGCTAGGGTTCTTGCTTCCTTGTAGTCCATCAAATATGTCAACTTTAGAGCTGTACATTTTCTGTCGACAATTTAGTCATTGCACTTGATTTTACTTGTTGAAAAATAGGAAGAAGATTCTAAAACGTCGGTAAGAAATACATTAGCATCTTTAAACCTCTATAAAAAGATGCATAAAACTAAGCACTTTGATAATCCATGGGGGTATTGAAATGGCTATCTTGTCATCTTCCCTTGATTAAAAAATGTCATCCATGATGGTTCTTCTTTCTTTCCCCCGCACCAACCTAGGGTTGACAGGTTCACTTGTTTCAGCATGGCTTATCTAAGTACTTGCCAAGGTTTGATATATCGCCGATATATCGCAACATGTCAAACCTTGGCAAGTACTTATCGCCGATATATCGCATATCGACGGGTTGGGTGGTATCGATACCACCCAATGTGTATTTTTCCTGGATATCGGCGATATATCGCCGGTTGGGTGGGAAAAATGGTGCATGGGATAGTTGGGCGGGAGGTTGAAAACGATAGGGTAGGACTGGGCGGGAGACGTGAGATTGAAAATTGGTAGACACAGACACAGGCAGGATTGGACTGGCGCTGTTCGGAACCGACACGCACACACACGCATCCGCACGCACACACACACGTTTTTTAGCCATTCCTTTATGATATATTAGTCATAAAAATGTTAATTTAACTTTTTTTTATATTTTATGACTTTTTGAGTAATTTCCCAAAAAATCACTGTATTAGTGATATATTAGTGATATATTTCCCGATATATTCTTTTTTTGACTTGTCGATACGATATCGATATCGATATTTAAAGCCTTGGATTAAGGTTATTAGGATAAGATAGGGTTTTCTATAACTTGGATCACAATTGGAGTTGTTTTTTGTGGTTAGTGGGTCATAGGATGTGTTGGATTGCCTTCGTAACTTGTACTGCATTTTTTCTCAGCTGCAAGTGGCGTTCAGTGAGGTAGGTCCAGTGAGGCGCAGCTTCATGGTGACACAGAAGGGTAAGTCTATCCTAAATGAATGTTAAAATATTTTTTCATGCTTTTGGTTTTTGGTTGGATGGTTTTCATGTTGATTCCTGAACTTTGCCATTCTTGCGCTAATGCTGTCGCTGCCGGTGCACAAACAAGTGCCTTCTTTTTGTTAGCCGTTTTCTCGAGAAAAATTTAGTAGCTTTCCATTTCTTTAGAATTTTTCCTCATCATGAAGATATTCTTCTGGACCATGTTTTCTCATGATTTCACGTGTTCTTGAAGTGTGAATCTTCGTCTTATGGTTTCTTTTCTTTTGTTTTTTTTGTTTTTTTGTGTCAACATCTTATGGTTTCTACGTGTATGTTTGCATTGTTACCATGGAATTTTATTGTGGTGGTGTTTTTGTGTTATCGTTTTATGAATTTTCTTTTTCTAGACTTAGTAAATAGAGAGATATGATGCCCCTTATAGCCACTTTTCCTACTCAATCTAAAAATAAATGTTTATATGTGGACTGTGAACCATAAATATTACTATTTAGCAATGGAATGGTTCATAAAAACATAATCTATCCACTCATGCATTGTACATTTTCAGCCTGCTTTCTGAAACCATTGCGAGGACCTTTGCCTTGTCAGATACAATGTTGCAATTGCAAAATTAATATTGGGATATAACAACATGAATACTTTGTGAACATTAAAGTAGTGCCTGGTGTGGATGGTCTTTAAAGGAAAAAATACTATCTCTATCTCTCTCTAACTTAAAGTAAACAACAATTAGAACTCGGAGTAAATATTAGAATAGTCTTTAGATAATTGAAGGCAATCATGTTGCCTTCAATCCTTAGCTCTTCAAATATTTCCAATTGGAAACCCAAAATAACTTGGGCTTCGGGGAATCGGTGCAAGTGGTGTGGTGATGGAGTGAGGTATACATGGGAGTCACATGTGAGGATTTGAGAGGGCGAGTTTTGGGGTCACAAGTGGAGCTATGTGAGAGATAGGGCAAGCACTTGGTGGTGGGGATGGGCGTGCAAGCAGGAGATGGACTGGGTGGTGGCTCGATGAGGACTGAGTGGAGGAGAGTTGCTGAGTGGCCAGTAAGGTTGCGCTCGACTAGAGATGGTGGCGTGGTGGTCAAGGCTTAGGGCAAGTAACAAAGTAGAGGGTTGAGCGAGGTAGCAATGTACATGTCAACAGTGCCTGTTAAAGTTGAGGTGGTGGCATTGGTAGGTGTGGTCGGTGGGTGGCAAGGCGAGAGAGGCTGGAGAGAGGTGGAGGTGGTGGAGAGAGGAGGCGAAGGTGGTGAGTCATGGTGGCAATAATAGGTTTTGGTGGTTTGGGTTACGGGTTTGCAGGGAGATAATGAGAAGGAAAGAAGAAGGGGAGTCCGATGGAGAAGATAAGAGATGGGGATCCTTTTCAAAAAATAAAAATGATAAGGGAAGGGGAAAGAGGGGTAAAGAGGGGAGAGAGAGAAAAGTGGCCATGCGAATCTGTCATGGGCAACTTTTCCTTTAGTCCAATAAATCAATGCTCTTCACAATTGGTGGGTCCTGTATTTATAGAGGAAAAAAAAAGGCCTAAAAAAGGAAAAGACTACTTGAATCCCATTGCAAATAGTATTCTACAAAAAAGGTAAACTAAAAAATTGGCATGGATGAATCATGTGGAGGCACATATGTGTGCCACTGTCTTGCAATTACCCAAGCTCTCTCTTCACTTAGGTACTTGTGGTTGCTTCTCTCAGGTTGTCCCTTGTGGGTTGTGGACTGGTAGATTTTCCTTGAAAAGGTTGGGCAATGAATTGATGGGTGTAAGTCACACCTTTTGTTGAAGGGAGTTAAGTTAGTGCCGCTGAAGTGGGTATTTTCTTCTACACCCTTGTTTAATTTATTGATTTTTTTGATGCCGACGAAGCTGGGTTCATAGCTGGATAATCTTCTGGAAGGGAAAGGTAACAAAGCAATGGCAATGGTACAGACTTCTCTTGGAGAGAGGGCCTGGTGTTTTGAATTTGCAGGTCATGAATGATTCTGTTTTGACGAAATGTATTTGGAGGTTTGTGTGTTGGGAGAAGGATCTTTTCTTTATGGTTATGGAGGCTTGTTATTGTAGGAACTAGAAAGTTGGACTAGCTGGACAGATTGCATCCAATTAGAGGGGCATCTTGGAGGGGGATTATCAGAGTTTTGCTGGTTGCGAGGCACTTCCTTTTTGCTGAGCTTGGTGATTGGGCTACCTTCAGATTGGTTAGTCGTAGTGTTTTTTTAGCTAGATTTCCTTGACTCTCTGCTTGGGCCTTTGATATGCTGGCAAGGGTGGTGGACTACTGGGACCAGGAGGGTCGTTACTTGGATCCCTTTGCTCGTGGGTCCGTTATCAGATTAGAGAGTCAAGGGTTTCTCTGCAGACAGAGATCTCTTGTTACCGGCATTACCCAGGGGTGCTTGATTGTTGGCACTGGGAAGCGAAGGTTTAAAGTCAAATTGGTCTACAGACACTTGCTGCAACCGTCCCCACAGAGCCCACACTCTTTTAGAAACAGTAGACTGATATGGCGGGCTGTCTTGGAAGCTAAAGATTTTTGCCTGGCAGATGCGTAGTAAGAGGCTGATGACCAAGGTCTATAGATGGAAGCTTGCACCCATCAGAGGATACTACTTTGTTGTGTGGGGAAGGGCACATGAGCACGTAGCACATTTGTTCTTCTCTTGTCCCTTTGTGTTGGAGGTTTCGTGGAGGATGGGTGCTACTTGGGTGGACCATTCTTCGCAGGAAGCTTTTTGGACAAGTTTGCATGGTGGAACTTTCAGGACACTGCAGGAATGGGCTTCCCCTTTTGCAATACTTTGGGCAGTTTGGCTACAAAGAAATGGGGTCATTTTGTAGAAGAGAAGGCATCACGTTTGTAGGCATGTGAATTAGTTCAGGGGGTTGTGGAGCTCTTCATAACAGTTGCTTTTTTTTTTGAAAGGAATTGCTTATATTTTTGCCCCATTTTTTTAATAAAGTGGATGATTACTGACCTCATCTGGTTTTCAAAAAGAAAAAAAAAAGAAACTTCTTTTGCTTGAAACTTCTATTAGACAATTAAACAATTCCTTTTTGGCTTTTATTGTTTGATGTGCAGAAAATTTGTTCATTTTCCACTTGTGTATAGATGAAACAGCTTAAGACATAACCTTTTTGTGCTCTGACCTATGATTGAGGTGTTGGTCCCTTTGTGCATTTCATCTATGTGTTTTCTCGAAAATTCCATACCTCCCTCTCTTCATTCACGTCATAGTTTTCATAGAATCATTCATAACCTTTTCTTGTGTTTTTGTTTTACAGGATCTGATACACATCGTGGATTTGGCTTCGTCCAATTGTGAGTTCCTGATTCTGATTCAATTTTATGTAGTAATAGGTATATCTTTTGTTATCATACAAGGTTGGTTGCTTAAAAATTATGCAAGGCTATTTGTAGCAGCGTCTTTTGCGTCTGCACAGTTAACTGAAAAAGATGTGGGATGTGGATATTCATGGTGGACCATGGATGGCAATGCAGCCGGAATTTTAAACTCTAAGTAAATAATGAGAATTTTTCTTCACACCGAGTTTCCAGAACTCAACAGAACTTGTATTGCTACACAGTGCATCAAAATTCTATTCTTCACGGTTTAGCACTAAACCAAATAGCTGCGAACCCAATGTTGCAGAACACATACATAAATCTCGGATCCTGATGACGTCTTGCAGTGGCATGTAATAAGAGGGTTGATTGGTGAGGTGACTTGACATGTTTTCGCAATTTAATCTGATCTACGCTTCAAGGTACTGCAGCTTGCTGTTTGATTTGAATTAGTTTATATGGTGATGAATGGTGAAGATTGAAGGATGGTGCAATTTGAGGAATTGTTTGCATGTTGTGGTGGGAAGATGAGGTTGATGTGGCAGGAGATTTGCACTGGATGGTCGGTAGACAGGAAAGGGTGTAAAGGGGGATCATGAAACAGAGAAGGTTGAGACAAGGAAAGAGATTGAGAGGGAGACGAGAGAAAATATAGATGGTGTTGCTGTAGGGAAGGGGGTAGGATTGAGGTCAGCCGCTTGGGAATGGGGAGAGAGTTTGAGACTGGGGGATGAGGGGCAGGTAATCAGACTTCTTTTCAATCCAAATAACTCGTCTTTCAATTGCCTTCATAGCTTTCCCTTATATAAAGAGGGATGTGACATAAATTAGGAAAACCTGACAGTGGTTAATCCTATTTTCCTATCTAATAATACTGCTAAAACTAAGAAGTAAAATATGGAAAATAGATAAAAATATACTAGAATTAAAATTTGACCCTCAAAATCTGTCTAAACCCAGGAATTGCTTATGGCATGCATCAACGTACTTCTGGAGTACTATTGCCAAAAATCCCAATGATCAAAAGTGAGATAAACTATTGCTTTCAAAAAAAAAGTGAGATAAACTATAACAAAAGCAGGCTTTTGAGAGAATGGTCCCACATCTAAAGAAGTGGAAGTTTGGAAGTGCTTAATAGTAAATAATAGGCCATTTTGGCATTGACTTTTAGTTGGATTCTATCTTATTGTATTTAAGTCAATATGAAGTTTCAAATTCATGATACCTATTGACTTCTCCATATCTAGATCAGATGGTTGCATATAGGGGGCACTTGTTAAGGCCAATCGGTATTTAGTGTATGCTCCCACATCTCCATTCTCCTCCTGCAGCCAAACTTTGCAAAAGGAGTCCCTAGGATTTTGAATATATACTGATCTTAAGTTGGTCCATATTTTGCTTATTCACAATCGTTTCAGTGCTTCTGCAGAAGATGCAACTCATGCTATTGAGCTAAAAAATGGTTCAGTTATTGGGGGAAGAAGTATCAGAGTTAAACCAGCAATGCAGCGACCCACCCTGGAGAGTCGAAGAGCAAAGACTAATCGAGGTTGCTTTAATTTTCTATTTATGTCCCAAGTATTTTGAGCATCGTGATATTCTGTGTTCCTAACTGAATTTTATTTGAGCTATAGATCTTGACACAGGAAAAACAGAGGGTGAACTTCCTGGTGACATCAATGAACTCAAACAACCTTCACGTGTACAAATATCAGGTTTTGAGCAGAACTTCTTTTAGAGCAGGCAAAAAATGGGTTTTTACATTATGATGAAGCATCAAAACTTTTTCAGAGCTTATATTCCTTTCTCTTATGGCCTTACTTTATATTACTCAGAGCCTATTCAGGGTCCAAGAGCTAAGAAAAAAAGACAGTTAGTTGTCAACTGTGAAACTGAGAAATTTGAGGGCTCTGAAAAGCAGAGGTACTTGTACAAATGGCTTTGTGTATGACAGTTCCAGCAGTTAACATAACCTGCCGTTTGTTGGGGAAAGTTCAAATTCTAACCTGATTGATCCTTAGCTTTTCATCCATGTTATATGTCAGGATTGCTAGAATGGTGATTCTTGGTGGTATTGTGAATTCTGACATGGCTGATGTGTTATTTAATCATGCTCGAGAGCTTGGTTCAGTTGGTTCCATTGTCTATCCACTTCCGAAGGAGGAACTTGAGCTTCAAGGTTTGTCACTTTCAATCAATATGTCTTCGTTGGCTGGTGAAGAGCATAGGCACATGGGCATACAGCTCTTTACGTGTTATCCATGAATTGGCAAGGGGTTTTTTGCTTACTAAGGAACTTGATCACCCTGCCTTTTCCCTGTTGGGACTTAACGAGTTCTTTCCAACTTAAGTTGCCAATAGGGAAATTTAAGTATAGAGGATGGTACCATTGTAACATTTTTGTTGGTCCTGTTGCACTTCAGAATCCCTTTTTTGAAAGATGGACAGAAATCTATCCTGTTGATGTTTGCTGTATACGTTTCCCATAATAAGAGCTGGTGAGATGACTTTTGTTATTTTATCTTTGCAATTGTTATTATTTTTAGGGGAAGAAAGCTTCATTGGAGTTTGGTTTGTAATTTGTGAAGAAAAATGTCTATACCATAATAAGTCGCAACTTGTGAAGAAAACCTTTCTCAATATAATTTCATGTCATATAATCATATGCTTTTTGGAGCCAAGTGCAGTTATGATCCAAGATTCATCGTAGTAGTGGCTTAGCATTAAATTTTATGTATTAGTAGCAGTGGCTAAGTATTCATACAGCCTACTAGCTATGATTTTTACTTCTTTTATTTCATTCAACTTTCTAGCCCTTAGTCATGTTTGTTTTTTCAGAAAAAGGCCCTAGTTATATCACATACTTGAGTATGTGAACAAAACAGGTATATTCTGGGTTGGTTTTTTCTTTCTCTTTTTGGCCAGGGCCATATTTGGTGGTCTTGGCTGCTTTTATTGTAGGTCTTGTTGTGAATGGTTTTACTTGAGCATTTTCTGAAGGATATCATGTGTTGAATTTAGTCATTTTACTAACAATGCAACGTAGTTGCATGGGAGAGCTAGAAGCTTTCTAGAAGATGCTTTGTGAAGTTGTGTGGAAATGCGATGGAAGTATTGGTGAGATTTGGGGAATGGAGGTTGTTGTATTAAGAAAGTGCAAAGAAGTGTTAGATCTGTCAGGTGTAGCAGCAGCAAGATAAGGGTAAGCTTGGAGGTAGAGTGAAGATGTAGAGGAAAAATCTGAAGACAGACAATTTGCTTTGTTTATATTAACACAGTTTTAATGTCCCTGATTTTAGTTAGCATAATCTGTTTTTGCTATTTATTGCTAGCATCTGTAGTTGAATACAGCTGGAATTGTTAGTTGACTCTGTCAGATGTCAAATTTTTTCTGAGTACCTTAGCTGTTCAAGGGAAAGTTGGCTGATGAACCTTCGTCGTTCCATTGCAGTGGTATACAATCTGACCCCTACCTGCAGGGAGAACATTACTGTGTTCAAGATCATGGTTCTTTCTGGTGATATAGTTGACTTCTCAGCAATTACTTTAGGCTAATGGCTTCACCCCCAACACCACTACACCCCCCACAAAAAAAAAAAAGAAGAAAATTCTGTTGATTGTTCTGACTTGTGATTTTATTTCTTTAACTATTGGTTTCTTTCAATTTGATGAGCAAGATATGTAATAGGTCTGAAACATATGCACGGAAGTAGTAAGGACTAAAGACTGATATCACAATGAGCCTAGGGAAGCAAATCATCCAGTTAAGGATTGGGTATCTTTTGCCGCAGAAAGGATCTATTTATTGTTTCCTTGTTAGTGTCAGACTACCAATGAACAGACATCTTGTGGCTGACAAGTTCCCTATCGAGATGAGCAAAGCAGTTTAAATTTGTGCTCATTGTTATTAGATATCTTGTTAGAAAGTGGAGAATCATATAAAAAGATGTTTGATATAACAATAACAAGAAGTAAATCCTTTCCCACACTAAGTGGGATCGGTTATGTGGATTTTTTACCTCCACACAGATCAATTTTGAGTCATTTCAGGATTTAAATTTAAGTAATTGAGATCACATTTAATAGTTTCCTTCTAATACTTGTTTGGTCTTCCTCGTTCTCTCTTAACAGGTTCAGTGTCCAACTTCTCATATCTCCCGACTGAAGCATTTAGTGGCCTGCTTTGCAGATGTCCAAATCATTTGAGGCGTGCCTCTCATTTTATCCTCTATCGGTGCCACCCTAATATTTTCTCAAATAATATCAATTGAAATATGGTCTTTTCTTGTATGACCACACATCCATCTTAACATCTTTATTTTTGCCACAGACATCTTCTTCACATGCCTATAGTTGATAGCCCAACATTCAGAATCATACAGCATGGTTGGTCTTATCGCAGTTCGATAGTACTTTCCTTTAACTTTTAAAGGAATCTTCTTATCACAGAGAACATCAGATACACCCCTCCATTTCAATTATCCTGTATTAATTCTATGTGTAACATTCCCATCAATTCTACCATCTTGTTGGAAAATAGATCCCGAGTACTTAAAAACATATTTCATTGGAATGCACATTTTCTAATTTTTACATCCATTCCTTCATTGTTTCCTCTACTGCTAAACTTGCATTCCATATACTTAGTTTTTGTCCTACTTAGGCGTAGTCCTTTAGCTTCCAGGACTTCCCTCTAAAGTTCAAGTTTTCTGTTCAATCAACCTCTTGTCTCATTAATTAACACAATGCCATCAGCAAAAAGCATACACCATGGCGCTTTAGTTTGGATATCCTTTGTCAACTCATCCATGACCAAGGTAAAGAGATAAGGGCTTAAAGTCGATCCTTGATGCAGACCAACGGTGATATCAAAGTAGTCTGTTAAATCATCCTTAGTCCTTACACATGTTGCAGCTCAATAGTACATATCATTTATGAGGTTGATATATAAAAATGATACCTGTCTCTTCTTCAAAATTTTCCACAAGATATCTCTTGGGATAGAATCAGAGGCTTTCTCCATATCAATAAAAATTATGTGTAAATCCTTCTTCTTGACTTTATTGGTTTCCATTATATGTCTCAAGAGATGTATTGCTTTAGTAGTAGACTGACCTGACATAAAGCTAAACTGATTTTCAGTAGCTACAGAGACTTGCCTCACCCTTCTTTTAATTATTTTCTTTCAAAGTTTTATTGTATGGCTCATCAATTTAATATCTCTATAGTTGGAATAATTTTGTATGTCTCCCTTGTTCTTGTATAAATGTATTACAAAATTTTTCCTCCATTCCTCTGACATCTTGTTGTCTCTCTAAATAGTATTAAATAATTTTGTGAACCAAGTTATACCCCTTTCTCCCATCACTCTCCAAACGTCTATAGGGATATCATAAGACCCAATAACCCTCTTTTTATCATCTTCAAAGCCTCCACTTCTTTCTTTTGTATCCTTCAATAGTTTGCCTGATTCACAAAATCTTCTGAGTTGGTTAACTCCCCTAAGATGATATCATTCTTTTGTTTTTCATTAAAAAGCTTATGAAAATATCTTTTCCATCTTTTATTTATATCATCACTAGCTATAAGCACCCTTCCTTCTTCATCCTTGATGCACCGGACATGTGTAAGTTTTTTGCTTTCCGCTCTCTTGCTTTAAAGTAACTTAAAGATATCTTTTTCACCTTCTTTAGAATCAAGTTTCTTATAAAAATACTCCTAAGCTTTTGTTTTTGCTTCACTAACCACTTTCTTTACTTCTTTCTTTGCTCTTTTGTAATTTTTCACGTTTTCATCGGTTTTATCTTGATATAATGCTTTAAAGCAAGCTATTTTAATTTTAAGTTTCTCCTGCATTTTCTCACTCCACCACCAAGCTTCTTTTTGTCTTGGAACTCCTCCTTTAGATATGCCTAACACCTCTTTTGCCACATTCCTAATGCAGTTTGCTATATTTAACTACAATTCATCAGCACTTTCATTAGGATCCCAAATTTTTTCTTACATTATCTTCTCTTTAAATCTCTCATGCTCTTTCTTAATATTCCACCATTTAATTTTCAAATTATTAAACACTAATTTTCTCTTCTTTGCCTTTTTCATATGAACATCCATTACCAAAAGACGATGTTGAGTAGTTAAACTTTCCCCTACAATAATTTTGCAATCTTTACAAGATAAATGATCTCTTCTTCTCAAAACAAAGTAATCAATCTGTGTTCTTGTTAAGCCACTTTTATAGGTGATCAGGTGTTCTTCTCATTTTTTCGAAGAAGATATTTGCTATGAAAAGATCATAAGTCATTGCAAAATCGAGGAAAGTCTTCCCTTTTTCATTTCTAACACTAAAATCATGATTTTCATGTACTCCTGCATACTCTAAAGTATTTTTTCCCAAATTCATTTAAATCTCCACCAAGAAAATTATCTCTCTGTGGGATTTCTTGAATTATCATATCAAGCTTTCTCTAGAATTTATTATTTATTCTTTTCTCTAGATCAACTTGAGGTACATAAATTGAAATGACATTTAAGATCTTTTCTTCCAAGACTAAAAAGGTGTTTGATATGTTTGAATAAAAGATAGCTTCTCAACAGGACTTATAATATAGTTTGTCACTTTCGGTATACCTATAAAAGTAAACTTTTGTTATAGACATCCAAATGTCCACCTCTTTCACCACTCTTGAATGTACGACATGGGCCAAGGATGTCTCCAATAATAAAGATGCTGAGACGAATGCGTGGCCACTTGGTTTTAAGGTTGAGGGTTGTGTCTACAGTGAAATTATAAGGAAAACGTTGATGCAGAAATAATAATGTGTGTGATAGAGGGAGGGAGAGTTATTGTTGTATAGACTTCTGTGTAGCATGGTTCTGAATTTTGCAGCATTTCGGCAACCTGCACCCATTTTGTGCTGTTTCTACTGGGTCAAATGTTAGATGCACTTGGCATTTCATTTTTCAGGAATGGTGGGGGTTCTCAGCAAAATTTCTTCAAAATGTGGCGAAATTGGGCAACGCAATGAAAAATTTCTGTGAACTGGATATTATCAACAAAGGCTTCGCACAAATTTGGATGCTTGCGAGTTTGCAAGTCACTTTAAGCTCTCCTCTTATGTCCCATCCCTTTCTCTCCTCATGTGGAATTTAGGCATGGCTATGACTCACTGAAAGGTTCTGGCCATGCTCGATAGCCAGCAGATAACTCCTTTGCCTCCATATTATTAACATTTATTAGCACCTAATAGCTTAAATCTAAACTTGAGGGATCTACGATTTGTTTAGCTTGTCATAAGTTAACTAATTCAAGCTTGTAGCAACCTTAGCTTAGGTAGATTTAAGCTCTTTAAGCTTGTATAAGACTATTAGATTTGCACTTTCCAAATGTTAAGACTATTAGTTTAGCTTTACTCTCTCAAAAAAAAAAAAAAAAGGCTTACCCCAGCTACATACCAATTGTTTTTTTTTTTTTGAAAAGTTACATACCGGTTGTGCATAATTAATTCAGGGTTATGACATTAAATATTAGTTGGCCATGGCTTTTGATCAATTATTTATGCTTATATAGCCACTTGGCTCTCTCAACACTTCTAAATGTGGCTATAATTTTATATTTCTATACAAACTTCAAGGATTTGAAATCCTAACAAAAGTATGTACATAATATTTTAACTCAATCTGATACTCTTATACACTCCATCAAAGATGTCAAATTTTCACTAGTCTTGATATTGCAAACAAATTGACCTCTTGTTGATAAAGGGATCAAGAGATTTTAATCCAAATGAAATTAGAAGATTTTGAAAAGCAAACAAAATTAAAAATATTGCGTTCGACTGATAAAAATAAAACTGGTTTTAAATCTTTAAAGTTCAATGAGATTATATAATTTGAAGCCCTAGAAGCATCAGGTAGTCACTTGGTTATCCTGTGGGAGTGGTCCCATTTTACTTTACCCTTGTATACTTTAAAGTTTGAAGTTTGGAACCGTGGTTGGTAGTTGTTCAGTATTTTTTATGTAGCAATGCATTTATCTTCTTAGTTATATGCTTGTGTGCAAGCACAAAAATTATGAAACACCATTTAATTTGCAAATAGAGTATAGATAAGTATTTATTACTTGTTAGTCACTTAATTTCCATAAAAAGACTTCCTAGTTACTTAATTTGTGAAATTGAAACTCAGAATAGCCATTTTGAACCATTTCGTTGCTTTTCAATGATTTCCCAAGTTTGCTGGAGGTGTACCATCTGCAAGCTGCTTTTTCGACATGGCAAATATTACATCATAAAAACACTTAAACCTTGCCACATAGGTCAATAAATGATATAAAGGTATAAGGATTTTGATGGTGAGCCTTACATTAATATGCAAGAAGAAAACTATTTAGAGTCAGGCTTTATCAAGAACTAAGCTTGTGGATGGCATAAGATGAATCCCATTGGTCAACCCCATTGTTTAGGTGGAAAAAGGCTTGGGTTTGATTGGTTGGCTGGCATGGCTGCCATGCAACTTCCTACTGCCCCTTTGGATTCCATTTGGTTGTGGGATTAACCTTCACCTTGCCCCCTATAATGCCATTGGACTGTGGGCTGATAGGGTCGGGTTTGCGGCTTTCAATGCACTATCCTCCACAATGATTTTTTACAAGTTTCAATAAAAAGTACTATATTCATTTCTACTATAATAAATACAACATTCAAGTATTCAACACATTAGTTATTTTACCATATAATCAAACACCTTAACATGAACTTGTTTTGCTGCCAAACATAGCCCGTGTCTTGTCACTTTTTCGTTCCTTTGTATGTTTCTAAAGACCTATGTTTGTTCTGAACAATGATCTTTATTCATTTATTGCTAAACTAACTGTCATTGTAATATTTTATATTCATAATTAAAAAGATAATGAACCAAGTTTCCATAATATTAACTTCTTTGTCGATCATGAAAAGTAGGAACGAATGATATTGATTTATGCTTAAAGTGTATGCTTATGTCCTCTATGACAAGCCATTTTCAAAATGATAAGGATGTGGACTATTTCAATCATGAGTGAGAGAGTGGTGGAAAGAGGGGGGAGAAAGAGCTGGCAGAGGGAGGGGACGGTGAGTGGAGGCTAGTTGTTGGAGGGAGGACTTGTAGGGGTGAGAGAGAGGATGTCCTATGTTACAAGTGCCGTGGTAGAGGGTACTTTGTGAGGAATTGCAGGAAATTAGTGAGGTACTTGCAATGTGGAGGTCTTAGCCATCGAAGGGTGGTGTGTATCAAAGATCGTGCTTTTCTGAAGGTGCACATATCGCTTCCCCCACCTCCTCTAATAGGGGTGTTGGAGTTCGAGGTGGAGGCCCCGTGGTCATTGCAAATAAGACCCCTTGCTAACGTGATTGCTTTGTTGCTCGTGGGGCATGTGATTCAAGGTAAGGTGAGCATGACTAAGGTAAAGATTTGAGTTATTGAAGAGGCTCTTGTTGGAGGGGGGTTTTGAAGTGGTCACCTTTGCCCCGACCAGGTTTGTCCTCTTCGAGCTACAATCGGAGGAGAGAGAGGGTCTGTGTTTTAAGGAGATGAACACTGGAGGGGCAAGGGTGAGATGGCGTTTGCCTCATGATGGGGTGACGACAAAGAGGCTACCGCATGATTGGCTTCAAACGATTGAGGTGGAGACAATTGTGTCCTCCTTTGTGAGATTGAGGGTGTGCATGAGATTGGGCATTTTTGGAGGCAATATCTCCATTGTTAGAGCAGTCATGCAAGTTACCACTGGGAGGGGATTCCGAAGAGGGCTATGTTGCATCATGGTGGCTTCTCATGGGTTGTGAGATTCAAAGTTGTCGGAGATGTGAGACCCTAGTACATCGAGGTGGTGGATGTTGGCCCTTTGGTGATGGTGGTCCAGTGGTGCAGCAAACATGGAAATCTCTATGTGAATGTTGCATGGGGAGGGAATGATGTGGAGCTAACTATAATGAAGCTTGAGATTTCGCCCTTTAATGCGATGCACATTATGGGAGAAAAATCTGCATTTAATGCCGCTGTTGGCGATTCGAATTGTTCTTGTGAGGGCACAGTGGGCGACGATGATCCTGCGATAGCTGTAGCCGCAGTGGATGGTGAGGCACACAAACTCGAGGAATGAGTGGAGGGAGTTTTACCAGACGAGTAGCGAGAGATTTTTGTCAATGATTGTGAGGTGGATGGAGTGAATGAAGCATTGCGTGGGATGGATTTTTCGGGCACCTTTGGTGTCAAACTTCCTTTTATGCACATAAGTGCTGGATCCGCAAGTAGATTTGGATTGATATGTATGGGCCTGACTTAACCCTTTTCACTCTCATTCATAGGAACCATCATATTGCTCTCCCTTGCGCATAGCTTCGGTGTAGAACATTAAGGATGTTGGGAACTTGGGAGTTGACCCAGGCGTCAAGTTGGCATGGTGGAGGCCAGTCCAACGATAGTGGAGGTTATTCTATGGACCAAGGCGGGCTTTCCGGGGGCAAGATGTCGACAATCCATTCCACTGTGGAGGGTACATGGGAGGCTTTGGGAGAGGTTTTGGGGACTGAGGATGGTAATATGGTCAATAGCATCGATGAGATTGCTATGGTGGCGGAGATATGGGCTTTTGGTGCAATAGTGGGGGTGACAAGTGCGTCCCCGATGAAGGTGGTCCTCACATGGAATGTGAGGGGATTGAATGACCCCTCGAGGAGAGTGACACTTGGTAGGTATCTGCACTCATGGAGGCTTACTATTGTGCTATTGCAGGAAACAACGCTTGAGACTTGTGATCAGAGAATGTGGGGGGAGGTGGTTGGCTATTTCCTCAAGGAGTTCTAGCATTGAATGTTGTTGGAAGATCAGGAGGGATTGCAATGGGATGGAGAAAAGACATGGTCAAGGTGGAGGACACCTTAATGGGTTCGCATGTGCTATCAGTAAAGGTGGCAAGACGATTTGATGGATGGTTGGATTCCAAAGGCTCATTTTTTTGGTCTATGGCCTATTAGATGATGCTGCTCAATCTTAGCTCTGGGAGGACCTTTTGTAAGTTGTGGATAGGTTCTAAGGCGTTCCTTGGTTGATCGGTGGGAATTTCAACATCACTCTGCTTGCTGGGGATAGATTGGGGGACAGAGGGAGGAGAGAACATGGCTCAGAGACTTTTGTGGGGTTTATGGTCATGCATGGCCTCATTGATGTCTTGTCGTGTTTGTAACGCACACTTGGAGAAGCTCTGCATGGCAGAAATCTAGAATTGACAGATTCATGTGTAAGTTAAGGTGGCGGAAGCCTTCCCACTAGTAGAGGTGCATCCCATGGATAGACCTTTTTCGGACCACACCACTGATATGGCAAACAAATGAGGAGAGGCGTTTTGGAACTTATTTCAAATTTGAAAGGTCCTGGCTGCTGGAGGATAGATTCAGGAGCTTGGTAGCTACGGTAAGGCTCGTGTCCAAATTGTGTGGACTGAAAGCCTTTATGAAGACGTATAGGAAAGAGACCAAAGAAGAACAAAATAAGAAGGGGTTTGAGGCTTTGGTAGAGGTTGCTAGATTAGATAGAGTGGAGGATGTGGGAGCACTAAATGAGGAGTTGGAGGCCAGGACCAAACACCTCCATACAATCTAGGCGGACAGGAAAATGGAGGTGGAGTGGAAAGCAAAATCCAGGCAGAAGTGGCTCAAAAAAGGAGACTCAAATGCTCGCTATTTTCACACGGTGGTGTCTAGAAGAAGGTGAAAAAACTAGATTGCTAAAATGACAGTGGATGGCACTTAGTTTGTTGGAAGTGAAAGGGTGGGACGTGTAGCGTCAGATTATTATAGGGCCTTTATAGGGAGAAGGTAGGGCGGTTAGAGATGGATGGGAGTGGATGCCCAACCTATTAGTAAAGCGCAAGCAGTTGCACTCACAACAAATTTCACAGAGGATGAGGTGAGGAAGGTGGTGTGGGGTTTGAATGCAAATGGATGTCTTAGACTTGATGGTTTCTCGATGTATTTCTATAAGGAGTTTTGGCAGCTTCTGAAGAACGATGTCATGGATGTTATAACGGAGTTCGCCATGGCCAATTGAGGATTTGATCGGATTAATAGATTTTATATGTTTCTTCCATCGAAGAAAGATGGTGCAGAGGCAATTGAGGATTTTAGGCCTATAGCTTTGTCTAATAGTGGGGTGTTGGCCAACATATTGTGATGTGTCCTGTAGGATATTGTTATGCTGGTATAGATAGGTTTTGTCCTTAGGCAAAGCATACTAGATTGCTTTGTCATGGCGTCATAGATTCTGGCCTTTTAGGGGAGGGTGAAAAGCAAGGCCTTCCTTTAGAAGGTCGATTTCAATAAGGCCTATGACTCCATGTAGTGCTTTTTCCTTTGGAAAATCTTTGGTGAAGAGAGGTTTCCCCCTTACTTGGGTTGGGTGGATGAAGTGGTGTGTGACAACAATATCTTTCTCCATCCTGGTCAATGGTAACCCAGCTGGTGGGTGGATATAACCTAGAAAAGGTGTAAAACAAGGGTGCCCACTTACTCCAATGCTATTTGTGTTAGTGGCTAATACTTTGGTGAGATCCACTCACATGGCCTACTCAAACAATTTATTTAGAGGTTTCTTTGCTAAGGATGAGATCGTGGTCTTGATACTTCAGTATGTAGATGACACTTTATTTTAAAATCTATGCTTTTTATTGTAGCTATTTGCAGAGGTGTCTAGATTACAGATTAACTTTTCCAATCTGCCTTTGTGCCCATTTAGATGCCGTGTGAAGAGTCTCATAGCTGCAGTAATATGCTTCGCACACTGGAGGGGTCCTTATCCCCCTCTTACCTCAGCCTACCATTGTTGGAAGAGTGGATTTCCCTCCAAGATTGGTCCCCCCTGGTTGAAAGAATAGAAAGAAACTTTCGGGTTGGGTATCCAAAGTTCTATTCAGAGGTGGCAGGTTGATTCTTTTAAAGGCATTGTTAATGTCTATACCCATGTACTATCTGTCTGTGTTTAAGATGCCTCAGAAAATAGAAAAAGAATTTTTGGCCTTATGAGAGATTTTTTTTGGACCATGGGTCAACCGGCAAAGGTGCTAGAATGGTGGCTTGGGCGGACATTTGTAAACCAGTAAAAGAGGGGGGCTGGGGGTTACAGATGTGTGCATGATGAATGATAGCATATTAGCAAAGTGGGTCAACAAGATAGTGGGGTGTAATAGACCTTTTTGGAAGGTTGTTCAATGCTTGTCATGGTTGCCTATTGAATTGGGAACAGATGTTCTCTCCCCTAATTGGGGCATCGCATTTCCGTAGGAGCCTAGTTGCGGTAACACCAAAGGTAAGGCAGTTTTTCTCGCCATATTTGGGTATGGGAGATGCTTTCCTTTTCTGGAATGATGATTGCATGTTTTCGAGATTATTTGCATTGGCTGCTAATAAGGACACCACAGTGTGGAGTAGTATTGGGATGGGTCTTGGTGCCCCACACTTGTTGGGAACCTATCCGATCAGAGGATGGAGGTCTTCCAACTAGTGCTGCAGGAGCTAGAGGGTTTTCAACTAGAAGGAGAGGATGTTTTCTATGGGATGTTGGTGACTTCTTTGTATGGGAAGCATACTCTAGATTGAGAAATGTGGTGCACATGACGAATATTGATTTCCTTAGTGACTGCAGATTGAGCTGGATGGTGCCATGTCCCCTTGAGATCAAGATTTTTGCGTGGATGTTTAGAAGGGGGTAATCGATGACAAGAATGTGGAAAGGTGTGTAGATGACTGAGGCAGATATGGGTGCCCACTTTGTGGAGTAGGGGATGAAGACATTGATCACCTATTTTTCAAGTGTACTTTCTTGACGCACATATGGGAGGTGCTTTGATTTTGGGTGGATTGCATCTCTCCTCTGAAAGTGATTTAAGGATGTCGTTCAAAAGAGGAAGTTAGCTATCAGGCTAGAATGCTTTCAGGTTAGAGGAGGAAGCCAAGGTGCTAGTAGTGCTTCGAGGCATTTGGTTTGGAAGAAATGCAGCAATCTTTAAAGGGCAACATTCCTCACATTGAAAATTTTATTGCTACCATTTCTTCTCTTTATCAGTTTTGGGAGAATTGTTTGTAATCTGGTTGTGCTGGGATTGCCTTTTTTTAATGAATGACTTTGGGTGGTTATCATTCGGGTAAACCATCCTTTTACCTTTTTTGTATGACCAACTCTACAAAACAACTGAATGTGAAATTCAATTAAGTAAAAGTAGATGTTTTAAATGGCAAGTATTCATGTTGCGACTGCTGGCAATGCCAAATAGAACTCATCATGGATTTGAGAATTGATAAGGTCCCATGCATTGTTTATTTCAGGTCTTGCACGAGATGGATGTAAAATGGATGCAGCTGCTGTACTTTTTGCAAGTGTCAAATTGGCACGTGCTTGTGTTTTTAAGTTGCACCGGAAAGAGATAAATGGTGGACAAGTATGGGCTCGCCAATTGGGTGGAGAGGTATGTGGCTGTCATACATCTACAAACATCAGAATTTGGGAAAATTTAGAAAAGTTTTGTTTCTTATAATTATCACAAGCTAGGTTTAGAATGCTGGTTTCATGGATGCTACTACAATATCCATATAGTGGTGATGCTTGATGACGGTCTTCCAATTGGATAGAGTTGTGATTATTGATGTTTTATTTGTTTTCCGTAAAAGAAGACTCAAAATGTTAAATTAAGCAAATTGGTTGAGGTTGTTAAAGCATAGTATATGATGATTTTGATGATAACAAAATCATATAGTTGATTTTTTAAGAACTAATATTTCCAGGGTAAGTATGTACTAGAAATGTGAAACATATTCAGAAGTAAGTATTGTGATGCAAGGAACCAAGAAGCCCTAAATGAAGATTTTTTTTTTTCATACGAAATTTTGTAACTAAAGCCAATAATATGTTCCTAGGTGAGAATAGAATTTTCTTGCATTTATGTCACAAAATCTTTGTTAGATTTCAAGATTCATCATTGCACTTAAATATCCAAGTTCTTTTGTGACAATCTGTTTGGGTTTCAAGGTCTGATTTGTCTATTTAAGATATGCAGAGTGTAACAATTCATAATTAAAAACGTAAAAATAAAAACATTTAAGTAGGAGAAAATGAGCAATCTTACTAATAACGAAATACTGTACCTTTGTATATAAAAAGAGATGTCGGTAAATAACAGTACATGTCCAGAGTAAAATAAGAAATAATAAAATAGTTCATGGGAATATATTATAATGTTTCCTCTCAAGGTGGAGCATAGATATTAATCATGCTTGGCTTGTTACAACATATATCAAAAGCAGAATGGGCCAAGGGCTTAGTGAAAGTATCTGTTGTCTGATCTTTTGAAACAACTAGAGATGTATAGATGATCCCATGCTGAATAAGATCCTAGGTGTAGTGTCAATCAACCTCGACATGTTTCGTGTACTTATGGAACATTGGGTTGTTGGCAATGTATGTAGTAGCATGGTTATCACATCGCATCTCCATTGACATCTTTAGCTGGACATGTAAATCATGCAACACTGATTTTACCCAAATTATCTCAGCAGCTGTTTGAGCCATGGCATGATACTTCGACTTAGCACTAGATCTAGACATAACCCGTTGCTTTTTGCTCCTCCATTTAACTAGGTTCCCTGCAACATATGTGCAAAAACTAGTGGTGGATTCCCTGTTTGTTAAGCTACCTACATAGTCTGCATCTGAATATCCAACCACTTTCATGAATGTGCCTCTAGAGAAAAGTAGACCATGACTAGGTGGCTTTTTCAGGTAGCTAAGCACCTACATCGCTGCATCCCAATGCTGCTAGATAGGTCTGTCTATGAATTGGTTTAGCTTTCCCACGACAAGGGAAATATCTAGTCTGGTGATGTCGAGGTAGAGAAGCTTGCCCACATGTTGCCTATAGAATCTACTGTCCACTATCGTTGACTCTGCATCATGCAGATGCCCTTTAGGATTCATAGGAATGTTGGCAGACTTAGCACCCAACATCCCAGTCTCCTGGAGGATGCTCAATGCATACTTGTGCTGCGAAAGAACAATCCTATCCTTGCTTTTTGCCACCACAAAACCTAGAAAGTATCGTAACTGACCCAAATCTTTCATCACAAACTTATTCGCCAAGGTCTTCTTCACCTCAATTATCCTAGTCTCATCATCACCGATGATAATGAGGTCATTAACATAGACCAAGAGTACAACTCCTCTGACTCTCTTCTAAACAAACTGTGATCAACAGAGGATCTTTGCCTCTGGACACCTATCATCTGTACCACTTCAGATAACTTTTGGAATCGTGCACGGGGGCTCTGCTTAAGGCCATAGATGACCTTCCTTAGCATGCATACACACTGTCCTTGAGTTTCAAAATCTGGGGGTTACTGCATGTAAACCTTCTCATGAAGATCGTCGTACAGAAAAGCATTCTTCACATTAAGTTGGAAGAGAGGCCAATCATAGTGAGCAGCAACAGAGATCAGGATGCAGATTGTCGGTAGTTGTGCCATAGGAGAGAATGTATCAAAGAAGTTTACCCCATATGTCTGGGTGAATCCCTTTGTTACTAAGAGAGCCTTATGCCTTAAACTAGAGCCATTTGGATTCTTATGCCTTGAAATAGAGCCATTTGGATTGCACTTCACGGTAAAAACCTAGCAGCAACCAACTAGATGAGCACCTGGTGGCAAAGTAGTAAGCTCTCATGTCCTCCTGGAGTGAAGAGCAGTCATCTCATCCTCTATGGCTTTTCATCATTTCGGATTAAGCATAGCTTATCGGTATGTAGAGGGAATCATCGAGTCAGACGAAGCAGAGGTGAAGAGCGCAAAAGACCTCCCCAGATTATCACTGGGAACAACACTAACAATGTGGTAACAGGCACAAAAGCATGGAGCCTTTCGAATAGCAATCAAAAGATTCACGTTGTCATCCTTGTGAGTAGTGGGACCTACATGCTCCTTAGTAGGAGTAACACTAGTAGAACCTGTAGGGATATCACTAGAATGAGTAGCGTTAGTGCCATCAACATGTACCTCATCCGAGGAGGATGGTGGCAGGGAGGAAGGGTGGGTGTGCTGCCTGTAGGTAATTGGTAATCTGTAAGCTAGTAGAGGCTAAAGATATTGTTTCTTGTCACTATAATAACTGTCCCCAACAAGAATAGGACTAACAAGTATCTGCTTGAGTGGAACAAGAGGTATAGGCATATGTGCATGCTTATCTCCAAGAGTCATCTGATGCCCAGTAGCAGAAAAGTAAGGGACAACCTCATGAAAATGACATCTGTGCTGACATAGTGTCTCCTGCTTAATAGATCATAGCACTTGTATCCTTTTTGGGTTAGGGTACTACTGTAATCCAAAAAGACACTTTACGACCCTTGGTGCAAACTTATCTCATCCTGGTCCAAGCACATGTACAAAAGCCACACAACCAAATATCCTTGGAGGTGCAAGAAACAACTCCCTCTGAGGATGAAGAACCTGCCATGGTATTTGTTCATGAATAGCTGAATTAGGCATTCGATCAATCAAATAATATGCTGTCAACACTAGATCACTCCAATATAATGATGCAAATTATGATGAATCAACAATGTCGTAGCAATGTCCAAAATGTGACGATGATTGCTCTTTGCAACCTTATTTTGCTATGACATATGGGTGTAGGAGGTGTGATGCATAATCCCATGAGATTTATAGAACACATTCAACCTGTTAGTATAGAACTCAAAAGCATTGTCAGAGCGCACAATCTTAAACATCTTAGAATACTGGGTCTTTATTTGTATAACAAAATCCTCAATAATTCCACCAAAATCAGACTTATTCTTAAGCAAAACTAATTATGATAGCCTAGAAAAATCATCCACCACAACCAAGTAGAAACGATGACCTAGTTTATTAGGGGTTCGACTCAGACCCCACACATTCATATGTAATAAATTAAAACAAGTTGCAGAACTAAAATTGGAACTGGTTGGATAAGAAGAGCAATGATGTTTTCCAAGCTGGCAAGCATTGTAGAATAACTCGGTGGCTGGAGAGATATCTGGTATGATACATCTGAGCTTGTCCAGTGCAGGGTGACCAAGTCGTTGGTGCTACTGTAGAGCTGTACTAGCACTAAAGGCCACTGCCTCCTGACACAAAGTAGCAAATGGCATCTGGACTAGGTGATACACACCCACTTCCTTACGTCTGCCTCTAATTGCCCTCTCGGTAAGCTTGTCTTGAAATGTGCATTGGACATCATAAAAAATGGCATGACATTTCAGATCCTTAGTAATCCTATTAACAGATAAACGACTAATAGGAAAGTCAGGAACAAATAGAACATATGGTAATCTCAAATTGGGGGTGACCACCACCTCCCCTTTCCCATTAATCCTAGAATGTCGGCTATCTGTCACTTGCACAGTCCTACCAGGGGCGACAGACTAAATTCTTTGGAAGTAGGAAGAGTCACCACTAAGTGCCTTGACACACCTGAGTCAACCAGCCATGTGCCATCACTAGACTTGTGCTGCAAACTCCAGGCAAGATCTTATACCTGAGGAAGATGCAAGGTAGCAATATTAAAAGAAGATGCTCCAGGCTCCTCAGTAAGTTGTGCAAGACGTTGAACAACTACATCGTACTCTGCACATGTGACCATATCTAATTGCTCCTCAGAAGTAGTAGCCTGATTGGCCATAGGGGGTTGTCAATGCTTGGCAAATGAGGTAGGCTCTACATGACCAACCTTGCAATAGAAGGTGTAAGTGGTTTGGGGTTGGCCTTTTTGCCCCTACCATGCCCTCTACCACATGTAGAGAGGATACACCATGTCCACCAATAGTAGCAAGTGTGGTAGTCTATCCAGTCATATCAGTAGGTGTCCTAACAACAATCCTACTCAGCCTGCTATAAGTCTCCTCTAGGGAGGGAAGCTCAGACAATGCCAAAATATGTGAACGAGCACCTTCATACTCAGGACTAAGGACATCAAGGAACTGCAAAACAACATACTCTCTGCGATACCCCTTCTGAGTAGAGCAGGTACATACATGCCTACAAGCATTATACTTCTCAAGATGACCCTTTAGAGAAGTATAGTACTGAGAAATAGACTACCAATATCATGGTGTATCTAGAACAACTTGCTATAATTCTTCTTAGGGAATACATGTCATGAAGAATGTCCCACATCTCTTTAGTAGTCTTGTAATGCGTGATATCATTGCCAATCTGAGATATGCACTATTGCATTATCCTTCTTCCATGTAGCATACCTTACCAGTTTGTTGGTGGGCTCGAACTTTAAAAAAAAATGTTCCTTATCATGACCTCCCATGGTCATAAAGAACGTTTGAGACTATCTCGCATAGTTGGTCTCATCTAGTTTGGTAATTGGGGTGAAGAATCGGTTCTTGTAGTTCCCTGCATCACTGGGAATGTTACCTTTGAATCTCTGGGTGAAGCCATTGTGCCTCATAGGGACCAAGCAACCACAAGAAGAGATTTGAAATTATATTTTTAGATATGAAATAACTTCATTGGAGAAATGGTGATCTTCCAATCATTAAATCTAAAACAACAGAGTCCTGAAAAGCAAGAGGATCGCCAATGCCCCTTGGATCAGGCGTAGGCGTGCACTAGGGCATGAGGGAGCCCCCTAATGGCATTGCCCATGGTTCCTAGAACTCTTTCTTGCCAGCATGAGGAAGAACCACCGTCAGTGACATTGATGGTTGATGGTGTAGTGGCCTGGGTGGTTGGCAACGACCCTGGGTGGTTACTGCTACCGGCACTGAGGTTGCTGTTGGCTCATGGCTGGTGACGACCTTGGTGGTCGGCGGCGGTGCCTCTAGTGGCTGCTACTGGTGTTGAGAATGAGAGAGAGAGAGGCGAGGTGAGGTGGTTAGGGTTTGGAGGCCTTGTGAGAGTGAGATACTAGAACATAGATCTAGGATCATTGCTCTGATACCAAGTAAGAGAAAATGAGCAATCTTACTAAATAACGAAACCCTATACCTCTTTATATAAAAACATGTGTGGTAAATAATAGTAGATGTCCAAAATAAAATAAGAAATAATAAAATACTACAACAGTTTACTTGTCTTTTTTTTGAAATGTTTATTCGTTTATAGGGTCATACATGTAATCAAAAGTCCTAGATGCCTACTACACTAATTAGAAATAATGAAGGGATGCCAACAAAGTTTTTGATATCTTCCTTTAAAAATAGATAAACACAAAAATGAAGAGGAAGAGGTTCCCCATCTGTCATGAGTTGGGGACTCCCCAAGTTCCCATGTGACTACTTGGTATTATAGGATGGCTACAACACATGAAAAAGGAAGTGAGAGGGATTGGAGGACAAAGGGGGAGGAAGTGAGAGAGAGAGAAGGGCTGGTGCCAGTGTAAAAGGGCGACAAAGAACGAAACTGAGAGAGAAAGGGGAAGACCGAGAAGGAGGAGAGGTGAAAAAGAAGAAAAGGCTGCCACAGGTAGAAGCTATTTGCTTCTTGGCCTTTACTTCATTTTCTTTTTCATAAAATCAACAGATTGAGTTTGCATTTAGTGTCTCCTGGTATTCTTTTGACACCAACTTTAACTATCCTTTTTTTCTTTCAAACAAAAAAGAAAACCTTTAAGTCCTCTTTTGAGCCCTCGAGGACATCAATTTCTGAGTCATATATGATTTGTTTTCTTTGATATGGAGATTCAGTAGTCCATCTTATTATTTTTCCCCCTTGTCCTATCTTATGATTTCTGCACCTAGAGAAGCTTCAATGGGATTTGATTCTAATCTTTTATGATCTTTGGGTCTCCCTCTTCTTTGCAAACATTTCTGATTTTTTCTGAGATAGGAGTTTCTTGGCCCTTGGGTTCTATTTGTTCATATTTCCAATTTACGCATATATCTGATTATAAAGTCTTGGGATAAGAAACCGTTTGTGTTAAATAGTCTATTTATGATGTCTTTTTATTTTTTCATATTTGTTAGGGTGTTTGTATTGTTTTTCCGTGGTGCCTCTCTGTATAAAAGCATGTAGGGCCTCCAATAATAATCAAGTCATTTCAGTCCTAACATGATATCAAAGTAACGGTTCTAGATTGGTGCTTGGTACCACCACCAAAAATCCTGGCCTCCCAAACACTCCACCGAAACCCCTCCCCTTCTCTTTCTTTGCTCGTTGATGGCGCTACGTGCTTGCCATTGCCATTGCCTGGCCTCCTCGCTACAACAACCTTTCGCTGGCAACATGAAGACCCCTGTAGCACTGCCCTAGTGTTGTTGGAGCTGTTGTAGGCTGTGTGGCTCTTGCTGTAGGGTTAGATCCCATCGTCGTCGCCGCCGTCGTTGCTTCACCTTAGCGAGCGCCCAGCGCCACCTCTAGCTGGCGTAGGTCCTCCTTAGCGTCGCCCTAGCCGATGCAAACCCCCAACATTGCCTTCAGAACGCAGCTCTTCAGTGCTGCCCTTAACCGATGCTGCCTCCTCCCCAAGTTGATGAATTGCAGGGGGTTACTGATTTGACCCTTGTGGGGTTGTTTGTTCGAGGATGTGATTTCAAATATATGAAGGCCTGATTATCTCTTCCATGTTTCGGTGATTGAACCTACCAATTGAGTCTTTATGGAAAACTAAAAGATTGATCTTAGTGACCTGGTGGGGCAAGTGACTACCACGGGCATACATTCTGGTATGCAAGGGACTTTGATCAAGTTGGATGACAACTTTATGTTATGGTTGACTTCCTTTGCTTAATTTGTAGGTTCATATTGGAAGAGATATTTATTGATTACGAATGTACCTGCTGTGAAGTCTACAGATTGGGAGGTGGACAACGATTGGGTTGCCACTTGCATGCTAAATAGCATGAAGGAGAATATAGCCAAGTAGGTCATGTTGTATTCCTCAGCAAAGAAGATGTGAGAGGTTTTGCACGAGATACATTCCCTTGAGAGTAATATTGGATGCTTGTATTGGGTTTTGGAGGATCTGCATACCTTAAAAAAGGGAACTGTCACTGGCTGATTTTTATGGTTCCATGAAGAATCTCTGAGATGAACAAGATCTTCTCCAACCCGTATCTTCTAATGTGGCTGTTATGACTAAGCTACTTAAGGCTATACGATCTACTCAGATGCTTGCTGTACTTGGGCCTGAGTATAAGGTTGTCAAGGATCATGTTATGACACTAGACTACCTTAGTGCAGATCTATGCTAGGTTATCGTGCCTGGAGACTACTGAGCCTGTTCCGCCTGTATAGTCTTTTTCCATGGTCTCTTTTGGTCGTGGTAGAGGTAGTTCAGGTGGCAGGGGGAGATGATGTGGGGTCAAAGGAGGTGGCCATGGATGAGGATGTTCATGATTGTTTTGTGAGCACTGTCACAAGACTAATCACACCGTTGATCGATGTTGGTTTAAGCATGGCTATCTTTTAAGCCATTAGGTGAATCAGGTGCTTACAATATTTCTGATAGTTAGGGAGTAGAGGATGATCAATAAAGCTCACATGTTATGATTTCTAGAGAGGAGTATGAGAGGTTGGTGGCATTTCACTTTGCTTCACCTGCTACTGGGGCTTCTATTAGTAAGTCGACAGGTACTGCTTTTGTTTGTGGGGCTCGTGCTCCACTTGGTTGGTAGATTCATGTACTTCTTATATTATGAGAGATAATACATTGTTTTCTTCTCTTAGATCTCTTGATAATCCTTTACATATCAGAGTAGCAGATGGTGCCCTGGCACCTATGACTGGTCTTCGTGGTGTTTCTCTCTCTCCATTTACAGTTATCTGATGTTATGTATGCTCCTAAATTCGTATTGAATTTTATGTCAATTAGTCGGATTACAAGAGCATTGAAATGTTGGGTAGTTTTCCATGATTCGTGCTTTGCCACCTTCACCTGACTTCTGATCATGTTGTTATTGCTGGTGCTACATCCTCTTCAGTGGCACCTTCGTTGAGGTCATCCTAATATTCCTGCTCTCCGTCGTCTATTTTTTGACTTATGGTTTCTTTTCAGTGTGAGGCTTCCCAACTAAGCAAGCATCATAGAATTCCCTTTCCTAGTTCTAATTAAAAATCTGAGTCTTCGTTTGCTTTAGTCCATGCTAATTTATGGGGCCCATGTCAGGTCAAGAGTATCAGGGGTTTTCGTTATTTTCTTGTTCTTATTGATGACTGTACCGGAGTATCTTGGGTATTTATGCTGAAGGAAAGATCTGAAATCCCTAATGTAATAAAGAAGCTTGTTGTTGAAATAAAGACTTAGTTTTCTCACACCATATGTATGTTCAGGACAAATAATGGTTGAGTTTGTTAATGATGAGTTGCCTCATTTCTTTGCTTCTCTTAGGATTATTCATCATATTTCTTGTGTTCATATGCATGTTCCTTCTCAGTATTGGTCTGATGCAATTCTTATTAATGTTTTTTTGATAAACAGGGTTCCCTCCTGTGTTCTGGATGGGGAAAGTTCCTATTGTTTATTTCCAGACTGTGAGCTTTTTTCTTTACTGCCTAAAGTATTTGGATGTGTCTGTTTTGTTCATTGCTTTAAGGTGGATAAGCTTGCTCTACGGTTGGTTCGTTGTATTTTTTTGGGGTATGCTAGGACCAAAAAGGGTACAAGTGCTATGATTCCAAGGCACATCAGTTTTACATCAGTGCGGATGTTATGTCTTTTGAGGATATTGCCTACTTTACTCCTATTGGCAACTCCTCTCCTACCATTAGTGTGCCTTTACCTGTCCCCTCTGCTCTGCCATCACAACCTTCTGAGCCTACCCATGATACTATTTCTGATGTACCATTTTTTTATCCTCGTACTTATTAGTGCAAGACTATTGATCCTCCACTTGAGGAACCTCTGACGACCATTTTTGCTTAGTTTCTTGTTGATGCTGCAGAGTCTACTGGAGGTCCCTCTTAGCCTCCCACTGAGGTACCAAAGGTAACATAGTTGGATATTCTTGTTGCTCACAGGAAGGGCTAATGTTCTTGTGCTAAGTATTCTATTTCCAACTTTATCACTTGATCATTTGCCTATTCCAGGAAAGCACTTATCTTATGCTGTGAACACTCTATACTAGAAATTCATATAGAGGCCTTTCAGGACCCATCTTAGACCCTAGCTATGGAGGAGGAAATGACAGCTCTTTAGTCTCGCCATGCTTAGGAGCTTGTTGACCTACCCCTAGGTGCGATCGTTTTGGGGTTTGTGATTTAAATGCCATCAGCAAGGCATTTTTTTGGAAAAGCCCATGCTGACACGTTAAAGTTGTCGAAATGCTGGGATATCGTCGGCATGTCGTCAGCATGGTCGACATGCCCGCGAAATCGATGGTCATGCCGATGCTGCTGCTGGTTTTTTTGACTACTTTTATCATTTTTGTCGGTATGCCGTCGACATTTCCACTGTGTGCCCTCTACATGCTCATCGGCATGCCCATAAAAAAATAGGCATTTCCACGGCGTGCCCTCGGTATGCCCACGAAATGTACACTTAGAATTTCATCGGCACAGCGTCGAAATCGGCATTTCGAATCTTGGTGGGGTGTAAGTGGGTGTTTACCTTGAAATGTCGTCCAGATGGATCTGTTGAGCAGTATAAGGCAAGCTTAGCAGCCAAAGGCTATACATAGACCCTCGGTGTTGATTATTTTGAGACATTCTCCCCTTGTGGTATGCCTTAATTCAGTTAGGATGCTTCTCTCTTTGGCTGTCAACAGTGGATGGCCTGTTTTCCATCTTGACATTAAGAATGCTTTTTTTTTATGGTGATTTGCATTAGGAGGTGTATATGTAGCATGCTCCAGGCTTTAGTACTTAGGGGGAGTGTTAAAAAGTTTGTAGGCTGAAGAAAGCAATTTATGGGTTGAAACAAAATTCACATGCTTGGTTTGAGAGATTCAGTGGGGTGGTTTAGGAGTATGATTTCCAGAGATCCACTGCCGATCATTTCATCTTTACTATGCATGGTGAGAATGAGTCATTTATTTTTATTATCTATGTGGATGATATTTTGCCGACAGGAAGTGACAAAGAAGCTATACAGAATGCCAAAGCTATTCTTCATTCCCAGTTTGTTACTAAGGATTTGGGATTTATTAGCTATTTTCGAGGCATTGGGTACAACATGTTGATGGTAGGCCTGTTTTGTCCCAGAGGAAGTATCTGGTTGACATGTTTAAGGATGCAGGGATGCTTAGTTATAAGCTTACATCAGTTCTTATGGATCTTTCTCTACCATTGGCTGATTCAGATAATCCACCTTTATCTGATGTAACCAAGTAATGTGCTATGGTTGGGTAGCTACTCTACTTGACTGTGACATGACTTGATATTGCCTTTTCTATAGGCCGTTTGAGCCAGTTTATGCAATCTCTCAAAGAGATACATTGGGATGGAGTTTGCCAGGTTTTGAGATGCTTGAAGAGGGAACGTGGGAAAGGCCTATCCATTCAGAAGCGTGGACATCTTGATATATGAGGATATTCTAATGTAGATTATGCTGGGACACATGAAGATAAATGCTCCACCATTGGATATTGTATTTATGTTGGTGGAAACCTTGTTACTTGGCGTAGCAAGAAGCAAAATGTCGTCTCACGGTCGTCTGTAGAGGTTGAATATAGGGCAATGGCACATATCACTTATGAGCTATTACGGGTGTGTTGTATTATGCAAGACTTTGGTATTATTGTGCCTGGTTCTATGGCTATGTATTACGATAATAAAGCTGCCACCTTCATTATTAACAATCCTGTATTTCATGAAATGACTAAACATATTCAAGTGGATTGCCACTTCATAAGAGATGCTACATTGGAGGGGAAGATCTCGACACCGTACAATACCATAGAGGAGCATATTGTAGATATTTTCATCAAAGTGCTCTCCAAGACACATATGAAATTTTTGTGTTTTAAGTTAAGCATGTTAGATGTCTATGCTTTAACTTGAGGGGGAGTGTTGAGTGTTAAATAGTCTATTTGTAATGTTTTTTTATTTTTTCATATTTGTAGGGATCAAGGTTTTAAAAAACGCGAGGCGGTTTGCCTTCATCGAGGCGAGGCGTAAGCTTCAGGATTTGCATAAAAAATAAAAAATGATATGATATATAGTTGTTAAGTGCTAATAAGGAAACAATAATGTAAATAATATACTTTTATAACATTTTTTTCTCTATCATAAGTTATAACCCCCCAAAATAAATTACAAAATGGTTTATGTAAGCACCATATAGCGTATAACCCCTCCAACCCCTCTCTCAAGCTAGAATCAAGTCTACTTGTCACATGGTATTTGACAGCATGATCCAAGATGCATTAGAGAAGGTTGAAGTCCAAATGAGATATTAGTGGAGGTTTCCCCAAGGTCACCTAGTCACCATGATACATATAGAGTTTGAAAATATTGAACATTGGCGAGAAACTGGAACTTTTGGAAGGAGATATAGCAAATAGGCATTCCGCCTGATGTGCTTGATGACTTATAATAGACTCAAAACTTGTCCCCAAATTTTGGTGGACATTTGTAGGAAACCTCGCTCTTTTGAAATAGACCGTCATAAGGCCCCTGTTTGGAAACTCAAATTCTTATTGATGTAGGCTGGCTTGGATTTGGTATTTAGGGAGACATAACTTGGCTTGGATTTGATATTTAGGGTCATGGCTTGTAGTTTGGCATGAATTTCTTGGTGGACCTGGGTAAAATATTCAACTTGGTCCTCAGTTGCTGCACTTGTTTTACTATGATGGATGGTAGATATTTTGTTAAGGATTTGCAAAATGGGGAACCTATACATGTGTTCGAAAGGAAATTTTCTAGTTGAACAGTTGGTGGAACTGTTTTATGCAAACTCTTCTAGTAGTAGAACTAAATCCCATTGTGTCAATTTTTCCCTTGCAAGACAGTGCAAGACAGTCAATTTGATAAATTCTGTCTTGTTAAATTCTCTCCAAGGAAAACATAACCTGTGAATATTAGTACCCTGACATAAAGTCCTACCTCAGAAGAGATTTCTGCAATAAAAAAAGTTCTGGAGATGAAGAAGATCCTTAGTAATAGCCTAAGGCAGCGCCTCAACACTACCTCACCGCCTTGCACCGCCTCGACTAAGTGAGGCGCATGCCTCATGCTTGCATACCAAGGCTATCGCCTCGAGGCTATTTTGGGCTGCCTCGCCTCAAGGCTTACGCCTCGATTGCCTCGAGGTGCATTTTTTTAAATCATGGTAGGGATGCCTTACTATTTTTCCATAGTGACTTTCTATATAAAGGAATGTAGGGCCTCCAATAATAACCAAGTCATTTCAGTCCTAACGGAACCCTTCATTTATGTGTCCTAAAGCATATGTGGTGAATTGGATAAAATTTCAGGTCAACCTAAATGCATAGGATCAGGTTTTGAATTGTCTTAGGCATTAAGGATGTTGGTGTTTAAGTGGAAAAAAGTAAAAGAAAAATATAACCTAAATGTAAAGGATCAGGTTTTGAATTGTCTTAGGCATTAAGGATTTTGGTGTTTAAGTGGAAAAAGGTAAAAGAAAAATATATAAAACTGTGGATAATAGTGCTCCTTCATGATCTGGAAGGTACTGTTCATGATATCAACACTATAGACTTGGAAAATTTTCTGGGTGATATGTATTTGGTTAGTGTGGTAATCAATTAGATTTTGGGTTGGGAATGAGACCCAAAACCTTAGATTGGGAAGTACGAGGAATCCTATTCTGTCTAGATTGGTGGTTAGGTAACGCGTCAGGTATAGATCTAACTAGAATTTTCATATAAAATATCAAAAGTAATGTCGGGTTGATTGTATTAGAGACCAATAATGTTTTCAATTCTGTTGGTGGCATATCAGCTATATTTTGTCTATGGCTATAGGTAAATTCAGAACTTATGGGGAGATGTTTGACCTAATCTTGAATCAGAAGAGTCTTACACCATTAAGCTAGATTAAACACTTATGAGCAGCCTTTTGGAATAAAAGAATCAAAGGTAGATTGGAGGATGGAGGAGCAATCCTTTCACGGGGTTATTGCCTTACCTCTCCACAGAGGCAATGGTGATAAGAAAGGTTGGAAGGTGGTGTGAAGCAGGAGGACAAGGCCTCAGTGATCCTTGAAGCCCAAAGTGGTGTGTTATTGATGCCTTGCTCATGGTCATTTAGCGAAGAATTATGCCACTAACTTGGTTGGCTGGGCTTGTTGAGCAAGGGTCATAAGGCCAATTGCTATGCCAAGAGGGGCTAGATTTGCTCCTTGGCCGTGAAGATCCATGTCGTGTCATTTGTCAAAGATAGAGCTTCAAACATCTTTGGTTGGCAGGCAGAGGTCCTTCACCTCCATTTCACCCTTGTGCCGACTATCTCTTCCAAGTTCTTGTAGTGCGATGAGGTTGTTGGGCTTGTGGTTTGTTGAATCTCAAAAAGATGCATTAACCTTCAAATGAAACCTTAGCCATCTTTTATATAAAAGGGAGATGGGCAAATTATATAAGTACCCCCTAGTGATAAAAGAATTACAAATACCCCCTTACAACTCAACACTCCCTTTCAAGTTGTGGCATATATGTCAATGAGGCCCAACTTGTTGCTTATAAAATCATGGCGCTTCTTCTTTAGAGGCTTGGTGAGAATGTCAGCAATTTGTAGCTCAGAAGATATATAAGGGGCAGTTATATATCTATAAACAAAGGATATCATAGGAACAGGGGTATCAACTGTCACCCTAAATCTCGTAGGAAACCAACCATCCACATGAGCTCATACGCAGCCTGAGCCATGGACCAGTATTCTGCCTCAGCACTAGAACAGGCAAACCATACTCTGTTTCTTGCTCCTTCACGAAACAAGATTTCCTCCTAAATAGATAGCAAAACTTGATGTAGATGATCTGTCCTCAATTGACCTTGCATAAGTTGCATCTGAATATGCCACAAGATCAAGAGAGCAACTTGTACTATAGTATAAACCTTGCCTTGGGGAGCCTTTCAGGTATCTCAAGATGAGACACACATTATGCTAATGACTGTATCTGGGACTCTACATAAATTGACTGGCGCGACTGACTGCAAAACTGATGTCAGCTTGTGTAATAGTTAGGTATAACAAACGGCCGATTGTATTGTGGTACTTGGTAACGTCCTTAAACAAAGGATCTGTCTCATCAGAGTTATGACCAACAGGTGCCTCTACTGGTATCACAGATGGTTTGGACCCAAGAAGTTTAGCCTCCTCTAGGATTTGTAAAGTATACTGTTTCTGTGATAAGGATAAATCGGCCCTTGACGAACAATCTTTATCCTCAGAAAATAGCGAAGATGACCTAAATCTTTGGTGACAAAAGTAAACTGAAGAAAGGCTTTCGTTTCTACTATCTTATCAATATCATCACCAATCAAGATCATATCAACATAAACGGCCAAGATAACCACTTTCCATGTCCCATCATGCTCGGTCCTCCTAACAAATATAGAATGGTCAGTGGTAGGCCTTTGGAATCCCACCTTCTTGATCTCTAGATTGAGCTTCTCGAACTAGGCTTGTGGGCTCTGCTTTAGGCTATAAATAGCCTTCCGTAAGCGACAAACCAACTCCCCCTGATTGTCATAACCTGGTAGTTGTCTCATATATACCTCTTCAGCCAAATCACCATATAAGAATGCATTTTTTATATCAAGTTGATGCAAAGGCCACTTCTTAACCACAACAACAGACAAGATAATCCTAATGGAGGTAATACGTGTAACAGGTGAAAAGGTCTTAATGTAATCCAGCCCATATGTCTAGGTAAATCCTTTAGCAACAAGTGTGGCCTTATATCTCTTCACTGTCCTATTAGATCTGTATTTGATAGTGTACACCCATCTGCAACCAACAATCGTGGCATCCTGTGGACATGGAACATGATCCCATGTTTTCCTGGTCTGTAGAGCATGCATCTCCTCGTCCATAGCTACCTTCCACCTCGGATCGTGGAGGGGGCCTGAACAAAATCTCTGGGAACAATTGCAGTGGTAATGCAGATGCAAACTGTTTGTCCTCTTGAAGATGGGAAACTATAGTGTAACAGGAAATATAATGGAGTATGGTGTCAGGCCTCCTTTGCACAATCTCCTCTCTATCTGACTTACCCCCATTGGAGGGGACAATAAGCTGGGTGGGCTCCTCACCAGCAAAGTCATCTAATGGTGATCTCCTCTGATACACCTATCTCCTATATGGTAGCCTCTATGGATGACCCTTCTTCTGAGAAGTAAGGAATTTTCTTAAAGAAGGTCACATCCGCAGTGACAACATATCTCTTGTGAACTGGATCATGACACCTGTAACCTTTTTGGGTCCTAGAGTACCCAAGAAAAACACATTTCGTGGCACAAGGGACAAAGTTATTCTGAATACTATAATTCTGAACAAAGCAGATGCAACTAAAAACTTGTAGAGGTAGTGGAAATATCCTCTTACACTCAGGATGTATAACCTGGTATGGTATCTGACCATGAAGCGCAGAAGAAGGCAATCAATTGATTAGGTAGGGTGTTGACAGTATGGCATCTCCACAAAAATGCTTAGGTACCTTCATTTGAGACATCAAGGTCTTGGCAATATCAAGCAATGTCGCAACTTGCGCTCTGCAACCCCATTCTATTGGGAAGTGTGAGCGCCCGATGTTTGGTGTATGATCTCCCTGGAACGGAAGCCTCCTATAAATTACTGTGCATAAATTGTACTGCATTATCACTATGAAAGACCTGAACTGTAGTATTGTACTGTGTTTGCACCTCAGACAGAAAATGTTGAACAATGGTAGGAAGCTCACTGCGAGCCTTCATCATCTGTGTCCACCAATAGAGACAACTCTAGACGGTCCCCTATATATCACAATGTACTAGCGAAAATGGCACTAAACTGAAGCCAACATTTCTCTTGCGGTGGCTACTCCTGTGATGCTTCTTTAATTGACAATCTTCATAATCAAGAGCCAAGGACTTAAGTAACTCTGGATACATTTAACGCATCTTCTTCATGGAGGGAAGCCCAAGTCTATGATGCCAGAGCAAGGGATCACGAGAGTTTGACATAGCCCCAGCAAACAATGTAGGTGTGCTTAAGTAATATAGTCCACTTCTCTCTATTCCATTGCCAATTATCTCTCCCTTGGTTCGATCTTGGAAGTAACAGTGTTTCTCATAAAAAAAACACGTCACCCAAGATCTTTCCAAATTCTACTCAGATAGAAGATTCATGGGAAACTCAGGAGCATAATATACCTGCTCTATCTTCCATCCTGGATGTAGCATCTACACACCCAACTGCTGTAACAAGAGAGGTTGCTCCATTAGCCATAAGTACATCGCAGATTTCTTGTGGAGCCACAGGGTTCTGCAACTGATTCCCTGTCTCCAGTAAGATGGATAGAGGCTCCAGAGTCAATCACCTATGCACTCCTGGACCTCTTTTTCTTCATCTTAACTTCTTGGGTTGCGCACGCTAACCTAATAGAAACAGAAATTGATTTTCTAGAATCAACTTTCTCCAACATGGGTGAGAGAAGACTCATCGCCATCGACAATTATCCTGAGAGAAGGCTTACCACACAAAGAAGACAATGAATAAGCCAAAATAGGGGGCCACCGGTAGTAGCAACCCCTGCCGTCGGTGACCATGGGCATACCAGCCATCGGCAACACCTACAACAACCCCAGTCGGCATCGCCACCGATGGCGGGCTGCCCAGCGGTGACGCTGCCAACGTCGACAGATTGTCGAGCAGGGCTGCTGTTGCTTCCTGGTGGTCGCCACCATCGCTGGTGGTGGTGGTGGCGACGTTGATGCCCTTCATCGGATCACCTTCCACGTTGGTGATCCAAACGTGATTTTTTTTTTTGAAAAGTAAAAGGGTGGTTATCCAAATGATAACCACCCACATTCAATTCATTCTATCAAAAAAAGTTACACCAGAAATTACAGATTAGCTCTCCAGAACTTCACCTGGGACTGAATGGAGTAGAAAAATTTTTTAACATAGGGTCTTTCACCCCTGAAAATCACCCCATTCCTACCCAGCCACACACCCCATAAGATAGCCAGAACCTTAGCTCGATCCCTCTTGGATCTAAATGAGTTTAGCCCGTCACTTGCATTTCCCTTGCGAAAAGAAAACAAGAAGCTAAGCACATCCCAATGGACAATCTAGTTTATCCTCAACTTCTGCCATACTTGCACTACAAATGGACACTGGAAGAAGAGGTGCTGAATGTCCTCCTCTGCTCCATCACGAAGGGAACAACTCACATCATCCATCTGGGCCCATCTCGATCTCCACTTTTTCGTCATGATCCTCTCCCTCAACAGCCATGCGAAAATTTTCACCTTCAGTAGACATTCCGCCTCCCAGAGGAGTCTATAGTCCCTCATGAGCTCAATGTTCGAGCTGGCCATGCTACAACTCGCTCTACGAAAAACATCCGCCACCGAGAAGTCTCCTTCTTCTTAGGAAAAGGAGTCCTCCCCCTCCTTTGGTTCCCATCCTTCCAACTCCTATAACATCTGGAACTTTGCACACCTCTGATCCGAGAGGCCTTCCCGAAAGGTCGGACACCAGGCCCCAGTCCAACAGTCCCCCACCAAAGCTGATCGATCCACCACTCCCCTAAAGAGCTGGGGGTACCGGGCACTGAGAGGTGACCCGACACCCTGCTAGTCATCCAACCAGAACCTGAAAATGTCACCCTCTCCCAGCGTGGGGGAGAAGAACGTCCGCACCTTCTTCGCCACCTTTGCCAGGCCTCTTAGAAAGAAAGAGGCCCTGAAAGGAGACTCTAAGGGTCTCCACGATGCAAACGACTCGTAACAGCACCTCATGGTATCACCAAACAAACCTTTTTCACAGCCCCTAAGTCTGGCAATCCACTTAGTAAGCAGGCTAATATTCACCTTGCCCACTTCCCTGATCCCCAGGCCCCCCTCCTTCACCGGCCTGCACTCCTCCCAGGCCACTAGCCTCACCCCTCTCCTTGCCGCCCCCTGTTGGACCAGAAGAAGTTTCTCATCAACTTAGAGATCTTCTCAATCTGTCTCGGCATCCTAAAAACGGAGAGAAAATACGAAGGTATAAATGCCAAGTCCACTTTCATGAGCACCAGTCTCCCTCCTCTAGACAAAAGTCTAGATGACAACCCTACCAGCTTACCTTCCATCCTCTCCAGCAAAGGGAGCCAATCCTGCAATCTAAGCCTCCTATCTGACAACGGGAGGCTTAGATATGCCAGTGGTAACGATCCAATCTCTGTCCCAAGCACACTCCCCACCACTTTCGTCTCCTTAGCCATCATGTTCATCGGAGCAATCATGTTCATGGTGATCCAAACATGATGCGGTGGATTTTTTCTGTGGAGTATCGGAGAAAGACCTGAACTGTAGTACTATACTGTGTTTGCACCTTAGACAGAAAATGTTGAACAATGGTAGGAAGCTCACTGCGAGCCTTCATCATCTGTGTCCACCAATAGAGACAACTCTAGACGGTCCCCTATATATCACAATGTACTAGCGAAAATGGCACTAAACTGAAGCCAACATCTCTCTTGCGGTGGCTACTCCTGTGATGCTTCTTTAATTGACAATCTTCACAATCAAGAGCCAAGGACTTAAGTAACTCTGGATACATTTAACGCATCTTCTTCATGGAGGGAAGCCCAAGTCTATGATGCCAGAGCAAGGGATCACGAGAGTTTGACATAGCCCCAGCAAACAATGTAGGTGTGCTTAAGTAATATAGTCCACTTCTCTCTATTCCATTGCCAATTATCTCTCCCTTGGTTTGATCTTGGAAGTAACAGTGTTTCTCATAAAAAAAAACACGTCACCCAAGATCTTTGCAAATTCTACTCAGATAGAAGATTCATGGGAAACTCAGGAGCATAATATACCTGCTCTGCTCTATCTTCCATCCTGGATGTAGCATCTACACACCCAACTGCTGTAACGAGAGGTTGCTCCATTAGCCATAAGTACATCGCGGATTCCTTATGGAGCCACAGGGTTCTGCAACTGATTCCCTGTCTCCAGTAAGATGGATAGAGGCTCCAGAGTCAATCACCTATGCACTCCTAGACCTCTTTTTCTTCATCTTAACTTCTTGGGTTGCGCACGTTAACCTAATAGAAACAGAAATTGATTTTCTAGAATCAACTTTCTCCAACATGGGTGAGAGAAGACTCATCGCCATCGACAATTATCCTGAGAGAAGGCTTACCACACAAAGAAGACCATGAATAAGCCAAAATAGGGGGCCACCGGTAGTAGCAACCCCTGCCGTCGGTGACCATGGGCATACCAGCCATCGGCAACACCTACAACAACCCCAGTCGGCATCGCCACCGATGGCGGGCTGCCCAGCGGTGACGCTGCCAACGTCGACAGATTGTCGAGCAGGGCTGCTGTTGCTTCCTAGTGGTCGCCACCATCGCTGGTGGTGGTGGTGGCGACGTTGATGCCCTTCATCGGATCACCTTCCACGTTGGTGATCCAAACGTGATTTTTTTTTTTTGAAAAGTAAAAGGGTGGTTATCCAAATGATAACCACCCACATTCAATTCATTCTATCAAAAAATGTTACACCAGAAATTACAGATTAGCTCTCCAGAACTTCACCTGGGACTGAATGGAGTAGAAAAATTTTTTAACATAGGGTCTTTCACCCCTGAAAATCACCCCATTCCTACCCAGCCACACACCCCATAAGATAGCCAGAACCTTAGCTCGATCCCTCTTGGATCTAAATGAGTTTAGCCCGTCACTTGCATTTCCCTTGCGAAAAGAAAACAAGAAGCTAAGCACATCCCGATGGACAATCTAGTCTATCCTCAACTTTTGCCACACTTGCACTACAAACGGACACTGGAAGAAGAGGTGCTGAATGTCCTCCTCTGCTCCATCACGAAGGGAACAACTCACATCATCCATCTGGGCCCATCTCGATCTCCACTTTTTCGTCATGATCCTCTCCCTCCTCAACAGCCATGCGAAAATTTTCACCTTCAGTAGACATTCCGCCTCCCAGAGGAGTCTATAGTCCCTCATGAGCTCAATGTTCGAGCTGGCCATGCTACAACTCGCTCTACGAAAAACATCCGCCACCGAGAAGTCTCCTTCTTCTTAGGAAAAGGAGTCCTCCCCCTCCTTTGGTTCCTATCCTTCCAACTCCTATAACATCTGGAACTTTGCACACCTCTGATCCGAGAGGCCTTCCCGAAAGGTTGGACACTAGGCCCCAGTCCAACAGTCCCCCACCAAAGCTGATCGATCCACCACTCCCTTAAAGAGCTGGGGGTACCGGGCACTGAGAGGTGACCCGACACCCTGCTAGTCATCCAACCAGAACCTGAAAATGTCACCCTCTCCCAGCGTGGGGGAGAAGAACGTCCGCACCACCTTTGCCAGGCCTCTTAGAAAGAAAGAGGCCCTGAAAGGAGACTCTAAGGGTCTCCACGATGCAAACGACTCGTAACAGCACCTCATGGTATCACCAAACAAACCTTTTTCACAGCCCCTAAGTCTGGCAATCCACTTCGTAAGCAGGCTAATATTCACCTTGCCCACTTCCTTGACCCCCAGGCCCCCCTCCTTCACCGACCTGCGCTCCTCCCAGGCCACTAGCCTCACCCCTCTCCTTGCCGCCCCCCTGTTGGACCAGAAGAAGTCTCTCATCAACTTAAAGATCTTCTTCTCAATCTGTCTCGGCATCCTAAAAACGGAGAGAAAATACGAAGGTATAAATGCCAAGTCCACTTTCATGAGCACCAGTCTCCCTCCTCTAGACAAAAGTCTAGATGACAACCCTACCAGCTTACCTTCCATCCTCTCCAGCAAAGGGAGCCAATCCTGCAATCTAAGCCTCCTATCTGACAACGGGAGGCTTAGATATGCCAGTGGTAACGATCCAATCTCTGTCCCAAGCACACTCCCCACCACTTTCGTCTCCTTAGCCATCATGTTCATCGGAGCAATCATGTTCATGGTGATCCAAACATGATGCGGTGGATTTTTTCTGTGGAGTATCGGAGCACTGGTCTAAGACCTCTGCCCTAATACCATGTTGAATCTCAAAAAGATGCATTAACCTTCAAATGAAACCCTTGCCTTCTTTTATACAAAAGAGAACACGGCAAATTATATAAGTACCCCTAGAGATAAAAGAAATTACAAATATCTCCTTATTCCAACTACCCCATTACAACTCAACATAGTTAATTTCAACTTCATACTCTTTCTTCATTTGGATGTTTGAGGTTATCGAGTAGAGGTTTCATTTCTTTTGTGGTGACACCATTGCTCTTCATCACATACCCCTCGGTGGCTCCTTGCTCTTCTCTAGTTTAGGCAATGGCTCCGGATGCTCTTTGCAATCATGGGCAAGGTTTTAAATGCCAATTTTGATGTTGATTTGAGGATTTTGGAAATATCCATGTTGGAGACATGTTAGAAGCATGGTTTTTTTTTTTGAACATAGACTTCTCATTAAAGGAAAGAACCCAATACAAGAGATGTGCCCCAGTGGGGAAGGGAGAGACGGAGGGAACTCACCCACGAAGGGGGGAAATACGCCATAGAACGGGGGAACATAGAAAACAAAAAACTAGATAAGAAATAAAGGAGAAAGAAAAAGAAAGCGTCCCAAGATCAAGAATTGGACGACCTCTCGAAGGAGGGTGACCCCACGCTCGTAGGTACGGTAAGGCACTAACGAGACGAATCTCGAAGAAACGCGCCAACGAGATCAAATAGATTGACCAAAAAGTTGAAATCGAACTTGGCCGTAAAAGCCCGGGATCACACGTGGTCCCTAATCAAAACAAAGCTACACTAAAAAGACAATAAAAAAAGACCTAACTCCACCCACGATGGAAAGAACCACGACAACAACAGATCCAACACAAACCCCGCGACCTCGCAATCTTCCCTGCAGCTGCTGCTGAAGGAGAGCACTGGCAAGGAGCTCACGTAGCTGCGCATCCGGCAATGAGGCGAAAGTCGGCGACGAGGTGATCTCGCTCAGCTGACTGCCGAACCGACCAGCCGGTGGAGATTCGACCACCGCAGCAGTGCTACCAACGTCGAAGCTAAATGGAGGTGACACTCCCCCCACACATGCTCCAACAACAGCAAATGCGAGTGCTGCAGGCATCCTCCCCACCACGATGATGCCGGAGACGAGGGAGACCGGCCACAGCTGACGCAACGAGAAACACAAGCTCCATGTTCTTTGCATGTCGAGATGCACCTTCGATCTAGGTAGGAGCTCGAGGAAGGGAGAGGGGAGGTTTAGAGGTGCTGAGGGGGGGGTGACTCCGATTAGCCTGTTTCGACCGATCGGAGCCCCAAGGCTTTGGGTTTCTTTGGTCACATGTAGGAGGGAGCGAGGGTCGAGAGTGGAAATAGCCAGACAACTCCCCATGTTAGAAGCATGTTGAGGAAATGCTAGAATTTTGACATTGAATTTCAATGACTTCGACATCCTTAACAATAGGCATTTCGGATGTACGTTGTAGGCATGTCAAGGAAATCTTGAAATTCTAACAAAATTATTATACTTGTATTAAATTCATATAATTGTTTTATTAATACTTGATAAGAAATTAAACATTAATCTTATAAAAAAATTTAAGCATTAAATCCTAAGATCTAATGATCTAACTCTATAAAACATATATATCAAGCAATTATAGAATTAGTCAACCTACCATAAGCTCATAGCTCTACGGATGTAATCCTTAAGATCCATAATAGTATCGATCAATTTAGAGATTGTATCTTAAACTTAGCTTTAAAAATAAGTAGATATTATTTAACTTTAGAGAAGCTAAAATACCTTAAAGTTCTAATAAATAGGGAGAGAAAACACTTGTTGCCCTAACAAACATGTAATAGTAGTTATGGATAGAAGTGGGTTACTAAGCTCCCTATGTCAACTTTAAAATATAGAAAGTCCAAGAATTGTACATTTTGCCACCCATTTTGTTGAAATTGTCAACATACTATTGGAATTTGGCAAAATATTGCATGCATTTTGACATGACATGTTGATATGGTCCCACATTAGAAAAAGGCATTTCACCGGCATGCCGTGGGCACATGGGCATTCAGAACATTGATCATGTGGAGCAATCCTACTTGATCCAGTTTCGCCTCAATGCTCCACCATGGGGTGTCGCTGGTGACCATGATGGGGTCTCCAGCGGACTAGCTAACCACCTGTGTTGTGTCTGGTTTTCGCTCTTCTTTCATGCCTTTGGTTGCTAGGATGGAGGAGCATGTCTTCGCTGCTGTTGCTTTACATGACTAGACCTCCTTGGCCGACCTACTCAGGTATCGTGAAGACGACCCTAATGCTTCGACTTTGTACTTCGAGGGCTTCTTGCATTAGGATAGCCTGACCTTTGTCACTGACAATGCATGGGAACGTGGCTTGTCGTTGACTCATTGCAGCTATGTCTTGTTTAGTGAAGTGGGTCCTCTTGTGGTTAGACAATGGGTTTCCCCTGTTGCATATGGAACATCTTTTCAAACGAAGTTTCATTCTAGAAATTTATGCCTTAAGCAAATTTTCATTATTTTATTTTTCTGAGTTTATGCAAAGGAACCTTGATATAGGTTTCCAGTATACCCATGGATATTGGATTCAGAGTTTTTCATCCGATGTGTGACAGATGTGCTACTACAGTGATATTTTCCGTTAGGCTCAACATTACTACACTTTGGAGGGAAGGTTGCGGTTGAAAATTAGAACGAATTATTTTTGCCCTTATCTCTTAAGCATGAATGTGTTATTTACTAAATTATGTTTGTTTCCTTGGGGTGTATATTAACCTGAGAATTATTTTCTTTAGAAGACTAGTCACAGGATTCCATGATTCTTCAGTTTGAACTTTTTCAAGTGCAATGTTTGGAAATTAATCTTCATGTTCAAAACTTGACCAAGTAAAATCAAGGGTAATTTCTATTATTTTATTGAAACCGTAGGAAGGATATGCTATTTTATTTTATTTTTTGATGACGAGAAACCCTCTGAAGAGGTAAACCCCTTAGGGCCTGCCATGCGAAGATGGTGTGCTTTTAATCACACGATACAATGCACCGGATGGCGAACCCCAGCAGGCAACACCGCTGTCTTAGCCCTATGCTATTTTATTTGATGATGTCTTTTGAAATTATATTAATGAAATGCAATATCCGTAAGGCTATATGTGAGGTAGTTGTTGTTAGTACTACTATTACTACTACTGTCCTTTGTAGGGATGGCTACTGGGGGAGGTGCTAAAATGACCCATCATTTCGTTGGTGACTTAAAGTAAGGTGGTGCTAACATCTGTCTACTTGGGACTCACATATGGTACAAAGTACAGATGTAGGTAATCTGAATTCACACTTCAGAGGAAAAAGTTTCTATGAATAAGACCAAATTGACTTTGCACAGCCTAAAATCAACGACCTAAATGTAGACTGCCCATGGTGGGAACTCCACGCATTAGGCCTTGCTACTGTGTAGCAACTGTTGAATTGTGGACTACATTTTACCTTTGTGGATTGAAATGGGGGAGCCTTGTTAGATTGAGATCAAATGCTCTAAACCCCACAGCTAGGCTGTGCTCACCTTAGAGGATCCAAGTCTAAGATATTGCTACCTTTGAAAGGAAGAACAAACTTGCCTCTGATTCAATATTGTTAACTGCAATAGGAACACTCCCTTTTTTGGTGGAGTTACGTTTACGTTAGAGCTTGTGAAAGTGTAGTTTGGTATATTGGCAGAACTATACATATAGTTACATGAGTACAGGAAATAGGAACAATTAATCATCATAGTGAGACCACCCCAAAACTGATCCTTTTGTGGATTAGGTGTTGGAAGGAGGTTGCGTATGTGTGAGCAGCATGGGAGGAGAGAGAAGGAGCTCAGGATGGAATAACCATTGGCTTGACAGCTTCTACGTTCATAAAATGAAGAGGGAAAGAGAGGTTTGGAAGTGAGGAGCAGACGTGTGTAGGATTCAAGTGCACAACACCTTCCTTTAGTTGTAAGTATAGATGTCTTTGCAATGACAATACGCCTTAATCCTCTAGAAGACCTCAATGTTCGAATTGAATGATTTATGCAGATAATGTTGTGAACTTTGTAAGCATTTGAGTAACAATTGCCACCTAAAGTGGCTTTAGTTTACAAAACTCTATGTATTCCCTTTTTCCTGATTTTTTTGTGCGGTAGCTACCAATAATATCCTTTGAGGCCCATGCTTATTCTGTCATCCTCAATCATAAAATCTTCTCTGACAAGAATATAACCTTGCTGCTTACTTCTATCTCGTCTATTGTGCCCTCTTCTCCTACCACCTCCACTTTGCGATCGTTGTAGGTTTCCCTGGCTATTTGCATCCATACTCTCATTTTCTCCAGCGATTTGAGGCGTTCTCTTGTCAAATGGCTAAAACATTCACATCATTGTCCACATAAATTATTCCATTCAAGCATTAAAGTCCTATGGAGGAGGCTTTGGACATGAAGCTTGTCTCGACAGCATCTTCTGGAAAGAAGAATTCTCATGTTAATTTGCACTTGAGGAGGACATGCATATTTCAACAAATAGCATGTGCATGGCTAAGAGGTAAGGGTTAAAATAATTTATTTGGAATATCAACCCCAACTCTTCCATCGGAAGTGTATAATCCTACAAAGCTTCCCCCTGAGTCACATCATCCTATGCCTAAAAAGAAAATAATATTTTGATACCATGTTTGTCATGCTCCAGGTGACAAACTCCGAATCCAACAACATTCATTTGGGAGTATGACAAAAATCGATATCAAGGCTCTTATACAACACTACTGTCAGACCTAGATGTAAGGCTTACACACATTCTTGCACAAGTTCAGGAAAAAATAAAATTGCAAATTTGTTTAGGGTGCAAATTTCCAGAAAAAGGGGGAGAGATTGGTGGCTTGGAACGAGGTTTGTTTGCCGTTTAGGGAGGGGGGGTTGGGAGTTATGGAAGTGGGGAGGATGAATGATAGCCTTCTAACGAAGTGGATTGACAAGTTGCTTGGGGGGGGAGGTCTCTTTGGTAGGAAGGATCTTGCGTTTTTGCTTTGGTAGGCTGGTGAGTTGGGAGCTCTTCACCTCGCCTCCGAGAGGAGCATCTCATTTCTTGAGGGGTTTGTCGCTGGTAGCGCCGAAGGTCTGATCTTTTCACCCCAATGCTAGGTTTAGGCGAGGATTTTAGATTCTAGATAGACGGTTGGATGGGTACTGGGGCGCTGGCGGAGCGTTTCCCTAGGCTTGCAGCATTGGCGGCTGACAGAGGAGCCTCGGTAGCGGATGTGTGGAGTGGCGCGTGGTGCCCGTCTTTTGTGGGCAATCTGTCAGATCAGAGATATAGTGAGATGCAGGTGCTCTTGCAGGATTTCCAGGGTTGGCAGCCCGAAGATGGAATGAACAGATTCGGGTGGGAGGAGGGAGATTTCTCGGTGCGGGATGTGTATAGAAGACTCTGCGGCCCGGCTACAATTGGGAACATCGACTTAGTTAGAGATTGCAGGCAACTCTGGGAGGCCTCCTGCCCATTGAAGGTCAGAATCTTCGCTTAGCTCCTCAGGAGAGGATGATTGGTGACCAGGACATGGAGAGCTCGCTGGATGCCGGGTGCGGATAGGTCGTGCCCGCTTTGTAGCCGAGCGGAGGAGGATATTGACCATCTTTTCTTCACTTGCCCGTTGGCGATGTGGACGTGGGAGCAGATGGGGGATCGGTGGTGGGCGCTTGGTTCCCATGCAGAGTTCTGGTAGTCGTTCAGATGTGGTGGGGTCAACGGGGAGCGTCAAGTGTTTCGGTCGAGGAGAGAACGGGCCAGGCCGTTGGCGGTTCTTTGGGCGCTTTGGTTGGGGAGGAATGCAGTGGTTTTGGAGGCAGCACCCCTATGTAGATAATTTTGTTGGGGCTGTGAAGGCTTTTGTGTTGAGTTGGAGTGCTGCTCAATGATGTAAATTTTAACATTTTCTTTTAATGAATTTCTGGGTGGGGTCTAAAAGATCACCACCCTTTTTTCTTTCAAGAAAAAAAATTAACAAAATAAATTTCTTCAAGCCTTGTAATATTCATCACAACCCACCCATATTCCAAACTTCAGTTCAAACATAGGAACAAACATCACTAAAGTTGAACACTATCACCTTGGTCAAGTATTTCCTTCCATCAACTCTGCTGAAAACTGATAGACGCAGTTATTGAGATCTGAGAAGATGTTAGAGAATACTGAGGTGAATATATTATGCTAAGTTAGTGGGTTTAGTGCCTCTAGTTCAATCCTCGTTGCAAATTCATCTCAACAAAAAGGATTGACATCTTCAAAAAAAAAAAAGGATTGACATTCGATTCGGTGGGTCAGAGTGTAGAAATGATCTCTGATTGAAATCTCCTTTCTTGATCAGAGTACATAAGAGAAAGGGATCTTACCTCAATAAGAAATGCATAAATACTAGTGATAAGCAGCATGATTTACAGAAGCCTAGTACACACATATCAGAGGGAGGGAGACAGTTATTTGCTTTTTATCCTGGTAATAGACATTCTTGTTTTCAGCTTTTGCATACTATGAAATTAGGCATCTTGATTCTTGTTATGTAGCAGGTGGCTAGATATACATAAAAATGATTAGCCGTAAGTTTTTAGGTGTTTGGAAATGACTATTTCTTTTTTCTTCATGGTTATTTCTCATTTATGACATGCATAAATGGTTTATTGTTTTTGTTTTTCTTTTTGATCATCCTCTATTTTTCCCACAAAAAATGAAATTTTCATTGTTTTGTCATTTCAAGTTAGGGTTTCCCCATAACATTTATTTGAATCTATGTTACTCATCCTTGGGGCCAGTTCACAAAATTTCTGCTGTTGAATTATTTGAATGTAGACCCTCTGGGAATCACACCAAGTTTGTCTTGGTTTTGTGCTAATTTAGCTGAAATTATCCTGTAAAATAGGCACTTTTCATTCTACGATCTCGTTTATGGTTAGCAGCTTTAACTGTATCTTTGTTATTTTCTAAGTTTCTTTTGGATTTAATCAGGGATCAAAAACCAGAAAGTGGAGGGTTATTGTTAGGAATCTACCTTTTAAGGTTAGTAAAATGATTAGTGTTTTGCTGGTAATTTTGGGTGATTGCTGTGTGTAATGAGGGTTCACATTCCAAACGTGCAGGCTACAGTTGACCAGGTTAAGAAAATTTTTGAAGGTGAAGGTTTTATGTGGGATTTAAACATTCCTCGAAATTCAGAGGGGTAATTGGCTAACATAATGGTTACTCATGCTTAATTTAATTCTTGCAGAAGTCTCTGAATATGCATTGGCTTTTCAGGTCATTGAAGGGATTTTCCTTTGTATCCTTCACTTCTAAGCATGATGCAGAAAAGGTACTGTTTCCTGTGATCATTTTGCATACTCAATGCATCAAAACTTGTTTCCTGACTATATTTTCTTTTCAATTCAAGGCTATAAAAAATGTAAATGGGCAAATGATTGGTAAACGACAAATTGCAATTGATTGGGCTGTTCCGAAGAAGTTATATGTGGTTTCGTCTAACCCCTCTTCTGTGACTGGTATGAATTTTTCCTTCTGAACTTTTTCTGCTGTTAAGTTCATCATTGTCTTTCAAGTGATTACCACATAATAATTGTGTTTTTGAATTTATCTGAAGTACCAAGGCTAGCATGTAAGGATTAAATTCTCTGCAATTATTCACATTCATAGTGCATTTTAGTATGCCTTTTTTTTCCCTAAATGGACTTGTGAATGTGTTTGTTTCTATGCAGTGCTCATTTCCGCTAATTTTCCCTTGCTTTCTACTAGTTGCCTTTTCACTTTTGTTCCGTGCATTACTAATTTTCACCAATGTTCAGAAAAATGATATGGGGTATTCGGTCAGATGGGTCAACCCATAGTGATTACTCAATAGGTGGATGAGTACGTGGTTTTGAATTTTTAAATAATTAAAATATAAAATAATTTTAAATTATTATTTTGTACTATTAATTAGAACTTACATGAAATGCATAAGACAAATAAAAAACAAAACTTACTAAATGCATGATTGATGAATAGCAATCTCTCAAAGGAAAAAAATAACAATTTATTGATGAATAATCATACTAAATGCATTGACATAGCACAATTGATTGACATAATTATACAAAAAATGGACAGTGATTTCAGCCAATTAAAAATAAAACTTTAACTTGGCATGATTGGTGAATGATGAGAGATGAGCGAGAGGGGGAGCGCGAGAGGGGGAACACGAGGGTGGGAGGGGGATAGGTCTGGTTGGACAGCGGTGAAGGGGAGGTCACAGAGGGGTGTGGAGCCGGTGCGTTGCTTCAAGTTCCTCGGGAGGGGGCACTTCGTGGAGGGTTGTAGGGAGTCGGTGAAGTGTCTGCGGTGTGGAGGTCTCGGACATAGGTAGGCGCGATGCCGTTTCCGAGAGCCTGTCGTTGGGGTTTCTGTGGGGAGGGCGAGGGTGTTGTCACCTCCACCAGAAGGGGTGCCTCTCGTAGAGGTTGAAGTGTCGTGGTCTAAGGAGATCAGGGCCTTGGAGGGGAGTTTGGCGGTGGCTCTGGTCGCAGTGGTGCTGGAAGGGGAGGGGAGGTGGGTTTGGGGGATTTGAGAGGGGCGGTTTCTTCGTTCTTGGGGATCAGAAGGGGTGCCTTTGGAGTTGCGTCTCTCAGGAGTGGCTGCTTGGTGCTGTTGGGGCTCGGACCGGTGATGCTGTGGCACTTGGCATTCAAGGAGATGTCGTGTGGCCAAGGTGTGGTGAGATGGAGGTGGCCGGTGAGGTTGGATGGGCCCGTGGAGGAGTGGCCACCGGTTGGTGCGAGGCAGAGGGTGGTGATTGAGGGGGTCCCTCTCTTCCTCCATACGGTGGAGGTGGTGGCAGCGGTGGTCGCTCCGTTTGTAAGGCTCCGAAGCTGTGAGGGTTTGGGCTTGAGATTGGAGGACTTGTCGAGGTTCGGTGCGTGGGTGGAGATGAGGCTGGGGATGCAGATTGTGGAAAAGGTGATCCTGAGATGGGGGAGCTCCTCCTGGTTGGTTCGGGTCTCGCGAAAGGTTGGGAGACCTCGGTCTTTCGTTGAGGTGGTGGCTGGTGGTGCGACGGCGGAGCATGGCGTCGGAGTTGGCTCGCGGGCGGACCGGGGGCAGGCTGTTTTTGGGAAGGCGAAAGATCGCGGAGATGATTGCGCGACTGTTGTGGTCCCCGCAGCGCGATCGGTGGCAGACGAGTGGGCGGTGGACTCGGATGGAACCACGGGATTTGCGACGGAAGTATTGAAGGGTTCTGCAGCACTGAAGACGAAGGTCCCCGCTGACGTTGATTGGATTTTAAAGGTGCGTACCATTGGCGGACCCGGGTTGGGCGGACCGGATCTGGAAGCGGGTAAGGATGGTTTCGGAGGGGCTCTGGGTCGGGCTCCTCTTCCTGCGAGGGTTCGGGTCAGGCACCGAGCGGCTCTGTCCGAAACCATCCTCGCGCGGAAGCGGGTAAGGATGGCAGCGGTAGGATGAACCTGGAGGAGAGCCCCCGACGCGATCTTTGTCAGGCCGACCGGGTGGCGACGGGCGACGTGGACGGGATGGTGATGCGCTTGCAGAGGTGGAAGCCGAAGAGGCCTCTGTCGCAGCGGCTCACGTACAAGCTGAGGTAGACTTATCGGAGAGGGAGGGCTATGACTGCTTCGATCGGGAGCGAGGTGGGGAGTGACCAACTTTGAAGGAAGGTGGTGGTCGGTGACACTACGCCAATTGGTAGGCGAGGTGGAAGGTCGGCGGAGGATTCTATGGGTGGAGGAGGTGGCGCGGGGTGTGCTAGGTCGGTGACGGTGGCTGGTGGTGGCGCTGATAGCCAGTGAGTGGTTGGGGCTGGAGGGGACGCAGGGACTAAGGAGGGTCCGGCGGAGTTGGGGGTGGCTGAAGAGAAGGTGGTGCGGGCTAGGGAGGTGGTCCCGCTGGTGGGGGAGTAGGTGCAGCAGGGACTTTTGGGTTGGCCTGAGGAGCTGGAGGAAGGGGAGGTTGGTAGGGTGGCTGCGGAGGTGGGTTTCAGGCGCACGATGCAAGGTGGAGTCTCCCAAACTTTTCCATGACTAGGGTCCTCTCATGGAATGTGAGGGGGTTGAATGACCCCTCAAGACGGCAGCGTTGTGTGGTTATATTCAGAGGTGGGGACCTGAGGTAGTGTTTCTCCAGGAGACTAAGTAGGGGAGATGTGACCAGAGATTGTGGAGGGAGGTGGGGGGGAGTGGCATTGGGGAGTTCTTGGCCCTTGATGCGATTGGAAGAGCGGGTGGGATTGTTGTTGCGTGGAAGGGAGATGCCTTCTCCTTGCTGGACTCAACGGTCGGTTCCCATGTTACGATCAAGTTGCAGAGGCATTGAGACGACCTCTGCATGCTCTTCTCCTCGGCCTATGGTCCGACAGATAGTATGCGGAGACAAGCTTTGTGGGAGGAATTAGGTCAAGTCGTGGCGGTACATCAGGGGACCTCGTGGTTGATTGGAGGTGATTTTAATGTCACTTTGCTGGCGGAGGATAGATTGGATGGCTGTAGGGGGTGGACCATGGCTCTGAGGCCTTTGCGGGTTTTGTTGCTACACAAGGGCTGGTGGACATGCCGCCCTCTTCTTGCCACTTCACCTGGAGGAGCTCTAGTGGGCAGCGGTCTCGGATTGATAGATTTTTCGTCTCGATGGCGATGGCAGAGGCTTTCCCCGTGGCAGAGGTTACACCTCTCCCTTGCTTTGGGTGACGAATGAGGGCTGGAGGCTTGGAACGTATTTTAAGTTTGACAGAGCTTGGCTCTTAGAAGAGGGATTCAGGAGGCTGGTGGAAGAGAGATGGAGATATACTCACGTGGAGGGCTCGGCAGTTGCTAAATTGGAAGCTAAACTGAGAGATTTGAGGTCCTTCCTTAAGGTCCTTAAGAAGCAAATTAAAGAGGAGCGTGGGAAGAGGAGAGAAGCTCTCAGTGAGATTGCAAGGCTGGACTTGGCTGAGGATGTGGTCTCCTATTCGAAATGAATAGGGTGAACGGAGCAAAGTGCTTGCAGGTGGTACAAGAGGAAGATCGGAAGGTGGAAGTGGAGTGGAAGGTGAGATCCAGGCAGAGGTGGCTCAGGGAGGGCGATTCTAACACTCGATATTTTCATATGGTGGCATTCGGGAGGAGGAGGAACTGGATCGATAGACTGGTGGTGGAAGGGGAGGAGTTTGTGGGTAGAGAGGCGGTGGGAGGGGCAGCTGCGAGGTACTTCAGAGAGTTTACCGGTAGGAGGCAGGGGGAAGATGGAGGTTGGGATCCGAGGTGCCACGGATCAGGGATGCGGAAGCGGAGCTCTTGATAGGGCCGTTTGAGGAAGATAAGATTCATAAGGCGATCTGGGAACTGAATGCTGATGGTTGTCTAGGTTCGGATGGTTTTCCAGTCGCCTTTTATAAGGAGTTTTGGTCGGTGGTGAAGGATGATATGGTGCAGGTACTGCAGGAGTTCAGAGAAGGAAATTCAGGCTTCAACAGATTGAACAAATTTTACTTGTTCTTATTACCGAAGAGGGAGGGAGCGGAAATCCAGGAGTACATGCCGATAGCTCTCTCAAATGCTATCTACCTGATTGTGGCTAAGATCTTGGTGAATAGGTTGAGGAAGACCTTGGCGAGGATTGTGGATCCGGTACAGATGGCTTTTGTCCCAGGCAGGAACATTTTGGAGGGGTATGTGGTGGCTTCGGAGATCCTATCGTTTTGGAAGAGGAGGAAGGCTTTCATGTGGAAGGTTGATTTCAGCAAGGCGTGTGACTCGGTGCAATGGTCTTTCCTTTGGGCCTCTTTGGTGAAGAGGGGATTTCCACCCGTGTGGATCGAGTGGATGAAAAGGTGTATCACCACGACATCTTTCTCGGTTCTTATCAATGGAAACCCAGCAGGGGGTTGGATTCAGCTGAGAAGAGGGGTGAGAAGGGGTGCCCGTTGGCTCCGATGCTTTTTATTATAGCGACAGATGCACTTGCGAGGGCGGCTAAGAAATCTTGTGAGAGGAACTTGGTGAGGGGTTTCTCCTTGGGAGATGGGACAAGCATCCCATTGCTGCAGTATGTATATGATACGATTTTCTTTATAGAAGGCGGGGAGGTGGAAGCCAGGAGGATGCGGATTTTGCTTCTTTTGTTTGGTGAGGCTTCAGGTCTGCAGATTAACCTGCCCAAATCAGGTTTTGTCCCTTTTAATTTGACGGAGGTGAGGCGAGGGAGTGCAGCACGGGTCTTGGCACAGAGCAGGTGAAGCTACCGATCAGATACTTGGGTTTACCGCCGACAGATGGTAGGATCCTAGTGCAGGATTGGGCTCCCCTGTTGGGGAGGCTGGAGGGGAGGTTGGCGGGTTGGGCGTCCAGGCTTCTGTTGAAGGGTGGAAGGCTGGTTTTGCTCAAGGCGGTTCTGGCAGCGATGCCGTTGTATTTCACCCCTGTCCTGAAGCTACCCCGGCAGGTCGTCTTGAGAATGTTGAGGCTTATGAGGAATTTCTTCTGGTCCAATCAGGGGTCGAATGGGCCTGGTGCTAGGTTGGTGACGTGGGAGGAGGTTTGTAAACCGGTGGAGGAGGGGGGGGCTTGGGGTGAGGGATTTGGGGAGGTCAAATGATAGCCTGTTGGTGAAATGGGTTGGGGGCCTCTTGGAGAATAGGGGGATTTGATGGGGAAGGTTTTCAGGACGGCTTATGGTGGCCCTCTGCGTTGGGACCTCCTTTTATCCCCGCCGAGGGATGCTTCTCACTTTTTGAAATGCTTGTCGACGGTGGCTCCTAAGGTGCAGAACTGTTTTGTACCGGTGGTGGGGATGGGGGAGATTTTCAGGTTCTGGCAGGATGATTGGACATGGCAAAGTGCACTCTCTAGAAGATTTCCGAAACTTTTTGCTTTGTCCTCGAGCAAAGAGGCGTCTGTGGCTGAAGTTTGGGGAGGTGGGTGGTGTCCGTCTTTTGCAGGGAATCTTTCAGATGTGAGAATTCACGACTTCCATAGGTTTCTTGAAGAGTTGGAAGGCCTGTAGCCAGCATCCAGAAATGATATATTTGGTTGGGATGAAGATTTCTCAGTGGGGGCTGCGTACAGGAGATCGTCCGACAAGGGTCCCACTGGTGATTTGGATATGGTGAGAGATTGCAAACATGTTTGGAAGGTGGCTTGTCCTTTTAAGGTCAAGATTTTTGTTTGGCTGCTTAGGAGGAGAAGACTCATGACTAAGGTGTGGAGGTCGAGATGGGCTCCTGGGGAGAGTAAGGTTTGCCCTCTGTGTGGAGGTGAAGATGAGGATGTGGACCACCTTTTCTTCTCTTGCCCGTTTGTCGTGCAGATCTGGAGCAGTGTGGGAGTGGGGTGGTGGAGCTGTCGGTCTTTTAATGATTTTTGGAGCTATTATATAAGAGGGGGCAATGTTGGGCAGAATGTCTTCCGTATGAAGGAGAGGGCCAGACCACTGGCGGTCCTCTGGGGTGTTTGGTTAGGAAGGAATGATGTCTTCTTCAGAGGACAGAGGCCTTATGTGGAGAATTTGGTGGTCTTTTTATTTTGTTTAAGCTTTGGAGTGAGTCCTTGTGAGTGAGGGGTCTTTGTGATTGCCCCTTGGTTTGGTGTTGGCTGTTAGCTTTCTCTTCTAATATATTTGGGTAGTTGTCATTTTGGATAACTACCCTTTCCTTTTTCAAAAAAAAAAAATTTGAACAATAAACACGATCAATTGGCATAGAAGCATCGTAATCATGGTAAAATGCAGGAACATTGAAGTGCAATAGACATGTAAAGTTCTAAGAATCATTCCTCAAAAAATCTTAAAACTTTTTTTTTTTTGAAAAGATGAAAACCTTAAAACTTGTCTATAAAAAAGCCCGCCAAAGTAAGTGTTAACGAAATAACCATGTAGCTGGATTGATCACCTCGGAGGGATAGCTCCGTAGAGGTTGGAATGCTGTGGTTGTAGGTGGAGCATTGCCGGAAACAGAGCTACAGCAGCAGAAAGCAGTGTGCTGCAATGGTGGTGAGCGGTAAGAAGGGAGGAGTGATGATGAGTGGAGGGAAGGGAGTAGCGGCAGCGAGTGACGGAGAGAGAGAGAGAGTCAGTGGCAGCAAGCGCAGGGGTTTGGTTGTTGGGGATGAGTTCTGGCTTTCGGAGGTTGTGAGGAGTGGGGGGATCTCATGAGGTTTTCAGATCTTCTTTAACTTTAGGTGGGGATTTTAGAGGGGTCCTTTTTTTTGTTAATAAATGATCTATAAGAAAAATGGGCAGGTAATTTGGCGAGTATATCAAGTAGGCTGCCTTACTCAGATAGACTGCTTAATGGCCTGTTTATGCACATGATCTTTGTTGAAGGTGTGCTTAGGAGTACTCAGCCGACTACTTGACCTAGGGGGCTATTTTTTTAAACACTAATTCTCTCCGACTCATAATTGTGTCTCACTTGGAATTATTTGATATGATGATGAAGATGGCATTTATAGCCTGAATACTGGTTTAAATCACCAAACTTGAATGCTATTTATAATTTTTGGGGGCAAACTTGTAGTTCATGATTGAAAATTAGTTACATGGGTAGTTATTGCTGTGATTTATTTGCAGTATTACATATCCTTGGCAATGTGGAATCTAAATAAAACTGTCAATTTCATCTTTAGGGCAAATGATGAACATTGCTGAGTTTTTTTCCGACACGTTAATGGTATTAAACCTTTCTTTATTTGGCTACTTTATAGTAAGGGAAGCCTTCTACATCTAAAACATAAGGGGTACTTCCTCAAGGCTGGTTCCTTCAATCCCAAGTAAGGTTTGAAATGTCGATTTTGACGTTATTTGAATAAATTTCTAAGTGTGCATTTTGTAGGAACACCGAGGGCACGTCGTGGAAACACCTATATTTCAACGTTAGATTTAGATGCTTCAAAAATAATTCATTTCGGAGGCACGTTGAGGGCATGCCGTAGGCCGTAGGCATGTTGATGTATGTCGACAAAAATGGCAAAAGTAGTCAAAATAATTAAAATTTCAAGGAAATCATAAATTTAAATATGCTTATGTAAGAATAATAATGTTATATCCTAATAATCATATGCAATGTATAGTTTATCATACCATGTTTATGTTTAAGTTTAAGAATCAATAATCAAATAATTACTGGGTGAATTGAATTAAGTCATGTAAAGATAAAATATTCAAATATATAGTTTGTAAAAATTTAAAAGCTGAAAGTTAACTATTTGACCAATTGATCTTAAATTAATTTATTAATTCATTTGAGGTATTTTCCTATTCTGATAGATTAATCAATTTGGATAAATCTAAATTAACTTAACTATGTATGTTGTGTAGGTTATTTTTATTTATGTCACCCCTTATGAGTCACGTTTAAATTTAGTTGTCATATTTATGTATTAAAAATATAGGTTGTCACCTTTGAACATGGGATCATGGGTTTCTAGGTTGGATGTTATCTTTGAAGTAAATGTTGATTAATTTATGAAGTAAATAGGCTTTTGGTGTTTGCAATTTTTATGTTTCATTCTCTTATGGATGAATGCAAGTTTTTTATGCTTTAATGTTAACCTAAACTTGGAATTTTATTTTTAGGAATTAAGTAAATGTTTTTGCAATTCTAAATTGTGATTAGACCTATATGTTCGTAATAATGATAGATCTAGAGTTTAGTATGTAGATTTATTTTATAATTATGGATAGGTGTAGAATTAAACCTTAAGAGAGTCAGAGGAGAGGAGCAGTGAGATTAAAGGAAGCAACACTAGCGGAGATTTGGTTCTAATAAGAATAAATAGCAGCAATAGCTTGAGCAACAGTAGTAGCAGTAGAGAAGACTGAGGGAACTGAGAGTGAGAAGCAATAGTTGCAGGTCGAAATGTTGAGTGCATTTTGTTACTTGCTGACATTGCAGCGAAAACTTTATGTTTTGACATTACTGATGTCGATATGGCCTAACCTAAAAAAGTCATTTTGATAATATGATGACATGTCAAAAATTTAAATTAGTTACAACAATAGTAATGGGTAGAAAGTGCTTATTGAAACACTTTTATGGACCGTAAAATATGATAATGATTTAAGATTATACCTAATGCTACCCATCTCTCTAAACTTATTGACATATTATCCATAGTTGAAAAAATATTATTGACACTCTTGCATTTTGATATTACATGTGTGTTGATTTCGCCTCATGTCAGAAAAAAGGCCATTTCGTGGGCATGTTGTAGATACCCCATGGGCATTCAGAATAATGATCCCAAAGGCAAAGTTCTATGGGGTGTGTATGAGGCAGTTTTAGATCATAGGTCTCGTCACCTATTTGGATGCCCTAGGGTTATGTCCTTGGAGGGGGTAATTATCTTTAGTGCCAATTACTTACATAGTGGATAAAGTTAGGTTTGCATTTTTCAATGCAACACTGATGGTTATTCCTTGCCTCATGAAAAGGGTTTTATGCATAAATCAAGGTTTCCTTTTGGTATTATCTTACTGCAATTGATCAGAGCCCATGCTGATCGGCTCTAGCGTTGGCGGATTGGGTGTCGTTGAAGTTGGAGGATTGATAGTTGAGAGAGGGATGAGTAGGAGAGGGGGTGTGGGTGCAAGAGCTCAGGAGGAGGAAGTTGATGGTTGGATACGAGTGTCAAGGGGGATAAGATTGGCTGGGAAGGTGCATCCTTGTGGATGTGATGTGGTTTGTTTCAAGTGTCGGGGACAAGGCCACCTTGCGAGGGATTATTGTGACCTTTTTCTTTGCCTCTTATGCTGAGGTTGTGGTCATTGTCGGGGCAATTGTCCAAAAGGGTTGGGCTTTCGGTGTAGTTGCCTCCTTCGCCCTAGGTAGACATGAGTGCTCCATGGTCGTCAGTGATGGCTTCACATGATTCCACCTTGTGTGCTTTGGTTGGGGAGGTCTTCCTTGGTGACGCTGTGTTGAAGGAGGTAAGGTTGGCGATTCAACATGAGAAATTGATGCTAAAGGACTAAGGTCACCTCCTTTGCCCCTTGGCGTCGTTTTCTCTTTGGTCTTGAGCCTTTCAACCTTAAGTAGGTATGCTTCCATGAGATGTCGGTTGGTGATGCGTATCTTCATTGGAGATGGCCTTCGCTGCATGATGGGGCACTTGATTGAAAGCCTATGATGAAGGGGGTAATTAAAATTTTCATTTTGGGGATCCCTCTTCGCTTGTGCACGGTGGAGGTTTGTAGTCTGTTTATGCCCCTTTTGCGATGTTGAAGTCTTGCTGTAGGCTTGGGATCCATTAGGGCAATCTATTGTTGTCGAAGTGAAGATGGAATTAATGATAGGTTGTGTTGTGCCAAAGAGGATGGTTCTCTAACATAAGGGCTATTTGTCGGTTTTGTCATTAGGTTTGAAGAGTTGTGGTACTTGGGAGGCTAGTGGTGCTCAAACTTTTGCATAGGTTGTTGTTGGTCAATGGTCATGCGTTAGTGAGAAGCTCTGTTGCAAAGGTTAGTGGTGCGTTAGATCTGCAAGGCCAAAGTCTCCACCGCGAATCTCATTGGTCAAGCAGATAGGACATTGGTTGTTTTAGAATAGCTGCAGTCTCGACACTTTCCTTCTTTGGTAGTAGCGAAGAAGGTTCGAGTGAGGGTGCACTCGCTCTTATTTGCGTTTTGCAGATGGAATCTAGATTCGAAAATGGATTCGAAGTTTGTGAGTTTCGTTTAGACCCATGTTTGGCTTAAGACTTTAATTGGTTGGAGCTTTTTATTTCACCCTACGAGGGTGGGCCTTCTTGTTCCTCATGTTTTGATGTAGGTGGAGCCGAACTCGTTGGAGAAGCTGGTTGTTTCCTCTACGATGTAGAGTCCGGTGTTGCCACTTCTCTTCGGCTCCATTTTTAGTGGCTCGAAGGTAGTCATGGTGGGGGTGCTTTACTGCGAAACCTCCCCATGATCTCTGAACTGACCTGCTTTGAGCTTCAGGCTGCTGCACGCGATGGATACAAGGCTCTTTCGGGTGAAGGAGCTATTGCTGTGCATGTGGTTCTTGATGGGAATGATGGAGGTGGGGCTCTTGATGTTGCATATGAGGGAGGTCGGGTGATGGTGCTTGGGTGATGAGGACATGTGCGAGGGTGGTGGATTGGAATGCCACACGGTAGGTGTTTCAGTTAAAGCTGCGATGGTCCGTACTTGGTGTAATGATTGTAATGGCAATGTCTGTGGTGACTCCTTTACTATATCGCCTCAAGCGGATCCTCATGGTGGTGTTCCCCGAAAACCTTTCTCATTGAAGTCTCTTGATTCTGCAAGTTCTTCGTTTTTGCATCAAATTGTGCGAACTTGGGGATTTTGAAGTGAAGTAGCTCATCACGTAGGGGGCTTGGGGCTGGTAGGCCGTTACTTCCAAAATAGAAGTTGATTTATAACTACTTCTACAAGATGAAAATGCTTAAAAAGAAAAGAATTGAGTGGTTCAAAATAATGTGGACCTAAATATTGATTTGGCATATAGGAGAGTGGTGAAGGTGATTTATGCAAAGAAGTCATCTCGTGCTAGTGGATTATGGGGGAACATAAATGCTCATGGTTAAAGCGCTTTCTTGGAATGTAAGGGGTCTTTGTGATCGATCACGAAGATAAAGTCTATAGAGGTATCTGATATATTGGAGGATTAACTTTAGGCTTATTCAAGAGACACATCTTGAACCACTAGAGTCTCCAATTCAAAGGGAATTGTGTGGTGATCGTTTTATTGATGTTTGGACAGCTAATGTTGTGGGAAGATCAAGCAGAATTTTGTTGATGTGGTGGAACGATGCCCATTTCGAGTTGAGCACATTGCTGATTGGAAGTCAGGTGCTTACGGGGTTCTCTCGGAGCTCTAATGGTTCTTCTCTTGTTCTCTCCTCCGTTTATGGACCTTGTGATGATGTTGCTAGATCGGCTTTATGGGAGGAGTTGTGTTAGGCAACAACCTTTGTATATGGTAGATCGTGTTTGGTAGGGGGTGATTTTAATGTCACCCTCTCCTCTGATGATAGACTTGATGGTAGAACAAACATGGCTACAATGGATTTTGTGGGTTTAGTGGACAAGTTGGATCTCTATGTTGTTCCTATATCTGGGGCTGTTTATACTTGGAGAATTGGTAATGGGTCTACCTCTAGGATTGATGGATTCCTTTGTTTTGTTAAATCATAGAGCAATTCCAATTAGTTGATGTTATTGTTAGGTAGAGACCTTTTTCTGATCATATGCCTTTGGTTTGGGATAGTAATGAAGGCGTCCCATTCTCATCTTATTTTAAATTTAAGAAGTCCTGATTGGTGAAATTTAGGTTTTCTGATTTTTGTGAAAATGAAGTGGAATGATGTTTCTTAATCATTGCAACCAAAATTTAGACCATCAAACTTGCTTTGATTCAATATGAGGAGGTTAAAGAGAGGAAGGAGTGGGAAAGAGTTGAGGCTTTAGAGGGAATTTCCATACTTGACAAGACAAAAGATGTTAGGTCCTTAAAGGAGGTGGAATGCGAGGGGCGACGTGTCTGTATGGTGTTGTACAACAGGAAGACCGTCGACATGAGATGGATTGGAGATAGAAATCACATTAGTTATGGCTGAAGGAGGTGACTCTAATATGCGATTCTTTGACCTATTTGCAAGTGTGAAAGGAGATCCAACCTTGTAAGTACTCTTCGGGTTGGTGAGGATGCCTTTTTTGACAGGGAGCAGATTATTGAAGCCTTGCGGCTACTTCATTTTCACGACTTCACTAGATGGAGGCCTGAAGATTCTCAGCGCTTGGGACGTTTGATATGATTGTCTTGGATGAAGAAATGTACAGTGGGCTTATTAGGGAGGTGTCTAAGGATGAAGTTTTGATGGCTGTTCGTGGTTTGAAGGTTGAGGGTGTGCCATGACCAGATGGCTTGCAAGTACTCTTCTAAAAGGAGTTGTGGGAGGTTATGAGGGTGAATTTCATGGCAATGATTCGTGAGTTCTCAGAGGATAACTGTCGTTGTGAATTGATTCCACTATTTCCTTTTGGCAAAGAGGTTATGTGCGGAGTCAGTCGGTGAGTTTTGGCCTATTGTATTAGTTAATGCTGTCGATCTTATTGTGTAGAAGGTTTTGGCTAAGAGATTTTGCTTAACTCATCAGTCCTATTTAATCTGCTTTTCTTAAATGATGCTCCCTCCAAGAGTCATTCACTTTGGTTGAGGAGATGGTTGGTTGCTTGGAAGAGATTAGATGCACTTTCTTTTCTATGAAAGGTTGATTTCTCAAAGGCGTATGATGTTAGTGCCACGAGAAGGGGGAGTTGAATTGTGCAATAAAAATTAGATTCAAACAATTGCATAAAAAGAACGCAAGATATATCCCTTACGGGAAAAACCTCTACTTAGATCTTTTAATCTAGAATTTTGCTTCCAAAATCAATGGGAATCACTAAAATAAATTTTACAAAACCCCTCTTCTAGACAACCCCCAAAGAGAGTTTTGCCTCTCTTTAAAAGAGAGCGGGAAACCCATAGCTTGGGTATCCAAACTACAAGATAAACAAATTATAGATAAAAAAAATTTCCTAAGAGCCTTAAAGAATGTGAAAGTAATATAAGATATAGATTACTCCCTTTTTTAAACCTATATGAAGTAGAGAAAGATTGGAGGGACAGTGTGCTCTTAGTAGTTGCTAGAATTGTTTGAGCACAAGAGTACCAAAGAGCTAGAAAATGAAGAATAGAGAGAATTTTAGCTCAAGATAGCTTGATGGAGTGGTGTGTAGGCTTAGCTAACATTTGATAGGTATTTATAGGGTGTCAGAGGTTGGATTCAAACCTTAAGAGGCGTTGGAAATTAATTTAGTGAGTAATTATTCGAGTTAGAATGGCCACCTATCATTAATAAAATTTTAACTGCAATTCAAGGTAAGATGTTTGAAAATAACAAATCACACTTTTGAAAATCTTAATAGACATCTAAAACACATTGGGAAGACATCCTAATTTCAAATTTAGATGTGCGAAAAGTTGATTCAATGTTCCAAAAACTTCCAATAATTGAAGTCTAATTTTAGGATTAGACAAGAACAATTAGAAATTAATATCTGAATCTGAAATGACTTACATAGATGTCAGAGAGAGTATAGGCATCTTGAAGAACCACATAATCAAAGATGAGTTCCTGAAAATGATATTTAGTTGAAAAGTGAATCCATGGTTGTCTGATCAATTGATATAGATGTCCAAAGTAAGAAAAAAGTCGTTTGACAAAATAAATGGTTGTCGGAGAGTACTTGAGAGTGTTAATGACTTTCAACAAATGATTTTCAGGGATGCCTAAAAAATAGATAAGATGCCTGAGAAATGTAATGTAGAGATTTGAGAAAAGAGGTTAGACGTCTCAGAACTCTGATCATAGAAACTTGCATGAATAACGACTGATTTTTAAAGATTTATGGAATTGTGGAGTTTGAAAAAAATTGAAGGTTGGTGTTTTTAAAACATCTTAAGATGTCTGAAGTGAAAATCTAGACCTCTTAAATTTTTGCTAGTTTAAATTCAAAGACGAGTGTTAGAAGGACAATCTAATTTTTGGCTCTTGGTTAAAAGTAGACATTTGGGAACAAAAAATCTAAGAAGTTGATTTTTCAAAGATGTAAAAGGATGAATGTAATAGGTAGGTTCCAATGCCGTCAATGCGAAAGGTGACATTAAGGCGACAAGTCCCATAATTGCCTGGGGCGAGAGGTGACAAAAAGACGGCAACTTGATTGAATTAAGGTACCCATGTTTTATTTGTTATTTTTTAATGTGTATGCCTTAGTAACTCATAATAATGGCATCAACTTTCAAAATAATATTTCTAATAACAATATTTATGTAAAAGAAAAATATAAGAATATACGTATTGTATATGTAATTTATAGTATATATTAATATGCATATTCTATAATAATACATACTGTATATAATAAAGTATGTATACTGTATATATAATATGTACTAATTTATATACATATATTGCATGTAATTTTAGAATTAATAATATTTATACTTTGGTTTATATAAAACATACTTTCTATATAAATATTGTAGATAATATCTACCGATTTATAATATTATATACATATATTGTATTGTACATAACATTATTTGTAATATTATTTTATTATTTATTATATGATTTACGTTATATACATATACTGATTATAATTCTAATCTATATCATTTATTTACACTATTTATAGTACATAGTTTATAAACATTGTCTATGCATATTAATTTGTACAACAGGATCATGTAGTAAAAGTACCTTAACTTATAAGTTTATAACATAAATATAAAAGTAAGTTTAGGTTGAGAAGCTAAATAAAAAAGTAGTGTCTTTAAAATAAATGAAGGAAAGGGGAACGAAGCAGGAAGTTGATAGACTTCATGGGTTTTCGAGGAAGAAGAGGTGGAAGCCGGTGGAGGTAATGGGGGGGAAGGAGATGGTGGAGACCTGACCTTGGTGATGATCGAGTAGTGATGAGGATGACGAGGGTCTCGATGACCTTGGTGATAATCGAGTAGGGTCTCGCCTAGGACTAAGATGAAGAGGCAACGTAAGCGAAAGGTACACTTGAGGGGACGGGGTGGGCTGCTAGATTGAAGACCATCACTTGGAACCAATCTGGGGTGACAATGCTCGATATCGCCTTGCTTGGGCACCTGATTGCTTGGGGCGACCTCCTTAATAATGTTGGTTGGTTCTAAGATGTGTCTTATGGGTTTAAAAGAGAATCAATGTTCTTTTTACATTCTACAAAGAAAAATAAAGTCTTTTCTAAAAACTTAAAACTTCATTCTTCTTTAACTTCATTTTTCTCATAACTTTCCATCATATCATGACTTCATACCTTCCCTGTAAAAATTTATTAGAAAATAATATTCTTCCCTTTTTTTTGGTAGTAACAAAACATACTTTTATATACAATCTACTTAGTCTAAAATGCTTCCCCTATCACAAAGCATCTAGTATTAATCTCCTCATTTTGTCATTATCAAAATAATAGAAATTTTATAGAAGGCTAGAGCAAGATTCATAAAAATTTTAAAGTTCAAGTTCTGATATAAAAGCACTAGAAGCGAAATTTACTTGGGATAAGGAAGTCAACTGAGTAGGTTGACTATCTGGCTGCATACTCATCGGCACTATCCTTTCTACATCGAGTATCCTTAGGCGATCTACTAAACAGGCAAGGTAGACTATTCGAGCCGAATGCCTGTATAGTTGGGAGAGTAGGTGGCTGAATTTGTGATAGAATATATTTTATGTTTGATTTAAAAAAGAAGTATTTTACATCTGTTTTGTTGTAGGACTTTTTGTTATAATTTTAGGTGTGAGTTTATGTCTTATTTTAGTTGTGGTTGATGTTTATTATTTATGTATTATTTGTTAGAATACAAATTTTAAATAGTTGATTAATTATTTTATATATTTTTTTAAAAAAATACAAAATCGCATACTCGTCTACATATCGTATACTCTCTATGGGGTGACCTAACTGACCGCATATTGCATATGGACTTCCTGAACCTTGCTTAGGATCTAGTTTTTACTCTTTTGTGAATCTTTAATATTTTGTTCTTTTGGGTGGTCGTTATGAAAATTCCATTCTTTAGGTAGATTATGTACATTTTGATCCAGTGTGTTACATCCATGTATGATAGATCCTCATCATTACTATCTATTACTTGTTTATTACCCATAGGACTGTCATCAAATTTGACATGAAGAGTTTCCTCTACAAATAGGTTTTTCTTGTTGAATACTTGATAGGCTTTGCTTTGGCTTGACTAGCCTATAAAAACGTGCTCATCTCCCTTAGCATCAAACTTATGGAAATGTTCTTTAGTGATAAACATACAACACTTTCAAATATTTTGAAATAGCTAATTTTAGGGGGTTTGCGATAATAAATTTGATGACTTGTTTTATTGAGGATAGGCCTAATCAGCACTCTATTTTATACATAGCAAACTGTGTTAGTAGCTTCGACCTAAAAATACTTAGAGAGATTGGATTCAAGAAGTATGTGAGCATATTCTTGAAGAGTTTGCTTTTCTGTTGTATTATATCATTTTGTTGTGGAGCTCTAAGAAATGAAAGCTCATGTTTTATTCCTAGTTATTCATAAAAATGTGACAAGTCTTGATTTTCGAATTTTCCTCCATGATTGAATCAAATTTTGAGAAATCAAATAACCTTTCTCATTTTGAATAAATTTTAAAAACTTTGTAAACTATTTAAGAGCTTTATCTTTTAATTTAAGAAAATATATAAATGTAAATTAAGAATAATCATTGGTACTTGTAGGATCAAATAAATCTAATTGTAATAATTCTAGAATCAACATTTTTGCTTCAAATACAATTTTCTTACGGTACAAGTATCACAAAAAGAATTAGAGCTAAATTTCTTATTAGGAAATCTTTTAACAAGATTATGCGTAGTGAGTTTATTTAAGTATTTGTAATGTAAATGCCCTAGATTTTTATGCCACAAAATATTTCAAGCTTCATTTTTATCTATTTCAACAATATAAACTTATTTATATCTTTTCCCTTATAAAAAAACTTGATTTGTCTTTGTATAAAAGATTTTGAAGAAATTTGATCTAAACAAAGTATCAAAACCTTTATCACATTTTGGCTTCTGGTTGTTGCTAAATGTTATTGAACCACTTTCCTAGTACTCGAGTTCCGTAAATAATTCTTTGTCTCCCGTCATATGTTTGGAGTATCTGCTACTCCTAATTGATGTGCCTTTGCCTTTGTTCTCCTACAAAATATAATCTCCTTTGAGTTTGTCTTCTTGGCATTTGTCATTGATCTACAATCTTTTTAAAAGCTTAAAGTCCACCCTTAGTTGTTTGAAAGATATATCTTAAGAGGTTTACATCTTCTTGACCTACAAAACAACATTGTTGTATTTATTTTGGTACTCATACTCTTTAGGATTCACTTAGTTTTAGTTTCCAAATTAGTATTGAAAGCCTTTGTTTCGTCTTAGTTTTGATTTGATACAAAATGATTTGATTTTGATGTACTTGCTTCATGTGAATAACTGAGACCAAACTTACAAGAAGGTTTTTGAGTAGTTAATAACTTGTCTGAGTTTTCTTTTACCTTTAGTAAGCTTAGCCAAGTCTTCAAGTAATTTTTTTGAATTTTCCTGAAGACATTCTATGTCTTAACTCTAAAACTAATTTTTTTTTCTTTTAAACAACTAGTTTCAACAATTGACAACTTGTTTTCTACAAAAATTCAATCTTTTCATTCTGAGGCAAAATACATCTCTTTTTTAGTTCTTTAGTTTCAAATATTATTCTTTTGAAAGTACTATAAAGATCATCAAAAGCTTAAACTAAATTTTCTAAAAATAAGTCATTTACCTCATCTTCGATTGCTATTAGCTTCTTTCATTTGAATCACTTTCTTCATTTTTCACTTTCATTAGAGTCGGAGTTATCCCGTCATTAAGGAGTCATCCTTGTTTTCTTCTTTGAATCCTCATTTCCTAATGTTCTTGAAGAACTTTTGGAATTTTATCTAAGGCTAGATTTTCATCTTTTTTTTTTATTGTCTTCAGGGTTGGAATTAGCTTTAAAAGCTAATTATTTCTTCTTTTGTCTTTTTAGCTCTTGTTTTCTTTTGATTCAACTTTGTTTCATACGCCATTAAGTTACCAAAATGTTGATCCATGTCTAAGTTTTCAATTTCGTTTGATTCTTCTATAACTTTAAGCTCAAAAATACTTATTAGTGATCTTGAAATCTTATCTTCTAACTTAGCTTTGATTAGGGTTTTACCGAGAGCTTTAAGATTATCGATGATGAAGGTGAATCAGGCATACATATCCTTTACGCTTTCTCCTTCCTACATTTCAAACTTTTCGAAATCTTGGGTTAGCATAACAACTTTAAATTTTTTTATCTTGTTGGTGCCTTTGTGTGTGATTTGGAGTGTTTTTTGAATCTCATTTGCTATGGTGCACTTTAAAATCCGATTGAATTCGTTAAGGCCGTGTGCACAATACAAGGCATTGATTGCCTTGGAGTTGACTGAAAGCTTTTTGTTGTCCTTTAATAAAGCTCTTTTTTAGGCTTCATTGATTTGACGAATAGTGTTTCCACCATTTCCCAAATGGAGTAATCTCCAGATTGGAGAAATATCTCCATCCTCTACTCCCAGTAGGTGTAGTTTGCTCCATCGAAGAATGGAGGTTTTGTGATCGAAAACCCATTTGATCCAGTGGTAGCTACTGGTTTTTCCATAGGATATCACATGGTTTTTACATCTACAAAAAGAGTGTCTAGGCTCTAATACCAAGTGTTAGTGCCACAAGAAGGGGTTTTGAATTGTACAATAAAAATTAGATGCAATCACACAAAAAGAACACAAGATATGTAAAGGAAATCCTTACAGGAAAAACCACTACTTGGATCTTCAAATCTAGGATTTTGACTACAAAATCAACGGGAATCACTAAAATAAACATTACAAAACCACTCTCTTAGATAGCCCCCAAGAAGAGTTTGCCCCCTTTTAAGAGAGAATGGGAAACCCTAAGTTTAGGTACCCAAACTACAAGATAAACGAATTATAGATAAAAATTCCTTAAGAGCCTTGAAGACTATGAAAGTAATATAAGATATAGATTACTCCCTTTTTCAAACCTATATGAAGTAGAAAAAGATCAGAGGGAGAGTGTGCTCTTAGTAGTTAGAATTATTTGAGCACAAGAGTACCAAAGAGCTATAGCACGAAGGGTAGAGAGAATTTTAGCTTAAGATAACTTGATGGAGAGGTGTGTAGGTGACCTTGGGTAGGTATTTATAGGGTGTAGGAGGTCGGATTCAAGTCTTCAGAGGTGTTGGAAATCAATTTAGTGAGCAATTTTCATTAAATACTAATGAAAAATGTGACTAGATCATGTGTCAGAATTTAACGTAAGATGTCTGAAATAACAAATTGGACTTCTGAAAAGCTTAATAGACATTTAGAACACAGTGAGAAGGCATCCTAATTTCAAATTCGGATGTTTGAAAAATTGATTCGATGTTAAAAAATTTTTAGTAATCGAAGTCTAACATTATGATTAGACAAGGACATCTAGAAATTAATATTAAACATATGAAAAGGCTTACATAGATGTCTGAGAGAAAGTATAAACTTTTGGAAGAACCACAAAATCAAATATGAGTTCCTTGAAATGAGATTTGGTTGAAAAGTGGATCAGGATCATCTCATCAATTGATATAGTCGTTTAAAGTACGTTGTCTAACAAAATAATTGGTTGTTTGAGAGTCCCAAGTAGTGACGTAAAAATTGGCCTAGTTGACTGAATACTCGACCGAGCTCTCCTAGGTGCTCCCCTACTCGACTAAATATTCCATAGTCAGTCGTGTAGCCAGCAACACCGACTACTTAGCAGAGTAGTTGGTGCAGTCAGTTGAGCAGTCGGTCATTTTCTGGATAGGGAGATGAAGGGGTGCATCAGGTTTATGATTCTTGGGTCAAATAAAACGCTCTCCACTCACTCCCTCCCCTCGACATCGTTTAGCATGAGACCTAAGCCCTTCCTAGTTCCCATAAAACCTTGTGGCTATCTCAAGTCCTTCCACTGATCATCGTAGCGATGTCGTTGCTCTTCTGATCGATGAGAAATCGGCATTGCTACCTGCTACGGCGATCGCCACCACTGCTGTTCCTTAGGCCACCGATCCTTAGGCCTTGACTTGACCTTCTATTGCTGTTGCTGCTCTGATCAGATCAGGGGAGCAATGCTCGATGTTGCTACTGCTACAATCAGTGCATCACGCTGCTACTGCTGCGCTCCGATCATTGCATCGGTGCTGCTAGTATAACAACTATTGCTATTCCTCTTTCTCTCCTTGATTGCTGTAATTAGGTTTCCTACATCTCGTTTCACTTTAAAAAGTTTAAATAATGGTTGTTTGTATCTTATTTTTATAATCTTGATTTTGAAAATGGTTTATTTTTATGTAATGGTGTATTTTATTTCTTAATATATATATATAATATTTAAATATTTAAAAAATATTTGACCAAGTACTCCCTGACTACTCCTTCATATACTGTATACTCAGTTAGTGACCTGATTGATTGAATATCGACTATGGACTTTTACAACACTGGTCATAAGTCAGTACTTGAGAAAGTTATTGACTTTCAACAAATGTGATTCATGGACATCTGGAAAATAGATAAGATGCTTGAGAAAGGTAATATAAACGTATGAGAAACGAGCTCAGACGACTTAGAACTCTAATCATTTTAAGTTTAAACTTGCATGAATAGCAGATTTCTGGAAAGTTGGAGTTTGAAAGAGTTGAATGTTGGCGTTTTTAAAGCATCTTGATACGTTTGAAGTGAAAATCTAGACATCTTAAATTTTCAGTAGTTCAATTGCAAAGAGTGTTAGGACATAATCTAATTTTTGACTCTTGGTTAAAAGTAGATGTGTGGGAACGAAATTTAGATGCCTAAAAAATGTGAGAAGTTGATTTTTTTAGATATTTAAAAGGATGAGAGTAATAGGTAGATTTTAAGATGTGCCCTATAAGTTGCAAAGAGAAAATCAAGGCTCTTTTTACATTCTACAAAGAAAAATAAAATACATAAAAACTTCTTTCTTCTTCACCTTCCTTTTTCTCATAACTTTTGTCGTATCATGACTTCATATCTTTCCTGCAAAACCTTATTGGTCCTCAAATAAAAGTATGAAAGCATGAAATGTAATTTGTTATCATAAAAAACTAAGTATTTAACTTGTGATGGCAATATATGATTTGATCACATAGTCATACTTACGGGAGATTTTAAGGAGATGAGGATTTCCTGAATCTTAGGTACAATGGATGAAGAGATGCATCACCACGATGTCTTTCTCAATGCTGGTTAATGGTAGACCTTGTGGTTCTTGGATGCAACTTCAGTGTGGAGTGAGACAAGGTTGTCCCTTGGCACCGTTACTGTTCAATGTTGCTATGGATATATTGGTACTTATGGCTTTTAAAGCATGTGGTGGTGGATTGTTCTCTGGCGTCATGTTGAGATGTGACAGTTCCCTCCTCATGCCTATCTTGCAGTATGTAGATGATATGACTTTTTTCATTGAGGGTGGTAGTAGGGAAGCTCAGCATGTGGGCTTCCTTGGTTAGAATCTTTGGTGAAATTTCAGGATTGATGATTAACCATGGAAAGTTAGCTTTTGTTTTTGTTCATATGAGTGTTGATCAAACGCTGGCCACATTGTGTTGTCTTAACACTTCTGTGACAATTGCCACTTACGTACTTGGGCCTCCCTTTGAAAGAGAAGTGTCTTACATTTGGCGATTGGACCCCTTGTTGCAATGCATAGGGAAGAGATTGAATTGTTGGAGTGGGAAGCTTTTCTGTCTAGAGGAGGGAGACTTGTGCTCCTCAAAGTAGTCCTATCTACCTTACTAATTTTTTATTTGTCCATAGACCTCCCAATTAGATTTTTTCGACGTTGCAACTCATGGGTAAGTGTTTCTTTTGGAAGGGCGCAGCTCATGAAGGGAGATTTTTGCAATAAGTCTCTTGGAATGAGGTTTGTAAGCCTAAGGGAGTTGGTGGTCTTGGCATTCGTCTCCTTTTCGACTTCTGTGATGCCTTACTAGCACGATGGAGTGTGTAGCCTTTCGGCAATGAAAACAACATATGGGATACACTAATGTAGGATTTCTATGGTATGATTTTATCCATAGGGGAGAGGGTTGTAACACATTGAGGAGATTCCGCCTTTTGGAGATCCTTAATGCCAGTTATGTAGAGATTTACTAGTTTTTTTGCCTCAGTTTTGGGAAATAGATGGTGTTTCAGGTTTGGGATGACGACTGGTTGGAAAAGGGGAGGTTTGCAGATCTGGTTCCTCATTTATACAGTTTAGTGGTTGATAAGAACGTTTGTGTCCGTGGGGTTTGGGACCCAATTTCGTTGTCTTGGTCACCTATTCTGAGGAAAGGTTTGTTTAAGACTAGAGACCAGGATTTCCAGCTACTCATGATGATGTTGTCTGAGATGCAGTTGGATGATTTGAGACTTAATTGATTAGTTTGGGTTGAGGGTTGCTTTTTGGTGGCCAAGGCATATAAAGTACCATGGGGTTCAGTTTTTGAGGATGACGACCTTGTGACTGATTGTCGCCTTCTTTGGAGGTTGAAAGTTCCTTTAAAGGTCAAGATTTTTCTATGGCTCATGAGAAGGGAGGAGGTGGTTACGAAGGTGCTCAGAAGAACTTGGTTAGAAGATCTGGTTGTATCATGTCCGTTATGTGATTAGGAGGATGAGGACATTACTCATCTATTTGTTCTTGTAGCTTCTCAATTGCACTTTAGTTGACCTTGCAGATCTAGGGGATTGATGTCACCTCTCTTGAGAGGTTATGATGCTCCTTTAGAAGCAAGACCCAGACAAACACCTCTGAATGGGAGAAGGTTGTGGCGGTTTTATGGTTTGTGTGGCTTCAACTTAACTCTATACTTTTTAGGAGTGAAAGGACGTAGGTGGAAAATGCTGTAAGGGAGGTGGGTTGATATGAATGGCCACTGACCTTTGATAGCCATCCTTTTACCTTTTGCAAAAAAAAAAAAAAAATTCTCTGCTTCAACTTTTCCCAGGTTCCAATATAAAAGATATTATAGCCCCTTTGTTTATAATCACTTTTTTCCGATGTAATTTTTCCTTTTTGTGCTTCCAAAGAAGGAGACCATTGAGATTATAGATGATAGTAGGCCAATAGCATTTGGCAAACTGCCTATATCTGGTTTCAGCTACTTTGATCTCACATGTTCAGGCATGCAATTAGAGGGAGAAATCTGGCAGTTTGCTTTGTCATAGCCTTAAAGATTATTCTGACTTGGAAGAGAATTGGGAGAAAACTATTCTTTTGGAAGGTTGATTTTGCCAAGGTGAATGATTTTGTTGATTGGAATTTGCTGTGGTGTTTCAAAAGAAGCATGGATTCAATGGATGGGGGGAATGTATCACAACTACTTCCTTCTTGGTTAACCCAGTGGTTGGATGGGTCCAGCCGAGGAGAAGATTGAGGCTGGGGTGTCCTTTTGCTCCATTATTGTTTGCCTTCACTGTTGACTCTAAGGTCATCAATGTTTTTGCTGCCTCCTCCACTGGTCTTTTTTCGAGTTTGTCTCCTAGGCAGGGGTCTAATTTGGTGATTCTGTTGCTAGCATATATGATATTTTTTGTGGAGAACATGGGGCTGAAGACTTGGTTGTTCTTTAGATTTTTGGGGAGGTGTTGGGGCTTTCTATCCACTACCAGAAATTGACCTGTATTACTTTTGTGATGGAAGATTCAGAAGCAAATGAAGTGGCAACTATGCTCACCATGCTGTGATGGAAGTTGCTATATCCTATCTTGGTATGCCGCTCTTTACTACGCCTCTGAGGTTCAATGATTTTAATGACCCATTTGAGAAGTTGGAAGGGAAGTTGGCTGGTTGGAAGGCGAGGATGCTCTCAAAGGGTGGTTGCCTAGTTTTCTGAGGGCAGTTTTTTCAGATATCCTAGCTTTCTACATGTTTGTATCTGGCTGTGTGCGGAGGTAGGGCCTTTATAGGAGGTTTTTTGTTTGGGAGGGCTGGCTCCTGATGGCAAGGGGATAGGTGGCTATCTGGTTGTCTGCGAAGATGTATGTTGTCCTTTTAGGGAGGGAGGGACCTGGAATTAGGGAGGTGAGAACAATGAATGAAGCATTGCTGGTTAAATGGTGTGCTGCAATTATTGTAGTGAGGATAGTCTTGTGACCCATTTGTTGCTCAAGATATATGGAAATGTGCTTAATTGGGAGGATGAGGCTCTCGTTGGTAGATCTTCTATTTTTTGGGGAGGCCTGTTGAAGGTTTTCCCCCAAAGAGAGGAGTTTTTCTGCCCAATGATTGGTGATGGGGCAAATTTCTACTTTTGGAAAGATGCCATGTGTTACTTGGATCCCTTGAAGGAGGAGGCCTTCCCTAGACTTTTCGCCTTGGTCCAGTAGAAGGAACTCTGTGTACTATTGGAGTGGCCCATTGAGGACGGGGTTGGTAGTTAGATGCCTATCTTTGTCGCTGCATTATCAGAGGTTCGTCTTACTGAGTTTCTGCAGTCGCAAATCTCTATTGTTCATCTCTTCTTATGCCCCGAAGCAGTAGATGACTGGGATTGGGAGGATGGTGAACTTTCAGAGAACAATGCCTATAAGGTGCTGCAACCATCCTTGGTTGATTGAGATGAAGATTTCCTTCGGGATGGTAGACTTCTTTGGAGGGCAAAGGCACCACTGAAGGCTCACTTCTTTGCTTTGGAGATGAGTAGAGGTTGGGTAATTATGAAATTGGGCCCCCGAGATGGGATCTGTAGTTATCGACAACATCCTCTCTTTGTGCCGATGGTGATGAAGACATTGAGCACTTTTTTCTGGGTGTCCATTGGCTTTGGGAGTCTGATTGCAGGTTGGTGTTGATTGGATCAATTTCTCCTTATTTGAAGGGTTCTAGAGATCTTTAGAAGAGGCTGACAAATTGTAGGACCAGCATAGCATAGATCAAAGCATGAGGGGGCAATTCTTTGGTCCATTTGGTTAAAGAGAAACGGGATGGTGTTTGGCTCCTCTGGGCCATATGCTGAGATGCTGGGTTTCGTGTTCAAGCCTAGGTAGATGAGTGGGGCCATGTTCTTACCTTCTAATGTAACCCTATTGTTTTCTTTTTTCTTCTTTATTTACAATAATGAAGTTAGATGGCTGTTGACCTTGGATAGCCCTCCTTTGATGTTTCAAAAAAAAATCAATTTTATTATGATAGGTATTGAATCCACTAATTTTCCCATCACACAACAAAACACCTTAACCCTACTTATCCCTCCCACCAACTTATCTTGGTTACAACTTATTCTGCTGCCAAATGCAGCCCTTATTGTTGTGGTAGTGAATTGAGATATGCCTTCTAGACTTAAACACTGTCAGCCATCTTTCTGGACTTTGTGAAAATGTGTCATATTTGTTAACTAATGCACTCTATAGGAAACTTTTGCAAGATTTGTGTTGCATAGCATTTGACTTTGGCAAGCTTGATGCTAACCTTCAGAGACGATCTTTAGATTTCTATTAGTTTTATCTTGGAAGTCATTCCTGCTAGTCAAGTAGTTAGAAAAACCTAAATAAAATTATATTTGTAAGGATTTTGTTTTTATATTTTGTCTGGCATTGAGCCTTCATGTAGTTCTTTATCTACATGACATGCAGCTGACAATCTCGAGGGAGAAACCACTGATGATGATGAGATATCATGCGAGCTTCAAGAAGATGAAACATCTGCGGAACCTAATAACCAGGATATTGGAGTGGGAGAAAACTCTGGTGGCGAAGATGCTGAACATGATCCAGTTGGTATGAGTATTGATAAGGAAGCAGATGTTGCTAAAAGGGTTCTTAATTACTTGATTGAGACTTCAGGAAAGGGCTCTGATCCTTTACCAAGTGGTAATTTGCATGCGACTGATGAGGTTGATCAGCCACGCAAGAAACATAGCATCATGGGCAAGTCACTCACCAAGTCTGGGGATGCTAATAAAAGAAGGCAAAAGACAAATCAAGGATTATCTGGGAAAGATGGTGACCTAGAAAAGACAATATTCATCAGTAATCTACCGTTTGATATTACTGAGGAAGAGGTAAAGCAGAAGTTCTCTATATTTGGGGAGTTGCAGTCATTTCTTCCAGTACTTCATCATGTTACAAAGTATGCTTTTCTATCCTATTGCTATTTCTCCTTGCATCTAGTACTTCAAGAACTAGAATAAACTAAATTAGTTTTTCAAGAAAAAATAAATTACATTACCTGAAGCCTCTACAAGTCTTATACTAGATTATGGTCTTTTGCTGGAGCAGGCGTCCAAAAGGTAGTGCATTCCTCAAGTTTAGCATGCCAGCTTATGCACATGCTGCTGTTTCTGCTGCTATTTCATTGGGTATTGTTATGAAAGGCAGACGATTGACAGTTTTAAGGGCTTTGGACAAAGAGTCAGTTCATAAAAAAGATCATGAGAAGGCAAAGAATTCGATAACTGATCAACGCAACCTTTACTTGGCAAAGGTGCAATTTTTCTAGGTTCTTGAAGTCAATATACAAGCTCTTAATTTGCATTGCGGTATTCTTATCTGAATTTTTCCAGGAAGGAGAGATTCTGAAAAGTACTCCTGCTGCTGAAGGTGTTTCTGCTGTTGATATGGAGAAGCGCACGAAGTAAGTAATTATCTGTTTCCTTGAATCTATGTATCAGTAGAATATTGTCTCATTTCTGTCAGATCCTTGCAATATACCTGTGCAATTCTAGTGGTAATGCAGTCAAGAGCTCTTTGCAAAGTTGTCTCGCTTTTCTTTATTCATATTTTGGGAAACTAAAGGAGATCAGTGGGGATATCATTTTAGGAAGTTGTTAAGGACCTTATTTTGATTTGAATTATCTAATCACTTTTGAATAAAGAGGTTTTAGCTTTTAGAACTTGTTGAGTTGTATTTTCATTTTGGGGCTTATTTATTATTAATCGTTTGTATGGGGGTGTGCCATGTTATTTGTCCCTTGTATCTTTCTATATAAAGGCACTAGGGCTCTCTAAGAATAATTGAATCACTTATTTTTTCTAATATGGTATCAAAGCAACGGTCCTAGCGTTCTCTCTCCCTGCGCCACTAGTCCCTCATCGACTCTCTTCCACCCTTAGTGTCACCTCCAACTGCTAGCTTCTCCTCCAGGTCGCTGGTGCCTATTCTCCTTCTAGCATCGCCTCTCGGGCCTCGGGGACCTTTGCGACGTTGCCTGAGGCATCACCTCTCACCGATGGTGCTGCTAAGGGCCACCCTAGGCCTCTAGCGGCCTTGTTGCCACCACTACAGGGTCTGCAGCCCCCTGCTGCAATGCTCTAGGCTATGGCCTAAAACAAAGTTCAAGGGCATGGTTTAAAAGGTTTAGCAAAGTGGTACAGGAGCATGGATTTGTTAGGCTTTCTGCAGATCACTCAGTTTTCACGATACATAGGGAGACAAGTTTTGCGATTCCTATTGTTTATGTTGATGATATTCTTTTGATTGGCAGTAACGGGAAAAGCATAGAGGACACTAAGGCTTTGCTACATTCACAATTTGTTATTATGGAGTTGGGCCCCATTAATTATTTCCTTGGTATTGAGGTACAACAGATAGGAGGGTTTGTGCTGTCTCAACGCAAGTATGTACTTGACATGCTCAAGGAGACTGGTGTTGAACGTGTTACGAACCTACGCCAACGTGTTCGATTTTGGAAAACCCGTCGTTGTAGTTCGAAAGCGAAGGATTCGTATTCAACAAATAAAATTTATACCGAAATTAAAATTCCGGGTCGAACACAGGGAGGCGAACGTTTGATTTAAAAACTTCGCGTTTCTTTTTATTTTGTCACGAAGAAATTCAATTTAAACTATCTAAGTATCTACAACAAATAAAAGAGAGAGAGGGAGTAAGAGAGAGAGAAAGAATACTATACATGGAAATCAAAATGAGATGTAGAATAGACAAGGAATTTATCATAAAAGAGATCGTTCGTTACAACTAGAAAACATAAAACAATTACTCTAGAAAGCATTAAAAGAATGGAGGGAGAAATGTCCTCCTCGACGATCGCTCGGAGGACGAATAGACTACTCTAGAAAGCAGTAAAAAGAATAGGGAGAGAGAATCCTCCTCGACGGTCGCTTGGAGGACGAGCCGGACGGGACGACGCCTGGACGAAGGAGAACGAAGCGGGACGAAGGAGAACGAAGCAGAAGAACGGGAACGAAGCAGCACTCCATCGTCGTCGCGGGATCCACTTCCGAAGGGGGACGAAAATTTGGACTTTATCTCGTGAGAAGCATCCCGGGTGTGGGACAAGCTTCTCTTGAGCTTTGGAGAGGTAGAGAGGAGAAGGAAGGGATGAAAATTTCGTATGGAGGGGGTCTCCTTTTATAGTTGCAAGGAGTGGGGGAAAAATGGACATTACATCTTCAAAATAATAAATAAGGGGTCTTTAGTGACGGATAAAACCGTCGCTAAAGCCCCGACGTCGCCGTCGCCGCCGCACCCACGCGCGCCCGCTCGGCTGCCCGCGCGCGTAACGCCTACGCACGTCCGCGTCGTCTCAGCCGTCCGATCGCGAGATCGGACGGCTTAGAACGCGTCCGCGCCCGCTGCGTAGCGCACCGCCCGCGTGTGATCGCGCGTTCACCAGAGCGTCCAATTGCGCGTCGGCGCTATCGGGCGCGCGCGGCCGTTGGATCTTCATCTGACGCTCGTGCGCGCCCGCTCGCCCGAGCCTTCCACCCCCTCACCGCGGCTCGAACCCGCGACCTCCGCTTCGCCCGCAGCTGCGTCGCCGCTGCGCTATGCGGGCGAAATGGTCGCGCGGACGCTTTTAAGCGCGAGCGACCGCAGCCGTTGGATCGAGATCCAACGGCGGAGAGGAGACGGTGCGCGGTCTTCACAAGACTCCTGCGGCCGATTGGGCGGCTGGGATGGCGCCACGTGGCGCCATCTTGGCCGTCCATCTTCTGGAAGTTGTAGATGGTGCCACGGATGTCGGATTGACTCGATTTTTGTGTCGTTCGGCTGCGATCGTCGATCCGAATTCATCCGTGTGGTCGGATTTACCATCTGAAGTGCGGATTTACACCATCCTGGCCCTTGATCTTCTAGGGTTCCCCGGTCTCTATCTGATGCTACGGATGCCTGATTAGGGTGATCTTGGAGTCGTTGAACTCCAATCGTCGCCCTGATCATATCCATACAGTTGGATCTTTGATCCGAGGCCCCGATAAAATATTTGCCCTGTCCAAGCACATAAAAGGAGATAATTAACCTCCATTTTATTCAAACTACTCTAAATGCAAGATGATGCATGTAATGCAATATTTATATCATGAAATGCAATTCTATGCTTAAGAACATGCATAAATAGACATTTTAAGTAGTGTAAATGTGTTTACATCAACTAGTATGCTGGGGTGCAAATTAGCAGATGTGCCCATGGATGCCTCTTTGCCTCATGTAGATGTTGATAGTCCCTTATTGCAGGATGTAACTAGATATCGTGTCATGGTTGGGAAGCTGTTATATTTGACTATTGTTAGGATGGACATTGTCTTTGCATTTGAGAGACTATGCCAGTTTATGTAGGCACCTAAGGAAATCCATTGGGATGGTGTTTGTCAGGTACTAAGATATTTAAAGTGTCCCTTGGAAAGGGCTTCACTTTTAGAACCATAGGCATGTTAATGTGTATGGCTATTCTGATGTCGATTATGTTTGGCGCATGGGGATAGGAGCTCCACCCATTGGGTATTATCCCTATGTGGGGGGCAATCTTGTCACCTAGAGGAGCAAGAAGTAAGCAGTGGTCTTAAGGTCCAGTGTTGAATTAAAGTACAGAGTCATAGCACATACCACTTGTAAGTTATTAGGGGTTCGATCTATTTTTCTAGATTTTGTTGTTCATATCTCAGAGCCCACTTTTGTGTACTGTGACAATAAGGCTACTATTATTACTAATAATCCTGCATTTCATGAGTGGACAAAATAAATTGAAGTGGATTGTCACTTCATTAGATAGGCCATTGTTAGTAAGAAGATCTACACACCTTATATTGGCACTAATGATCAGATAGTAGATGTTTTCACAAAAACACTCTCCATGAAGCAACTTGAGACCTTATGTTCCAAGTTGAGCATGCTTGATTTTTATATTCTAGCTTGAGGGGGAGTGTTGAGTTATATTTTGGGGTTTATTATTATTGCTCATTTGTATCGGGGTATGCCATATTATGTCTCTTGTACCTCTCTATATAAAGGTACTAGGTCTCTCCAAGAATAATTGAATCACTTGTTTCTCCTAACAGAACTCACAGAGGGCAAGTTGGAAATTGATTTTTAAGTAAAAATCCCCCCTCCCCGTCCCTAGAATCAATTTGCCCCCTGATGATTTATATTCCATTACTTGTACCTCTGAACTTTTCTTCTTTAATCAAACTACCCCTTTCCCACCATTTACTCAAATCAATGTTGCTTGTTGGGCACCACAACAAAATTTCATCGCTCACCCCTCCCCTTCCATGTTGTCCTATTCATGAGGCTGCCACAATGACAGCAAAGATGAGCACATCATCTGCTAGGTTTGGTGCATCCTTTCACCCTATGTTGATGACCGATGGTGGGATATGCATCCTGTAGATTTTGGTGGCAGCTAGAGTGATGTTTGGTAGCTGTCAAAGAACAGGAGGGTTACAGTGAGGACCTTCATGGGGTAGATCATCGACAAGGAGCTTCTTGGGACTAAAGGTATCTCTCTGATAATGGATCTTTCGATAAACAATAAAAAACCCTCTCACCTCACCACCAACAAAGATTGCATAACCTTTTTTATTTTAAACTTAAGGCCAATTCTGCCCATTCGCCACCTGTTCCTCAACCCATCATTCAAGTTTTATATTTGAATTTGCCTACCAAAGATCATGCATTCAATCCAAACGTCCAATTGGGGCCAAAGATAACAATTGCAACATGAAAGAAATAATCTTAGATGGGCAAAATCAAGAGAAAGAAAGTTTTTGTTGACTTATGCTATTCACACGTAAGTGGCGCATGATGCTCTAGTTCTTCACGGAAGGGGAAAGTCAGGGAGGAGAGAAGCGAGTGAGAGATTAGAGAGTGCAGCAAAGAGTTGCGTGGGACGAGATGGTTCTGTATAAGGTCGAGTGGTAGAGGAGGCTAAGGCATTGCAAGTGGGATACGAAGGTTCATGTGGAAGGTGAGGGGGGAGGGAAGGCAGAAAGGGGATTTTATCGTGGAGAGATGAAATTTTGTTAGGGGAAAGATTATCAACTAATATCCAATTAACAATGCTAATTTTGAGTAAATGTTGGGAATGGGGTGGGTTGATTAAAGAAGAAAAGTTCAAGGGGGCAAGTAATGGGATATAAAACAACAAATTGATTCTAGAGCCCTACCCTGTGTGCGAGGGGATGATTTTTACTCTTGATTTTTTAACTTTTTTGGTGTTATTGCTCTTACTCTCATGGTTTCTCTTCTCACCTCTCACTTCTCACTTATCCCTACCAAAACCATGTAGCTTGGCATGCTTCTTGATTTCGCTCTCTCACTTCTTTAATCCCATTTTTTTGTAACTTATAAAGTGGTGTGGAAGATAAGGAATGGTTTTCATTCAAGCTTTAATGCTCCTTAAATAGAGGCTTACAAGGGAAAAGTTACAACACACCACGGTGTTTAGGAAGTTGGCCGCCTAGGCTTTTGAGATAGATCTACCGATGGAGTTTTCTAAAAAAAGAAGACTTTAGGCTTCACATAAATGACCCACTTAAAAATAAAACTTTTTGGATATCCTAAACCCCTCTCTACCATCGAGAACGCCTAATATCCCAACCTAAACCCATCGAGAACGCTTAAACCCATCTCTGCCATCGCTCTAAGCCCTCATCGCCCTCTCTACCGTCGGCATGTTGCCCTCTTTGCCATTGGCACGTCGCCCTCTCTACCACCTTTAACACAGCGCTGCCATCACCTATTGGCCATCGCCCACCAACGTCGAGTGCAGCATTGTCGAGTGTAGCTGCTTTTGCACCGCTTCTCGCTGCAACACTACCATCGTCATGTCGGGTGCTGCACTGCCTCTTGCATGACATTGTCATCACCCACCGACCATCGCCTACCAACATTGGAGGTTGCACCAACCATCACTGAAGGTATATCTCTCACTGTCAGATTTTAGTTTTAGGTTTTTTAATTTGAGGGTTTGATTTTTGTTAGGTTTGATATTTAAGGTCAGATATTTGTGACATCGTGCATGTGTGCCTCAAATGTTGTATTTATTTGTCTGATTTTTAGAGCCTGTATGTGACAATGTGTATAAATCATTCCTAATGTTAAATAAATCAATTGTTGAGTCTTATTTTTACATCAATTTCTAGGTATAAGTTTTGTTTTAGGTTTTTGATTTTTAGGCTCTTGTTTTTTACATCAATTATTTATATTAAATATCATTTTATGTTCAACACTATTGTCAATTCTTTTGTGTTTGTTTAAATGAACATCTAGATTCTAATATTTACATTTTCCTTTTCCAAGATGTCAAATCTTTTATATTCTAAGTTGTATAGTAATTAATGATGTCAAATTATATGGTTTTAGACTATTTTTTTTTTATTATACTACTTGTGACATCTTTATAATTATAACATTACATATAACACAAAATTTAATAAATTAACTAATTATTTTATATTTTATAAATAAAAAATACAAAACCGCATACTCGTTCGAATATCGCATACTTGCTATGCGGTGACCCAACCGATCGCATATTGCATACTAACTTCATGAACCTTGACACACCACATATAAACAGAAAAGAACATAATCACATAGATATCGAAAGCATTAGTGTTGGTGGAAGAGAATGATATGCTATTATGAGAATGATCTAAAGAAGACCAAGAAAATGAAACTGCCGAATTGCCTTGCTAAACCTAGCTTTCTTCAATTAGAAGGCTAGCAAAACCAAATTGTTGAATTATCTTATTAAATCTAGCTCTCACCATCAATATCTGAGTGCATCTTGATACCACTTCCTCTTTTCCATGTGAGCATCCAATCACCAGTCTGGATGCATTCAACACTTACTCTTCAAATGAGAAGCTTGGTGTTGTCTAGGCATTCTTGCACCTCCTCTCCAAGTGAGCAACTCATTTCCATTGTCCACGATTGCAATGTTTCATTGTTTGGACCACTCACAGTCATCATAATGGATTGCCTCCACCACCCACCATTGCAGTGATGGATAGGCTCTGTCATTGCTTGCTGTAATGTTGGATTGACTTCATCACTTCTAGGACTTTCATTGCATCTTCAAGCTCAAGCTGGCTTCTTTCCTTCATATTTAGCAACGGAAGGGGGGGGGGGGGGGGGGGGGGGGGGGGGGTGGGGTGGGGGTGACGAAGATGATATTCTAGTTTGGTGGTTTCCTTTTCTCGTAGTGGTTTTCTATACCATAAGATTGTTATTTTTGTTTCCCTTTTTATTACATTCTTTTTGTGTATATAAAGGTTATTGTAGCAATGGAAACTATAGAATGAAGTTGAATTTTTCCTTTTTATTTCTCACATGGTATAACAACTCTTGTTGATGCTTCGATACGTCATCAATTACGTAGATCTTTGTTCTTTTGTTGATTGTAAGGATCATGTATGGAGAAGCAAATCAGTGCCTTAGATCCCTTGTTGCCTCCTAATTGGTCCACAGGGGGTTAACCGTGCACCACCGTCAGTTGGCCTCACGTGTCTTCATTTTCTCTTTTGATTTCAAGGATTCACATGTCTAGAATCTTCATTTTCTCTTTTGATTTTGAGGATTCGCATGTCTAGAAGAAAATATATGACCTAGATCCTTCATTGCTTCCTAATTAGCAGGACATCCATATGTTGTTGTTTCTTAATCCATGTGTGGAGCTCCTTGTTGGTGGCTCATAGATTGATCTGTGTGGAGAAGCAAATCTTGCACTAGATCCTTTCTTTATTACCCTTAATTGGCTTACAAGTGGTTGTGCATGCCATGCTAGTTGCCATTGTCTTGTGGTGACCCTTGTTGAATGTGATTGCTACTAATGGTCTTAGCTAGATGTCCCCTAGCAATCGTTGGGCTATGCAGGTGGCCTCGAACCATCTCCCTTCTATAGCAATGTTGACCGAGTGTTACCAGCTGTTAAAGCAATTCATTTGTGTTCCTTTGTTGCCTTTCCTTATGGAACCCCCTCTGTTGAGAGAATATTTCACTTGTCTTATGTTTTTATATTCCTTTGTCCTTGTTTGCATTTTTTGTTATTCTTATCGAGACACTATGTAATTTACCCAAAAGGACTCCTCTATATAAGAGTCCCTAGGGTTTTGGAATAAGATAAGTTCTCTCATTTCCTAATATAGTATTAGAGCAGCTGTCCTAGATCGGTGCTCGGGCACCCCACCAAAACCCTAGTTGCCAAACCTTCCACCAAAAATCCATTCTTTTTGCTGTAGCGAGGAGGCCACCGGCAACAAGGGCATCACTAGCCTTACCGTCGGTAGCAACTATGCTGCAGGTGGATGGAGGGGCTTGAGCGCTACCCTATCACCATTAGCGTTGAGTGCTGCCTAGCACAGCCACGAGCGCCACCTTTGAGCTTCGCCTGACGCCTCTCCTGAGTGTTGCTTGAGGCACCTCTACTTGACCGGCGCCACTGCTGGTGTCCTAGTGCCTCCCAACGTCGCCGCAGACTGCCCAACCCTCTGATGTGTTGTCGCTGAGGGTCAAACCCATCCTTGGTGGTGGTACATCCACTGCGGGAGTCTCCGATGGTGCTAGTCCTTTCTTCATGATGATCTGATTTACTGTTTTCAAATATGTTAGTTGATGTTTTGGCACCCAATTGTGGAGTTTTTCCTCTGATTTTCCCACAAATTGAATATCCATGGAAGTGAACAAAGATACTACTATTGGCAACTCGATGGCGAAGTCATCTACCTTAAGCGCATCCCCTCACATGCAAGGGACTTCCATCAAGTTAGATAGATCTAATTTTCTTTTTTGGTCTACTTCATTTTCATGATTTGCAGGGTCTCATCGCAAGTACATCTTGTTGAAAGATGAATCGTAGGAAAGTGCAAATACGGAAGATTGGGAGGCTGTAACAAGTCGGTGGCTACTTTCATGCTAAATAGCATGGAGTATATTGCTAAACATGTCTTGTCCTCTTCAGCCAAGCAAATGTGGGAGGTATTGCATGAGATTCATCCTCCAAAGAATAACACTCTCGACTATACAGAGTCATAGAAGATGTTCACAATTTCAAGAAAGGGACTATGACGTTAGTTGAGTGCTTGATGTAAGCACGTTTACACTACTAAAGGTGTCTATTTATGCATGTTCTTAAGCATAGGATTGCATTGCATGCTATAAATATTACATAACATGCATCATCTTGCATTTAGAGTAGTTTGAATAAAATGGAGGTTAATTGTCTCCTTTTATGTTCATGGACAGGGTGAACTTTTTATCGGAGCCTCGGATCGAAGATCCAACCATACAGATGTGATCAGGGCGACGATTGGAGTTCAACGACTCTAAGATCGCCCTAATCAGACATTTGTAGCATCAGATAGTGACCGGGGAACCCTGGAAGATCAAGGGTCAAGATGGTGTGAATCCGCATTTCAAACGACAAATCCGACCACACGGATGGAATCGGATCAACGATCGCAGCCTAACGGCGCGAAAATTGACTCAATTCGACACCTGTGGCACCATCTACAACATCCAGAAGATGGACGGCCAAAATGGCGCCACGTGGTGCCATCTTAGCCATCCAACCGGCCCTCAAGACCGCCGCTGCTTTTCCAAAGAGGATTCGGCACGCGATTTGGGCCGTTGGATCAAGATCCAACGGCTGTGGATGCGCACGCCTTAAAACGTCTCCGCGACCAACTCCCCTCCGCAGCGCAGTGGTCGCGAGGCGTTGCGTGTTCACAGGACGTGAGTTCTACTCACGATCTGCGGCATGCGCGCGATTAAAGGCGACCGCCCGATCGGCTGTGGACGGCCCAGATCACCCGATAGTGCTTACGCGCTATTGCACGCGCGGCGAAGACGCGGCATCGCACACGATGGGGCGCGCATCGCAGGCGGGCGGAGATGCGATCTAAGCCGTCGATCGCGAGATCGGTTGGACGTGCGCATGCATTGAACGCGCCGGCAAGCGAAAAGGCACGCACGCCGCCCACTACGCCCACGTTCAGACCTTTAGCGACGATTTTATCCGTCACTAAAGGTCCTGAATTAATGTTTTAAGAGTTGTAATGACCAAATTGTCCCCACTCCTTGCAACTATAAAAAGAGACCCCCTCCACACGAAATTCTCATCCTTTCTCCTCTCCCTTTCCAAAGCTCAAGAGAAGCCTTTCCCACACCCGGGATGCTTCTCGCGAGATAAAGTCAATTTTTCGTCCCCATTCGGAAGCGGATCCCACGACGACGACGTCGTGCTGCCCCGTTCCCGTTCTTCCGCTTCGTCCTCCTTCGTCCTGCTCTGTCCTCCTTCGTCCAGGTGTCGTTCTGTCCGGCTCGTCCTCCAAGCGACCGTCGAGGAGGATATTTCTCTCTCCATTCTTTTAATGCTTTCTAGAGTAGATTTACTGCTTTCTAGTGTAATCATTTTCATGCTTTCTAGTGTAATGAACAATCGTTCTGATGATGAAATTCCATGTTTATTCTACATCTCGTTTTGGTTTTTGTTTGTAATATTCTCTCCCTCTTATTCTCTCTATTCTATTTATTGTAAATAGTTAGATAGTTCTAATCAATTGAATTACTTCGTAACAAATAAAACAAACGTGTGTTTTTAAATCAAACATCCGCCTCCCTGTATTCGACCCGGGATTTTTAATTCCGGTATAAGTTTTATTTGTTGAACACGAGTTTTTGCGCTTTCAAACGACAGGTTTTCAAAACCAAACACGACAGCGTAGCAACCCGACATTCAACATTTTGGCGTCGTTGCCGGGGAGGCGACGCTATTTGATATTTCTTCGCGTTTTCTAACTTACAAATCATTTACCTCACTTCTCTCCTTTCTTATTGTGATTGCAGGTACTCTTTCGAGACGAGCAAAAGTGGTAGATCGGAGAAAAGTGCTGTTAAAGGTTCTGTGAGTTATCCCCCACCTCCTACTCATTAGATTTCATTCCACAACATAATAACATAAACATCAATCAACGTAGGTATTCTTATAAACTCTAAAGTTAGATTGTTTGTTATTTGACACCCATACTCACCCCAACCCCCACATTAAAAAAAAGAAAAATTAAAAAATTTTCACAGAGGTACACAACCTCATCTGATTTTCAAACTCAATCGGTAAACCGATCTTTGGAGCCGGTACATACATCCAAACACATAATTGAGTAAAAATCAGATTAGGTAATCACTTGTGTGCTTAATTAAGTGGTACAACAGATCAATTGTTTGAATTGATTGTGCCACACCACTTCAATTAAAATCAACTAATCAAGTAGCTGCTGATTAGGTTCAACTCTTAGGGATCTACCAGGCACTCCACATTCTTTTTAAGTTTTAAAGGAAAATATCTTCAAATGTGTTTTCAAAACCTGGTGTACCACCTAAAGTTGAATCCTAAAAGCTACTAAACAAGATTTGAACTCTAAAATTCACATAAAAAATAATCTTACTTGAAAATCACTGGTTGTGCACACACACAAATCAATCAATCATTAAGGGCATAGCCCAGATAAAGGGCCCATCACATTTCAAAGCACATTCAAACCTAGCCTTAAATAAAACAGAGTAGACGTTGGCCTTAAGGATTCGACTCGCTCTTCAGAACCCAGAACGAGATTATTTTCGATTAGTCTGTATCTACTGTTCAATCTGATGTCTAGCTAAGGGAGCAGAATCAAACGATCGCGGCTGGGGGGTACACTAGGAACCGGAGGCGTAAGTCGAAGGAAGAACCTTCTCCCCAGTCCCTCCTAACTGGTTGGATTGAACAGATAGAAGTAGATCAAATCGTTCCTTTATCTCAAGACAGGTTTAGGAGTCTGTAGGTCTTAGGCTAGCCCATTTAAGGACATATTTGATTGTTTGTATTGCAGGACGCCTTTCTTCCTCCCGTCTTTCATGAATCCTTCCACATATTACACGCATTCCCGCTCTTTCCCTCCTGTTTTGAATTATCCTCAACATGACGATTATTCTGACTCGTACTGTAATCACCCTTCATTTAATTGGAATAACTCGGATTTAAGATACAGTTCCGGACCTCCGTATTTAGGGTCCAACCCTGAACACTATGATTGTGATTTCTATCCTTCTCAGAGCCACATCAATTGTAGATCGTCATCCTTTTATGAACAACCTAATACGGTCTATAATCAAGAATGATACACTGATCCTTACCCATCCTCTGATTACACTGCCTTTAGGTTGTCACCATCTTTTGAACAATCTAAAATGACCTATTATCAGGAAGGGTATAACGAATCTCAATTCGTTAATATCCCTACATTGACACTAAACCTTTCCAACCCTGAACCAACGCATTTGCTTCAAGGTAACCAGGTTCAAGAAAAGGTTCTGGCTAACTTGAGGAATATCATACGATCCTTAGAAGTTCAGCCAATACCTTGCATCGAGAGATTGGATCCTCTGATTGAAATGATTAATGATTTGAATAAGTATTTGTTGGATTGGCTCCATGATGTTAAGGATAAGAACCCGGGTGAGTTTCTACTCGGGAAGTTAGCGAAATTGAGGATGAGATTTATGATTGCTTTGATTCAATCGTGGGATGAACTCTCTTCAGGAGAGCCAATTTCAGAACCTGCTTAGGCACCTGTTACGAGGCTGACCAGATTGAATTAGAGCAATCAATTAAGTATGATTTGATTTCTTCACCTGAAATCCTTAAGCCGGGGAACGAGGAAACGTGTCTCCATGGACCAGAAAGTGATGGATGATTTTGAGACATACATTGATATAGATTTCAATTTCCTTGATTTTGATGGTAAAGATTTAAGTTGCGAAGTCTCACGCAAGTTTATAGAACATGATTTTTGTGAAACAATTGGGCTTGAGGAATCTGAAAGATCATTTAATAGCCCAAGAACTGAGGAAATTGATCCTATTAGGGCACACATTACGGATCCAGAATCGCATTTTCTGGAGGATTCAATTCAATGCCCTGATTGTCAGTTACACCCCGTTGAGCTTATCGATGATTCTATTTCTGAGATAATTAAACACAAGTCAATTTTGATTTAGCCACATCATTTAGATTTGAAGATTTCAGATGGGGTGATTAATATGCAATAAGTCCTGGAATTTGACATGCTGAATGAGGATAAAAGCCGGGAAATTTTGATTTGGGAAGTAAGTTATGGAGGAAGTACAAGACGGAGTCGAAGGGTGCCTATTAAGTTGAAACCATTAAATCAGGACCCTTACGACATTTGTTCTGAGCATGTCGAACCCAAGCACACATTTAATGATTATCCTTTTGAGCTTGAATTCTCTGTGACCCGACTTTTTGGTCTTGGGTTGCATCCTCATAAATTGCAGGCCCAACGTCGCTTGCATTCTGATTTTAGGTTTAGGAAGAAGCGGAGAAGTAGAATAAACCGGGGAGATATACACTGTATTCACCTTTGTGTTGACCCCGTAAAAATAAAAGTAGGGAGAAAGCTACCGGTTGTAAAGATACACATTTAGGTAGAATTTCTTTTTTAGGTCACCTAGAGGCGTAGAAATCCGAAGTTCGTTTTAACTGCCGGTCAACGAGTTCATCACATTCACAATAAGATGCTTAGAACTTAGGGTTCTCATCAAATCTTTGGTGAGTTGAATGGTCGTAGAAAGCCACTCTTAAACCCTAAAATTTGAAAATAAAAAAAAAGAAAAGAAAAGAGGAAAAAGAGATTTTTCTTTGAATAAGGCGAGGGCTTGAGGCAGTTCGCATTTTGGCAGATACTCGGGTACTGTTGTGTCTTTGAAAGTTCAGATCCTAAGTATACGTTTTCTTAATGACTGAAATTAAACTCATGCTTAAATAATCCAACCTGATTCTTTTATAAATAGCATATAGTTTTTGCTAGGGACTAGCAAAAGATAGGCATGGGGGTATGATATAAACACGTTTACACTACTTAAGGTGTCTATTTATGCATGTTCTTAAGCATAGGATTGCATTGCATGCTATAAATATTGCATAACATGCGTCATCTTGCATTTAAAGTAGTTTGAATAAAATGGAGGTTAATTGTCTCATTTTATGTTCATGAACAGGGGAAACTCTTTATCGGGGCCTCGGATCGAAGATCCAACCGTATAGATGTAATCAGGGCGACGATTGGAGTTCAATGACTCTAAGATTGCCCTAATCAGACATCTGTAGCATCAGATAGTGACCGGGGAACCCTAGAAGATTAAGGGCCAAGATGGTGTGAATCTGCATTTCAAACGACAAATTCGACCGCACGGATGGATTCGGATCGACGATCGCAGCCTAACGGTGCGAAAATTGACTTAATCTAACACCCGTGGCACCATCTACAATATCCAGAAGATGGACGGCCAAGATGGCGCCACGTGGTGCCATCTCAGCCGTCCAACCGGCCCTCAAGACCGCCGCTGCTTTTCCAAAGAGGATTCGGCATGCGATTTGGGCCGTTGGATCTTGATCCAACGGCTGTGGATGCACGCGCCTTAAAACGTCTCCGCGACCAACTCCCCTTCGCAGCGCAGTGGTCGTGAGGCGTTGCGTGTTCACAGGACGCGAGTTCGACTCGCGATCTGGGTTGCGCGCGCGATTAAAGGCGACCGCCTGATCGGCTGTGGACGACCTAGATCACCCGATAGCACTTACGCGCTATTGCACATGTGATGCAGACGCAGCATTGCACGCAATGGGGCACGCAGCGCGGGCGGGCGGAGATGCGAGGATGGGGACGTGGTCAAAAAGGGAACTTTTTCTCTGAGCATTGCCATAGACAGGGCCATACTGTTGATAGATGCTGGATCAAGCATGGCTATCCACAGGACGAAGGACCCAGAGCCAATCAGGTTGCTACTAATGAAGAAGATGCAAAGTACCAAGTTGATGATGAACAAGTGACCATGTCCAAGGCTGAGTATGATAGACTGATGACATCACTGACCACTACTGCAGTAGGAGCATCTGCTTCTAGTATTATAGGTACAATTGCATTATCTGTTGGATCGCATGCTCCCACATGGATTACAGATTCAGGTGCTTCCTCTCACATTACTGGTGATGCTACGCTTTTATCTTCTGTTCGATCTCTAGCCAACCCCTTCCAGGTTAGGGTGGTAGATGGTGGTTTATCGCTAGTTACTGGTCTTGGAGATGTCAATTTAACCTCCTCTCTTGGTTTATGTAATGTTATACATGCACCTCGATTTGCTTTGAATTTGATGTCAAGTAGTAAAATTACCAAGGACCTGGGATGTTTTTCATGACAAATTCTTCTTCTTGCAGGACCTCTGGGCGAGGAAACAGATTGGTGGAGGGCTTGAGCAGAATGGGCTTTATTACCTCAATCTACCACCTTCATCTACATATTCCACCTTTGCTGCTACTTGTGCCACTACTGCCTTACAATGGCACCTTCGCTTGGGTCACCCAAGTATCACTGTGTTTTGTCATCAATTTCCTGATTTAGTGTTTCCTGAGTCTTTTAATTGTGATGTTTGTCAACTTGGTAAGCATCATCGGTCTTTATTTTCTAGTAAAAATAAAAAAGATCTGAGTCTCCTTTTGCTTTAGTACATGTAGATTTGTGGGGACCGTGTAGGGTCCAAAGTATGAGGGGTTTTTGATTTTCCCTTGTTTTGGTGGATGGTTGTACTCGTGTCACTTGGGTTTTTATGTTAAAGGAATAATCTCAAACTCTTGTGGAATTTTTTCAATGAAATAAACACTCAGTTTGCTACTATTATTAAAATCTTTTGAAGTGACAATGATCTTGAATTTGTAAACACTAAGTTGACTCAGTTTTTCACTGCAATGGGAGTTGTCCATCATACTTGTGTTCATACCTCTCAACAAAATGGGGTTGTCGAATGCAAGTTACGTCACCTACTTGATGTTGCTTGGTCCATGATGTTTCAGATGAATGTCCCTTCGATGTTTTGGTCCGATGCAGTTCTTATTGCTTCATTTTTGATAAATAGGGTGCCCTCGTCTGTCTTACGAGGTCAAACTCCCTATTGTCTTTTGTGTCTCGACTGAGAAGGTTTTTCACTTCCTCTTATGGTGTTTGGGTGTGTCTACTTTGTCAACTTATTCAAAGTGGATAAGTTGTCTCCTCGGTCGGTTAAGTGTATTTTTGTGCGATACTTGCGTACTCAGAGAGGGTATCAATGTTATGACCCGGTGGCTTATAAATTCTATGTTAGTGCTGATGTAACTTTTTTTGAAGAACTACCATTTTATGCAAGGAAAGAAAGATGTCTACCCCTTACACTACCACAGGATGTCCCCTTACCTGTTCCCTCTGCACTGCCACTAGTGCCCTCTGAGCCTACCTTACCTAAGACAAATGTTCCTATGGGGGATACCTTCCCTAGACATCTTGAAGTTAGATACTTTTCTTGAACATTTTCAGCGTAAGTCCACAACTACATCTCTTGAAGAAGAGCCTCTTTCTACTATCGCTGTTCAGCCCTTTGCCAACGTTGATGATTTGTCAAAAGGTCAGGTACCATCTTCTACTGAGAATTTTGACTTAGATCTTCCTATAGCACAAAGGCTCCAAGAGCATGTCATCAACCTGCTCGTTATTCTTTATCTTAATATGTCCTTTGATCAGTTACTTGTAGCAGGGGAGCTGTCATCTCTTGGATTTGATACTCAACAGCTGCCTCGCAGACATATAAAGGCTATTTAGGATCTTGCGTGGAAGCTAGCTATGGAAGAAGAAATGACTGCTGTTCATTCTAGAGGCACATGGGGGCTAGTTGACCTACCTCTTGGTGCAGTGGTTGTGGGGTGCAAATGAGTATTTACTATTAAGATCTTTCCTGATGATTTCATTCAGCATTACAAGGCCAGACTTGTTGCTAAAGGCTACACACAAACCTTTGGTGTAGATTATTTTGAAACTTTTTCTCCCGTTGCACGTCTCAACTCTGTTAGAATTCTTTTATCAATTGCAATTAATAGAGACTGGGTTGTTTATCAGCTTGACATTAAAAATGCTTTCCTTTATGGAGATCTTAATGAAGTTTACATGCATCAACCCCTAGATTTGTTAATAAGGGGGAGTGTTAGAAGGTTTGCAAACTTCATAAAGCTATATATGGATTCAAGCAGAGTCCCAGAGTTTGGTTTAATAGATTTAGCATGGCAGTTCAGAGCTTTGGTTTTACCAGGTCTACGTTAGATTATTTGTATTTACTAGACACACTGAGACATGCTCTATCATCTTGATTGTATATGATGATATACTTCTGACTGGAAGTGATGAGAAAGGTCTGGAGGACACTAAGGCCTTCTTACATACACAATTTGTGACCAGGGACTTAGGATTAATCAGTTACTTCCTTGGTATTAAGATTTATCGTTAGAAGGGTGGAATGGTCTTGTCACAGAGAAAGTATGTTCTGGCATGGAAATAGATATCTCGATATATCAGCAATATATCGACGATGTATCTATATCTCCAACATGACTCATATCAATATCACAGGAATATTTTTTTTCCAAGATATTGACGATTCATCACCGAAGGAAAGATGTCGGCAACATATATCGTCGATATGTCAGTATCGATGGCCCAAGAGATATTGACACCCCCCTTCCCCCATATCTTTTTCCCTGATATCGGTCAATATGTCACCAATATCGAGGGGTATTAGCGACATCGTTAAAATTGGAGCCTCTCAACATAAAATTGTTTCTATTATTTCAACGACATGCCCAACATGGGCGATATGTTGGCAATGTCGATTAATTCCGTTGCCCTCTTCATTTCCCTTACTACTTTCTATTCTTTCACACGGCAAGTACCTTATTGCACCTCTGAAATTTGCTTGTATATCATCCTTTTGGGTGATTTTCAACGTTGTCTCATCTCTCAACAAGGTAAGCACCCTATTTAATTTATTTGCATTACTAGGTCCAAATCACCATGCTTTGAACATTGATTATTGTTCATATTGAAGTTAAGTCTCTTCAAATACTTGATTGTTAGTTAGATTAATGTTACGTAGACACTAATTTAGTACGATCCCGAATTAAACCCCAATTTGGTGATGATTTTATTACCTAAATCATCATGTTTTTAACCTCGATTACTGTTCTTTTCGAAATTACATCAGTTGATATACTTGATTCTTGGTTAGATTAATGTTGTCTGCAATTTAGTAAGATCCTTAATTAAACTCTAATTTTGTGGTGATTTCATGGCCTAAATGATCATGTTTTAACCTTGGTTACTGTTAATCCCGAAATTAAATCTCTTGATATACTTGATTATTAGCTAGAGTAATGTTGTCTACACATTAATTTTCATGTTATATACATTTTCTTTTCATTGCTATAACATTACTTTGTCGATATGCTAGTAATGTGTTTTTATTATGTTTTCATCTAAAATTTATTATTTGTCTTTTAATCATTTCTTCATGCATGTAGTAGTTATTAAAATGTTAATTTTCATTAAATTTGTGACATTTGGGTCATTTTGGGTCTTTTTGAGTAATTTCTCCAAAATTTACCAATATCAGCGATATAACCCCGATATATCCTCGACATATCCTCTTTTTGACTTGTCGAGATGACATTGATATCGACATTTAAAACCTTGTGTTTTTGGATATGCTTCGTGAAGCGGGGATGCTTCGTTGCAAACCTGCAAATATACCTTTGCATCCAACAACTTATCTTGCTGATACGGACAATCCTGTCTTGGAGGATGTGATATGATATAGAGCCATGGTTGGCATGTTATTGTATCTTATAGTGACTAGACCAGATATATCCTATGCTGTAAGGAGGTTGAGCCAATTTATGCAAGAACCCAAAGAGGTTCACTGGGTAGGAATCTGCTTGGTGCTGAGGGATCTGAAGAGCTCCCCAGGGAAAGGTTTATTTTTTTAAAAGTATGGACATCTTAATGCATGTGGATATTCAGATGTAGACTATACACGTGCTCATGAGGATAGAAGATCCACTATTGGTTATTGTACATATCTGGGAGGAAATTTGGTCACGTGGAAGAGCAAGAAACGTAATGTGGTGTCTAGGTCAAGTGCAGAATCAGAACACAGAGCTATGGCTCATACCGCTTGTGAGCTTTTTTGGGTAACATCGATTCTAAAAGATTTAGGTGATGATATCTTAGGTTTGATTCCTATGTATTGTGATAATAAGACATCAACCTTCATTGCAAATAATCCTTTTTATGAGAGGACAAAACACATTGAGGTAGATTGTCACTTTATTAGAGATGCTGTGATGACTAGCAAGATTTCTATTATCAGATTGCTGACATTTACTAAGCCTCTCATCAGAAAAAGATCGGAGTACTTGAGTTCCAAGCTGAGCTTATCCAATGTTTTCTCTTTAACTTAAGGGAGAGTGTTGAGAGAATATTTCACTTGTCTTGTGTTTTTATATTCCTTTATTCTTGTTTGCATTTTTTGTTATTCTTAGAGGGACACAATGTAATTTACCCAAAAGGACTCTTCTATATAAGAGTCTCAAGGGTTTTGGAATAAGATAAGTTTTCACGTTTCCCAACACCCTCTATGATGTACAAGTTGTTTTGGTTCTTGGTTCAAGTCTCATTTTGGCCCCTATTGATGTTCAAAAGATCCTTTATGCTGATTACCGGTTTTGTTTCCAATTCATTGGATTCGTGCTACCATGGCTAATATCAAAGACATCTCTAGTCTCTGTGGGGCAATGCACCACCACAAGTGTCTCTTAGATGGAGCGTTCCTCCAGAACACTCATGGTCCACCTCTCTTGCATGATTTGTGGAGTCACACAAAAATAAGTGTATCCTTCTAAAGGATGAGCTTGCACTAAGGGAGGGGATTGGGAGTCTGACAATAAGTGCAGAGATTGATAGGTTGAATAATTTGAAAAGAATTCATTGCAAAGAAAGTGGCTTTTTTATTCCTTGTCCAATAAGATGTGGGTTGTTCCTCATGATTTTTTTTTTAGAAAGGGATTCATGAAATTCACCCCAATAAAACCAACATCGTTCATCTCTGTGATGGAGGAAATTCAAACTTTTAAGAAAGGCTCATGACCCTAGCCGAGTGCTATGGGTTTTTGAAGCTGATTGATTTCCTCTGATGTTTTTAAAATTTTCATATGACTAAGCAGTGGGAGGCTATTAGATCTGCTTAATTTCTAACTGCCCTTGGACCTAAATATCATGCTTCGGAGGATTGATTGATGATTTAGAGGAAATTCCTACACTATTATTGATATATGCTTATTAATTTGGTGGGAGGTGTCAGAGTTGCTTGCACAATCATACTCAAGTGTCATGGTTTCTTGCATTGGTGTCGACTTGATGGCATCTTAGGCAGAGGCAGAGGCTGTTGAAGCTGTCATGGATGAGGATGGTGGTGGTTTGTTCTGTGACACATTGGTACAGGACCAATCATTCTTCTGAGATATGTTGGATAAAGAAGGGTATCCTGCCAGCTATAAGTTGAAATCCTATTTCTTTCAAAAGAAAGCTATAGCTTACAACACTGTTTGGATGAACTAGGTTTCCATGCCTATTATGGACCCAGAGGACTCACAGAGTACTTCGACTCAAGTCACTATCATAATGGAGGAATATGACAGCCTTCTACAATTTCAGGAGGATGTCACCGGTACATATCATCCTACCTCAAATGGAGCCTTTGCATTTAGTCAAAAGTCACGCTTTACCATCGGTGCACATTTCTAAATGGATTGCGGACTTTGATTTGATGTTAGTGGAAGATAATGATCTATTTTGGGAGAAACTTGAGTGTCTTCATATATAGATATACATATATAAACATTGGGGAAAGACTGCACAAATGCCCAATAAGAATTATAAAATTATACAAACTGACTACCTTAACAATGACATACTTTCTCTGAAGGATAGATAGCATGCTCCATGTAGTACTGACATAAGCTTGAGGCCAAGCTTTTATAAGGACCTGCAAGCTCGTGAGTAGATGAGATATGTGGATCGGTAACCTTTTTTGGAAGAAGTCCTAGGAATGTGGTGAGTTTCTAGTGTAATATGCTTTGAAATATTCCCATGTATGTTGCTTAGAATGATCAAAATCAGCATCCTTTGACAGAATTGGCCAGTAGTGTCTTTTGGTGGTACTGAAGATTTACCACTATGTTTTTTTTTTGTTTTGTAAATACATCAAAGGTGATACTTTCTCTATGATGCCTTAAGTCAAAACCATCATTTGCTATCTGTTGAGATATGAGGGGTTGTTTGTTATTTATTTATTTTCCATGGGGTACTTATGTAATTTGCCCAATTCTATTTTATATAAAGAGGGCTAGGGTTTGTTTTGAAGGTTAATCCATTTTCTTTAGTTTCACATGGTATCAAAGCAGTGATCCTAGGCCGTTGCTCCAATATCCCATCGAAAAAAATGTACCACAACATGATTGGATCACCATTGGGAGGTGATCCGATGGGGAATGATCTCTGCATCGCCACCACCACTGCTAGCAGTAGCAGCGCCTGTTAGGGAGGCAGTAGCGGTGTTGCAGACACCGCCAGACAGACTGGCGGTGCTGGTTATGCCACCACTAGTTGGTCTAACAGGTTGTGCGTTGTCGCCTATGGGCTGCCATCGCCTGCAAGGGCCATGGGTACTGTTGGTGGTTGTCGATTCCCCATTGTTCGGGTTATGTTTTGCGTGATGAGCCTTTTCTCATGCTTGGTTTGGATGGTGATGAGTCTTCTCTTACCCATGTTGGTGAAGTTTGATTCTAGAAGATCGATTTCAATTTCTACTGGGTTCGCATGTGTAGCCCAAGAAGTTGTGGAGAAGAAGAGGGCTAGGAGCACGTCACTGGAGATAGAGATCGCTTGTAGGAGCCTGTAGTTTTACAGGGCATACATGTTGTGAGGGTAGCCAATGGGGTTACCTCAATTATTGCAGTTGGGCATGTAGATGTCACGCCTAAGATTACGATAGAGAAGGTATACCATGCTCTTGTTTCGTATGAATCTATTGTCTGTGAGTTGCATTTGTAGGGATCTTAGATGTCTTGTTGTCTTTGATGAGAAGCACTGTTACTTCCAAGATCGTTAGACATAAGAGATAGTAGGGGGAGGCATAGAGAGAGATGGACTGTATTACTTAGACATGCCCACCTTGTTTGCAGCGGTTGTGTCCACTCGTGATCTATTACTGGGCATCTCTCCATGAAGAAGTGTTGAATGAATTTGATTCCAGAGTGCAAGGACTGCTAGTTGTGGAAGCACCATAGAAGCAGTTATCCTCGGAGAGATGGAGTCAGTGCAATACCTTTTGCCATGGTACATTGTGTTGTACGGGGACCTTCCAGAGTTGCCACTCTTAGGGGACACAAATACTTTGTAGTGTTTGTTGATGACCATGGTCATCTTACCTGGGTCTTCCTAATAAAGGCTCACAGCGAGGTTCCCTCTATTGTCCAACAGTTTCTTTCTGAGGTGCAAATAGTATATGACACCACAGTCCAAATCTTTTGTAGTGATAATGCACTAGTGTTTATGCATAAAGATTTACAAGAGGTCTTTCATTCCACGGGGATCATTCATTAGACATCTTATGCTCATACTTTCTAGCAAAATGGAGTTCCTGAGTGCAAGTTACGACATCGCATTGATTTTGCTAGGACTTTAATGTCCCATTTGAAGGTTCCCAGTCAGTTTTTGGGTGATGCCATACTCATTGTAGCTTATTTGATTAATCGAGTGCCATCTTCTGTGCTTCACGGCTAGATTTCATACTAGATTGTACATCCTGAGTGTAGCAGGTTGTTTCTTTTGCCTTTGGATGTATTTGGGTGCATATGCTTTGTTCATAATCATGGCGATCAGGATAAGTTTGCTTCCTGTGCAACAAGGTGTCTTTCTTGGTTATTCCAGGACACAAAAGGGCTACATGTGTTATGATTTAGTTCGTAGGAGATATGTTGTTACTACAGATGTGATCTTTGAGAGGATTCCTTCTCAAAAGAAGGATTAACTATAGAGGCTGCCATACAGGAGACGTAGATCTACCACATGAGATCACAATTAGACGATGCCCCAAAAGATGAGCCTATACAACATCTTGCCTCCTTAGATAGGAACGACTCAGATAGGGATGAGGGTCCCATGCAGAGGAGATCTACTACCATTTTCACTCTTCATCTGTCTTAGTACACTGCGATTTCTCATCTAAAGGAGGGAGATAAGCAGTTTTCCTTAGCTATTACTATTGCAGTTGTTCCCAGAGATTTTCTTAAGGCTTCTCAAGATCCTAGGTGGAGAGTAGCTATGGATGAGGAGATGTAGGCTTTACAGTCTAGAAAGACATGAGATTTTGTTCCATGTCCTAAAGGTGTTATTGTTGTTGGCTGTCGATGGGTGCATACCATAAAGTATAAATCTGATGGAACAATTGATAGATATAAGGCCAGACTCGTTGCCAAGGGATTCAATCAAACATATGGGGTGGATTACCTTGAGACCTTTTTACTTGTTGCTCGCATTACCTCTATCAGAATTATTCTTCCTGTTGTTGTGATCCTGGAGTGGCCTTTATACCAGCTTGATATTAAAAATACCTTTCTATATGAAGATTTAATTGAGGAGGTATATATGAGACAACTACTAGGATATGATGTTTAGGGGGAGCTTGTGTTGCTTACGGAAGGCCATTTATGACCTGAAGCAGAGTTCGTGAACCTAGTTTGAGAGGCTCAATTAAGAGATCAGGAAGATAGGCTGTCAGCGGTCTACTACTGATCATTCTACCTTTATAGGAGGACAAAGTATGGTGATATCTGGAAGGTTGTCATCCTAGCAGTCTATGTTGATATCATTGTGATTGGTGATGATATAGATGGGATAGTGTAGACGAAGTTGTTTCTACAGTCTACCTTTATCACTAAGTACTTAGGTGATCTTCACTATTTCTTGGAGATAGAAGCAGCCCACCAAGAAACTAGATTATCACTATCTTAAAGACAACACACCTTGTAGATTCTTGACGAGGCTGGTCTACTTGGGTCCAAGCTATCAGGGATATTGGTAGTCACCGTCTGGCTATGGCACTGATGAGACAGATCCTTTGTTTGAGGATGTTACTAGATACCTCAGTATTGTTGGTCCATTGCTATATTTGACAATTACACAACTTGATATCAGTTTTGCAGTGAACAAAGCTAGTCAGTCTATGCAGAATCCAAGATATAGTCATTGGCGAGAGGTGTGTTTCATTCTGAGATACTTGAAGGGCATCCCAGGATGAGGTTTGTACTATAGAGTAGGAGGCTCTCTTGATCTTTTGGCATATTCAGATGCTGATTATGCAAGATCTATAGAGGACAAATGATCTACTTTCAGGCTTTGTTGTTTATCTGGGAGGTAATTTGATCTCATGGAGGAGCAAGAAGCAGAATGTAGTGGCTCGCTCTAGTGTAGAGGTAGAGTATAGATTTATGGCCCAGGCAGCCTGTGAGATTATGTGAATGGTGAGCTTCCTACAAGATTTAGGGATAAAGGTTGATATGCCTGTCCCACTCTATTGTAGCAATAAGTCAGCTACCTACTTTACGTTGAATCTGGCCTTCCTTGAAAGGATCAAACATATTGAGGTTGACCGTTATTTTATAAGTACCCCATACATCCTCCGAGCTTCAGCTAGCAAATACTCTCACCAAGCCATTAAAGAAGCGCCATGATTTCCGTAGTAACAAGTTGGGCCTCATCGACATATATGCCCCAACTTGAGGGGGGGTGTTGAGATACGAGGGAGTCTGTTATTTATTTTTTGTAGGATACTTATGTAATTTGCCTAGTTATCTTTTATATAAAAAGAGAACTAGGGTTTCTTTTGAAGGTTAATGCATTTCTAACATTTTATGATTTGTCAAAAGAAATAGACCCACTTTCCCAAGAAAAAATGGATATCCTCTTCTATATAAAAAAAAAAAAACTAATATTTTTCCTTGTTTTGGTCAATAATCTTACATGATACCAGTCTTTTGTGTATCTTATAATTATATTATCAATATCTTTGCTTGATCATTGCATGCTATATGACAACGATGAAATTCATTTCTTACAACAGATTGTCAAGAGTGAAGAAAGCAAGGCTTAAAAACGTGTACTTTCATGTTTCAAGGACTAGGCTCATTATATATAATTTGCCAAAGTCAATGACTGAAAAGCAACTAAAGAAGCTTTGTATCGAAGCAGTTCATTGCCGTGCCACAAAACAGAGTCCTGTTATTAAACAGGTTTGTCTAATCTAGAATGGTGATTTTCCTGAAGACAGTTTTGTTTGACTTGTTACTTTGTGAATTTAGGTAAAGATATTAAAGGATAAGAAGAAAGCCAATCCAAGTGGTGAAACTTACACACGTGGTGTGGCTTTTGTTGAATTTCAAGAACATCAACATGCACTCGTTGCGTTAAGAGTCCTGAATAACAATCCTGGTATATTAAGTTTGCGGGTTCCGAAGATTTGGCCGTTGGAAGAGAACATAGTACTTGCTGTTTTTTCTAATGATAATATGTACTCTTGCAGAAACATTTGGTCCTGAACATCGTCCCATAGTTGAGTTTGCCTTGGATGATATTCGAAAGTTGAAGCTTCGGAAGTTGAGATCTGAAATGAAAGAAAAAAATACCACTGGAGAAATCTATGGCAGTAATCTGCAAGGAAATGAAGAACCTTCCTCAGAACTATCTGATAGTAAAAAGAAGGCAAGAAAGAAGTTGGGGTTTCGGAAATCCAGGTACGAAATAAAGGAAAAAAAAACCATTACAGAACTCAATGATGGTAATCAGCAAGGAAATGAAGAACCTTCATCAGGAATGCCTGATTGTAAAAAGAAGGCAGGGAAGAAGTTCAAAAATGTTGATTGTGGTAATGAGAGCAGCAAAGAAAAGGGAACCAATCATACCTTGGAGAAAAAGGGCAAGATTTCTCCAAAAAACCGTCCGAGGTCAGACCATCAAATGGGAAGCTCAGCTGAAGTCCTGGGAACTCCATCCAGCAGGAAGTCCAAGGCAAGAATTTGACCACAGGTTTGATTCTTTCATCTGAGGATTAGAAAAAAGCTTATGTTAGATACTCTTTTGTGCAAAATGGCAGTATTGGTCTGTTAGAGGCTTGGAGTAACAACAGAAAAGTTGTTTTTCCCTTCATTGTGTCTTAACATGGTATTAGACGACACGCTCCTTCGCCGCCTGCGTTTCCGGTCTAGTACCCTAATCGGATCGAGATTTTCCAGTGCCCTGTTGGTCTTCGAGTCCCCCTTTTTCTCTGATCTGATCGCCGGTGCTCCTTCTGGTTTGATTTGATCTGCTAGAGTAATAGGTTCGCTTGGTTCTTCTTTGCTCCGTTTTGTTTTTGTTGCGATTTGCTGATGGAGGACGACAATACGTTTCAGTCTGGTCTTACTTCTTCTAAATCTATGCTGTTGACTGATGCATTGCCTCCTACAGTTCATCATAGCATATCTTATAAGTTGACCTCTTCCAATTTTGTGCTATGGAAAGCACAATTTATACCTGTTCTTCATGCCTACAATCCCATGGGCTTGGTTGATGGAGCTATTAAGCCCCCTTCTCAATTTATTACTGATTCTGATGGTGCTGAGGTTCTCAATGATGATTTTGTCTCATGGCGTCGTAAAGATCAACTTGTTTGAAGTTGGCTAATAAGTTCTATCTCTGAAGAAATATGTTCTCAATTGCTTGACCTCACTAGTGCTAGGTCTGTTGGGGTCTTTCTGGAAATTTTTTTTTGCTACAAAAACCAAAGCCCGCATGTTTCAGCTCACGTCTGAGCTACACAGCTTAGAAAAAGGTGATCTATCCATTTCAGATTTTATTCACAAAGCCAAAACAATCTCTATTAACTTGGCATCGGCTGGAAAAGTTGCTGAGACAAATGATCTGTTATCGGCTATTCTGAATGGTCTTGGTTCAGAATCTGATCCTATCATTGCTACACTCATGTCCACTGCTGGTACCACATCTTATGAAGATGCTATTGGTGTTCTTTTGTCCCATGAGCAACGCTTGTTGCGTAATCAGCCCAAGATTGAACCTACAGTCAATCAAACTTCTGCCACTACTCGTGGAGGTAGAGGTGGTCGTGCCTCTCGAGCAAAGGGGAGGCCGTGGTCAGCAGCAATAGTACTTTGATAATGCTCGAAACTCATCTAGTTTCTATGGTCGGCAGCAATCAATCTTTGGCCAAGGTTCAACTCGTGGCCAAGGTCGTGGTGGTCATGGAGGATGATCTTTTACCTCCCTTGCTGGAGTCCAATGTCAAATTTGTGGCCGTTGTAATCATTCTGCGCTGACTTGTTATCAACATTTCATTCAAAACCCCTTCGTTCCTCAAGTACAATTTAGTGCTCCTTCTCCTGTGCATCAACCAATTAATGCTCCTAATAGAGCTCTTTCTCCTCAACAAATACAGCAACCATGGTATGTTGATTCAGGCTCCTCTCATCATGTCACTAATTCCCTCTCCAATTTAGATATGTCTTTGGATTATAGGGGTTCAGAAGAGGTTTGATTTGGGAATGGAAAAGGTGAGACTATTACGCATACAGGCTATTCTACTATTCCTCTTCATCATAGGCAGCTATATTTACAACAAATTCTCCGTGTACCTCGAATACAGAAGAATTTGCTTTTGGTTCAGAAATTTGCTAAAGATAACCAATGTTTTTTTGAACTTCACGATGATTGTTGCCTTGTCAAGGACAAAAGCTTCCAAGGAGGTTCTGCTTGAAGGTGAAGTTGCTGATGGCCTTTGTGCACTTTGGCTTCCAAGATGTTCAGAGAATAATTCATCACCACTTGTTGCTGCTGCCTCCATTAGCAATAAAGCTCCTTGGCGTTGTGGCATTATAGGTTGGGCTACTCTAATCTACGCACAGTCAAGGCAACCCTTCACTCCATTGGTATAACTTTTCTGAATGATGTTACTTCATGTTGCGATGCTTGTATGAAAGGAAAGTCCACTCAATTGCCATTATACTCTACGGGTACAGTGAACTCATGTCCATTTGATTTAATTCATTTCAATGTTTGGACAGCACCAGTCGTTGGCTATGACAACAATATTTTGTTTTCTTCCTTGATGATAATACAAGGTTCTTATTGCTTTTTCCATGAAGAATAAATCTGAAGTCCATGACATTTTTCTACAGTTTCATGCCTTTGTATCTATTCAATTTATACTAAGATAAAGGCTATTCAATCTGATTGGGGTGGAGAATACAGAGCTTTGTCTGATTGGTTTGCTAATCATGCTACTGTCCATAGAATTTTCGCACCTCATATGCCCGAACAAAATGGCAGTATTGAAAGGAGAAATAGGCACTTGTCTGATATCGCAAGATCAATGCTCTTTCATGCTTTCATACCAGTGCGTTTCTGGCCATTGGTTTATAAAGCTGTTGCACTCATTATCAACTACTTGCCATCTTCTGTTACTTCAGGACGGTTTTCATATGAATGCTTATATCATACTAAGCCTGATTACAATTTTCTGAAAGTTATGGGCTGTGCATGTTATCCAGTTTTGGTTCCATATGCATCTCACAAATTAGAACCGCGTTCATCGCTACATGTGTTCACGGGTTATACGCCTTTGCATAAGGCTTATATTTGCTATAATCGAGAAACTAAAAAGTTTCTTGTGGCCAGGCATGTGAAATTCATTGAATCTGAATTCCCTTTTGCCTGTGAAATTAAATCTACTATGCCCCATTCTTCTCCAACGGCTGACACCATACCGGTTCCTCTTCATATTATTCAACAGGCCGGTGCAAATATTGATGGAAAATAGTCTGCTCAGCCCATTTGTTCCACTGAACATGGTGTTCAATAATAACCAGCCCATTGCTCCACAAATTGCACAATAATGGCATGCTGCACCTGCTGCCCCATCTACTGTTCAGTCTACTTCAGGGGTTGTTGATGCTTCATCCAGAACACATGGAATGATTACAAGGTCCATGCATGGATATCAAAAGAGAACGTGTTTTCTGCCACTCTTCACCCTCTTTCACAAACTTTACTCAGTAAACTTGATTGTGTTGAACCTTCTACTTTTACCGAGGCCTCTAAAAATGAAAAATGGAACAAAGCTATTACTGAGGAAATAAATGCTTTAATCCATAACAACACTTGGAGGCTTGTTCCTTGAACAAATGAAATGAATGTTCTGGGTATGTAACAAGTGGGTTTATTGTATCAAGAGAAAAAAGATGGTACTATTGAGTGATTCAAGGCTTGCCTTGTGGTAGAAGGGTATTATCAATCTGAAGGAATTGATTTTTTTGATACATTCAGCCCTGTGGTTAAACCTACTACAGTTCGTATATTACTTTCACTTGCGGTGGCAAATAATTGGATTATGCATCAGCTTGATATACAAAATACTTTCTTACATGGAAATCTTGACAAAGATGTTTTCATGGTTCAACCTCAAGGTTTTGTTCATCCTAATGCACCTAATTTTGTTTGTAAACTTAACAAATCTTTATATGGGCTGAAGCAATCTCTAAGAGCATGGTTTAAGAAACTCTCTGGTGAAGGATTTTATGGTTCTCACATGGACAGTTCTTTATTTGTATTTCATAGAGCCAACGTGAGGATATTCTTTTTTGTTTATGTTGATGATATCTTAGTTGTTAGTTCGTGCTCCAAGGCTCTTCAGCAGATCATTGAAAGAATCAGCGCATGGTTCCCTGCAAGAGATCTTGGTTATCCGTCCTTTTTTCTGGGTGTTGAGATGCAAAAATCCAATGATGCTTGTTTCTCTCTCAGCATCGATACATATTAGATTTACTTGTTCGATACAAGATGGAAGGTTCAAAACTAGTAAAGACGTGATTCACCTTTGTTCCATGGTGTTACCTTGTTTAGGCAAATGCTTGGAAGCTTACAATACCTAGCCTTTATGCGTCTGGATATTATGTTTGCCACCAATAAATTGCCAGAGTTTATGCATGCTCCAACGCAAAGGCACTTTGAAGCTGCTAAGCACATTCTGCATTACCACAAGGGAACCTTAAATATGGCATTATTTTACTCCAGGACCTCCTCATTACAGATTTCAGCCTTCTCGGATGCTGATTAGGCTAGCCCAAATGATTGTCGCTCCACCGCTGGTTTTGTCATTTATCTTGGCGACAATCTTATTTCTTAGTCTAGTAAAAAACAATCTACTATTGCATGTTCCAGCACGGAAGCAGAATATTGTGCTCTCACCAACACCAAAGAAGAGCTAACTTGGATTCTGTCACTATTCCATGAGCTGTGGATTTGTTTATTAAATCCACCAATATTATGGTGTGATGATATGGGTGCTACCTACATGACAGCAAATTCGATTTTTCATGTTGGAAGCAAGCATATTGATTTCATTCATATACAGCAAGGACCACGTTGCAGATCTTCTTACTAAAGCCCTCACTGCTGCTCAATTTTTGAGGATTCGAAGCAAGCTTAGACTTCTATCGATGTCTAAGCTTGAGGGGAGATGTAAGATGTGCTACTGTACATAATTTGTAGTTTATATAAGGGGGTCATTACAATTGATCAAAACCTGCTGTATATATATGTGCATGGTCGGTCTATTAGAGGTCTGCAGTAACAACAGACTAGTTGTTGTTCCCTTTTTTGCCTCAACAACAAGATAGAATGTGAACGGGTAAAGGAGTCATAGCACTGTTTAGGACGGGCTATTATTGATGGAAGAGAGAGTTGATTTGATTTTCATCTTTCTAGCTTCTTATAGTACTTTTCAATAAGGTAAATACAAAAACATAAAAGATGGCACATTATTTTGTAAGGTAAATAGGTGAGGGCAACCCAGAAAAGTAAATTCAAAAGCAGGGTATGCCTCTTTTTCATATAAAAATGTAATACGAAAACTATCACGTGGTGGGTTTACTATGGCTTAACAAAGTCATCATCACTTTTAAATAAAAAATAAAATTATTTTACATATGTATAAAATCATCAAAAATCATATTTAAAATTGTTTTATATTTATGTACTTTAATTCAAAATAAAAAATCACCCTAGGTTCGTTAACTCATATAAAGTAATGGTGGATTTTTTAAGTGGGGTGGGATCCACCATGTGATATAACTTATGTTTCTTTACATTAAATAGCAACTATATGGTAGAGACTATGTGTACTACATCTATGCATTGTAAAATATACCATGTTATGTATTTTTGTATATTTTGACTAAGAAAATCTAGATCCTTTGAAAGTAATAGACTTGAGGTCAAAGAAAATTTTAGATAAATATTAAATTCCATTTTAGGATGTCCTTAATCTCCTCTTTCTCTTGACTGTTTAGGTTCATCGAGTATAATGGTTTTTTCTTTATTGCCCTTAGACTAGAGAGAACATTGAAGGCATCTAAGGTGATCTTCAAACATCGGTTGTTATCTTTGTTGGTTGTTAATAAAATAATTAAATCATTAGTAAATTGAACATTTATGATATTTTCATTGAAGTTTAATTTACTTGGTAGGTTAACCCTCTGAAAGAGATGTTAACTCCTGTTTACTTAAGAGGTTAACTTGTATGGTAAAAATCCTTGTTAAGGTTTATTAACATTAGTTTTATTAACACTAATTTTGAGGGGTGTTAATAAAATTGATGTTAACTTCGTAACTCTCACACATTCAAATCCTACTCCTTAGAAATTGATGTTAACACCAATCTAAATAAATACTACAAGATTAACATCAGAGTTTAACGTCAATTCAAGTAAATAGAAATTGATGTTAACACCATTCTGAGAGTAAATAAAAATGAGGGTTAACATTAATTTCATATTTCTTAAGACTCGTTTCTTAACCCCCTAAGTAAATTACCCCTAAGAGCTTTGTTTGAGTAACTTTAATGAGACATCTTTTTTCAGCAAGGTTGAGGATAGCATCCAATAAAAGCATCACTATTATAAAAGGGGGAAAAATGGGATCACTTGATTGACTCCTCTCTATGGTTCGCAGATTCCACATAAAGAGTTCTTTATCGTTATAGATATATATAGCGTTGATATTTGCAAGACAATAATCCAAAGAGCGAAAGTTCGAGGGACATTGACTTTTCTAGGGCTAACAAGATGAAATTCCAATCCGTATTAAAGGATTTGATAAAGTCAATTTTTATTCAAATTGTCTTAATTTTGGAGCAACGCTAGTGGTTGAATATTTCTTGAATTACAATAAAGGTGTTGCAGATCTTTCAAGTAGGAAGGCCCATTGATTTAAGGAAAGGATAGTCCGTAGCTCCTAGGAGAACCTCAAGGCCAAAGTTCTAGTAATGATTTTAAAAGGGACAGCAACAAGGGTAATAGACTTGTAGTTTGTAATGTATTCCTTTTGCCCTTTTTTATTAGTCAAGGATATGATAACATTATTAAATAATTGCAAGTTCGAAGGGTTGAAGAAGGTAGGTGAAGATGGCTAAAAAACTTCCTTATTGTTGCCCCATGTTCTCTTGAAGAATTCAATAGGAAACCCGTCAGGCCAGGTGGCTTACCATTTCTCACCCTAAATAGATTGTGCTTGATCTCTTCTTTCTAAAAGGGTTTAATCAAACCATCCAGATTTTGAATCCTAGGAAGAAAGACATTTATCGAGGATAGATTGGTGGCCTAGGAAGTCATTTGTGAATAATGATCTTGAAAGAAATTCATGATAAAGACAAATACCTAATTTTCATTGGTTGAGGGTCCTCTTGAGTAGTTCTTAATACGAGAGATCCTAGCTCACTTGTAGATGTTTAATTGAAGTCACTTTATGGAGAAAGCCCATGTTTTCATCTCCTTTGACCAACCACTTAACTTTGGCACGTTGCTTCCACAAAAAAATTCCACCCATCAAGATTTTTGCATGCTTGATAATAAGCTAGAGCAATACAGTCCTCAAAGAAGACCCTACCATACATGCAATGTTTTGTAGTTTGACAATGTCTTCATCCAAGGTTTGTTTCTCCCACTTTAAGTTAGGAATATTATCTTTATTCGCCACTGCTTCAAGATTGATTTAATCTCAAGTTTGTTTGCAGATCTATTACAAGGATTATTAAAGACAATTTCATTCTGCCACTTCTTTGATGTAAAAGGGACAAAATTTGATTTACTTGGATGTAAAAGTATCTGGCTAGAACTAGGAATGTTTGGTGTTTAATTGGGTGAGACTAAGAAGGATTGGATTATGGTTTAAAAAGGTTCACTAGAGGCCTTTGAGAGTAGGAGCTGGAAAATGTTGTAACTTAATCCAAGGAAAGGGCTTGATCAAGCCTAACCCATTTGGGTTCTCTATAGTCCATGTAAGTAAATTGGCTAGTTTGTAACTTGATATCATGGAGTGTTATGACTTGATCCCAGCTCCCTATGGAACCCGAGAATGACCCGCTTCGACTAATCTCAAGACCTAGTCGTCTAACGAGAAACAACCAAATGCAAGGATAAACATTTCCACAACCACACATATAATGTAACTAAGCAAATTTATTAAAAGTCGGTAACAGAAAATAGGGATAGAGTTTAATAGAAGTGACATGCCACAGGCGAGAAATAAAGTTACGGTTCACTAGCTAACCATCACAACCAACAAAAGTGTAATAATAACATGTTTTGACATAACCATAATACTCACTAACAACAAAAAATCTTGGAAATGGAACAGGAGTAAGTATAACTGCTGCTGAGCTCGACTTGGCCCAACACCCTTTGCAGTTGGTGGTGCTGGCTGCTCAACTCTCTGACATAAACAAGTTACATATATCTGTGGTCAGCTAACGCTGAGTAGAGTGGTGTATGTGTCATTTACAAGCAATTAAACATAAAGGAACAAGTAGCTAACTAATCATACAATTTTCAGTTATGTATTATTATCTGTTTTCGTTTAAATCAATCTATGTATTTCTGATTCGGTTTCTAGTAAGGGTCCACAACCTTTCTTAATCCACTAGTTCTCTAAGGGAACGATCTTGATGCGGTTTTCTCACGATGCAGGATGTACACGTGGCGCTCTTCTAGTTGGGAGAGCATCCCATGGTAGTCCTATGTTAATGGCTAACCGCGGTGCTGCTTTGTGGTGTCTTCATGTTTATTATAGTATAGTCGTTATAGTATAAGATAAGACAGCTACGGTTGTCATTACCATAGAATTTTCTTTACTTGGAAATAGTTTTCTCGAGTTCAAACTCAGGGAGCTACTGGAATTCTAAAAGTACAAAGTTTCTCTATTGAATTACAAAAATAAGAGAGAGAGAGAGGGAGAGAGATAGATTTTTGTCTTGGCTTCTTCTTCTTCTCTTTGTGCTTTCTCTCTGATCCTGTCTTCTTCCCTCTTCTGCTCTTCCTGTCTTCTTCTCTTCTTTCTCTTTTCCTCCTTTTCCTTTCTCTCTTTCTTTCTGGCAGCCAAGTCTTCTTCTTTCTTTTTCTTCCTGGCTACTTGTCTTCTTCTTCTGCTCTTCGGTTGCAAAGTCTTCTCTTCTTCCTTCTTCTCTTTTCTTTCTCTTTTCTTCAGCTGCAGAGCCTTCTTCTTTCCTTCTTCTCTGCTTTATCTCCTCTGAAGGCTGCTCATCCGTCGTCTGATACAGCAGTCATACGACTTAACTGCAGTCTGCTACAGTGCTTCTCTTTTCCTTCCTTCTCTTTTCTTCTGCACGGCCTCTCTTCTGCTTCTCTCCTTCCTGCGGCTAAGTACTTAGCCTTTCTCCTTCGCGCTCTGTTCCTACACACAGGGCACAGCAAAACCTAACCCTTCCCTCTACCAGCACGTCTCTCTCTCTCTCTCTGTAAATCGCTCACAGGAAGCTCTCCCAGAGCCAGGTTAACGGGTCGAATAGCGTGCTCGTGACCAGGTGCACTGGCGTGTGTATAGTGCACGAGGTGTGCTCGATAGTGTCGGGTCGGATCCGCCAGGTCTGTGAGGTGAATCCGTGGATGAGGCGGGGTTGAGTGGGCGAGGGGACCTCACCCCGTGTTTTGAGGCGGTAAGCAAGAAACACAAAAAAAATTTAAACCAGTGCGACGCTTTGTAATCTTACGATGTGGGACTATTTGGTTGCTTCTCCTCGCGCACACCCGCAGGAAGACCTCAACCTTGCTTCCGCAGCTGCAGCCTCGATCCCCTTCTCTTGCCAGCTACCTACCATCACACAGCTCGCCCGCCTTCGCAGCAACTGATAACCTGGAGCTCTGAAGCCTGGAGCGCGCTTGGGAGCTTCTCGAGTCGTCGTCAATGGCGGCCAGGGCAGCAGACTTGTCAAGCACTAAAAGGGCCTCTCGGCCTAATCAAACCACTAGGGAACCTTCGCCGTGGCACGGCGAAGGTGGTGCGAAGTGCAGCAAGCAGCGGGACGGCCTAGGCGTGCGTGCCTAGGTCGTCCTGTGGCCGGAAAAATGGGTGTGATCGGGGGTGAGTTGTGGAGGTGTAGAGTGGCAGTGGAGGGGCGGAGGGTGTTTAGTGTGATGAGGCGGAGCTTTTGCGATGGTCGGCGAGTCGTATGAAGTTGCGAAGTGACGGGGGCAACTTGCCAGAGGTTGGCCGGAGGCGAGGAAGGTGATCGTGGACAGGCGTGGTCGTGGGGCAATCAAGTGAAATAGAGTGGGGAAAAGAAAGAGGGGAAGAAGGGGAGTAAATGTAACCTACCTGTAGGGACGAAGGGGGCCGGAGAGACGGGAAATCGTATCGACTGTCGCCAGAGAAGAAATACCTAGAGGGAGAGAGCGGCGACGAGGAAGTGGGCAGGGAGGCATGCGCTTGGTGTGGCACGACGCAGGAAGACGAGACGAAGCTGGCTCTGCTGCTGGTATGGCAGCAGAGCGATAAGAAGGAGGAGGAGTGGTCGCCGGAGCTTGTGGGTTTCCTGTCGGAGAGGGAAGGGAGGAAAGTTTGAGGGATTCTCCGCCAAGACAAGTCTGCTTCAAGCGGCTGGTCCAGGGGTTTCTTTTAAAGGCGCCAGCAGAGGGGCAGATGCACGGAGGGTGAGCGAAGCTCTCATCGGAGGTTGTCGCAGGTACAACACCCATACCTCTCGAGCGTTTGCACGAGAGGTATGATGCGAAACAAGGCATGGGGAGCTGCTCAGGCGGTAAGGGATTACACAGGGAACCCCCCTTTCACATTTGAGAGCAGCTCCCTAGGGAAGCGAGGAGTGATCCTCCTTGAAACTTCGCCGGAGTATGGGTCTTCTGCTGCATTGGCAGAAGGACCGGACGACAGAAAGTGACAACGAAAGTTAGGGGGGTTTTTGCAAGAGTTTTCAAAAGTTAGGGGCCAGAGTGTAATTGGGTGGACTATTTTGCAAAGTAGGTCAAGATGACCTTCCCTTAGGTCCAAATTTTGGTATAAACCTAATTTGGACCTAAGGAATCCAATGGTGAAGTTAGATTTTAGGTTTGACGATGTTTGAGTAGACATTTTGCACAAAAACACAAATTAGGTCAATTGATGAGCTAGGACCCCAATCTAGGTCAAAATAGGTTTCAAAGGTCAAATTAAAGGTTCTAAACCCTAGGGGATATTTTTCCATGAATTTTAGAGGGTTTATTTGACTTTTATTCTGACCGAAACCTTGTTGAATTAAGCGGGTCTATTTTAGGGTTACCAAATGTCATTTAATTCCTAGATTGAACATGAACCCATTTCCGATTGTGTCAACCCACTTTTTATCTTATTTAGACCATTTGACCTATGCTCTGTCTCTAAGAAGTTTCGTTTATGTACTGCAATGGTAAAATTGCAGTTTTAACCTTTATTTGATGTTTTCTTCTCAGAACACTTATTCCTCCAATTAAGCCCTCTTCTAAGTCATGTAGGAGCTTTTATTCTCTTTATTAGGTCAAAATGAGCTAGTTATGGCTCATCATGAGGTTCTCATCATCCTACACTTGGTCTACCACCCCAGGGATCACAGTCACGTCGTAGCGGTGACTACGGCACACGAGATAAACTCACGGATAGCTACCCTGCATTGGCACGTGGTTAGTCCTTTTCGCTAGTGGGTATGCCCAAATGTACAATACAGAATAGAACAAGGGCCTTACCCCTCAATAGTTTGCGTACTCTCGCCTGACTATCCCAGTTTGCCTAGTGGGCCTAACAAGAGTCGGTGTAGGGTGACCATTCCTAACCCTGGGTCCCAACCCAAGGGGTGGCTAGCTCCCCCCTACACTAAAGGAGCAGTAGATCCCCTCGGTACCACGTACACGAGGGCCAGCTTACTTTCCATATTCAAGTTCGAACAACCAACCAACATGCTCATAGGCAATTAATCCCATCATACATTGAATATCCATATTACTGATACTATGATTCCTTTCCTAATTCCCTGTAGGGTTCATGCATAGTACTCATCTTATTTTATTTCGTGGCATGCATCTATATCACATATTGATTTCTAATTCATACAATAGGCAGTTCGTAAATTAATAGGATAAACCATCATCAACATGATAAGCGATCACCTCATCATTTAAATGTTCCAGTATCACAGTATGAATTTTAACAACATGCATTTTTAGATTTAATAACGTACGAGATTCATGCACTGAATATAAACCATTCACATTCTTGGTTATAGGGTTCATCTCCTAACCTAGGTTTCAAGTAGATATTTAACATGCATTATACTAATTCAAACCACAGAAGTAGAGAGGACCACTTTATTAGGGTATGCGGGTGGTATGGGGGCTCGAACGGTGGATCCCGACGTCTCCGCGGCTCTTGTGTGCACCACGGATTGGAGGCCTATATTGTTGACCAATATGTCAAAAGAGCTCAAAATACTATAGACACTATACTAATACGTAGAGAATTTTGAAAGAAAACCAACAATATTTTGTTTGAGAAAAACTGACTCCGTTTGGGCCTTGAACCGGCTCAAAAACACGCATCTTGACCAAAATCAGATGTCTGGGAAGAGTTACAGATGTCTTAAGCGAGCGCAGGATCTCACCTTGCTTTTTGCATCTTTTTCAGATGTTTGAAAAAGACGTAGAAAGCAAGGTGAGATCCTACGCTCGTCTGAAATCCCTTACAGCCGTCTGAAGGAGCTTCCAGACGTCTGTCACTTCTTTCGGTCATCTGGAAGAGCCGTCTGACACTGCTTCCAGATGTCCTAAAGTGCCTCGAATGCCGTGCCAACGCGCCTTCCCAATGTCTCTGACACTTCAGCACTCTATGTTCTTACCAGACGTCCTGAGTCCATCCCAGACATCCGACGACTCCCCCAAACGTCTGACAAGTGTTGCAGACGTCTATAATGCGGAAAAGTAACCCCCCCGCTCTGCGCGCAGAGCCTCTCTTCCTCTGCTCTCAACCTTACCCTCTCTCAATCTTCTTCACGCCCTCCCTCTCATGCCCTCCCTCCCTCGGCTGCACCCCTCTCTACGGTAGGGAGGAATCGGTGGATGTGGGAGGAAGGCTGTGTGGTGGAGAACAAAAAAGGAGGAGGGGGGGGGGGGGGTTTAAGGTTGCATTGGGGATGGGGGTATGGTGGTGTGTAGGTGTATGGTGGGTGGTTTTTGCATTAAACCCCTCAAGGACTGAAATATTCCACACGAGATCCTTTTGGTGCGTAGAAATTATGATAAGGCCCTTAAAGATTGAAAAGAAACAAAATGGCCCTTGGAAAGGGTTGTTTCATGGAGGCTCCCATTTCAATGATCTAACTAAGCAATTGGGAAGTAGGAGAAAAGGTTGAAAAGGTATGTATCTATCAGAGGGGAAACAGATGATATTGAAATCCCCTTTGATAGTCCAAAGGTCATTGCCATCAAAATGACGATAACATTATTGAATGTTTTTAACCAATTATATAAAGTCATTATATATCTTTCCATGAAAAGAAAACGGGCTATTGTGGAAGATAAAACACATGTTGGTGGAGTATGCTTGTTGATTCCTGATGAAATTACACAACTACATGTATTCACTAGGAGTGTCTATTGGGATATAACTTGCATCAAGGTTTGAATCTAATTCAAATTCAATCGTATTGCTATAGATTGTAGTTTAATTATTCTTACACTTTTTATTTAATTTTGATTGAATTAATAGAATCCTATTTGACATGGTAAACCTTCAAGGCATCTATAGTTGTGCTTTTAAGTAGAGAGGACCAAATGCAAGTTTTAAGGAGGGATTCTTAAGGGATCTAGCTTGAGAGAGGCTCACATGGAGAGAAAGGGATGGTGAGAGTAATGGAAAGAGGGAGGGGAACAAGTTATGAGAATCCACTAGGCAAGCGGATTAATCAATTGCTATATTGAGTGTGTGTCTTGAAGAAGACAACATGTTCAAATGTGCTAAATAACATATTGATTACAATGTTGAATGAGGTTCTCATGCTTTTCTAAGGAGGTAGACTTGATTAATTAAATGCAGTTACAATGAGGCAACATATAGAATTCAAATGTACTATGCACCTTGCAATGGATGTTCACTCTACTTTACATACACAAGAGAAGGAACTATCTAATTAGATAAATTGATACATTCTTGATTTGTGAGCTTCATATGATCATAAGTAGTAACTATACAACCTTAGGGTTGATAAAATATGTTGGTCATGATGACGGCAGATTCGCACGCGGAAAGGTTCGGATTTAGAAAACCCGTCGTCGTAGTTCGATTCATGAGAAAATCCGTCGATCAGATAAATTTATAATCGAAACTCGAAATATGAGTCCCGGGTCGAACATGGGAAGGCGAATGTTTGGTTTTGAAAATTCGCATTTCGCTTTTTATTTATTTATTGTCGTTTTATCTTTTTTAATTTTTTTTGGTGTCTTTTATCAAGCAAGAGATTAGGTTGATAAAATTTTATCGAGCTAATCTACTTGCGAAAATATAAGAGAGAAAGAGAGAAACAATAATGGATTTCTAATCAAATGCTTTTTTACAACTAAGAAAGAGGGAAAGATTACACTACAAAAGCAATAAAGATAGAAAGAGGTGAGAGAATCCCCCTCGACGGTCGCTTGGAGGACAACTTGCTCTGACGTCACATGGAGGAAGGTGGTGAGGAGCGGGGTGAACGAGGATGGAGCTGGAGGACGGAGGGCGGGGCAGGATGGCGTCGCGGCGAGGATCTTCTTTTCGAAGGGAGGTGAGAAGACGGCCATGGGATGCTCCATGAAGGGGGATGAGAGGCGGGAACAAATATTTGTTTTCTACTCTAGAGGAGCATCCCGGGCTTGGGACAAGCTCTCTCCAGAGCCTTGGAGGTGGAGAGAGGAAGAAAGGAAGAGATGGTTTGGAATAGAGGGGGATAGGTCCTTTATAGTGGAGGAGAGACAAAATCATCCATGGGCAATGAGTGACGGCTGTAATCATCGCTGAAGATCTATGCCCTTCAATTCCTTTGCTGGCGCGCACATAGCACAAGCCATTAGTGACAGCTACAAGCGTCACTAAAGGCCTGCCCAACTATTGCTAAAGATCCACTGATGAGAACCTCATCATGAGCCATAACTAGCTCATTTTGACCCAATACAAAGGATAAAAGCTCCTACATATCTCAAGGAAAGGCTTAACTCAGAGAATTCTGAGTTTGAGAAGAAAACCAGTCATAAGGGGTAAAAGTGCAATTTTACCAGTATAATCTGCATACAGGGTAATTCAGGGCCCAGACACAGGTCAAAACAGCTTAGTAAGAATAAAAGTGGGATGAGATGATCTAGCAAGGGCTACAGCACTTCCAAGGAACCAAATGATAATCTGTAACCCTAAAACAACCCACTTCAATTCACAAGGTTCGAGGCAAAGTAAAAATAGAATAAACCCTCTAAAATTCATAGAAAAATAATCTCTAGGGTTTAGAACCTTCAATTTGGCCTTTAGAACCCATTTTGACCTACATTGAGAACCATGCCCAATTAATAACTTAATTTGGGTTTTTACGCAAATTGACCGGTCAAACAAGGTTTAATATGAAAATGAAATTCACCATCAGATTCCTTAGGTCCTAATTAGTCATGTATAAAAACTTGAGCCTAAGAAGAAACCTCCTTGACCGAATTCACACTTTGGTCCTCATATATTTACTCTTTGGCCCTCAACTTTTGAACCCTCGCATTTTGGCCCCTAACTCTCCTTCGTTCTTTGCAATCAGGTCCCTCCTGCATAACCCTGCCAGCACCATGCTCCGGCGACCTTGCGCGGAGCATGGCGCCGCGCAGGGTGAGGTGGGGGACCTGGCAAGTAAACCGGGGGTGCCCTGCGTCGTCAGCCGTCGCAGGGGCACCCCCCTGGTCATTGTAGCCCACCATACCGGCCGTGCGAACGCACGGACGGTATGGGTTCATGTTCCGACCATTCTCCGGCGAGGGAGACACGTCGTCTCCCTCCGCCTTCCTCCCTGTTTCATCCCTATAAATACCCCCCGCTGCTCCACCGACCAGGGCAGCCTGGATCTGACGGAGAAAATCCCCAACTTTCTTCTCTTCTTCCTCCGGCAGACGCTCACCAGCTCCGGCGGCTTCCTCCCCCTCCACCTCTTCGCTCTGCCGTAATACCAGCAGCAGAGACCTCCTCCCCTGCTCTTCCCGCGCCACGCCGCACCCAGCTGGCGCCTCTCCGGCTCTCTGCTCGCCGCCGCCCCTCTCCCTGAGCATCGTCTTCTCCGGCGACAGTCGATACGACTGTCGCCCTGTTCCTCCCCCTTCGTCCCTGCAAGTAAGCTAGAGCTACTCCCCTTCTCCTCCTCTTTCTTTCCCCGCTTTCAATTTAGTCAATTAAGCCCTCTACCGACCCTGTTCACCCTCACCCTCTCCGCCTTCGACCACCCTCCGGCGAGCCGCTCCCATCACCTCAGCGACCCACACGGCTCGCCGACCACCGCAGAACCTCCGCCTCCTCACCCTGATCCTCTTCCGCCCCTCCACCTCCCACCAAACGCCCTCTGCAGATCCACCGAACACACCCACTTCTTCGCTCACAGTTTGACCTAGGACGACCTGTTGGCTCCATCACGCCCCCTGCAGACCCCCTGACCACCTTCGCCGTGCCACGGCGAAGGTCCCCCGCCTGTCTGATTTGGCCGAGAGGCCGTTCTTCTGTGACCAGGTGACTCGCCCGCCGTCGCCATTACTGAGCAGGCAGAGCTCCTTCACCTGCAGGTGCAGGCACGCCTTCGCCCAGGTTCGACTCCCAGGTTGCGCGGGGAGTCTCCGCAAAACGTCCCAGGCTCGCAGATGGGGCGAAGGCCGCGCGTGAAGCCACGATCGCCCACTGCTCCCTCCGCGACGGGCGCTCAATTGGGGTGGGACATTTAGTCCCACCTCGGAACCTCTCGGAGGCGCGCGGACGCATAAAGGCAAAAAGTGCCTTATGCTGTCTGCCTCCTGACCACGGGGTGAGGTCCCTCTCACCCGACCCGGCCTCGTCCGCGACCACGCTCCGCGGACCTGGCCCGACCCGATTAAACCGACCTGCACTCCTCGCCCACCACCGCACGCCGGTGGGCCTGGACCCGGGCGTGACCCGAACCCGATTACCCGGTAGCTCTGGGAGAGCTTTCCCAAGAGTGATTTCAGAGAGAGAGAGACGCGGGGGGGGGAGGGTAGAGTAGGTTTTGCCTCTTGACGAAAAACTCTGAAGTGTGCAGGCCAAAGAAGAAGAAGAAGACCCGCGGAAGAAGAAGTGCAGGCGAAGAAGAAGGAGCTGCACTGTAGCAAATGCATAGTTAAGTCGTCGAAGCACCGGATCAGACGACGGAAGGTCAGCAGCCAGAGCAGGAAAGAAGGCAGGCTGAAGAAAGAAAGAAGGAAGAGCAACGGCCAAAAAAAGAAGAAGAAAGGAAGACTTAGTAGCTGAAGGCAGAAGCTCTGCAGCCATAAAGAAGAAAAGGGAAAAGAAAAAGAGCGTCACTACAATTGCAGAAGAAGAAGAAGAGAGGTCAAGGCAGAAACCAAGGAAGAAGAAGAAAGAGATCTGAAGAACATCACCAAGAAAGGCATCACCATTGCAGAAGAAGAACATCACCTCTGCAGAACAGAGAGAAAGAAGGAGATCTAAAGAAAGAGAGAAAGAAGAGCATCCCCTCTGCAAAACAAAGAGAAAACAACAAATTCTTTCCCTCTCTCTTTCTTTTTGTAAAAGAAACATGTATATCTCTAGAATACAACTTGCTCCCTGAGTTCGACCTCGGGAACTCTTTTATTTTCCGAGTAAAAAATTTATATTTGAAGTGTTGGTCATAACCGGCTTTACTACAACGTTATAACAAAACAAAACCGACGTTTCATCCACGTCCTTCAATTCCTTTGCTGGCACCGTGCTCAATTGGCCAATTGGGGGATTCGAACCCGCGCCCCTCCATTGAGAGCCCACACCTCCACCATTGCTCCAATCGTCCGGATGGTCACACGGACGTCTTAAGGCGTGCAGTGGAGGAGAGCTGTTTGGACCGCTTGATTGAGTTTTAGAAAAGTTATGTTGTAGTACAGTCGAAAAAGCGTTCAAAACAAATACAATTTATTACCCGAATTTGAAAGTCCGAGGTCGAACACAGGGAGAAAATTAGGGTTTAGAAATCAAAATCACAATTTTAGAATCTGAAAGAATATAATATGTAATAAAAATCAATGTTATAGTGCAAAAAGATAGGAATAAATGTAAGGCACTAAAGGAACCAATGTATGAATAAACACAAAATTAGACGTCTGATTTGTGAATCAGATGCCTTAAAATGGGGATGCTACTGTGCTTGACTCTTCTTCTTCTCCTTCTTTTCTTAGTCTCTAGCGGCTGCTTTCAATCTTCTTCTTTCTTTCCCTTCTTCTTTATCTTCTTCTGATTTGTTGCCTTAGCCTTTCTCTTCTTCTGTCTTCTTCTTTTCTTGGCTACCTTCAGCTTCTTCTTCCTTTAGTTCCTTCCTTCTCTTTCTTTCTCTTTCTTTCTCAGCTTTTTTTCAACTCCTTCCGCCTTCGTCTTTTTCTTCTTCTCTCTGTTGCAGCCCTTCTTCCTTAGCTTCTGACTTCGGCCTCCTCCTTCTCCTTCCTTGGCTTCAGCCCTTAGCTTCCTCTTTGGCCTTGTCTTCCCCCTCCCTTGCAGAGCAAAACCTACCCCTACCTGTGTGAGCTCTCTTCTCTCCTTTCTCTCTTAGGTTCGCTCTCCTAGAGCCACTTTCTACGATAATCGAGTCGGAGACGTGATTGCACAGCAAAAATACACCAACAATTGTGTTGTCTTGTGCTATCTCCTAGCATTACCAGTGCATATTAGGTATCCATAGTCGCATTTGTGAAAATACACGCATGCATGCATTTATTTGAGAGGGGAGGAGAGTGAAATAAATGGCCTTGTAATTAACAAATTCTTCAAGTGCTGCCTTGCAAAATTCACCATCTTTTTATTTTTATTTTTATTTGACTTTCTTCTCCACGGCTGCATGGCTGGGCCGTCTTCGCGCCATTCCCTACAGTAGCTTGCCCTGCAGCCGCATGCACAGCCAGGGCATGGTTGTGCATGCCTTCTTCCTCTTTAAAAAGGGCTCGGCTTCTTCTTTGCAAAGGGAGCCTGGTCCACACACCAAAAACACAGCACCTTCCTTCCCTTCCAGGCCGTCTCCTCCCCTTTCCCCTCCATACGCAACCTCTCTTCTCCTTAAAGAGCCACGCTGTGGGCAGGAGTAGCTCACAGTGGTGCACAACCACCACTGTGAGTCCCACCACCGCCCAGCTCATCAAAGAGCCGATGGGCGTGGTGGTTCCCCGCTCTGATTTCACCATTTCCGCCATTGCCACAGGAGCTTCAAGCCTTAAAGCTCGAGCTCCGCAACAGCAGCAGCAAGGCGGCAGCAGCAGCGCAGGCCACTGTGCGCCTGCACGCAGGCCACCGCGTGCGCCTGCAGTCCGCCCTCGCCCCTCTTTGCGTGCCCTGTCGCGAAGCGCCACCCGCAAGCTAGCAGCCGGCGCAGCCTCTTCAGCGCGCGTGCCAGCTGCTCCACACCTCCCGCACTCACAGCACCGGGCACATTGTGGTCGCGCGAGCCGACCATGCACTGTAGCCACCGTTCACGCTAGTCAGCGAAACACTGTGGTTATAGTGTGGTGACCGGTAAGTTTCTCACTTATCCGGTCACCCGGCGTGCCGCAACCTGCGCTAGCCCGCGCCCACGTCTTTCCCCGCGCCCGCTCCCACGTGAGCCTTCGTCTGCGTACGCCCGCCCGCTTCAGCGCCCTCTCAGTGCATAGTGCCTTCGCCTGCACCCGCCTCTCCGTGCAGCGCTGTGCGCTGTGGTTTCTCCCCCACGCCCGCTCCCTCCTGCGTGCACGCCTCTTCGTGCGCCTATGCGCCTGCACGTGCACGTGCGCTATCAGACGACGCCCTGAGGCTCCAGACGGCTTAACACGCACTTCTTCGCTCCAGCAGAAGCGAGCTCTCTCTCTCTCTCTCACAGCACTCTCTCTCTCCTGCAGACACTTACACACACCCACACACTTATACACTAATATATACTTATATATATATACATACATATATATATTTATATATATATATCTATATATACTTATATCTATACATATAGTAGTACCTATATAACTAAGTATTAGTACACATACATACATATATATATATATATATATATATATATATATATATATATATATATATATACTTATACACACATATATATACATATATATTTACATATATACATATACTTATATACGTATATCTATATATATATATATTATTACCTATGTAACTAAGCATAAGTATAGATACATATATATATATATATACACATATATACACATATACTTATACATATATATATATATATATATATATATATCTACAAATATATATATATATATATATATATACATACATATATAAGTACACATATACCTACATAATTATAACGATATATATATATACATATAGATATATATTTACATATATACAAATATATATTTTTTTTTGTATCACTTACCATACGTTGTATTGTGGGAATATCTGCACCAGTTGCTTATATTCCCCGATACACGCATACAGAAAGTGTGTTCGCACTCATCTTCCACCAATCCACCTTACACTCCATGCAACACTTCGTCCTGTTGGTTGCGTCTTTCTAGAGGACGACCGACTCGACACGTGCTACACGCCATCTCCACCCCCACCCCTTTATACAAATATAATATATACATATAGATATATACTATATTTACTTTATTTCTGTTTCTCTTTCCTGCCAGTAAAAAGATAAAATAAAATATAAAAAAGAGAAAAGATAATCCTTGACTTGCAGGTACTCAGTCTTGCGAAGAGCAAGACCAGAGCAAGACCAGTTTTTAACCCTAATTTGGCTCCAAGCCAAGAACTTGACTTTGAGGGTGTACCTCAAGGACAAAAATTATCAGAAAAAAATCTTAAATAGAAAAACACCAAAAACATAATAAGCGAACGGAAGAAATTCGTTGTAGGAAAGGCGTAGAAACTTATTCACTTATAATCCCACTTCCCTGAGTTCGACCCTGGGCTTAAAAGTGACCAAGATAAAATCAAATAGGCCAGGTAGAAAAAATTTTTGTAAAGAGATGGTTAGGCTCGATTTAGGTTAACCACTATACGCATTTCAACGATAAAATCACCGTATTAACACAACCTATCCGGGCCCGACCATACATCCTTTTCATGGCGCCGTTGCCGGGGAAGTGCGCATTCAAGTAAGTTTTTACTACATTCCTTCAATTTTTCTCTTCTCACACCCTTCTCTTCATGGGTGTTTTTGTTTATTGCTGTGTAGGTGAACCTGTTGCAAGGAGAAGGCAGGCAGACGAAGTCAGAGACGTGAGCAGATCCAAGGCGGGAACGAGAGCGTGAAGACGCCGACACCGCACTGGAGCTTCGCACACGTTACTGAACAAGTAGGTGTTCCTTTCTTAGCAACTTAGGTCAACTTGTCACCTTAATAAAAAAAAAACTAAAAAAAAAAGACTTCTTGGGATCTCTTGGGGCAAGTGGATTAAAAATCACTTGTTTAATTGTTTGCCTTCACTCCCACCGCCCTGGGATTTCCCACCAAACTTCGCATAGCGAAAATCCAAGAATCTTGATTCTTGAATCTTTCGTCGTGTGAAGTATTCTTTGAGGCAAAAATAAAAAGATTGATTGCCATCCCTCTTTGGCTCATTTATCTACAATTTGGGATCACATTTTTTGGTGGGGAGTCTTGGAATTGAGTTGATTTCAACCCCACCACGACCTTTCACGTGCCTAAGATTCGATCCCTAATAATTCAACCCCAACAATTTGATTCTCTTTATATTATGGTTGAGCCTTGTGTATGGAAATCATTTTGGTGATTGGGAGCACTTGAATTAAAGTGCTTTGGCACCCTTTCACACAAATCTAAACATTGACTCATGCATCCACACATAGAAATCTCCATCTAGGGAAGCCCATTGCATTTTAGCATGCATTAACCAAATGACATTGAAGAAGGGTTTCTTGGGCTTAGAAGAAAACTTGTATTCTCTCAAAACTTGGAGATTGGTTGAATTGGTAATTCAGCGAAATCCTAAAATCCATACTACTTAAGGCTAAATTCTAAAAACCATTCACCAATTAAAACTTCAATTCGGGGAGATTTCCCTGTTGCATTCTTGGTTTACACACTCTCTAAAAATCAATCACTTGGGCATTACCCGTAAATAACGTCCTTCACATTCCAAAAGCACTTGATCCTAAGCCTCTAACTAAAACTGGCAGCAACTTGACCCTTATTAAGGATTGAAGGTCTAACTACCTGCGTGTAGCGCCTACGTGCTGGTGAGGGTTCCCGTGTGCTATCGGGTGTCTAAGACTGGGGCAAATGGCCTTTCAATCTGGCCTAGTGGTTCCGCGGTGCTCGCATTCAGTTCCGTAGGTCCTGATAGTAGGTAACTTAGATCTTTAGGTCTAAGGACACACTGTAGAGGTTAGGAATTTGATTGTATTGATTTGTCATCTAGTGTACCTTTGCGGAGTCATTTCTCTCATCTCTTGTTCCCTTCCTATTTCCCCAATTCTTCCTGCAGTAGTGCATGTTTGGGAGGAGGTCACAAAACCCCGAACTGTGTGAATTGCCTAATAATTTTAGAAAAGAAGCCGAATCATCCTCTTCCACAAACATGGCTGCATGCCCACCCCCAAATCCCGAGGGAGGAAACCGCCCTCAAAACCTACCAGGTGGTGGAGCCTTGGATCCCATAACCCACCTCCAAGCCTAAATGGAAATGTATAATGAACAAATTGAGGCCATTAGGGAAACATTAGAGGAAATGAAGAACCCTCCCAAATGGGAGGAGCCTAGGTCTCTTAGCTCCTATCAGAATCCTGCTGCTACAGAGACCATAGGACAAACTCGGGTCCCCATGGACGGGGACGACTTTGAACTAAAACCTAACATAATTGGCCTGATAAATTTTCACTTCCATGGTCTTGCAAGTGAAGATCCTTTTCTCCACTTAGAAGACCCAACCCAATTGGCTGAAACTGTTAAACCAAGAAATATCAAGTTACCTATAGTCCTCATGAAAATGTTTCCGTTTTCATTGCAGGATAAAGCATCGCAGTGGTTACGCACCATTGGGAGAACCATCCACTCTTGGGAGGAGATGCGAACAGCGTTTCTCAAGAAGTTCTTCCCAATCGGGCGAACCAATGCACTTCGTCGTGCTATCACTTCATTTACGCAACAAAATGGCGAACAGTTTCATGAGGCATGGGAGAGATATAATAACCTCCTCAGGAAGTGTCTGCACCATGGTCTGCCTAAGTGGCATATAGCCCAGATTTTCCACTATGGGCTAAATGAGACTTTGAAGTAGATTGCAGACGCTTCCTACGGAGGAAATTTCATGAATAAAGACGAGAATGGAGCATTCGAATTATTTGAAAATATGAGTGAAAACTCAATGAACAATGCCTCCATTATCGCCTTTAATCATACCAGCCTGCCCTGTAATGTCCACGAAGTTGACACGGGACCCTCCTATTCATCCACTGATTTCAGCCTTATCGCACAGAAATTGGATGAAGTCTCCGTCGTGCACAAGAAGCTGGACGAGCTTTTGGCCAACCCTGCCCTTTCTATGGCAAACACCCCCACCTCACCACTTCGTCACAATTCCAATTCTTCTAACACCAGGCTTATCCCGAGAAACCCCATAAGACCTTCCTTACCAAGTGTCGCGCCGAGCGACTCGGTAAGTCATGTGGATCTGGCTTCTGTGAGCTAGTATTTTGGCACGGAGGACCAAGCCTCCGTGTGCTCGGAAGCATATTTACACGCGAACACGTCTTATGGCATAGAAGACGCTTGTGCCCTGGGGAACAACCCGTTCTCTGCCACTTATAACCCAGGGTGGCGAAATCATCCAAACTTCGCATGGTCCAACAACTCGCAGCGCCAAAACCCTGCGGGTGGACCAATGCGACCGTCCGCACTCGTCATCCCAAGGGCCCAATCTAATCCTATGGCGAATCCGCCATCGGGTCCTTGCGCATCGCAAACAGAACACGCATCAAGCCCCCTTGATAAATTGATGCGAATGATGATGGAAATGTCAAAGCGCCATGAAGAGAACATGACCTCTCTTCAACACCAATTGGTGCAGCAGAATGCTGAGATCAGTCAACTATGAATGGTGACTCAATCTCAGGGCACTCTTCCAGCCCAACCTGTTCCCAACCTGCGAAATTTCGTATCCCGTGGTCCTTGTTGGGAGATCGTAGGTCGCATTTTTGATAAAAGCGTCGTAGTATAGTTGCGAAATACAATCCAACAAAGATATTGTTTTGAAAATAATGAGACTTTGAGTCCCGGTCGTTCATCTCTGGGAGGCGTTGTTTTTGTTTTTGAAATCGATCTTAAAGCCGCTCTATTTAAACGACATGCTGGTGCATAATATATAGGCGGTTAAAGAACATGCACTTAAATCACGCAAATATGATAATCATTCAGCTCAAGGTGATTTCCAACACATAAGATATATATATATATATGTATAATGAGATTTCATTCATCATGGGAGAGTTGTTGCACAAGGAAATCTAGAGGAAAGCTTATACATGAATGCTTAAAATTAAATCTAACTACCAAAAAACGATTGCATACAAGAATCAACGGGGGGATTTCGCATGCATCATTGGGGGAGAAGTAAGACTACTCTACTAAGCAGTAAATGAAAGCAATAAAAATTATGAAGAGAATGATCTAGAGCTAGAAGAATAGAGGGCATTCAGGGGTGGTCCCCGATGGCCTTGGAGTGGTCGAGAGGAGAATGAGGGGCGGCCAGTGTAGCTTAGGCCGACCCTTGGAGAGAAGTAGGGTTGATTCAGCATCCCGGCATGGTGTCCTCCATGGTGGTGGTAGTGAGCTCGTGGAGGTGGAGTGAGTGGCTAAGTGGAGGTGGCGTGAATGGCACCAATGGAGAGCAATTGCCAAGGGAGTGAATGGTTGCAAATGGCCACCCAAGGGGTCTTTTTATCGACCTAAGGGAAGCTCTCTAGAGAATTATGGAATTCTCTAGAGAGGCTTATGGTGGGAGCTCGTGGGAGAGTGAGAGAGAGAGGGTGGATGGTGGTTTTTAGATCCACCAAATGTGGATCTAAAAATTGAATGGCTCTTAGTTGCTATTTTTGGCAACCAAGGCAACCACACATGGTAGAGAGTTCTAGAGAACTCTAGGCTAGATATTTTCGTGTGGATGGTGTGTGTGGGTGTGTGTGGGTCGAAACTTAGGTGGCTAGGTTGATTAAGTTAGGTTCTAGTGGGTATAGGTCAAGATATGTCTCAAATTAGGGTTATAAACCCTAATTCACTAAGGTAAAGTGCAATTAAACTTAATACAAGTTTAATTGGGTGTGTGAAACTTAATTGAGAGTAAAACAACTCAATTAAGTCAGGTCTAGGTCAATTGGACTCTCACTAAGTCTAATTGGACAGTGTGTGCTGAGATCAGGGCTCAATTGGATTCAATGAGTCCAATTGAATAGGCTGATGGAATTGACTAAGATCCAAGTCAATTAGGTTTAGTGAGGACCTAATTAGGTCCTTAGGGAGGTTTAGAGGTGATGTACTAGGGTTATGGCACCTTAATTTAGGTTCCTATGGGGTTGGAATTGGGTTTAGGGAGCTAGAGATTCAAGATCAAGGCTTAAATCTCAAAACAGGAATTGGTGAGCAGTATCAGACGTCTAATTATAGAATCAGACGTCTTATACTCAAAAATCAGAAGTCCAGACTTGTTGTCTGGATGTCCAATCAGAGTCAGGAAGGATTTCGAGTTTGAAGTGTGCGGGAGTTGGCTAAGGGTCCTGGACGTCTTAAAACTTATCTGGACATCCAGAGAAGGGTTGGAACTAGGGTTTCAGGGCTTCCTAGGGTGTTGTGACCTAATCTAAGGGTGGCTAAGGCTTGGGGAAGTCTCTAGGCTATCTTAGGGCTAGGATGAACCTAGGCTCTTCACATTTTATTGCTTTATTCCTACTTAATAGAATAGCAAACTTTTAACCCCCTTACATTATTATTCCTACATCTAAACTAGGCATTCTGCTCCAGCTCTACTACAACTCCTGTTATTCCTGATCCAGCTTCAGATCCAGCTCCTGATCAGCTTATTCCCTGCAATCGACATAATGCACTTAATCAGCACTTTATAACATTATTTTATGCATAGCTAAAGGAAAGCAGTAAAGAAGCATATAATGCGTATGCATGCATGAATAACCCTAACTTATGCTAAGTCCTAGCCTAATTTAGGTCAATTAAGACCTATGATTGCTGCGCAATCAGTCCTTAACCACAGATATGACCTTCTCAGGGGTAGGTTCATCAGATTCTGCAAGCTCTGAGCATTCCAACGGGATTTCAGGCTAATCCTGCTGCAGCACCTCACTCTTATGTCCCTATTGCGAACCCTCCTCCACCTTTTGATCCCACTGGACCCGCATCGTCCAATGCGATCACTACAAGGAGCAGCAAGTAGACTGTCGATCCACCTCGACCTGATCCTGGCCCGTCTTCTTCATCGCCCTCTCATTCGGGATGCGCACCGCATTCGCGAGAGAACGATACCCCCAAATTGGTGCCAGAATCAGTCCCATTCCTTGAGGCTCTACTGAGGGAGCCAAAAGGCAAGAAGAAGGATACACAGGCCTTTGATAACCTACGTAATTTGTTCAAGGATGTTGAAATCAAGGTACCCCTGCTAGAGGCTATCAACCACATACCTACTGTCACCCGATTTTTCAAAGACTACACAACACCCAGGCGACAGTCAAAGAAAACTAAGAATCCGGTGGTTCTCTCGCCTCATGCGAGTTGTGCTATACTGTAAAATCTACCACCGAAGCAGAAAGATCCGGGCACACCACTTATTTCCTGTAGCATCCAAGGCTACAATTTTAACCGTGCCCTGCTTGATATAGGATCTTCCATCAATCTTATACCAACCATCATGCTCGAAAAATTTTCCTTGGGAAATCTGAAACCCACCCCTGTCACGTTACAGTTGGCAGATCGTTCTGTCAAAATTCCAAAGGGTGTGGTGGAAGACGTGGTGATTAGGGTCAACAGTCTCTGTTTTCCTGTTGACTTTCTTGTTTTAGATATGGAAGTTCCTAGCTCACTTTCTGATTGTCCGATCATCCTTGGTCGACCTTTATTGGCCACAGCCAGTGCCCATATCGACTGCAAGTCGGGCTGTTTTGAGATTGCCGTTGGATCTGAAAAGCTCAAGCTAAACATCTTCAAGGCAGCCAAGAACTTTGATTACGATTGCATCAAGGATGACACATCTGACGAGGACATGGCCGTCAGTGCATGTATAGGACTAATTGGGACTTATTCTGACTGCTGCGGATTACCTTTAAACACTGAAGATTGCCTGACCGACACATATTGTGACGTTCCCCCATCCCTCCCTATTCTCGTACCTTCTCCTGGTCAGACTTCTGACGAGGTTTTCTTTTCTTCGCATGCCTCGTGGTTTGAGTCATATCCGGGCTACTCACCGTCGGTCCACACTCTTGAAGATCGGATTGCCCTTTCTTTCCTGCCAAATCAGGCGGAGTTGCAACTCCACACTGGGACCTTGAACCCAGATACTACTCACTGGGGCTATTCCTTTTTGGATCCATCTATCCAAGAAGCCCCTCTTCTTGGCCAATCTAAGGGCCAACTTCTTCCTCCTGACTTATTTTCTGATCTGCCTGGGACACTCTCGTCCCAAGAAATGCCAGATCTTTCACCATCCACTCCCGAGCTGAAAGAGCTACGTAGTACACTTAAGTATGTTTTCCTAGGGCCAAATGAAATGCTCCCTGTAATCATCAGTTCACAATTGACCAGGGAGCAAGATTGCAAACTAACGAAGGTCCTTATGGAACACAAGGCAGCCATTGGATGGTCTCTATCAGACTTATCTGGCATTAGCCCCTCCTACTGCACTCACCGTATATATACGGAGGACGAGGCTTGACCTTCCTGCGAGGTGCAGCGACGTCTCAACCCTAACATGCGAGAGGTCGTTAAGAAGGAAATCATTAAGTGGCTGGATGCGGGTATAATTTATCTAATCAACGATAAACCCTGGGCGAGTCTGATTCACGTTGTGCCCAAAAAGGCGGGACTCACATCCGTGTCAATGACAGGGGTGAATCCATCCTTACACGCACTCCTACATCTTGGAGAGTGTGTGTAGATTATAGGAAACTCAATACTGCAACTAAGAAAGATCACTTTCCGCTACCTTTCATTGACTAAGTCCTGGAGCGGTTAGCAGGAAATAAATTTTTCTGTTTCCTGTATGGATTCTTAGGATATAACTAGGTGGCAATTGACCCCTGGAACCAAAAGAAAACCACTTTTACCTGCCCCTTCGACACCTTTGCATTTAGAAGGATGCCGTTCGAACTTTACAACGCGCCAGCAACTTTCCAGAGATGTATGTTGGCGATATTTCATGACATGGTGGGTGACTTTCTCGAGGTCTTCATGGATGACTTTTCGGTCTTTGGACCATCTTTCGAAGAATGTCTTGCCAACCTGACCCGTATCCTTAGGAGACGTATTGATGTAAACCTCGTGCTTTCCTGGGAAAAAAGTTATTTTATGGTACACGAGGGAATTGTTCTCGGACATATTATCTCCGATAGGGGTATCGAGGTTGACCGAGGTAAGCTTGATGTAATTCCTGATTTACCTGTGCCTGGCTCTATCAAACAAATCCGCTCCTTCCTGGGACACGTTGGTTTCTATAGGAGATTCATCAAAGATTTCTCCAAGATTTCTCGACCGTTAACTCATCTCCTATTGATCGACGTACCCTTTGATATGGGCCCCGACTACATACGAGCATTCATGCAGTAGCGTAATGCTGTCACCAAGGCCCCTGTTCTCCAACCACCTGATTGGTCCCTCGACTTTGAATTGATGTGTGACGGTTTCGACCTTGCAGTCGGAGCCATCCTGGGACAAAGACACGATAGACACCCCTTCGTGGTGTACTACGCCAGTAAGACGTTGGACGAGGCCCAACGTAATTACACTACCACTGAAAAAGAACTACTGGCGATCGTCTTTGGGCTGGAGAAATTCCGCTCTTATCTTCTGGGCTCACATGTTATTGTTTTCACTGATCACGCGGCCATTCGCCATATCATGCACAAGAAGGATGCCAAGCCTAGAATGATTCGTTGGATCCTTCTGCTCCAAGAATTTGACATTGAGATCCGCGATAAGACCGGAGCCCAGAATGTTGTGGCTGATCATCTTTCTAGATTGGACCCTGACCATATTGGACTTACTCTGCCGATTAATGAGATTTTTTCTGATGAGCACCTATTGGCAATTAATGTGGCAAGTGGACCTTGGTATGCCGACATTGCCAATTACCTTGCTTCTGGATCCCTTCCACGTGGCTGGCCTAAAAACCAACGCGAGTGTCTCATGGCAGAAGCAAAGTATTATTTCTGGGATAATCCACTTCTTTTTCGGATAGGTGCTGATCAAATCATCCGTCGCTGTGTTCCTAACAGCGAATTCCCCAGTGTGCTATCCTTCTGCCACGATCAGGCCTGCGGAGGCCATTTCTCTGGGAGGAAAACTACAGCCAAGGTGTTGCAGAGCGATTTCTTTTGGCCCTCCCTTCACCAGGATGCACACAATTATGCCAAGCATTGCACTAGGTGCCAGTCGTTAGGGTCAATGTCACGTCGTGACATGATGCCCTTACAACCCATCCTAGCTGCAGAAATCTTCGACATTTAGGGTATTGATTTCATGGTTCCCTTTCTCCCTTCCAACGGCTTCGAATTCATTCTCGTGGCTGTTGATTATGTTTCAAAATGGATCGAGGCTATTCCCACGCGCCGTGCTAACCATGCTATATCCACTCGATTTGTCAAAGACCACATCTTTGCACGCTTTGGGATCCCTTGAGCCATTATCTCAGATGGAGGAAGCCACTTTACCCATGCTTCTTTTCGGGCACTTCTGAGGAAATACGGAGTCCACCATCGTATCGCATCCCCGTATCATCCTCAGACGAACGGCCAGGTAGAGGTGTCGAACCGGCAAATCAAGCAAATTCTCCAGAAAATGGTTCGGCCTGACCATAAGAATTGGTCCGACAAGCTGATTGACGCACTTTGGGCCTATCGGACCACCTTTAAGGCTCCCCTTGGTATGTCTCCGTATAGAATCGTTTACGGGAAGCCTTGTCATTTGCCTGTGGAGTTGGAGCACCGCTCTTATTGGGTGGTTCGCCAATGTAACCTCGACCCAGACTTGTGTTGTCGAGAAAGGAAACTCCAACTCCAGGGGCTGGAAGAGCTCCGTCGTGAAGCCTATGATTCTACTTTAACTTTCAAGCAATGCACTAAGGCTTTTCACGACAGCCGTATTCGGCGGAAGGAATTTGAGTCATCTCAGCAAGTTTGGCTCTACAATGCTCGGCTCAAATTCTTTCCTGGGAAATTGAAGTCCAAATGGACTGGTCATTTCCTGGTCTCGAGACCATTTCCTAACGGGGCCGTTGAAATTGAAGATCCCAAATCTGGGCATAAATTTACGGTCATTGGGCAGCGTTTGAAACCCTATCTTACTCAGGAACCTGCCCTCGTTGGAGAAACTGTGGCCCTGCTGGAGGGTAACTAATGTTGTGCCTCATCCTGAGTCCAGCTGGGATCGTTAAATTCAGCGCTCGTTGGGAGGCACCCCAACAACACTCACCATCCACCATCACTTTTCATGCCACTGTCATGCTCATTTCACTTTTCACTTCACCACCCACCATCCACCCACCCTACCGCCCTGCTATATACCTTGCACCTCAGCTCTCGTTACCCGATCTTTCGTCCTTCCTCTACACTACCTTGCATGCATATGAGGACATAGCATCGTTTGGCATTGGGGGGTGGATAGGCATCCATAGGATTTGGGTATTTTATGGTATCATGCAGGCTCCATCAATCTATATATATGTAAAAAAAAAAAAATGGTGTTTGGTAATGATCTAAAGGCTGAAACAAAAATGCAATAAGTGTTTATGGATATTCAACCACTGTTTTGAAGACTTTCTAGGCCACAGAAGCTTGATACGCTCAGGCTCGGCTTAATTCACTTGAGCATTGACAAGATAGATCGGAATCTCTCCTAACTAAGGACGTGTTCTTGTACCTGAGACACCAGTACAGGATCCGTTGGTTTGCTTCTACTCGAGAGCCTAAGTAATCTTGGTTCACACTACACATATCAAGAAAGACCAGGTGAACATAAGATCCAACCCTAGTGTTCATTAGGGAAGGTGGAATCCTTACCTGTGCGCGCAGGTAGATTTTTTATCCCAGGCTTTAGTCTTGTGTTTAGGAGAGACTCTTTCCACCAAAAAGGAACGCTCCCACCAAAAGAAAAGTGTGCTCCTCCAAATAATGTTGTAAGAGATATACTGACACGTGCTTCAAAAAAAAAACTACAAATAAGTCAGTATATCTCACAAATGTCTGTAAAATCTTCCTACAAAAAAGTTCTTCAGGGCAATTACCCTGTTTTCTTTGAGCCACAAATGTCAGAAAATGAGAGTTGAGTTTTCCGTCATCTTTTTAAGGGTCAATCCGAAGACACGAGCTGAAACTGGGACCAACCTGTACTTAAAAACTCATGAAACCCTGGGCTTGAGTCTTATTATTCATCTGGTCAGTCTTGATCCTTCACTATGCACAAGCCATAATCTCTTGAGCTCTCAAGTACAACAAAAACCTCCTGGGTCCTGGAAATCGTACTTAAGGTTTAAATATCAAGAGTCCAGGTTAGTTGAGAGATGGTCTATGTCATGTAAGACTTAAAGTACTGGTAGTCTTCTCTGCAATTGGTTCTCACAATATCCAACAATAAACACACCTATGTCACCTTAGGAGAAAATCTTCAGCTTAAAGAACATTTCTAAATACAATACAAAAAAAATGTTTTGCTAGGGACTAGCAAAAGATAGGCATGGGGGTATGATTGCACAGCAAAAATACACCAACAATTATGCTGTCTCGTGCTATTTCCTAGCATTACCAATGCATATTAGGTATCCATAGTCGCATTTGTGAAAATACACGCATACATGCATTTATTTGAGAGGGGATGAGAGTGAAATAAATGGCCCTGTAATTAACAAATTCTTCAAGTGCTGCCTTCCAAAATTCACCATTTTTTATTTTTATTTTTATTTGACTTTCTTCTCCGCGGCTGCATGGCTAGGCCATCTTCGCGCCATTCCCTGCAGCAGCTTGCCCTGCAGCCGCATGCACAGCCAGGGCATGGCTGTGCATGCCTTCTTCCTCTTTAAAAAGGGCTCGGCTTCTTCTTTGCAAAGGGAGCCTGGTCCACACGCCAAAAACATAGCACCTTCCTTCCCTTCCAAGCCGTCTCCTCCCCTCTCCCCTCCATACGCAGCCTCTCTTCTCCTTGAAGAGCCACGCTGCGGGCAGGAGCAGCTCACAGTGGTGCACAACCACCACTATGAGTCCCACCACCGCCCAGCTCATCAAAGAGCCGGTGGGCGTGGTGGTTCCCCGCTCTGATTGCACCATTTCTGCCATTGCCACAGGAGCTTCAAGCTTTGAAGCTCGAGCTCCGTAGCAGCAGCAGCGTAGGCCACCGCGCGCGCCTGCAGGCCGCCCTCACCCCTCTCCGCGCGCCCAGTCGCGAAGCACCACCCACAAGCCAGCAGTTGGCGCAGCCTCTTCAGCGCGCGCGCCAGCTGCTCCACACCTCCCGCACTCACAGCACCGGGCACAGGCGGTCGCGTGAGCCGACCATGCACTGTAGCCACTGTTCACGCTAGTCAGTGGAACACTGTGGCTACAGTGCGGTGACCGGTAAGTTTCTCACTTATCCGGTCACCTGGCGCGCCGCAACCTACGCTAGCCCACGCCCGCGTCTTTCCTCGCGCCCGCTCCCGCGTGAGCCTTCGCCCGCGTACGCTCGCCCGCTTCAGCATCCTCTCAGCGCATAGCGCCTTCGCCCGCACCCACCTCTCCGCGCAGTGCGCTGTGGTCTCTCCCCCACGCCCGCTCCCTCCTGCGTGTGCGCCTCTTCACGTGCCTACACGCCTGCGATGCATGTGCGCTATCAGACGACGCCTTAAGGCTCCAGACGGCTTAACACGCACTTCTTCGCTCCAACAGAAGCGAGCTCTCTCTCTCTCACAGCACACACTCTCTCTCTCCTGCAGACACTTACACACACCCACACACTTATACACTAATATATACTTATATATACATACATACATATATATATATATTTATTTATTTATTTATTTATATACATATATATATCTATATATACTTATATCTATACATTTAGTAGTACCTATATAACTAAGTTTTAGTATACATACATACATACAAACATACATATATATATATACTTATACACATATATATATACATATATATTTACATACATACATATACTTGTATATATATATTATTACCTATATAACTAAGTATAAGTATAGATACATATATATATATATATATACACATATATACACATATACTTATACATATATATATATATATACAAATATACACACACACACACAAATATATATATACACACATACATATCTATCTACATATATTACTATATATATATATATATATATATATATATATATATATACACATATATATCTATACATCTATATAGTTATATATACATACATATACATATATATATATATATATATATATATCTATACATATATCTATCTATACATATATTTACATACCTATATATATACACATACATATATATATATATACATATATAAGTACACATATGCCAATATAATTATAACCATATATATATATACATATAGATATATATTTATATATATACATATATATATATATATATATATATTTTCATATCACTTACCATATGTTGTATCGTGGGAATATCTGCACCAGTTGCTGATATTCCCCGATACATGCGTACAGAAAGAGTATTCGCACTCATCTTCCACCAATCCACCTTACACTCCACGCGGCACTTCGTCCTATTGGTTGCGTCTTTCTAGACGACGACCGACTCGACACCGTGCTACACGCCATCTCCACCCCCACCCCTTTATACATATATAATATATACATATAGATATATACTATATTTACTTTATTTCTGTTTCTCTTTCCTGCCAGTAAAAAGATAAAAAAAATATAAAAAAGAGAAAAGATAATCCTTAACTTGTAGGTACTCAGTCTTGCGAATAGCAAGACCAGTTTTGAACCCTAATTTGGCACCAAGCCAAGAACCTGATTTTGAGGGTATACCTCAAGGACAAAAATTATCAGAAAAAAATCTTAAATAGAAAAACACCAAAAACATAATAAGCGAACGGAAGAGATTCGTTGTAGGAAAGGCATAGAAACTTATTCACTTCTAATCCCACTTCCCTGAGTTCGACCCTGGGCCTCAAAGTGACCAAGATAAAATCAAATAGGATAGGTAGAAAAAAAAATTGTAAAGAGATGGTTAGGCTCGATTTAGGTTAACCACTATATGCATTTCAACGATAAAATCACCGTATTAACACAACCTATTCGGGCCCGACCATACATCCTTTTTAATATGCGCCCGAGACCAGGCCCACTGGCGTGCAGTGGTGGGTGAGGTGTGACGTCGGGTTAGGTCACCAGATCTGCGGGGGGTGGTCGCGGATGAGGCGTCGGGTCGGGTGAGAGGGGACCTCACCCCGTGAGTTGGAGGCAATAAGCCCTATGCAGAAATTCCTTTTATGTGGCTTTGGTGCTCTAGATGTTTCCGAGGTGGGACTATCTTTCCGCCTCTTTCATGCGTGCCTGTAGCAGAGAAGCGTCGCTCGATTGCACATACGGGGATAGCTCTTGCCTTCAATTGATCACCTGGGGATGTTTCAGAGAGTCCCCCACGCAACCTGGGACTGGATCCTGGAGTGGGCACGGCCTGGAAGAAGTGTGCAAGCAAGCTTCCTGCCGTGAGTCAATGGCGGCGAACCCCTGGATGTGAAATCACACAAACGTCCTCGCGGCCATGTTAAAAAGCTCAGGGAGCTTCACCAAGGTGCGGTGAACATGTAGAGGTGGTCGGCGCGGCGCGGGATAGCCGAGGTAGCGTGCCTAGGGCACACTGCGGCGGTGCTGAGTAGGTGTGTTCGGGGGCGCTTGTGGGTGAGTGGCGGAGTGTTGTGAGTACGGGGTTACGTTAAGTGAATCAGGGCAGAGCTTATGGACCGGTCGGTGAAGAGGGAGGTGGCCTGTGGTGGTGGAGTGGACTCGCTGGAGTGGTGGCTGGAGGTGAAGGGGATGATGGTGGTGGAGTGCGGCAGTAGTCGTTTGAGGGAAATAAATAGGGAAAAATAGAGTAGAGGGTGAGAGGATTTATCTCAAAGTGAAGAGACGAAGGGGGAGGCAGGGATGGCTGTCGGCTTGTATCGCCGATGCCGGAGATGAAAGTGCTCAGTGAGGGAGGTTGATGAGGACGAAGGGGAGGTAGGAGCGTCGGCGGGTGCGGCGCGACGCGGAAGAGCGAGAGGAAGAGAAACCTGCCACCGGTATTATGGCTAGGCGACGAGGGAGAGTGGGGGAAGTTGCTGGAGCTTGATGAGAAGTTCGGTCGGAGGAGGAGAGATGAAATTGAGGGGTTTCTCCAGCTGAATTCAAGCTTGGGAGATGTGGAATGAGTTGGGGTTTCTTAAATAGGTCCTGGAGGTCGGGTTTATGCTTGGAAGCCAAGCTTCCAGGCACGACAAGTTCACTGGAAGAGGAAACTCAAGAGAGACCCAAATCTCTCATGCGTTTGCATGAGATTTAGTACCAAATAGGGCTTCTAATTGGGCTCACACTGGAGGAGATTTCTCAGAGAATCTCCTTTTCAATTTTGAAGGGGATTCTCTGAGAGATCAGGGAGAAATCACTCTTTCAAGCTTGCCGGAGTAGGATTCCCTCCGCTATAATGGCCGAGGGACCTAATTGCAAAGAATGAAGAAGAAGATAGGGGGTCAATTGTAAGGGTTTTGAAATCTAGGGTTAGAAATGTAATTGGGCTTAACCTATTTGCAAAGTGGGTCATGATGAATTCCCCTTAGGCCCAAATTTTGGTACAAATCTAATTTGGACATAAGGAATCCAATAATGAGGTTGGATTTTGGGTTTGACCATGTTTGGCTGGGCAATTTATGCAAGAACCCAATTTAGGGTAAACATTTGTCTGAGACCCCATTTTAGGATAAAAAATAGATTTTAATGGCCAAATTGAAGGTGCTAAACCCTAGGGAATATTTTTCTATGATTTTTAGAGGGCTTAGGTGAATTTTATTCTGACCAAAACCTTGTTAAATCAAGTGGATCATTTTTAGGGTTACAAGAAGTCATTTAATTTCCAGCATTCACATGAACCATTTTCTGTTTGAACCAACCCACTTTTTATTTTGTTAAGACTACTTGACCTGTGTTTAGCTTATGAGAACCCATTGTTGCACTGCAATGTTAAAATTACAGTTTTACCCCTTGTTTCTTGCTTTTCTCTCAAAATGGTTATTTAGTGAATTAGGGTCTCTAGTTGGTTATGTAAAAGCTTGTGGTTCTCTTTTATGGGTCAAAATGAGCTAGTTAGGGCTCATGATGGTGTTCCCATCAAGAGCTCTCAACCGTTGGATCAAGATCTGATGGTTAAGAATTGATGATGAAGATGATGAGGGGGTGCCTCCCAGTTGCTACTGGTCAGTGTTGGGTGGCCGGGATGGCGCCACGTGGCGCCATTTGAGTCGTCCATCTTCTTCTTTTTGTAGAGGGTGCTACGGATCTTTGATCAAGATGATTCTCGCGTTGCCGAGCTACGATCGTCGCTCCGGATCCATCCTTTAATTTCTTACTAATGACTCTCTTCTTTTTCTTTTCATTTTGTGCTCCTTTTTTTTTGACATTTTACACTTTTCCCCTTTTTCTCCTCATGATTTGTACGGCCTCAAAATTTTCTCCCCCCACAGAATTTTTTTGTTCTTTTTCAAGAATTTTTTCATTTTTCATTTTTTTTTGGTGTTTTTGGGATATGTGATTTTTTTGTTGAAACCTTTTCTTGTGAGATGAGTTTTCACGGCGTTTTGCACTTTCATACCCCCCCATGCCTACGATTTGCAATGTCGCCATTGTAAATTAGGTGGGTTCGAGTTCAGCTTAGATCATTCATTAGAACAAGTTTTTGGGTGGGCAAACAGGTCGAGGTGACTGTTGCGAACGATTTCAAAACTTGGGTACGGGTACCTGAGGCGGGGTTAGCTGTTTTAATGGATGAACTGTAAAGTGCAATATGAATTCAGCGTAGGAATGTCAAGAATGGTTTCAGGTTTTTCAGAGATGACGGGTTGCCTCCTGTTAAGCACTGAGTTTTAGGCCATCGGCTGGGCGCAATGAGCTTAGGGAGAATGGAGGGTAAAGGATATCTCAGCCAACTTTGTATCGATCAGGTTAATGAATGGTTTGAGTCTCTCATTGTTCACGACGAAAGGTTCTGAATCATGGTTGAGTGGACTGATCTCGACGGCTCCATTTCTAAAGATTTGTCAGACGAGGTAAGGTCCGATCCATTTTGATCGTAGTTTACCTGGGAACAGTTTAAGCTTGGCATCAAAGAGTAGGACTTTTTGACCATGATGGAAGATCTTTTGGGATATGTGCTTGTTGTGAAAGGCTTTAACCCACTCTTTGTAAATTCGCGAGTCCTCATACACGTCGTGAAGTAATTCATCGATCTCGCTCATTTGAAGCTTTTTGTGGGTTCCTACCTTAGAAAGATCTAGGTTGTAGTTCCGCACTACCCAATAGGCTTTGTGCTCCAATTCGACGGGGAGGTGGCATGCCTTCCCGTACACCAATATGAAGGGAGACATACCTAATTGGGTTTTGTGAGCGGTCCTATAAGCCCACAAAGCTTTCGGAAGTCGAGATGACCAGTCCTTCCTGTTAGGTCAAATAGTAACCTGGAGGATTTTCTTGATCTCTCGATTTGATAGCTCAGCGAGACCATTAGTTTAGGGGTGGTACGGAGTAGAGATTCGGTGCGACACCCCGTATTTGGTCATCAGTGATCTGAACTGAGCATTAGTGAAATGGGTCCCTCCATCAAAGATTATAGCACGTGAAATCCCAAACCGTGAAAAGATATTCTAATGAATGAATTTGATAACCACCTTATGATCATTGGTTCGGGTTGGAATGGTTTCGATCCATTTGGATACGTAGTCAAAGCGAGTAGAATGTACTCAAAGCCGTCCGAAATAGGAAAGGGTCCCATAAAATCAATCCCCCATATGTCGAAGATTTCGTATACGAGAATCGGCTGTAAGGGCATCATATCACGATGGCTGATGTTTGCTATGGTCTGGCAACGAGTGCATGCTCTACAGTGATTGTATGCATCTTTGAAAAATGTGGGCCAATAGAAGCCACACTGGAGGACTTTCGCTGCGGTTTTATGACCTGAGAAATGTCCACTGCATGCCTGGTCATGGCAGACGGACAAGATGTCCTAAATTTCCGCTTCCGCGACACATCGTCGAATGATTTGATCAGCACCGATGAGAAAAAGATACGGGTCTTCCCAGAAGTGATACTTGGCATCGGAAAGTAATTTGTCCTTCTTGGCCTTTAGCCAATCGGACGGGATCTGATGTGATGCCAGGTAGTTTACTATATCAGCAAACCATGGAAGCCCTATATTGATAGTCAGGAGGTGCTCATCAAGAAAATGTTTCGTAATGGGTCCGGAAGGGTCGATGATCTCAGAAGGAAGGCGGGACAAGTGATCAGCTACCATATTTTGTTTTCCCACTTTGTCGTGAATCTCGAGATTAAACTTTTGCAATAGCAAGATCCAGCAGATTAATTGAGGTTTCGCATCCTTCTTCACAAGGAGATGCCTCATAGCTATGTGATTTGAGTAAATGATAACATGGGAACCTAGGAGATATGATCTGAACTTTTCCAGGGCAAATACTATGGCTAGCAGCTCTTTCTCAGTAACCGTGTAGTTACGCTGAGCCGCGTCAAGTGTCATGCTAGCGTAATAGATGACCACATCTATTACGAACTACGAATAGATGTAGTTCCCGCATCTATTCTTACATATTTTTCCCGCATTACTTACATATTTTTCTAATTTATCTTTCTTCTTCGATTTATTGTCTTACAAGAACCCGGTCGAGGAGCTAAAGGTGGTAGCTTGGAGTAAAGTGTGGGTAGAGACATTTATAAGTTTTCCCCCACCATCCCTACCCTAGATTTCATTTCACCACACTAATAACTCAAACCCAAATCAACTTAGGTGCCTTTTATAAACCCTAGGATAGATCTGGTTGTTTGTTTGCCACCTCCACTCATCTCATCCTGCATATATAAAAAAAAATACTCTTCTCTTGTGGGATTTATTAAAAGTGACACACATTAAACACCCACAACTTTCGACTTAAGGCGCACCATTCTACTTTGATTCTACCACTTAACCAGGATTTGACCTATGGACCCAGTACACTTCAACTCAATACACATAAGTAAGTAAAAATCTGAATAGCTTAAACATCTGTGTGCCTTAACTAAGTGGTGCAACAAGCCAATTGAATGAGCTATTTGGGCCGCACCACTGAAGATAAAAGTCATTCATCAGTAGCTTGCCACTTAGGGTTTATCTTTAGGGCTAAATCAGGCACTCCACATTATTTTTTGATTTTTAAAGGAATATATCATAACCAATGCTTTCAAAACTTGGAGTGTTCTCTTGAACTTGATTGAATACACCTAAGATTAAACCCTAAAAGCTACTAAACAAGGTTAAACCCTAAAAGACACATCATCAAATAACCTTGTCTGCGAACCCTGGTTGAGCACGCACACGCATTTGAATTGATCATTAAGGGCACAACCCATCTAAAGGGTCCATCACGTTCCAAGAGCACAATCATCCCAAGCCTAATTAAAACTAAGTAGACATTGGCCTTAAGGATTGATTCGCTCTTTGGGGCTCAGACAAATATTTTTTTCGATTAATCTGCTTCTACTGGTCCATCTAATGTCAAGCTAGGGGAGTACCATCAAACTACCGCGGCTGGGGGGTACACTAGGAACCAGAGGCGCAAGCCAAAGGAAGAACCTTCTCCTCAGCCCCTCCTAACTGGTTGGATTGACCGAATAAAAGTAGACCAAATCGGTTATAATCTCAAGACGGGTCCTCGAAGTCTGTAGGTCTTTAGGCTAACCCAACTAAGGGTAGGGTTGATTGCTTGTATTGTAGGGCTCCTTTCTTTCTTTTGATATCCCTTCTTATTCTACCATGTATCCTTCCACATCCTACACTCATTTCCCATCCTACCCTCCTACCACCACTTATACCCAAGATGATTACTATCCCGACTCGACTTATAATTACCCATCCACTAACTGGGATAACTTTGATTGGGGATACGATACCGGACCTCAGTGTCTAGAGCCTAACTGACGTAAACATTTTATATCACATAAACTGTCTATTTATGCGTGTTCTTAGGCGTAGCGTTGCATCATACATTATAAATATTGCATAACATGCATCATCTTGCATTTAGGTTAGATTGTATAAAGTTTAGGTTAATTTGCCTTTTTGTGGTCAGGTAACAGGGTGATATTCAATCAGGGCCTTGGATCGAAGATCCAACCATATGGATTTGACCAGGGTGACGATCAAAGTTCAACAACTCCAAGATCGCTCCGATCGGACTTTCGTAGCATCAAATATAATCTGAGGAAGCTCAGAGATCAAGGGCCAAGATGGTGGAAATCCGCACTTCAGATGACAAATCCGATTGCACGGATGGGTTCGGATTGACAATCGCAGCCCAATGATGCAAAAATCAGTTCAATTCGACATCCATGGCACCATCCAGACCCTCCAAATCCCTCACTGCCCTGTCTTCTCATCCAACAACTGAGAGTTGATCAGGTTGCCTCCCTCAAGCCACATCTCATGTGAGAAGAATTCCACATCTAATCTCAACCTCGAATCAAGATCCAACAGTCATCATTAAATGGTACAGGAATTCTTTTCTTGTCTATCCACGCATGTAGTGCAGTGGATAACATCCTTCCGCACTGAGGTCGCGGGATCGAATCCTCGCAGTGCACCTCCTGAACGCAAATCCAATTTGAGTTAGGACCACCCGATCTCGTGTGGACGGCCCTGAATCATCCATGTCATGCACTCAACGGCTGAAGTAGGCACATGATGAGCAACTTAAGTCGTTCAATCTCGCGATCGGACGACTGAGATCGCGAGATTGTGGGCTTTAAGCGTTGAGGAAGAGAAGATGAAAGTGTGGGCGCGATGTGATCTGAGCCATCAGATGTGAGATGGATGGCTGAGATCGCGAGATCGTGGATGAGCGTTGCATGTGTTGAAATGAAAGGAAGAATAAGAGGCACGACTGGGGCACACATGTTGTCGACGTTCAGGCCTTTAGTGATGGATAAATCTGTCACTAAATTCGTCATTAAAGACCATGAAATTAATTTTTAAAGTGAAATGACCTTTGTACCCCCTCCAATCTTCACCTATAAAACGCCTTAGGACCCCCACACATTCTTCATCCCTTCCTTTACTTCTCTCCCTATCCAAAGCTCTAAAGAAGCAGGTCCCAAACCCGTGATGCTCCTCTAGAGTCAAAATCAAAGTTTTCTCTCCCCCGTTCCGAAAGTGGATCCTGCGACGACGAAGTCTTGCCTCGCTCTAGGTTCTTCCCACTTCATTCTCCTTCTTCCTGCTTCGACCTCCATCTTCCATGCGTCGCTTCGTCCGGCTCATCCTCAAGCAATCGTCGAGGAGGATACTTCTCTCTCCGTTCTCTTTACCACTTTCTAGAGCAGATTTACTGTTTTCTAGTATAGATTTCCTGCTTTCTAGTTGTAATGATTAGTGTAATGAACAGCATTTAATGATGAAATCCATGTTTATTCTACCTCTCTTTTCTCTTTATTTGTAATATTCTCTCTCTGTCTTCTATTCTTTATTCTTTAAGTAGATATTTAGTTTAGATTTAATTCGACTAGCTAATCCACTTCGTGACAATTAAACAAATGTAATTTTTAATCAAACGTCCACCTCCCTGTGTTCGACTCGAAATTCTTAGAGTTTTGGTAAAATTATCTGTTGACGGATTTCTTTGCAAATCAAACAGCGATGACGAGTTTTCGAAATCCAATTTCGTTTGCATAGATCTTCCGCTCAAACATTTTGATGATCTTAACAAGTATCTTTTGGATTTGCTCCAGGATGTTAAGGATAAGGGCCCGGGTGAGTTTTTGCTTGGGAAATTATCGAAATTGAGGATGAGATTTGTGGTTGATTTAGTTCAATCTTGGGCTGATTCCTAGGATAAACCCCCTTCAAGAGAGCCAATGTCAGAACTCGCTCAGGCACCTGTTGGGGGGGGGGACATGTGTTACGAGACTGGGATTGACCAGGTTCTAGAGAAATCGAACAAGGATGATTTGATTTCTTCACCTGAGATCCTTGAGTCGAGGTACAAGGAAATGTATGTCTCCATGGATCAGAAAGTGATTGATGATTTTGAGACATACATCATTGCAGATTTAGATTTCTTTGATTCTGAAGGTGAAGAATCATTATGCGAAGTCTCACATGAATTTACAGAACATGATTTTAGTGAGACAACTGGGCTTGAGGAATTCGATAAAGAATTTGATGGCCTTGAAATTGAGGAATTTGATCCTGTTGGGGCTCGCATGGTGGATTCAGATCCTGATTGCATGAAGGATTCAATTCAAAGCCCCATTCCTCAATTACACCCCTTTGAGCTTACTGAAGATTTTGAAATCACTAAACCCAAGTCGATTCTAATTCAGTCACATCTTTTAGACTTGGAAAATTCAGATGGGGTGATTAACATGCATGAGGTCCCGAAATCTGAAATCTGAATGAGGAGGATAGGAATTGGGAAATGATGGTTTGAGAAGCCAATTTCGGAGGAAGTAAAAGATCGAGTCTAAGGGTTTCTATTTTTCTGAAACCACCAACCTTCTACTAGGACCCTTATGGCATCTTTGACTCAGAGGTTGTCCAACCCAAGCAAACAATCATTGATTATCCTTTGGAGCTTGATCTCTCTGTTATCCGACTTTTTGGACTTGGGTTGCATCCTCACAAATCGCAGGCCCGACCCTGCTTACATACTGATCTCAGGTTTTGGATAGTTTTTATCCAAAACCTTAGATATACTCGACCATGGGGTATGGGTTTGCATCATAATCTAGTCCACATCTATGGACATCTGCTGGTAGGTCCTGAGGTGAGTCATTTTATTCTGATTTTGACCTGCACCTATGAATTTTTTATTTCTTCTTCTTTGTATAGTATGCCTAGCTGAAGGCACTAATATTTAGCACGTATACAGTTTCTTTTCATCTCGGAGCGGACCCGTTATTCACGCAATTTAGGTGCTTTCTACTCTACTCTACTCTATTTCATGTCTTTTTAATACAATGAGGACATTGCATTAGATAGGCATGGGGGGGTGGATATTCATCTCTGAAGTATTTCGTCAAGTCCATATATTCTTTTTGTTTTCTTTATATTTATTTTTTTTGAAAAAGAGTTGAACTAGGAAAGAGAACTTGGGCTTTAGGAAATTTTCAATCTCAGAGAATAAAACTTTATGATTTGAACACTTAGACCCTTCAGGTCTTCAGGCTTAATCAGCTTGGGTATCCACGAAAATGTGGACTTGTTTCTTGTGTCCTCGCCATTCTAAATTCATATTTTAATTGGTTAAATAAGTTGAGGTGATAAGTACACGACTTATCAATCTGCCCTCTGATTTGAGAGGATTTTAAGTCTAAGCATCTACACACTATTTGCAATGACTTGCTTTTCGACGATTTTTACGAAAATTGGGTAGCTAATGAACCTTCTAGGATGTTATGGCTGGAAAGGTATCATGGGTAACAACCCATTGGTAGGTTGTCCAGAGCTCAGTCACACAACCATTCTTTTCTTGTTGCCTTTAGATAAATCTTAGATCAGGGAAGCCACCTACTTAAAGAAAGAAAAGAAAAAAAAATCCAAAAAGAAAAGAAAAAAATAGAAAGGGAGAAAAGAAAAGAAAAAGAAATAAGGCACACTTCACCGCACGAGTATGGCTGGTAAGTTATCATGGGTAACAACCCATTAGTAGGTTGTCCAGAACCCAGTTCAAGAAATGCATGTATAATTCCAAAACACTTAGGAAGAAGCGGAGAAGTATAATAAGCCGGGGAGATATACAATGGGTTCGCCCTTGTGTTGACCCCATAAAATTAAAAGTAGGGAGAAAGCTACCGATCGAATAGATACACCTTTAGGCAGAATTTATTTTCAAGGTCACCTAGGGATGTAGAAACCCGAAGTCCGTTCTAATCGCCGATCAGTGAGTCTATCACATTTCACACAAAGATGCTTAGAACTTAGGGTTCTCTTCGAGTCTTGGGTGGGTTGAGTGGCTATAGAAAGCTACTCCGAAACCCTAAACTCAAAAATCCGCAAAAATTAGAAAAGAAGAGAAGAAGAAAAAGATCCTCATTTGAAAAAGGTGAGGGCTTGAGGCAGTCTGCATTTTGGTAGACACCTAGGCACTGTTGCATCTCTGTAGTTCAGGTCAAAGTTGAAATTCATAAGCATTGAAAAATAACTATTACCCAAGAAATCTGACCTAATTCTTTTATAAATAGCATGTAGTTTTGCTAGGGACTAGCAAAAGATAGGCATGGGGGTGTGATGTAAACAAGTTTATATCACATAAACTATCTATTTATGAGTGTTCTTAGGTGTAGAGTTGCATCATACATTATAAATATTGCATAACATGCACATCTTGCATTTAGGTCAGATTGTATAAAGTTTAGGTTAATTTTCTCTCTTTGTGGTCAGGTAATAAGATGATATTCAATCAGGGCCTCAGATTGAAGATCCAACCATACAGATTTGATCAGGGTGACAATCGGAGTTCAACGACTCCAAGATCACCTCGATTGGACTACTGTAGCATCAGATATAATCTGAGGAAGGTTAGAGATCAAGGGTCAAGATGATGTAAATTCACACTTCAGATGGAAAGTCTGACCGCACGGATGGGTTCGGATTGGTGATCGAAGCCCAACGGCACGAAAATTGGCTCAATCCGACATCCGTGGCACCATCTACAACTTATAGAAGATGGACGGTCTAGATGATGCCACGTGGCACCATCCAGACCCTCCAAATCCCTCACTGTCCTGTCTTCTCATCCAACGGCTAAGAGTTGATCAGGTTGCCTCCTTCAAGCCATATGTTATATGAGAAGAATTCCACATCTAATCTCAACTGTCAAATCAAGATCCAACGGTCAGCAATAAATGGTACAGGAATTCTCTTCTTGTCTATCCAGGTGCATAGTGCGATGGATAACATCCTTCCGTGTGTGAGGTCGTGGGATCGAATCCCAGCAGCGCACCTCTTGAGCGCAAATCCAAGTTGAGTTAGGACCCCCCGATCTCGTGTGGACGGCCATGATTCGTCCACGTCATGTGTGTGATGAGCAACTTAAGTCGTCCGATCTCGCACGATCGGACGGCTGAGATCATGAGATTGTGGGCTTTAAGCGTTGAGGAAGAGAAGATGAAGGCGCGGGAGCGATGCGATCTGAGCCATCGAATGCGAGATGGATGGCTGAGATCGCGAGATCGTGGATGAGTGTTGCATGTGTTGAAATCAAAGGAAGAAGAAGAGGCACAGTCGGGGAACGTGTGTTGCCCACGTTCAAGCCTTTAGTGATGGATAAATTCGTCACTAAAGACCCTGAAATTAATTTTTAAAGAGAAATGACCTTTGTACCCCTTCCAATCTTCACCTATAAAAGGTCCTACGACCCCTACACTTTCTTCATTCCTTCCTTCACTTCTCTCCCTCTCCAAAGCTCTAAAGAAGCTGGTCCCAAACCCGGGATGCTCCTCTAGAGTCAAAATCAAAGTTTTCTCTCCATTCCGGAAGTGGATCCCGCAACAACGACATCCTGCCTTGCCCCTAGTTCTTCTCGCTTCGACCTCCGTCTTCCAGGCGTCGCCCCATCTGGCTCGTTCTCCAAGCAATCTTCGAGGAGGATACTTCTCTCTCCATTCTCTTTACCGCTTTCTAGAGTTGATTTACTGCTTTCTAGCATAGATTTCCTGCTTTCTAGTTGTAATCATTAGTGTAATGAACAATATTTGATGATGAAATCCATGTTTATTCTACCTCTCTTTTCTCTTTATTTGTAATATTCTCTCTCTGTCTTCTATTCTTTATTCTTTAAGTAGATATTTAGTTTAGATTTAATTCGACTAGCTAATCTGTTTCATGACAATTAAACAAATGCAATTTTTAATCAAACGTCCGCCTCCCTGTGTTCAACCCAAAATTCTTAGAGTTTTAGTAAATTTATCTGTTGACAGATTTCTTCGCAAATCAAACTACGACGACGAGTTTTCAAAATCCAATCCCATTTGTATAGATCTTCCGCTCCAACACTAACCTTGGACAACACGACTATGATTACAATCCTTTCCAGAGCTACAATGATTATAGATCACCACCCTCGATGATCAACCTAACCCGATCTACAATCAAGAAGGATCTGTTGACTATAACACCTACCGTCCCCAGTATTCCACTGAATATAGGCCACCACCATTCTTTGAACAACCTGAGACGACCTACTATCAGGGAGGAACCCAAGAACCTCAATATCTTGACTCCATTAGAATGAACCCAAACCCACCTAACCCTGAATCGAACCATTCAATTCAGGTGAACTAGATCCAAGACAGGGTGTTGCCTAACTTGAGGAACACCATCCAATCTTTAGAGGCTCAGCCAACACCATGCATTGAAGCATTGGAGCCTATGATAAAAATGATTGATGAGCTGACTAACTCTTTATTGGATTTACTCCGGCATGTTAGGGATAGGGACCTGGGTGAGTTTCTACTTGGGAAATTGTCGAGGTTGAGGATGAAATTTGTGGTTGCCTTAGTCCAATCTTGGGATGATTCCCAGGATGAACCCCCTTAAGGAGAGCCAATGTCTAAACCCGCTCAGGCGCCTGTCAAGGGGGATACATGTTTTGAGATAGGAGATTGATGCGAAGTTTGGTGTGATTTGTAAAAGCGGGTTTTTAAGTCGTTGTAACAAGCCAAATCGCATACGCTTTTAAATTTATATTCTAAGATAGGAGAGTATCTAGGGTCATCCAAGGAGGTAAATTTGCAATTCAATTCTCTTGCTTAGAAAATAAATCTCAACTTTCTTTTGGGTATTTTAAATATATAATTTTTTTAGTTTTGAAATAATAAGGGCAAAGCGCGAATTGTGACAGAAAAGTGCTAACACCTAAAATTGCTAAGCTAAAACTTAAGAGATGGAAATGTCCACCACCTAAGCTCACTCTAGGCAAGTGGAGGCTTAGTGTAATTAGGGAGTTGGAGTAGAACAAGTGCTAGAACAAAAGTAACAATTGCAACAAGAAATTAAAAAGAAGGCAATTTAATTAAGCGGAATTTGTGTTCTCTACAAAGACAAGTAGAGGAATGCTTCTACTAGAAAAGGAAAATATAAAAGCAATAAAAGAAATACAAATCCTCTTGTAAAATATGGTGAAGAAGGGAGCTTGCCTGCTCCAAGCCTAGCTGCTCCTTGGCTTGAAAAGAGGGTCTCCTTCTTCTCCTTCCTTGAAAGCTCCTCCAAAGTGGATGCTACCACCTTCAATGCTCTCCTTCAAGGGTGGGTGTGCACCACCCTCAAGCTCTCCTCCAAGGTGGCATTGACTACCTTCAAGACCTCCTCCAAAGGTCTTCCTTGCCTGGCTCCTCCTTTGACTGGCGTGGACACAAGAGAGAAGGGAAGGCACCAAAGGGACAGAATATCCCCTTAATTTTCTTCTTCTTCTTCTCTCTTGGGCGTGGGCTCCAGGTAGAGTATGAGAGGAAATTTGCTAGCTAAGGATGGTTTGAATGGTGGTGGGTGGTGGTCTTTTTATAGGGTAGGATGAGGGGTTAAGGTGACTCTTGAAATGGAGAGCTAATATGGAAAGATTGAGGTGGTTAGGTGATCCTAGGGCTAAGGATAGTTGGCGCCACCTAAGGGGTGTAAGGGGGGTAGTTATGGGTGGCCAAGGGACACCTAAAAGTGGCGCCAACCATGGAGAGGTGCCATGGGTTGGCGCCAACTTCTAGGCTTCTAGAAGGGGGTTGAGGTGGATGGTGGATATGGCTTGGAGGGGTTATGTGTAGGGTGGATATGGGAGTTGAGGTTGGCGCCAAAAGGGAGGTAGTTAGGGTTAGTTTTGGCGCCAACTTTAGGTGTCTTTTGGTGGTTAGTTGAGGGGTGAAAGGTGGTGAAGAGGTGGCGCCAACTTTGAGTAGAGGTGAAGCTTGCTTAAGTAGGCTTAGGTGGACTTGGATTGGTAGGTTATGTAGGTGGAGTTAGTGTTAGGTTTTTGGTGTCAGGGTGGTGGATGCTAGCTAAGCTAAGCTAAGCTAGCTTAGCTAATAGTGGAGTATAGGAGGAGGTGTTGGAGCTAGGGTTTGGAGGGAGGAGCTGGATCTGAAGAATCTGGAGCTGAAATGGAGCTGGGTCAGCTGGGTTTGGTGCTCCCGGGGAGGATTGAGCTAGTTGAGATAGCTAAGGTAGCTTAGCTCAACCAAGTTGAGCTAAGCTGAGTCCCCGGGAGCTGGACTTGAGCTTCCTGAGCTGGGATGAATTCTTCTTCAGCTGGCTGGAGTTGAGTGGAGCTGGATGTAGCTGGATCTGAGCTGGGGTGAACTCCAGTCAACTCAGCTGAGCAAGCTAGAGCTCCCTGTGGACTAGTGGGAGTTAAGATGAGCTGGACTCAACTAAGTTGAGCTTGATCTGAGCTGACCTAAGCTAGGGTGAGCTAAGATGATCTCTCTTGAGATGTCATTCAGCTGAGATTAGCTGAATGGGGCTAGGATGTGCTAACCCTTGTCCAAGTGAGCAAGGTTCCAGCCGTGGTGAGTTCGATCAAGCTGAGTTCCAGCTAGCCTGAGCTCCTCCTTCAATAGTTGCCTTCTTGAGTGCTAAGGTACAGCTAGCCGAGTATGGTTTGGCCGGCACCGTGGAAGGAAGGGCCTCCGATGAGGGAGAACAGCGAGGAAGAGAGGAGAAGACGACCCTCGCTGGTATTACGAGTGGTGAAGGAGCTTGAGGAGGAGCAACCGGCCGGCTATATTCTGTGACGATCGACGAAGAATGTAGACGGGGAAACTCGCTGGAGCTCGTGGAGCTTTTGGCTGAAGAGAGGAGAAGAAGGTGGAAACACCGGCCAAAATGAGCTAAGGAGGTAAGGCATGCCATGGGCGTGCTTTTATAGGACTTAGGAGAGCATTCCAAGCTTGGAAGCTTCACACATAAGGAAACCCTAAACTTCAAAGGATTCGCATGATCTTTTGGGAAAGAATTAAAGCCCAAGATTAGGTTTAAATCATAGAGAATTCTCTCAGGAACCTCCCTTCCAATTTTGGAAGAGATCCGCCAATCAATCAGGGAGAGATCCCTACTTAAAGTCACCAGAGTAGAACTTCCTCTACGATAATGGCAGAGGGACCTGATTGCAAATAAGATGATGAAGTTAGGGGCCTTTTTGCAATGAATTTCAAAAGCTAGGGGTGTGTGTATAAGAAAAAGAGTCAGACTGGACTAGAATCCAAACAAGGTCAACATGTTCTTTGATTAGGCCCAAATTTTGGTACAAACCTATTTTAGACCAAAGAAACCTGATGGTGAAGTAGAATTTAGGTTTTGACCAAGTTTAACTACATAATTTGCATAGAAACCTAAATTAGGGTAATTATCTAAGACACTATTTCAGGTCAAATTGGGTTCCAATGGTCAAAGCAAGCATACCAAACCTTATGGAATATTTTTCTATGATTTTTAGAAGGTTTAGGTGAATTTTATCCTAACCAGAACCTCAGTTAGTTAAGCGGGTCTATTTTTAAGGTTTTAGATATCCATTAATTCTTGAAATGCGTGAAAACCCATCTGATAGTCAATCCCTACCTAGGACCTCCAAAGGTCACTGGCAACCCTACAAAACGGGACACATCCCTCGTAGGTGCAATACATTAGGACAGGAAGTGCCTCCTCTTCTGGATGCTGTGGGAGCGGTCGGATTGGTAGGACCTCTTCCAACCCCCTCTATCAATGTCTCGCGCTATCGGGTTGGTCTCCCCATAGGTCATCACCACCTCAACCATGCGTGAGAAAGTGGACAGCTTCAAGGGCTTTACATACCCTTGTTTGGTAGGTCGGAGGCTCTTGGTGAACCTCCACAGGTGCTTCTCCTCAGTGGCTACTACAGATGGGGCAAAGCATGACAGCTCTAAGAAACGTGTGCGGTATGCACTAACTGTCATCACCCATTGGCGGAGAGTGTGGAACTTCCACCTCCTCTGGTTTTGCCACGTCTTGGGGAAGTACTATTCGTAGAAGAGAGTCACGAACCAATCCCAAGATGGTTCCTCCCATTCCTGCCCTCGAATTGTCTGCCACCACCTATGGGTGGTGCTCCCCAACTGGTACGTGGCAAAGGCCAAGCGGCACTCCGCAGGAGGACGAAACAAGTTGAATATCTTCTCCATTTGCTCTAGCCAGTCCTCTGCCTCAAATAGGCTCTTGTCCCCTTTGAAAGAATGGGGCTTCAACTTCCCAAACTAGGTAAAGAGATCGTGGTGAAGCTGCAATGGAGCCACGAGTCCACCCTTAGGTAGAGAGGACTCCTGCTTCGAACCGTCCCCAGGAGGTGGGGGTGGTGGAGGGTCGCCCCCTTCTCCTCCAACTCGCCTGGCGCTACGACGACTCTCCTGCCCCACGGACGAATCCCCCTCAGCATCCTCTGATGAGCTCAGAGGAGGCAACGGAGGCAGTGGAGGTGGTGGGTACAGGAAGCGCTGCTGCATGAACTCCAAAAGCAATTGGGCGAGCTCCTGGGCCTGGGGACCATCTAGAAGGGGTGGGATGGCCCCTGGCTCAGGTTCGACACGACCACCTCTACGACTATGCCCACAGCCTCGTCCCCGGCCTACCCCACTAGCTGCATGGTAAGGCATCTTTTGTAGAGAAGATAAGAAATTAACGATCAGTAGCGGCTTAGTAATGAGACAAACTCGAAAGCAACAACAAGAAGGAGATTATGATGGCTATGTTTGCTATAACTGGACGTGTGGTCTTTTCGAGTCTTAGTTTATTACTATGGATGACCTTGCTCTGATACCATCCTGTTGCAACCCAAAATCGGATCCACTTGGAGACTGGGCTAGATTGCATCCTTATCTCAAAACCCAGTCGTCCAACGAGTAGCAAACACAAAACAATAATATTTACCACACATGCGCCATAACAATAATAAAGCGACAGGAAAGCGATAAGAAGAAATTTAAGAACTATCATCAAAACTAAGGAAAACATGAGGTTCACGTCATAGCCATCACAATAACAACAAGAAGAGTAATTACAGAAGCTGACAAATTCTAAAGAAAAGTATTCACTACTGCAAAAAGTAATGATAGTTTAGGCTAAACTATGGCTAGGCATGACTAGGCGCTAACGCTCACTTGTCGAGTTTTAGAAATGTGTCATAATATAGCAACGAAAAATGAGTAAACACTTAAATTTATATGCCTGAAAAGCGTGAGTTTCTGAGGTTGTTCTCAAGGAGTAGAATATTCACAATGTAACCACTAATCAAGAATTCAAGTCGAACTCAAAAGATCGACATCATAAAAAGATATGCAATACATATATCAAGCTCAAAAATATGTACGTGAAGCAAATGTCAAGAGACCAAAAACTTGTGTTTTTCAACTCAATATATGCCTCAACACTTAGGCTTTTTCAACCAAATCAAACGTACAAATAGAAGCCTCAAACGTCTTCAAGTCCACTCAAAGCTCCTTCACAACTTGCCCAAGGCCAGGCACTCTTCCCGATGCAAAACCTCCCTAATACACTCACGCATGCACACCCGCACGTGTGAGTGTGTGCATGTGTGAGTGATGTTTCAGGACCCGACCCCCTGTTCCTTGGGTAAGGTATGGGGGTTGGATTTCCCTTATATTTGGAAATCCAAGCCTCTCAAAAAACTTTGTGGGACTAATGTCCCCCTCTCCCTCTTCACTTCCCTTTCCTTCGCTGCATTCACTGTTGAAGGTGATCTATCGAGGGTTTATATTACTGTCGCCGTAGTTCAAATCCTCAATCGATCAAACAACAAATACAATTTATAATTCGAATTGAAGTCTGAGGTCGAACACAGAGAATAAGTATTGTAATTCACATGCTAACCAAAATGAATATATATATGAGCATAAGAAATAAGCTAAGAATGATAGTCAATGAGTAATCTCTATCAAAACTGATATTCAATGTGAAATATGAGTATATCAAGAGTTTGACAAAGAAAAAAGACATCTAAGACAAAATAATGGTGATTTAAATCACCAATTATTAGTTTAGACACATATAGACTAATTCCTCAATGAATTAAATAAATGCACAGTGGCCTGAACCAGTTAAACCACAATTCCATGCAGACAAATAACTCCACAATGCTCAATGTCAAAGCTCATCAGACATCGGGCCTCCAATTCAGATGACTTAAGTTAAGCTTACTCAAGCGTTCTATAGAGAGCCTTTCTTCTTCTCTACAAAGTCTTTTCTTCTTTTCTTCCCTTCTTCTTCTCAGGACCTTCGCCTTCTTCCTCTTCTTTGGCTCTCCTTCTTAAGGCTTTTGGTGACTAAGTCTTGCACAGGGGAAACTCAGAGCAAAACCCTCCCTCCCCCGCTCTCTCTCTTTCTCTTCCTCTTCTCTCAAAGACTCAGGTTAATCGGGTATTCGGATCGTGACGAGGGACCAGGCTTGTAGGCGTGAAATCGCAAGCGAGGTGTGCATGGGTAAGGTGAGTGAGGGACCTCACCCCGTGTTATGAGACAATTTGCCTTATTCACAAAAATAATTTATACGCAGCACACTCTTCATCTATTTCCGATGTGGGATTATCCCACGTCCTCCTCATGCGTAGCAACTGAAGAAGCCTCATACGATTGCTGCTGTGGCTGCAGGTGGTTTGACCAATCGAGGACCTGGAAAGAGGCCTCGTTGAGTTTCGTGAGACCTAAGCCCTTCAACTTAGTTGAAAGTGGCTAGAGCACTGCAGGTGAAGTCGACGATGATGGCAGCGGCAGCAGAGATGCGACGAACCCTGAAACTCAAGAACACAACCTCTCAACCCAATTAAAAACATTCAGGAGCATCGCCAAACCACGACAAGTGCGTGGGTGGTGGTCTTGTGGCTTGAGAGGGTGTGAGGTGGTCGGACGGAGGCGAGAAGTTGGTGTAGATGAGGTTGGGTCGGGGGAAGCGTTCCAGAGGATGAATAATGAAATTGGTTGAGGGGCTTTGTGCGGGGATGCATGGCGATGCTGGTGGGAGTTGCAGCTGGGCGGATGGTGGCGTGTAGCAAGCTCACGACCTCGCTAGAGCTCGGCTGGAGCGAAGGAAGACGGAGGGGGAGAGGCATGGTCGGTGGTCGATTTGAAGAATAAAGGAGTCAAGGATGATCTAGAGAGGGAGATGAAGCTAATAAGACCTAAAGTAATGAATGAAAGGGGTAGGAAGGTGTCGGCTTTGATTGGCCGGCACCGTGGAAGACGAGGGCTACAGGGAGGGAGACAACGGCGAGGAAAGGGAGAGGACACCCTCGCTTTGGCTGACGAGGCATGTACGAATGTAAGGAAGAGGTTGGATGGTCCAATTTGGCCGTTGGCCGTCCATTGGAAGATGGGGAAGGAGGCCGCTCGAGCTAAGGTGGAGCTTGGCAAAAGATGGAGGAGGAAGGGGTATTTGGCCTCAAAACCTTACCAAGGAGAACGGCCTTGCGACCTAGGCCTCAAGAGAGCTTTCCAAGCTTGGAGACCAAGCTTGGAAGCTTTGAAGCTTCATGAAATAAGAGACCCACTCCTTCAAATGATTCGCATGAGCCAATGAGAAGGAATGAGAGCCCAAGGTGCGACTCAGATTGTAGGGAAATCTCTTAGGAGTCTCCCTTCCAATTTTGGAAGAGATTGGCTGAGAAATCAGGAAGAAATCCTTGATTGAAGGTCTCCAAAGTTAGGTTTAGGAGTCTAAAGGTGGCAGGGACATATTTGTGAAGAAGATGATGAAGTTAGAGGGGTATTTGCAAAGAATTTTGAAAGCTAGGGGTTTAAGTGAGAGAAGAAGAATTAGACAAAACCAAAATGCAAATCAGGTAAAGATGATCTCTGATTGGACCCAAATTTTGGTACAAACCTAATTTGGATCCAAGAAATCTGATGGTAAAGTCAGATTTAGGTTTTTACCAAGTTCGACGGGGTAATTTATGTAAAAACCCAAATTAGGGTAATTATCTATCTAAAACCCTATTTTAGGTCAAAATGGGCTCTGATGGTCAAATGAAGAATGTCAAACCCTAGAGAATATTTTTCTATGATTTTTAGAGGGTTTAGGTGAATTTTATCCTGACCAGAATCTCAGTAAATTAAACAGGTCTGTTTTTAGAGTTTCAGATGTCATGTAATTCTTGAAACGCATGAAAACTCGTTTTTGTCTGCACAGACCCTCTTGTTAGACTTTAATGCAGATTTGACCTTTAATAAATCCCTAAGAAAACCCATGGTTGTTCTGCATTCATGATATGATGGTAAAATTACAGTTTTAACCCTGATTTCATGTTTATCTCTCAGAATGGATATGCAATGAATTATGGTCCTTTGACAATTATGTAGGAGCATTTATTTGTTGATTATGTGATGGGAACACCATCATGAGACCTAACTAGCTTATTTTGACACAATGAAGAGAACAAAAGCTCCTACATAACTAACTGGAGGTCCTAAGTCACTGAAAAACCTTTCTGAGAGAAAAGTAAGAAATAAGGGGTAAAACTGTAATTTCACCATTGCAGTACAACAACGGGTTTTCTCAAGATCTAAACACAGGTCAAAAGGCCTTAACAAGATAAAAAGTGGGTTGGATTTGACAGAAAATGGTTTGTGTGTACCATGTGAATTAAATGACTTCTTAAAACCCTAAAACAGACCCACTTGATTAACTAAGGTTTTGGTCGGGATAAAATTCACCTAAGCCCTCTAAAAATCATATAAAAAAATTCTCTATGGTTTAGAACTTTCAATTTGACCATTGGAACCCATTTTGACCTAGAATGAGGTCTGAGATAGATATTTACCCTAAATTAGGTTTTTGCATAAACTATCCAATCAAACATGGTCAAACCCAAAATCCAACTTCACCATTGGATTCCTTAAGTTCAAATTAGGTTTGTACCAAAATTTGGACCTAAGGGAAACTCATCTTGACCCACTTTGCAAATAAATCCAACTTGATTACATTTGTGCCCCTATCTTTCAAAAACCTTGGCAAAAGCCCCCTAGCTTCATCATTCTCACAAATAGGTTCCTCCACCATTATAGTGGAGGAATCTTACTCCGACGAGCTTTAGAAGGTGATTTCTCCCTAATTTCTCAGAGAATCCCCTTCAAAATTGGAAGGGAGATTCTTTAAGAAGATCCCTCTAATGTGAACCCTGTTTGATACCCTACTTATTACCCAATCTCTCATGCGAACGCATGAGAGATTTGGGTCTCTTTTGGAGTTGCCATCTCCGGCGACCATACCTTGCTTGGAAGCCAAGCTTCCAAACACAAATCCCCCTCCATAGGTCTATTTAAGAGACCCAAGATCCAACCGACTCCTCCAAGCTTGAAATTGATCGGGAAACCCCCTCAAATTCGTCTCTCCTCCTCCTGCCAATTCTCTCATCAAGCTCCGATGACCTTCCCTAATTTCCCTCGTCGCCTGACCACAATACCAGTGGCAGGTTCCTCTTCCTCACGTTCGTCGGCGCCGCACAGCACCTGCCGACGCCCTCGTCTCCCTTTCCTCCTCGCTGACCGTTCCTCCCTGAGCATCTTCGTCTCCGGCGTCGGCAATACGTGCTCAATGCCATCCTCACCTTCCCTTCGTCCAATATCACCCTAGATAAGTCCCTTTCACCTTCTACTTCCTTTCCCCCTCTTTATTTCCCAAAATTGACTACTGCCGCACTCCACCACCATCACCTCCTCCACCTCTGGCAATACCACCGGTGAGGTGCTCCCGTCGCTCCGCACCTCCATCCACCTAGCCAACTACCCGACGACCTCTGCCTCGAGTCCCTGATCACAACCCCTCACTTCATTCATTCCGCCACTCACCCAAAAGCACCCCCGAACACACCCACACATACACACACAATGTGCCTTAGGCACGCTTGCACAGGCATCCCCATGACACGCCGACCACCGCTGCATATTCGCGGTGCCTTTGGTGCCTTCCCCTCTTCCCTTCTCTCTTGAGCCCACGCCGCCAGGCAAGGAAGATCTTTGGAGGAGATCTTGAAGGCGGTCCACGCCACCTTGGAGGAGAATTTGAGGGTGGTGCACGCCCACCCCTTGCAGGAGAGCATTGAAGGTGGTAGCATCCACCTTGGAGGAGCTCTCAAGGAAGGAGAAGAAGGAGGCCCTCTTTTCAAGCCAAAGAGCAGCTAGGTTTGGAGCAAGAAGACTCCCTTCTTCACCAAATTTTGCAAGAGGATTTATCTTTCTTTTATTGCTTTTAGATTTTTTCATTTCTAGTAGAAGCATTCCTCTACTTATCTTTGAAAATAACACAAATTCTAGCTAATTAAATTGCCTTCTTTTTAATTTCCTATTGCAATTGTTACTATTGTTCTAGCACTTATCCTACTTCCACTCTCTAATTACTCTAGGCCTCCACTTGCCTAGAGTGAGCTTAGGTAGTGGACATTTTAATCTTTTAAGTTCCAGCTTAGCATTTTAGGTGTTAGCACTTTTTCGTCACAATTCGCACTTTGCCCGTATTATTTCAAAACACAAATTTATATATATATATATTTAAAATACCAAGAGAAAGTTGAGATTCATTTTTAGCAAGAGAATTGAATTGCAATTTTTGCCTCCTTAGACGACCTTAGATACTCCCCTATCTAGGATACAAATTTAAAAGCGTATGTGAATTCGCGTGTTACAATGACATTAAAAACTCGTTTTTACAAATCACGCGACTTTTCGCATCAGGTACTAACTTACCATATCTCTTTGTTGTGGTTGTTTCAAGGAGAAGATTCAAAGGAAGACAGCTGCACATCAAACACGCCAGGGGCAGGTAATTTCTAATTACTTTCTCTTAAGCCCCTCATTCTAAAAAGGAAAAAAAGATAAAATCAATTAGGGCTACTTGCTTTACATTCTTAGCTAATTCATCAAGTTACCTGATTTGATTTCAACAACAAAAATCTGATTTGTGCACCCATTTAAGGTAACTAGGGCTACCACTTTCTTGATTGAGCTCTAGATACAACATTTTGGCAAACTAAATTGGACCAAGATTAGAGCCAAATTAAGGATTTCAAGTTAGGGTTTTAGAGACACACCTTCATAAGCAAGAATTAACTTTCCAACAAGAGGTGTGCCTAAGCCTTGGTTGAAGAGATTTATTCAAGAAAACCCTAAAATTCAGGCTCTTAATCTCACTTAAATCCTTAAAGAAAAGACCTAAAACTTCTCAAAGGACAAATAGGTGAAGTTCACCCACCTTGTTGGGTCAACCAACCTTGAAATTAGGTCACTTTTCACACTTAATACATCTAAAGTTCAAGTGAAATCTTAAGCACTCTTGCTCTTTAATAAAATTGGTAGACTTAAGGTCAAGTCCCCATTCTGGTCTACCTGGAACATCAGTGACAAGAGAGGTCGGGTGGGGGAAACCATATAACTCGTGGGGGCACTCTACCATGTAGGGATCTTTGCGGGACTCCCTCTCTGGTTGCGCAGGTATTTCTCAGGTGGACGGCTTTTGACTAAGGGGTATCATCCGCCCCGAACCTCTATAGTCATCCAAATTTATTGGGTGTCTTGATTGGGTACATCACATTCTACTCTCATCCAGACCATCGGTGCATGTTCGATAGGAGGTCCTTAAGACCATCCTCAAGGCCTCCTTTAGTGATTCACTCCCGTCAAGGCCAGGCCTCGACTTCCGTGTTTATGCAGCAACCCCACCACATAGACATCTCCTCTGATTCATCTGAACCCAATTCTCCTTCTTCCATCATCATGGCACAACTCGTAGAAGAGAATAACCTTGAGAACCAACTTCAGCACCTTAATGATTTATTCCAAGCCTTTGTAAACCCACCACAGCGTCCTATGATGCGAGATCACTACAATTCCGCTGCGGTGGTGATCGAACCCCGAGTCGAAATCCCAGCTGGAGGTCCTGATTCTGAACTCAAGCCCAACATGATTCATTTTATTCCAAAGTTTCATGGGCTTAATTTTGAGGACCCCTTCCAACACATCAAACAACTCAAGCATCTGGCCCAGACCTTCAGGTCAAATGTCCAAAATAAAGATATTCTTCTATGAAGATGTTCTCCTTCTCTCTCATGGATAAAGCAGCTCACTAGTATCAGACTCAAATGCGTCCAATCAACACATGGGTTGAACTACAATCCAAGTTTCTGAAAAAGTTCTTCCCAGTTGGTCAGACGAATGACTTACGACACCAGTTCACGCACTTCACCCAGCAGTCTGGAGAACCCCTTCATGAAGCATGGGACTGTTTCCTGGATCTCATGCGAAAGTTCCCCCATCACGGAGTTCCTAAATGGGAACAAGTCCGATCTTTTTACCAGGGACTCCGTGAAGATATCTGTTTATTCATCAATGCAACTTGCGGAGGAAATATCATGGGTCAACGCGAAGGCACTGTGTGGGAGATTCTCGAGAATGTGCGAGAACTCCATCAATAATGACTCCATGAGCTTATTCGACTGGACAAATGCCTGCACATCGACGAATCCAAGGGGAGCACATGAGACACAGGGACTGTCCACATCAATCGACTTGGAATTGATGGCTAGTCATTTGGACAAGGTCTCTATCATTGAGAAGAAGGTGGACGAGCTAACTCGACATCTGCAGCGAGCCACCTCTGTGCAAAACTCGTTTGCACAACCGCCCTCTGGGAGGGAAGCTGTACATAACATCTATCACAGAACTTCACAGGGGATGGACCCGTATCCACCCCTGTCTGACTCTAGGACTGGAGGAAACTCCGATCCTGCTTACTCTAGTTGGGGGAACTCTGAACCCTCATACTCTAATTTCTCTGAGGTTCCTTAGACCTGCGAGGACCTCAACGCCATCCAAAATGACCCATTCTCTAATACCTATAACTCTGGATGGTAGAATCATCCCAATTTCTTGTGGGTGGGAAATAATCAGAATCAAAGACCACCAAATCAACCCCGTCCACAAGCTCCTCATCCATATCAGCCGCCTCAGCCTCGGCCCAACCCTACTTATCAATCTGGGCCAACTCAAACAGATCAAATGCCTCTTAATCTTCAGACTTTGGCTAACACTCAAAAGATGAATGCGGCCATGCAGAAACAGAACAAGGATGAGATCACAGAGGTTCGAAATCAACTCACTCAGATAGTGAATTCCCGCCAACCTGGCACACTCCCTTCGTAACCTCTACCGAATCCAAATAACCTGTCGAACCAGAGGCACATTATGAACCCAAATCCGGGTCAAGCCCACATGATTTATCAGGCCCCTTCTGTTCCATCACCTAACAGGATGGAAGCTTCAACATCCTACTCGGGATTTCAGCAGCAGCCACCTATTTTACCAACACCGAATCAAAACCAGGCAGGACTCAATTCAGTAACAACCTGTAGTGGCAAAGCAACACCAGACCCACCTTACCCAAGCCACTTTTAGCCTGGTAGTGCTAAACCAAGCCCTAGGATAGTTATCCAGGATACCCCTGTCCCTGATCAAGAACCTGGACCTATTCTAGAGGAACCAGCCAAGGTTCCATTTCCCGAGGTCTTGACTAAGGGAAAGAGGACAAACAAACCCGTGGCACCTAAGGAGGATCTGGTCAAGCTCTTTGAATAGGTCCATATAAACATCCCCTTGATGGATGCAATCTGCCACGTACCCGCTTACGCACGATTTCTGAAAGACGTGTGTACACCTAAACGTAAGCCACGAACCAAAAGTGGGAGCCCAATCGTATTGTCAGAGCAAGGCAGCTCTTTAATTTTGGCAAAAGACCCAGGTACTCCCCTGATTTCCTGTACAATTGGTGATACCCAATTTGATAGAGCTTTATTAGACCTAGGAGCCTCCATAAACCTAATACCCACATCCCTACTTGACCATCTTGAGGAATTTGAGCTAAAACCAACAGAGGTGACATTACAACTAGCTGATCGATCTATTAAGTCACCTAAAGGAGTTCTTGAGGACGTCATTATTAGGGTTCGGGATTTCTATTTCCCGGTGGACTTTCTAGTCTTGGATATGGATGCTCCAGAAAATCCGAGGGATACACCAATAATACTAGGGAGACCCTTTCTGGCCACTGCTAGGGCCAATATAAATTGTGAGGAGGGCCAAATTGAACTGAAATTTGGGAACCAAATATTAAAGATTGACATCTTTAAGGCCCAACAAGGGATTAATTGCGGTGTTATAGAACAGATATGTGATATCAAGGCTGTTGTTGATGATCCATATATTGAGGAAAACTTGACTACTTCTGACCAACCACAAGAGGATCAAAACCCATAATCTGAGGAGTCAGAACTTAACTTAGACATGCCCATAACTCCTTCCCTTGCTACAGACACACACCCTAAACCACCCGCTGCTGTTGATAACCCTATTTTGGAACTCAAGCCTCTTCCTGACCATCTTAAGTACATCTTTTTGGGTTCCAATCAAGCGTTTCTTGTGATTATCAACTCCAGACTCACACCTAATCAAGAATCATGTCTGATTACTGTTCTCCAGCAACATCGAAGAGCCATTGGATGGACTCTCGATGATTTGACTGGTATCAGCCCTTCTTACTACACACACCATATCTACACTGAAGAGGGCACACGACCTTCTCATGAAATGCAAAGATGTCTGAATCCTAATCTGCAGGAGGTCGTGAAAAAGGAGATCATCAAGTAGTTAGATGCTGGGATCATCTACCCGATCTCCAACAATCAGTGGGTGAGTCCAATCCAAGTTATGCCTAAGAAGGCAGGACTCACTGAGATCACGACTGAAACCAAAGAAATCATACCGACCCGTGTGGCAAATTCGTGGAGAGTCTGCATTAACTACAGAAAACTCAATACCTCCACAAAGAAGGATCATTTCTCACTACCGTTTTTTGATCAGATCCTCGAGAAACTAGCGGGAAATAGGTTCTTCTACTTTTTGGACGGGTACTCCGGTTATAACCAGATGACAATCCATCCTGAGGACCAAGAAAAGACCACTTTCACCTCGCTACTTTTTAGCGGTGCATGTTTGCCATATTCTCATATATGGTAGGTAATTATCTGGAAGTCTTCATGGATGACTTTTCAGTATGTGGCGAATCATTTGACGATTGCCTCCTCCACTTGGTCCAGATCCTCAGGTGATGCATTGGCATAAATCTGGTTCTTTCCTGGGAAAAGAGCCATTTCATGGTGCCTGAAGGAATTCTCCTGGGAAATCTCATATCAGAAAAGGGAATCCAGGTCGATCGAGCCAAGGTGAATCTGATTTCCAAACTCCCTATGCCTAGCTCAATCAAGGACATCCGATCTTTTCTGGGGGACGTCGATTTTTACCGTCAGTTCATTCCTGATTTCTCAAAGATCACGTGCCCCCTCACCACTCTACTATTTAAGGATGTTCTTTTCGAAATCTCCAAGGAATGCACTCAAGCATTTGAAATCCTCTGTGATCGAGTTACTCAAGCTCCAATCCTACAGTCTCCTGATTGGTCTCAACCCTTTGAGATCATGTGCGATGCATCTGATTTCGCTGTAGGAGCGGTACTTGGGTAGAAATTTGACAGAAAACCCGTGGTCATCTACTACGTTAGCAAGACACTTGATGAGGCTCAACGTAACAACACAGTTACTGAGAAGGAGCTGCTAGCCGTAGTATTTGCCCTAGAAAAGTTCAGATCATATCTCCTGGGTTCCCGTGTTGTCATTTACTCTGATCACATAGCTGTGAGGAACCTCCTTGCAAAGAAGGATGCAAAACCTCGATTAATCCGCTGGATCTTGCTATGGCAAGAGTTTGACCTTGAGATTCACGACAAAGCGGGAAAACAGAACGTGGTAGCTGATCACTTGTCCCGCCTTTCTTCTAATATTATCGACCCTTCCGGACCCATTACGAAACATTTTCTTGATGAGCACCTCCTGACTATCAGTACAAAGCTTTCATGGTTTGCTAATCTAGTAAACTACCTGGTGTCACATCAGATCCCGTCCGATTGGCCGAAGGCCAAGAAGGACAAATTGCTTTCCGATGCCAAGTATTACTTCTGGGAAGACCCGTATCTTTTCCGCATCGATGCTGGTCAAATAATTCAATGATGTGTCGCGGGAGCAGAAATTCAAGACATCTTGTCCTTCTGCCATGACCAGGCATGCGGTGGACACTTCTCAGGTCAAAAAACCGCAGCGAAAGTCCTCCAATGAGGATTCTATTGGCCCACGATTTTCAAAGACACATACAATCACTGCAGGGCATGCACTCGTTGCCATACCATAGGCAACATGAGCCACCGTGATATGATGCTCTTACAGCCGATTCTCGTATGCGAAATCTTCGATGTCTGGGGGATTGATTTTATGGGACCCTTTCCTGTTTCGGACGGCTTTAAGCACATTCTACTCGCTGTTGACTACGTGTCCAAATGGATCGAAGCCATTCCGACCTGAACCAATGATCATAAGGTAGTTATCAAATTCATTCATCAAAACATCTTTTTGTGGTTCGGGATTCCACGTCTGTAATCTCTGATGGAGGGATCCATTTCACTAATGCTCAGTTCTGGTCATTGATGACCAAATATGGGGTATCACACCGAATCTCTACACCTTACCACCCCCAAACTAATGGTCTAGCTGAGCTATCAAATCGGGAGATCAAGAAAATCTTCCAGGTTACTATTCGACCTGATAGAAAAGACTAGTCATCCCGACTTTCGAAAGCTCTGTGGGCTTATAGGACCGCCCACAAAACCTAATTAGGTATGTCTCCCTTCATATTGGTGTACGGGAAGGCATGTCACCTCCCCATCGAATTGGAGCACAAAGCCTATTGGGCAGTTCGGACTTACAACCTAGACCTTTCTAAGGTAGGAACCCATAGAAAGCTTCAAATAAGCGAGATCGATGAATTACACCTTGACGCATATGAGAACTCGTGAATTTACAAAGAGCGGGTCAAAGCCTTTCACGACAAGCACATATCCAGAAAGATATGTCACCTTGGTCAAAAAGTTCCACTCTTCGATGACAAGCTCAAACTATTCCCAAGGAAACTAAGATCAAAATGGATCGGACCTTACCTTGTCCGACAAATCTTCGGAAATGGAGCCATCGAGATTAGTTCACTCAACCACGATTCAGAACCATTCATCATGAACGGTCAAAGACTCAAACCGTTCGTTGACCCTACCAATACAAATTTGGCTGAGACATCCTTTACCCTCCATTCTCCCTGAGCTCATTGCGCCTAGCCGATGGCGTAAAACTCAACGCTTAACGGGAGGCAACCCGTCATTTTTTTGAAAAACCTGAAACCTTTCTTGACATTCCTATGCTGAATTCATATTATACTTTAGGGTTCATCCATTAAAACAGCCGACCCCACCTCAGGTATCCATACCCGAGTTTGAAATCATCCGCAATAGTCACCTCGATCCATCCGCCCACCCATAACCTGTTCTAATGAATGATCTAAATTAAACTCAAACCCACCTAATTTACAATGAGGACATTGCAAATCGTAAGCATGGGGGGTATGAAACTGCAAAATGTCGTGAAAATCATCTCACAAGAAAAGGTTTTAACAAAAAAATCACATATCACAAAAATACCAAAAAAATAAAAAAATTTTGAAAAAGGACAAAAAAATTCTGAGAGAGAAAAATTTTGAGGCCATATAAATCTTGAGGAGAAAAAGGAGAAAAGTGAAAAATGTCAAAAAGGAGCACAAGTTGAAAAGAAAAAGAAAAGAGATAGTCATTAGTAAGAAATTAAGGGATTAATTGAGTTCTAGACCATATCAAGAAAAAGAAAATAAAAGGAAAAAAGTGATAATGAAACACAGAAGAGATTAGTAGGAACGCTAATCTTAAGCCTCTTGGGCTATACTCCTAGGCTTAAAAATTCAAATATCCACTTAGATCTGGATAGTCCTCAAGAGGTTGGAGAAAATGCAAAGCCTAAGTATTAGGTCTAAGGCTTAGGGAGTATTCGACCTCGTTAACTGGCCTTTGGTTTGCAGGACTCGATAACCTAAGCATCACAATCCACACACAGTATGGTTCAATGTGCATAAGTATCAAAATCACGCAAATGCATTTAAATTGTTCTGAAAAAGTTGCCAAGATTACGAGCGGCCAATCAACACAAGTTAATTTGGACGAGTTCCCGGCGCAGAGAGGCAGGAAATTCCCCTCGAAGATGCGCAATAACATATCATCTCCTCGGTGTGTTTATCGAAGCGAAATCAGATTTTAAAATAAATGCGTCGTAGTATAGCCAAAATCCTTTGAAAACAAATGAATTTTATTACTCAAAAAATGTAAATCCGAGGTCGAATACATGGAGAAAATTGGGGTTCAAAAATCAAGAACACAACTCTCAATTTTGATATAATTTGCAATAAAGAATCAAAGTTATAATGCAAGAAATATAATCTCATTGTATATAGAAGCACAAAATAAAATATGAACGTCTAATGTGAAAATTAGACGTCTTAAATGTCAAGTGCTACAGTGCTGGCTGATCTCTTTCTTCTTCTTTCCTTTCTTTCTTCTGTTCTCTATCCTTCTTTCTTCCTAGCTTCTTCTTCTTTATGCTCTGGCCCTTGGTTGCTTTGGCCTTTAGCTTCTGCTTTCTCTTCTTTCTTTTCTCCTTCTGTAGCTTCTTCTTTCTTCTTTCTCCTTCTATCTCTGACTTCAGCTCCTCTTCAGCCTTGCCTTCTCTTCAGCCGTGCCTTCACCTTCCTTAGCTTCTCTGGCTTCTGCCCTCTCCTACTTCTTTCTTTGGCTTCCTCTGCCTTAGCTTCCTTTCCTTAGCTTCCTCTACAACTCCCTCCTTCCTTGGCTTCACCCTTAGCTTCTTCTTCCTCTTTTTCTCCTGAGAGAAAAACCTACCCCTACCCTCCCTGTGATCTCTCTTCTTTCTTCTCTCTTAGGTTCGCTCTCCCAGAGCCTTCTCGGGTTAATGAGTCGGATATGCACGCTCGTGACCAGGCCCACCGACGTGCGTGGTGGGCGAGGAGTGCACAGGGTAGTCAGGTTAACGGGTCAGAACCAGGTTCGCGTGGCGTAGGTCATGGATGAGGATGTGGGTGAGTGGGACCTCACCCCGTGGTAAGGAGGCGATAAACCTATGTGACTTTTTCACTTTATACCACAACACCCGCTCCTGATCTTCCGAGGTGGGACTAAATGTCCCACCTTCTTCGCAGGCACCCGCACGGCAGATAACTTCGTGAATTGCAGCAGTTGCGTGGGACTTTGACTCCAATAGCTAGGTTGAGAGTGCGCGTGAAGGAAACCCGCATGACCTAGGACCCGAAGCCGGGGACCTAGAGTCCTAAATAAAGCTTGCGAGCAAGCTTCGTCCTCTGTTAATGGCGGCTAGGACATGTGCCCTGTTCACAAGCAAATGGCCTTGAGGCCTCGTCATAATACGCAGGAAGCTTCACCTGAACATGGCGAAGATGGGACAATGGTCGGCGTGGCGCGGGGTGGCCTGAGCATACGTGCCTAGGTCACCCTGTGCGTGTGAATATGGGTGTGTTCGGGGGACGTGTTGGGGGCGTGTGGCGATGAATGGAAGGAGGGGTTATGGTCAGTGCGGCATGGCAGAGCTCGTGAGGTGGTTGACGAGGTGGATGGAGGTGTGGAGTGGCGGGAACACCTCACTGGTGGTCTGACCGGAGGTGGAGAGGGTGACGGTGGCGTGCGAACGTCGAGGTGTAATAGTAGAAATAAGTGAGAGAAAAATGATGAGCAGAGATAGAGGACTTATTTGAGAGGGAATAGATGAAGGGAGATGTGGAGAAGGCGGCCAGCTCGTATGTGCCATCGCTGGAGACGAAAGCCTAGTGAGAGGAGGACGGCAACGACGAGAAGGTGGCAGGAGCATCGGCTGGTGCGACACGATGCGGGCGAAGGAGATAAAGGTAACTCTACCACTGGTATTGTGGCAGAGCAACGAGAGAAGGATATAAGGGTCGCTGGAGCTTTTTGGGAGGTTGTCCGGAGGGGAAGAGAGGAAATTGGGGGTATCTCAGGCCAATTCAAGCTTGGGAGGAGCAGAATGATCTGGGGACCTTTTATAGCCCCTGGCAGAGGGCCTTGTGCTTGAAAGCCAAGCTTCCAAGCAGGACAACCTCGCCGGATTTGGAAGGTCAAAAGGACCCAAATCTCTCATGCGTTCGCATGAGAGATTGGGTACAAATTAGAGCTCCAAATTAGGTTCACATGAGAGGGGATTTCTCAGAGAATCTCCTTTTCAAATTTGAAAGGGATTCTCTGAGGGATCAGGGAGTTCTTTCCCTTGAATCCTCGCTAGAGTAGGATTCCCTCCACTGTAATGGCAGAGGGACCTAATTGCAAAGAACAACGAGGAAGATAGGGGGGTGTCTACAAAGGTTTTCAAAAGTTAGGGGTAGAAATGTAATTGGGTTGGACTGGTTTGCAAAGTAGGTCAAGGTGAATTTCCCTTAGTTCCAAATTTTGGTACAAACCTAATTTTGACCTAAGAAATCCAATGGTGAAGTTGGATTTTAGGTTTGACCACGTTTGACCAGGCAATTAACACAAAAACCTAATTTAGGGCAAACATTTGACTGGGCCCCTATTTAGGTCAAAATAGGTTCTAAGGGCCAATTTGAAGGCTCTAAACCCTAAAGTATATTTTTCCATGATTTTTAGAGGGTTTAGGTGAATTTTATCCTGATCAGAACCTTGTTAAATTAAGTAGGTCTGTTTTAGGGTTACAAGAAGTCATTTAATTCAGAGATTTCACATGAACCCTTTTCTATTTAAACGAACCCACTTTTTATTTTGTTAAGACCATTTGACCTGTGTTTAGCCCATGAGAAATCCCGTTGTTGCACTGCAATGGTAAAATTACAGTTTTACCCCTTGTTTCTTGCTTTTCAATCAAACTTGTTATTCCTTGAGTTAGGACCTTCATTTGGTTATGTAGGAGCTTTTGTTATCTTTTTTGGGTCAAAATGAGCTAGTTAAGGCTCATGATAGTGTTCCCATCATAACCCCATGCCTAGCTTTTGCTAGTCCCTTAGCAAAATTTTAAGGTTTTAACTTTTGTTCTAGACCATGAATTCCTTTGATGTTCAGAGATTATGATGAGTGCCCTTTTCTTTTTTATTAGGTTAGAAAGCCGGCAGTAGGCCCAGAGGTACTCAAGTACCAACCAAGATCCGAACCTAACCAGCTCTAACCTCGATCCTCTACGAAGGTTTTTAAGGCCCATAGAAACTATCCTAAGGTTCGTTGAACTCCGCGGTTAAAGCACCCGTGCTTGCAACGTATTTTAGCCTCGGTTCAATTTGCAGTGCATTTTTTATAAGAGAGAGACAGAGGATTTATTTGTTTGGAGAGTTTTCTCTCTCTTTTCTTTTTATTTCTAGCTTTGGATTGGCTTCTCAACACGGTCTGTATCGGATTCCTAGTCCCCATCATCAATCCTCAAAAGGTCCTTGGCAATCGATGGTTCGTAATAGCACCGCCCATGGCAACCCCCATAACCCTGGCTTTCTAGATTTCGAGATAATCCCGCCCATGGCGTTCTATAGCTAAATCCAGGCCCTGGCAATCAACATTTCGTGATAATGCCGCCCATGGCATCTCAACCAGCACAGGGTGCTTACGTGCCCCCAGTAGGATATGTAAATATCCTAGGAGACAAGCACCGAGGAGACAATATGTTATTACGCATCTTCAAGGGGAATTTCCACCTCTCCGCGCTGGGAACTCATCCAAATCAACTTGTGTTAATCGATCGCTCCTAATCTAGGAAACTTTTTTCAGAACATTTAAACGCTTTTGCGTGATTTTGATAGTTATGCGCACTAAACCAAACTATGTGTGGATTAGGGTGCTTAGGTTACCGAGTCCCACAAACCAAAGGTCAGTTAATGAGGTCGAATACTTCCTAAGCCTTAGACCTAATACTTAAGCTTCGCATTTTCCCCAACCTCTTGAGGACTATCCAGATCTTAGTGGATACTTGACTTTTTAAACCTAAGATTCTAGCCCAAGAGGCCTAAGATCAGCGTTCCTACTAATCTCTTTTGTGTCTCATTAGCACTTTTTCCTTCATTTTTGTTTTTCTTGATATGGTCTAGAACTTCGGTTAATCCCTTAATTTCTTACTAATGACTATTTCTTTTTTTCTTTTTCATTTTGTGCTCCTTTTTTTGACATTTTTCTCTTTTCCTCCTCATTTTCTCCTCAAGATTTGTATGGCCTCAAAATTTTCTCTTCCATCAGTATTTCTTTTGTTCTTTTTCAAGATTTTTTCATTTTATTGGTGTTTTTTGTGATATGTGATTTTTTTTGTTGAAACCTTTTTCTTGTGAGATGCATTTTTATGGTGTTTTGCAGTTTCATAACCCCCCATGCCTACGATTTGCAATGTCCCTATTGTAAAATAGGTGGATTCGAATTCAGCTCAGATCATTCATTAGAACAGGTTTTGGGTGGGCGAACGGGTCGAGGTGACTGTTGCGAATGATTTCTAGACTCAGGTACAGGTACCTGAGGAGGGGTCGACTTTTCTAATGGATGAGCCCTCAAGTTAAGAATTCAGCATAGGAATGTCAAGAAAGGTTTCAGGTTTTTCAAGGATGACGGGTTGCCTCCCGTTAAGTGCTGTGTTTTACGTCATCAGCTGGGCGCAATGAGCTCAGGGAGAATGGAGGGTAAAGGATATCTCAGCCGAATTTGTATCTGTCAGGGATTATCTCGAAATCTCGAAAGACAGGGTTCTAGGGGTTGCCATGGGTGGTGCTATCCTGAAGCATCGATTTCCAAGGACCCTTCGAGGATTAATGATGGGAACTAGGAATCTGATACAGACCGTGTTGAGAAACCAATCCAAAGCTAGAAATAAAAAGAAAAGAGAAAGAGAAAACTCTCCAAACAAAGAAAATTCCTCTATCTCCCTCTCTTACAAAAATGCACTGCAAACTGAACCAAGGCTAAAAATATGTTACAAGCACGGGTACTTTAACCGTGGAGTCCAACAAACCTTAGGATAGTTCCTGTGGGTCTTAAAAACCTTCGTGGCAGATTGAGGCTAGAGCTGGTTAGCTCCAGATCTTGGTTGGTACTTGAGTACCTCTAGGCCAACTATTAGCATTCTAACCTAATCTACAAGCGAAAGCACACATCATAGTATTTGAACATCAAAGGAACTCATGGTTTAGAATCAAAGTTAAAACCTTAAAATTTTGCTAAGGGACTAGCAAAAGCTAGGCATGGGGGTATGAAGGGAATACCATCATGAGCCATAACTAGCTCATTTTGACACAACGAAGAGAATAAAAGGTCCTACATAACCAACTGGAGGTCCTAAGTCATTGAATAACCTTTTTGAGAGAAAAGCAAGAAAGAAAGGGGTAAAACTACAATGTTACCATTACAATACAACAACGAGTTTTCTCAAGGGCTAAACACATGTCAGAAGGTCTTAACAAGATAAAAGTGGGTTGGATTTGACAGAAAAGTGTTTGTGTGTACCATGTGAATTAAATGACTTCCTGAAATCCTAAAACAGACCCACTTGATTAACCAAGGTTCTGGTCAGGATAAAATTCACCTAAATCCTCTAAAAATTGTAGAAAAATATTTTCTAGGTTTTAGAACTTTCAATTTGATCATTGGAACCCATTTTGACCTAGAATGGGGTCTAAGATAGATATTTACCCTAAATTGGGTTTTTGCAAAAATTATCCAGTCAAACATGGTCAAACCCAAAATCCAACTTCACCATTGGATTCCTTAGGTCCAAATTAGGTTTGTACCAAAATTTGGAACTAAGGGGAACTCATTTTGACCCACTTTGCAAATAAATCCAGCTTGATTACATTTGTGCCCTTATCTTTCAAAAACCCTGGCAAAAGCCCCCTAGCTTCTTCATTGTTCTCGCAAATAGGTCCCTCTGCCATTATATCAGAGGAATCCTACTCTGGCGAGCTTCAGAAGGTGATTTCTCCCTAATTTCTCGGAAAATCCCCTTAAAAATTAGAAAGGAGATTCTCTGAAAAAATCCCTCCAGTGTGAACCCAGTTTGATACCCTACTTATGAGAGATTTGGGTCTCTTTTGGAGTTGCCATCTCCGGCGACCTTACCTTGCTTAGAAGCTTGGCTTCCAAGCACAAATCCCCCTCCAGAGGTCTATTTAAGAGACCCCTCAAATTCGTCTCTCCTCCTCCGGCCAATTTGCTCCTCAAGCTCCGGCGACCTTCCTTGATTTCCCCCATCGCCTGAGCACAATTCCAGTGGCAGGTTCCTCTTCCTCGCGTTCGTCCACATCACGTAGCACCCGCCGAAGCCCCCGTCTCCCCTTCCTTGCTGACCGTTCCTCCCTGAGCATCTTCATCTCCGGCATTGACAATTCGCGCCCGACATCATCATCGCCTTCCCTTCGTCCAATATCACCCTAGATAAGTCCCTTTCACCTTCTACTTCCTTTCCCCCTCTTTATTTCCCTAAATCAACTGCTACCGCACTCCACCACCATCATCTCCTCCACCACTGCCAATACCTTCGGCGAGGTGCTCCTGTCGCTCCGCACCTCCATCCACCTCGCCAACTACCCTACGACCTCTGCCTCGACTCCCTGATCACAACCCCTCACTTCATTCACTCCGCCACTCACCCAAAAGCACCCCCGAACACACCCACACATACACACACAATGTGCCCTATTCGCTGACCACCGCTGCATATTCGCTGTGCCTTGGAGAAACTCCCTGAGCGTTTTAACGTGCCCGTGAGGCCATTGTAGTGATTTCAGGAACAGGCATCCTCCGCCATTAGCACAGAGTTTGAAGCAAGCCTGAAGCGAGCTCCAGGTCATTGTCCCAGGTTGTGCGGACTTGAGGCGCACACACACCCAGGCCTTTGATTGGAGTAGAGAGCAGCTGCAGCCTCGCGATTTGAAGGATCACCTCTGCTACTGCAGCACGCAAGGGAGGCGGGACATTTAGTCCCACCTCAGAACTAGAAAAGCGGCCGTGTGCGCATAAAATGAATTCTTGCCAGTAGCTTATCACCTCCGAATCATGGGGTGAGGTCCCTCTCACCCGACCGAACAAGCCTCTTCCGCGACCACGCCTCGTGGACCTGGTTGACCCGACCCGACTTGCACTCCTCGCCCACCACCGCACGCCGGTGGTCCTGGTCTCGGGTACGTACCAGACCCGATTACCCAATAGTGTATGGCTTTGGGAGAGCAGAACCAAAGAGAGAAAGGAGAGGAGAGTGCGCACGGGTAGGGGGTAGGTTTTGCTGTAGGCTGAAGAGGAGGAGAAGCGAAGCTAAAGAAGAAGAAGGAGAGGACAAGGATGCAAAGAAGCTAAGGCAGAGGAAGAGAAGGAAGAAGCTGAAGGAAGAAAGAAAGCAGCCGGCAAAGAAAGGGAAAGATAAGAAGGAGCAGCCAGAGAAAGCTAAGAAGAGAAAGAAAGGAAGGAGCAACCAAAGAATAGAGAAGAAGATAAAGAAGAAGAGAAAGAAAGAAGAGAAGACAAAGAAAGGCAAAAGAAAGAGAGGCAGAGAAAGATCGTAGAGGAAGAAGATTGAAGCCAAAGGTAGTCGGCAGAGAAAGAGAAAGAAGAGGAGTAGAAGCAGAAGAAAGAAGTCAGGAGCACTGTAGCATCATCATTTTAAGGCACCTGATTTACAAATCAAACGTCCAATTTTGAGTTTCATTCATATACATTGAGTTTCTTTAGTATTTTGTGCTCTACATTTACTCCTATATTTTTGCACTGCAACATTGATATTGTTGCATATTCTTTCCAATTTTGAATTGTGATCTTGATTTCTAAACCCCAACTTGCTCCTTGTGTTCGACCTTGGACTTTAAATTCGAGTAATAAAATCGTATTCGTTTTGAACGCTTTTTCGGCTATATTACAACGCAATATTCTTGAAACCCGATTCAGCGATCTAAACATTATGGCTAATAAAAGTTAGATATAGCTGATGATAACGTTATCATCATTCATAGCTGTGGAGATGCTTCAAACAAATTAAAGCCACTGCTGTCGTTGATTCATCAAATTAGATACCCAAGAAGGGGCCTGGTGTTGATCCGCGCATGAGGGAGGTGGAAGCAAGGTGGATGGACGTTTGACGGCGGTGCTCGAAGATAGAGAAAATGACAGCAACGGTGAGAACCCTATGAGAGAAACACTGACCTAGGGTCCCAACCAAATACACCTGAAGCTCCGCCGTGGTGAGGCGAAGCTAGTGGTGGTGGTAATTTAGTGTTTGAGTGGGCAAAGGTGGCCAGACAATGACGGGGGAGGTGGTTTTGAATGGGCTTGTCCAGCTAAGCATCACGTAGACCAAAACTCTCAATAAGTTGAGGGCTTTTGGTCGCGGAGGTGAGGTGGAGGTTATGATGTAGGTGGTGTGTGGCAACCGTGCAAGCTCACTGGAGCTTCACTGGAGTGGAGAAGATGGGAGAAGAACAGCTAAGAGAGAAGTCGAAACCTATGTCTAAGGGTCTAGAATGAAGTTAGGAAGGAAGAGGAAGAGATTGGGGGTCTTATTAAAGTGAGAAGATGCAAGACCATGTCTGGTGTTGGCCGGCCGGATGTGGGCAAGAAGAGGTTGACAGTTTAGCAATGGTGAGGAGGAAGAGGTCGGCTGCGCTCTTGCTTTGGTCGGCAACAATCGCAAGGAAGAGAGGGAGATAGTGGCGGTGTCAGGTGACCGCGAACACGTGCGGAGGAGTGGGGTTGGAGAAGCTCGCCGAAGTGCATGAGAAGGTGGTTGAAGATGAGGGACAAGTGGTTTTCTTGGCTAATGAGTCGTGTTTCGCGAATTAAAATTGGGATTTGGAGAACCTATCGTCGTAGCTCGTAAAACGCGTCTATCAAATACAATTTATAACCGAAACTCCAAGGGAGTCCCAGGTCGAACACATGAAGGCGACGTTTACTTTGTTTGAAAATCGCACTTCATTTTGCTTCTTTTTGGTATTTTGAGGTTTTGTTATTTTTGTGCTTTTGAAATAAAAAGACAAACAAGATAAGTTCACAAAATGAGATGGAACAAATATGACATATCACTCCAATGTTTATTACAATAATCTACGAAAGCATAAAAGAGATAGGGGTGAGAAGAAATATCCCGAATCGGCTGTTCGGCGAAACGATGGCGCCTGGCAAAAGCTTGGATGAAGGAGGTGAGATGCGGGATGACAGAGGTGAGATGCAGGAGGATGCCGGGTAGAGGAATGCTTCACCGAGGCTCTGAAATGGAGGTGTGGAGACGGAGGTGATCTTCTACCGAAATGGAGGTGGGAGGACGGCTCCAAAGCAACCTATGAAGGTGGTGGGATGAAGGATGAATAGTTAGTGGGAAATAGGAATATTACACTAATAGGAGGCCTTTAGAGCTTGAGAGTAAGCTCTAATGGAGCTTTGGTAGGCTATTAGAGCTTAGAAGTAGGTGGGAGTAGAGTAGGTAGAGATGATGAAGAATGAAGGTGTAGGGGTCCTTTTATAGTGGAGGGAAAAGGAAGAAATTCATGTAGAGGGTTGTTGTGACGGCTGCAAGCGTCACTAAAGGCCCGCCCAGGCTGTCGCTGAAGGTCGACACCAACCAAGCACAGGCCCACTCACAGTTGCTGGTGCACGCATCACACGGCCGTGTCGCATGCGTGCGCTGGCATGAGTTGACTGCTGCTGCGCGCGGTTGTGTTGTGAGCTGCGCCCTTGTGCGCGTGCGTGGCCATCTCTAATTGGCGAATTGGGGGGGCCGCGGGGATTCAAACCTGCATCCCTCCTTTGGGAGTTGAGTCCACGAGGGTTGCGCCAAGCACCCGGTTGAGTCAAGAAGAGCGATGCAGGTGCGTGGTGGAAAAGAATTCTCAGTCGTTGGATTCTCATCCAACTGCTGAGATGGCGTGTTGGGAAGCTTCTTTGGAAGGATGGCGGTGACCTTGGGCACTCCAAATGGTGCCCCATGGCATCATTTGGACTGTCCACCTTTTCTTGCTTGTAAAGGATGCCACGGTGCTTGGATCGAGGTAATTTTTGCGTTGACAGACTGCGATCGTCACTTCGGATCCATCTGTACGGTCTGATTTCTCATCTGACGCCCGTAAAAATGTCGCATTGCCCCTCTGGCTGTTAATCTTTCTTAGACTTCATATGATGCTACTGGATTCCAATCTAGACAATTTTGGAGGCGTTAGACTCTAATCATCATCGTAATCAGATCCGTACAGTCAGATCGTCCATCTGAGGCCCTGAAATAAATCTCCTTCCCTCCTGGCCATAAAAAGGATGTAATTAACCTAAAATATACACTATTTTAAATGCATGATGATGCATGCTATGCAATATTTATAACATGAAATGCAAATCTAAGCTTAGGAACATGCATGAATAGGCATTTTATCTTTAATAATTGTGTCTACATCATTGGCCAATTCATGACTTAGGAACACGTTGGAGGATGCTATAGCTTATATAGAGTTGGAATCGACCCTTAATTTCTTGAATTCATCGTGAATTTCTCACGATTTGCCAAGGAAATTTTACTGATCTCGCGTGCTCCACCGGCAATTCTTGAGCCAAATATGGATCTCAAGACCTAGTTTAATCAATAAGTCTAGATATTGATAAGATGATTTTCGCTTTCGAATAATGTATTAAGATGATTTGTCGTTGTAGGATCAAAGTGGTGGAAAACCGCTTAACAAAATAATTAAAATAAAAATTAAACCACTGACAGAAGAGAGGGTCGTGTCCATAGGGAGGCAATGATGCAATAAAATCACGAATATTTTTTCTTGTATTCGTTCAATCAAGTGCGAAATCCATAGTCAAATCTGACATGAAATGCAACGAAAAGAATATACACAATAACTCGAAAATGTAAGGGTATATGTGCAATTTTTCCTCACTGAAATATTCAATAAATATTTGATGAATCTATGTAATTTCCAATTGACATGCATTAGAGAGAATTTGTGCACATCTTAATTCAAAACCAATGTCAAAAGATGTGCATAACAAAAGCCACGTAATTATAAGAAAGCATGAGTATGAAGTCGCAAGTTCATCATAACAAAATAATCATAAATCAAAATTCATTTTCGTGGCAATGGCATGAAATGTAATTATTAATTCCACCATTAACAGTTGATTCTACCGCTCTCCTCCTCGCGCATGGGAGAGAGGATTGTTCAAAGAACTCTTCTGGACGTAGATTGGCCGAAGCGAGGGCTCCGCAACAGTGGTGGCGGCAAGTTGAGAGACGGCTGGAGTCGGCTTGCTGGAGGAAAGAAGTGGCGGTGGTGGAGGAGGCTAGTGTTGGCCGCGCGTGCTGCAGGCGCAAGGAGGGCAGCGCGCGGGCACTGCAAGCGCTGCAGGCTCACGCTGGGCGTGGGCACGTGGAGCAGCGGCGCTCTGCGTACGCAAAGGCACGCGCGGTGGGTTCTGTTGGCGCTAGCTGCAGGTTGGCAGGGAGGCGCTGGAGTGTTCTAAAGCGGGCGTGGTGAAGGCAAAGGGGCATGGGCACGTGAGGTGAAGACGCTGCTGGAGGGTGCTCTGCAGGCCGCAAGGGGTGCACGAGCGTGGATGCTGGAGGTGGGGCGCGCGGAGGCTGGCGTGGGTTGCTGGCTGAGGTGAGGAGGAGTTGCAGAGACTCTTGGCGGTGTGGGCGGTCACCCCACACGCCCATAGTGGTGGAGTCGTACCGCCGCGATGGGAGGCCGGTGGTATGGAATGGAAGAGGAGCAAGGTCCTCTAAGCACAGTGAGGAACAAAGGGGTGGTGGCCTGGCTTTGAATGGCAGCCCCTCCTCTTTTGTAACCACGGCTACAAAGATTTGAATTTCAAAACATCGTACAATCAATGTGATGCGCAGGAGGGGGAGGCGGAGACGGAGGAGTTACCCGCAAAGGAGAAAAAGAATAAAATAATTAGGGTTATTTATACATAACTCCTTAACTTCTATGTTAATTAAAATAGTGCGCCTAATTAATTAACTAATTAAATGTATGCAACCCTAGATTAATTCTAAATGCATGAATTATGCACTTAAGCTAAAAATATGAATTAATTTATTTACATCCTAATGTATGCTATCTAAATGTTAAAATTAACTTAATATCTAGACATTTAGATACTTAAATAGCCCACAAATATGGGCTAACTAGATATCACGACCAATCCCTCCAAATTTAGAGGGATTTAGTGCTGATTTGAGGGAGATCTTCTTCTTTAAATTTCGACTGTCATGGGTTTGTCGGTGGCTCGAGCCTTCTTGATATGGATGAAGGAAGGAAGATGGTGGAAGGACCTCTTTTCAACAAGGATGAAAAGCTAGGGGTTTGTCTGCAAGAAAAGCATAGAAGATAGGGATCCAAGTGCAACTAATAGAGATTTGAGGGTTAAAATGCAAACTAGGTCAAGATGAACTTTGATTAGGCTCAAATTTTGAGTTTACCCTAATTTTGACCCAAGGAATCTAGTGGTAACCTTGGATTTGGGTTTTGGTGCAATTTGACTAGTTAATTTACGTAGAAGCCCAAGATAAAGAAAAAATCCCGCTGTCTCTGTTTTTGGTTAAGGCGGGTTTCGATGTTCAAAGCAAAGATATCAAACCTCTTAGAATATTTTTAAATGATTTTTAGGAGGTTTTGTTTGCATTTATTTCACTCAAAACCTGTTTAATTGAAGTGAGCTGTTAATTAGGCTTTTCATGTAATAAGTTAATCTTTAGAATACAGAAAACCTTGATTCAATCAACGTAGGCCTACTTCTTGGGAAATTAAGCTCATTTGACCTTAGATTAAATTCTAATTAACCCCTTAATTAATCTGTAATTGTGCTTAGGTGTTAAAACAACATAATTAACTTATTTTCTCTTTTTCTCAAATGCAATTCAAAATAAAGTTATGATCTTCTGATGAATATTTAAGAGCATTTATTGTTGCAGTTAAGCTAAATTAGACTTATTAACATTAATAACGGTGCTACCATCACTAGGCCCCGCTTGGTCTGCAGCTGATGGAACTGGGTGTTCACTCCCCTTACCTAAATATAAATAATAGGCGTCAACAAAAAGCTGAATAGAGTGGTCATAGAAAATTTAACTTGTGCAGGCATTTAATACAGGTATTTAACTTGTTTGTAAAGGAATGGACATTTAAGTAAATCATTTCTATTCTTAATGGTTTAAGAAACCCATGTTATCTCATTAGAAACTTTTCCTATGAGTTGCACTAGAATTAGATTACATTTTCTTCTTATTCATATGTCCCCTATCAGGATGATATTGTGCGGTATTCCTGTGATGCAGGGCATACACGTGGCGCTCTCCTGTCCGAGAGAACGCCCCGTGTTTGCCCTACACCCAGTCTACCACCCTGGGATCATGGTCGTGACATAGCGGTGACTGCGGAACACGTGATAAATGCATGGGGGGCTACCTCAAACTAGCACGCAGTCAATTGTTTCCACTAATAGGTACGCACTAAACCGTACCACACATAACAGAACAGGGGTCGTACCCCTCAAAGTCTGCATACCCTTGCCTGATTATCCCAGTTGGCCCCACGTGGGTCCAATAGGAGTTGGTGAAGGAAAGCCATTCCTACCCAAGTAGGTCAGCTCTCTCCCTGCACAACAAGGTAGTCAACTCTCCTCAATACACGTGTATTCGAGGGTCAGCTCATCCCCACATTCTCATATTCATTTCACACTTAAGATCATCTCTATTTTGCCCTAGGATTCAAGAAGGATCCCTAATTGATTTCTAACAAACACGAGGTCATTAATCCCGGTGATACACACGTTGCCAAGAGTTAGTTCTCCCTTAGGGTTCAATCCATCTTTGAGATGGCTACTCAAGAGTTTATACACTTGTAGCTCCCGACCCATATAAGCAAAGTTTTTAATTAACCTAGGGTTCAAGCAATTCCCTTAGTTGTTTTACTAATAAATTCGCATACCTCAGTGGTACATCCCATCCATCAATGAAGTTAACCAGATTGTGATACTATTCATCCTAGGATGTAATCAAATGATGCTTTCCATCACAAGGTTATACGTGCATGCATATACATATAGACATAGGCACTTGATCTAGATTAATGTGAGATTGTCCACTACAAAGCACAGAGACCATCCAACTCAGACCACCCTAAGTGTTATTTATTTGAAAAGAAAATACTGATGAGTGTATTCATGAGTTCTCTTCCATTTGTAACAGAAGAATAAGAAAGGAGGGTTTGTACTTTGGAGACCCGGTCCCACATTGGTTTATAGGAATTAACTAGGCAATCTTAAGTTAGGAAAAAAAAAACGAAGAGTAGGAGGGTCAGCCACTCTACCTTTACTCACTGGTAAGAAGAGAGGTGCGGGTGGTCTGCGCATGTCTCCCACAGTTGCTACACATCTCTTCCTACAAGCTTCGCCGCTCCCGAATGCATCGCCTAGGTCAAGATAGGGTCAAGTGTATCAGTAGGCCCTTAATTCTATTTTTCAGTAAGTCGAACAAGCTCAAAATGCAATGGAAAGCATATCAAAAAGGTAGAAAATTAAAATAGCTTTCCAATGATACCTTCCTCGTGCAATTTGGAGTTCAAACAGACCTTGAATCAGCCAAGAAAAGGCGTTTGGTTCACGTGAATCGGGCCAAGCCGATTTGCCTAGCCGGTCACGCGAACCAGATTGTGAGACTCCCACTAACTGCCACGTGGAGCACACGCGTGGCCTCAAGCCTCATGCGTAGCCCTCGCACACCGTGCCTACACCAATCCACCCGCATGTTGCAGCCTCGAGTGCCGTAGTCCTTGTAGCGCGTGCTGCAGCCTTGGGTGCGTGTACAAGGAGAGAGCGAAGCTCGCGACAGCGCTTCCTCTTCTTCTCGCTCTTCACACTTTGTGTGTGAGCCAACACCCTCCCTTTTCACAGCGCACAACTCAGGGCTCACGCTTCCTGTCCTCACGGCACGCAAGCCTAGAGGGGTGCACCTCCTTCAATGCAACTTGAGTGGGAGAGCGTGAGCTCCCTCCCACTCGCTTCCTCTTGTGACACAGGAAGAGGGGGTGTACTCAGGAATAGCGTTGAGTTTGGCACGACTTGGGGGAGGGATGGGGGTTAGATGGGTTTTCGAGGGGGTTTAAATGGTGGGGGTTTAGGGCGGGCTGGGAAAAATATAGGAGGTGACCCTAATTTTCTAAGTTTGTACAAGGTTATTCCCAAATCAAGACATAGGGACGTAGATATTTCCCAACACTCCACGAACGAGGAAAGCCACGTCAAGGGCCCCACGTGAGTTCTCTAAAGTGCACAAATTATGTGCGCACCCCTGGAACTTAGGGAAACTCCCTAAAGTTGCGATACTCTATAATTTACACGTAAAAACTATGATATTACCCTTGGGTTGTTCTATCATGCAAAAATTGTAGGGACCACCCTGGAGAACTTAGAAACTCCATGATGGTCCTCGAGTCATTTCAAAACAAAAAAACGTAAGGTTTGTTACATGGTGGGTAACACCAAATTGAAAAAAATCATCGCACCACTTTGAACTAAAACACATAAGTGATAAATCATGTTTGCATAGGCGATAAATAACTTTGCACTGGTGATAAGTTATTCTAAGATGATTTTGCACCGATGCAATCTCATTTTACACCAGTGTAAAATTATTCTGAAGGTGATCTTGTGGTTTTGTACCAGTACAAAATGGTTTTGCACCTATGTAAAGTGATTTTGACCTATGGGTTTTGGATTTAAGATTTACGGTTTAAGGTTTATGTAAAATGGTTTCACCTATGGGAAGCAATTTTTCACCTTAGGATTTAGGGTTTAGGTTAGGTTTCCCTAAACCCTAAGTTGAAAATTCACTTTTCATAGGTGAAGAAGCACTTGGAATTTAATTTTGTACCGATGCAATCTTACTCTATACTGGTGCAAAGTAGGATTGCACTAATGCAAATTGTTCTAAAAGTGATATGGTGTTTTGCATCGATGCAAAGTGATTTTGAAGGTAATTTGAGTAGTTTATACCCATACAAAAGGATTTGTTGTTGGTTTAAACAGTGGTGAATCCCACTACATATAAGTACTTTTTGCATAAAAAGGAGATATATCAAATAGGAACCACATTTACATCTGTGAGTTACATTTGTGTACCCATGTCCTATATTTTCTATTCAATAATGAATAAAATGGATTTGAAGTGAACATTACTTGATCATATATTAAATGCAATGTACAATTGTTCTAACTTTTGGAACTAATTGTCAGATTAATTACTTTGGTGCTAACTTCTCTTTTTCACGTTGATTTTGTTTTTTTTCATTCTTGCAACCTGAGGCCTAACCCAAGCCTAAGCCCAAAATTAACATGGGCTGGACTTGGATTGAAAATAAAACCCATTTATCTAATAGGTTGAATTTTAGGCCAAAATAGCCTAAATCCAACCCGACTCAAGATCCAACTCACGTGACCTATTTATGTACCTAACCCAAAGTTCAACTTAATGGCTAATTATATATATATGCATTATATATTACTATTAAATAAATATAGACTATTCTCGTAATTTTTCCACCTACGAAACAATCCTTTTCATCCCCGATGATGATATAATCTCAAATTTCCAATGATGTTCACTCGAGTCACTCCCCACAACCACAAAGCCACGAGTCATCTACGATTCTATTCTTCCCCTAAAAAAACCTTTGGCCTCCTAACTCCCGGTCCCATCTACGATTCTAATTTCCCACCGCCCAGTACTCTCCCCACCGGAAGTTGAGCTCAGTTTGTTCGGAACCATCAACTGCCCACTCGTCTGCATCTCACCCGTCTGGATCCATCAATCGGGGAGGTTTGTATCCTCCATGATCTGGAACCATCAACGAACTAGCAGATTGACCCTCGAGTATGTATCCTGTTTTTTTTGAGAGATTATCTCAGTTATGTTTTGTCATATAGAAAAGGTTATGCTGCTGCTAACTTGGTCACGACCCCATCTTTATCCATATGTGCTTGTAGCATTTCACTACAATAAGTATATAATATCCATTTGAATGTTGAGTGCACTTGAATATTATGAAGTACAGTTGTTATGATAATCGTACTTGCATATAGTTCGATCTTTCAGGTGTTATATTAATTATGACATGACATGGAATAATGAGAACAACGTTATGGTTCTCTTTTATTCCTTTGGTTAAACCGTGATATATTAGTGATTGAAAGCAAGAACGATACTTAGATTCGAAATGCTGCTGTTATATATGGTTGGGTTATGATATCCATGACCTTGTGGGTTTTATGTGATCTCATCAAATCTAAACTGTTGGGCCTGAGTCATCCAGTTTCGGGCTCCGAGTTTCACTACTTAGAAGAATATGGTGCATACGTAAATTGTAAAGTCCCTTTGTTTTTAGTTCTTTTATATTCAATCTATCGCAGTTTCTAAGAGTCATCCATAGAAGTGAGAAGTTAATAGGCTTGCTGTGGAATACAATCTTCTCACTAGGCAAACCCCCATCCCAAACTTGTTGCTCCACGCAGGTCTCAATTGGCGGTAGTGGAAATTGATCTCAATTACTGTATAAGAATAATAAGGTATGTTAAATTCTGTAATTTCTGATTTGGTGTAGAGCTTCCAAATGGAGATCTTTTAACTTATCACTTCAGTGCCAATTTATTTGGAGGTGAGAATTTTCGAGGTTAAACTTTTTTGCCCGATCAACTCACTCCATTTTAGTTAAGGAAATATAGGAAGGTGTAATTGTCCATGTCAAGTTGGTGAATTGTGGGATAGAAGGCTATGACCATGAGAACAGAGGATCTCCCACTGAGATCATTTGCAAGGTTTGTTGTCCATGCCCCTACAAGGGTTTTTTTTCTTTATTTGTTTCCAATTAATTCTTTATTTTTTAAATGTTCACTCGTTGTATACCGTATTCATTGATTTTATTTGTTTTAACTTGGAAGTTAAATGCAAACAATAACCAAATAATTGATGCAACTTTTATTAGTGATGATGGTGGGAATGAACAAGAACAACCATTGTAAAATAATGCTTAGGTTCATAGGAAACGTAAATGTCGATATACTTTTAAAGTGTGGAAGGATGTAACTATATTGGATGTTAAAGATGAAAAAGAAAAGTGTGCATGCAATCACTATGGGAAAATAATGGTTTGCAGTAGTAATCATGGAACTAGTCATATTGATAGACACTTGGAGAAGACATGCCCATATTATAGCAAGCAAAGGAGATCTAAAGGTGTTCTATCTTTTGTGAACTTTGTGGATAGTAACACTAGCACATTAACCAACTGAAAATTTGACCCCAAATGAAGTAAAAATGATATTGCCAAAGCAATTATTTCCACTTAATCATCTTTCAAAATTATGCAAGGCTTCCATTTTTGCACTTTTCCTAACAACTTGCAACCAAAGTTTAAAGCTATGGCTTGCTTTATGTTGCAAAGGAACTATTTGAAAATTTACAAAATGATGATGCTCATCCTGGGTAGGGGGATAAATAGCCTACAAACCTATCCCCTCAGGTTAGCCAGGACTTGAACTCGAAACTTGTCATTCCCACTTAAATGGTATGAGCTTGCTCATCAGCTGACTACCTGATGGGCTCGAAAATTTACAAAATGGAGAAATGCAAATTGATGGAGCTATTACAAACATTAGCTCAAAAAATTTGTATCACAACGAACATGTGGTCTTCTTTACAAAATCTTGTGTATATGTCCATTACTACTTGCTTCATTAATAACAACTAGAAGTTGCAAAAAAGGATTATTAATTTTATGTCTTACCTTCTCATCATATTGAACTTGGAGTTAAAGGATCAACATCTTTACAAGATACTTTCATGCTATCGTTATCTTTCTTTTTCAGTTGATTTACATTTATGGATGTTTTATAGACATTAAATCATGCTTATTTTTTTTTACTTAATATAGGTTTGTGGATGTTTTATAAATGTTGAACTATACTTATATTTTTTTTACTTAGTGTAGGTTTGTGAATTTTTATAGATATTAAAGTATGTTTCTATATAGGATTGTTAGGTTTATTTACTTGTATCGTTAAAGTATGCTATGGTTTCTGTGATTGGACTATTGTATTATTTTATGATTTTTTTTCTACCTTGACTTTGATGATTTCATAGTAGAAAATATTGCAAAGAATATGAAAATCCTTTAAGAATCATTGATTTGACATGGTAAAATGTGGACATACAAGTTTGAATTAGATCTAAATATGAAAGATGAATACTTATAGTGATAAATGAACTGGCTTAGCCCACTTCAAGCCCTTTTTTTTGGGTCAGGTCAAACTTGGGTCAAGAGATTTTATTTTGCGCTAGGCCTTGAGCAACTTTTTCACTTATTTATTAAATGGGCTCAGGTCGGGCTAAGTCGGACTCGTAAGGGCTTGACCTAATGTTCATTCTTACTAATAGCTGGTATTTCCCAAAACTAGGGGTGTTCGTTGGTTGGATACCTACCCCATTTTCACCTGATCCAACTTAATTCGGTATTGACTGGGCCATGGGTCGACCCGACTCACTTACACGGGTACCCAAAGGATGTAGTATCTAACTTTGTCAAATTGAGTCATGGATACCCAGTTACTCAATTTAGCTAAAATATAAAATTTAAAAATATAAAATATAATTAAAAGGAAACAATAAAAAGTAATAAAAAATATAAATAATCATTAAAATAAAAATGTTTTAAAATGAAAATAAAAAAATAAAATTAGTTTAAAATAAAATTATAAAAAAATATAGAAATTATTTAAAATAAAATAAAATTTATAAAAATCAACTAAAATAAGAAACAATATGCACGTGAATATGGCTTGGTAACTAGCTTGGACTTAGTGTGCGTGACTCTTACATCTTACATGTGCCTGTTTTACTTGAGCCAGAGGACCACAACATTGCATGTGACGACATGCTTCTCAAGCATGTTATGGAACAATTCAAGTGCCTCTTGGTCACGACGGGTGTGGACATACCCCATGACCATGGCGATTGAAGAGTTTTCATTTCTCTTAGACAACCTCAAAAACTTGCGAGTGACATTGATGCAAGAGTTGTGAGTGTACCCGAAGATCATGGCGATCTAGAAGACGACATTCCTCTTGGGCATGGACTTGAAGAGATTACAGGTGTTGTTGATGTAGTGGGGTAATAGCCATTTACCATGGTGGTTTAGGTGACGATGTCCTTGGGCATTTTATTGAATAGTCTGTGGGCATTGTCGAGGTAGGAGGGGTCACAAAGGAGGGTACAGAGCATTATGATATAGGAGATGGTGTTATTCTCGGGCATGTGATGAAAGAGGGGCTCGGTAGCATGGAGGTCGAGGGAGGAGAGTAAGGCAGTTTGGGTCCTTTAGGAGATGATGACACTAGAGGGAGGGGTCAACATCTCACACATGGGGTGCAGGAGCTACAGAAATATTTAGGGAGGATACAATTGCTACGTATAAGGTCAATGTAATCATCATAAAATTAAAATGATTAAATATATATTTGAATTGAACGAGTGACCTAATAGATATTAGTTGATATCCGATAAATACCAAATGAGACCTCCGTAAATACCAGATTAACGCTAACAGGTACTCAACTTATCAGCGATACATGGGTATCAACGGAATAAAAAAAAATCATGTATTGAATTGGGTACCCGATATCAACCCGTTTGATCACATGAACGCCCCTACCCAAAACCCTCCCTTCCCAACTCTCTAAACTCCTCCTCCTCCTCCTCCTCCGTCAAGAAAGTGCTTCTCTCCATTTTACGGCGCTGTCCTCGATTTCTCCCGACTCCCAACAGAAGCCCTAATGGGGAAGAGGAAGAGGGACGAGAAGCCGAAGGCGGACGGTGAGCAGCAGCGCCGCTGCCCTCCCACCGTCTTCGTCAGCAACTTGCCCTATTCCTTCACTTCCTCCGAGGTGATCCTCTTTTCACTGATTTCATCATGTCTATATCCATCTGGGTAGGTCCGTAAGTTAATAGGCTAGATATAGAGGAGGATTCATGGGAGATCTTAGCAGCAAAATAGGAAGCTCCCCGAACTCGGACCCGAGTTTGGAGGCTAAATATGCTCGTTTCGCCTCTCCTGCCGCTCTCGAAACATACCCGCTTCCGAGGCCGAACCTGGGAGCGAGCGATGCGGTGGAATCCCTAGACGACGAAGCGAGCGAGGCGGCCGGTGGAGGACCTCGACGAGCGAAGCTGCTGCAGGGTGCTACGCCCCTCCCTCTTGTGGCTTGGAAGCCACGCCGCGAACAGGGACGTCTACTGTATCGCCCTCAGTGGTCCCAGAGGGCTAGGGCAGCGAAGAAGAGGGGTGCCGCGGGGGGACGCCTCGTCGTCTCGGACCGCCTACCAGGCTCCGGCGACGGCCCAGGAGGAGCAGGAGGCTGGAGACGAGCCACACGAGGATCTGGAGGAGGGTCAGATCAGGGCGGATGAGCACAGCGGTGGTTTGGTTGATCTTGTGGCGGAGGAACGGGTGTGGGTGGCTGGCGCGGCTGGTTTCACACGCACTGACGGAGGGGTTGTAGCGGTAACCCAATGTTAAAGGTCTTCTCTTGGAATGTGAGGGACTTGAATGATCCCTCCATAAGGTCGGCTCTTAGGGGCTACCTTAAATCTCGGGGACCGGAAGTGGTTCTTCTTCAAGAGACCAAACTTGAGTAGGTCTCTTCTCAGACCTGGAGGGAGATTGGTGGCAGCCGCCTGGAGGGTTTCTGTGTTCTGAAGGCAAGTGGGAGATCCGGAGGAATTATTGTGGGTTGGTCAGAGGATGCATTTCAGATGGAGGAGTCCTCTATGAGCTCTCTTGTGGTGACAGTACATCTGATGAGGAGGCAGGACAACTTGAAGATGATGGCTACAGCCGCCTATATTGGAGCCCGATCAGAGCTTTGGGAAGGGATTTTAATACAACCTTTATGCACGAAGACAGGCTGGGTGGCCAGGGCGGTAGGGTTCAAGGATCAGCGGATTTTGCGGACTTTGTCTCCAGGCATGGACTCATGGACATGGTGCCTAGTTCCTGTTCATTTACATGGAGGAGTTAGGCTGGCCAGAGGTCCTGTATACATAGATTCTTTGCTTTTGTGGAGCTGCTCCAGGCTGTTCTGTTGGCAGATGTTCGGCCAATGGACAGGCCCTTCTCTGACCGTACTCTGCTGATGTGGCAGTCGAATGAGGAGTGGAGATGAGGGACCTATTTTAAATTTAATAAGGAGTGGCTCTTGGAAGAGGGGTTCAAGTAATGGTGGAAGAGAAGTGGGGCTCTATCCACACTGATGGTTTGCCAGCGGCGAAACTTGAAACGAAACTGCTGCAGCTAAATATGGTACTGAAGACATACAGTAAGCAAGTTAAAAAGGAAAGGTTTAGGAAAAAAGACTAAGGCTCATGTGGATATCTCTCGCCTGGACAGGGATGATGATTTGGGGGTTATTTCTGAAGAGGGATGAAAGACAAGAGCAACATGTTTACTTCAAGTGCAAAAGGAGGATAGGAAGGTGGAGATCAAATGGAGAACCAAGTCTAGGTAGAGGTGGCTCAAAGAGGGGGACACCAACACAAAGTTCTTTCACTTGATGGCCTCTGCTAGGAGACGAAAAAATTGGATTGAGAAGATGAGGGTTAATGGAGATGACTACCGTGGCAGACGAGCAGTGGGGAAGGCAGTGGCAGACTATTTCACAGATTTCATAGGGAGGAGATCGAGAGGGTAGTGGAGATGGTTGGGGACAAATGTCCCGATTATTTTTGAAGATTAGGTAGCAGACTTCACCTCTCCATGGAAGAGGTCAGGAAGGCGGTGTAGGGGTTGAATGCAGATGCGTGTCTTAGTCCGAATGGTTTCCCAATCCAATTTTACAAAGAGCTTTGGCTTGTGGTTAAAAATGATGTCATGTAGGTGATCCATGAGTTTGTAGATGGTAATAGGGGATTTAATGGAGTTAACAAATTCTATATGTTCTTTTTACTAAAGAAGGAGGGTGCGGAAGCCATTGATGAGTTCAGATCAATTGCTTTATCAAATACCGTTTACCTTATTGTGGAAAAGGTCCTTGCAAATAGATTGAGAGGTATTTTAGGAGGGATTGTGGCTCCAGTGTAAATTGCTTTTGTCTTAGGAAGGAGTATTTTGGATGGTTATGTTGTTGCTTCGAAGATCTTGGCTTTCTGGAGGAGGATGGGGGCAGAGGTGTTTTTGTGGAAGGTGAATTTTAGCAAGGCCTATGATTTCATACAGTGGTCTTTCCTTTAGACCTCTCTTACTAGAAGAGGCTTCCCCCCTACACGGATCGATTGGATGAAACGTGTGTGACAACGATCTCCTTTGTCATCCTTATCAATGGCAATCCAGTAGTTAGTTGGATTCAACCTAGATGAGGGGTTAAACAGGGATGCCTCTTTGCTCCAATGATTTTTTTTCTTGCAGTGGGCACCTTGGCAAGATCTGCGGCTAGACCAAACGACGGGCACCTCTTTAAAGGCTTCTCGACAGGGAATGGAAGGCAGATCCAGGTTCTTCAATGTGCAGATGATACCTTATTTTTTGTTGAAGGTTCAGAAGTGGATGCAAGGAAGGCTTGCTTATTATTGGAGATGTTTGGAGAGGCATCGGGCTTGCAGATTAAATTTTCAAGGTCTATCTTTGTTTTGCTTTAGATGACCATCTAAGAGGCTAATAGGCGTAGTGCAGAGCTACACATAGAGGAGGGGCTCGCTTCCTATCTCTTATCTTGGGTTGCCTTTATCGGATAAGCGGATACCTATGCAAGAATGGAGACCGCTGATAGAAAGATTAGAGGGGAGGCTTACAGGTTGGGCCTCTAAGGTCCTCTCAAGGGGTGGAAGATTGATTCTACTTAGGGTTGTTTTAGCCTCCATGCCTTCCTACTTCACCTTGGCTTTGAGGATGCCACATGGGATTGAGAAACATATTTTAGGATTGATGTGAGATTTCTTTTGGACCAATTATGGTTCACAAGGAAAGGGAGCTAGGATGGTTGCTTGGGAGGATATTTGCAAGCCGTTAGATGAAGGTGGGTTGGGAGTTAGAGATTTGAGACAAATGAATGATAGCTTGCTCTCGAAGTGGATTACTAGATTGTTGAGTCGCGGACAGGATTTCTTGTGGAAGGTGGCGGAGGCTTGCTACGACACCTCCAGAAGTTGGGACTTGTTGGCGTCGCCTCAGGAAGGAGCTTCCCACTTCCTTAGAGGCCTCTCTTTGGTGATGACTAAGGTGCATAATTTTTTCTTCCTTGTGGTTGGCATGGGTGACTCTTTCTTGTTCTAGATGGATGATTGGATGGGAAGTGGTAAGCTCAGGACTTGCTTTTCTAGACTATTTGCATTGGCAGTGGACCAATAGGCAAAGGTTGTAGACTGTATGGAGGGTTTGTGGTGCCCTACCTTTGTAGGTAATCTATCTGACCAGAGAATTTAGGAGTTGTAAATGCTATAGCAAGAATTGGAGGGGTACCGTCCAAGGAATGGCATTGACATGCTTGGATGGGACTTGAGGGAGTTCACCATCAAGAAGGCTTATAGAAGGTTGGGCAATGGAGGGATACACTTGGATGGTGATCTCCTTTGGGACTGCAAATAGATTTGGAAGGCATCGTTCCTTTTGAAGATTAAAATATTTGGTGGCTACTTAGAAAGGGGAGGCTGATGACCAAAGTTTGGAGAGCTAGATGGACGGTTGACACTGACAAGGTGTGCCCTCTTTGCTAGGCAGCAGATGAAGACATTGACCATCACTTTTTGGCTTCACGTTTTCTGCATAGATTTGGAGGCATTTTGCTCCTCCCTGGATTATACACGCGAGCCAGATTGAGTTTTGGAGATCCTTTAGATGCGGGAACCATGCAGGGGCCCAAACACTTTCCGGTAGAAGAAGGAGAAGGCCTATGTCCTTGTTCTTTGGGGCATTTGGCTTGGGAGTAATGCAACTATTTTTAGAGGGAATCTTGAGAATTTCATTTCGTGTATTTCTACTTTAGTGAATTTCTAGGCCTTAACTATATAATCACAACCTCTTTCATGGGCCTTTTTTAATATATTTATTGGTTGGTTATCAACCGGGTAACTACTCTTCCTCCTTTCCAAAAAAAAAGAAGATAAGAAGAAAGGGAGTGGTGGCAACAATTCATGCAAAAATGGCTCAAGGAGGTTGATTAAAAAACGGACCTTTTTCGTCTTTTTACTAGTTGGAGGCATTGAAAAAATTACGTTGATACAAGATGGTTGTGGCTGGGGTGTTGAGGTGGAAGGGAATAATGATGTTGGAATGCATTTAGCGCATATTTCAAGGAGTTCACATTTAGGGGCATTAAACCAAAATTGGACTCAATGATCCATCCCGAACTTGACTTGCTAAGAGGACCTAAGCCTAACTTGATAGCTGTTACCTGACTTGCCTCCTTATCAGATTAGGTCTCAGGTGTGATTCTTGGACTTGTATGGACCTAATAAAGGGGACCCGTATGGATCTACATAGTCCTAGTGGACCTAATAAAGGGAACCAATTAGACTTGTGTAGGGACCATTAGACCTGCTTTGTACTCGTTAAACCTATTTATGACAGATGTACCGCAAGACCTGCTAGACCCACATGGGACCAACCAATGTAGGGTCGGGTTGCACCTAACCTAATAATGAAATAGATCCTAAATCATAAACCCATGACTTGACTCTCATCAATTATTTGAATCCATAGGTGTTTCCATTATTCATCTAAAGAAAGGGTAGAGTGTCAATGCCTCTAAGACTCTCAACATTCATATCAAGTTGATTGGGCAAAGAAACGTGTTTTATCTCGGACATATGGCCCAACCCTTTGGCAAAAGTGATAGAACTAGCTCCTAAGCTCCTTATTGCTTATTACCATGGGAGTTTGAAGTCTAGCTACTGATAGCATAGTTGTTTACTATGTATGGTATTTACCTCTTGATATTGTCTAACCTGACTTTATTGAAACTCCTATTCATGTTTAAAGGAAAAATATGGTAGATGGGTTGGTTTGAATATCCCCACTATCACCAAAGATTAGAAAATGATGTTTTTTTTGAAAAGCCAAAGGAGCTTGGTAATTAGCCAAAAAATTCATTAATATAAATGGAGCATACTTCCAAATTTTGTGACAAAAAAGTTAGAAAGAAAATGTGTATCCCCCACAATATTTTCCACCCATTATCGTTCCCCTTTGAATACTAATGCATTACACTGCAACCATATAGACCACAGAGTTGCAACAATATGAATCTAGCTGGTCGTATTTGCATACACTATTCCTTTAAAAGAAATCCACATCCCTTAAACATTCGGCTCCATGGACTTGAAGGTCCCTTCAGACCTCTTTAGCAAACTGTCAAGAGAAGAATAGATGCGACACACATCGTTCTCACCTTCGCTGCAAAGTGGACAAACCACATCTTTATCATTAGACTGTCTGCTCCTAAGTAACTTGGTGACAATCTTCTACAACAACAACAACAACTAAGCCTTTTCCCACACTAAGTGGGGTCGGCTATATGGATTTTTTGCCTCCACACAGATCGATTTTCAGTCATTTTAAAACTTAAATTAAAGTAATTGAGGTAATACTTAATAGTTTCTTTCTAACACTTGTTTGGTCTTTCTCGCCCCCTCTTAGCGTGTTTAGCCTCCAATTTCTCGTATCTCCTAACTGGAGCACCTAGTGGCCTTCTTTGTAAATGTCCAAACCACCTTAGACGTGCCTCTCTCATTTTATCCTCCATCGGTGCCACCCTAACCTTTTTTCTAATAATCTCATTTGAAATACGGTTATTTCTTGTATGATTACATATCTATATTAACATCTTCATTTCTGCCACAGACATCTTCTGTACATGTCTATAGTTGATAACCCAGCATTCAAAATCGTACAACATGGTTGGTTTTACTGCAGCTTGATAGTATTTTCCTTTGATTTTTAAAGGAACCCTCTTATCACAGAGAACACCAGATGTACCTCTCCATTTCAACCACTCTGCATTAATTTTATGTGAAACATCTCGATCAATTCCACCATCTTGTTGGAAAATGGATCCCAAGTACTTAAAAATATCTTTCATTGTAATGTACTCTTCTCCAATTTTAATATACATCCCTTTATTGTTCCCTCTACTGCTAAACTTGCATTCCATATATTTAGTCTTCGTCCTACTTAGGTGTAATCCTTTATCTTCCAGGACTTCTCTCCAAAGCTCAAGTTTTCTGTTCACTCCATCTCGTCTTATCAACCAACACAATGTCATCAGCAAAAAGCATACATCATGGCACCTCAGCTTGGATATGCTTCGTCAACTCATCCATGACCAAAGCAAAAAGATAAGGGCTTAAAGTCGATGTTTGATGCAGACCAATGGTGATATCAAAGTAGTTTGTCAAATCATCCTTATTCTTTACACAAGCTGCAGCTTCATAGTACATATCATTTATAAGGTTGATATATAAAATTGGCACTTGTCTCTTCTTCAAAATTCTCCACAACATATCTCTTGGGACAAAATCATAAGCCTTCTCCAAATCAATAAAAAACATATGTAAATCCTTCTTCTTGACTTTGTTGGTCTCCATCATATGTCTTAAGAGATGTATTATCTCAATGGTAGACCGGCCTGACATAAAGCCAAACTGATTGGTGACAATCTTCTCTCATCTAAAAAACCATAGGAAGATTTTAACCTTCAAGGGGATTCACAATCTCCATAAAATGGCATAATCATTGATTACATTTGAAGGAGTGTCGTTTCAATGGTTAGAAGCTTGAAATCCTTTCCCATTGAGAATGTACCATCATGCCAAGCACATATGTCTGGAAAGTTCATATTTGGCCTAACATTCTGCATACACTTCAACATAGTTTGAAATTCATCCAATCTAGCTTCAGACAAACTTGATTGTATGACAGGAGTCCAAACATTCGAGGACTCATCCTACACTTTACACACCAAGGCACCTTTATTACCAGTCAGCCCAAAATGATGCGGAAATTGATCAGAGAGCACACCCAACCTCATCCAATTGTTCTCCTTGAACTTCATGGAATCTCCCTTACCTTACACATTTGAAAAGAGGTTTAACTAAAAACCCCTTTTAATGATTAGTGCTAGACAACTCCATAACACCGATACTCTTCCACACTAGCTACCATCCAAAACCTCATAAAAGCCATAAGAATCTTTTAACAACCTTTCACACATACCATGCCCTTTATTAATGAATCTCACCACCCATTTCATGAGTAGAGCTTCATTGGACTCCTTCAAGGGCTAAAGACCAAGACCACCTTTCTTTGGTTTGCAAACATCTTTCTATGGAACTAACTGTAGAGATCTTCTTACATGATTAGGGCCTTTTCAAAAGAAACATTTCCATGCTAAATTACGTTTTGCCATAACCTTCTATGGTAGCCTAAATAGAGACAAGAAAGAAAAATAGGCATTGCAAATAGAATAGATTTAAGCAAAACCAACCTCCCCCCTTTGGACAGTAACTTGGCGCTCTATCTAGTCAACCTCTTCACTATCCTATCCATCACAAGAGACCAATTATGAGTTACCAACTACTTTCCTTTTAATGGAAGAGTCAAGTAGACAATTGGTTGGCGAATGATGGGGGTATCAAGAATGAAAGAAATCACCCTTTCCAACCCTTCTTCCAAATTTAAAGGCACAAAAGCATATTTCCTTCCTTCCAGTAATTTCCAATTTGGAGATCTACCCAGGATTGCCCAAAAATCCAGATAAGAGATGCAACATGTTTCGCTTTCCAACCACCCTTGTACGAAAAAGACTGTATCGGCATATTGCAAGATAGGAATCAAAAGAGATCCATCTGACTACAAAGTTAAACTCGAAAAGAGTCCACCTCCACAAGCTCTGAATGCTAAAGCGGATAGGGTATCCACTGCAATATTAAAAAGAAGAGGCATAAAGGGACACCCTTGCCTAACTCCATGCTGCGGTTGTGTCTAAGAATTATAGGGTCTCCCATTTACCAGAACAGAAAATGACATCGTCGTGATACATCGCTTCATCAGAGAATGATGTTGATTGTGGACTTCTCAGAAGCTGAAGTTCATAGGATGAGATGAGGTCTAAACACTAGGGTGGTGTTTGTTTAGCAAAATAAGCTCGTTTATTCCGTGTTTGGTTGGCTTAATTTTGAAAGTTGCCAATTACAAAATCAAGCCCTTGATTTTGAAGTACCCTTTGTCTATCTCAAGGGTGGAATCAATTTGTTCTGTGTTTATGGCTCGTGGATCACCCAGATAGCCTTTGTGGAATGAGTTGGAGTAGACATCTATTTTTGTTGATGGGAGACCATGGCTAGTGGGAGGGGGTTTTAACTCTACTTTGTTTATAGAGGACATGCCTGATGGTAGAGTGGATGGTTCTATCGGTGATTTCTTTAGGGTGGTTGATGATCTTGGTTTTCTTGATCTACCCTTGTCTGGTGCAGTATATACATGGAGGAATGGAGTTGGATCAACATGTTGGCTAGATTGTTTTCTTTGTAGCGTGTTGCGAGTGGAGGCTTTTCAGGGGGCTTTAGTATTCGCCATGGTGAGGCCTTTCTCGGACCAAACACCATTGCTTTGGGACAACGGTGAGGGGGAGTCCTCTTTATATGTCAAGTTTCAGAAGTCTTGGCTCTCTGAGCCTAGTTTTCGGGAGTTTGTGCATGGGAAGTGGAACTTGGTTCTATCCTCCTCATTGGCTATGTGCACTTTGGTTGAGAGGATTAAGGCTTTGAGGGTGGCACTGATGGATTGCAAGAGAAAGGTGCGAGAGAGAAGGAATTAGGTCAGACAATCTACTCTTGAGGCTATTGTAGAGATTGATAGGAAGGAGGGCCTTCGTTAGTTGCAGTTGTCAGATTATGTGGAGCGGTCCAAACTACAATTAAAGGCGAAGGATGAGGGTTTGAAGAGAGTTGAATTGGAGGGAAAAATCAAGGCAGTTATGGCTTAAGGAAGGTGATTCAAACATGATATCTTTTCATATGTCGTCAAGTGCTAGGAGGAGGGCAAATATGATTTCTTCCTTGGAGGTTGGTGACCTAATTTTGAACTAGATGTTGCAGATTTGTGATGCTATCAGGACACATTTTCAGGAGTTCACTAAGAGGAGGGCGTTAGGGGAGTGGAGGGTGGGTTCTTCAGACATGTCAGTGCAGAGTGATCAGGCGAAGGAGTTGTCCCGTGGGATTTTGGAGGTCACTGCAGCGGTGTGCGACTTAAAGGCTGAAGGGTCGTCGGATCCGGATGGGCTTCGAGTCCTTTTTTATAGGGAGATATGGGATGTGGTTGGTAGGGATATCTTGGGCATGATCCGGGAGGTGTTTGTGTTCAATCGTGGCTTTGAGAGACTAAATTGCTTCTATTTCTTTCTTCTCCCAAAGAAGTCTGGTCAGAGATAATGGATGATTACAAGCCTATTGCTATCTAATGCAGTGTATTTGATTGTAGCGAAAGTGCTTGCAAACGAATTGCTCTTGGTCCTTCCATAGTTGGTTTCCCCAGCATAGTCAGCCGTTGTTTTTAGGAGGTCGCTGTGTGACTCCTATGTCCTTGTTGAGGAGAAGGTTGTTGCCTGGAGGAGATTTGGGCTCTTGTCCCTCTTCTGGAAGGTGGGCTTCTCCAAGGCGAATGATTGTGGCTTGGAGGTATTTATGGGAGATCTTGTAAAGGAGGGGTTTCTGGAGGACTCAGTCCACCTTAAGAAGAAATGTGTTGCGACGACGTATTTTGCAGTGCTGGTGAACGAGAGGCTTGGGTCTTGGATGCAGCTTCAACGGGGAGTGAGCTAGGGTTGTCTTCTAGTGCCTCTTTTATTTGATAGAACTATTGACACTTTGGCATGCTTGGCTTTTAAGGCATGCAGAGGAGGGCTTTTTCTGGGCTTTGCTTTGAAGGAGGATGAAGAGTTGTTTAGTCCTATACTACAGTTTGCTGATGAGACTATCTTCTTCATCCAGGGGGCATTACTTAGGTAGAGAATGTGGCATCTTTAGCCAAGATTTTTGGTGAGATTTATGTTTGCACGTTAATGGGGGAAAGTTTGCTTTTGTACCCTTTCACTTGGAAGGATAAATGGAGGAGGCTATCTTTTATACTCTTGGCACTCCGATTTGCCACTAGCCAATTGTTTATTTTGGTCTACCGTTGAAAGGAAGGAGGTTGGTGGCGGTGGATTGGGTTCTCGTTGTAGAGAGGGTGAACAAGAGATTGAATGATTGGAGCGGTAGACTGTTGTTTAGAGGGGGAAGACTAATTTTGGTTAAAGCAATGATTTCTACTATCTTAGTCTTCTATTTTTCCATGTTTGGGGCACCAAAGAATGTTGTGTTGAAGTTGGAGGTGGCTCATAAGAGGTACTTCTAGAAAGGTATGAACCATGAAGGTTATTTCTTTCGGTTGGTACCATGGAGGGAGATTTGTTGGCCTAAAAGTGAAGGTGGGTTGGGGCTTAGATTTTCTGATGAGGCAAATGTTGCTTTGCTTCTAAAGTGGGCGGTAAGATTCCTTTGTGGTAGGGATGGTCTTGTGGAGAGGATCCTGTGTGATTCTTATGGTTCAATGGTGGAGGTGGCATTAAGGTATTTGTGGTTGGTTGACCATCCACTTTTTGGCATTCCCTTAGCCTGACTATTTAGTAGGCTCTTGGCTTGTCTTTCTTTTGTCCAGAGTTGGGTGATGGTAGATCTTTTCAATTTTGGAGAGATGATTAGATTGGAGGGCTCCGTCTATGTAGTCTTCTTGTGGTTGCTTGGCTTGGTGGATGATAAGGATGTCTTGATTTCTGATATATGGGATAGCTTTTTTGGGTCGTGGACTCCTGTCTTAGAATCGAGGTTGTCAGATGCTTCTTTGGGAAAATTCCAGCACTTAATGGGCATATTGGATGATTTTAGGCGGATGCTTGGAGTGAGGGACAACTTTTTGTGGATAGAGGGTGCTTTTTCGGTTGGGAAAGCGTACAAGAAGTTTAGGGCTAAGATTGAAGAGTCCTAGCAGGTGGTCTAGGCGGATTGTGCTTTGCTTTGGAAGATGCCCATTCCGTTGAAGGTGAAAATCTTTGTTTGGCTTTTGAGAGGAGAGAAATTGGTTACTAGAGCTACCAGAGCGAGGTGGGTTGAAAATCAAGACGAGTTGTTTTTGTCAAAGTGCGGATGAAGATTTGCGCCACTTGTTCTTCTCTTGTCCCCTTCAGTAGAGGTTTGGAGGGAGGTGTGGACTGCGGAGCTTATCTTTCCACCTTTGATGTCTGTTGGGATTTGTTCCCAAGATCCGTACATGTTGATATGAGTGGTTAGGTTAGAATTTTCCCAACTTTTTGGTTCATCGGGCTGCGAAATGCTATGATCTTTAAAAGGGAGCGGGCTTGGGCTGAGAACATTGTGAAGGAGAGTATTTTCATTTCAGATTTGTGGCTCCAAAATTTGTAAGTCTATTCCTTTATTAATTATAATTTACTAGGATGATTATTGACCTCCAGTAATCTTTCTTTTCCTTTTCAAAAAAAAAAAAAATCCTTACCTCAATTCCCTATTCCTTATTTAATTCCTTGAAATGTCCCAAATGCCAAAATTCCTTAATTCCTCTGGTTATTCTAGTTTCATAATTTGACTAACTAAATGCCATCTGAATGCTCCCCAAGTCCGGATGGGTTTCTTGTTTTATTTACGGAGTTTTGGTGCCTCCTCAAGGGTGATGTTATGGTGGTGGTTCATGAATTTATAGAAGGAAATATGGGTTTCAGCGTGCTCCATAAGTTTTTTATGTTCTTCCTCCCTAAGGAGGGAGCCTGTTGAGGACTTCAGAACCCATAGTATTGTAGAATACTATTTATTTGGTGGTTGCTAAGGTGTTGGTTAATTGGCTACCAAGATACTCCATGATGTCATTATTCCTGCTCAATCGGCCTTCATTCTGGTCACTACTTGGTGGCTTTGTAATGGCCTCAAAGATTGTTGCTTAGGAGCTATCATGTGGGAAGTTGAATTTTGAAGGCCTATGACTCTATGTTGTGGTTGCTCATTTTGGTCCTTACTTGCTACAAGGGGCTTCCCTAGTGTTTGGATGGATTAGATGTAATAATGCGTTGCTATTACATCATTCCCAATTGTTGCAATGGCAGTCCGATTGGAGGATTGATTTGGCCAAGAAGGGGAGTCCAATAGGGATACCTGTTGGTACCTATGCTTTGTGCTGCCTTTTCTACTTGTTCAGCCAACCTTGTGGCAAGGTTTCACTGAATGACAAAGCTGCATCTTTAATATGCTAATGATGCCATCTGCTTCATGGAGGGGTCTGCTACAAGGGCTACAAGTATGAGATGGCTCCCAGAATTCTTTGGGGAAGCATCATGATTGATGATTAATTTTGATAAATGCATTTTTGTTCCCATGGCGATGAGTAATGAGGAGGCTATTGTAATGGAGCGTTAAGGACAACAAGAGGATCTTTTCCTATGTCCCATTGTTTGTTAGGTAGACCATTGCCTTTGTTGGAGTGGACACCACTGATTGAGAGATTTGGAGAGGTGACTTGCAGGATGGCCCACAAGAATATTGTTTAGTTCTTACTACACTACCAATGTATTTTCTTTTTGTCTTCCGATTGTTACACAAGGTAGAAAAGAGGTTAGTTGGTGTCATGGACTCATGAGAGATTGCTTTTGTACCAACTCTTGAGCAAATGGAAAGAGGGCTAGACTATTGGCATGAGAAAAGGTTTGGAGGCCTGTTAGATAGGGAGGATTGGGTATAAGAGATCTGAGGACAATGAATGATGCACTATCAGTGAAGCGGGCAACAAGAATAATGGGTCCAGAATATGACCTTTGGAACACTGTTTGTCTTTGCTTGCTGGGAGCAGAGAATGATATTACCCAAAGATGCCTCCTCGTTTTCAAAGAGTTGCAATAGTTTGCCCAGAATTAAGGGATTTTTTCAAAAAAAAAATGCTGGAGTTTTTCACAGCAAAACTTGCTTCTGGGGATTTCCTCTCTTTTTGGACAGATGATTGAATGAGGAACAGACCCACGAGGGATCTTTTTCCAATAGTTCTTGCTCTAGCAGGTGATAAGGGTGCTACAATCAGTTCCTATTAGATTGATGGGTGGAGTCCAACTTACATAAGCTTGCTATCCAACTAAAGAACCATGGAGTTGACACAACGACTAGATTTGCACTCTTATAAAAACACTGATGGATTTGGTGGCGAAGTTTCAGCTGGACAATCAGTGTAATGCACTTTTTTGGGATTCTGTGAGGTTTAATGTGTGCGATGCATAAAATAAACTGCAGGAGCAATTGCACGACCTGATGTGAGCTACTGAGAGACTGCACGCTGGGCTGCGACATGTCTCTTGAAGATTAAAATTTTTGCTTGGCTCTTGAGAAGAGGAATAGTTATGACAAGGATGTTGAGGTCAATTTGGGTCCTAGACATGCATGCTTCGTGCATCCTTTGTGGGACAGGGATAAAGGACATTGATCACTTATTTTTTGGCTGCTTGTTCTCTCATCGGATTGGGAGCAAGTTCAACTTGAGCTGGAACAATTCATTTGATGAGCTGAATTTCTAGATGTCATTCAGAATGGAAGAAGGCAACCTAGCCCTTGCGTTTTTAGATCAAAAAGAGAGAAGGCAAAGGTTTTGGCCGTGCTCCAAGATATTTGGTTAGAGAGGAATGTGGTGATTTTTAGGAGTACCCTATGTTGAAAATTTTGTTTGCTGCATTTCATCCCTGGTTTCTTTTTGGGATCGACATTTGTAATCATTTCTTTTTTGATTTGATGATATAGTTACTAAAGTGTATGGTTATTACCCAGGTACTACCTTTTACCTTTTCAGAAAAAAGAATTCCTTGTTTTTTTTGATTGTGAGGAGGGAGCGCCCAGTGGCATTGTCTCTGCAATTTGCTGAAGGTTTTGAATTATCGTGACCAGGATGAGGAGTTTGTCTATAAGTTGGATTGGGAAAGATTTGATTTGTTAATAGCTGGGTGCGAGCCTTTTTGGCAGTGATTCGAGAAGCTTGTCTAGGGACTGTGTGTGGTGAATTTTTCTTGGCAATTTGCTAAAGATGTCCGATCGAGGCAAGGATTGATATATTGACGATATATTGGCGATATCGCCGATACATCGATATCGTCGTGTCATCACATATCGATATCAGCCTTAATATCTTTTTTCCATGATATCGTCGATATATCGCTCATATCGTTGATATCATGGACTTTTCTTGAACTTTAGAGCTGTACATGCTAGGGTTCTTGCTTCCTTGTAGTCCATCAAATATGTCAACTTTAGAGCTGTACATTTTCTGTCGACAATTTAGTCATTGCACTTGATTTTACTTGTTGAAAAATAGGAAGAAGATTCTAAAACGTCGGTAAGAAATACATTAGCATCTTTAAACCTCTATAAAAAGATGCATAAAACTAAGCACTTTGATAATCCATGGGGGTATTGAAATGGCTATCTTGTCATCTTCCCTTGATTAAAAAATGTCATCCATGATGGTTCTTCTTTCTTTCCCCCGCACCAACCTAGGGTTGACAGGTTCACTTGTTTCAGCATGGCTTATCTAAGTACTTGCCAAGGTTTGATATATCGCCGATATATCGCAACATGTCAAACCTTGGCAAGTACTTATCGCCGATATAACGCATATCGACGGGTTGGGTGGTATCGATACCACCCAATGTGTATTTTTCCTGGATATCGGTGATATATCGCCGGTTGGGTGGGAAAAATGGTGCATGGGATAGTTGGGCGGGAGGTTGAAAACGATAGGGTAGGACTGGGCGGGAGACGTGAGATTGAAAATTGGTAGACACAGACACAGACACAGGCAGGATTGGACTGGCGCTGTTCGGAACCGACACGCACACACACGCATCCGCACGCACACACACGTTTTTTAGCCATTCCTTTATGATATATTAGTCATAAAAATGTTAATTTAACTTTTTTTTATATTTTATGACTTTTTGAGTAATTTCCCAAAAAATCACTGTATTAGTGATATATTAGCGATATATCCCCGATATATTCTTTTTTTGACTTGTCGATACGATATCGATATCGATATTTAAAGCCTTGGATTAAGGTTATTAGGATAAGATAGGGTTTTCTATAACTTGGATCACAATTGGAGTTGTTTTTTGTGGTTAGTGGGTCATAGGATGTGTTGGATTGCCTTCGTAACTTGTACTGCATTTTTTCTCAGCTGCAAGTGGCGTTCAGTGAGGTAGGTCCAGTGAGGCGCAGCTTCATGGTGACACAGAAGGGTAAGTCTATCCTAAATGAATGTTAAAATATTTTTTCATGCTTTTGGTTTTTGGTTGGATGGTTTTCATGTTGATTCCTGAACTTTGCCATTCTTGCGCTAATGCTGTCGCTGCCGGTGCACAAACAAGTGCCTTCTTTTTGTTAGCCGTTTTCTCGAGAAAAATTTAGTAGCTTTCCATTTCTTTAGAATTTTTCCTCATCATGAAGATATTCTTCTGGACCATGTTTTCTCATGATTTCACGTGTTCTTGAAGTGTGAATCTTCGTCTTATGGTTTCTTTTCTTTTGTTTTTTTTGTTTTTTTGTGTCAACATCTTATGGTTTCTACGTGTATGTTTGCATTGTTACCATGGAATTTTATTGTGGTGGTGTTTTTGTGTTATCGTTTTATGAATTTTCTTTTTCTAGACTTAGTAAATAGAGAGATATGATGCCCCTTATAGCCACTTTTCCTACTCAATCTAAAAATAAATGTTTATATGTGGACTGTGAACCATAAATATTACTATTTAGCAATGGAATGGTTCATAAAAACATAATCTATCCACTCATGCATTGTACATTTTCAGCCTGCTTTCTGAAACCATTGCGAGGACCTTTGCCTTGTCAGATACAATGTTGCAATTGCAAAATTAATATTGGGATATAACAACATGAATACTTTGTGAACATTAAAGTAGTGCCTGGTGTGGATGGTCTTTAAAGGAAAAAATATTATCTCTATCTCTCTCTAACTTAAAGTAAACAACAATTAGAACTCGGAGTAAATATTAGAATAGTCTTTAGATAATTGAAGGCAATCATGTTGCCTTCAATCCTTAGCTCTTCAAATATTTCCAATTGGAAACCCAAAATAACTTGGGCTTCGGGGAATCGGTGCAAGTGGTGTGGTGATGGAGTGAGGTATACATGGGAGTCACATGTGAGGATTTGAGAGGGCGAGTTTTGGGGTCACAAGTGGAGCTATGTGAGAGATAGGGCAAGCACTTGGTGGTGGGGATGGGCGTGCAAGCAGGAGATGGACTGGGTGGTGGCTCGATGAGGACTGAGTGGAGGAGAGTTGCTGAGTGGCCAGTAAGGTTGCGCTCGACTAGAGATGGTGGCGTGGTGGTCAAGGCTTAGGGCAAGTAACAAAGTAGAGGGTTGAGCGAGGTAGCAATGTACATGTCAACAGTGCCTGTTAAAGTTGAGGTGGTGGCATTGGTAGGTGTGGTCGGTGGGTGGCAAGGCGAGAGAGGCTGGAGAGAGGTGGAGGTGGTGGAGAGAGGAGGCGAAGGTGGTGAGTCATGGTGGCAATAATAGGTTTTGGTGGTTTGGGTTACGGGTTTGCAGGGAGATAATGAGAAGGAAAGAAGAAGGGGAGTCCGATGGAGAAGATAAGAGATGGGGATCCTTTTCAAAAAATAAAAATGATAAGGGAAGGGGAAAGAGGGGTAAAGAGGGGAGAGAGAGAAAAGTGGCCATGCGAATCTGTCATGGGCAACTTTTCCTTTAGTCCAATAAATCAATGCTCTTCACAATTGGTGGGTCCTGTATTTATAGAGGAAAAAAAAAGGCCTAAAAAAGGAAAAGACTACTTGAATCCCATTGCAAATAGTATTCTACAAAAAAGGTAAACTAAAAAATTGGCATGGATGAATCATGTGGAGGCACATATGTGTGCCACTGTCTTGCAATTACCCAAGCTCTCTCTTCACTTAGGTACTTGTGGTTGCTTCTCTCAGGTTGTCCCTTGTGGGTTGTGGACTGGTAGATTTTCCTTGAAAAGGTTGGGCAATGAATTGATGGGTGTAAGTCACACCTTTTGTTGAAGGGAGTTAAGTTAGTGCCGCTGAAGTGGGTATTTTCTTCTACACCCTTGTTTAATTTATTGATTTTTTTGATGCCGACGAAGCTGGGTTCATAGCTGGATAATCTTCTGGAAGGGAAAGGTAACAAAGCAATGGCAATGGTACAGACTTCTCTTGGAGAGAGGGCCTGGTGTTTTGAATTTGCAGGTCATGAATGATTCTGTTTTGACGAAATGTATTTGGAGGTTTGTGTGTTGGGAGAAGGATCTTTTCTTTATGGTTATGGAGGCTTGTTATTGTAGGAACTAGAAAGTTGGACTAGCTGGACAGATTGCATCCAATTAGAGGGGCATCTTGGAGGGGGATTATCAGAGTTTTGCTGGTTGCGAGGCACTTCCTTTTTGCTGAGCTTGGTGATTGGGCTACCTTCAGATTGGTTAGTCGTAGTGTTTTTTTAGCTAGATTTCCTTGACTCTCTGCTTGGGCCTTTGATATGCTGGCAAGGGTGGTGGACTACTGGGACCAGGAGGGTCGTTACTTGGATCCCTTTGCTCGTGGGTCCGTTATCAGATTAGAGAGTCAAGGGTTTCTCTGCAGACAGAGATCTCTTGTTACCGGCATTACCCAGGGGTGCTTGATTGTTGGCACTGGGAAGCGAAGGTTTAAAGTCAAATTGGTCTACAGACACTTGCTGCAACCGTCCCCACAGAGCCCACACTCTTTTAGAAACAGTAGACTGATATGGCGGGCTGTCTTGGAAGCTAAAGATTTTTGCCTGGCAGATGCGTAGTAAGAGGCTGATGACCAAGGTCTATAGATGGAAGCTTGCACCCATCAGAGGATACTACTTTGTTGTGTGGGGAAGGGCACATGAGCACGTAGCACATTTGTTCTTCTCTTGTCCCTTTGTGTTGGAGGTTTCGTGGAGGATGGGTGCTACTTGGGTGGACCATTCTTCGCAGGAAGCTTTTTGGACAAGTTTGCATGGTGGAACTTTCAGGACACTGCAGGAATGGGCTTCCCCTTTTGCAATACTTTGGGCAGTTTGGCTACAAAGAAATGGGGTCATTTTGTAGAAGAGAAGGCATCACGTTTGTAGGCATGTGAATTAGTTCAGGGGGTTGTGGAGCTCTTCATAACAGTTGCTTTTTTTTTTGAAAGGAATTGCTTATATTTTTGCCCCATTTTTTTAATAAAGTGGATGATTACTGACCTCATCTGGTTTTCAAAAAGAAAAAAAAAAGAAACTTCTTTTGCTTGAAACTTCTATTAGACAATTAGACAATTCCTTTTTGGCTTTTATTGTTTGATGTGCAGAAAATTTGTTCATTTTCCACTTGTGTATAGATGAAACAGCTTAAGACATAACCTTTTTGTGCTCTGACCTATGATTGAGGTGTTGGTCCCTTTGTGCATTTCATCTATGTGTTTTCTCGAAAATTCCATACCTCCCTCTCTTCATTCACGTCATAGTTTTCATAGAATCATTCATAACCTTTTCTTGTGTTTTTGTTTTACAGGATCTGATACACATCGTGGATTTGGCTTCGTCCAATTGTGAGTTCCTGATTCTGATTCAATTTTATGTAGTAATAGGTATATCTTTTGTTATCATACAAGGTTGGTTGCTTAAAAATTATGCAAGGCTATTTGTAGCAGCGTCTTTTGCGTCTGCACAGTTAACTGAAAAAGATGTGGGATGTGGATATTCATGGTGGACCATGGATGGCAATGCAGCCGGAATTTTAAACTCTAAGTAAATAATGAGAATTTTTCTTCACACCGAGTTTCCAGAACTCAACAGAACTTGTATTGCTACACAGTGCATCAAAATTCTATTCTTCACGGTTTAGCACTAAACCAAATAGCTGCGAACCCAATGTTGCAGAACACATACATAAATCTCGGATCCTGATGACGTCTTGCAGTGGCATGTAATAAGAGGGTTGATTGGTGAGGTGACTTGACATGTTTTCGCAATTTAATCTGATCTACGCTTCAAGGTACTGCAGCTTGCTGTTTGATTTGAATTAGTTTATATGGTGATGAATGGTGAAGATTGAAGGATGGTGCAATTTGAGGAATTGTTTGCCTGTTGTGGTGGGAAGATGAGGTTGATGTGGCAGGAGATTTGCACTGGATGGTCGGTAGAAAGGAAAGGGTGTAAAGGGGGATCATGAAACAGAGAAGGTTGAGACAAGGAAAGAGATTGAGAGGGAGACGAGAGAAAATATAGATGGTGTTGCTGTAGGGAAGGGGGTAGGATTGAGGTCAGCCGCTTGGGAATGGGGAGAGAGTTTGAGACTGGGGGATGAGGGGCAGGTAATCAGACTTCTTTTCAATCCAAATAACTCGTCTTTCAATTGCCTTCATAGCTTTCCCTTATATAAAGAGGGATGTGACATAAATTAGGAAAACCTGACAGTGGTTAATCCTATTTTCCTATCTAATAATACTGCTAAAACTAAGAAGTAAAATATGGAAAATAGATAAAAATATACTAGAATTAAAATTTGACCCTCAAAATCTGTCTAAACCCAGGAATTGCTTATGGCATGCATCAACGTACTTCTGGAGTACTATTGCCAAAAATCCCAATGATCAAAAGTGAGATAAACTATTGCTTTCAAAAAAAAAGTGAGATAAACTATAACAAAAGCAGGCTTTTGAGAGAATGGTCCCACATCTAAAGAAGTGGAAGTTTGGAAGTGCTTAATAGTAAATAATAGGCCATTTTGGCATTGACTTTTAGTTGGATTCTATCTTATTGTATTTAAGTCAATATGAAGTTTCAAATTCATGATACCTATTGACTTCTCCATATCTAGATCAGATGGTTGCATATAGGGGGCACTTGTTAAGGCCAATCGGTATTTAGTGTATGCTCCCACATCTCCATTCTCCTCCTGCAGCCAAACTTTGCAAAAGGAGTCCCTAGGATTTTGAATATATACTGATCTTAAGTTGGTCCATATTTTGCTTATTCACAATCGTTTCAGTGCTTCTGCAGAAGATGCAACTCATGCTATTGAGCTAAAAAATGGTTCAGTTATTGGGGGAAGAAGTATCAGAGTTAAACCAGCAATGCAGCGACCCACCCTGGAGAGTCGAAGAGCAAAGACTAATCGAGGTTGCTTTAATTTTCTATTTATGTCCCAAGTATTTTGAGCATCGTGATATTCTGTGTTCCTAACTGAATTTTATTTGAGCTATAGATCTTGACACAGGAAAAACAGAGGGTGAACTTCCTGGTGACATCAATGAACTCAAACAACCTTCACGTGTACAAATATCAGGTTTTGAGCAGAACTTCTTTTAGAGCAGGCAAAAAATGGGTTTTTACATTATGATGAAGCATCAAAACTTTTTCAGAGCTTATATTCCTTTCTCTTATGGCCTTACTTTATATTACTCAGAGCCTATTCAGGGTCCAAGAGCTAAGAAAAAAAGACAGTTAGTTGTCAACTGTGAAACTGAGAAATTTGAGGGCTCTGAAAAGCAGAGGTACTTGTACAAATGGCTTTGTGTATGACAGTTCCAGCAGTTAACATAACCTGCCGTTTGTTGGGGAAAGTTCAAATTCTAACCTGATTGATCCTTAGCTTTTCACCCATGTTATATGTCAGGATTGCTAGAATGGTGATTCTTGGTGGTATTGTGAATTCTGACATGGCTGATGTGTTATTTAATCGTGCTCGAGAGCTTGGTTCAGTTGGTTCCATTGTCTGTCCACTTCCGAAGGAGGAACTTGAGCTTCAAGGTTTGTCACTTTCAATCAATATGTCTTCGTTGGCTGGTGAAGAGCATAGGCACATGGGCATACAGCTCTTTACGTGTTATCCATGAATTGGCAAGGGGTTTTTTGCTTACTAAGGAACTTGATCACCCTGCCTTTTCCCTGTTGGGACTTAAACGAGTTCTTTCCAACTTAAGTTGCCAATAGGGAAATTTAAGTATAGAGGATGGTACCATTGTAACATTTTTGTTGGTCTTGTTGCACTTCAGAATCCCTTTTTTGAAAGATGGACAGAAATCTATCCTGTTGATGTTTGCTGTATACGTTTCCCATAATAAGAGCTGGTGAGATGACTTTTGTTATTTTATCTTTGCAATTGTTATTATTTTTAGGGGAAGAAAGCTTCATTGGAGTTTGGTTTGTAATTTGTGAAGAAAAGTGTCTATACCATAATAAGTCGCAACTTGTGAAGAAAACCTTTCTCAATATAATTTCATGTCATATAATCATATGCTTTTTGGAGCCAAGTGCAGTTATGATCCAAGATTCATCGTAGTAGTGGCTTAGCATTAAATTTTATGTATTAGTAGCAGTGGCTAAGTATTCATACAGCCTACTAGCTATGATTTTTACTTCTTTTATTTCATTCAACTTTCTAGCCCCTAGTCATGTTTGTTTTTTCAGAAAAAGGCCCTAGTTATATCACATACTTGAGTATGTGAACAAAACAGGTATATTCTGGGTTGGTTTTTTCTTTCTCTTTTTGGCCAGGGCCATATTTGGTGGTCTTGGCTGCTTTTATTGTAGGTCTTGTTGTGAATGGTTTTACTTGAGCATTTTCTGAAGGATATCATGTGTTGAATTTAGTCATTTTACTAACAATGCAACGTAGTTGCATGGGAGAGCTAGAAGCTTTCTAGAAGATGCTTTGTGAAGTTGTGTGGAAATGCGATGGAAGTATTGGTGAGATTTGGGGAATGGAGGTTGTTGTATTAAGAAAGTGCAAAGAAGTGTTAGATCTGTCAGGTGTAGCAGCAGCAAGATAAGGGTAAGCTTGGAGGTGGAGTTAAGATGTAGAAGAAAAATCTGAAGACAGACAATTTGCTTTGTTTATATTAACACAGTTTTAATGTCCCTGATTTTAGTTAGCATAATCTGTTTTTGCTATTTATTGCTAGCATCTGTAGTTGAATACAGCTGGAATTGTTAGTTGACTCTGTGAGATGTCAAATTTTTTCTGAGTACCTTAGCTGTTCAAGGGAAAGTTGGCTGATGAACCTTCGTCGTTCCATTGCAGTGGTATACAATCTGACCCCTACCTGCAGGGAGAACATTACTGTGTTCAAGTTCATGGTTCTTTCTGGTGATATAGTTGACTTCTCAGCAATTACTTTAGGCTAATGGCTTCACCCCCAACACCACTACACCGCCCCCCCCACCCCACAAAAATAAAAAAGAAGAAAATTCTGTTGATTGTTCTGACTTGTGATTTTATTTCTTTAACTATTGGTTTCTTTCAATTTGATGAGCAAGATATGTAATAGGTCTGAAACATATGCACGGAAGTAGTAAGGACTAAAGACTGATATCACAATGAGCCTAGGGAAGCAAATCATCCAGTTAAGGATTGGGTATCTTTTGCCGCAGAAAGGATCTATTTATCGTTTGCTTGTTAGTGTCAGACTACCAATGAACAGACATCTTGTGGCTGACAAGTTCCCTATCGAGATGAGCAAAGCAGTTTAAATTTGTGCTCATTGTTATTAGATATCTTGTTAGAAAGTGGAGAATCATATAAAAAGATGTTTGATATAACAATAACAAGAAGTAAATCCTTTCCCACACTGAGTGGGATCGGTTATGTGGATTCTTTACCTCTACACAGATCAATTTTGAGTCATTTCAGGATTTAAATTTAAGTAATTGAGATCACATTTAATAGTTTCCTAATACTTGTTTGGTCTTCCTCGTTCTCTCTTAACAGGTTCAGTGTCCAACTTCTCATATCTCCCGACTGGAGCATTTAGTGGCCTGCTTTGCAGATGTCCAAATCATTTGAGGCGTGCCTCTCATTTTATCCTCTATCGGTGCCACCCTAATATTTTCTCAAATAATATCAATTGAAATATGGTCTTTTCTTGTATGACCACACATCCATCTTAACATCTTTATTTTTGCCACAGACATCTTCACATGCCTATAGTTGATAGCCCAACATTCAGAATCATACAGCATGGTTGGTCTTATCGCAGTTCGATAGTACTTTCCTTTGACTTTTAAAGGAATCTTCTTATCACAGAGAACATCAGATACACCCCTCCATTTCAATTATTCTGTATTAATTCTATGTGTAACATTCACATCAATTCTACCATCTTGTTGGAAAATAGATCTCGAGTACTTAAAAACATATTTCATTGGAATGCACATTTTCTAATTTTTACATCCATTCCTTCATTGTTTCCTCTACTGCTAAACTTGCATTCCATATACTTAGTTTTTGTCCTACTTAGGCGTAGTCCTTTAGCTTCCAGGACTTCCCTCTAAAGTTCAAGTTTTCTGTTCAATCAACCTCTTGTCTCATTAATTAACACAATGCCATCAGCAAAAAGCATACACCATGGCGCCTTAGTTTGGATATGCTTTGTCAACTCCTCCATGACCAAGGTAAAGAGATAAGGGCTTAAAGTCGATCCTTGATGCAGACCAACGGTGATATCAAAGTAGTCTGCTAAATCATCCTTAGTCCTTACACATGTTGCAGCTCAATAGTACATATCATTTATGAGGTTGATATATAAAAATGGTACCTGTCTCTTCTTCAAAATTTTCCACAAGATATCTCTTGGGATAGAATTAGAGGATTTCTCCATATCAATAAAAATTATGTGTAAATCCTTCTTCTTGACTTTATTGGTTTCCATTATATGTCTCAAGAGATGTATTGCTTTAGTAGTAGACTGACCTGACATAAAGCTAAACTGATTTTCAGTAGCTACAGAGACTTGCCTCACCCTTCTTTTAATTATTTTCTTTCAAAGTTTCATTGTATGGCTCATCAATTTAATATCTCTATAGTTGGAATAATTTTGTATGTCTCCCTTGTTCTTGTATAAATGTATTACAAAATTTTTCCTCCATTCCTCTAACATCTTGTTGTCTCTCTAAATAGTATTAAATAATTTTGTGAGCCAAGTTATACCCCTTTCTCCCATCACTCTCCAAACGTCTATAGGGATATCATAAGACCCAATAACCCTCTTTTTATCATCTTCAAAGCCTCCACTACTTCTTTCTTTTGTATCCTTCAATAGTTTGCCTGATTCACAAAATCTTCTGAGTTGGTTAACTCTCCTAAGATGATATCATTCTTTTGTTTTTCATTAAAAAGCTTATGAAAATATCTTTTCCATCTTGTATTTATATCATCACTAGCTATAAGCACCCTTCCTTCTTCATCCTTGATGCACCGTACATGTGTAAGGTTTTTTGCTTTCCGCTCTCTTACTTTAAGTAACTTAAAGATATCTTTTTCACCTTCTTTAGAATCAAGTTTCTTATAAAAATACTCCTAAGCTTTTATTTTTGCTTCACTAACCACTTTCTTTACTTCTTTCTTTGCTCTTTTGTAATTTTTCACGTTTTCATCGGTTTTATCTTGATATAATGCTTTAAAGCAAGCTATTTTAATTTTAAGTTTCTCCTGCATTTTCTCACTCCACCACCAAGCTTCTTTTTGTCTTGGAACTCCTCCTTTAGATATGCCGAACACCTCTTTTGCCACATTCCTAATGCAGTTTGCTATATTTAACTACAATTCATCAGCACTTTCATTAGGATCCCAAATTTTTTCTTACATTATCTTCTCTTTAAATCTCTCATGCTCTTTCTTAATATTCCACCATTTAATTTTCAAATTATTAAACACTAATTTTCTCTTCTTTGCCTTTTTCATATGAACATCCATTATCAAAAGACGATGTTGAGTAGTTAAACTTTCCCCTACAATAATTTTGTAATCTTTACAAGATAAATGATCTCTTCTTCTCAAAACAAAGTAATCAATCTGTGTTCTTGTTAAGCCACTTTTATAGGTGATCAGGTGTTCTTCTCATTTTTTCGAAGAAGATATTTGTTATGAAAAGATCATAAGTTATTGCAAAATCGAGGAAAGTCTTCCCTTTTTCATTTCTAACACTAAAATCATGATTTTCATGTACTCCTGCATACTCTAAAGTATTTTTTCCCAAATTCATTTAAATCTCCACCAAGAAAATTATCTCTCTGTGGGATTTCTTGAATTATCATATCAAGCTTTCTCTAGAATTTATTATTTATTCTTTTCTCTAGATCAACTTGAGGTACATAAATTGAAATGACATTTAAGATCTTTTCTTCCAAGACTAAAAAGATGTTTGATATGTCTGAATAAAAGATAGCTTCTCAACAGGACTTATAATATAGTTTGTCACTTTCAGTATACCTATAAAGGTAAACTTTTGTTATAGACATCCAAATGTCCACCTCTTTCACCACTCTTGAATGTACGACATGGGCCAAGGATGTCTCCAATAATAAAGATGCTGAGACGAATGCGTGGCCACTTGGTTTTAGGGTTGAGGGTTGTGTCTACAGTGAAATTATAAGGAAAACGTTGATGCAGAAATAATAATGTGTGTGACAGAGGGAGGGAGAGTTATTGTTGTATAGACTTCTGTGTAGCATGGTTCTGAATTTTGCAGCATTTCGGCAGCCTGCACCCATTTTGTGCTGTTTCTACTGGGTCAAATGTTAGATGCACTTGGCATTTCATTTTTCAGGAATGGTGGGGGTTCTCAGCAAAATTTCTTCAAAATGTGGCGAAATTGGGCAACGCAATGAAAAATTTCTGTGAACTGGATATTATCAACAAAGGCTTCGCACAAATTTGGATGCTTGCGAGTTTGCAAGTCACTTTAAGCTCTCTCCTCTTATGTCCCATCCCTTTCTCTCATGTGGAATTTAGGAATGGCTATGACTCACTGAAAGGTTCTGGCCATGCTCGATAGCCAGTAGATAACTCCTTTGCCTCCATATTATTAACATTTATTAGCACCTAATAGCTTAAATCTAAACTTGAGGGATCTACGATTTGTTTAGCTTGTCATAAGTTAACTAATTCAAGCTTGTAGCAACCTTAGCTTAGGTAGATTTAAGCTCTTTAAGCTTGTATAAGACTATTAGATTTGCACTTTCCAAATGGTAAGACTATTAGTTTAGCTTTACTCTCTCAAAAAAAAAAAAAAATTAGGCTTACCCCAGCTACATACCAATTGTTTTTTTTTTTTTGAAAAGTGACATACCGGTTGTGCATAATTAATTCAGGGTTATGACATTAAATGTTAATTGGCCATGGCTTTTGATCAATTATTTATGCTTATATAGCCACTTGGCTCTCTCAACACTTCTAAATGTGGCTATAATTTTATATTTCTATACAAACTTCAAGGATTTGAAATCCTAACAAAAGTATGTACATAATATTTTAACTCAATCTGATACTCTTATACACTCCATCAAAGATGTCAAATTTTCACTAGTCTTGATATTGCAAACAAATTGACCCCTTGTTGATAAAGGGATCAAGAGATTTTAATCCAAATGAAATTAGAAGATTTTGAAAAGCAAACAAAATTAAAAATATTGCGTTCGACTGATAAAAATAAAAATGGTTTTAAATCTTTAAAGTTCAATGAGATTATATAATTTGAAGCCCTAGAAGCATCAGGTAGTCACTTGGTTATCCTGTGGGAGTGGTCCCATTTTACTTTACCCTTGTATACTTTAAAGTTTGAAGTTTGGAACCGTGGTTGGTAGTTGTTCAGTATTTTTTATGTAGCAATGCATTTATCTTCTTAGTTATATGTTTGTGTGCAAGCACAAAAATTATGAAACACCATTTAATTTGCAAATAGAGTATAGATAAGTATTTATTACTTGTTAGTCACTTAATTTCCATAAAAAGACTTCCTAGTTACTTAATTTGTGAAATTGAAACTCAGAATAGCCATTTTGAACCATTTCGTTGCTTTTCAATGATTTCCCAAGTTTGCTGGAGGTGTACCATCTGCAAGCTGCTTTTTCGACATGGCAAACATTACATCATAAAAACACTTAAACCTTGCCACATAGGTCAATAAATGATATAGAGGTATAAGGATTTTGATGGTGAGCCTTACATTAATATGCAATAAGAAAACTATTTAGAGTCAGGCTTTATCAAGAACTAAGCTTGTGGATGGCACAAGATGAATCCCATTGGTCAACCCCATTGTTTAGGTGGAAAAAGGCTTGGGTTTGATTGGTTGGCTGGCATGGCTGCCATGCAACTTCCTACTGCCCCTTTGGATTCCATTTGGTTGTGGGATTAACCTTCACCTTGCCCTCTATAATGCCATTGGACTGTGGGCTGATAGGGTCGGGTTTGCGGCTTTCAATGCACTATCCTCCACAATGATTTTTTACAAGTTTCAATAAAAAGTACTATATTCATTTCTACTATAATAAATACAACATTCAAGTATTCAACACATTAGTTATTCTACCATATAATCAAACACCTTAACATGAACTTGTTTTGCTGCCAAACATAGCCCGTGTCTTGTCACTTTTTCGTTCCTTTGTATGTTTCTAAAGACCTATGTTTGTTCTGAACAATGATCTTTATTCATTTATTGCTAAACTAACCGTCATTGTAATATTTTATATTCATAATTAAAAAGATAATGAACCAAGTTTCCATAATATTAACTTCTTTGTCGATCATGAAAAGTAGGAACGAATGATATTGATTTATGCTTAAAGTGTATGCTTATGTCCTCTATGACAAGCCATTTTCAAAATGATAAGGATGTGGACTATTTCAATCATGAGTGAGAGAGTGGTGGAAAGAGGGGGGAGAAAGAGCTGGCAGAGGGAGGGGACGGTGAGTGGAGGCTAGTTGTTGGAGGGAGGACTTGTAGGGGTGAGAGAGAGGATGTCCTATGTTACAACAAGTGCCGTGGTAGAGGGTACTTTGTGAGGAATTGCAGGAAATCAGTGAGGTACTTGCAATGTGGAGGTCTTAGCCATCGAAGGGTGGTGTGTATCAAAGATCGTGCTTTTCTGAAGGTGCACATATCGCTTCCCCCACCTCCTCTAATAGGGGTGTTGGAGTTCGAGGTGGAGGCCCCGTGGTCATTGCAAATAAGACCCCTTGATAACGTGATTGCTTTGTTGCTCGTGGGGCATGTGATTCAAGGTAAGGTGAGCATGACTAAGGTAAAGATTTGAGTTATTGAAGAGGCTCTTGTTGGAGGGGGGTTTTGAAGTGGTCACCTTTGCCCCGACCAGGTTTGTCCTCTTCGAGCTACAATCGGAGGAGAGAGAGGGTCTGTGTTTTAAGGAGATGAACACTGGAGGGGCAAGGGTGAGATGGCGTTTGCCTCATGATGGGGTGACGACAAAGAGGCTACCGCATGATTGGCTTCAAACGATTGAGGTGGAGACAATTGTATCCTCCTTTGTGAGATTGAGGGTGTGCATGAGATTGGGCATTTTTGGAGGCAATATCTCCATTGTTAGAGCAGTCATGCAAGTTACCACTGGGAGGGGGATTCCGAAGAGGGCTATGTTGCATCATGGTGGCTTCTCATGGGTTGTGAGATTCAAAGTTGTCGGAGATGTGAGACCCTAGTACATCGAGGTGGTGGATGTTGGCCCTTTGGTGATGGTGGTCCAGTGGTGCAGCAAATATGGAAATCTCTATGTGAATGTTGCATGGGGAGGGAATGATGTGGAGCTAACTATAATGAAGCTTGAGATTTCGCCCTTTAATGCGATGCACATTATGGGAGAAAAATCTGCATTTAATGCCGCTGTTGGCGTTTCGAATTGTTCTTGTGAGGGCACAGTGGGCGACGATGATCCTGCGATAGCTGTAGCCGCAGTGGATGGTGAGGCACACGAACTCGAGGAATGAGTGGAGGGAGTTTTACCAGACGAGCAGCGAGAGATTTTTGTCAATGATTGTGAGGTGGATGGAGTGAATGAAGCGTTGCGTGGGATGGATTTTTCGGGCACCTTTGGTGTCAAACTTCCTTTTATGCACAAAAGTGCTGGATCCGCAAGTAGATTTGGATTGATATGTATGGGCCTGACTTAACCCTTTTCACTCTCATTCATAGGAACCATCATATTGCTCTCCCTTGTGCATAGCTTCGGTGTAGAACATTAAGGATGTTGGGAACTTGGGAGTTGACCCAGGCGTCAAGTTGGCATGGTGGAGGCCAGTCCAACGATAGTGGAGGTTACTCTATGGACCAAGGTGGGCTTTCCGAGGGCAAGATGTCGACAATCCATTCCACTGTGGAGGGTACATGGGAGGCTTTGGGAGAGGTTTTGGGGACTGAGGATGGTAATATGGTCAATAGCATCGATGAGATTGCTATGGTGGCGGAGATATGGGCTTTTGGTGCAATAGTGGGGGTGACAAGTGCGTCCCCAATGAAGGTGGTCCTCACATGGTATGTGAGGGGATTGAATGACCCCTCGAGGAGAGCGACACTTGGTAGGTATCTGCACTCATGGAGGCTTACTATTGTGCTATTGCAGGAAACAACGCTTGAGACTTGTGATCAGAGAATGTGGGGGGAGGTGGTTGGCTGTTTCCTCAAGGAGTTCTAGCATTGAATGTTGTTGGAAGATCAGGAGGGATTGCAATGGGATGGAGAAAAGACATGGTCAAGGTGGAGGACACCTTAATGGGTTCGCATGTGCTATCGGTAAAGGTGGCAAGATGATTTGATGGATGGTTGGATTCCAAATGCTCATTTTTTTGGTCTATGGCCTATTAGATGATGCTGCTCAATCTTAGCTCTGGGAGGACCTTTTGTAAGTTGTGGATAGGTTCTAAGGTGTTCCTTGGTTGATCGGTGGGAATTTCAACGTCACTCTGCTTGCTGAGGATAGATTGGGGGACAGAGGGAGGAGAGAACATGGCTCAGAGACTTTTGTGGGGTTTATGGTCATGCATGGCCTCATTGATGTCTTGTCGTGTTTGTAACGCACACTTGGAGAAGCTCTGCACAGCAGAAATCCAGAATTGACAGATTCATGTGTAAGTTAAGGTGGCGGAAGCCTTCCCACTAGTAGAGGTGCATCCCATGGATAGACCTTTTTCGGACCACACCACTGATATGGCAAACAAATGAGGAGAGGCGTTTTGGAACTTATTTCAAATTTGAAAGGTCCTGGCTGCTGGAGGATAGATTCAGGAGCTTGGTAGCTATGGTAAGGCTCGTGTCCAAATTGTGTGGACTGAAAGCCTTTATGAAGACGCATAGGAAAGAGACCAAAGAAGAACAAAATAAGAAGGGGTTTGAGGCTTTGGTAGAGGTTGCTAGATTAGATAGAGTGGAGGATGTGGGAGCACTAAATGAGGAGTTGGAGGCCAGGACCAAACACCTCCATACAATCTAGGCGGACAGGAAAATGGAGGTGGAGTGGAAAGCAAAATCCAGGCAGAAGTGGCTCAAAAAAGGAGACTCAAATGCTCGCTATTTTCACACGGTGGTGTCTAGAAGAAGGTGAAAAAACTAGATTGCTAAAATGACAGTGGATGGCACTTAGTTTGTTGGAAGTGAAAGGGTGGGACGTGTAGTGTCAGATTATTATAGGGCCTTTATAGGGAGAAGGTAGGGCGGTTAGAGATGGATGGGAGTGGATGCCCAACCTATTAGTAAAGCGCAAGCAGTTGCACTCACAACAAATTTCACAGAGGATGAGGTGAGGAAGGTGGTGTGGGGTTTGAATGCAAATGGATGTCTTAGACTTGATGGTTTCTCGATGTATTTCTATAAGGAGTTTTGGCAGCTTCTGAAGAACGATGTCATGGATGTTATAACGGAGTTCGCCATGGCCAATTGAGGATTTGATCGGATTAATAGATTTTATATGTTTCTTCCATCGAAGAAAGATGGTGCAGAGGCAATCGAGGATTTTAGGCCTATAGCTTTGTCTAATAGTGGGGTGTTGGCCAACATATTGTGATGTGTCCTGTAGGATATTGTTATGCTGGTATAGATAGGTTTTGTCCTTAGGCAAAGCATACTAGATTGCTTTGTCATGGCGTCATAGATTCTGGCCTTTTAGGGGAGGGTGAAAAGCAAGGCCTTCCTTTAGAAGGTCGATTTCAATAAGGCCTATGACTCCATGTAGTGATTTTTCCTTTGGAAAATCTTTGGTGAAGAGAGGTTTCCCCCTTACTTGGGTTGGGTGGATGAAGTGGTGTGTGACAACAATATCTTTCTCCATCCTGGTCAATGGTAACCCAGCTGGTGGGTGGATATAACCTAGAAAAGGTGTAAAACAAGGGTGCCCACTTACTCCAATGCTATTTGTGTTAGTGGCTAATACTTTGGTGAGATCCACTCACATGGCCTACTCAAACAATTTATTTAGAGGTTTCTTTGCTAAGGATGAGATCGTGGTCTTGATACTTCAGTATGTAGATGACACTTTATTTTAAAAGCTATGCTTTTTATTGTAGCTATTTGCAGAGGTGTCTAGATTACCGATTAACTTTTCCAATCTACCTTTGTGCCCATTTAGATGCCGTGTGAAGAGTCTCGTAGCTGCAGTAATATGCTTCGCACACTGGAGGGGTCCTTATCCCCCTCTTACCTCAGCCTACCATTGTTGGAAGAGTGGATTTCCCTCCAAGATTGGTCCCCCCCTGGTTGAAAGAATAGAAAGAAACTTTCGGGTTGGGTATCCAAAGTTCTATTCAGAGGTGGCAGGTTGATTCTTTTAAAGGCATTGTTAATGTCTATACCCATGTACTATCTGTCTGTTTAAAATGCCTCAGAAAATAGAAAAAGAATTTGACCTTATGAGAGATTTTTTTTGGACCATGGGTCAACCGGCAAAGGTGCTAGAATGGTGGCTTGGGCGGACATTTGTAAACCAGTAAAAGAGGGGGGCTGGGGGTTACAGATGTGTGCATGATGAATGATAGCATATTAGCAAAGTGGGTCAACAAGATAGTGGGGTGTAATAGACCTTTTTGGAAGGTTGTTCAATGCTTGTCATGGTTGCCTATTGAATTGGGAACATATGTTCTCTCCCCTAATTGGGGCATCGCATTTCCGTAGGAGCCTAGCTGCGGTAACACCAAAGGTAAGGCAGTTTTTCTCGCCATATTTGGGTATGGGAGATGCTTTCCTTTTCTGGAATGATGATTGCATGTTTTCGAGATTATTTGCATTGGCTGCTAATAAGGACACCACAGTGTGGAGTAGTATTGGGATGGGTCTTGGTGCCCCACACTTGTTGGGAACCTATCCGATCAGAGGATGGAGGTCTTCCAACTAGTGCTGCAGGAGCTAGAGGGTTTTCAACTAGGAGAGGATGTTTTCTATGGGATGTTGGTGACTTCTTTGTATGGGAAGCATACTCTAGATTGAGAAATGTGGTGCACATGACGAATATTGATTTCCTTAGTGACTGCAGATTGAGCTGGATGGTGCCATGTCCCCTTGAGATCAAGATTTTTGCGTGGATGTTTAGAAGGGGGTAATCGATGACAAGAATGTGGAAAGGTGTGTAGATGACTGAGGCAGATATGGGTGCCCACTTTGTGGAGTAGGGGATGAAGACATTGATCACCTATTTTTCAAGCGTACTTTCTTGACGCACATATGGGAGGTGCTTTGATTTTGGGTGGATTGCATCTCTCCTCTGAAAGTGATTTAAGGATCTCGTTCAAAAGAGGAAGTTAGCTATCAGGCTAGAATGCTTTCAGGTTAGAGAAGGAGGAAGCCAAGGTGCTAGTAGTGCTTCGAGGCATTTGGTTTGGAAGAAATGCAGCAATCTTTAAAGGGCAACATTCCTCACATTGAAAATTTTATTGCTACCATTTCTTCTCTTTATCAGTTTTAGGAGAATTATTTGTAATCTGGCTGTGCTGAGATTGCCTTTTTTTAATGAATGACTTTGGGTGGTTATTTTGGGTGGTTATCATTTGGGTAAACCATCCTTTTACCTTTTTTGTATGACCAACTCTACAAAACAACTGAATGTGAAATTATCAAGATGTTTAAATCAAGAGTGTCAGCTAGGCATTTGTAGCTTTAAGTAAAAGTAGATGTTTTAAATGGCAAGTATTCACGTTGTGACTGCTGCCAATGCCAAATAGAACTCATCATGGATTTGAGAATTGATAAGGTCCCATGCATTATTTATTTCAGGTCTTGCACGAGATGGATGTAAAATGGATGCAGCTGTTGTACTTTTTGCAAGTGTCAAATTGGCACGTGCTTGTGTTTTTAAGTTGCACTGGAAAGAGATAAATGGTGGACAAGTATGGGCTCGCCAATTGGGTGGAGAGGTATGTCGCTGTCATACATCTACAAACATTAGAATTTGGGAAAATTTAGAAAAGTTTTGTTCCTTATAATTATCACAAGCTAGGTTTAGAATGCTGGTTTCATGGATGCTACTACAATATCCATATAGTGGTGATGCTTGATGACGGTCTTCCAATTGGATAGACTTGTGATTATTGATGTTTTATTTATTTTCCGTAAAAGAAGACTCAAAATGTTATATTAAGCAAATTGGTTGAGGTTGTTAAAGCATAGTATATGATGATTTTGATGATAACAAAATCATATAGTTGATTTTTTAAGAACTAATATTTCCAGGGTAAGTATGTACTAAAAATGTGAAACATATTCAGAAGTAAGTATTGTGATGCAAGGAACCAAGAAGCCCTAAATGAAGCTTTTTTTTTTCATACGAAATTTTGTAACTAAAGCTAATAATATGTTCCTAGGTGAGAATAGAATTTTCTTGCATTTGTCACAAAATCTTTGTTAGATTTCAAGATTCATCATTGCACTTAAATATCCAAGTTCTTTTGTGACAATCTGTTTGGGTTTCAAGGTCTGATTTGTCTATTTAAGATATCCAGAGTGTAACAATTCATAATTAAAAACGTAAAAATAAAAACATTTAAGTAGGAGAAAATGAGCAATCTTACTAATAACGAAATACTGCACCTTTTTATATAAAAAGAGATGTCGGTAAATAACAGTACAAGTCCAGAGTAAAATAAGAAATAATAAAATAGTTCATGGGAATATATTATAATGTTTCCTCTCAAGGTGGAGCGTAGATATTAATCATGCTTGGCTTGTTACAACATATATCAAAAGCAGAATGGGCCAAGGGCTTAGTGAAAGTATCCCTTGTCTGATCTTTTGAAGCAACTAGAGATGTATAGATGATCCCATGCTGAATAAGATCCTAGGTGTAGTGTCAATCAACCTCGACATGTTTCGTGTACTTATGGAATATTGGGTTGTTGGCAATGTATGTAGTAGCCTGGTTATCACATCGCATCTCCATTGACATCTTTAGCTGGACATGTAAATCATGCAACACTGATTTTACCCAAATTATCTCAGCAGCTGTTTGAGCCATGGCATGATACTTCGACTTAGCACTAGATCTAGACATAACCCGTTGCTTTTTGCTCCTCCATTTAACTAGGTTCCCTGCAACATACGTGCAAAAACTAGTGGTGGATTCCCTGTTTGTTAAGCTACCTGCATAGTCTGCATCTGAATATCCAACCACTTTCATGGATGTGCCTCTAGAGAAAAGTAGACCATGACTAGGTGCCTTTTTCAGGTATCTAAGCACCTACATCGCTGCATCCCAATGCTACTAGATAGGTCTGTCTATGAATTGGTTTAGCTTTCCCACGACAAGGGAAATATCTGGTCTGGTGATGTCGAGGTAGAGAAGCTTGCCCACATGCTGCCTATAGAATCTACCGTCCACTATCGTTGACTCTGCATCATGCAGATGCCCTTTAGGATTCATAGGAATGTTGGCAGACTTAGCACCCAACATCCCAGTCTCCTGGAGGATGCTCAATGCATACTTGTGCTGAGAAAGAACAATCCTATTCTTGCTTTTTGCCACCACAAAACCTAGAAAGTATCGTAACTGACCCAAATCTTTCATCACAAACTTATTCGCCAAGGTCTTCTTCACCTCAATTATCCTAGTCTCATCATCACCGATGATAATGAGGTCATTAACATAGACCAAGAGTACAACTCCTCTGACTCTCTTCTAAACAAACAAACTGTGATCAACAGAGGATCTTTGCCTCTGGACACCTATCATCTGTACCACCTCAGATAACTTTTGGAATCGTGCACGGGGGCTCTGCTTAAGGTCATAGATGACCTTCCTTAGCATGCATACACACTGTCCTTGAGTTTCAAAATCTGGGGGTTACTGCATGTAAACCTTCTCATGAAGATCGTCGTACAGAAAAGCATTCTTCACATTAAGTTGGAAGAGAGGCCAATCATAGTGAGCAGCAACAGAGATTAGGATGCAGATTGTCGGTAGTTGTGCCATAGGAGAGAATGTATCAAAGAAGTCCACCCCATATGTCTGGGCGAATCCCTTTGTTACTAAGAGAGCCTTATGTCTTAAACTAGAGCCATTTGGATTCTTATGCCTTGAAATAGAGCCATTTGGATTGCACTTCAAGGTAAAAACCTAGCAGCAACCAACTAGATGAGCACCTGGTGGCAAAGTAGTAAGCTCTCATGTCCTTCTGGAGTGAAGAGCAGTCATCTCATCCTCTATGGCTTTTCGTCATTTCGGATTAAGCATAGCTTATCGGTATGTAGAGGGAATCATCGAGTCAGACGAAGCAGAGGTGAAGAGCGCAAAAGACCTCCCCAGATTATCACTGGGAACAACACTAACAATGTGGTAACAGGCACAAAAGCATGGAGCCTTTCGAATAGCAATCAAAAGATTCACGTTGTCATCCTTGTGAGTAGTGGGACCTACATGCTCCTTAGTAGGAGTAACACTAGTAGAACCTGTAGGGATATCACCAGAAAGAGTAGCGTTAGTGCCATCAACATGTACCTCATCTGAGGAGGATGGTGGCAGGGAGGAAGGGTGGGTGTGCTGCCTGTAGGTAATTGGTAATCTGTAAGCTAGTAGAGGCTAAAGATATTGTTTCTTGTCACTATAATAACTGTCCCCAACAAGAATAGGACTAACAAGTATCTGCTTGAGTGGAACAAGAGGAATAGGCATATGTGCATGCTTATCTCCAAGAGTCATCTGATGCCCAGTTGCAGAAAAGTAAGGGACAACCTCATGAAAATGACATCTGCGCTGACATAGTGTCTCCTGCTCAATAGATCATAGCACTTGTATCCTTTTTGGGTTAGGGGTACTACTGTAATCCAAAAAGATACTTTACGACCCTTGGTGCAAACTTATCTCATCCTGGTCCAAGCACATGTACAAAAGCCACACAACCAAATATCCTTGGAGGTACAAGAAACAACTCCCTCTGGGGATGAAGAACCTGCCATGGTATTTGTTCATGAATAGCTGAATTAGGCATTCGATCAATCAAATAATATGCTGTCAACACTGGATCACTCCAATATAATGATGCAAATTATGATGAATCAACAATGTCGTAGCAATGTCCAAAATGTGACGATGATTTCTCTTTGCAACCTCATTTTGCTATGACATATGGGTGTAGGAGGTGTGATGCATAATCCCATGAGATTTATAGAACACATTCAACCTGTTAGTATAGAACTCAAAAGCATTGTCAGAGCATACAATCTTAAACATCTTAGAATACTGGGTCTTTATTTGTATAACAAAATCCTCAATAATTCCACCATCGGACTTATTCTTAAGCAAAACTAATTATGATAGCCTAGAAAAATCATCCACCACAACCAAGTAGAAACGATGACCTAGTTTATTAGGGGTTCGACTCGGACCCCACACATTCATATATAATAAATTAAAACAAGTTGCAGAACTAAAATTGGAACTGGTTGGATAAGAAGAGCAATGATGTTTTCCAAGCTGGCAAGCATTGTAGAATAACTCGGTGGCTGGAGAGATATCTGGTATGATACATCTGAGCTTGTCCAGTGCAGGGTGACCAAGTCGTTGGTGCTACTGTAGAGCTGTACTAGCACTAAAGGCCACTGCCTCCTGACACAAAGTAGCAAATGGCATCTGGACTAGGTGATACGCACCCCCTTCCTTACGTCTGCCTCTAATTGCCCTCTTGGTAAGCTTGTCTTGAAATGTGCATTGGACATCATAAAAAATGCCATGACATTTCAGATCCTTAGTAATCCTATTAACAGATAAACGACTAATAGGAAAGTCAGGAACAAATAGAACATATGGTAATCTCAAATTGGGGGTGACCACCACCTCCCCTTTCCCATTAATCCTAGAATGTCGGCCATCTGTCACTTGCACAGTCCTACCAGGGGCGACAGACTAAATTCTTTGGAAGTAGGAAGAGTCACCACTAAGTGCCTTGACACACCTGAGTCAACCAGCCATGTGCCATCACTAGACTTGTGTTGCAAACTCCAGGCAAGATCTTATACCTGAGGAAGATGCAAGGTAGCAATATTAAAAGAAGATGCTCTAGGCTCCTCAGTAAGCTGTGCAAGACGTTGAACAACTACATCGTACTCTGCACATGTGACCATATCTAATTGCTCCTCAGAAGTAGTAGCCTGATTGGCCATAGGGGGTTGTCAATGCTTGGCAAATAAGGTAGGCTCTACATGACCAACCTTGCAATAGAAGGTGTAAGTGGTTTGGGGTTGGGCTTTTTGCCCCTACCATGCCCTCTACCACATGTAGAGAGGATACACCATGTCCACCAATAGTAGCAAGTGTGGTAGTCTATCCAGTCATATCAGTAGGTGTCCTAACAACAATCCTACTCAGCCTGCTATAAGTCTCCTCTAGGGAGGGAAGCTCAGACAATGCCAAAATATGTGAACGAGCACCTTCATACTCAGGACTAAGGACATCAAGGAATTGCAGAACAACATACTCTCTGCGATACTCCTTCTGAGTAGAGCAGGTACATACATGCCTACAAGCATTATACTTCTCAAGATGACCCTTTAGAGAAGTATAGTACTGAGAAATAGACTACCAATATCATGGTGTATCTAGAACAACTTGCTATAATTCTTCTTAGGGAATACATGTCATGAAGAATGTCCCACATCTCTTTAGTAGTCTTGTAATGCGTGATATCATTGCCAATCTGAGATATGCACTATTGCATTATCCTTCTTCCATGTAGCATACCTTACCAGTTTGTTGGTGGGCTCGAACTTTAAAAAAAAATGTTCCTTATCATGACCTCCCATGGTCATAAAGAACGTTTGAGACTATCTCGCATAGTTGGTCTCATCTAGCTTGGTAATTGGGGTGAAGAATCGGTTCTTGTAGTTCCCTGCATCACTGGGAATGTTACCTTTGAATCTCTGGGTGAAGCCATTGTGCCTCATAGGGACCAAGCAACCACAAGAAGAGATTTGAAATTATATTTTTAGATATGAAATAACTTCATTGGAGGACTGGTGATCTTCCAATCATTAAATCTAAAACAACAGAGTCCTGAAAAGCTAGAGGATCGCCAATGCCCCTTGGATCAGGCGTAGGCGTGCACTAGGGCATGAGGGAGCCCCCTAATGGCATTGCCCATGGTTCCTAGAACTCTCTCTTGCCAGCATGAGGAAGAACTACCGTCAGTGACATTGATGGTTGATGGTGTAGTTGCCTGGGTGGTTGGCGGCGACCCTGGGTGGTTACTGCTATCGGCACTGAGGTTGCTGTTGGCTCATGGCTGGTGACGACCTTGGTGGTCGGCGGCGGTGCCTCTAGTGGCTGCTACTGGTGTCGAGAACGAGAGAGAGAGAGAGGCGAGGTGAGGTGGTTAGGGTTTGGAGGCCTTGTGAGAGTGAGATACTAGAACATAGATCTAGGATCATTGCTCTGATACCAAGTAAGAGAAAATGAGCAATCTTACTAAATAACGAAACCCTATACCTCTTTATATAAAAAGATGTGTGGTAAATAATAGTAGATGTCCAAAATAAAATAAGAAATAATAAAATACTACAACAGTTTACTTGTCTTTTTTTTGAAATGTTTATTTGTTTATAGGGTCATACATGTAATCAAAAGTCCTTCTAGATGCCTACTACACTAATTAGAAATAATGAAGGGATGCCAACAAAGTTTTTGATATCTTCCTTTAAAAATAGATAAACACAAAAATGAAGAGGAAGAGGTTCCCCATCTGTCATGAGTTGGGGACTCCCCAAGTTCCCATGTGACTACTTGGTATTATAGGATGGCTACAACACATGAAAAAGGAAGTGAGAGGGATTGGAGGACAAAGGGGGAGGAAGTGAGAGAGAGAGAAGGGCTGGTGCCAGTGTAAAAGGGCGACAAAGAACGAAACTGAGAGAGAAAGGGGAAGACCGAGAAGGAGGAGGAGAGGTGAAAAAGAAGAAAAGGCTGCCACAGGTAGAAGCTATTTGCTTCTTGGCCTTTACTTCATTTTCTTTTTCATAAAATCAACATATTGAGTTTGCATTTAGTGTCTCCTTGTATTCTTTTGACACCAACTTTAACTATCCTTTTTTTCTTTCAAACAAAAAAGAAAACCTTTAAGTCCTCTTTTTAGCCCTGGAGGACATCAATTTCTGAGTCATATATGATTTGTTTTCTTTGATATGGAGATTCAGTAGTCCATCTTATTATTTTTCCCCCTTGTCCTATCTTATGATTTCTGCACCTAGAGAAGCTTCAATGGGATTTGATTCTAATCTTTTATGATCTTTGGGTCTCCCTCTTCTTTGCAAACATTTCTGATTTTTTCTGAGATAGGAGTTTCTTGGCCCTTGGGTTCTATTTGTTCATATTTCCAATTTACGCATATATCTGATTATAAAGTCTTGGGATAAGAAACTGTTTGTGTTAAATAGTCTATTTATGATGTCTTTTTATTTTTTCATATTTGTTAGGGTGTTTGTATTGTTTTTCCGTGGTGCCTCTCTGTATAAAAGCATGTAGGGCCTCCAATAATAATCAAGTCATTTCAGTCCTAACATGATATCAAAGTAACGGTCCTAGATTGGTGCTTGGTACCACCACCAAAAATCCTGGACTCCCAAACACTCCACCGAAACCCCTCCCCTTCTCTTTCTTTGCTCATTGATGGCGCTACGTGCTTGCCATTGCCTGGCCTCCTCGCTACAACAACCTTTCGCTGGCAACATGAAGACCCCTGTAGCACTGCCCTAGTGTTGTTGGAGTTGTTGCAGGCTTTGTGGCTTTTGCTGTAGGGTTAGACCCCATTGTCGTCGCCGCCGTCGTTGCTTCACCTTAGCGACTGCCCAGCGCCACCTCTAGCTGGCGTAGGTCCTCCTTAGCGTCGCCCCAGCCGATGCAAACCCCCAACATTGCCTTCAGCCAACGCAGCTCTTCAGTGCTGCCCTTAACCGATGCTGCCTCCTCCCCAAGTTGATGAATTGCAGGGGGTTACTGATTTGACCCTTGTGGGGTTGTTTGTTCGATGATATGATTTCAAATATATGAAGGCCTGATTATCTCTTCCATGTTTCGGTGATTGAACCTACCAATTGAGACTTTATGGAAAACTAAAAGATTGATCTTAGTGACCTGGTGGGGCAAGTGACTACCACGGGCATACATTCTGGTATGCAAGGGACTTTGATCAAGTTGGATGACAGCTTTATGTTATGGTTGACTTCTTTTGCTTAATTTGTCGGTTCATATTGGAAGAGATATTTATTGATTACGAATGTACCTGCTGTGAAGTCTACAGATTGGGAGGTGGACAACGATTGGGTTGCCACTTGCATGCTAAATAGCATGAAGGAGAATATAGCCAAGTAGGTCATGTTGTATTCCTCAGCAAAGAAGATGTGAGAGGTTTTGCACGAGATACATTCCCTTGAGAGTAATATTGGATGCTTGTATTGGGTTTTGGAGGATCTGCATACCTTAAAAAAGGGAGGCTGATTTTTATGGTTCCATGAAGAATCTCTGGGATGAACAAGATCTTCTCCAACCCGTATCTTCTAATGTGGCTGTTATGACTAAGCTACTTAAGGCTATACGATCTACTCAGATGCTTGCTGTACTTGGGCCTGAGTATAAGGTTGTCAAGGATCATGTTATGACACTAGCCATGAAATGTACACTTAGAATTTCATCGGCACAGCGTCGAAATCGGCATTTCGAATCTTGGTGGGGTGTAAGTGGGTGTTTACCTTGAAATGTCGTCCAGATGGATCTGTTGAGCAGTATAAGGCAAGCTTAGTAGCCAAAGGCTATACATAGACCCTCGGTGTTGACTATTTTGAGACATTCTCCCCTTGTGGTATGCCTTAATTCAGTTAGGATGCTTCTCTCTTTTGCTGTCAACAGTGGATGGCCTGTTTTCCATCTTGACATTAAGAATGCTTTTTTTTTTTATGGTGATTTGCATTAGGAGGTGTATATGTAGCATGCTCCAGGCTTTAGTACTTAGGGGGAGTGTTAGAAAGTTTGTAGGCTGAAGAAAGCAATTTATGGGTTGAAACAAAGCTCACATGCTTGGTTTGAGAGATTCAGTGGGGCGGTTTAGGAGTATGATTTCCAGAGATCCACTGCCGATCATTTCATCTTTACTATGCATGGTGAGAATGAGTCATTTATTTTATTATCTATGTGGATGATATTTTGCCGACAGGAAGTGACAAAGAAGCTATACAGAATGCCAAAGCTATTCTTCATTCCCAGTTTGTTACTAAGGATTTGGGATTTATTAGCTATTTTCGAGGCATTGGGTACAACATGTTGATGGTGGGCTTGTTTTGTCCCAGAGGAAGTATCTGGTTGACATGTTTAAGGATGCAGGGATGCTTAGTTATAAGCTTACATCAGTTCTTATGGATCTTTCTCTACCATTGGCTGATTCAGATAATCCACCTTTATCTGATGTAACCAAGTACTGTGCTATGGTTGGGTAGCTACTCTACTTGACTGTGACATGACTTGATATTGCCTTTTCTATAGGCCGTTTGAGCCAGTTTATGCAATCTCTCAAAGAGATACATTGGGATGGAGCTTGCCAGGTTTTGAGATGCTTGAAGAGGGAACGTGGGAAAGGCCTATCCATTCAGAAGCGTGGACATCTTGATATATGAGGATATTCTATGTAGATTATGCTGGGACACATGAAGATAAATGCTCCACCATTGGATATTGTATTTATGTTGGTGGAAACCTTGTTACTTGGCGTAGCAAGAAGCAAAATGTCGTCTCACGGTCGTCTGTGGAGGTTGAATATAGGGCAATGGCACATATCACTTATGAGCTATTACGGGTGTGTTGTATTATGCAAGACTTTGGTATTATTGTGCCTGGTTCTATGGTTATGTATTACGATAATAAAGCTGCCACCTTCATTATTAACAATCCTGCATTTCATGAAATGACTAAACATATTGAAGTGGATTGCCACTTCATAAGAGATGCTACATTGGAGGGGAAGATCTCGACACCGTACAATACCATAGAGGAGCATATTGTAGATATTTTCATCAAAGTGCTCTCCAAGACATATGAAATTTTTGTGTTTTAAGTTAAGCATGTTAGATGTCTATGCTTTAACTTGAGGGGGAGTGTTGAGCGTTAAATAGTCTATTTGTAATGTCTTTTTATTTTTTCATATTTGTGGGGATCAAGGTTTTAAAAAACGCGAGGCAATTTGCCTTCATCGAGGCGAGGCGTAAGCTTCAGGATTTGCATAAAAAATAAAAAATGATATGATATATAATTGTTAAGTGCTAATAAGGAAATAATAATATAAATAATACACTTTTATAACATTTTTTTCTCGATCATAAGTTATAACCCCCCAAAATAAATTACAAAATGGTTTATGTAAGCACCATATAACGTATAACCCCTCCAACCCCTCTCTCAAGCTAGAATCAAGTCTACTTGTCACATGGTATTTGACAGCATGATCCAAGATGCATCAGAGAATGTTGAAGTCCAAATGAGATATTAGTGGAGGTTTCCCCAAGGTCACCTAGTCACCATGATACATATAGAGTTTGAAAATATTGAACATTGGCGAGAAACTGGAACTTTTGGAAGGAGATATAGCAAATAGGCATTTCGCCTGATGTGCTTGATGACTTATAATAGACTCAAAACTTGTCCCCAAATTTTGGTGGACATTTGTAGGAAATCTCGCTCTTTTGAAATAGACCGTCATAAGGCCCCTGTCTGGAAACTCAAATTCTCATTGATGTAGGCTGGCTTGGATTTGGTATTTAGGGAGGCATAACTTGGCTTGGATTTGATATTTAGGGTCATGGCTTGCAGTTTGGCATGAATTTCTTGGTGGACCTGGGTAAAATATTCAACTTGGTCCTCAGTTGTTGCACTTGTTTTACTATGATGGCTGGTAGATATTTTGTTAAGGATTTGCAAAATGGGGAACCTATACATGTGTTCAAAAGGAAATTTTCTAGTTGAACAGTTGGTGGAACTGTTTTATGCAAACTCTACTAGTAGTAGAACTAAATCCCATTGTGTCAATTTTTCCCTTGCAAGATAGTGCAAGACAGTCAATTTGATAAATTCTGTCTTGTTAAATTCTCTCCAAGGAAAACATAACCTGTGAATATTAGTACCCTGACATAAAGTCCTACCTCAGAAGAGATTTCTGCAATAAAAAAAGTTCTGGAGATGAAGATCCTTAGTAATAGCCTAAGGCAGTGCCTCAACACTACCTCACCGCCTTGCACCGCCTCAATGCGCCTCGACTAAGTGAGGCGCATGCCTCATGCTTGCAGACCAAGGCTATCGCCTCGAGGCTATTTTGGGCTGCCTCGCCTCAAGGCTTACGCCTCAATTGCCTCGAGGTGCATTTTTTTAAATCATGGTAGGGATGCCTTACTATTTTTCCATAGTGACTTTCTATATAAAGGAATGTAGGGCCTCTAATAATAACCAAGTCATTTCAGTCCTAACGGAACCCTTCATTTATGTGTCCTAAAGCATATGTGGTGAATTGGATAAAATTTCAGGTCAACCTAAATGCATAGGATCAGGTTTTGAATTGTCTTAGGCATTAAGGATGTTGGTGTTTAAGTGGAAAAAAGTAAAAGAAAAATATAACCTAAATGCAAAGGATCAGGTTTTGAATTGTCTTAGGCATTAAGGATTTTGGTGTTTAAGTGGAAAAAGGTAAAAGAAAAATATATAAAACTGTGGATAATAGTGCTCCTTCATGATCTGGAAGGTACTGTTCACGATATCAACACTATAGACTTGGAAAATTTTCTAGGTGATATGTATTTGGTTAGTGTGGTAATCAATTAGATTTTGGGTTGGGAATGAGACCCAAAACCTTAGATTGGGAAGTACGAGGAATCCTATTCTGTCTAGATTGGTGGTTAGGTAACGTGTTACAGATCTAACCAGAATTTTCATATAAAATATCAAAAGTAATGTCGGGTTGATTGTATTAGAGACCAATAATGTTTTCAATTCTGTTGGTGGCATATCAGCTATATTTTGTCTATGGCTATAGGTAAATTCAGAACTTATGGGGAGATGTTTGACCTAATCTTGAATCAGAAGAGTCTTACACCATTAAGCTAGATTAAACACTTATGAGCAGCCTTTTGGAATAAAAGAATCAAAGGTAGATTGGAGGATGGAGGAGCAATCCTTTCACGGGGTTATTGCCTTACCTCTCCACAGAGGCAATGGTGATAAGAAAGGTTGGAAGGTGGTGTGAAGCAGGAGGACAAGGCCTCAGTGATCCTTGAAGCCCAAAGTGGTGTGTTATTGATGCCTTGCTCATGGTCATTTAGCGAAGAATGATGCCACTAACTTGGTTGGATGGGCTTGTTGAGCAAGGGTCATAAGGCCAATTGCTATGCCAAGAGGGGCTAGATTTGCTCCTTGGCCGTGAAGATCCATGTCGTGTCATTTGTCAAAGATAGAGCTTCAAACATCTTTGGTTGGCAGGCAGAGGTCCTTCACCTCCATTTCACCCTTGTGCCGACTATCTCTTCCAAGTTCTTGTAGTGCGATGAGGTTGTTGGGCTTGTGGTTTGTTGAATCTCAAAAAGATGCATTAACCTTCAAATGAAACCTTAGCCCTCTTTTCTATAAAAGGGAGATGGGCAAATTATATAAGTACCCCCTAGTGATAAAAGAATTACAAATACCCCCTTACAACTCAACACTCCCTCTCAAGTTGTGGCATATATGTCAATGAGGCCCAACTTGTTGCTTATAAAATCATGGCGCTTCTTCTTTAGAGGCTTGGTGAGAATGTCAGCAATTTGTAGCTCAGAAGATATATAAGGGGCAGTTATATATTTATAAACAAAGGATATCATAGGAACAGGGGTATCAACTGTCACCCTAAATCTCGTAGGAAACCAACCATCCACATGAGCTCATACGCAGCCTGAGCCATGGACCAGTAGTCTGCCTCAGCACTAGAACAGGCAAACCATACTCTGTTTCTTGCTCCTCCATGAAACAAGATTTCCTCCTAAATAGATAGCAAAACTTGATGTAGATGATCTGTCCTCAATTGACCTTGTATAAGTTGCATCTGAATATGCCACAAGATCAAGAGAGCAACTTGTACTATAGTATAAACCTTGCCTTGGGGAGCCTTTCAGGTATCTCAAGATGAGACACACATCATGCTAATGACTGTATCTGGGACTCTACATAAATTGACTGGCGCGACTGACTGCAAAACTGATGTCAGCTTGTGTAATAGTTAGGTATAACAAACGGCCGATTGTATTGCGGTACTTGGTAACGTCCTTAAACAAAGGATCTGTCTCATCAGAGTTATGACCAACAGGTGCCTCTACTGGTATCACAGATGGTTTGGACCCAAGAAGTTTAGCCTCCTCTAGGATTTGTAAAGTATACTGTTTCTGTGATAAGGATAAATCAGCCTCCTGACGAACAATCTTTATCCTCAGAAAATAGCGAAGATGACCTAAATCTTTGGTGACAAAAGTAAACTGAAGAAAGGCTTTCGTTTCTACTATCTTATCAATATCATCACCAATCAAGATCATATCATCAACATAAATGGCCAAGATAACCACTTTCCATGTCCCATCATGCTCGGTCCTCCTAACAAATATAGAATGGTCAGTGGTAGGCCTTTGGAATCCCACCTTCTTGATCTCTAGATTGAGCTTCTCGAACTAGGCTTGTGGGCTCTGCTTTAGGCTATAAATAGCCTTCCGTAAGCGACAAACCAACTCCCCCTGATTGTCATAACCTGGTAGTTGTCTCATATATACCTCTTCAGCCAAATCACCATATAAGAATGCATTTTTTATATCAAGTTGATGCAAAGGCCACTTCTTAACCACAACAACAGACAAGATAATCCTAATGGAGGTAATACGTGTAACAGGTGAAAGGTCTTAGTGTAATCCAGCCCATATGTCTAGGTAAATCCTTTGGCAACAAGTGTGGCCTTATATCTCTTCACTATCCTATTAGATCTGTATTTGATAGTGTACACCCATCTGCAACCAACAATCGTGGCATCCTGTGGACATGGAACATGATCCCATGTTTTCCTGGTCTGTAGAGCATGCATCTCCTCGTCCATAGCTACCTTCCACCTCGGATCGTGGAGGGGGCCTGAACAAAATCTCCGGGAACAATTGCAATGGTAATGGCAGATGCAAACTGTTTGTCCTCCTCTTGAAGATGGGAAACTATAGTGTAACAGGAAATATAATGGAGTATGGTGTCAGGCCTCCTTTGCACAATCTCCTCTCTATTTGACTTACCCCCATTGGAGGGAAAAATAAGCTGGGTGGGCTCCTCACCAGCAAAGTCATCTAATGGTGATCTCCTCTGATACACCTATCTCCTATATAGTAGCCTCCATGGATGACCCTTCTTCCGAGAAGTAAGGAATTTTCTTAAAGAAGGTCACATCTGCAGTGACAACATATCTCTTGTGAACTGGATCATAACACCTGTAACCTTTTTGGGTCCTAGAGTACCCAAGAAAAACACATTTCGTGGCACAAGGGACAAACTTATTCTGAATACTATAATTCTGAACAAAGCAGATGCAACTAAAAACTTCTAGAGGTAGTGGAAATATCCTCTTTCACTCAGGATGTATAACCTGGTATGGTATCTGACCATGAAGCGCAGAAGAAGGCAATCAATTGATTAGGTAGGGTGTTGACAGTATGGCATCTCCACAAAAATGCTTAGGTACCTTCATTTGAGACATCAAGGTCTTGGCAATATCAAGCAGTGTCGCAACTTGCGCTCTGCAACCCCATTCTATTGGGAAGTGTGAGCGCCCGATGTTTGGTGTATGATCTCCCTGGAACGGAAAGCCTCCTATAAATTACTGTGCATAAATTGTACTGCATTATCACTATGAAAGACCTGAACTGTAGTACTATACTGTGTTTGCACCTCAGACAGAAAATGTTGAACAATGGTAGGAAGCTCACTGCGAGCCTTCATCATCTGTGTCCACCAATAGAGACAACTCTAGACGGTCCCCTATATATCACAATGTACTAGCGAAAATGGCACTAAATTGAAGCCAACATCTCTCTTGCGGTGGCTACTCCTGTGATGCTTCTTTAATTGACAATCTTCACAATCAAGAGCCAAGGACTTAAGTAACTCTGGATACATTTAACGCATCTTCTTCATGGAGGGAAGCCCAAGTCTATGATGCCAGAGCAAGGGATCACGAGAGTTTGACATAGCCCCAGCAAACAATGTAGGTGTGCTTAAGTAATATAGTCCACTTCTCTCTATTCCATTGCCAATTATCTCTCCCTTGGTTTGATCTTGGAAGTAACAGTGTTTCTCATAAAAAAAAACACGTCACCCAAGATCTTTGCAAATTCTACTCAGATAGAAGATTCATGGGAAACTCAGGAGCATAATATACCTGCTCTGCTCTATCTTCCATCCTGGATGTAGCATCTACACACCCAACTGCTGTAACGAGAGGTTGCTCCATTAGCCATAAGTACATCGCGGATTCCTTATGGAGCCACAGGGTTCTGCAACTGATTCCTGTCTCCAGTAAGATGGATAGAGGCTCCAGAGTCAATCACCTATGCACTCCTGGACCTCTTTTTCTTCATCTTAACTTCTTGGGTTGCGCACGCTAACCTAATAGAAACAGAAATTGATTTTCTAGAATTAACTTTCTCCAACATGGGTGAGAGAAGACTCATCGCCATCGACAATTATCCTGAGAGAAGGCTTACCACACAAAGAAGACCATGAATAAGCCAAAATAGGGGGCCACCAGTAGTAGCAACCCCTGCCGTCGGTGACCATGGGCATACCAGCCATCGGCAACACCTACAACAACCCCAGTCGGCATCGCCACCGATGGCGGGCTGCCCAGCGGTGACGCTGCCAACGTCGACAGATTGTCGAGCAGGGCTGCTGTTGCTTCCTGGTGGTCGCCACCATCGCTGGTGGTGGTGGTGGCGACGTTGATGCCCTTCATCGGATCACCTTCCACGTTGGTGATCCAAACGTGATTTTTTTTTTGAAAAGTAAAATGGTGGTTATCCAAATGATAACCACCCACATTCAATTCATTCTATCAAAAAAAGTTACACCAGAAATTACAGATTAGCTCTCCAGAACTTCACCTGGGACTGAATGGAGTAGAAAAATTTTTTAACATAGGGTCTTTCACCCCTGAAAATCACCCCATTCCTACCCAGCCACACACCCCATAAGATAGCCAGAACCTTAGCTCGATCCCTCTTGGATCTAAATGAGTTTAGCCCGTCACTTGCATTTCCCTTGCGAAAAGAAAACAAGAAGCTAAGCACATCCCGATGGACAATCTAGTCTATCCTCAACTTCTGCCACACTTGCACTACAAACGGACACTGGAAGAAGAGGTGCTGAATGTCCTCCTCTGCTCCATCACGAAGGGAACAACTCATATCATCCATCTGGGCCCATCTTGATCTCCACTTTTTCGTCATGATCCTCTCCCTCCTCAACAGCCATGCGAAAATTTTCACCTTCAGTAGACATTCCGCCTCCCAGAGGAGTCTATAGTCCCTCATGAGCTCAATGTTCGAGCTGGCCATGCTACAACTCGCTCTACGAAAAACATCCGCCACCGAGAAGTCTCCTTCTTCTTAGGAAAATGAGTCCTCCCCCTCCTTTGGTTCCCATCCTTCCAACTCCTATAACAACATCTGGAACTTTGCACACCTCTGATCCGAGAGGCCTTCCCGAAAGGTCGGACACCAGGCCCCAGTCCAACAGTCCCCCACCAAAGCTGATCGATCCACCACTCCCCTAAAGAGCTGGGGGTACCGGGCACTGAGAGGTGACCCGACACCCTGCTAGTCATCCAACTAGAACCTGAAAATGTCACCCTCTCCCAGCGTGGGGGAGAAGAACGTCCGCACCTTCTTCGCCACCTTTGCCAGGCCTCTTAGAAAGAAAGAGGCCCTGAAAGGAGACTCTAAGGGTCTCCACGATGCAAACGACTCGTAACAGCACCTCATGGTATCACCAAACAAACCTTTTTCACAGCCCCTAAGTCTGGCAATCCACTTCGTAAGCAGGCTAATATTCACCTTGCCCACTTCCTTGACCCCCAGGCCCCCCTCCTTCACCGACCTGCACTCCTCCCAGGCCACTAGCCTCACCCCTCTCCTTGCCGCCCCCCTGTTGGACCAGAAGAAGTCTCTCATCAACTTAAAGATCTTCTTCTCAATCTGTCTCGGCATCCTAAAAACGGAGAGAAAATACGAAGGTATAAATGCCAAGTCCACTTTCATGAGCACCAGTCTCCCTCCTCTAGACAAAAGTCTAGATGACAACCCCACCAGCTTACCTTCCATCCTCTCCAGCAAAGGGAGCCAATCCTGCAATCTAAGCCTCCTATCTGACAACGGGAGGCTTAGATATGCCAGTGGTAACGATCCAATCTCTGTCCCAAGCACACTCCCCACCACTTTCGTCTCCTTAGCCATCATGTTCATCGGAGCAATCATGTTCATGGTGATCCAAACATGATGCGGTGGATTTTTTCTGTGGAGTATCGGAGCACTGGTCTAAGACCTCTGCCCTAATACCATGTTGAATCTCAAAAAGATGCATTAACCTTCAAATGAAACCCTTGCCTTCTTTTATACAAAAGAGAACACAGCAAATTATATAAGTACCCCTAGAGATAAAAGAAATTACAAATATCTCCTTATTCCAACTACCCCGTTACAACTCAACATAGTTAATTTCAACTTCATACTCTTTCTTCATTTGGATGTTTGAGGTTATCGAGTAGAGGTTTCATTTCTTTTGTGGTGACACCATTGCTCTTCATCACATACCCCTCGGTGGCTCCTTGCTCTTCTCTAGTTTAGGCAATGGCTCCGGATGCTCTTTGCAATCATGGACAAGGTTTTAAATGCCAATTTTGATGTTGATTTGAGGATTTTGGAAATATCCATGTTGGAGACATGTTAGAAGCATGGTTTTTTTTTTTGAACATAGACTTCTCATTAAAGGAAAGAACCCAATACAAGAGATGTGCCCCAGTGGGGAAGGGAGAGACGGAGGGAACTCACCCACGAAGGGGGGAAATACGCCATAGAACGGGGGAACATAGAAAACAAAAAACTAGATAAGAAATAAAGGAGAAAGAAAAAGAAAGCGTCCCAAGATCAAGAATTGGACGACCTCTCGAAGGAGGGTGACCCCACGCTCGTAGGTACGGTAAGGCACTAACGAGACGAATCTCGAAGAAACGCGCCAACGAGATCAAATAGATTGACCAAAAAGTTGAAATCGAACTTGGCCGTAAAAGCCCGGGATCACACGTGGTCCCTAATCAAAACAAAGCTACACTAAAAAGACAATAAAAAAAGACCTAACTCCACCCACGATGGAAAGAACCACGACAACAACAGATCCAACACAAACCCCGCGACCTCGCAATCTTCCCTGCAGCTGCTGCTGAAGGAGAGCACTGGCAAGGAGCTCACGTAGCTGCGCATCCGGCAATGAGGCGAAAGTCGGCGACGAGGTGATCTCGCTCAGCTGACTGCCGAACCGACCAGCCGGTGGAGATTCGACCACCGCAGCAGTGCTACCAACGTCGAAGCTAAATGGAGGTGACACTCCCCCCACACATGCTCCAACAACAGCAAATGCGAGTGCTGCAGGCATCCTCCCCACCACGATGATGCCGGAGACGAGGGAGACCGGCCACAGCTGACGCAACGAGAAACACAAGCTCCATGTTCTTTGCATGTCGAGATGCACCTTCGATCTAGGTAGGAGCTCGAGGAAGGGAGAGGGGAGGTTTAGAGGTGCTGAGGGGGGGGTGACTCCGATTAGCCTGTTTCGACCGATCGGAGCCCCAAGGCTTTGGGTTTCTTTGGTCACATGTAGGAGGGAGCGAGGGTCGAGAGTGGAAAGAGCCAGACAGCTCCCCATGTTAGAAGCATGTTGAGGAAATACTAGAATTTTGACATTGAATTTCAATGACTTCGACATCCTTAACAATAGGCATTTCGGATGTACGTTGTAGGCATGTCAAGGAAATCTTGAAATTCTAACAAAATTATTATACTTGTATTAAATTCATATAATTGTTTTATTAATACTTGATAAGAAATTAAACATTAATCTTATAAAAAAATTTAAGCATTAAATCCTAAGATCTAATGATCTAACTCTATAAAACATATATATCAAGCAATTATAGAATTAGTCAACCTACCATAAGCTCATAGCTCTACGGATGTAATCCTTAAGATCCATAATAGTATCGATCAATTTAGAGATTGTATCTTAAACTTAGCTTTAAAAATAAGTAGATATTATTTAACTTTAGAGAAGCTAAAATACCTTAAAGTTCTAATAAATAGGGAGAGAAAACACTTGTTGCCCTAACAAACATGTAATAGTAGTTATGGATAGAAGTGGGTTACTAAGCTCCCTATGTCAACTTTAAAATATAGAAAGTCCAAGAATTGTACATTTTGCCACCCATTTTGTTGAAATTGTCAACATACTATTGGAATTTGGCAAAATATTGCATGCATTTTGACATGACATGTTGATATGGTCCCACATTAGAAAAAGGGCATTTCACCGACATGCCGTGGGCACATGGGCATTCAGAACATTGATCATGTGGAGCAATCCTACTTGATCCAGTTTCGCCTCAATGCTCCACCATGGGGTGTCGCTGGTGACCATGATGGGGTCTCCAGCGGACTAGCTAACCACCTGTGTTGTGTCTGGTTTTCGCTCTTCTTTCATGCCTTTGGTTGCTAGGATGGAGGAGCATGTCTTCGCTGCTGTTGCTTTACATGACTAGACCTCCTTGGCCGACCTACTCAGGTATCGTGAAGACGACCCTAATGCTTCGACTTTGTACTTCGAGGGCTTCTTGCATTAGGATAGCCTGACCTTTGTCACTGACAATGCATGGGAACGTGGCTTGTCGTTGACTCATTGCAGCTATGTCTTGTTTAGTGAAGTGGGTCCTCTTGTGGTTAGACAATGGGTTTCCCCTGTTGCATATGGAACATCTTTTCAAACGAAGTTTCATTCTAGAAATTTATGCCTTAAGCAAATTTTCATTATTTTATTTTTCTGAGTTTATGCAAAGGAACCTTGATATAGGTTTCCAGTATACCCATGGATATTGGATTCAGAGTTTTTCATCCGATGTGTGACAGATGTGCTACTACAGTGATATTTCCGTTAGGCTCAACATTACTACACTTTGGAGGGAAGGCTGCGGTTGAAAATTAGAACAAATTATTTTTGCCCTTATCTCTTAAGTATGAATGTGTTATTTACTAAATTATGTTTGTTCCCTTGGGGTGTATATTAACCTGAGAATTATTTTCTTTAGAAGACTAGTCAGAGGATTCCATGATTCTTCAGTTTGAACTTTTTCAAGTGCAATGTTTGGAAATTAATCTTCATGTTCAAAACTTGACCAAGTAAAATCAAGGGTAATTTCTATTATTTTATTGAAATCGTAGGAAGGATATGCTATTTTATTTTATTTTTTGATGACGAGAAACCCTCTGAAGAGGTAAACCCCTTAGGGCCTGCCATGCGAAGACGGTGTGCTTTTAATCACACGATACAATGCACCGGATGGTGAACCCCAGCAGGCAACACCGCTGTCTTAGCCCTATGCTATTTTATTTGATGATGTCTTTTGAAATTATATTAATGAAATGTAATATCCGTAAGGCTATATGTGAGGTAGTTGTTGTTGTTAGTACTACTATTACTACTACTGTCCTTTGTAGGGATGGCTACTGGGGGAGGTGCTAAAATGACCCATCATTTCGTTGGTGACTTAAAGTAAGGTGGTGCTAACATCTGTCTACTTGGGACTCACATATGGTACAAAGTACAGATGTAGGTAATCTGAATTCACACTTCAAAGGAAAAAGTTTGTATGAATAAGACCAAATTGACTTTGCACAGCCTAAAATCAATGACCTAAATGTAGACTGCCCATGGTGGGAACTCCACGCATTAGGCCTTGCTACTGTGTAGCAACTGTTGAATTGTGGACTACATTTCACCTTTGTGGATTGAAATGGGGGAGCCTTGTTAGATTGAGATCAAATGCTCTGAACCCTGCAGCTAGGCTGTGCTCACCTTAGAGGATCCAAGTATAAGATATTGCTACCTTTGAAAGGAAGAACAAACTTGCCTCTGATTCAATATTGTTAACTGCAATAGGAACACTCCCTTTTTTGGTGGAGTTACGTTTACATTAGAGCTTGTGAAAGTGTAGTTTGGTATATTGGCAGAACTATACATATAGTTACATGAGTACAGGAAATAGGAACAATTAATCATCATAGTGAGACCACCCCAAAACTGATCCTTTTGTGGATTAGGTGTTGGAAGGAGGTTGCGTATGTGTGAGCAGCATGGGAGGAGAGAGAAGGAGCTCAGGATGGAATAACCATTGGCTTGACAGCTTCTACGTTCATAAAATGAAAAGGGAAAGAGAGGTTTCGAAGTGAGGAGCAGACGTGTGTAGGATTCAAGTGCACAACACCTTCCTTTAGTTGTAAGTATAGATGTCTTTGCAATGACAATACGCCTTAATCCTCTAGAAGACCTCAATGTTCGAATTGAATGATTTATGCAGATAATGTTGTGAACTTTGCAAGCATTTGAGTAACAATTGCCACCTAAAGTGGCTTTAGTTTACAAAACTCTATGTATTCCCTTTTTCCTGATTTTTTTGTGCGGTAGCTACCAATAATATCCTTTGAGGCCCATGCTTATTCTGTCATCCTCAATCATAAAATCTTCTCTGACAAGAGTATAACCTTGTTGCTTACTTCTATCTCGTCTATTGTGCCCTCTTCTCCTACCACCTCCACTTTGCGATCGTTGTAGGTTTCCCTGGCTATTTGCATCCATACTCTCATTTTCTCCAGCGATTTGAGGCGTTCTCTTGTCAAATGCCTAAAACATTCACATCATTGTCCACATAAATTATTCCATTCAAGCATTAAAGTCCTATGGAGGAGGCTTTGGACATGAATCTTGTCTCGACAGCATCTTCTGGAAAGAAGAATTCTCATGTTAATTTGCGCTTGAGGACATGCATATTTCAACAAATAGCATGTGCATGGCTAAGAGGTAAGGGTTAAAATAATTTATTTGGAATATCAACCCCAACTCTTCCATCCGAAGTGTATAATCCTACAAAGCTTCCCCCTGAGTCACATCATCCTATGCCTAAAAAGAAAATAATATTTTGATACCATGTTTGTCATGCTCCAGGTGATAAACTCCGAATCCAACAACATTCATTTGGGAGTATGACAAAAATCGATATTAAGGCTCTTATACAACACTACCGTCAGACCTAGATGTAAGGCTTACACACATTCTTGCACAAGTTCAGGAAAAAATAAAATTGCAAATTTGTTTAGGGTGCAAATTTCCAGAAAAAGGAAGCCTATTTCGATAAAAAATATGCTGTTCCATGCAAGAATTTACAAAAAAGTGCCTTCTAACCTAGCCTTTAAAAGTAGTTTAGATCACAATTAGGAAATTCCTACAAAGTTTATTTTTCCCCGAATCAAAATGAAGTTGTATTGCATCCTATTATGTTGTCCACTCCACTTTCCCACAAAATATTGTTAGCACTAAATCTGTGGTGACAAGTAAGAAGTGCACTTTCTCCTCCATGGTCGTTGTCAGATCAGGCTCCACATGGATCATTGAGGCATGAATGCAAGATGCCAGGATTCTGTTTCATGGAGGATGGATCCACATCTGTGCATTTCAAGTGACATTTGGACTTGGAATGAAATTACAATGAAATGGCATCAACAAAGTGGCCCAAGAGTTTATATGAGGAGAAATGGATCCAAATATAAAATAATTGATTAGGAGAGATATTATGAACAAGAGAATACCTAAGGAATATTTGCATTCGAGATTTTACTATATTCTCTCCTTTTTCCTTGCAATTGATCTATGTACTTGAGGTGGTTTTGTATTTATAGCTTTGATTTTTCATATATTTGGGACGTATAATATAAAATTTAGTAAGTTGACTAATGATTTAGTATTTTTTAAATAAAAATATCAAGCCGCATACTCATTTGCATACCACATACTAACTGTCTGAATACCGCATACTCTCTATACCACATACCGCACACTCTCTATGCGGTAATCCAACCGACTGAATACCACATAATAACTGTCTAAACCTTGGCATAGAGTTGATGACTCATCCACAGTTGAAATATATAAATTCTACGTCTTGATCTTAAGTATTTAGGTTGATCCAAACTTTTGGCCGATTTGAAGCATACATGTTCGAAGATAGTAATGATGGTTTCTCATCCGAAGGCTTTCTATATTTAGGCTATAGTCAGATTTGCGTAAGTCAATGAAAATATCAATAATAGAACTTAATGGAAGGGCCAAGAAACTCCTATTTTAGAGAAAATCAGAAATATTCGCATGGAATAGAGGGAGACAATAAATTAAAAGATTAGAATGAAATGTCATTTGAGTTTATTTGGGCGTAGAAGAGAAATAATAAAATCAGAAAAGTGGAAAATTTTTTTGTAAGATGGACCACTGAATTTGAGAAGAAAAGGGAGGAAAGAGGCCCTGGTGAACCATCAGTAGAAGTGAAAAAATATAAGCTTTGCTGCCTGACAGTTTTGAGCACTGATCACATGGATGGACATGCCTTGATATTGATGTGAAGGAAGAATCAATTTCTTCCAATGCCTTGTTCCGACTATGGACTAAATGATCATTGCCTGGGTATATCTCATGTTTATGGGCCTCCCTAACTATCTGAGAAGACACTTCAAATTGGAATTGCCAACAAACCTACCCAATGGACTATTGAGCTATAAATTCTATGACATGGAGCAAGATTCTCTAAAAAGCTGATGGTCATGGTTGGCCAAGTGGGCTTAATTAGGGACCTGGGATCTCGACAGGGAATGCAAAGGTGAGGCCGAAAAATGAATTGTGACTTGAAAATAAAAGATGTTCCAAAGAATTCTAGATAGGATTGCTAAAGTTGATGTCAAAAGAATACAAGGAGACAATTGAAACAAACTTGCTTTTCGATTTCAAGGGAACAAGAAATGGTAATGTTAAGAAGCAAATAACTCCTACCCTGTACGTGCAGCAGTCTCCTTTTGTTCCTTTGTCTCCTTTGTTGTCTCCTTTCCTTCTTCCTTTCTCTGTTCCTCTTCCCTTTATATTGCTAACGGTCTTTCTATCTCTTGGTTCATCTCTCTTTATCTGGTAATCTCTCTCCCTGTTTTATATGTGCCACAGTTCTTTATTCATTTCGTGTTTAGACTCCATTCTTTCTTACTAGTGTGTGGGCCTCTTAAAGGACTTTTACTTACATGTATATCCCTATAAACAAATAAACACATATTTTTATAGTTTTATGTATTGATTTGTTACACCTTTTATTCTTCACAAATTTGATGGTAGGCAATCTACATGTTTCAACATCAATGGTCAGAATGGCGCTTTATTACTCTTTTTTTTTTTGTTTTTTGTTTTATAACCTAGGACTATGGGTGCACTCTATAGCAACCTGGGGGTGGCCCCATCACCCTGGTGCAAGCCCCAGTGGCCGAACTGGGTGGCGCAATTTGCACCACACATCTCCATAAGCCTATGCAAGTATGGGCAAGCCACTGGGTTTCGAACCCGTGCACCCCTTGTAGGGAGGATCTTATGAGGACGGGTGGCACCAACTATGTTACCCAAAACCCCCTTTGATTACTCTCTCCTACTCTTAATCTTAAGTGAAAAAATTCTGCACCACCTTTCATATGCAGGCAATGGTGGTTATCTGTTGTCCTCAGAAGCGCTGGGGACAAGAGAAGGGACCCTTCCGCTCCGGTAGGGTTTCCCTTGACAGCTAGGAGGATATCGACGCAGGACTGGACCTCGATGATGGAGAGGATTGAGGGTCGGCTTTCGGGATGGGTGCCCAAGATGTTATCTAGAGGAGGGTGGTTGGTCCTTCTCAAGGCAGTTTTCTCAGCGATACCAGCTTACTTCTCCTCGATGATCAAAATGCCTTGGAAGGTTGAGGACATGATTATTAGCTATTTGAGAAATTTTTTCTGTACTAACTATGGGGCGGGGGGGGGGGGGGGGGGAGGGGGAGAGATTGGTGGCTTGGAACGAGGTTTGTTTGCCGTTTAGGGAGGGGGTTGGGAGTTATGGAAGTGTGGAGGATGAATGATAGCCTTCTGACGAAGTGGATTGACAAGTTGCTTGGGGGGGGGAGGTCTCTTTGGTAGGAAGGATCTTGCGTTTTTGCTTTGGTAGGCTGGTGAGTTGGGAGCTCTTCACCTCGCCTCCGAGAGGAGCATCTCATTTCTTGAGGGGTTTGTCGCTGGTAGCGTCGAAGGTCTGATCTTTTTTCACCCCAATGCTAGGTTTAGGCGAGGATTTTAGATTCTGGACAGACGATTGGATGGGTACTGGGGCGCTGGCGGAGCGTTTCCCTAGGCTTGCAGCATTGGCGGCTGACAGAGGAGCCCCGGTAGCGGATGTGTGGAGTGGCGCGTGGTGCCCGTCTTTTGTGGGCAATCTGTCAGATCAGAGATATAGTGAGATGCAGGTGCTCTTGCAGGATCTCCAGGGTTGGCAGCCTGAAGATGGAATGAACAGATTCGGGTGGGAGGAGGGAGATTTCTCGGTGCGAGATGTGTATAGAAGACTCTGCGGCCCGGCTACAATTGGGAACATCGACTTAGTTAGAGATTGCAGGCAAGTCTGGGAGGCCTCCTGCCCATTGAAGGTCAGAATCTTCGCTTAGCTCCTCAGGAGAGGATGACTGGTGACCAAGACATGGAGAGCTCGCTGGATGCCGGGCGCGGATAGGTCGTGCCCGCTTTGTAGCCGAGCGGAGGAGGATATTGACCATCTTTTCTTCACCTGCTCGTTGGCGATGCGGACATGGGAGCAGATGGGGGACCGGTGGTGGGCGCTTGGTTCCCATGTAGAGTTCTGGTAGTCGTTCAGATGTGGTGGGGTCAACGGGGAGCGTCAAGTGTTTCGGTCGAGGAGAGAACGGGCCAGGCCGTTGGCGGTTCTTTGGGCGCTTTGGTTGGGGAGGAATGCAGTGGTTTTGGAGGTAGCACCCCTATGTAGATAATTTTGTTGGGGCTGTGAAGGCTTTTGTGTTGAGTTGGAGTGTTGCTTAATGATGTAAATTTTAACATTTTCTTTTAATGAATTTCTGGGTGGGGGTCTAAAAGATCACCACCCTTTTTTCTTTCAAGAAAAAAAATTAACAAAATAAATTTCTTCAAGCCTTGTAATATTCATCACAGCCCACCCATATTCCAAACTTCAGTTCAAACATAGGAACAAACATCACTAAAGTTGAACACTATCACCTTGGTCAAGTATTTCCTTCCATCAACTCTGTTGAAAACTGATAGACGCAGTTATTGAGATCTGAGAAGATGTTAGAGAATACTGAGGTGAATATATTATGCTAAGTTAGTGGGTTTAGTGCCTCTAGTTCAATCCTCGTTGCAAATTCATCTCAACAAAAAGGATTGACATCTTCAAAAAAAAAAAAAGGATTGACATTCGATTCGGTGGGTCAGAGTGTAGAAATGATCTCTGATTGAAATCTCCTTTCTTGATCAGAGTACATAAGAGAAAGGGATCTTACCTCAATAAGAAATGCATAAATACTAGTGATAAGTAGCATGATTTACAAAAGCCTAGTACACACATATCAGAGGGAGGGAGACAGTTATTTGCTTTTTATCCTGGTAATAGACATTCTTGTTTTAACTTTTGCATACTATGAAATTAGGCATCTTGATTCTTGTTATGTAGCAGGTGGCTGGATATACATAAAAATGATTAGCCGTAAGTTTTTAGGTGTTTCGAAATGACTATTTCTTTTTTCTTCATGGTTTCTCGTTTATGACATGCATAAATGGTTTATTGTTTTTGTTTTTCTTTTTGATCATCCTCTATTTTTCTCACAAAAAAATGAAATTTTCATTGTTTTGTCATTTCAAGTTAGGGTTTCCCCATAATATTTATCTGAATCTATGTTACTCATCCTTGGGGCCAGTTCACAAAATTTCTGCTGTTCAATTATTTGAATGTAGACCCTCTGGGAATCACACCAAGTTTGTCTTGGTTTTGTGCTAATTTAGCTGAAATTGTCCTGTAAAATAGGCACTTTTCATTCTACGATCTCGTTTATGGTTAGCAGCTTTAACTGTATCTTTGTTATTATCTAAGTTTCTTTTGGATTTAATCAGGGATCAAAAACCAGAAAGTGGAGGGTTATTGTTAGGAATCTACCTTTTAAGGTTAGTAAAATGATTAGTGTTTTGCTGGTAATTTTGGGTGACTGCTGTGTGTAACGAGGGTTCACATTCCAAACGTGCAGGCTACAGTTGACCAGGTTAAGAAAATTTTTGAAGGTGAAGGTTTTATGTGGGATTTAAACATTCCTCGAAATTCAGAGGGGTAATTGGCTAACATAATGGTTACTCATGCTTAATTTAATTCTTGCAGAAGTCTCTGAATATGCATTGGCTTTTCAGGTTATTGAAGGGATTTGCCTTTGTATCCTTCACTTCTAAGCATGATGCAGAAAAGGTGCTGTTTCCTGTGATCATTTTGCATACTCAATGCATCAAAACTTGTTTCCTGACTATATTTTCTTTTCAATTCAAGGCTATAAAAAATGTAAATGGGCAAATGATTGGTAAACGACAAATTGCAATTGATTGGGCTGTTCCGAAGAAGTTATATGTGGTTTTGTCTAACCCCTCTTCTGGGACTGGTATGAATTTTTCCTTCTGAACTTTTTCTGCTGTTAAGTTCATCATTGTCTTTCAAGTGATTACCACATAATAATTGTGTTTTTGAATTTATCTGAAGTACCAAGACTAGCATGTAAGGATTAAATTCTCTGCAATTATTCACATTCATAGTGCATTTTAGTATGCCTTTTTTTTTCCCTAAATGGACTTGTGAATGTGTTTCTGCTAATTTTCCCTTGCTTTCTACTAGTTGCCTTTTCACTTTTGTTCCGTTCATTGCTAATTTTCACCAATGTTCAGAAAAATGATATGGGGTATTCGGTCAGATGGGTCAACCCATAGTGATTACTCAATAGGTGGATGAGTACGTGGTTTTGAATTTTTAAATAATTAAAATATAAAATAATTTTAAATTATTATTTTGTACTATTAATTAGAACTTACATGAAATGCATAAGACAAATAAAAAACAAAACTTACTAAATGCATGATTGATGAATAGCAATCTCTCAAAGGAAAAAAATAACAATTTATTGATGAATAATCATACTAAATGCATTGACATAGCACGATTGATTGACATAATTATACAAAAAATGGACAGTGATTTCAGCCAATTAAAAATAAAACTTTAACTTGGCATGATTGGTGAATGATGAGAGATGAGCGAGAGGGGGAGCGCGAGAGGGGGAACACGAGGGTGGGAGGGGGATAGGTCTGGTTGGACAGCGGTGAAGGGGAGGTCACAGAGGGGTGTGGAGCCGGTGCGTTGCTTCAAGTGCCTCGGGAGGGGGCACTTCGTGGAGGGCTGTAGGGAGTCGGTGAAGTGTCTGCGGTGTGGAGGTCTCGGACATAGGTAGGCGCGATGCCGTTTCCGAGAGCCTGTCGTTGGGGTTTCTGTGGGGAGGGCGAGGGTGCCTCTCGTAGAGGTTGAAGTGTCGTGGTCGAAGGAGATCAAGGCCTTGGAGGGGAGTTTGGCGGTGGCTTTGGTCGCAGTGGTGCTGGAAGGGGAGGGGAGGTGGGTTTGGGGGATTTGAGAGGGGCGGTTTCTTCGTTCTTGGGGATCAGAAGGGGTGCCTTTGGAGTTGCGTCTCTCAGGAGTGGCTGCTTGGTGCTGTTGGGGTTCGAACCGGTGATGCTGTGGCACTTGGCATTCAAGGAGATGTCGTGTGGCCAAGGTGTGGTGAGATGGAGGTGGCCGGTGAGGTTGGATGGGCCCGTGGAGGAGCGGCCACCGGTTGGTGCGAGGCAGAGGGTGGTGATTGAGGGGGTCCCTCTATTCCTCCATACGGTGGAGGTGGTGGCAGCGGTGGTCGCTCCGTTTGTAAGGCTCCGGAGCTGTGAGGGTTTGGGCTTGAGATTGGACTTGTCGAGGTTCGGTGCGCGGGTGGAGATGAGGCTGGGGATGCAGATTGCGGAAAAGGTGATCCTGAGATGGGGGAGCTCCTCCTGGTTGGTTCGGGTCTCGCGAAAGGTTGGGAGACCTCGGTCTTTCGTTGAGGCGGTGGCTGGTGGTGCGACGGCGGAGCATGGCGTCGGAGTTGGCTCGCGGGCGGACCGGGGGGCGGCTGTTTTTGGGAAGGCGAAAGATCGCGGAGATGATTGCGCGACTGTTGCAGTCCCCGCGGCGCGATCGGTGGCAGACGAGTGGGCGGTGGACTCAGATGGAACTGCGGGATTTGCAACGGAAGTATTGAAGGGTTCTGCAGCACTGAAGACGAAGGTCCCCGCTGACGTTGATTGGATTTTAAAGGTGCGTACCATTGGCGGACCCGGGTTGGGCGGACCGGATCTGGAAGCGGGTAAGGATGGTTTCGGAGGGGCCTCTGAGTCGGGCTCCTCTTCCTGCGAGGGTTCGGGTCAGGCACCGAGCGGCTTTGTCCGAAACCATCCTTGCGCGGAAGCGGGTAAGGATGGCAGCGGTAGGATGAGCCTGGAGGAGAGCCCCCAACGCGATCTTTGTCAGGCCGACCGGGTGGCGACGTGGACGGGATGGTGATGTGCTTGCAGATGTGGAAGCCGAAGAGGCCTCTGTCGCAGCGGCTCACGTACAAGCCGAGGTAGACTTATCGGAGAGGGAGGGCTATGACTGCTCCGATCGGGAGCGAGGTGGGGAGTGACCAACTTTGAAGGAAGGTGGTGGTCGGCGACACTACGCCAACTGGTAGGCGAGGTGGAAGGTCGGCGGAGGATTCTATGGGTGGCGGAGGTGGCGCGGGGTGTGCTGGGTCGGTGACGGTGGCTGGTGGTGGTGCTGATAGCCAGTGAGTGGTTGGGGCTGGAGGGGACGCAGGGACTGAGGAGGGTCCGGCGGAGTTGGGGGTGGTTGAAGAGAAGGTGGTGCGGGTTGGGGAGGTGGTCCCGCTGGTGGGGGAGTAGGTGCAGCAGGGACTTTTGGGTTGGCCTGAGGAGCTGGAGGAAGGGGAGGTTGGTAGGGTGGCTGCGGAGGTGGGTTTCAGGCGCACGATGCAAGGTGGAGTCCCAAACTTTTCCATGACTAGGGTCCTCTCATGGAATGTGAGGGGGTTGAATGACCCCTCAAGACGGCAGCGTTGTGTGGTTATATTCAGAGGTGGGGACCTGAGGTAGTGTTTCTCCAGGAGACTTAAGTAGGGGAGATGTGACCAGAGATTGTGGAGGGAGGTGGGGGGGAGTGGCATTGGGGAGTTCTTGGCCCTTGATGCGATTGGAAGAGCGGGTGGGATTGTTGTTGCGTGGAAGGGAGATGCCTTCTCCTTGCTGGACTCAACGGTCGGTTCCCATGTTACGATCAAGTTGCAGAGGCATTGAGACAACCTCTGCATGCTCTTCTCCTCGGTCTGTGGTCCGACAGATAGTATGAGGAGACAAGCTTTGTGGGAGGAATTAGGTCAAGTCGTGGCGGTACATCAGGGGACCTTGTGGTTGATTGGAGGTGATTTTAATGTCACTTTGCTGGCGGAGGATAGAATGGATGGCTGTGGGGGGTGGACCATGGCTCTGAGGCCTTTGCGGGTTTTGTTGCTACACAAGGGCTGGTTGACATGCCACCCTCTTCTTGCCACTTCACCTGGAGGAGCTCTAGTGGACAGCGGTCTCGGATTGATAGATTTTTCGTCTCGATAGCGATGGCAGAGGCTTTCCCCGTGGCAGAGGTTAGACCTCTCCCTTGCTTTGGGTGACGAACTGGAGGCATGGAACGTATTTTAAGTTTGACAGAGCTTGGCTCTTAGAAGAGGGATTTAGGAGGCTGGTGGAAAAGAGATGGAGATATACTCACGTGAAGGGCTCGGCAGTTGCTAAATTGGAAGCTAAACTGAGAGATTTGAGGTCCTTCCTTAAGGTCCTTAAGAAGCAAATTAAAGAGCGTGGGAAGAGGAGAAAAGCTCTCAGTGAGATTGCAAGGCTGGACTTGGCTGAGGATGTTTGCCTCCTATTCGAAATGAACAGGGTGAACAGAGCAAAGTGCTTGTAGGTGGTATAAGAGGAAGATCGGAAGGTGGAAGTGGAGTAGAAGGTGAGATCCAAGCAGAGGTGGCTCAGGGAGGGCGATTCTAACACTCGATATTTTCATGTGGTGGCATTCGGGAGGGGGAACTGGATCGATAGACTGGTGGTGGAAGGTGATGTAAACACATTTACACTACCTAAAATGTCTATTTATGCATGTTCTTAAGCATAGGATTGCATTTCATGATATAAATATTACATTACATGCATTATCTTGCATTTAGAATAGTTTGAATAAAATGGAGGTTAATTGTCTCCTTTTATGTGCTCGGACAGGGCAAATATTTTATCAGGGCCTCGGATCAAAGATCCAACCGTATGGATGTGATCAGGGCGACGATTGGAGTTCAACGACTCCAAGATCGCCCTAATCAGGCATCTGTAGCATCAGATAAAGACCGAGGAATCCTAGAAGACCAAGGGCCAGGATGGTGTAAATCCACACTTCAGATGACAAATCTAACCGCACGGATGAATTCGGATCGACGATCGCAGCCTAACGACACAAAAATCGAGTCAATCCGACATCCGTGGCACCATCTACAACTTCTAGAAGATGGACGGCCAAGATGGCGCCACGTGGCGCCATCTCGGCAGCCCAAACGGCTGCACGCAATCTCAGCAGTCTCCGCATCCGCCTTTCCCCGTAGTTGGATTAAGATCCAACGGCTGCGACCGCGCCCGCGCTGAAGTCAGGCGCTCGACACAAACGCGACCCCCGCGCGTTGGTCGAGCGCTCTAACGCGAAGCAGGGACGTGCGTTCGAGCCTCGCTACGTAGAAATTGGAGCGGTGGCGTATCTTCGATCGACCGCACGATCGCGATCCAACGGCCGCGCGAGCTCAATCAGGACGACGCGCGATTGGACGGCCGCACGTAACGCGCGATAGCACGCGCAGGCGGGCAGGCGGCAGCGGTGAAGGCGCGATTTTAAGCCGTCCGATCTCGCGATCGGAATACTGAAAATCAATGGACGTGCGCGGGCATTGCGCGCGCGAGCAGCCGAGGAGGCGCGCGCGAGCCACCCACGTCGCCCACGAAGGGAGCTTTAGTGACGGATTTATCCGTCACTAAAGACCCCTTATTTATTATTTTGAAGATGTAATGTCCATTTTTCCTCCACTCTTTGCAACTATAAAAGGAGACTCCTTCCATACGAAATTCCCATCCCTTCTTTCTCCTCTCTACCCCTCCAAAGCTCAAGAGAAGCTTGTCCCACACCCGGGTTGCTTCTCGCGATATAAAGTCCAATTTTCGTTTCCCTTTGGAAGTGGATCCCGCGACGACGACGGCGTGCTGCTTCGTTCCCGTTCTGCTTCGTCCTCCTTCGTCCTGCTTCGTTCTCCTTCGTCCAGGCGTCGTCCCGTCCGGTTCGTCCTACAAGCAACCGTCGAGGAGGATTTCTCTCTCCCTATTCTTTTTACCGCTTTCTAGTATAGATTTATTGCTTTCTAGATTAATCTACTCGTCCTTCAAGCGACCGTCGAGAAGGACATTTCTCCCTCCATTCTTTTAATGCTTTCTAAAGTAAATTTATCGCTTTCTAGAGTAATTGTTTTATGCTTTCTAGTTTTAATGAACAATCTCTTCAATGCAAAAATTCCTTGTTTATTCTACGTCTCATTTTGATTTCTCTGTGTAATATTCTCTCTCTTACTCTCTCTCTCTTCTATTTATTGTAAATAATTAGATAGTTCTAAATTGAATTATTTCGTAACAAATAAAAAGAAACGCATAGTTTTTAAATCAAACGTCTGCCTACTTGTGTTCGACCCGGAATTCTTTTTGGTATAAATTTTTATTTGTTGAACGCGAATTCTTCGCTTTCGAACTACAACGACATGTTTTCCAAAATCGAACACGTTAGCGTAGCGTTCGCAAGCGTTCAACATTTTGGCGCTGTTGCCGGGGAGGCAACGATGTTTGATTTCTCTTCGCGTTTTGTAACTTACAAATCATTTACCTCACTTTTCTCCTTTCTTATTGTAATTGCAGGTACTCTTTTGAGGCAAGCAAAAGCGGTAGATTGGAGTAAAGTGCTGTGGAAGGTTTTGTAAGTTATCCCCATTCTTTCCCCTTCCATAGATTTCGTTCGCCACATTGAATCCAAATTCCAATTAACCTAGGTGTTTGCATAAATCCTAGGAATAGTTTGGTTGCTTGGATTCTCACTCACATTCATTCTATCTTCATTTATATAAAAAAATAAAATAAAAAGATAATTTCGTGAGGCAATTTTCAACAAATACACAATGTACACCCACATTTAAAGGCACTTAACCGAATTGATTTATTTCTACTCAACCGGGTTCTGATCTGTGGAACCGGTACACATAAAGCAACACAAAAGAGTAGAAATCATTCTAAGTTAACCATCTTTGTGTGCCTAACTCAGTGGTGCATTTGTAGCCAATTGTTTGAGTTGTTTGGGCCACACCACTTCAAATAAAATCAACTCATCAAGTAGCTGCCAATTAGGTTCAACTCTTAGGGATTTGCTAGGCACTCATTCCTTTTAAGCTTTAAAGGAAAACATCTTCACCCGTGCTTGCAAAACCTGGTGTGCCAATGAAACTTGATTGAAAATACCTAAAGTTGAATCCTAAAAGCTACTTAAGTAAGATTTGAATCTTAAAATTCACCACATCAAAAATAATCTTGCTTGAAAACCACTGGTTGTGCACTCACACACGAATCAATCATTAAGGGCACAACCCATTTAAAGGGTCCATCACATTCCAAAGCACATTCAAACCTAGCCCTAAATAAAACTGAGTAGACGTTGGCCTTAAGGATTGGACTCTCTTCAGAACCCAGAACGAGATTATTTTCGATTAGCCTGTTTCTACTGTTCAATCTGATGTCTAGCTAGGGGAGTAGAGTCAAACGATCGCAGTTGGGGGGTACACTAGGAACCGGAGGCGCAAGTCGAAGGAAGAACCTTCTCCGCAGTCCCTCCTTCTAGCTGGTTGGATTGAACAGACGGAAGCAGATCAAATCGTTCCTTTATCTCAAAACGGGTTTTGAGAGTCTGTAGGTCTTTAGGCTAACCTATTTAAGGACATGTTTGATTGTTTGTATTGTAGGGCACGTTTCTTCCTCCCGTGTCTCATGAATTCTTCCACATATTTCACGCATTCCCGCTCTTTCCCTCCTGTTGTAAATTATCCTTAACATGGCGATTATCCCAACTCGTATTGTAATCAACCATCAGTTAGTTGGGATAATTCGGATTGGGGATACAATTCCGGACCCCCGTGTTTAGGGTCTAACCCTGAACACTTTGATTCTGATTTTTATCCTTCTCAGAGCTACATCGATTATAGATCGTCTTCCTTTAATGAACAGCATAATACAATCTACAAATAAGAAGGATACACCAATCCTTACTTATCCTCTGATTTCACTACCTTTAGGTCATCACCATCTTTTCAACAATCTGAAATGACCTATTATCAGGAAGGGTATAACGAATCTCAATTCGTTAATTCCCCTGCACTGATCCCAAACCCACCCAACCCTGAACCAACTCATTTGGTTCAGGTTAACCAGGTTCAAGATAAGGTTCTGGCTAACTTGAGGAATATCATTCAATCTTTAGAAATTCAGCCAATACCTTGCATTGAGAGATTGGAGCCCCTGATTGAAATGATTGATGATTTAAACAAGTCTTTGTTGGATTGGCTCCAGGATGTTAAGGATAAGAACCCGGGTGAGTTTCTACTTGGAAATTAGCGAAATTGAGGATGAGATTCGTGGTTGCTTTGATTAAATCTTGGAATAATTCCCAGGATGAACCCCCTTCAGGAAAGCTAATGACAGAACCCGCTCAGGCACCTGTTGGGGGGACACGTATTACGAGACTGACCAGATTGAATTAAAACAACCAATTAAGGATGATCTGATTTCTTCACCTGAGATCTCTGAGCCGGGTTACGAGGAAACGTGTCTCCTTGGAACAGAAAATGACAACTGATTTTGGGACATACATTGATACGGATCCTGATGGTGAAGATTTAAGTTGCTAAGTCTCACGCGAGTTTTCTGAACACGATTTCTGTAAAACGATTGGGCCTGAGGAATCTGATAGATCATTTGATAGCCTAATAACTGAGGAAACTGATCTTATTAGGGCACACATTACGGATCGAGAATCGCATTTTCTGGAGGAATCAATCCAATGCCCTGATTATCAGTTACACCCTGTTGAGCTTATTGATGATTCTAATTCTGAGATAATTAGACCCAAGTCAATTTTGATTCTGTCACATCATTTAGACTTGGAGATTTCAGACGGGGTGATGAATATACAAGAGGTCCTGGAATTTGATAAGCTGAATGAGGAGAATAGGAGCTGGGAAGTTTTGATTTGGGAAGTCAATTTTGGAGGAAATAAAAAATTGAGTCGAAGGGTTCTTTTTAAGCTGAAACCATCAAATCCGAACCCTTACGACATTTATTTCGAGGATGTTCAACCCAAGCACACATTCAACGATTATCCTTTTGAGTTGCAATTCTCTGTAACCCGACTTTTTGGTCTTGGGTTGCATCCTCATAAATCGTAGGCCCGACCCCGCTTGCATTCTGATTTTAGGTTTTGGGTAATTTTTATCCAGAATCTAAGATATTCTCGATTATGGGGTGTGGGTGTGCACCACAATCTGGTCCACATCTGTGGACCTTTACTGACAGGTCAGAGGATTCTTCTGTTCATTTTGATTCTGACCTGCACTTGTGATTTCTTCATTTCTTTTCTTTGTATAGTGTGCCTAGCTGAATGTACTAAACTCAGCACTTATACAGTTCTTTTTCGTTTTCATCTTGGAGCGGACCTGATATTCACGCAATTCAGGTGCTTTCTACGCTTTTTCACTCTATTTTATGTGTTTTTAATACAATGAGGATATTGCATTAGATAGACATGGGGGGTGGATATTCATCTCTGAATTCATTCATCAGCTCCGTAGATTTGTTTATTTTCTTTTATAAAAAAAAATTTGGAATTAGGAAAGAGGGTTTGGGTTTAAGAAAATTTTCAATCTTAGGAAATACTACATTATGATTTGAACACAAAGACCCTTCAGGTCTTTCGACTTAATTAGCCTGTGTATCCACTAAAATGTGGATTTGTTTTTGAGTCCTCGCTACCTTAATTTTATTATAATTGGAGTAAATAAGTTTGGGTGATAAGTACACGACTTATCAACCCGCCCTCTGATTTGAGGAAATTTTGAGTCTTAAGCATCTACACACTTTCTTTGCATTGACTCGTTCGACGATTTTAACGGAAATTGGGTAGCTAATGAACTTTCTAGGGTGATATGGCTGGCAAGTTATCGTGCGTAACAGCCCATAGGTAGGTTGTCCAGAGCCCAGTCACTGGACCTCTCTTTTTCCTGCCCTTAGGTAAAATCTTATACCAGGGAAGCCATCTATTTAAAAAAAAAAATCAGAAAGAAAAGGAGAAAAGAACAAAAAGAAATAAGCCACTCTTCGCCGCACGAGTATGGCTGGCAAGTTGTCGGTGGTAATAGCTCATCGACCGGTTGTCCAGAACCCAGCTCAGAAAATGCACTAAAAAGATTCCTAAAACACTTAGGAAGAAGCGGAGAAGTAGAATAAATCGGGGAGATATACACTGGATTCACCCTTGTGTTAACCCCGTTAAAAAATAAAAGCAGGGAGAAAGCTACCGGTTGTAAAGATACACCTTTAGGCAGAAGTCTTTTTGAGGTCACCTAGAGGCGTAAAAATTCGAAGTCCGTTCTAATTGACGGTCAACGAGTTATCACAATCACAAAAAGATGCTTAAAACTTAGGGTTCTCATCAAATCTTGGGTGAGTTGAATGGCCGTAGAAAGCCACTCTTAAACCCTAAAATTTGAAAATAAAAAAAAATTAGAAAAGAGAAAAAGAGAAAATATTTTCTTTTAATAAGGCGAGGGCTTGATGCGGTCTGCATTTTGGCTGATACCCGGGTACTGTTGTCTTTGAAAGTTTAGTTCCTAAGTAGACAATTTCTTAATGATTGAAAAATAACTCAAGTCCAAATAATCTAACCTAATTCTTTTATAAATAGCATATAGTTTTTGCTAGGGACTAGCAAAAGATACGCATGGGGGTATGATGTAAACACATTTACACTACCTAAAATGTCTATTTATGCATGTTCTTAAGCATAGTATTGCATTTCATGATATAAATATTACATTACATGCATTATCTTGCATTTAGAATAGTTTGAATAAAATGGAGGTTAATTGTCTCCTTTTATGTGCTCGGACAGGGAAAATATTTTATCAGGGTCTCGGATCAAAGATCCAACCGTATGGATGTGATCAGGGCGACGATTGGAGTTCAACGACTCCAAGATCGCCCTAATCAGGCATCTGTTGCATCAGATAGAGACCGGGGAACCCTAGAAGACCAAGGGTCAGGATGGTGTAAATCCACACTTCAGATGACAAATCTAACCGCACGGATGAATTCGGATCGACGATCGCAGCCTAACGACACAAAAATCGAGTCAATCCGACATCCGTGGCACCATCTACAACTTCTAGAAGATGGACGGCCAAGATGGCGCCACGTGGCGCCATCTCGGCAGCCCAAACGGCTGCACGCAATCTCAGCAGTCTCCGCATCCGCCTTTCCCCGCAGTTGGATTAAGATCCAACGGCTGCGACCGCGCCCGCGCTGAAGTCAGGCGCTCGACACAAACGCGACCCCAGCGCGTTGGTCGAGCGCTCTAACGCGAAGCAGGGACGCGCGTTCGAGCCTCGCCACGTAGAAATTGGAGCGGTGGCGCGCCTTCGATCGACCGCACGATCGCGATCCAACGGCCGCGCGAGCTCAATCAGGACGACGCGCGATTGGACGGCCGCACGTAACGCGCGATCGCACGCGCAGGCGAGCAGGCGGCAGCGGTGAAGGCGCGATTTTAAGCCGTCCGATCTCGCAATAGGACGGCTGAAAATCAATGGACGTGCGCGGGCGTTGCGCGCGCGAGCAGCCGAGGAGGCGCGCGTGAGCCGCCCACGTCGCCCACGAAGGGAGCTTTAGTGACGGATTTATCCGTCACTAAAGATCCCTTATTTATTATTTTGAAGATGTAATGTCCATTTTGCCTCCACTCTTTGCAACTATAAAAGGAGACTCCTTCCATACGAAATTCTTATCCCTTCCTTCTCCTCTCTACCCCTCCAAAGCTCAAGAGAAGCTTGTCCCACACCCGGGTTGCTTCTCGCGAGATAAAGTCCAATTTTCGTTCCCCTTCGGAAGTGGATCCCGCGACGACGACGGCGTGCTGTTTCGTTCCCGTTGTTCTGCTTCGTCCTCCTTCGTCCTGCTTCGTTCTCCTTCGTCCAGGCGTCGTCCCGTCCGGCTCGTCCTCCAAGCAACCGTCGAGGAGGATTTCTCTCTCCCTATTCTTTTTACCGCTTTCTAGTATAGATTTATTGCTTTCTAGATTAATCTACTCGTCCACCAAGCGACCGTCGAGAAGGACATTTCTCCCTCCATTCTTTTAATGCTTTCTAAAGTAAATTTATCGCTTTCTAGAGTAATTGTTTTATGCTTTCTAGTTTTAATGAACAATCTCTTCAATGCAAAAATTCCTTGTTTATTCTACGTCTCATTTTGATTTCTCTGTGTAATATTCTCTCTCTTACTCTCTCTCTCTTCTATTTATTGTAAATAATTAGATAGTTCTAAATTGAATTATTTCGTAACAAATAAAAAGAAACGCATAGTTTTTAAATCAAACGTCTGCCTACTTGTGTTCGACCCGGAATTCTTTTTGGTATAAATTTTTATTTGTTGAACACGAATTCTTCGCTTTCGAACTACAACGACAGGTTTTCCAAAATCGAACACGTTAGCGTAGCGTTCGCAAGCGTTCAACATTTTGGCGCCGTTGCCGGGGAGGCAACGATCTTTGATTTCTCTTCGCGTTTTGTAACTTACAAATCATTTACCTCACTTTTCTCCTTATTGTAATTGCAGGTGCTCTTTTGGGGCAAGCAAAAGCGGTAGATTGGAGTAAAGTGCTGTGGAAGGTTTTGTAAGTTATCCCCCATTCTTTCCCCCTCCATAGATTTCATTCGCCACATTGAATCCAAATTCCAATTAACCTAGGTGTTTGCATAAATCCTAGGAATAGTTTGGTTGTTTGGATTCTCACTCACATTCATTCTATCTTCATTTATATAAAAAAATAAAATAAAAAGATAATTTCGTGAGGCAATTTTCAACAAATACACAATGTACACCCACATTTAAAGGCACTTAACCGAATTGATTTGTTTCTACTCAACCGGGTTCTGATCTGTGGAACCGGTACACATAAAGCAACAAATAAAAGAGTAGAAATCATTCTAAGTTAACCATCTTTGTGTGCCTAACTCAGTGGTGCATTTGTAGCCAATTGTTTGAGTTGTTTGGGCCACACTACTTCAAATAAAATCAACTAATCAAGTAGCTGCCAATTAGGTTCAACTCTTAGGGATTTGCCACGGATGGAGGCAGGGGGGAAGATGGAGGTGGTTGGGATCCGAGGTGCCATGGATCAGGGATGCGGAAGCGGAGCTCTTGATAGGGTCGTTTGAGGAAGATGAGATTCATAAGGCGATCTGGGGACTGAATGCTGATGGTTGTCCATGTTTGGATGGTTTTCCAGTCGCCTTTTATAAGGAGTTTTGGTCGGTGGTGAAGGATGATATGTTGCAGGTACTGCAAGAGTTCAGAGAAGGAAATTCAGGCTTCAACAGATTGAACAAATTTTACTTGTTATTACCGAAGAGGGAGGGAGCGGAAATCCAGGAGTACATGCCGATAGCTCTCTCAAATGTTATCTACTTGATTGTGGCTAAGATCTTGGTGAATAGGTTGAGGAAGACCTTGGCGAGTATTGTGGATCCGGTACAGATGGGTTTTGTCCCAGGCATGAACATTTTGGAGGGGTATGTGGTGGCTTCGGAGATCCTATCGTTTTGGAAGAGGAGTAGGAGGAAGGCTTTCATGTGGAAGGTTGATTTCAGCAAGGCGTGTGACTCGGTGCAATGGTCTTTCCTTTGGGCCTCTTTGGTGAAGAGGGGATTTCCACCCGTGTGGATCGAGTGGATGAAAAGGTGTATCACCACGACATCTTTCTCAGTTCTTATCAATGGAAACCTGGCAGGGGGTTGGATTCAGCCGAGAAGAGGGGTGAGACAGGGGTGCCCGTTGGCTCCGATGCTTTTTATTATAGCGACAGATGCACTTGCGAGGGCGGCTAAGAAATCTTGTGAGAGGAACTTGGTGAGGGGTTTCTCCTTGGGAGATGGGACAAGCATCCCATTGCTGCAGTATGCATATGATACGATTTTCTTTATAGAAGGCGGGGAGGTGGAAGCTAGGAGGATGCGGATTTTGCTTCTTTTGTTTGGTGAGGCTTCAGGTCTGCAGATTAACCTACCCAAATCAGGTTTTGTCCCTTTTAATTTGACGAAGGTGGAGGCGAGGGAGTGCAGCACGGGTCTTGGCACAGAGCAGGTGAAGCTACCGATCAGATACTTGGGTTTACCGCCGACAGATGGTAGGATCCTGGTGCAGGATTGGGCTCCCCTGTTGGGGAGGCTGGAGGGGAGGTTGGCTGGTTGGGTGTCCAGGCTTCTGTTGAAGGGTGGAAGGATGGTTTTGCTCAAGGCGGTTCTGGCAGCGATGCCGTTGTATTTCACCTCTGTCCTGAAGCTACCCTGGCAGGTCGTCTTGAGAATGTTGAGGCTTATGAGGAATTTCTTCTGGTCCAATCAGGGGTCGAATGGGCCTGGTGCTAGGTTGGTGACGTGGGAGGAGGTTTGTAAACCGGTGGAGGAGGGGGGGCTTGGGGTGAGGGATTTGGGGAGGTCAAATGATAGCCTGTTGGTGAAATGGGTTGGGGGCCTCTTGGAGAATAGGGGGGATTTGATGGGGAAGGTTTTCAGGACGGCTTACGGTGGCCCTCTGCGTTGGGACCTCCTTTTATCCCCGCCGAGGGATGCTTCTCACTTTTTTAAATGCTTGTCGACGGTGGCTCCTAAGGTGCAGAACTATTTTGTACCAGTGGTGGGGATGGGGGAGATTTTCATGTTCTGGCAGGATGATTGGACATGGCAAAGTGCACTTTCTAGAAGATTTCCGAGACTTTTTGCTTTGTCCTCGAGCAAAGAGGCGTCTGTGGCTGAAGTTTGGGGAGGTGGGTGGTGTCCGTCTTTTGTAGGGAATCTTTCAGATGCAAGAATTCACAACTTCCATAGGTTGCTTGAAGAGTTGGAAGGCCTGTAGCCAGCATTCAGAAATGATATATTTGGTTGGGATGAAGATTTCTCTGTGGGGGCTGCGTACAGGAGATCGTCCGACTGGGGTCCCACTGGTGATTTGGATGTGGTGAGAGATTGCAGACATGTTTGGAAGGCGGCTTGTCCTTTTAAGGTCAAGATTTTTGTTTGGCTGCTTAGGAGAAGACTCATGACTAAGGTGTGGAGGGCGAGATGGGCTCTTGGGTAGAGTAAGGTTTGCCCTCTGTGTGGAGGTGAAGATGAGGATGTGGACCACCTTTTCTTCTCTTGCCCGTTTGTCGTGCAGATCTGGAGCAGTGTGGGAGTGGGGTGGTGGAGCTGTCGGTCTTTTAATGATTTTTGGAGCTATTATATAAGAGGAGGGGGCAATGTTGGGTAGAATGTCTTCCGTATGAAGGAGAGGGCCAGACCACTGGCGGTCCTCTGGGGTGTTTGGTTAGGAAGGAATGATGTCTTCTTCAGAGGACAGAGGCCTTATGTGGAGAATTTGGTGGTCTTTTTATTTTGTTTAAGCTTTGGAATGAGTCCTTGTGAGTGAGGGGTCTTTGTGATTGCCCCTTGGTTTGGTGTTGGCTGTTAGCTTTCTCTTCTAATATATTTGGGTAGTTATCATTTTGGATAACTACCCTTTCCTTTTTCAAAAAAAAAATTTTTGAACAATAAACACGATCAATTGGCATAGAAGCATCGTAATCATGGTAAAATGCACGAACATTGAAGTGCAATAGACATATAAAGTTCTAAGAATCATTCCTCAAAAAATCTTAAAACTTTTTTTTTTTTGAAAAGATGAAAGCCTTAAAACTTGTCTATAAAAAAGCCCGCCAAAGTAAGTGTTAACGAAATAACCATGTAGCTGGATTGATCACCTCGGAGGGATAGCTCCGTAGAGGTTGGAATGCTGTGGCTGTAGGTGGAGCATTGCGGGAAACAGAGCTGCAGCAGCAGAAAGCAATGTGCTGCAATGGTGGTGAGCGGTAAAGAAGGGAGGAGTGATGATGAGTGGAGGGAAGGGAGTAGCGGCAGCGAGTGACGGAGAGAGAGAGAGTCAGTGGTAGCAAGCGGAGGGGTTTGGTTGTTGGGGATGAGTTCTGGCTTTCGGAGGTTGTGAGGAGTGGGGGGATCTCATGAGGTTTTCAGATCTTCTTTAACTTTAGGTGGGGATTTTAGAGGGGTCCTTTTTTTTGTTAATAAATGATCTATAAGAAAAATGGGTAGGTAATTTGGCGAGGATATCAAGTAGTATGCCTTACTCAGATAGGTTGCTTAATGGCCTGTTTATGCACGTGATCTTTGTTGAAGGTGTGCTTAGGAGTACTCAGCCGACTACTTGACCTAGGGGGCTGTTTTTTTAAACACTAATTCTCTCCGGCTCATAATTGTGTCTTACTTGGAATTATTTGATATGATGATGAAGATGGCATTTATAGCTTGAATACTGGTTTTCATCACCAAACTTGAATGCTATTTATAATTTTTGGGGGCAAACTTGTAGTTCATGATTGAACAATTAGTTACATGGGTAGTTATTGCTGTGATTTATTTACAGTATTACATATCCTTGGCAATGTGGAATCTAAATAAAACTGCCAATTTCATCTTTAGGGCAAATGATGAACATTGATGGAGTTTTTTTCCGGCACGTTAATGGTATTAAACCTTTCTTTATTTGGCTACTTTATAGTAAGGGAAGCCTTCTACATCTAAAACATAAGGGGTACTTCCTTAAGGCTGGTTCCTTCAATCCCAAGTAAGGTTTGAAATGTCGATTTTGACGTTATTTGAATAAATTTCTAAGTGTGCATTTTGTAGAAATACCGAGGGCACGTCGTGGAAACACCTATATTTCAACGTTAGATTTAGATGCTTCAAAAATAATTCATTTCGAAGGCACGTTGAGGGCATGCCGTAGGCTGTAGGCATGTTGATGTATGTCGACAAAAATGGCAAAAGTAGTCAAAATAATTAAAATTTCAAGGAAATCATAAATTTAAATATGCTTATGTAAGAATAATAATGTTATATCCTAATAATCATATGCAATGTATAGTTTATCATACCATGTTTATGTTTAAGTTTAAGAATCAATGAATTGAATTAAGTCATGTAAAGATAAAAGATTCAAATATATAGTTTGTAAAAATTTAAAAGTTGAAAGTTAACTATTTGACCAATTGATCTTAAATTAATTTATTAATTAATTTGAGGTATTTTCCTATGCTGATAGATTAATCAATTTGGATAAATCTAAATTAACTTAACTATGTATGTTGTGTTGGTTATTTCTATTTATGTCACCCCTTATGAGTCACGTTTAAATTTAGTTGTCATATTTATGTATTAAAAATATAGGTTGTCACCTTTGAACATGGGATCATGGGTTTCTAAGTTGGATGTTATCTTTGAAGTAAATGTTGATTAATTTATGAAGTAAATAGGCTTTTGGTGTTTGCAATTTTTATGTTTCATTCTCTTATGGATGAATGCAAGTTTTTTATGCTTTAATGTTAACCTAAACTTGGAATTTTATTTTTAGGAATTAAGTAAATGTTTTTGCAATTCTAAATTGTGATTAGACCTATATGTTCGTAATAATGATAGATCTAGAGTTTAGTATGTAGATTTATTTTATAATTATGGATAGGTGTAGAATTAAACCTTAAGAGAGTCAGAGGAGAGGAGCAGTGAGATTAAAGGAAGCAACACTAGCGGAGATTTGGTTCTAATAAGAATAAATAGCAGCAATAGCTTGAGCAACAGTAGTAGCAGTAGAGAAGACTGAGAGAACTGAGAGTGAGAAGCAATAGTTGCAGGTCGAAATGCTTGTTACTTGCTGACATTTCAGCGAAATCTTTATGTTTTGACATTATTGATGTCGATATGACCTAACTTAAAAAAGTCATTTTGATAATATGTTGACATGTCGTCAAAAATTTAAATTAGTTACAACAATAGTAATGGGTAGAAACTGCTTATTGAAACACTTTTATGGACTGTAAAATATGATAATGATTTAAGATTATACCTAATGCTACCCATCTCTCCAAACTTATTGACATATTATCCATAGTTGAAAAAATATTGACACTCTTGCATTTTGATATTACATGTGTGTTGATTTCACCTCATGTCAGAAAAAAGGCCATTTCGTGGGCATGTTGTAGATACCCCATGGGCATTCAGAATAATGATCCCAAAGGCAAAGTTCTATGGGGTGTGTATGAGGCAATTTTAGATCATAGGTCTCGTCACCTATTTGGATGCCCTAGGGTTATGTCCTTGGAGGGGGTAATTATCTTTAGTGCCAATTGCTTACATAGGGGATAAAGTTAGGTTTGCATTTTTCAATGCAACACTGATGGTTATTCCTTGCCTCATGAAAAGGGTTTTATGCATAAATCAAGGTTTTCTTTTGGTATTATCTTACTGCAATTGATCAGAGCCAATGCTGATCGGCTCTAGCGCTGGCGGATCGGGTGTCGTTGAAGTTGGAGGATTGATAGTTGAGAGAGGGATGAGTAGGAGAGGGGGTGTGGGTGCAAGAGCTCAGGAGGAGGAAGTTGATGGTTGGATATGAGTGTCAAGGGGGATAAGATTGGCTGGGAAGGTGCATCCTTGTGGATGTGATGTGGTTTGTTTCAAGTGTCGGGGACAAGGCCACCTTGCGAGGGATTATTGTGACCTTTTTCTTTGCCTCTTATGCCGAGGTTGTGGTCATTGTCGGGGCAATTGTCCAAAAGGGTTGGGCTTTCGGTGTAGTTGCCTCCGTCGCCCTAGGTAGACATGAGTGCTCCATGGTCATCAGTGATGACTTCACATGATTCCACCTTGTGTGCTTTGGTTGGGGAGGTCTTCCTTGGTGACGCTGTGTTGAAGGAGGTAAGGTTGGCGATTCAACATGAGAAATTGATGCTAAAGGACTAAGGTCACCTCCTTTGCCCCTTGGCGTCGTTTTCTCTTTGGTCTTGAGCCTTTCAACCTTAAGTAGGTATGCTTCCATGAGATGTCGGTTGGTGATGCGTATCTTCATTGGAGATGGCCTTCGCTGCATGATGGGACACTTGATTGAAAGCCTATGATGAAGGGGGTAATTAAAATTTTCATTTTGGGGATCCCTCTTCACTTGTGCACGGTGGAGGTTTGTAGTCTGTTTATGCCCCTTTTGCGATGTTGAAGTCTTGCTGTAGGCTTGGGATCCATTAGGGCAATCTATTGTTGTCGAAGTGAAGATGGAATTAATGATAGGTTGTGTTGTGCCAAAGAGGATGGTTCTCTAACATAAGGGCTATTTGTCGGTTTTGTCATTAGGTTTGAAGAGTTGTGGTACTTGGGAGGCTACTGGTGCTCAAACTTTTGCATAGGTTGTTGTTGGTCAATGGTCATGCGTTAGTGAGAAGCTCTGTTGCAAAGGTTAGTGGTGCGTTAGATCTGCAAGGCCAAAGTCTCCACCGTGAATCTCATTGGTCAAGCAGATAGGACATTGGTTGTTTTAGAATAGCTGCAATCTCGACACTTTCCTTCTTTGGTAGCAGCGAAGAAGGTTCGAGTGAGGGTGCACTCGCTCTTATTTGTGTTTTGCAGATGGAATCTAGATTCGAAAATGGATTCGAAGTTGGTGAGTTTCGTTTAGACCCATGTGTGGCTTAAGACTTTAATTGGTTGGAGCTTTTTATTTCACCCCACGAGGGTGGGCCTTCTTGTTCCTCATGTTTCGATGTAGGTGGAGCCGAACTCTTTGGAGAAGCTAGTTGTTTCCTCTACGATGTAGAGTCCGGTGTTGCCACTTCTCTTCGGCTCCATTTTTAGTGGCTCGAAGGTAGAGTCATGGTGGGGGGTGCTTTACTGCGAAACCTCCCCATGATCTCTGAACTGACCTGCTTTGAGCTTCAGGCTGCTGCACGCGATGGATACAAGGCTCTTTCGGGTGAAGGAACTATTGCTGTGCATGTGGTTCTTGATGGCAATGATGGAGGTGGGGCTCTTGATGTTGCATATGAGGGAGGTCGGGTGATGGCGCTTGGGTGATGAGGACATGTGCGAGGGTGGTGGATTGGAATGCCACACGATAGGTGTTTCAGTTAAAGCTGCGATGGTTCGTACTTGGTGCAATGATTGTAATGGCAATGTCTGCGGTGACTCCTTTACTATATCGCCTCAAGCGGATCCTCATGGTGGTGTTCCCCGAAAACCTTTCTCATTGAAGTCTCTTGATTCTGCAAGTTCTTCGTTGATGGGTCGGGGGAGACTTTGCATCAAATCGTGCGAACTTGGGGATTTTGAAGTGAAGTAGCTCATCACGTAGGGGGCTTGGGGCTGGTAGGCCGTTACTTCCAAAATAGAAGTTGATTTATAACTACTTTTACAAGATGAAAATGCTTAAAAAGAAAAGAATTGAGGCAGTGGTTCAAAATAATGTGGACCTAAATATTGATTTGGCATATAGGAGAGTGGTGAAGGTGATTTATGCAAAGAAGTCATCTCGTGCTAGTGGATTATGGGGGAACATAAATGCTCATGGTTAAAGTGCTTTCTTGGAACGTAAGGGGTCTTTGTGATCGATCACGAAGATAAAGTCTATAGAGGTATCTGATATATTGGAGAATTAACTTTAGGCTTATTCAAGAGACACATCTTGAACCACTAGAGTCTCCAATTCAAAGGGAATTGTGTGGTGATCATTTTATTGATGTTTGGACAGCTAATGTTGTGGGAAGATCAAGCAGAATTTTGTTGATGTGGTGGAACGATGTCCATTTCGAGTTGAGCACATTGCTGATTGGAAGTCAGGTGCTTACGGGGTTCTCTCGGAGCTCTAATGGTTCTTCTCTTGTTCTCTCCTCTGTTTATGGACCTTGTGATGATGTTGCTAGATCGGCTTTATGGGAGGAGTTGTGTTAGGCAACAACCTTTGTATATGGTAGATCGTGTTTGGTAGGGGGTGATTTTAATGTCACCCTCTCCTCTGATGATAGACTTGATGGTAGAACAAACATGGCTACAATGGATTTTGTGGGTTTAGTGGACAAGTTGGATCTCTATGTTGTTCCTATATCTGGGGCTGTTTATACTTGGAGAATTGGTAATGGGTCTACCTCTAGGATTGATGGATTCCTTTGTTTTGTCAAATCATAGAGCAATTCCAATTAGTTGATGTTATTGTTAGGTAGAGACCTTTTTCTGATCATATGCCTTTGGTTTGGGATAGTAATGAAGGCGTCCCATTCTCATCTTATTTTAAATTTAAGAAGTCCTGATTGTTGAAATTTAGGTTTTCTGATTTTTGTGAAAATGAAGTGGAATGATGTTTCTTAATCATCCTTGCTTGTACCATTGCAACCAAAATTTAGACCATCAAACTTGCTTTGATTCAATATGAGGAGGTTAAAGAGAGGAGGGAGTGGGAAAGAGTTGAGGCTTTAGAGGGAATTTCCATACTTGACAAGACAAAAGATGTTAGGTCCTTAAAGGAGGTGGAATGCGAGGGGCGACATGTCTGTATGGTGTTGTACAACAGGAAGACCGTCGACATGAGATGGATTGGAGATAGAAATCACGTTAGTTATGGCTGAAGGAGGTGACTCTAATATGCGATTCTTTGACCTATTTGCAAGTGTGAAAGGAGATCCAACCTTGTAAGTACTCTTCGGGTTGGTGAGGATGCCTTTTTTGACAGGGAGCAGATTATTGAAGCCTTGCGGCTACTTCATTTTCACGACTTCACTAGATGGAGGCCTGAAGATTCTCAGCGGCTTGGGACGTTTGATATGATTGTCTTGGATGAAGAAATGTACAGTGGGTTTATTAGGGAGGTGTCTAAGGATGAAGTTTTGATGGCTGTTCGTGGTTTGAAGGTTGAGGGTGTGCCATGACCAGATGGCTTGCAAGTACTCTTCTAAAAGGAGTTATGGGAGGTTATGAGGGTGAATTTCATGGCAATGATTCGTGAGTTCTCAGAGGATAACTGTCGTTGTGAATTGATTCCACTATTTCCTTTTGGCAAAGAGGTTATGTGCGGAGTCAGTCGGTGAGTTTTGGCCTATTGTATTAGTTAATGCTGTCGATCTTATTGTGTAGAAGGTTTTGGCTAAGAGATTTTGCTTAACTCATCAGTCCTATTTAATCTGCTTTTCTTAAATGATGCTCCCTCCAAGAGTCATTCACTTTGGTTGAGGAGATGGTTGTTGCTTGGAAGAGATTAGATGCACTTTCTTTTCTATGAAAGGTTGATTTCTCAAAGGCGTATGATGTTAGTGCCACAAGAAGGGGGAGTTGAACTGTGCAATAAAAATTAGATTCAAACAATTGCATAAAAAGAACACAAGATATATCCCTTACGGGAAAAACCTCTACTTAGATCTTTTAATCTAGAATTTTGCTTCCAAAATCAATGGGAATCACTAAAATAAATTTTACAAAATCCCTCTTCTAGACAACCCCCAAAGAGAGTTTTGCCTCTCTTTAAAAGAGAGCGGGAAACCCATAGCTTGGGTATCCAAACTACAAGATAAACAAATTATAGATAAAAAAAATTTCCTAAGAGCCTTAAAGAATGTGAAAGTAATATAAGATATAGATTACTCCCTTTTTTAAACCTATATGAAGTAGAGAAAGATTGGAGGGACAGTGTGCTCTTAGTAGTTGCTAGAATTGTTTGAGCACAAGAGTACCAAAGAGCTAGAAAATGAAGAGTAGAGAGAATTTTAGCTCAAGATAGCTTGATGGAGTGGTGTGTAGGCTTAGCTAACGTTTGATAGGTATTTATAGGGTGTCAGAGGTTGGATTCAAACCTTAAGAGGCGTTGGAAATTAATTTAGTGAGTAATTATTCGAGTTAGAATGGCTACCTATCATTAATAAAATTTTAACTGCAATTCAAGGTAAGATGTTTGAAAATAACAAATCACACTTTTGAAAATCTTAATAGACATCTAAAACACATTGGGAAGACATCCTAATTTCAAATTTAGATGTATGAAAAGTTGATTCAATGTTCCAAAAACTTCCAATAATTGAAGTCTAATTTTAGGATTAGACAAGAACATTTAGAAATTAATATATGAATCTGAAATGACTTACATAGATGTTGGAGAGAAAGTATAGGTATCTTGAAGAACCACATAATCAAAGATGAGTTCCTGAAAATGATATTTAGTTGAAAAGTGAATCCATGGTTGTCTGATCAATTGATATAGATGTCCAAAGTAAGAAAAAAGTCGTTTGACAAAATAAATGGTTGTCGAAGAGTACTTGAGAGTGTTAATGACTTTCAACAAATGATTTCCAGGGATGCCTAAAAAATAGATAAGATGCCTGAGAAATGTAATGTAGAGATTTGAGAAAAGAGGTTAGACGTCTCAGAACTCTGATCATAGAAACTTTCATGAATAAGGACTGATTTTTAAAGATTTATGGAATTGTGGAGTTTGAAAAAAATTGAAGGTTGGTGTTTTTAAAACATCTTAAGATGTCTGAAGTGAAAATCTAGACATCTTAAATTTTTGATAGTTTAAATTCAAAGACGAGTGTTAGAAGGACATAATCTAATTTTGGCTCTTGGTTAAAAGTAGACATTTGGGAACAAAAAATCTAAGAAGTTGATTTTTCAAAGATGTAAAAGGATGAATGTAATAGGTAGGTTCCAATGCCGTCAATGCGAAAGGTGACATTAAGGCGACAAGTCCCATAATTGCCTGGGGCGAGAGGTGACAAAAAGACGGCAACTTGATTGAATTAAGGTACCCATGTTTTATTTGTTATTTTTTAATGTGTATGCCTTAGTAACTCATAATAATGGCATCAACTTTCAAAACAATATTTCTAATAACAATATTTATGTAAAAGAAAAATATAAGAATATATGTATTGTATATGTAATTTATAGTATATATTAATATGCATATTCTATAATAATACATACTGTATATAATAAAGTATGTATACTGTATATATAATATGTACTAATTTATATACATATATTGCATGTAATTTTAGAATTAATAATATTTATACTTTGGTTTATATAAAACATACTTTCTATATAAATATTGTAGATAATATCTACCGATTTATAATATTATATACATATATTGTATTGTACATAACATTATTTGTAATATTATTTTATTATCTATTATATGATTTACGTTATATACATGTACTGATTATAATTCTAATCTATATCATTTATTTACACTATTTATAGTACATAGTTTATAAACATTGTCTATGCATATTAATTTGTACAACAGGATCATGTAGTAAAAGTACCTTAACTTATAAGTTTATAACATAAATATAAAAGTAAGTTTAGGTTGAGAAGCTAAATAAAAAAGTAGTGTCTTTAAAATAAATGAAGGAAAGGGGAACGAAGCAGGAAGTTGATAGACTTCATGGGTTTTCGAGGAAGAAGTGGTGGAAGCCGGTGGAGGTAATGGGGGAAGGAGATGGTGGAGACCTGACCTTGGTGATGATCGAGTAGTGATGGGGATGACGAGGGTCTCGATGACCTTGGCGATAATCGAGTAGGGTCTCGCCTAGGACTAAGATGAAGAGGCAATGTAAGCGAAAGGTACCCTTGAGGGGACGGGGTGGGCTGCTAAATTGAAGACCATCACTTGGAACCAATCTGGGGTGACAATGCTCGATATCGCCTTGCTTGGGCACCTGATTGCTTGGGGCGACCTCCTTAATAATGTTGGTTGGTTCTAAGATGTGTCTTATGGGTTTAAAAGAGAATCAATGTTCTTTTTACATTCTACAAAGAAAAATAGTCTTTTCTAAAAACTTAAAACTTCATTCTTCTTTAACTTCATTTTTCTCATAACTTTCCATCATATCATGACTTCATACCTTCCCTGTAAAAATTTATTAGAAAACAATATTCTTCCCTTTTTTTTGGTAGTAACAAAACATACTTTTATATACATTCTACTTAGTCTAAAATGCTTCCCCTATCACAAAGCATCTAGTATTAATCTCCTCATTTTGTCATTATCAAAATAATAGAAATTTTATAGAAGATTAGAGCAAGATTCATAAAAATTTTAAAGTTCAAGTTCTGATATAAAAGCACTAGAAGCGAAATTTACTTGGGATAAGGAAGTCAACTGAGTAGGTTGACTATGTGGCTGCATACTCATCGGCACTATTCTTTCTACATTGAGTATCCTTAGGCGATCTACTAAACAGGCAAGGTAGACTATTCGAGCCGAATGCCTGTATAGTTGGGAGAGTAGGTGGCTGAATTTGTGATAGAATATATTTTATGTTTGATTTAAAAAAGAAGTATTTTACATCTGTTTTGTTGTAGGACTTTTTGTTATAATTTTAGGTGCGAGTTTGTCTTATTTTAGTTGTGGTTGATGTTTATTATTTATGTATTATTTGTTAGAATACAAATTTTAATTAGTTGATTAATTATTTTATATATATATTTTTAAAAAATACAAAATCGCATACTAGTCTGCATACCGTATACTCTCTATGGGGTGACCTAACTGACCGCATATTGCATATGGACTTCTGAACCTTGCTTAGGATCTAGTTTTTACTCTTTTGTGAATCTTTAATATTTTGTTCTTTTGGGTGGTCGTTATGAAAATTCCATTCTTTAGGTAGATTATGTACATTTTGATCCAGTGTGAGTTACATCCATGTATGATAGATCCTCATCATTACTATCTATTACTTGTTTATTACCCATAGGACTGTCATCAAATTTGACATGAAGGTTTTTCTTGTTGAATACTTGATAGGCTTTGCTTTGGCTTGACTAGCCTATAAAAACGTGCTCATCTCCCTTAGCATCAAACTTATGGAAATGTTCTTTAGTGGTAAACATACAACACTTTCAAATATTTTAAAATAGCTAATTTTAGGGGGTTTGCGATAATAAATTTGATGACTTGTTTTATTGAGGATAGGCCTAATCAGCACTCTATTTTATACATAGCAAACTGTGTTAGTAGCTTCGACCTAAAAATACTTAGGGAGATTGGATTCAAGAAGTATGTGAGCATATTCTTGAAGAGTTTGCTTTTCTGTTCTATTATATCATTTTGTTGTGGAGCTCTAAGAAATGAAAGCTCATGTTTTATTCCTAGTTATTCACAAAAATGTGACAAGTCTTGATTTTCGAATTTTCCTCCATGATTGAATCAAATTTGAGAAATCAAATAACCTTTCTCATTTTGAATAAATTTTAAAAACTTTGTAAACTATTCAAGCTCTTTATCTTTTAAGTTAAGAAAATATATAAATGTAAATTAAGAATAATCATTGGTACTTGTAGGATCAAATAAATCTAATTGTAATAATTCTAGAATCAACATTTTTGCTTCAAATACAATTTTCTTACGGTACAAGTATCACAAAAAGAATTAGAGCTAAATTTCTTATTAGGAAATCTTTTAACAAGATTATGCGTAGTGAGTTTATTTAAGTATTTGTAATGTAAATGCCCTAGATTTTTATGCCACAAAATATTTCAAGCTTCATTTTTATCTATTTCAACAATATAAACTTATTTATATCTTTTCCCTTATAAAAAAACTTGATTTGTCTTTGTATCAAAGATTTTGAAGAAATTTGATCTAAACAAAGTATCAAAACCTTTATCACATTTTGGCTTCTGGTTGTTGCTAAATGTTATTGAACCACTTTCCTAGTACTCGAGTTCCGTAAATAATTCTTTGTCTCCCGTCATATGTTTGGAGTATCTGCTACTCATAATTGATGTGCCTTTGCCTTTGTTCTCGTACAAAATATAATCTCCTTTGAGTTTGTCTTCTTGGCATTTGTCGTTGATCTAAAATCTTTCTAAAAGCTTAAAGTCCACCCTTAGTTGTTTGAAAGATATATCTTAAGAGGTTTACATCTTCTTGACCTACAAAACAACATTGTTGTATTTATTTTGGTACTCATACTCTTTAGGATTCACTTAGTTAGTTTTAGTTTTCAAATTAGTATTGAAAGCCTTTGTTTCGTCTTAGTTTTGATTTGAAACAAAATGATTTGATTTTGATGTACTTGCTTCATGTGAATAACTGAGACCAAACTTACAAGAAGGTTTTTGAGTAGTTAATAACTTGTCTAAGTTTTCTTTTACCTTTAGTAAGCTTAGCCAAGTCTTCAAGTAATTTTTTTGAATTTTCCTGAAGATATTCTATGTCTTAACTCTAAAACTAATTTTTTTTCTTCTTTTAAACAACTAGTTTCAACAATTGACAACTTGTTTTCTACAAAAATTCAATCTTTTCATTCTGAGGCAAAATACATCTCTTTTTTAGTTCTTTAGTTTCAAATATTATTCTTTTGAAAGTACTATAAAGATCATCAAAGGCTTAAACTAAATTTTCTAAAAATAAGTCATTTACCTCATCTTCGATTGCTATTAGCTTCTTTCATTTGAATCGCTTTCTTCATTTTTCACTTTCATTAGAATTGGAGTTATCCCGTGATTAAGGAGTCATCCTTGTTTTCCTCTTTGAATCCTCATTTCCTAATGTTCTTGAAGAACTTTTGGAATTTTATCTAAGGCTAGATTTTCATCTATTTTTTTATTGTCTTCAGGGTTGGAATTAGCTTTAAAAGCTAATTATTTCTTCTTTTGTCTTTTTAGCACTTGTTTTCTTTTGATTCAACTTTGTTTCATACGCCATTAAGTTACCAAAATGTTGATCCATGTCTAAGTTTTCAATTTCATTTGATTCTAACTTTAAGCTCAAAAATACTTATTAGTGATCTTGAAATCTTATCTTCTAACTTAGCTTTGATTAGGGTTTTACCGAGAGCTTTAAGATTATCGATCATGAAGGTGAATCAGGCATACATATCCTTTACGCTTTCTCCTTCCTACATTTCAAACTTTTCGAAATCTTGGGTTAGCATAACAACTTTAAATTTTTTTTATCTTGTTGGTGCCTTTGTGTGTGATTTGGAGTGTTTTTTGAATCTCATTTGCTATGGTGCACTTTAAAATTCGATTGAATTCGTTAAGGCCGTGTGCACAATACAAGGCATTGATTACCTTGGAGTTGACTGAAAGCTTTTTGTTGTCCTTTAATAAAGCTCTTTTTTAGGCTTCATTGATTTGACGAATAGTGTTTCCACCATTTCCCAAATGGAGTAATCTCCAGATTGGAGAAATATCTCCATCCTCTACTCCCAGTAGGTGTAGTTTGCTCCATCGAAGAATGGAGGTTTTGTGATCGAAAACCCATTTGATCCAGTGGTAGCTACTGGTTTTTCCATAGGATATCACATGGTTTTTACATCTACAAAAAGAGTGTCTAGGCTCTAATACCAAGTGTTAGTGCCACAAGAAGGGGTTTTGAATTGTACAATCAAAATTAGATGCAATCACACAAAAAGAACACAAGATATGTAAAGGAAATCCTTACAGGAAAAACCACTACTTGGATCTTCAAATCTAGGATTTTGACTACAAAATCAACGGGAATCACTAAAATAAACATTACAAAACCACTCTCTTAGATAGCCCCCAAGAAGAGTTTGCCCCCTTTTAAGAGAGAATGGGCAACCCACAGTTTAGGTACCCAAACTACAAGATAAACGAATTATAGATAAAAAATTTCTTAAGAGCCTTGAAGAATATGAAAGTAATATAAGATATAGATTACTCCCTTTTTCAAACCTATATGAAGTAGAAAAAGATCAGAGGGAGAGTGTGCTCTTAGTAGTTAGAATTATTTGAGCACAAGAGTACCAAAGAGCTATAGCACGAAGGGTAAAGAGAATTTTAGCTTAAGATAACTTGATGGAGAGGTGTGTAGGTGACCTTGGGTAGGTATTTATAGGGTGTAGGTCGGATTCAAGCCTTCAGAGGTGTTGGAAATCAATTTAGTGAGCAATTTTCATTAAATACTAATGAAAAATGTGACTAGACCATGTGTCAGAATTTAACGTAAGATGTCTGAAATAACAAATTGGACTTCTGAAAAGCTTAATAGACATTTAGAACACAGTGAGAAGGCATCCTAATTTCAAATTCGGATGTTTGAAAAATTGATTCGATGTTAAAAAATTTTTAGTAATCGAAGTCTAACATTATGATTAGACAAGGACATCTAGAAATTAATATTAAACATATGAAAATGCTTACATAGATGTCTGAGAGAAAGTATAAACTTTTGGAAGAACCACAGAATCAAATATGAGTTCCTTGAAATGAGATTTGGTTGAAAAGTGGATCAGGATCATCTCATCAATTGATATAGTCGTTTAAAGTACGTTGTCTAACAAAATAATTGGTTGTTTGAGTCCCAAGTAGTGACGTAAAAATTGGCCTAGTTGACTGAATACTCGACCGAGCTCTCCTAGGTGCTCCCCTACTCGACTAAATATTCCATAGTCAGTTGTGTAGCCAGCAACACCGACTACTTAGCAGAGTAGTTGGTGCAGTCAGTTGAGTAGTCGGTCATTTTCTAGATAGGGAGATGAACGGGTGCATCAGGTTTATGATTCTTGGGTCAAATAAAACGCTCTCCTCTCACTCCCTCCCCTCGACATCGTTTAGCATGAGACCTAAGCCCTTCCTAGTTCCCATAAAACCTTATGGCTATCTCAAGTCCTTCCACTGATCATCGTAGCGATGTCGTTGCTCTTCTGATCGATGAGAAATCGGCATTGCTACCTGCTACGGCGATCGCCACCACTGTTGTTCCTTAGGCCACCGATCCTTAGGCCTTGACTTGACCTTCTATTGCTGTCGCTGCTCTGATCAGATCAGGGGAGCAATGCTCGATGTTGCTACTGCTACAATCAGTGCATCGCGCTGCTATTGCTGCGCTCCGATCATTGCATCGGTGCTGCTAGTATAACAACTATTGCTATTCCTCTTTCTCTCCTTGATTGCTGTAATTAGGTTTCCTACATCTCGTTTCACTTTAAAAAGTTTAAATAATGGTTGTTTGAATTGTTAAATGGTTGTTTGTATCTTATTTTTATAATCTTGATTTTGAAAATGGTTTATTTTTATGTAATGGTGTATTTTATTTCTTAATATATATATAATATTTAAATATTTAAAAAATATTTGACCAAGTACTCCCTGACTACTCCTTCATATACTGTATACTCAGTTAGTGACCTGATTGATTGAATATCGACTATGGACTTTTACAACACTGGTCATAAGTCAGTACTTGAGAAAGTTATTGACTTTCAACAAATGTGATTCATGGACATCTGGAAAATAGATAAGATGCTTGAGAAAGGTAATATAAACGTATGAGAAACGAGCTCAGATGACTTAGAACTCTAATCATTTTAAGTTTAAACTTGCATGAATAGCAGATTTATGGAAAGTTGGAGTTTGAAAGAGTTGAATGTTGGCGTTTTTAAAGCATCTTGATACGTTTGAAGTGAAAATCTAGACATCTTAAATTTTCAATAGTTCAATTGCAAAGAGTATTAGGACATAATCTAATTTTTGGCTCTTGGTTAAAAGTAGATGTGTGGGAACGAAATTTAGATGCCTAAAAAATGTGAGAAGTTGATTTTTTTAGATATTTAAAAGGATGAGAGTAATAGGTAGATTTTAAGATGTGCCCTATAAGTTGCAAAGAGAAAATCAAGGCTCTTTTTACATTCTACAAAGAAAAATAAAATACATAAAAACTTCTTTCTTCTTCACCTTCCTTTTTCTCATAACTTTTGTCGTATCATGACTTCATATCTTTCCTGCAAAACCTTATTGGTCCTCAAATAAAAGTATGAAAGCATGAAATGTAATTTGTTATCATAAAAAACTAAGTATTTAACTTGTGATGGCAATATATGATTTGATCACATAGTCATACTTACGGGAGATTTTAAGGAGATGAGGATTTCCTGAATCTTAGGTACAATGGATGAAGAGATGCATCACCACGATGTCTTTCTCAATGCTGGTTAATGGTAGACCTTGTGGTTCTTGGATGCAACTTCAGTGTGGAGTGAGACAAGGTTGTCCCTTGGCACCGTTACTGTTCAATGTTGCTATGGATATATTGGTACTTATGGCTTTTAAAGCATGTGGTGGTGGATTGTTCTCTGGCGTCATGTTGAGATGTGACAGTTCCCTCCTCATGCCTATCTTGCAGTATGTAGATGATATGACTTTTTTCATTGAGGGTGGTAGTAGGGAAGCTCAGCATGTGGGCTTCCTTGGTTAGAATCTTTGGCGAAATTTCAGGATTGATGATTAACCATGGAAAGTTAGCTTTTGTTTTTGTTCATATGAGTGTTGATCAAACGCTGGCCATGTTGTGTTGTCTTAACACTTCTGTGACACAATTGCCACTTACGTACTTGGGCCTCCCTTTGAAAGAGAAGTGTCTTACATTTGGCGATTGGACCCCTTGTTGCAATGCATAGGGAAGAGATTGAATTGTTAGAGCGGGAAGCTTTTCTGTCTAGAGGAGGGAGACTTGTGCTCCTCAAAGTAGTCCTATCTACCTTACTAATTTTTTATTTGTCCATAGACCTCCCAATTAGATTTTTTAGACGTTGCAACTCATGGGTAAGTGTTTCTTTTAGAAGGGCGCAGCTCATGAAGGGAGATTTTTGCAATAAGTCTCTTGGAATGAGGTTTGTAAGCCTAAGGGAGTTGGTGGTCTTGGCATTCGTCTCCTTTTCGACTTCTGTGATGCCTTACTAGCACGATGGATTGTGTAGCCTTTCGGCAATGAAAACAACATGTGGGATACACTAATGTAGGATTTCTATGGTATGATTTTATCCATAGGGGAGAGGGTTGTAACACATTGAGGAGATTCCACCTTTTGGAGATCCTTAATGCCAGTTATGTAGAGATTTACTAGTTTTTTTGCCTCAGTTTTGGGAAATAGATGGTGTTTCAGGTTTGGGATGACGACTGGTTGGAAAAGGGGAGGTTTGCAGATCTGGTTCCTCGTTTATACAGTTTAGTGGTTGATAAAAACGTTTGTGTCCATGGGGTTTGGGACCCAATTTCGTTGTCTTGGTCACCTATTCTGAGGAAAGGTTTGTTTAAGGCTAGAGACCAGGATTTCCAGCTACTCATGATGATGTCGTCTGAGATGCAGTTGGATGATTTGAGACTTAATTGATTAGTTTGGGTTGAGGGTTGCTTTTTGGTGGCCAAGGCATATAAAGTACCATGGGGTTCAGTTTTTGAGGATGACGACCTTGTGACTGATTGTCGCCTTCTTTGGAGGTTGAAAGTTCCTTTAAAGGTCAAGATTTTTCTATGGCTCATGAGAAGGGAGGAGGTGGTTACGAAGGTGCTCAGAAGAACTTGGTTAGAAGATCTGGTTGTATCATGTCCGTTATGTGATTAGGAGGATGAGGACATTACTCATCTATTTGTTCTTGTAGCTTCTCAATTGCACTTTAGTTGACCTTGCAGATCTAGGGGATTGATGTCACCTCTCTTGAGAGGTTATGATGCTCCTTTAGAAGCAAGACCCAGACAAACACCTCTGAATGGGAGAAGGTTGTGGCGGTTTTATGGTTTGTGTGGCTTCAACTTAACTCTATACTTTTTAGGAGTGAAAGGACGTAGGTGGAAAATGCTGTAAGGGAGGTGGGTTGATATGAATGGCCACTGACCTTTGATAGCCATCCTTTTACCTTTTGCAAAAAAAAAAAAAAAATTCTCTGCTTCAACTTTTCCCAGGTTCCAATATAAAAGATATTATAGCCCCTTTGTTTATAATCACTTTTTTCCGATGTAATTTTTCCTTTTTGTGCTTCCAAAGAAGGAGACCATTGAGATTATAGATGATAGTAGGCCAATAGCATTTGGCAAACTGCCTATATCTGGTTTCAGCTACTTTGATCTCACATGTTCAGGCATGCAATTAGAGGGAGAAATCTGGCAGTTTGCTTTGTCATAGCCTTAAAGATTATTCTGACTTGGAAGAGAATTGGGAGAAAACTATTCTTTTGGAAGGTTGATTTTGCCAAGGTGAATGATTTTGTTGATTGGAATTTGCTGTGGTGTTTCAAAAGAAGCATGGATTCAATGGATGGGGGGAATGTATCACAACTACTTCCTTCTTGGTTAACCCAGTGGTTGGATGGGTCCAGCCGAGGAGAAGATTGAGGCTGGGGTGTCCTTTTGCTCCATTATTGTTTGCCTTCACTGTTGACTCTAAGGTCATCAATGTTTTTGCTGCCTCCTCCACTGGTCTTTTTTCGAGTTTGTCTCCTAGGCAGGGGTCTAATTTGGTGATTCTGTTGCTAGCATATATGATATTTTTTGTGGAGAACATGGGGCTGAAGACTTGGTTGTTCTTTAGATTTTTGGGGAGGTGTTGGGGCTTTCTATCCACTACCAGAAATTGACCTGTATTACTTTTGTGATGGAAGATTCAGAAGCAAATGAAGTGGCAACTATGCTCACCATGCTGTGATGGAAGTTGCTATATCCTATCTTGGTATGCCGCTCTTTACTACGCCTCTGAGGTTCAATGATTTTAATGACCCATTTGAGAAGTTGGAAGGGAAGTTGGCTGGTTGGAAGGCGAGGATGCTCTCAAAGGGTGGTTGCCTAGTTTTCTGAGGGCAGTTTTTTCAGATATCCTAGCTTTCTACATGTTTGTATCTGGCTGTGTGCGGAGGTAGGGCCTTTATAGGAGGTTTTTTGTTTGGGAGGGCTGGCTCCTGATGGCAAGGGGATAGGTGGCTATCTGGTTGTCTGCGAAGATGTATGTTGTCCTTTTAGGGAGGGAGGGACCTGGAATTAGGGAGGTGAGAACAATGAATGAAGCATTGCTGGTTAAATGGTGTGCTGCAATTATTGTAGTGAGGATAGTCTTGTGACCCATTTGTTGCTCAAGATATATGGAAATGTGCTTAATTGGGAGGATGAGGCTCTCGTTGGTAGATCTTCTATTTTTTGGGGAGGCCTGTTGAAGGTTTTCCCCCAAAGAGAGGAGTTTTTCTGCCCAATGATTGGTGATGGGGCAAATTTCTACTTTTGGAAAGATGCCATGTGTTACTTGGATCCCTTGAAGGAGGAGGCCTTCCCTAGACTTTTCGCCTTGGTCCAGTAGAAGGAACTCTGTGTACTATTGGAGTGGCCCATTGAGGACGGGGTTGGTAGTTAGATGCCTATCTTTGTCGCTGCATTATCAGAGGTTCGTCTTACTGAGTTTCTGCAGTCGCAAATCTCTATTGTTCATCTCTTCTTATGCCCCGAAGCAGTAGATGACTGGGATTGGGAGGATGGTGAACTTTCAGAGAACAATGCCTATAAGGTGCTGCAACCATCCTTGGTTGATTGAGATGAAGATTTCCTTCGAGATGGTAGACTTCTTTGGAGGGCAAAGGCACCACTGAAGGCTCACTTCTTTGCTTTGGAGATGAGTAGAGGTTGGGTAATTATGAAATTGGGCCCCCGAGATGGGATCTGTAGTTATCAACAACATCCTCTCTTTGTGCCGATGGTGATGAAGACATTGAGCACTTTTTTCTGGGTGTCCATTGGCTTTGGGAGTCTGATTGCAGGTTGGTGTTGATTGGATCAATTTCTCCTTATTTGAAGGGTTCTAGAGATCTTTAGAAGAGGCTGACAAATTGTAGGACCAGCATAGCATAGATCAAAGCATGAGGGGGCAATTCTTTGGTCCATTTGGTTAAAGAGAAACGGGATGGTGTTTGGCTCCTCTGGGCCATATGCTGAGATGCTGGGTTTCGTGTTCAAGCCTAGGTAGATGAGTGGGGCCATGTTCTTACCTTCTAATGTAACCCTATTGTTTTCTTTTTTCTTCTTTATTTACAATAATGAAGTTAGATGGCTGTTGACCTTGGATAGCCCTCCTTTGATGTTTCAAAAAAAAATCAATTTTATTATGATAGGTATTGAATCCACTAATTTTCCCATCACACAACAAAACACCTTAACCCTACTTATCCCTCCCACCAACTTATCTTGGTTACAACTTATTCTGCTGCCAAATGCAGCCCTTATTGTTGTGGTAGTGAATTGAGATATGCCTTCTAGACTTAAACACTGTCAGCCATCTTTCTGGACTTTGTGAAAATGTGTCATATTTGTTAACTAATGCACTCTATAGGAAACTTTTGCAAGATTTGTGTTGCATAGCATTTGACTTTGGCAAGCTTGATGCTAACCTTCAGAGACGATCTTTAGATTTCTATTAGTTTTATCTTGGAAGTCATTCCTGCTAGTCAAGTAGTTAGAAAAACCTAAATAAAATTATATTTGTAAGGATTTTGTTTTTATATTTTGTCTGGCATTGAGCCTTCATGTAGTTCTTTATCTACATGACATGCAGCTGACAATCTCGAGGGAGAAACCACTGATGATGATGAGATATCATGCGAGCTTCAAGAAGATGAAACATCTGCGGAACCTAATAACCAGGATATTGGAGTGGGAGAAAACTCTGGTGACGAAGATGCTGAACATGATCCAGTTGGTATGAGTATTGATAAGGAAGCAGATGTTGCTAAAAGGGTTCTTAATTACTTGATTGAGACTTCAGGAAAGGGCTCTGATCCTTTACCAAGTGGTAATTTGCATGCGACTGATGAGGTTGATCAGCCACGCAAGAAACATAGCATCATGGGAAAGTCACTCACCAAGTCTGGGGATGCTAATAAAAGAAGGCAAAAGACAAATCAAGGATTATCTGGGAAAGATGGTGACCTAGAAAAGACAATATTCATCAGTAATCTACCGTTTGATATTACTGAGGAAGAGGTAAAGCAGAAGTTCTCTATATTTGGGGAGTTGCAGTCATTTCTTCCAGTACTTCATCATGTTACAAAGTATGCTTTTCTATCCTATTGCTATTTCTCCTTGCATCTAGTACTTCAAGAACTAGAATAAACTAAATTAGTTTTTCAAGAAAAAATAAATTACATTACCTGAAGCCTCTACAAGTCCTTATACTAGATTATGGTCTTTTGCTGGAGCAGGCGTCCAAAAGGTAGTGCATTCCTCAAGTTTAGCATGCCAGCTTATGCACATGCTGCTGTTTCTGCTGCTATTTCATTGGGTATTGTTATGAAAGGCAGACGATTGACAGTTTTAAGGGCTTTGGACAAAGAGTCAGTTCATAAAAAAGATCATGAGAAGGCAAGGAATTCGATAACTGATCAACGCAACCTTTACTTGGCAAAGGTGCAATTTTTCTAGGTTCTTGAAGTCAATATACAAGCTCTTAATTTGCATTGCGGTATTCTTATCTGAATTTTTCCAGGAAGGAGAGATTCTGAAAAGTACTCCTGCTGCTGAAGGTGTTTCTGCTGTTGATATGGAGAAGCCCACGAAGTAAGTAATTATCTGTTTCCTTGAATCTATGTATCAGTAGAATATTGTCTCATTTCTGTCAGATCCTTGCAATATACCTGTGCAATTCTAGTGGTAATGCAGTCAAGAGCTCTTTGCAAAGTTGTCTCGCTTTTCTTTATTCATATTTTGGGAAACTAAAGGAGATCAGTGGGGATATCATTTTAGGAAGTTGTTAAGGACCTTGTTTTGATTTGAATTATCTAATCACTTTTGAATAAAGAGGTTTTAGCTTTTAGAACTTGTTGAGTTGTATTTTCATTTTGGGGCTTATTTATTATTAATCGTTTGTATGGGGGTGTGCCATGTTATTTGTCCCTTGTATCTTTCTATATAAAGGCACTAGGGCTCTCTAAGAATAATTGAATCACTTATTTTTTCTAATATGGTATCAAAGCAACGGTCCTAGCGTTCTCTCTCCCTGCGCCACTAGTCCCTCATCGACTCTCTTCCACCCTTAGTGTCACCTCCAACTGCTAGCTTCTCCTCCAGGTCGCTGGTGCCTATTCTCCTTCTAGCATCGCCTCTTGGGCCTCGGGGACCTTTGCGACGTTGCCTGAGGCATCACCTCTCACCGATGGTGCTGCTAAGGGCCACCCTAGGCCTCTAGCGGCCTTGTTGCCACCACTACAGGGTCTGCAGCCCCCTGCTGCAATGCTCTAGGCTATGGCCTAAAACAAAGTTCAAGGGCATGGTTTAAAAGGTTTAGCAAAGTGGTACAGGAGCATGGATTTGTTAGGCTTTCTGCAGATCACTCAGTTTTCACGATACATAGGGAGACAAGTTTTGCGATTCCTATTGTTTATGTTGATGATATTCTTTTGATTGGCAGTAACGGGAAAAGCATAGAGGACACTAAGGCTTTGCTACATTCACAATTTGTTATTATGGAGTTGGGCCCCATTAATTATTTCCTTGGTATTGAGGTACAACAGATAGGAGGGTTTGTGCTGTCTCAACGCAAGTATGTACTTGACATGCTCAAGGAGACTGGTATGCTGAGGTGCAAATCAGCAGATGTGCCCATGGATGCCTCTTTGCCTCATGTAGATGTTGATAGTCCCTTATTGCAGGATGTGACCAGATATCGTGTCATGGTTGGGAAGCTGTTATATTTGACTATTGTTAGGATGGACATTGTCTTTGCATTTGAGAGACTATGCCAGTTTATGTAGGCACCTAAGGAAATCCATTGGGATGGTGTTTGTCAGGTACTAAGATATTTAAAGTGTCCATTGGAAAGGGCTTCACTTTTAGAACCATAGGCATGTTAATGTGTACGGCTATTCTGATGTCGATTATGTTTGGCGCATGGGGATAGGAGCTCCACCCACTGGGTATTATCCCTATGTGGGGGGCAATCTTGTCACCTAGAGGAGCAAGAAGTAAGCAGTGGTCTTAAGGTCCAGTGTTGAATTAAAGTACAGAGTCATAGCACATACCACTTGTAAGTTATTAGGGGTTCGATCTATTTTTCTAGATTTTGTTGTTCATATCTCAGAGCCCATTTTTGTGTACTGTGACAATAAGGCTACTATTATTACTAATAATCCTGCATTTCATGAGTGGACAAAATAAATTGAAGTGGATTGTCACTTCATTAGATAGGCCATTGTTAGTAAGAAGATCTACACACCTTATATTGGCACTAATGATCAAATAGTAGATGTTTTCACAAAAGCACTCTCCATGAAGCAACTTGAGACCTTATGTTCCAAGTTGAGCATGCTTGATTTTTATACTCTAGCTTGAGGGGGAGTGTTGAGTTATATTTTGGGGCTTATTATTATTGCTCATTTGTATGGGGGTATGCCATATTATTTGTCTCTTGTACCTCTCTATATAAAGGTACTAGGTCTCTCCAAGAATAATTGAATCACTTGTTTCTCCTAACAGAACTCACAGAGGGCAAGTTGGAAATTGATTTTTAAGTAAAAATCCCCCCTCCCCGTCCCTAGAATCAATTTGCCCCCTGATGATTTATATTCCATTACTTGTACCTCTGAACTTTTCTTCTTTAATCAAACTACCCCTTTCCCACCATTTACTCAAATCAATGTTGCTTGTTGGGCACCACAACAAAATTTCATCGCTCACCCCTCCCCTGATAGAACCCCCTCCCCTTCCATGTTGTCCTATTCATGAGGTTGCCACAACGACAGCAAAGATGAGCACATCATCTGCTAGGTTTGGTGCATCCTTTCACCCTATGTTGATGACCGATGGTGGGATATGCATCCTGTAGATTTTGGTGGCAGCTAGAGTGATTTTTGGTAGTTGTCAAAGAACAGTGAGGACCTTCATGGGGTAGATCATCAACAAGGAGCTTCTTGGGACTAAAGGTATCTCCCTGATAATGGATCTTTCGATAAACAATAAAAAACCCCCTCACCTCACCACCAACAAAGATTGCATAACCTTTTTTATTTTAAACTTAAGGCCAATTCTGCCCATCCGCCACCTGTTCCTCAACCCATCATTCAAGTTTTATATTTGAATTTGCCTACCAAAAATCATGCATTCAATCCAAACGTCCAATTGGGGCCAAAGATAACAATTGCAACATGAAAGAAATAATCTTAGATGGGCAAAATCAAGAGAAAGAAAGTTTTTGTTGACTTATGCTATTCACACGTAAGCAGCACATGATGCTCTAGCTCTTCATGGAAGGGGAAAGTCAGGGAGGAGAGAAGCGAGTGAGAGATTAGAGAGTGCAGCAAAGAGTTGCGTGGGACGAGATGGTTCTGTATAAGGTCGAGTGGTAGAGGAGGCTAAGGCATTGCAAGTGGGATACGAAGGTTCATGTGGAAGGTGAGGGGGGAGGGAAGGCAGAAAGGGGATTTTATCGTGGAGAGATGAAATTTTGTTAGGGGAAAGATTATCAACTAATATCCAATTAACAATGCTAATTTTGAGTAAATGTTGGGAATGGGGTGGGTTGATTAAAGAAGAAAAGTTCAAGGGGGCAAGTAATGGGATATAAAACAAGTTGATTCTAGAGCCCTACCCTGTGTGCGAGGGGATGATTTTTACTCTTGATTTTTTAACTTTTTTGGTGTTATTGCTCTTACTCTCATGGTTTTTCTTCTCACCTCTCACTTCTCACTTATCCCTACCAAAACCATGTAGCTTGGCATGCTTCTTGATTTCGCTCTCTCGCACTTCTTTAATCCCATTTTTTTGTAACTTATAAAGTGGTGTGGAAGATAAGGAATGGTTTTCATTCAAGCTTTAATGCTCCTTAAATAGAGGCTTACAAGGGAAAAGTTACAACACACCACGGTGTTTAGGAAGTTGGCCGCCTAGGCTTTTGAGATAGATCTACCGATGGGGTTTTCTAAAAAAAGAAGACTTTAGGGCTTCACATAAATGACCCACTTAAAAATAAAACTTTTTGGATATCCTAAACCCCTCTCTACCATCGAGAACGCCTAATATCCCAACCTAAACCCATCGAGAACACTTAAACCCATCTCTGCCATCGCTCTAAGCCCTCATCGCCCTCTCTACCGTCGGCACGTTGCCCTCTTTGCCATTGGCACGTCGCCCTCTCTACCGCCTCTAACACAGCGCTGCCATCACCTATTGGCCATCGCCCACCAACGTCGGGTGCAGCATTGTCGAGTGTAGCTGCTGCTGCACCGCTTCTCGCTGCAACGCTACCATAGTCATGTCGGATGCTGCACTGCCTCTTGCATGACATTGTCATCACCCACCGACCATCGCCTACCAACATTGGAGGTTGCACCAACCATCACTGAAGGTATATCTCTCACTGTCTGATTTTAGCTTTAGGTTTTTTAATTTGAGGTTTTGATTTTTGTTAGGTTTGATATTTAAGGTCTGATATTTGTGACATCGTGCATGTGTGCCTCAAATGTTGTATTTATTTGTGTCTGATTTTGAGAGCCTGTATGTGACAATGTGTATAAATCATTCCTAATGTTAAATAAATCAATTGTTGAGTCTTATTTTTACATCAATTTCTAGGTATAAGTTTTGTTTTAGGTTTTTGATTTTTAGGGTCTTGTTTTTTACATCAATTATTTATATTAAATATCATTTTATGTTTAACACTATTGTCAATTTTTTTGTGTTTGTTTAAATGAACATCTAGATTCTAATATTTACATTTTCCTTTTCCAAGATGTCAAATCTTTTATATTCTAAGTTGTATAGTAATTAATGATGTCAATTATATGGTTCTAGACTATATTTTTTTTATTATACTACTTGTGACATCTTTATAATTATAACATTGCATATAATACAAAATTTAATAAATTAACTAATTATTTTATATTTTATAAATAAAAAATACAAAACCGCATACTCGTTCGAATATCGCATACTTGCTATGCGGTGACCCAACCGATTGCATATTGCATACTGACTTCATGAACCTTGACACACCACATATAAACAGAAAAGAACATAATCACATAGATATCGAAAGCATTAGTGTTGGTGGAAGAGAATGATATGCTATTATGAGAATGATCTAAAGAAGACCAAGAAAATGAAACTGCCGAATTGCCTTGCTAAACCTAGCTTTCTTCAATTAGAAGGCTAGCAAAACCAAATTGTTGAATTATCTTATTAAATCTAGCTCTCACCATCAATATCTGAGTGCATTTTGATACCACTTCCTCTTTTCCATGTGAGCATCCAATCACCAGTCTGGATGCATTCAACACTTACTCTTCAAATGAGAAGCTTGGTGTTGTCTAGGCATTCTTGCACCTCCTCTGCAAGTGAGCAACTCATTTCCATTGTCCACGATCGCAATGCTTGATTGTTTGGACCACTCACAGTCATCATAATGGATTGCCTCCACCACCCACCATTGCAGTGATGGATAGGCTCTGTCACTGCTTGCTGTAATGTTGGATTGACTTCATCACTTCTAGGACTTTCATTGCATCTTCAAGCTCAAGGTGGCTTCTTTCCTTCATATTTAGCAACGGAAGGGGGTGGGGTGGGGGTGACGAAGATGATATTCTAGTATGGTGGTTTCCTTTTCTCGTAGTGGTTTTCTATACCATAAGATTGTTATTTTTGTTTCCCTTTTTATTACATTCTTTTTGTGTATATAAAGGTTATTGTAGCAATGGAAACAATAGAATGATGTTGAATTTTTCCTTTTTATTTCTCACATGGTATAACAACTCTTGTTGATGCTTCGATATGTCATCAATTACGTAGATCTTTGTTCTTTTGTTGATTGTAAGGATCACGTATGGAGAAGTAAATCAGTGCCTTAGATCCCTTGTTGCCTCCTAATTGGTCCACAGTGGGTTAACCGTGCACCACCGTCAGTTGGCCTCACGTGTCTTCATTTTCTCTTTTGATTTCAAGGATTCACATGTCTAGAATCTTCATTTTCTCTTTTTATTTTGAGGATTTGCATGTCTAGAAGAAAATATGTGACCTTGATCCTTCATTGCTTCCTAATCAGCAGGACATCCATATGCTGTTGTTTCTTAATCCATGTGTGGAGCTCCTTGTTGGTGGCTTATAGATTGATCTGTGTGGAGAAGCAAATCTTGCACTAGATCCTTTCTTTATTACCCTTAATTGGCTTACAAGTGGTTGTGCATGCCATGCTAGTTGCCATTGTCCTGTGGTGACCCTTGTTGAATGTGATTGCTGCTAATGGTCTTAGCTAGATGTCCCCTAGCAATCGTTGGGCTATGCAGGTGGCCTCGAACCATCTCCCTTCTATAGCAATGTTGACTGAGTGTTACCAGCGGTTAAAGCAATTCATTTGTGTTCCTTTGTTGCCTTTTCTTATGGAACCCCCTCTGTTGAGAGAATATTTCACTTGTCTTATGTTTTTATATTCCTTTGTCCTTGTTTGCATTTTTTGTTATTCTTATCGAGACACTATGTAATTTACCCAAAAGGACTCCTCTATATAAGAGTCCCTAGGGTTTTGGAATAAGATAAGTTCTCTCATTTCCTAATATAGTATTAGAGCAGCTGTCTTAGATCGGTGCTCGGGCACCCCACCAAAACCCTAGTTGCCAAACCTTCCACCAAAAATCCATTCTTTTTGCTGTAGCGAGGAGGCCACCGGCAGCAAGGGCATCACTAGCCTTACCGTCGGTAGCAACTATGCTGCAGGTGGATGGAGGGGCTTGAGCGCTACCCTATCACCATCAGCGTTGAGTGCTGCCTAGCACAGCCACGAGCGCCACCTTTGAGCTTCGCCTGACGCCTCTCCTGAGTGTTGCTTGAGGCACCTCTACTTGACCGGCGCCACTGCTGGTGTCCTAGTGCCTCCCAACGTCGCCGCAGACTGCCCAACCCTCTGATGTGTTGTCGCTGAGGGTCAAACCCATCCTTGGTGGTGGTACATCCACTGCGGGAGTCTCCGATGGTGCTAGTCCTTTCTTCATGATGATCTGATTTACTGTTTTCAAATATGTTAGTTGATGTTTTGGCACCCAATTGTGGAGTTTTTCCTCTGATTTTCCCACAAATTGAATATCCATGGAAGTGAACAAAGATACTACTATTGGCAACTCGATGGCGAAGTCATCTACCTTAAGCGCATCCCCTCACATGCAAGGGACTTCCATCAAGTTAGATAGATCTAATTTTCTTTTTTGATCTACTTCATTTTCATGATTTGCAGGGTCTCATCGCAAGTACATCTTGTTGAAAGATGAATCGTAGGAAAGTGCAAATACGGAAGATTGGGAGGCTGTAACAAGTCGGTGGCTACTTTCATGCTAAATAGCATGAAGGAGTATATTGCTAAATATGTCTTGTCCTCTTCAGCCAAGCAAATGTAGGAGGTATTGCATGAGATTCATCTTCCAAAGAATAACACTCTCGACTATACAGAGTCATAGAAGATGTTCACAATTTCAAGAAAGGGACCATGACGTTAGTTGAGTGCTTGATGTAAGCACGTTTACACTACTAAAGGTGTCTATTTATGCATGTTTTTAAGCATAGGATTGCATTGCATGCTATAAATATTGCATAACATGCATCATCTTGCATTTAGAGTAGTTTGAATAAAATAGAGGTTAATTGTCTCCTTTTATGTTCATGGATAGGGTGAACTTTTTATCGGAGCCTCGGATCGAAGATCCAACCATACAGATGTGATCAGGACGACGATTGGAGTTCAACGACTCTAAGATCGCCCTAATCAGACATCTGTAGCATCAGATAGTGACCGGGGAACCCTAGAAAATCAAGGGTCAAGATGGTGTGAATCCGCATTTCAAATGACAAATCCGACCACACGGATGGATTCGAATCGACGATCGCAGCCTAACGGCGCGAAAATTGACTCAATTCGACACCTGTGACACCATCTACAACATCCAGAAGATGGACGGCTAAGATGGCGCCACGTGGGGCCATCTTAGCCATCCAACCGGCCCTCAAGACCGCCGCTGTTTTTCCAAAGAGGATTCGGCACGCGATTTGGGCCGTTGGATCTTTGATCCAACGGCTGTGGATGCGCACGCCTTAAAACGTCTCCGCGACCAACTCCCCTCCGCAGCGCAGTGGTCGCGAGGCGTTGCGTGTTCACAGGACGCGAGTTTGACTCGTGATCTGCGGCGTGCGTGCGATTAAAGGCGACCGCCCGATCGGCTGTGGACGGCCCAGATCACCCGATAGTGCTTACGCGCAATTGCACGCGCGGCGAAGACGCGGCATCGCACGCGATGGGGCGTGCATCGCAGGCGGGCGGAGATGCGATCTAAGCCGTTCGATCGTGGGATGGGTTGGACGTGCGCATGCATTGAACGTGCCGGCAAGCGAAGAGGCACGTGCGTCACCTACTACGCCCACGTTCAGACATTTAGCGACGATTTTATCCGTCACTAAAGGTCCTGAATTAATGTTTTAAGAGTTGTAATGACCAAATTGTCCCCACTCCTTGCAACTATAAAAGGAGACCCCCTCCACACGAAATTCTCATCATTTCTCTTCTCTTCCTTTCTAAAGCTCAAGAGAAGCTTGTCCCACACCCGGGATGCTTCTCGCGAGATAAAGTCAATTTTTCGTCCCCATTCGGAAGCGGATCCCGCGACGACAATGACGTGCTGCCCCGTTCCCGTTCTTCCGCTTCGTCCTCCTTTGTCATGCTCCGTCCTTCGTCCAGGTGTCGTTCTGTCCGGCTCGTCCTCCAAGCGACCGTCGAGGAGGATATTTCTCTCTCCATTCTTTTAATGCTTTCTAGAGTGGATTTACTGCTTTCTAGTGTAATCATTTTCATGCTTTCTAGTGTAATGAACAATCGTTCTGATGATGAAATTCCATGTTTATTCTACATCTCGTTTTGATTTTTGTTTGTAATATTCTCTCCCTCTTATTCTCTTTATTCTATTTATTGTAAATAGTTAGATAGTTCTAATCAATTGAATTACTTCGTGACAAATAAAACAAATGTGTGTTTTTAAATCAAACATCCGCCTCCTTGTATTCGACTTGGGATTTTTAATTCCGGTATAAGTTTTATTTGTTGAACACGAGTTTTTGCGCTTTCAAACTACGACGGGTTTTCAAAACCAAACACGACAGCGTAGCAACCCGACGTTCAACATTTTGGCGTCGTTGCCGGGGAGGCGACGCTATTTGATATTTCTTCGCGTTTTTTAACTTACAAATCATTTACCTCACTTCTCTCCTTTCTTATTGTGATTGCAGGTACTCTTTCGAGACGAGCAAAGGTGGTAGATCGGAGAAAAGTGCTGTTAAAGGTTCTGTGAGTTATCCCCCACCTCCTACTCATTAGATTTCATTCCACAACATAATAACATAAACATTAATCAACCTAAGTATTCTTATAAACTCTAAAGTTAGATTGTTTGTTATTTGACACCCATACTCACCCCAACCCCCACATTAAAAAAAAGAAAAATTAAAAAATTTTCACTGAGGTACACAACCTCATCTGATTTTCAAACTCAACCGGTAAACCGATCTTTGGAGCCGGTACATACATCCAAACACATAATTGAGTAAAAATCAGATTAGGTAATCACTTGTGTGCTTAATTAAGTGGTACAACAGGTCAATTGTTTGAATTGATTGGGCCGCACCACTTCAATTAAAATCAACTCATCAAGTAGCTGTCGATTAGGTTCAACTCTTAGGGATCTACCAGGCACTCCACATTCTTTTTAAGTTTTAAAGGAAAATATCTTCACATGTGTTTTCAAAACCTGGTGTACCACCAAAACTTGTTTGAAAACACCTAAAGTTGAATCCTAAAAGCTACTAAGCAAAATTTGAACTCTAAAATTCACATCAAAAATAATCTTGCTTGAAAATCACTAGTTGTGCACACACACAAATCAATCATTAAGGGCACAGCCCAGATAAAGGGCCCATCACATTTCAAAACACATTCAAACCTAGCCTTAAATAAAACAGAATAGACGTTGGCCTTAAGGATTCGACTCGCTCTTCAGAACCCAGAACGGGATTATTTTCGATTAGTCTGTATCTACTGCTCAATCTGATGTCTAACTAGGGGAGCAGAATCAAACGATCGCGGCTGGGGGGTACACTAGGAACCGGAGGCACAAGTCGAAGGAAGAACATTCTCCCCAGTCCCTCCTAACTGGTTGGATTGAACAGATAGAAGTAGATCAAATCGTTTCTTTATCTCAAGACAGGTTTTAGGAGTCTGTAGGTCTTAGGTTAGCCCATTTAAGGACATGTTTGATTGTTTGTATTGCAGGACGCCTTTCTTCCTCCCGTCTTTCATGAATCCTTCCACATATTACACGCATTCCCGCTCTTTCCCTCCTGTTTTGAATTATCTTCAACATGACGATTATTCCGACTTGTACTGTAATCACCCTTCAGTTAATTGGAATAACTCGGATTTGGGATACAGTTCCGGACCTCCGTATTTAGGGTCCAACCCTGAACACTATGATTGTGATTTCTATCCTTCTCAGAGCCACATCAATTGTAGATCATCCTTCCATGAACAACCTAATACGGTCTATAATCAAGAATGATACACTGATCCTTACCCATCCTCTGATTACACTGCCTTTAGGTCATCACCATCTTTTGAACAATCTGAAATGACCTATTATCAGGAAGGGTATAACGAATCTCAATTCGTTAATATCCCTGCATTGACCCCAAACCTTTCCAACCCTGAACCAACACATTTGGTTCAAGGTAACCAGGTTCAAGAAAAGGTTCTGGTTAACTTGAGGAATATCATATGATCCTTAGAAGTTCAGCCAATACCTTGCATCGAGAGATTGGATCCTCTGATTGAAATGATTAATGATTTGAACAAGTATTTGTTGGATTGGCTCCATGATATTAAGGATAAGAACCCGGGTGAGTTTCTACTCGGGAAGTTAGCGAAATTGAGGATGAGATTTGTGGTTGCTTTGATTCAATCGTGGGATGAACTCTCTTCAGGAGAGCCAATTTCAGAACCTGCTCAGGCACCTGTTACGAGTTTGATCAGATTGAATTAGAGCAATCAATTAAGTATGATTTGATTTCTTCACCTGAAATCCTTAAGCCGGGGAACGAGGAAACGTGTCTCCATGGACCAGAAAGTGATGGATGATTTTGAGACATACATTAATACAGATTTCAATTTCCTTGATTTTGATGGTAAAGATTTAAGTTGCGAAGTCTCACGCGAGTTTATAGAACACGATTTTTGTGAGACAATTGGGCTTGAGGAATCTGAAAGATCATTTGATAGCCCAAGAACTGAGGGAATTGATCCTATTAGGGCACACATTACGGATCCAGAATCGCATTTTCTGAAGGATTCAATTCAATGCCCTGATTGTCAGTTACACCCTGTTGAGCTTATCGATGATTCTATTTCTGAGATGATTAGACTCAAGTCAATTTTGATTTAGCCACATCATTTAGATTTGGAGATTTCAGATGGGGTGATTAATATGCAATAAGTCCTGGAATTTGACATGCTGAATGAGGATAAAAGCCGGGAAATTTTGATTTGGGAAGTAAGTTCTGGAGGAAGTACAAGACGGAGTCGAAGGGTGCCTATTAAGTTGAAACCATCAAATCAGAACCCTTACGACATTTGTTCTGATGATGTCGAACCCAAGCACACATTTAATGATTATCCTTTTGAGCTTGAATTCTCTGTGACCCGACTTTTTGGTCTTGGGTTGCATCCTCATAAATTGCAGGCCCGACGTCGCTTGCATTCTGATTTTAGGTTTTGGATAATTTTTATCCAAAATCTGAAATATTCTTGATTATAGGGAATATCCAGATTACACCACAATTTGGTCCACATTTGTGGACCTATGCTGACAGGTCAGAGGTTTCTTCAGTTTATTCTGATTCTGACCTCCACCTGTGAATTCTTTATCTCTTCTTTGTATAGTGTGCCTAGCTGAGGTACTAAATTCAGCACATATACAGTTCTTTTTAGTTTTTATCTCGGAGCAGAGCTGACATTCACGTAATTCAGGTGCTTTCTACTTTATTCGACTCTATTTTATGTCTTTTTAATACAATGAGGACATTGCATTAGATATACATGGAGGGTGGATATTCATCTTTGAATTTAGTCGTCAGCTACGTAGGTTTTTTTTATTTTATTAAAAAAATTTTGGAATTAGGAAAGAGAACTTGGGTTTAAGAAAATTTTCAATCTTACGAAATACTATATTATGATTTGAATACAAAGACCCTTCAGGTCTTCAGACTTAATCAGCCTGTGTATTCATTAAAATGTGGATTTATTTTTCGAGTCCTCGCCAACCTAAATTCTATTTTAATTGGAGTAAATAAGTTTGAGTGATAAGTACACGACTTATCAACCTGCCCTCTGATTTGAGGGAACTGAGTTTTTAGCATCTACACACTTTCTTTGCACTGACTTGTTGTTCGGCGATTCGAACGGAAATTGGGTAGCTAATGAACCTTTTAGGGTGATATGGCTGGCAAGTTATCGTGGGTAACAGTCCATAGGTAGGTTGTCCAGAGCACAGTCACTGGGCCTCTCTTTTTGCTGCCTTTAGGTAAATCTTAGACCAGGGAAGTCACCTACCTAAAAAGAGAAAAAGAAAAATAAAAAGAAAAGAAAAAGAAAAGGACAAAAGAAAAAAAGAAATAAGCCACACTTCGCCGCACGAGTATGGTTGGTAAGCTGTCGGTGGTAACAGGTCATCGATCGGTTGTCCAGAACCCAGCTCAATAAATGCACTGAAAATTCCCCAAAACATTTAGGAAGAAGCGGAGAAGTAGAATAAACTGGGGAGATATACACTGGATTCACCTTTGTGTTGACCCCGTAAAAATAAAAGTAGGGAGAAAGCTACCGGTTGTAAAGATACACCTTTAGGTAGAATTCTTTTTTAGGTCACCTAGAGGCATAGAAATCCGAAGTTCGTTTTAACTGCCGATCAACGAGTTCATCACATTCACAATAAGATGCTTAGAACTTAGGGTTCTCATCAAATCTTGGGTGAGTTGAATGGTCGTAGAAAGCCACTCTTAAACCCTAAAATTTGAAAATCAAAAAAAAAAAGAAGAGGAGAAAGAGATTTTTCTTTGAATAAGGCGAGGGCTTGAGGCAGTTCGCATTTTGGCAGATACTCGGGTACTGTTGTGTCTTTGAATGTTCAGATCCTAAGTAGACATTTTCTTAATGACTGAAATTAAACTCATGCTTAAATAATCCAACCTGATTTTTTTATAAATAGCATATAGTTTTTGCTAGGGACTAGCAAAAGATAGGCATGGGGGTATGATGTAAACACGTTTACATTACTTAAAGTGTCTATTTATGCATGTTCTTAAGCATAGGATTGCATTGCATGCTATAAATATTGCATAACATGCATCATCTTGCATTTAGAGTAGTTTGAATAAAATGGAGGTTAGTTGTCTCCTTTTATGTTCATGGACAGGGTAAACTTTTTATAGGAGCCTCGGATCGAAGATCCAACCATACAGATGTGATCAGGGTGACGATTGGAGTTCAACGACTCTAAGATCGCCCTAATCAGACATCTGTAGCATCAGATAGTGACCAGGGAACCCTAGAAAATCAAGGGTCAAGATGGTGTGAATCCGCATTTCAAACGACAAATCCGACCACACGGATGGATTCGGATCGACGATCGCAGCCTAACGGCGCGAAAATTGACTCAATTCGACACCAGTGGCACCATCTACAACATCCAGAAGATGGACGGCCAAGATGGCGCCACGTGGTGCCATCTTAGCCATCCAACCGGCCCTCAAGACCGCCGCTGCTTTTCCAAAGAGGATTCAGCACGCGATTTGGGCCGTTGGATCTTGATCCAACGGCTGTGGATGCGCACGCCTTAAAACGTTTCCGCGACCAACTCCCCTCCGCAGCGCAGTGGTTGCGAGGCGTTGCGTGTTCACAGGACGCGAGTTCGACTCGCGATCTGCGGTGTGCGCGCGATTAAAGGCGACCACCCGATCGGCTGTGGATGGCCCAGATCACCCCATAGTGCTTACGCGCTATTGCACGCGCGGCGAAGACGCGGCATCGCACGTGATGGGGCGCGCATCGCAGGCGGGCGGAGATGCGATCTAAGCCGTTCGATCGTAGGATGGGTTGGACGTGCGCATGCATTGAACGCGCCGGCAAGCGAAGAGGCACGCGCGTCGCCCACTACGCCCACGTTCAGACCTTTAGCGACGGTTTTATTCCTCACTAAAGGTCCTGAATTAATGTTTTAAGAGTTGTAATGACCAAATTGCCTTCACTCCTTGCAACTATAAAAGGAGATCCCCTCAACACGAAATTCTCATCCCTTCTCTTCTCTCCCTTTCCAAAGCTCAAGAGAAGCTTGTCCCACACCAGGGATGCTTCTCGCGAGATAAAGTCAATTTTTCGTCCCCTTTCAGAAGCGAATCCCGCAACGACAATGACGTGCTGTCCCATTCCCGTTCTTCCGCTTCGTCCTTCTTCCTGCTCCATCCTTCGTCCAGGTGTCGTTTCGTCCGGCTCGTCCTCCAAGCGATCGTCGAGGAGGATATTTTTCTCTCCATTCTTTTAATGCTTTCTAGAGTAGATTTTCTGCTTTCTGGTGTAATCATTTTCCTGCTTTCTAGTGTAATTAACAATCGTTTTGATGATGAAATTCCATGTTTATTCTACATCTTGTTTTGGTTTTTGTTTGTAATATTCTCTCTCCCTCTTATTCTCTCACTCTCTCTTCTATTTATTGTAAATAGTTAGATAGTTCTAATCAATTGAATTACTTCGTGACAAATAAAACAAACGCGTGCTTTTAAATCAAACGTCTGCCTCCCTATGTTCGACCTGGGATTTTCAATTTTGGTATAAATTGTATTTGCTGAACACGAGTTTTTGCGCTTTCAAACTACGACAGGTTTTCAAAACCAAACACGATAGCGTAGCAACCCGACATTCTACAGTGCTATGGTACAATAAAAAGTCTCTGGGATGAACATGATACTTATTATCCTATCACTGCAGATGTCAATGTTATAGCTAAGTAGAGGGAAGCGATTTGATTGGTTTAGTTCTTGGCTACTTTTAGTTCAGAATACCAGACAAACAAAGATTAGTTGATTACACCTGAGATACCCACTCCTGCATAGATATGTGCTCACTTGTTACGACTGGAAATCTTTGAACATGTTCCTAGTGCGGATTCCTCTGCCATGGCATCTGTTGGTCGTGGTCGTTCTCGAGGAGATTATGGTGGGCGTGGTGCCCGTGGTCGAGGTAACTTCAAAGGAGGATGGGGATGTGGTCAAAAAGGGAACTTTTTCTGTGAGCATTGCCATAGACAGGGCCATACTGTTGATAGATGCTGGATCAAGCATGGCTATCCACAGGACCAAGGACCCAGAGCCAATCAGGTTGCTACTAATGAAGAAGATGCAAAGTACCAAGTTGATGATGAACAAGTGACCATGTCCAGGGCTGAGTATGATAGACTGATGACATCACTGACCACTACTGCAATTGGAGCATCTGCTTCTAGTACTATAGGTACAATTGCATTATCTGTTGGATCGCATGCTCCCACATGGATTACAGATTCAGGTGCTTCCTCTCACATTACTGGTGATGCTACGCTTTTATCTTCTTTTCGATCTCTAGCCAACCCCTTCCAGGTTAGGGTGGTAGATGGTGGTTTATCGCTAGTTAATGGTCTTGGAGATGTCAATTTAACCTCCTCTCTTGGTTTATTTGATGTTATACATGCACCTCGATTTGCTTTGAATTTGATGTCAAGTAGTAAAATTACCAAGGACCTGGGATGTTTTTCATGACAAATTCTTCTTCTTGCAGGACCTCTGGGCGAGGAAACAGATTGGTGGAGGGCTTGAGCAGAATGGGCTTTATTACCTCAATCTACCACCTTCATCTACATATTCCACCTTTGCTGCTACTTGTGCCACTACTGCCTTACAATGGCACCTTCGCTTGGGTCACCCAAGTATCACTGTGTTTTGTCATCAATTTCATGATTTAGTGTTTCCTGAGTCTTTTAATTGTGATGTTTGTCAACTTGGTAAGCATCATCGGTCTTCATTTTCTAGTAAAAATAAAAAAGATCTGAGTCTTCTTTTGCTTTAGTACATGTAGATTTGTGGGGACCGTGTAGGGTCCAAAGTATGAGGGGTTTTTGATTTTCCCTTGTTTTGGTGGATGGTTGTACCCGTGTCACTTGGGTTTTTATGTTAAAGGAATAATCTCAAACTCTTGTGGAATTTTTTCAATGAAATAAACACTCAGTTTGCTACTATTATTAAAATCTTTTGAAGTGACAATGATCTTGAATTTGTAAACACTAAGTTGACTCAGTTTTTCACTGCAATGGGAGTTGTCCATCATACTTGTGTTCATACCTCTCAACAAAATGGGGTTGTCGAACGCAAGTTACGTCACCTACTTGATGTTGCTTGGCCCATGATGTTTCAGATGAATGTCCCTTCGATGTTTTGGTCCGATGCAGTTCTTATTGCTTCATTTTTGATAAATAGGGTGCCCTCGTCTGTCTTACGAGGTCAAACTCCCTATTGTCTTTTGTGTCTCGACCGAGAAGGTTTTTCACTTCCTCCTATGGTGTTTGGGTGTGTCTACTTTGTCAACTTATTCAAAGTGGATAAGTTGTCTCCTCGGTCGGTTAAGTGTATTTTTGTGCGATATTCGCGTACTCAGAGAGGGTATCAATGTTATGACCCGGTGGCTTATAAATTCTATGTTAGTGCCGATGTAACTTTTTTTGAAGAACTACCATTTTATGCAAGGAAAGAAAGATGTCTACCCCTTACACTACCACAGGATGTCCCCTTACCTGTTCCCTCTGCATTGCCACCAGTGCCCTCTGAGCCTACCTTACCTAAGACAAATGTTCCTATGGGGGATACCTTCCCTAGACATCTTGAAGTTAGATACTTTTCTTGAACATTTTCAGCGTAAGTCCACAACTACATCTCTTGAAGAAGAGCCTCTTTCTACTATCGCTGTTCAGCCTTTTGCCAACGTTGATGATTTGTCAAAAGGTCAGGTACCATCTTCTACTGAGAATTTTGACTTAGATCTTCCTATAGCACAAAGGCTCCAAGAGCATGTCATCAACCTGCTCGTTATTCTTTATCTTAATATGTCCTTTGATCAGTTACTTGTAGCAGGGGAGCTGTCATCTCTTGGATTTGATACTCAACAGCTGCCTCGCAGACATATAGAGGCTATTTAGGATCTTGCATGGAAGCTAGCTATGGAAGAAGAAATGACTGCTGTTCATTCTAGAGGCACATGGGGGCTAGTTGACCTACCTCTTGGTGCAGTGGTTGTGGGGTGCAAATGAGTATTTACTATTAAGTACTTTCCTGATGGTTTCATTCAGCATTACAAGGCCAGACTTGTTGCTAAAGGCTACACACAAACCTTTGGTGTAGATTATTTTGAAACTTTTTCTCCTGTTGCACGTCTCAACTCTGTTAGAATTCTTTTATCAATTGCAATTAATAGAGACTGGGTTGTTTATCAGCTTGACATTAAAAATGCTTTCCTTTATGGAGATCTTAATGAAGTTTACATGCATCAACCCCCTAGATTTGTTAATAAGGGGGAGTGTTAGAAGGTTTGCAAACTTCATAAAGCTATATATGGATTCAAGCAGAGTCCCATAACTTGGTTTAATAGATTTAGCATGGCAGTTCAGAGCTTTGGTTTTACCAGGTCTACGTTAGATTATTTGTATTTACTAGACACACTGAGACATGCTCTGTCATCTTGATTGTATATGATGATATACTTCTGACTGGAAGTGATGAGAAAGGTCTGGAGGACACTAAGGCCTTCTTACATGCACAATTTGTGACCAGGGACTTAGGATTAATCAGTTACTTCCTTGGTATTAAGATTTATCGTTAGAAGGGTGGAATGGTCTTGTCACAGAGAAAGTATGTTCTGGCATGGAAACAGATATCTCGATATATCAGCAATATATCGATGATGTATCTATATCTCCAACATGACTCATATCAATATCACAGGAATATTTTTTTTCCAAGATATTGACGATTCATCACCGAAGGAAAGATGTCGGCAACATATATCGTCGATATGTCAGTATCGATGGCCCAAGAGATATTGACACCCCCTTCCCCCATATCTTTTTCCCTGATATCGGTCAATATGTCACCAATATCGAGGGGTATTAGCGACATCGTTAAAATTGGAGCCCCTCAACATAAAATTGTTTCTATTATTTCAACGACATGCCCAACATGGGCGATATGTTGGCAATGTCGGTTAATTCCGTTGCCCTCTTCATTTCCCTTACTACTTTCTATTCTTTCACACGGCAAGTACCTTATTGCACCTCTGAAATTTGCTTGTATATCATCCTTTTGGGTGATTTTCAACGTTGTCTCATCTCTCAACAAGGTAAGCACCCTATTCAATTTATTTGCATTACTAGGTCCAAATCACCATGCTTTGAACATTGATTATTGTTCATATTGAAGTTAAATCTCTTCAAATACTTGATTATTAGTTAGATTAATATTACATAGACACTAATTTAGTACGATCCCGAATTAAACCCCAATTTGGTGATGATTTTGTTGCCTAAATCATCATGTTTTTAACCTCGATTACTGTTCATTTCGAAATTACATCAGTTGATATACTTGATTCTTGGTTAGATTAATGTTGTCTGCAATTTAGTAAGATCCTTAATTAAACTCTAATTTTGTGGTGATTTCATGGCCTAAATGATCATGTTTTAACCTTGGTTACTGTTAATCCCGAAATTAAATCTCTTGATATACTTGATTATTAGCTAGAGTAATGTTGTCTACACATTAATTTTCATGTTATATACATTTTCTTTTCATTGCTATAACATGACTTTGTTGATATGCTAGTAATGTGTTTATTATGTTTTCATCTAAAATTTATGATTTGTCTTTTAATCATTTCTTCGTGCATGTAGTAGTTATTAAAATGTTAATTTTCATTAAATTTATGACATTTAGGTCATTTTGGGTCTTTTTGAGTAATTTCTCCAAAATTTACCGATATCAGCGATATAACCCCGATATATCCTCGACATATCCTCTTTTTGACTTGTCGATATGACATTGATATCGACATTTAAAACCTTGTGTTTTGGATATGCTTCGTGAAGCGGGGATGCTTCGTTGCAAACCTGCAAATATACCTTTGCATCCAACAACTTATCTTGCTGATACGGACAATCCTGTCTTGGAGGATGTGATATGATATAGTGCCATGGTTGGCATGCTATTGTATCTTACAGTGACTAGACCAGATATATCCTATGCTGTAAGGAGGTTGAGCCAATTTATGCAAGAACCCAAAGAGGTTCACTGGGTAGGAATCTGCTTGGTGCTGAGGGATCTGAAGAGCTCCCCAGGGTAAGGTTTATTTTTTTAAAAGTATGGACATCTTAATGCATGTGGATATTCAGATGTAGACTATACACGTGCTCATGAGGATAGAAGATCCACTATTGGTCATTGTACATATCTGGGAGGAAATTTGGTCACGTGGAAGAGCAAGAAACGTAATGTGGTGTCTAGGTCAAGTGTAGAATTGGAACACAGAGCTATGGCTCATACCGCTTGTGAGCTTTTTTGGGTAACATCGATTCTAAAAGATTTAGGTGATGATATCTTAGGTTTGATTTCTATGTATTGTGATAATAAGACATCAACCTTCATTGCAAATAATCCTTTTTATGAGAGGACAAAACACATTGAGGTAGATTGTCACTTTATTAGAGATACTGTGATGACTAGCAAGATTTCTATTATCAGATTGCTGACATTTACTAAGCCTCTCATCAGAAAAAGATCGGAGTACTTGAGTTCCAAGCTGAGCTTATCCAATGTTTTCTCTTTAGCTTAAGGGGGAGTGTTGAGAGAATATTTCACTTGTCTTGTATTTTTATATTCCTTTGTTCTTGTTTGCATTTTTTGTTATTCTTAGAGGGACACAATGTAATTTACCCAAAAGGACTCTTCTATATAAGAGTCTCTAGGGTTTTGGAATAAGATAAGTTTTCACGTTTCCCAACACCCTCTATGATGTACAAGTTGTTTTGGTTCTTGGTGCAAGTCTCATTTAGGCCCCTATTGATGTTCAAAAGATCCTTTATGCTGATTACCGGTTTTGTTTCCAATTCATTGGATTCATGCTACCATGGCTACTATCAAAGACATCTCTAGTCTCTGTGGGGCAATGCACCACCACAAGTGTCTCTTAGATGCAGCGTTCCTCCAGAACACTCATGGTCCACCTCTCTTGCATGATTTGTGGAGTCACACAAAAATAAGTGTATCCTTCTAAAGGATGAGCTTGCACTAAGGGAGGGGATTGGGAGTCTGACAATAAGTGCAGAGACTGATAGGTTGAATAATTTGAAAAGAATTCATTGCAAAGCAAGTGGCTTTTTTATTCCTTGTCCAATAAGATGTGGGTTGTTCCTCATGGTTTTTTTTTTAGAAAGGGGTTCATGAAATCCACCCCAATAAAACCAACATCGTTCATCTCTATTGTGTGATGGAGGAAATTCAAACTTTTAAGAAAGGCTCATGACCCTAGCCGAGTGCTATGGGTTTTTGAAGTTGATTGTTTTCCTCTGATGTTTTTAAAATTTTCATATGACTAAGCAGTGGGAGGCTATTAGATCTGCTTAATTTCTAACTGCCATTGGACCTAAATATCATGCTTCGGAGGATTGATTGATGATTTAGAGGAAATTCCTACACTATTATTGATATATGCTTATTAATTTGGTGGGAGGTGTCAGAGTTGCTTGCACAATCATACTCAAGTGCCATGGTTTCTTGCATGGGTGTCGACTTGATGGCATCTTAGGCAGAGGCAGAGGCTGTTGAAGCTGTCATGGATGAGGATGGTGGTGGTTTGTTCTGTGACACATTGGTACAGGACCAATCATTCTTCTGAGATATGTTGGATAAAGAAGGGTATCCTACCAGCTATAAGTTGAAATCCTGTTTCTTTCAAAAGAAAGCTATAGCTTATAACACTGTTTGGATGAACTAGGTTTCCATGCCTATTATGGACCCAGAGGACTCACAGAGTACTCCGACTCAAGTCACTATCATAATGGAGGAATATGACAGCCTTCTACAATTTCAGGAGGATGTCACCGGTACATATCATCCTACCTCTAATGGAGCCTTTGCATTTAGTCAAAAGTCACGCTTTACCATCGGTACACATTTCTAAATGGATTGCGGACTTTGATTTGATGTTAGTGGAAGATAATGATCTACTATTTTGGGAGAAACTTGAGTGTCTTCATATATAGATATACATATATAAACATTGGGGAAAGACTGCATAAATGCCCAATAAGAATTATAAAATTATACAAACTGACTACCCTAACAATGACATACTTTCTCTGAAGGATAGATAGCATGCGCCATGTAGTACTGACATAAGCTTGAGGCCAAGCTTTTATAAGGACCAGCAAGCTCGTGAGTAGATGAGATATGTGGACCGGTAACCTTTTTTGGAAGAAGTCCTAGGAATGTGGTGAGTTTCTGGTGTAATATGCTTTGAAATATTCCCATGTATGTTGCTTAGAATGATCAAAATCAGCATCCTTTGACAGAATTGGCCAGTAGTGTCTTTTGGTGGTACCGAAGATTTACCACTATGTTTTTTTTTTGTTTTGTAAATACATCAAAGGTGATACTTTCTCTATGATGCCTTAAGTCAAAACCATCATTTGCTATCTGTTGAGATATGAGGGGTTGTTTGTTATTTATTTATTTTCCATGGGGTACTTATGTAATTTGCCCAGTTCTATTTTATATAAAAAGGGCTAGGGTTTGTTTTGAAGGTTAATCCATTTTCTTTAGTTTCACATGGTATCAAAGCAGTGATCCTAGGCCGTTGCTCCAATATCCCATCGAAAAAAATGTACCACAACATGATTGGATCACCATTGGGAGGTGATCCGATGGGGAATGATCTCTGCATCGCCACCACCACTGCTAGCAGTAGCAGCGCCTGTTAGGGAGGCAGTAGCGGTGTTGCAGACACCGCCAGACAGACTGGCGGTGCTGGTTATGCCACCACTAGTTGGTCTAACAGGTTGTGCGTTGTCGCCTATGGGCTGCCATCGCCTGCAAGGGCCATGGGTACTGTTGGTGGTTGTCGATTCCCCATTGTTCGGGTTATGTTTTGCGTAATGAGCCTTTTCTCATGCTTGGTTTGGATGGTGATGAGTCTTCTCTTACCCATGTTGGTGAAGTTTGATTCTAGAAGATCAATTTCAATTTCTACTGGGTTCGCATGTGTAGCCCAAGAAGTTGTGGAGAAGAAGAGGGCTAGGAGCACGTCACTGGAGATAGAGATCGCTTGTAGGACCCTGTAGTTTTACAGGGCATACATGTTGTGAGGGTAGCCAATGGGGTTACCTCAATTATTGCAGTTGGGCATGTAGATGTCACGCCTAAGATGAAGATAGAGAAGGTATACCATGCTCCTGTTTCATATGAATCTATTGTCTGTGAGTTGCATTTGTAGGGATCTTAGATGTCTTGTTGTCTTTGATGAGAAGCACTGTTACTTCCAAGATCGTTAGACATAAGAGATAGTAGGGGGAGGCATAGAGAGAGATGGACTGTATTACTTAAACATGCCCACCTTGTTTGCAGCGGTTGTGTCCACTCGTGATCTATTACTGGGCATCTCTCCATGAAGAAGTGTTGAATGTACCTAGAATTATCAAATTCATTGATTCCAGAGTGCAAGGACTGCTAGTTGGGGAAGCACCATAGAAGCAGTTATCCTCGGAGAGATGGAGTCAGTGCAATACCTTTTGCCATGGTACATTGTGTTGTACGGGGACCTTCCAGAGTTGCCACTCTTAGGGGACACAAATACTTTGTAGTGTTTGTTGATGACCATAGTCATCTTACCTGGGTCTTCCTAATAAAGGCTCACAGCGAGGTTCCCTCTATTGTCCAACAGTTTCTTTCTGAGATGCAAATAGTATATGACACCACAGTCCAAATCTTTTGTAGTGATAATGCACTAGTGTTTATGCATAAAGATTTACAAGAGGTCTTTCATTCCACGGGGATCATTCATTAGACATCTTATGCTCATACTTTCTAGCAAAATGGGGTTCTTGAGTGCAAGTTACGACATCGCATTGATTTTGCTAGGACTTTAATGTCCCATTTGAAGGTTCCCAGGCAGTTTTTGAGTGATGCCATACTCATTGTAGCTTATTTGATTAATCGAGTGCCATCTTCTGTGCTTCACGGCTAGATTTCATACTAGATTGTACATCCTGAGTGTAGCAGGTTGTTTCTTTTGCCTTTGGATGTATTTGGGTGCTTATGCTTTGTTCATAATCATGGCGATCAGGATAAGTTTGCTTCCCGTGCAACAAGGTGTCTTTCTTGGTTATTCCAGGACACAAAAGGGCTAACATGTGTTATGATTTAGTTCGTAGGAGATATGTTGTTACTACAGATGTGATCTTTGAGAGGATTCCTTCTCAAAAGAAGGATCAACTATAGAGGTTGCCATATAGGAGACGTAGATCTACCACATGGGATCACAATTAGACGATGCCCCAAAAGACGAGCCTATACAACATCTTGCCTCCTCAGATAGGAACGACTCAGATAGGGATGAGGGTCCCATGCAGAGGAGATCTACTACCATTTTCACTCTTCATCTATGTCCTAGTACACTGCGATTTCTCATCTAAAGGAGGGAGATAAGCAGTTTTCCTTAGCTATTACTATTGCAGTTGTTCCCAGAGATTTTCTTAAGGCTTCTCAAGATCCTGGGTGGAGAGTAGCTATGGATGAGGAGATGTAGGCTTTACAGTCTAGAAAGACATGAGATCTTGTTCCATGTCCTAAAGGTGTTATTGTTGTTGGCTGTCGATGGGTGCATACCATAAAGTATAAATATGATGGAACAATTGATAGATATAAGGCCAGACTCATTGCCAAGGGATTCAATCAAACATATGGGGTGGATTACCTTGAGACCTTTTTACTTGTTGCTCGCATTACCTCTATCAGAATTATTCTTCCTGTTGTTGTGATCCTGGAGTGGCCTTTATACCAGCTTGATATTAAAAATACTTTTCTATATGGAGATTTGATTGAGGAGGTATATATGAGACAACCACTAGGATATGATGTTTAGGGGGAGCTTGTGTTGCTTATGGAAGGCCATTTATGACCTGAAGCAGAGTTCGTGAGCCTAGTTTGAGAGGCTCAATTAAGAGATCAGGAAGATAGGCTTTCAGTGGTCTACTACTGATCATTCTACCTTTATAGGAGGACAAAGTATGGTGATATCTGGAGGGTTGTCATCCTAGCAGTCTATGTTGATATCATTTTGATTGGTGATGATATAGATGGGATAGTGTAGACGAAGTTGTTTCTACAGTCTACCTTTGTCACTAAGTACTTAGGTGATCTTCACTATTTCTTGGAGATAGAAGCAGCCCACCAAGAAACTAGATTATCACTATCTTAAAAACAACACACCTTGTAGATTCTTGACGAGGCTGGTCTACTTGGGTCCAAGCTATCAGGGATATTGGTAGTCACCGTCTGGCTATGGCACTGATGAGACAGATCCTTTGTTTGAGGATGTTACTAGATTCCTCAGTATTGTTGGTCCATTGCTATATTTGACAATTACACAACTTGATATCAGTTTTACAGTGAACAAAGCTAGTCAGTCTATGCAGAATCCAAGATATAGTCATTGGCGAGAGGTGTGTTTCATTCTGAGATACCTGAAGGGCATCCCAGGATGAGGTTTGTACTATAGAGTAGGAGGCTCTCTTGATCTTTTAGCATATTCAGATGCTGATTATGCAAGATCTATAGAGGACAAATGATCTACTTTCAGGCTTTGTTGTTTATCTGGGAGGTAATTTGATCTCATGGAGGAGCAAGAAGCAGAATGTAGTGGCTCGCTCTAGTGTAGAGGTAGAGTATAGATTTATGGCCCAGGCAGCCTGTGAGATTATGTGAATGGTGAGCTTCCTACAAGATTTAGGGATAAAGGTTGATATGCCTGTCCCACTCTATTGTAGCAATAAGTCAGCTACCTACTTTACGTTGAATCTGGCCTTCCTTGAAAGGATCAAACATATTGAGGTTGACCGTTATTTTATAAGTACCCCATACATCCTCCGAGCTTCAGCTAGCAGATACTCTCACCAAGCCATTAAAGAAGCGCCATGATTTCCGTAGTAACAAGTTGGGCCTCATCGACATATATGCCCCAACTTGAGGGGGGGTGTTGAGATACGAGGGAGTCTGTTATTTATTTTTTTTAGGATACTTATGTAATTTGCCTAGTTATCTTTTATATAAAAAGAGAACTAGGGTTTCTTTTGAAGGTTAATACATCTTTTTAGTTTCACAGAATTTAAAAAGGGTATCCTCCTTTGTGAATTTCTTTCGAACTAGTAAAAAACCAAGATCCTTAGTACCAAAAGTGCCTTGGAGGTTGGGAGAAGGTTGTATTTTGAGAAATTAATGCATTTCTAACATTTTATGATTTGTCAAAAGAAATAGACCCACTTTCCCAAGAAAAAATGGATATCCTCTTCTATATAAAAAAAAATACTAATATTTTTCCTTGTTTTGGTCAATAATCTTACATGATACCAGTCTTTTGTGTATCTTATAATTATATTATCAATATCTTTGCTTGATCATTGCATGCTATATGACAATGATGAAATTCATTTCTTACAACAGATTGTCAAGAGTGAAGAAAGCAAGGCTTAAAAACGTGTACTTTCATGTTTCAAGGACTAGGCTCATTACATATAATTTGCCAAAGTCGATGACTGAAAAGCAACTAAAGAAGCTTTGTATCGAAGCAGTTCATTCCCGTGCCACAAAACAGAGTCCTGTTATTAAACAGGTTTGTCTAATCTAGAATGGTGATTTTCCTGAAGACAGTTTTGTTTGACTTGTTACTTTGTGAATTTAGGTAAAGATATTAAAGGATAAGAAGAAAGCCAATCCAAGTGGTGAAACTTACACACGTGGTGTGGCTTTTGTTGAATTTCAAGAACATCAACATGCACTCGTTGCGTTAAGAGTCCTGAATAACAATCCTGGTATATTAAGTTTGCGGGTTCCGAAGATTTGGCAGTTGGAAGAGAACATAGTACTTGCTGTTTTTTCTAATGATAATATGTGCTCTTGCAGAAACATTTGGTCCTGAACATCGTCCCATAGTTGAGTTTGCCTTGGATGATATTCGAAAGTTGAAGCTTCGGAAGTTGAGATCTGAAATGAAAGAAAAAAATACCACTGGAGAAATCTATGGCAGTAATCTGCAAGGAAATGAAGAACCTTCCTCAGAACTATCTGATAGTAAAAGGAAGGCAAGAAAGAAGTTGGGGTTTCGGAAATCCAGGTACGAAATAAAGGAAAAAAAAAACCATTACAGAACTCAATGATGGTAATCAACAAGGAAATGAAGAACCTTCATCAGGAATGCCTGATTGTAAAAAGAAGGCAGGGAAGAAGTTCAAAAATGTTGATTGTGGTAATGAGAGCAGCAAAGAAAAGGGAACCAATCATACCTTGGAGAAAAAGGGCAAGATTTCTCCAAAAAACCGTCCGAGGTCAGACCACCAAATGGGAAGCTCAGCTGAAGTCCTGGGAACTCCATCCAGCAGGAAGTCCAAGGCAAGAATTTGACCACAGGTTTGATTCTTTCATCTGAGGATTAGAAAAAAGCTTATGTTAGATACTCTTTTGTGCAGGAAAAGTTATCTGAGAGCCTAAAAGAGATGCCTACCAAGGAATTTGCATCAGGCCGGAGTAAGAGGAAGATGCAAAAGGTCGCTGGTCATGAAGACATGAAGAAAAACAGATTGAAGAAACGAAAGTTATGTTCTGCAGAAGAAATTTCAGATGATCTAGATAAACTAGTAGAGCAGTACCGCTTGCAATTTCTGCGCAACAAGAGTAACATGAGCAAAGATGCAGGTAATAAGCGTCCTGGGGAACTAAAGCGGTGGTTTGAGTCATAGCTTAAGAAGCAAGTGAACCCCAATCATTGCATGTTTCAGGTAATCATGCCAATTTCGTTTCTGGTTAAAACTTAGATGGTCTGTACCTCGGCAATCTTCCATAATTGAAATTTTGATTAATGTATCTATTAGGAATCCAGTAACAGCATTTTGATAGCCTGTTTTTCTTATTGGAGGGTGGCTTATACGGAGGTGCCATGCCGTTTTTTTTTTCTGTTTAGTAAGAATGCAGAGCATGTTTTTCTTATTGGAGGTTGTCTTATGCCAAGGTGTCATGCCTTCTATGTTTAGTAAAAGTGCAGTCTTCAGTGATAATTTTAGCAAAACATAGCGATGCTTGAGTTGAATACTTTTGCATTTGCCCTTTGGTCTACATACCAACTTTTTTCCCAATTGTGGACCTAAATATCGTGGTAGTAGACATGGTGGGGATTGAGGGAAAAAACCTTGCCATATCCTTCCGTGTTTGCATAAGTGCGCGAGGGAAGAACAGGCAGCAGGCTCATCTTGCATGGATACCTTTACGATTGACCCACGTTATTTCATTTTCAGTTAATGCATTTTGTTGATGTCGATACTAAAAAGATATGCGTTAACAATCTCTTTTGTTTTAATAACTACTTGGGACTCGTGCAGTGTACATCACGTGTGCGGATGACAACTTGAAATCGACGCCATTATGCAGAGAGTGATGGTAGATGGTAGAGGTAGCTTACGACCCATCGGAGGCAAAGAATCAGGATCATTAAATCAGTTCCCATTACACACCCTTTCTCGTCATTTATCACTGCAGTGTTTGTGCAAGTGTAGTTAATGGTCTCTATCTTTGAAGCAAAGCAGAAAAATAAAATTTATTTCATCAAACGGTAGGCCCTTAACAGAGGGCAGAAGAGTTTTAAGTACAAAGCAGGGCAAGGGCAAAAGATTAGTCTAAAACCTGTAGGGCTAGCTTACGGTGCATATTAGCTAATTAGGATTAACAAAGTTATAACAGGGTTAACTTTTATTTGTGTTTATTTGTAAATGCAGGTTAATTATTATTTGTGTTTACTGAATGAGGGTTAGGAATAAGGGTTAACCTATGATGTGAAAGAGAGGTGTTTACTTAGGAGTAGGGATTTAGATGGGAGATATGTTGACAATAATCTTTTTTGTTAGGTAAGTTTGTTGGGGTTGTTTTGTTTTTAATTTATCTTATTTTATGTTAAAGATGTTTTGTGAAAATATCTTGTGAGAATCTCATTAAATAAAAATGCAAAGGAAATAAAGAGATGTAGTTTGGATGAAAATTATATGCAATCATGTTTTGTCAATTTCCAACATGCCTCCTATCCGATTAGCATTGTCTAATCATGTTATAGAAGCTAGATTTTATCGACATCATTATCCAACTTCCACACAAAGCATGTTATTTAGCATGTTCTTAGACTCCTTGTAGCAATTAACAAATGTAGTAATGGACAAGTAAAATGTAAATGTCACAAAACACACATAGGTTATCCAATTGAAATTTTTGGCAAAATCCCCTTTATTAGATTACCTATAGAAAATAACATAATCAAACTCTTCATCATGCTATAAATTTCATATGAGACTTCCATATTTGATATGTTAAAAAATTACATTGCTCACTTAGTGTAGTGAGAAAACGTGCACACGTTCTTACAAAGTAGAAGAATACAAGTTTAAAAACTTGTTGAAATCTTATGTTACATCTGGGGTTGAGAATTGGAGGGAATTGAAATGTATACACCTCAATTCTCCTCAATAATCAAAGGAATAACATGGGCAATAGCAATGATCATCGAAGTGCTATTCCGTTGAAACATAAGTTTTTTCCTCACCTAAAAATCATAAGAGGAGAACACCTCCACAAGAACAAAGAAAAGGAACAAATTTATGTTACAACTATGAAGAGAGTGGATAATGTACCAAGAAAATCAAATAAAAGTATAAAGTATCAATTTCATGTTTCAATTCGATTTTTAAAATGTTCAAATTTGAAAAATTCAACTGAATATTGTTCCATCATTCTTCCAACCGATCTCATTTTGAATGATAGTTGAAATTTGAAATTATGTTTGATGTAACTTACAAAAAATAAATAGCAATGTAAATTAACAAGAAAAAGAAATATAAACTTAGATATGAAGGGTAAGCATACAAATATTATACGTCGAGAAACGTTGTGCCATCATAGGAGTGAAGATGGCGAAAAGGGTAACTTGAGAAATATGTTAGATGAGAGGCAATGCTTAGAGAAGAAAGAGAACGGGGGTTGAAATGAGGGTTAAGCTAGCTCTTCCTTTGAATTTAGGTTCGGATAGTCAATCTGGGTTGGGATAACCTGTGTTAACAATGCAAAGATGGTTGAGTTATCCTCTTTAGTAAACAAAAAGAGAGGTTAACCTTCATCGGTAAAGTTTCAAAAAAAAACTAGACCACAAACCAACCCGAAGATGCCATAGTAACCAGCAAGAACCAACCACCAACTGCAACCAACATCAGGAGAGACCAAGGTGCTAGTCTTAACCAAACATCAAACGCCATCAGGAGAGACCAGAGAGCCACCAACAGAAAACATCAGCAGCCACACGCCAACAGATCTCCATACCTTAATCAAGGAGTTAGATTGATTCAGATGCGCCACCTCAAGCAGAGAGTTGCTGCAAACAGCCAATGGCCAAAGGTAGAAATGGGAAGAGGAGAGAGTCCGCTCTGCCTGTGTTTATAAATGAAACAAAGCAACTCTTTCCAAATGAGTTTATAATTTCATAGAAGAGTTTTCTGTTATCAAGAATTTGGTCTCTGAAAATGGTCTTTCCAAATGATTCACAGCTAACAAAGAGAGTTGTTTTTTTTTTTTTTGTTTTTTTTTCCGCGGGGGGTTGCTGATGATGATTTGGCCGGAACAACTTTAGAGTCTCCAACAAGTAAGGGCATTCCATAGTTAAATGAAGGAAGCTTTCCTGATTTTCTTTGCGGAGCACATAACAACTAACAAATTGAAATCCTCGAATTTATAAAGTATCTGTAGTCGGAAGCTTTTTATCCAAATATAATAAGAAAATTTGCGTTGGAGAAATTGGCCCCATAAAACAGCGTGGTGAGAGAGGGAGAGGGAGAGAGTCTTGTAAAACCATCAATAATCATTTGATAAACCGATTTATCCATTGTTTGCTTTTTCGGGAGAACGAAAGGAATATCTCATCTTGTTCTTCAGCTAAGACCATGCAAGGAGTTGAGAATTTGTGAAAGTAATTGTATTTCTCCCATAAGAAGCCTCCTAGGTCTTTCTGAAAGAGCTTTAATCTTGTTGTTTTTCGAGTTTAAAGTGCAAAGGGTATTATTGATAAATTTTTTTTGGTTGGTAGTGAGGTTAACAATGCCTAAGCAAGACTACCGTCGAGCCATAAGTTGAGGCTTTTACCATTACCCAAGGTGTTTGCTCTCAATGATAGTAGAAAATCGGCATTTCTGCAAAGCGCCAATGAAGATAGTGATGCTGCTATGGAGAATTTTAACTCAGGAGTTATTGATGGCCCTTCCTTCGAAATACCTACCCCTTATGATTTTGTTTAGCAACTTGCACTGCACTTCTTGTTAAAATTTCGCAATGGAGCTTTAGTTAACGAAGCGTTATTGAAGATTTGTAAATCAAGGATGTCCCATCTATCATTTTTTTGGGTCTACATATAGTTTCCTGCCTCATCCAATGAAGTTTGCTACGTTGGTTTGTGCCTTTCTGAAGAAAGTCTCTCCTAATTTTATTAATTGTTTTGTCTATCTTGGTAGGTATTTGTAAGCAAGTGTTAGATGTGCAAATGTACTTTCTAATCTATGTAAGGGGATCATTATAATTGTTCAAAACCTGCTGTAGATATATATGCGTGCTTGGTCTGTTAGAGGCTTGCAGTAACAACAGAAAAGTTGTTTTTCCCTTCATTGTGTCTTAACATGGTATTAGACGACACGCTCCTTCGCCGCCTGCGTTTCCGGTCTAGTACCCTAATCGGATCGAGATTTTCCAGTGCCCTGTTGGTCTTCGAGTCCCCCTTTTTCTCTGATCTGATCGCCGGTGCTCCTTCTGGTTTGATTTGATCTGCTAGAGTAATAGGTTCGCTTGGTTCTTCTTTGCTCCGTTTTGTTTTTGTTGCGATTTGCTGATGGAGGACGACAATACGTTTCAGTCTGGTCTTACTTCTTCTAAATCTATGCTGTTGACTGATGCATTGCCTCCTACAGTTCATCATAGCATATCTTATAAGTTGACCTCTTCCAATTTTGTGCTATGGAAAGCACAATTTATACCTGTTCTTCATGCCTACAATCCCATGGGCTTGGTTGATGGAACTATTAAGCCCCCTTCTCAATTTATTACTGATTCTGATGGTGCTGAGGTTCTCAATGATGATTTTGTCTCATGGCGTCGTAAAGATCAACTTGTTTTAAGTTGGCTAATAAGTTCTATCTCTGAAGAAATATGTTCTCAATTGCTTGACCTCACTAGTGCTAGGTCTGTTGGGGTCTTTCTGGAAATTTTTTTTTGCTACAAAAACCAAAGCCCGCATGTTTCAGCTCACGTCTGAGCTCCACAGCTTAGAAAAAGGTGATCTATCCATTTCAGATTTTATTCACAAAGCCAAAACAATCTCTATTAACTTGGCATCGGCTGGAAAAGTTGCTGAGACAAATGATCTGTTATCGGCTATTCTGAATGGTCTTGGTTCAGAATATGATCCTATCATTGCTACACTCATGTCCACTGCTGGTACCACATCTTATGAAGATGCTATTGGTGTTCTTTTGTCCCATGAGCAACGCTTGTTGCGTAATCAGCCCAAGATTGAACCTACAGTCAATCAAACTTCTGCCACTACTCGTGGAGGTAGAGGTGGTCGTGCCTCTCGAGCAAAGGGGAGGCCGTGGTCAGCAGCAATAGTACTTTGATAATGCTCGAAACTCATCTAGTTTCTATGGTCGGCAGCAATCAATCTTTGGCCAAGGTTCAACTCGTGGCCAAGGTCGTGGTGGTCATGGAGGATGATCTTTTACCTCCCTTGCTGGAGTCCAATGTCAAATTTGTGGCCGTTTTAATCATTCTGCGCTGACTTGTTATCAACATTTCATTCAAAACCCCTTCGTTCCTCAAGTACAATTTAGTGCTCCTTCTCCTGTGCATCAACCAATTAATGCTCCTAATAGAGCGATGCTCCTAATAGAGCTCTTTCTCCTCAACAAATACAGCAACCATGGTATGTTGATTCAGGCTCCTCTCATCATGTCACTAATTCCCTCTCCAATTTAGATATGTCTTTGGATTATAGGGGTTCAGAAGAGGTTTGATTTGGGAATGGAGAAGGTGAGACTATTACGCATACAGGCTATTCTACTATTCCTCTTCATCATAGGCAGCTATATTTACAACAAATTCTCCGTGTACCTCGAATACAGAAGAATTTGCTTTTGGTTCAGAAATTTGCTAAAGATAACCAATGTTTTTTTGAACTTCACGATGATTGTTGCCTTGTCAAGGACAAAAGCTTCCAAGGAGGTTCTGCTTGAAGGTGAAGTTGCTGATGGCCTTTGTGCACTTTGGCTTCCAAGATGTTCAGAGAATAATTCATCACCACTTGTTGCTGCTGCCTCCATTAGCAATAAAGCTCCTTGGCGTTGTGGCATTATAGGTTGGGCTACTCTAATCTACGCACAGTCAAGGCAACCCTTCACTCCATTGGTATAACTTTTCTGAATGATGTTACTTCATGTTGCGATGCTTGTATGAAAGGAAAGTCTACTCAATTGCCATTATACTCTACGGGTACAGTGAACTCATGTCCATTTGATTTAATTCATTTCAATGTTTGGACAGCACCAGTCGTTGGCTATGACAACAATATTTTGTTTTCTTCCTTGATGATAATACAAGGTTCTTATTGCTTTTTCCATGAAGAATAAATCCGAAGTCCATGACATTTTTCTACAGTTTCATGCCTTTGTATCTATTCAATTTATACTAAGATAAAGGCTATTCAATCTGATTGGGGTGGAGAATACAGAGCTTTGTCTGATTGGTTTGCTAATCATGCTACTGTCCATAGAATTTTCGCACCTCATATGCCCGAACAAAATGGCAGTATTGAAAGGAGAAATAGGCACTTGTCTGATATCGCAAGATCAATGCTCTTTCATGCTTTCATACCAGTGCGTTTCTGGCCATTGGTTTATAAAGCTGTTGCACTCATTATCAACTACTTGCCATCTTCTGTTACTTCAGGACGGTTTTCATATGAATGCTTATATCATACTAAGCCTGATTACAATTTTCTGAAAGTTATGGGCTGTGCATGTTATCCAGTTTTGGTTCCATATGCATCTCACAAATTAGAACCGCGTTCATCGCTACATGTGTTCACGGGTTATACGCCTTTGCATAAGGCTTATATTTGCTATAATCGAGAAACTAAAAAGTTTCTTGTGGCCAGGCATGTGAAATTCATTGAATCTGAATTCCCTTTTGCCTGTGAAATTAAATCTACTATGCCCCATTCTTCTCCAACGGCTGACACCATACCGGTTCCTCTTCATATTATTCAACAGGCCGGTGCAAATATTGATGGAAAATAGTCTGCTCAGCCCATTTGTTCCACTGAACATGGTGTTCAATAATAACCAGCCCATTGCTCCACAAATTGCACAATAATGGCATGCTGCACCTGCTGCCCCATCTACTGTTCAGTCTACTTCAGGGGTTGTTGATGCTTCATCCAGAACACATGGAATGATTACAAGGTCCATGCATGGATATCAAAAGAGAACGTGTTTTCTGCCACTCTTCACCCTCTTTCACAAACTTTACTCAGTAAACTTGATTGTGTTGAACCTTCTACTTTTACCGAGGCCTCTAAAAATGAAAAATGGAACAAAGCTATTACTGAGGAAATAAATGCTTTAATCCATAACAACACTTGGAGGCTTGTTCCTTGAACAAATGAAATGAATGTTCTGGGTATGTAACAAGTGGGTTTATTGTATCAAGAGAAAAAAGATGGTACTATTGAGTGATTCAAGGCTTGCCTTGTGGTAGAAGGGTATTATCAATCTGAAGGAATTGATTTTTTTGATACATTCAGCCCTGTGGTTAAACCTACTACAGTTCGTATATTACTTTCACTTGCGGTGGCAAATAATTGGATTATGCATCAGCTTGATATACAAAATACTTTCTTACATGGAAATCTTGACAAAGATGTTTTCATGGTTCAACCTCAAGGTTTTGTTCATCCTAATGCACCTAATTTTGTTTGTAAACTTAACAAATCTTTATATGGGCTGAAGCAATCTCTAAGAGCATGGTTTAAGAAACTCTCTGGTGAAGGATTTTATGGTTCTCACATGGACAGTTCTTTATTTGTATTTCATAGAGCCAACGTGAGGATATTCTTTTTTGTTTATGTTGATGATATCTTAGTTGTTAGTTCGTGCTCCAAGGCTCTTCAGCAGATCATTGAAAGAATCAGCGCATGGTTCCCTGCAAGAGATCTTGGTTATCTGTCCTTTTTTCTGGGTGTTGAGATGCAAAAATCCAATGATGCTTGTTTCTCTCTCAGCATCGATACATATTAGATTTACTTGTTCGATACAAGATGGAAGGTTCAAAACTAGTAAAGACGTGATTCACCTTTGTTCCATGGTGTTACCTTGTTTAGGCAAATGCTTGGAAGCTTACAATACCTAGCCTTTATGCGTCTGGATATTATGTTTGCCACCAATAAATTGCCACAGTTTATGCATGCTCCAACGCAAAGGCACTTTGAAGCTGCTAAGCACATTCTGCATTACCACAAGGGAACCTTAAATATGGCATTATTTTACTCCAGGACCTCCTCATTACAGATTTCAGCCTTCTCGGATGCTGATTAGGCTAGCCCAAATGATTGTCGCTCCACCACTGGTTTTGTCATTTATCTTGGCGACAATCTTATTTCTTAGTCTAGTAAAAAACAATCTACTATTTCATGTTCCAGCACGGAAGCAGAATATTGTGCTCTCACCAACACCAAAGAAGAGCTAACTTGGATTCTGTCACTATTCCATGTGCTGTGGATTTGTTTATTAAATCCACCAATATTATGGTGTGATGATATGGGTGCTACCTACATGACAGCAAATTCAATTTTTCATGTTGGAAGCAAGCATATTGATTTCATTCATATACAGCAAGGACCACGTTGCAGATCTTCTTACTAAAGCCCTCACTGCTGCTCAATTTTTGAGGATTCGAAGCAAGCTTAGACTTCTATCGATGTCTAAGCTTGAGGGGAGATGTAAGATGTGCTACTGTACATAATTTGTAGTTTATATAAGGGGGTCATTACAATTGTTCAAAACCTGCTGTATATATATGTGCATGGTCGGTCTATTAGAGGTCTGCAGTAACAACAGACTAGTTGTTGTTCCCTTTTTTGCCTCTCCACAACAAGATAGAATGTGAACGGGTAAAGGAGTCATAGCACTGTTTAGGACGGGCTATTATTGATGGAAGAGAGAGTTGATTTGATTTTCATCTTTCTAGCTTCTTATAGTACTTTTCAATAAGGTAAATATAAAAACATAAAAGATGACACATTATTTTGTAAGGTAAATAGGTGAGGGCAATCCTTTTTCATATAAAAATGTAATACAAAAACTATCACGTGGTGGGTTTACTATGGCTTCACAAAGTTATCATCACTTTTAAATAAAAAATAAAATTATTTTACATATGTATAAAATCATCAAAAATCATATTTAAAATTGTTTTATATTTATGTATTTTAATTCAAAATAAAAAATCACCCTAGGTTCGTTAACTCATATAAAGTAATGGTGGATTTTTTAAGTGGGGTGGGATCCACCATGTGACATAACTTATGTTTCTTTACATTAAATAATAACTATACGGTAGAGACTATGTGTACTACATCTATGCATTGTAAAATATACCATGTTATGTATTTTTGTATATTTTGACTAAGAAAATCTAGATCCTTTGAAAGTAAGAGACTTGAGGTCAAAGAAAATTTTAGATAAATATTAAATTCCATTTTAGGATGCCCTTAATCTCCTCTTTCTCTTGACTGTTTAGGTTCATCGAGTATAATGGTTTTCTCTTTATTGCCCTTAGACTAGAGAGAACATTGAAGGCATCTAAGGTGATCTTCAAACATCGGTTGTTATCTTTATTGGTTGTTAATAAAATAATTAAATCATTAGTAAATTGAATTTATGATGTTTTCATTGAAGTTTAATTTACTTGGTGGGTTAACCCTCTGAAAGAGATGTTAACTGCTGTTTACTTAAGAGGTTAACTTGTATGGTAAAAATCCATGTGAAGGTTTATTAACATTAGTTTTATTAACACTAATTTTGAGGGGTGTTAATAAAATTGATGTTAACTTCGTAACTCTCACACATTCAAATCCTACTCCTTAGAAATTGATGTTAACACCAATCTAAATAAATACTACAAGATTAACATCAGAGTTTAACGTCAATTCAAGTAAATAGAAATTGATGTTAACACCATTCTGAGAATAGATAAAAATGAGGGTTAACATTAATTTCATATTTCTTAAGACTCGTTTCTTAACCCCCTAAGTAAATTACTCCTAAGAGCTTTGTTTGAGTAACTTTAATGAGACATCTTTTTTCAGCAAGGTTGAGGATAGAGTCCAATAAAAGCATCACTATTATAAAAGGGGGGAAAATGGGATCCCTTGATTGACTCCTCTCTATGGTTCGCAGATTCCACATAAAGAGTTCTTTATCGTTATAGATATATATAGCGTTGATATTTACAAGACAATAATCCAAAGAGCGAAAGTTCGAGGGACATTGACTTTTTCTAGGGCTAACAAGATGAAATTCCAATCCGTATTAAAGGATTTGATAAAGTCAATTTTTATTCAAATTGTCTTAATTTTGGAGCAACGCTAGTGGTTGAATATTTCTTGAATTACAATAAAGGTGTTGCAGATCTTTCAAGTAGGAAGGCCCATTGATTTAAGGAAAGGATAGTCCGTAGCTCCTAGGAGAACCTCAAGGCCAAAGTTCTAGTAATGATTCTAAAAGGGACAGCAACAAGGGTAATAGACTTATAGTTTGTAATGTATTCCTTTTGCCCTTTTTTATTAGTCAAGGATATGATAACATTATTAAATAATTGCAAGTTCAAAGGGTTGAAGAAGGTAGTTGAAGATGGCTAAAAAACTTCCTTATTGTTGCCCCATGTTCTCTTGAAGAATTCAATAGGAAACCCGTCAGGCCAGGTGGCTTACCATTTCTCACCCTAAATAGATTGTGCTTGATCTCTTCTTTCTAAAAGGGTTTAATCAAACCATCCAGATTTTGAATCCTAGGAAGAAAGACATTTATCGAGGATAGATTGGTGGCCTAGGAAGTCATTTGTGAATAATGATCTTGAAAGAAATTCATGATAAAGACAAATACCTAATTTTCATCGGTTGAGGGTCCTCTTGAGTAGTTCTTAATACGAGAGATCCTAGCTCACTTGTAGATGTTTAATTGAAGTCACTTTATGGAGAAAGGCCATGTTTTCATCTCCTTTGACCAACCACTTAACTTTGGCACGTTGCTTCCACAAAAAAATTCCACCCATCAAGATTTTTGCATGCTTGATAATAAGCTAGAGCAATACAGTCCTCAAAGAAGACCCTACCATACATGCAATGTTTTGTAGTTTGACAATGTCTTCATCCAAGGTTTGTTTCTCCCACTTTAAGTTAGGAATATTATCTTTATTCTCCACTGCTTCAAGATTGATTTAATCTCAAGTTTGTTTGCCTATCTATTACAAGGATTATTAAAGACAATTTCATCCTGCCACTTCTTTGATGTAAAAGGGATAAAATTTGATTTACTTGGATGTAAAAGTATCTAGCTAGAACTAGGAATGTTTGGTGTTTAATTGGGTGAGACTAAGAAGGATTGGATTATGGTTTAAAAAGGTTCACTAGAGGCCTTTGAGAGTAGGAGCTGGAAAATGTTGTAACTTAATCCAAGGAAAGGGCTTGATCAAGCCTAACCCATTTGGGTTCTCTATAGTCCATGTAAGTAAATTGGCTAGTTTGTAACTTGATATCATGGAGTGTTATGACTTGATCCCAGCTCCCTATGGAACCTGAGAATGACCCGCTTTGACTAATCTCAAGACCTAGTCGTCTAACGAGAAACAACCAAATGCAAGGATAAACATTTCCACAACCACACATATAATGTAACTAAGCAAATTTATTAAAAGTCGGTAACAGAAAATAGGGATAGAGTTTAATAGAAGTGACATGCCACAGGCGAGAAATAAAGTTACGGTTCACTAGCTAACCATCACAACCAACAAAAGTGTAACAATAACATGTTTTGACATAACCATAATACTCACTAACAACAAAAAATCTTGGAAATGGAACAGGAGTAAGTATAACTGCTGCTGAGCTTGACTTGGCCCAACACCCTTTGCAGTTGGTGGTGCTGGCTGCTCAACTCTCTGACATAAACAAGTTACGTATATCTGTGGTCAGCTAACGCTGAGTAGAGTGGTGTATGTGTCATTTACAAGAAATTAAACATAAAGGAACAAGTAGCTAATTAATCATACAATTTTCAGTTATGTATTATTATCTGTTTTCATTTAAATCAATCTATGTATTTCTGATTCGGTTTCTAGTAAGGGTCCACAACCTTTCTTAATCCACTAGTTCTCTAAGGGAATGATCTTGATGCGGTTTTCTCGCGATGCAGGATGTACACGTGGCACTCTTCTAGTCGGGAGAGCATCCCATGGTAGTCCTATGTTAATGGCTAACTGCAGTGCTGCTTTGTGGCGTCTTCATGTTTATTATAGTATAGTCGTTATAGTATAAGACAAGACAGCTACGGTTGTCATTACCATAGAATTTTCTTTACTTGGAAATAGTTTTCTCGAGGTCGAACTCAGGGAGCTACTGGAATTCTAAAAGTACAAAGTTTCTCTATTGAATTACAAAAATAAGAGAGAGAGAGGGAGAGAGATAGATTTTTGTCTTGGCTTCTTCTTCTTCTCTTTGTGCTTTCTCTCTGATCCTGTCTTCTTCCCTCTTCTACTCTTCCTGTCTTCTTCTCTTCTTTCTCTTTTCCTCCTTTGCCTTTCTCTCTTTCTTTCTGGCGGCCAAGTCTTCTTCTTTCTTTTTCTTCCTGGCTGCTTGTCTTCTTCTTCTTCTGCTCTTCGGCTGTAGAGTCTTCTCTTCTTCCTTCTTCTCTTTTCTTTCTCTTTTCTTCAGCTGCAGAGCCTTCTTCTTTCCTTCTTCTCTGCTTTATCTCCTCTGAAGGCTACCCATCCGTCGTCTGATACAGCAGTCAGACGACTTAACTGCAGTCTGCTACAGTGCTTCTCCTCTTTTCCTTCCTTCTCTTTTCTTCTGCACGGCCTCTCTTCTTCTGCTTCTCCTCTCCTTCCTGCGGCTAAGTATTTAGCCTTTCTCCTTCGCGCTCTGTTCCTACACACAAGGCACAACAAAACCTAACCCTTCCCTCTACCCGCACGTCTCTCTCTCTCTCTCTCTGTAAATCGCTCACAGGAAGCTCTCCCAGAGCCAAGTTAACGGGTCGGATAACGTACTCGTGACCAGGCGCACTGGCGTGTGTATAGTGCCCGAGGTGTGCTCCGTAGTGTCGGGTCGGATCCGCCAGGTCTGCGAGGTGAATCCGTGGATGAGGCAGGGTTGAGTGGGCAAGGGGACCTTACCCCGTGTTCTGAGGCGGTAAGCAAGAAACACAAAAACAATTTAAACCAGTGCGGCGCTTTGTAATCTTACGATGTGGGACTATTTGGTTGCTTCTCCTCGCGCGCACCTGCAGAAAGACCTCGGCCTTGCTTCCGCAGCTGTAGCCTCGATCCCCTTCTCTTGCCAGCTACCTACCTTCACACAGCTCGCCCGCCTTCGCAGCAACTGATAACCTGGAGCTCTGAAGCCTGGAGCGCGCTTGGGAGCTTCTCGAGTCGTCGTCAATGGCGGCTGGGGCAGCAGACTTGTCAAGCACTAAAAGGGCCTCTCGGCCTAATCAAACCACTGGGGAACCTTCGCCGTGGCACGGCGAAGGTGGTGCGAAGTGCAGCAGGCCGCGGGACGGCCTAGGCGGCGTGCCTAGGTTGTCCTGTGGCCGGAAAAGTGGGTGTGATCGGGGGTGAGTTGTGGAGGTGTAGAGTGGCAGTGGAGGGGCGGAGGGTGTTTAGTGTGATGAGGCGGAGCTTTTGCGATGGTCGGCGAGTCGTATTTAGTTGCGAAGTGACGGGGGCAACTTGCCGGAGGTTGGCCGGAGGCGAGGAAGGTGATCGTGGATAGGCGTGGTCGTGGGGCAATCAAGTGAAATAGAGTGGGGAAAAGAAAGAGGGGAAGAAGGGGAGTAAATGTAACCTACCTGTAGGGACGAAGGGGGCCGGAGAGGCGGGCAGTCGTATCGACTATCGCCGGAGAAGAAATACCCAGAGGGAGAGAGCGGCGACGAGGAAGTGGGTAGGGAGGCATGCGCTTGGTGTGGCGCGACACAGGAAGACGAGACGAGGCTGGCTCTGCTGCTGGTATGGCAGCAGAGCGACAAGAAGGAGGAGTGGTCGCCGGAACTTGTGGGTTTCCTGTCGGAGAGGGAAGGGAGGAAAGTTTGAGGGATTCTCCGCCAAGACAAGTTTGCTTCAAGCGGCTGGTCCTGGGGTTTCTTTTAAAGGCGCCAGCAGAGGGGCAGATGCACGGAGGGTGAGCGAAGCTCTCACCGGAGGTTGCCGCAGGTACAACACCCATACCTCTCGAGCGTTCGCACGAGAGGTATGGTGCGAAACAGGGCATGGGGAGCTGCTCAGGCGGTAAGGGACTACACAGGGAACCCCCCTTTCACATTTGAGAGCAGCTCCCTAGGGAAGCGAGGAGTGATCCTCCTCGAAACTTCGCCGGAGTATGGGTCTTCTGCTGCATTGGCAGAAGGACCGGACTGCATAATGTGACAACAAAAGTTAGGGGGGTTTTTGCAAGAGTTTTCAAAAGTTAGGGGCCAGAGTGTAATTGGGTGGACTATTTTGCAAAGTAGGTCAAGATGACCTTCCCTTAGGTCCAAATTTTGGTATAAACCTAATTTGGACCTAAGGAATCCAATGGTGAAGTTAGATTTTAGGTTTGACGATGTTTGAGTAGACATTTTGCACAAAAACACAAATTAGGTCAATTGATGAGCTAGGACCCCAATCTAGGTCAAAATAGGTTTCAAAGGCCAAATTAAAGGTTCTAAACCCTAGGGGATATTTTTCCATGAATTTTAGAGGGTTTATTTGACTTTTATTCTGACCGAAACCTTGTTGAATTAAGCGGGTCTGTTTTAGGGTTACCAAATGTCATTTAATTCCTAGATTGAACATGAACCCATTTCCAATTGAGTCAACCCACTTTTTATCTTATTTAGACCATTTGACCTATGCTCTGTCTCTAAGAAGTTTCGTTTATGTACTGCAATGGTAAAATTGCAGTTTTAACCTTTATTTGATGTTTTCTTCTCAGAACACTTATTCCTCCAATTAAGCCCTCTTCTAAGTCATGTAGGAGCTTTTATTCTCTTTATTAGGTCAAAATGAGCTAGTTATGGCTCATCATGAGGTTCTCATCATCCTACACTTGGTCTACCACCCCAGGGATCACAGTCACGTCCACGTGGTTAGTCCTTTTCGCTAGTGGGTATGCCCAAATGTACAATACAGAATAGAACAAGGGCCTTACCCCTCAATAGTTTGCGTACTCTCACCTGACTATCCCGGTTTGCCTAGTGGGCCTAACAAGAGTCGGTGTAGGGTGACCATTCCTAACCCTGGGTCCCAACCCAAGGGGTAGCTAGCTCCCCCCTACACTAAAGGAACAGTAGATCTCCTCGGTACCACGTACACGAGGGCCAGCCTACTTTCCATATTCAAGTTCGAACAACCAACCAGCATGCTCATAGGCAATTAATCCCATCATACATTGAATATCCATATTACTGATACTATGATTCCTTTCCTAATTCCCTGTAGGGTTCATGCATAGTACTCATCTTATTTTATTTCGTGGCATGCATCTCTATCACATATTGATTTCTAATTCATATAATAGGCAGTTCGTAAATTAATAGGATAAACCATCATCAACATGATAAGCAATCACCTCATCATTTAAATGTTCCAGTATCATAGTATGAATTTTAACAACATGCATTTTTAGATTTAATAACGTACGAGATTCATGCACTGAATATAAACCATTCACATTCTTGGTTATAGGGTTCATCTCCTAACCTAGGTTTCAAGTAGATATTTAACATGCATTATACTAATTCAAACCACAGAAGTAGAGAGGACCACTTTAGTAGGGTATGCGGGTGGTATGGGGGCTCGAACGGTGGATCCCGACGTCTCCGCGGCTCTTGTGTGCACCACGGACTGGAGGCCTATATTGTTGACCAATATGTCAAACGAGCTCAAAATAGTATCGACACTATACTAATATGTAGAGAATTTTGAAAGAAAACCAACAATATTTTGTTTGCGAAAAACTGACTCTGTTTGGGCTTGAACCGGCTAAAAAACACGCATCTTGACCAAAATCAGACGTCTGGGAAGAGTCCCAGATGTCTTAAGCGAGTGCAGGATCTCACCTTGCTTTCTACATCTTTTTCAGATGTTTGAAAAAGACGTAGAAAGCAAGGTGAGATCCTACGCTCGTCTGAAATCCCTTACAGCCGTCTGAAGGAGCTTCCAGACGTCTGTCACTTCTTTCGGTCGTCTAGAAGAGCCGTCTGACACTACTTCCAGATGTCCTAAAGTGCCTCGAATGCCGTGCCAATGCACCTTCCCAATGTCTCTGACACTTCAGCACTCTACGTTCTTACCAGACGTCCTGAGTCCATCCCAGACATCCGACGACTCCCCCAAACGTCTGACAAGTGTTGCAGACGTCTATAATGCGGAAATGTAACCCCCCCGCTCTGCGTGTAGAGCCTCTCTTCCTCTGCTCTCAACCTTACCCTCTCTCAATCTTCTTCACGCCCTCCCTCTCATGCCCTCCTTCCCTCGGCTGCACCCCTCTCTACGGTAGGGAGGAATCGGTGGATGTGGGAGGAAGGCTGTGTGGTGGAGAACAAAAAAGGAGGAGGGGGGGGGGGGGTATGGTGGGTGGTTTTTGCATTAAACCCCTCAAGGACTGAAATATTCCGCACGAGATCCTTTTGGTGCATAGAAATTATGATAAGTCCCTTAAAGATTGAAAAGAAACAAAATGGCCCTTGGAAAGGGTTGTTTCATGGAGGCTCCCATTTCAATGATCTAACTAAGCAATTGGGAAGTAGGAGAAAAGGTTGAAAAGGTATGTATCTATCAGAGGGGAAACAGATGATATTGAAATCCCCTTTGATAGTCCAAAGGTCATTGCCATCAAAATGACAATAACATTATTGAATGTTTTTAACCAATTATATAAAGTCATTATATATCTTTCCATGAAAAGAAAACGGGCTATTGTGGAAGATAAAACACATGTTGGTGGAGTATGCTTGTTGATTCCTGATGAAATTACACAACTACATGTATTCACTAGGAGTGTCTATTGGGATATAACTTGCATCAAGGTTTGAATCTAATTCAAATTCAATCGTATTGCTATAGATTGTAGTTTAGTTATTCCTACACTTTTTATTTAATTTTGATTGAATTAATAGAATCCTATTTGACATGGTAAACCTTCAAGGCATCTATAGTTGTGCTTTTAAGTAGAGAGGACCAAATGCAAGTTTTAAGGAGGGATTCTTAAGGGATCTAGCTTGAGAGAGGCTCACATGGAGAGAAAGGGATGGTGAGAGTAATGGAAAGAGGGAGGGGAACAAGTTATGAGAATCCACTAGGCAAGCGGATTAATCAATTGCTATATTGAGTGTGTGTCTTGAAGAAGACAACATGTTCAAATGTGGTAAATAACATATTGATTACAATGTTGAATGAGGTTCTCATGCTTTTCTAAGGAGGTAGACTTGATTAATTAAATGCAGTTACAATGAGGCAAAATATAGAATTCAAATGTACTATGCACCTTGCAATGGATGTTCACTCTACTTTACATACACAAGAGAAGGAACTATCTAATTAGATAAATTGATACATTCTTGATTTGTGAGCTTCATATGATCATAAGTAGTAACTATAAAACCTTATTGTTGATAAAATATGTTGGTCATGATGACGGCAGATTCGCACGCGGAAAGGTTTGGATTTAGAAAACCCGTCGTCGTAGTTCGATTCATGAGAAAATCCGTCGATCAGATATAATTTATAATCGAAACTCGAAATGTGAGTCCCGGGATGAACATGGGAAGGCGAATGTTTGGTTTTGAAAATCCGCATTTCGCTTTTTATTTATTTTTTGTCGTTTTATCTTTTCTAATTTTTTTTGGTGTCTTTTATCAAGTAAGAGATTAGGTCGATGAAATTTTATCTAGCTAATATACTTGCGAAAATATAAGAGAGAAAGAGAGAAACAATAATGGATTTCTAATCAAATGCTTTTTTACAACTAAGAAAGAGGGAAAGATTACACTACAAAAGCAATAAAGATAGAAAGAGGTGAGAGAATCCCCCTCGACGGTCGCTTGGAGGACAACTTGCTCTGACGTCACATGGAGGAAGGTGGTGAGGAGAGGGGTGAACGAGGATGGAGCCGGAGGATGGAGGGCGGGGCAGGATGGCGTCGCGGTGAGGATCTTCTTTCTGAAGGGAGGTGAGAAGATTGCCATGGGATGCTCCATGATTGGGGATGAGAGGCGGGACCAAATATTTGTTTTCTACTCTAGAGGAGCATCCCGGGCTTGGGACAAGCTCTCTCTAGAGCCTTGGAGGTGGAGAGAGGAAGAAAGGAAGAGATGATTTGGAATGGAGGGGGATAGGTCCTTTTATAGTGGAGAGACAAAATCATCCATGGGCAATGAGTGACGGCTGTAATCATCGTTGAAGATCTATGCCCTTCAATTCCTTTGCTAGCGCGCACATAGCACATGCCATTAGTGGCAGCTACAAGTGTCACTAAAGGCCTACCCAACTATTGCTAAAGATCCACGCCCTTCAATTCCTTTGCTGGCACCGTGCTCAATTGGCCAATTGGGGGATTCGAACCCGCGCCCCTCCATTGAGAGCCCACACCTCCACCATTGCTCCAATCGTCTGGATGGTCACACGAACGTCTTAAGGCGTGCGGTGGAGGAGAGCTGTTTGGACCGCTTGATTGAGTTTTAGAAAAGTCATGTTGTAGTACAGTCGAAAAAGCATTCGAAACAAATACAATTTATTCCCGAATTTGAAAGTCCGAGGTCGAACACAGGGAGAAAATTAGGGTTTAGAAATCAAAATCACAATTTTAGAATTTGAAACAATATAATATGCAATAAAAATCAATGTTATAGTGCAAAAAGATAGGAATAAATGTAAGGCACTAAAGGAACCAATGTATGAATAAACACAAAATTAGACGTCTGATTTGTGAATCAGATGCCTTAAAATGGGGATGCTACAGTGCTTGACTCTTCTTCTTCTCCTTCTTTTCTTAGTCTCTAGCGGCTGCTTTCAATCTTCTTCTTTCTTTCCCTTCTTCTTTATCTTCTTCTGATTTGTTGCCTTAGCCTTTCTCTTCTTCTGTCTTCTTCTTTTCTTGGCTACCTTCAGCTTCTTCTTCCTTTAGTTCCTTCCTTCTCTTTCTCTCTTTCTTTCTCAGCTTTTTTTCAACTCCTTCCGCCTTCGCCTTTTTCTTCTTCTCTCTGTTGCAGCCCTTCTTCCTAGCTTCTGACTTCGGCCTCCTCCTTCTCCTTCCTTGGCTTTAGCCCTTAGCTTCCTCTTTGGCCTTGTCTTCCCCTTCCCTTGCAGAGCAAAACCTACCCCTACCTGCGTGAGCTCTCTTCTCTCCTTTCTCTCTTAGGTTCGCTCTCCTAGAGCCACTTTCTACGGTAATCGAGTCGGATACGTGATTGCACAGCAAAAATACACCAACAATTGTGTTGTTTTGTGCTATTTCCTAGCATTACCAGTGCATATTAGGTATCCATAGTCGCATTTGTGAAAATACACGCATGCATGCATTTATTTGAGAGGGGAGGAGAGTAAAATAAATGGCCTTGTAATTAACAAATTCTTCAAGTGCTGCCTTGCAAAATTCACCATCTTTTTATTTTTATTTGACTTTCTTCTCCGCGGCTGCTTGGCTGGGCCTTCTTCGGCCATTCCCTGCAGCAGCTTGCCCTGCAGCCGCATGCACAACATGCACAGCCAGAGCATGGCTGTGCATGCCTTCTTCCTCTTTAAAAAGGGCTCGGCTTCTTCTTTGCAAAGGGAGCCTGGTCCACACGCCAAAAACACAGCACCTTCCTTCCCTTCTAGGCCGTCTCCTCCCCTTTCCCCTCCATACGTAGCCTCTCTTCTCCTTGAAGAGCCACACTGTGGGCAGGAGCAGCTCACAGTGGTGCACAACCACCACTGTGAGTCCCACCATCGCCCAGCTCATCAAAGAGCCGGTGGGCGTGGTGGTTCCCCGCTCTGATTTCACCATTTCCGCCATTGCCACAGGAGCTTCAAGCCTTAAAGCTCGAGCTCCGCAAAAGCAGCAGCAAGGCGGCAGCAGCAGCGCAGGCCACTGTGCGCCTGCACGCAGGCCACCGTGTGCGCTTGCAGTCCGCCCTCGCCCCTCTCCGCGTGCCCTGTCGCGAAGCGCCACCCGCAAGCTAGCAGCCGGTGCAGCCTCTTCAGCGCGCGTGCCAGCCGCTCCACACCTCCCGCACTCACAGCACCGGGCACAGGCGGTCGCGTGAGCCGACCATGCACTGTAGCCACTGTTCACGCTAGTCAGCGGAACACTGTGGTTATAGTGTGGTGACCGGTAAGTTTCTCACTTATCCGGTCACTCGGCGCGCCGCAACCTGCGCTAGCCCGCACCCACGTCTTTCCCCGCGCCCGCTTCCACGTGAGCCTTCGCCCGTGTACGCTCGCCCGCTTCAGCGCCCTCTTAGTGCATAGTGCCTTCGCCTGCACCCGCCTCTCCATGCAGCGCTGTGCGCTGTGGTTTCTCCCCCACGCCTGCTCCCTCTTGCGTGCGTGCCTCTTCGTGCGCCTACGTGCCTGCACGTGCACGTGCGCTATCAGACGACGCCTTGAGGCTCCAGATGGCTTAACACGCACTTCTTCGCTCCAGCAGAAGCGAGCTCTCTCTCTCTCTCTCTCTCTCACAGCACTCTCTCTCTCTCCTGCAGACACTTACACACACCCACACACTTATACACTAATATATACTTATATATATATACATACATATATATATTTATATATATATTTATATACATATATATATCTATATATACTTATATCTATACATATAGTAGTACCTATATAACTAAGTATTAGTACACATACATACATAGATATATATATATATCTATATACTTATACACACATATATATACATATATATTTACATATATACATATACTTATATACGTATATATATATATTTCTATATATATATATTATTACCTATGTAACTAAGCATAAGTATAGATACTTATATATATATATACACATATACTTATACATATATATATATATCTACAAATATATATACATATATATATATCTATAACAATATATACATACATATATAAGTACACATATACCTATATAATTATAACGATATATATATATATACATATAGATATATATTTACATATATACATATATATATATATTTTTTCGTATCACTTACCATACGTTGTATTGTGGGAATATCTGCACCAGTTGCTGATATTCCCCGATACACGCATACAGAAAGTGTTCGCACTCATCTTCCACCAATCCACCTTACACTCCATGCAACACTTCGTCCTGTTGGTTGCGTCTTTCTAGACGACGACCGACTCGACACCGTGCTACACGACATCTCCACCTCCACCCCCACCCCCACCCCCACCCCTTTATACATATATAATATATACATATAGATATATACTATATTTACTTTATTTCTGTTTCTCTTTCCTGCCAATAAAAAGATAAAATAAAATATAAAAAAGAGAAAAGATAATCCTTGACTTGCAGGTACTCAGTCTTGCGAAGAGCAAGACCAGTTTTTAACCCTAATTTGGCTTCAAGCCAAGAACCTGATTTTGAGGGTGTGCCTCAAGGACAAAAATTATCAGAAAAAAATCTTAAATAGAAAAACACCAAAAACATAATAAGCGAACGGAAGAGATTCGTTGTAGGAAAGGTGTAGAAACTTATTCACTTATAATCCCACTTCCCTGAGTTTGACCTTGGGCTTGAAAGTAACCAAGATAAAATCAAATAGGCCGGGTAGAAAAATTTTTTGTAAAGAGATGGTTAGGCTCGATTTAGGTTAACCACTATACACATTTCAACGATAAAATCACCGTATTAACACAACCTATTTGGGCCCGACCATACATCCTTTTCATGGCGCCGTTGCCGGGGAAGTGCGCATTCAAGTAAGTTTTTACTCCATTCCTTCAATTTTTCTCTTCTCACACCCTTCTCTTCATGGGTGTTTTTGTTTATTGCTGTGTAGGTGAACCTGTTGCAAGGAGAAGGCAGGCAGACGAAGTCAGAGACATGAGCAGATCCAAGGCGGGAACGAGAGCGTGAAGACGTTGACACCGCACTGGAGCTTCGCACACGTTGCTGAACAAGTAGGTGTTCCTTTCTTAGCAACTTAGGTCAACTTGTCACCTTAATAAAAAAAAAAACTAAAAAAAAAACACTTCTTGGGATCTCTTGGGGCAAGTGGATTAAAAATCACTTGTTTAATTGTTTGCCTTCACTCCCACCGCCCTGGGATTTCCCGCCAAACTTCGCATAGCGAAAATCCAAGAATCTTGATTCTTAAATCTTTCGTCGTGTGAAGTATTCTTTGAGGCAAAAATAAAAAGATTGATTGCCATCCCTCTTTGGCTCATTTATCTACAATTCGGGATCACATTTTTTGGTGGGGAGTCTTGGAATTGAGTTGATTCCAACCCCACCACGACCTTTCACGTGCCTAAGATTCGATCCCGAATAATTCAACCCCAGCAATTTGATTCTCTTTATCTTATGGTTGAGCCTTGTGTATGGAAATCATTTTGGTGATTGGGAGCACTTGAATTAAAGTGCTTTGGCTCCCTTTCACACTAATCTAAAAATTGACTTGTGCATCCACACATAGAAATCTCCATCTAGGGAAGCCCATTGCATTTTAGCATGCATTAATCAAATGACATTGAAGAAGGGTTTCTTGGGCTTAGAAGAAAACTTGTATTCTCTCAAAACTTGGAGATTGGTTGAATTGGTAATTCAGCGAAATCCTAAAATCCATACTACTTAAGGCTAAATTCTAAAAATCATTCACCAATTAAAACTTCAATTTGGGGAGATTTCCCCATTGCATGCTTGGTTTACACACTCTCTAAAAATCAATCACTTGGGCATTACCCGTAAATAACGTCCTTCACATTCCAGAAGCACTTGATCCTAAGCCTCTAACTAAAACTGGTAGCAACTTGACCCTTATTAGGGATTGGAGGTCTAACTACCTGTGTGTAGCGCCTACGTGCTGGTGAGGGTTCACGTGTGCTATCGGGTGTCTAAGACTGGGGCAAATGGCCTTTCAATCTGGCCTAGTGGTTCCGCGGTGCTCGCATTCGGTTCCGTAGGTCGTGATAGTAGGTAACTTAGATCTTTAGGTCTAAGGACACATTGTAGAGGTTAGGAATTTGATTGTATTGATTTGTCATCAAGTGTACCGTTGCGACGTCATTTCTCTCATCTCCTGTTCCCTTCTTATCTCCCCAATTCTTCCTGCGGTAGTGCATGTTTGGGAGGAGGTCACAAAACCCTGAACTGTGTGAATTGCATAATAATTTTAGAAAAGAAGCTGAATCATCCTCTTCCACAAACATGGCTGCATGCCCACCCCCAAATCCCAAGGGAGGAAACCGCCCTCAAAACCCACCAGGTGGTGGAGCCTTGGATCCCATAACCCACCTCCAAGCCCAAATGGAAATGTACAGTGAACAAATTGAGGCCATTAGGGAAACATTGGAGGAAATGAAGAACCCTCCCAAATGGGAGGAGTCTAGGTCTCTTAGCTCCTATCAGAATCCTGCTGCTACAGAGACCATAGGACAAATTCGGGTCCCCATGGGAGGGGACGACTTTGAACTAAAACCTAACATAATTGGCTTGATAAATTTTCACTTCCATGGTCTTGCAAGTGAAGATCCTTTTCTCCACTTAGAAGACCCAACCCGATTGGCTGAAACTATTAAACCAAGAAATATCAGGTTACCTATAGTCCTCATGAAAATGTTCCCATTTTCATTGCAGGATAAAGCGTCGCAGTGGTTACGCACCATTGGGAGAACCATCCACTCTTGGGAGGAGATGCGAACAGCGTTTCTCAAGAAGTTCTTCCCAATCGGGCGAACCAATGCGCTTCGCCATGCTATCACTTCATTTACGCAACAAAATGGCGAACAGTTTCATGAGGCATGGGAGAGATATAATAACCTCCTCAGGAAGTGTCCGCACCACGGTCTGCCTAAGTGGCATATAGCCCAGATTTTCTACTATGGGCTAAATGAGACTTTGAAGTAGATTGCAGACGCTTCCTGCGGAGGAAATTTCATGAATAAAGCGAGAATGGAGCATTCGAATTATTTGAAAATATGAGTGAAAACTCAATGAACAATGCCTCCATTATCTCCTTTAATCATACCAGCCTGCCCCGTAATGTCCACGAAGTTGACACGGGACCCTCCTATTCATCCACTGATTTCAGCCTTATCGCACAGAAATTGGATGAAGTCTCCGTCGTGCACAAGAAGCTGGATGAGCTTTTGGCCAACCCTGCCCTTTCTATGGCAAACACCCCCACCTCACCACTTCGTCACAATTCCAATTCTTCTAACACCAGGCTTATCCCGAGAAACCCCGTAAGACCTTCCTTACCGAGTGTCGCGGCGAGCGACTCGGTAAGTCATGTGGATCTGGCTTCTGTGAGCTAGTATTTTGACACGGAGGACTAAGCCTCCGTGTGCTCGGAAGCATATTTACACGCGGACACGTCTTATGGCATAGGAGACGCTTGTGCCTTGGGGAACAACCCGTTCTTTGCCACTTATAACCCAGGGTGGCGAAATCATCCAAACTTCTCATGGTCCAACAACTTGCAGCGCCAAAACCCTGCGGGTGGACCAATGCGACCGTCCGCACTCGTCATCCCAAGGGCCCAGTCTAATCCTATGGCGAATCCGCCATCGGGTCCTTGCGCACCGCAAACAGAACACGCATCAAGCCCTCTTGATAAATTGATGCGAATGATGATGGAAATGTCAAAGCGCCATGAAGAGAACATGACCTCTCTTCAACACCAATTGGTGCAGCAGAATGCTGAGATCAGTCAACTATGCATGGTGACTCGATCTCAGGGCACTCTTCCAGCCCAACCTGTTCCCAACCCGTGAAATTTCGTATCCCGTGGTCCTTGTTGGGAGATCGTAGGTCGCATTTTTGATAAAAGCGTGGTAGTATAGTTGCGAAATACGATCCAACAAAGATATTGTTTTGAAAATAATGAGACTTTGAGTCCCGGTCGTTCATCTCTGGGAGGCGTTGCTTTTGTTTTTGAAATCGATCTTAAAGCCGTCTACTTTATTTAAACGACATGCTGGTGCATAATATATAGGCGGTTAAAGAACAGGCACTTAAATCACGCAAATATGATAATCATTCAGCTCAAGGTGATTTCCAACACATAAGATATATATATATATATATATATATATAATGAAATTTCATTCATCATGGGAGAGTTGTTGCACAAGGAAATCTAGAGGAAAGCTTATACATGAATGCTTAAAATTAAATCTAACTACCAGAAAACGATTGCATACAAGAATCAACGGGGGGATTTCGCATGCATCATTGGGGGAAAAGTAAGACTACTCTACTAAGCTGTAAATGAAGGCAATAAAAATTATGAAGAGCATGATCTAGAGCTAGAAGAATAGAGGGCATTCAGGGGTGGTCCTCGATGGCCTTGGAGTGGTCGAGAGGAGAATGAGGGGCGGCCAATGTAGCTTAGGCCGACCCTTGGAGAGAAGTAGGGTTGATCCAGCATCCTGACATGGTGTCCTCCATGGTGGTGGTAGTGAGCTCGTGGAGGTGGAGTGAGTGGCTAAGTGGAGGTGGCGTGAATGGCACCAATGGAGAGCAATTGCCAAGGGAGTGAATGGTTGCAAATGGCCACCCAAGGGGTCTTTTTATAGACCTAAGGGAAGCTCTCTAGAGAATTATGGAATTCTCTAGAGAGGCCTATGGTGGGAGCTCGTGGGAGAGTGAGAGAGAGGGTGGATGGTGGTTTTTAGATCCACCAAATGTGGATCTAAAAATTGAATGGCTCGTGGTTGCTATTTTTGGCAACCAAGGCAACCTCACATGGTAGAGAGTTCTAGAGAACTCTAGGCTAGATATTTTCATGTGGATGGTGTGTGTGGGTGTGTGTGGGTCGAAACTTAGGTGGCCAGGTTGATTAGGTTAGGTTCTAGTGGGTATAGGTCAAGATATGTCTCAAATTAGGGTTATAAACCCTAATTCACTAAGGTAAAGTGCAATTAAACTTAATACAAGTTTAATTGGGTGTGTGAAAACTTAATTGAGAGTAAAACAACTCAATTAAGTCAGGTCTAGGTCAATTAGACTCTCACTAAGTCCAATTGGACAGTGCGTGCTGAGATCAGGGCTCAATTGGATTCAATGAGTCCAATTGAATAGGCTGATGGAATTGACTAAGATCCAAGTCAATTAGGTTTAGTGAGGACCTAATTAGGTCCTTAGGGAGGTTTAGAGGTGATGTACTAGGGTTAGGGCACCTTAATTTAGTTTCCTATGGGGTTGGAATTGGGTTTAGGGACCTAGAGATCCAAGATCAAGGTTTAAATCTCAAAACAGGAATTGGTGAGTAGTATCAGACGTCTAATTATAGAATCAGACGTCTTATACTCAAAAATCAGAAGTCCAGACTTGTTGTCTGGACGTCCAATCAGAGTCAGGAAGGATTTCGGGTTTGAAGTGTGCGGGAGTTGGCTAAGGGTCCTGGATGTCTTAAAACTTATCTGGACATCCAGAGAAGGGTTGGAACTAGGGTTTTAGGGCTTCCTAGGGTGTTGTGACCTAATCTAAGGGTGGCTAAGGCTTGGGGAAGTCTCTAGGCTATCTTAGGGCTAGGATGAACCTAAGCTCTTCACATTTTATTGCTTTATTCCTACTTAATAGAATAGCAAACTTTTAACCCCCTTACATTATTATTCCTACATCTAAACTAGGCATTCTGCTCCAGCTCTGCTACAACTCCTGTTATTCCTGATCCAGCTTCAGATCCAGCTCCTGATCAGCTTATTCCCTGTAATCGACATAATGCACTTAATCAACACATTATAACATTATTTTATGCATAGCTAAATGAAAGCAGTAAAGATGCAGATAATGCATATGCATGCCTGAATAACCCTAACTTATGATAAGTCCTAGCCTAATTTAGGTCAATTAAGACCTATGATTGCTGCGCAATCAGTCCTTAACCACAGGTACGACCTTCTCAGGGGTAGGTTCATCAGATTCTGCAAGCTCTGAGCATTCCACCGGGATTTCAGGCTAATCCCGCTGTAGCACCTCACTCTTATGTCCCTATTGCGAACCCTCCTCCACCTTTTGATCCCACTGGACCCGCATCGTCCAATGCGATCACTACAAGGAGCGGCAAGTAGACTGTCGATCCACCTCGACCTGATCCTGGCCCGTCTTCTTCATCGCCCTCTCATTCGGGATGCGCACCGCATTCGCGAGAGGACGATACCCCCAAATTGGTGCCAGAATCAGTCCCATTCCTTGAGGCTCTACTGAGGGAGCCAAAAGGCAAGAAGAAGGATACACAGGCCTTTGATAACTTGTATAATTTGTTCAGGGATGTTGAAATCAAGGTACCCCTGCTAGAGGCTATCGACCACATACCTACTGTCGCCCGATTTTTCAAAGACTATACAACACCCAGGCGACAGTCAAAGAAAACTAAGAATCCGGTGGTTCTCTCGCCTCATGCGAGTTGTGCTATACTGTAAAATCTACCACTGAAGTAGAAAGATCCGGGCACACCGCTTATTTCCTGTAGCATCCAAGGCTACAATTTTAACCATGCCCCGCTTGATATAGGATCTTCCATCAATCTTATACCAACCATCATGCTCGAAAAATTTTCCTTGGGAAATCTAAAACCCACCCCTGTCACGTTACAGTTGGCAGATCGTTCTGTCAAAATTCCAAAGGGTGTGGTGGAAGACGTGGTGGTTAGGGTCAACAATCTCTGTTTTCCTGTTGACTTTCTTGTTTTAGATATGGAAGTTCCTAGCTCACTTTCTGATTGTCCGATCATCCTTGGTCGACCTTTATTGGCCACAGCCTGTGCCCATATCGACTGCGAGTCGGGCTGTTTTGAGATTGCCGTTGGATCTGAAAAGCTCAAGCTAAACATCTTCAAGGTAGCCAAGAACTTTGATTACGATTGCATCGAGGATGACACGTCTGACGAGGACATGGCCGTCAGTGCATGTATAGGACTAATTGGGACTTATTCTGACTGTTGCGGATTACCTTTAAACACTGAAGATTGCCTAACCGACACATATTGTGACGTTCCCCCATCCCTCCCTATTCTCGTACCTTCTCCTGGTCAGACTTCTGACGAGGTTTTCTTTGCTTCCCATACCTCGTGGTCTGAGTCATATCCGGGCTACTCACCGTCGGTCCACACTCTTGAAGATCGGATTGCCCTTTCTTTCCTGCCAAATCAGGCGGAGTTGCAACTCCACACTGGGACCTTGAACCCAGATACTACTCACTAGGGCTATTCCTTTTTGGATCCATCTATCCAAGAAGCCCCTCTTCTTGGCCAATCTAAGCGCCAACTTCTTCCTCCTAACTTATTTTCTGATCCGCCTGGGACACTCTCGTCCCAAGAAATGCCAGATCTTTCACCATCCACTCCGGAGCTGAAAGAGCTGCCTAGTACACTTAAGTATGTTTTCCTAGGGCCAAATGAAATGCTCCCTGTAATCATCAGTTCACAATTGACCAGGGAGCAAGAGTGCAAACTAACGAAGGTCCTTATGGAACACAAGGCAGCCATTGGATGGTCTCTATCAGACTTATCTGGCATTAGCCCCTCCTACTGCACTCACCGTATATATACGGAGGACGAGGCTTGACCTTCCTGCGAGGTGCAGCGACGTCTCAACCCTAACATGCGGGAGGTCGTTAAGAAGGAAATCATTAAGTGGCTGGATGCGGGTATAATTTACCTAATCAACGATAGACCCTGGGTGAGTCCGATTCACGTTGTGCCCAAAAAGGTGGGACTCACCATCCGTGTCAATGACAGGGGTGAATCCATCCTTACACGCACTCCTACATCTTGGAGAGTGTGTGTAGATTATAGGAAACTCAATGCTGCAACTAAGAAAGATCACTTTCTGCTACCTTTCATTGACAAAGTCCTGGAGCGGTTTGCGGGAAATAAATTTTTCTGTTTCCTGTATGGATTCTCAGGATATAACTAGGTGGCAATTGACCCCTGGAACCAAGAGAAAACCACTTTTACCTGCCCCTTCGGCACCTTTGCATTTAGAAGGATGCCGTTCGGACTTTGCAACGCGCCAGCAACTTTCCAGAGATGTATGTTGGTGATATTTCATGACATGGTGGGTGACTTTCTCGAGGTCTTCATGGATGACTTTTCGATCTTTGGACCATCTTTTGAAGAATGTCTTGCCAACCTGACCCGTATCCTTAGGAGATGTATTGATGTAAACCTCGTGCTTTCCTGGGAGAAAAGTCATTTTATGGTACACGAGGGAATTGTTCTCGGACATATCATCTCCGATAGGGGTATCGAGGTTGACCGAGGTAAGCTTGATGTAATTCCTGATTTACCTGTGCCTGGCTCTATCAAACAAATCCGCTCCTTCCTGGGACACGTCGGTTTCTATAGGAGCTTCATCAAAGATTTCTCCAAGATTTCTCGACCGTTAACTCATCTCCTATTGACCGACGTACCCTTTGATACGGGCCCCGACTGCATACGAGCATTCATGCAGCTGCGTAATGCTGTCACCAAGGCCCCTGTTCTCCAACCACCTGATTGGTCCGTCGACTTTGAATTGATGTGTGACGCTTTTGACCTTGCAGTCGGAGCCATCCTGGGACAAAGCACGATAGACACCCCTTCGTGGTGTACTACGCCAGTAAGACGTTGGACGAGGCCCAACGTAATTACACTACCACTGAAAAAGAACTACTGCCGATCGTCTTTGGGCTGGAGAAATTTCGCTCTTACCTTCTGGGCTCACATGTTATTGTTTTCACTGATCACGCGGCCATTCGCCATCTCATGCACAAGAAGGATACCAAGCCCAGACTGATTCGTTGGATCCTTCTGCTCCCAGAATTTGACATTGAGATCCGCGATAAGACCGGAGCCTAGAATGTTGTGGCTGATCATCTTTCTAGACTGGACCCTGACCATATTGGACTTACTCTGCCGATGAATGAGATTTTTTCTGATGAGCACCTATTGGCAATTAATGTGGCAAGTGGACCTTGGTATGCCGACATTGCCAATTACCTTACTTCTGGATCCCTTCCACGTGGCTGGCCTAAAGACCAGCGCGAGCATCTCATGGCAAAAGCAAAGTATTATTTCTGGGATAATCCACTTCTTTTTCGGATAGGTGCTGATCAAATCATCCGTCGCTGTGTTCCTAACAGCGAATTCCCCAGTGTGCTATCCTTCTGCCACGATCAGGCCTGCGGAGGCCATTTCTCTGGGAGGAAAACTGCAGCCAAGGTGTTGCAGAGCGATTTCTTTTGGCCCTCCCTTCACCAGGATACACACAATTATGCCAAGCATTGCACTAGGTGCCAGTCGTTAGGGTCAATGTCACGTCGTGACATGATGCCCTTACAACCCATCCTAGCTGCAGAAATCTTCGACATTTGGGGTATTGATTTCATGGGTCCCTTTCCCCCTTCCAACGGCTTCGAATTCATTCTCGTGGCTGTTGATTATGTTTCAAAATGGATCGAGGCTATTCCCACGCGCCATGCTGACCATGCTATATCCACTCGATTTGTCAAAGACCACATCTTTGCACGCTTTGGGATCCCTTGAGCCATTATCTCAGATGGAGGAAGCCACTTTACCCATGCTTCTTTTCGGGCACTTCTGAGGAAATACGGAGTCCACCATCGTATCGCATCCCCGTATTATCCTCAGACGAATGGCCAGGCAAAGGTGTCGAACCGGCAAATCAAGCAAATTCTCCAGAAAATGGTTCAGCCTGACCATAAGGATTGGTCCGACAAGCTGATTGACACACTTTGGGCCTATCGGACCGCCTTCAAGGCTCCCCTTGGTATGTCTCCTTATAGAATCGTTTACGGGAAGCCTTGTCATTTGCCCGTGGAGTTGGAGCACCGCTCTTATTGGGCAGTTCGCCAATGTAACCTCGACCCAGACTTGTGTGGTCGAGAAAGGAAACTCCAACTCTAGGAGCTGGAAGAGCTCCGTCGTGAAGCCTATGATTCTACTTTAACTTTCAAGCAATGCACTAAGGCTTTTCACGACAGTCGTATTCGGCGGAAGGAATTTGAGTCATCTCAGCAAGTTTGGCTCTACAATGCTCGGCTCAAATTCTTTCCTGGGAAATTGAAGTCCAAATGGACTGGTCCTTTCCTGATCTCGAGATCATTTCCTAACGGAGCCGTTGAAATTGAAGATCCCAAATCTGGGCATAAATTTACGTTCATTGGGCAGCGTTTGAAACCCTATCTTACTCAGGAACCTGCCCTCGTTGGAGAAACTGTGGCCCTGCTGGAGGGTAACTAATGTTGTGCCTCATCCTGAGTCCAGTTGGGGTCGTTAAATTCAGCGCTCGTTGGGAGGCACCCCAACAACACTCACCATCCACCATCACTTTTCATGCCACTGTCACACTCATTTCACTTTTCACTTCACCACCCACCATCCACCCACCCTACCACCCTGCTATATACCTTGCACCTCAGCTCTCGTTACCCGATCTTTCGTCCTTCCTCTACCCTACCTTGCATGCATATGAGGACATAGCATCGTTTGGCATTGGGGGGTGGATAGGCATCCATAGGATCTGGGTATTTTATGGTATCATGCAGGCTCCATCTATCTATATATATGTAAAAAAAAAAAAATGGTGTTTAGTAATGATCTAAAGGCTGAAACAAAAATACAATAAGTGTTTATGGATATTTAACCACTGTTTTGAAGACTTTCCAGGCCACAGAAGCTTGATTCGGAATCTCTCCTAACTAAGGACGTGTTCTTGTACCTGAGACACCAGTACATGATCCATTGGTTTGCTTCTACTCGAGAGCCTAAGTAATCTTGGTTCACACTATACATATCAAGAAAGACCAGGTGAACATAAGATCCAACCCTAGTGTTCATTAGGGAAGGTGGAATCCTTACCTATGCGCGTAGGTAGATATTTTATCTCAGGCTTTAGTCTTGTGTTTAGGAGAGACTCTTTCCACCAAAAAGGAACGCTCCCACCAAAAGAAAAGTGTGCTCCTCCAAATAATGTTGTAAGAGATATACTAACACGCGTTTCAAAAAAAAAAGTACAAATAAGTCAGTATATCTCACAAATGTCTGTAAAATCTTCCTACAAAAAAGTTCTTCAGGGCAATTACCCTGTTTTCTTTGAGCCACAAATGTCAGAAAATGAGAGTTGAGTTTTCCGTCATCTTTTTAAGGGTCAATCCGAAGACACGAGCTGAAACTGGGACCAACCTGTACTTAAAAACTCGTGAAACCCTGGGCTTGAGTCTTAATATTCATCTGGTCAGTCTTGATCCTTCACTATGCACAAGCCATAATCTCTTGAGCTCTCAAGTACAACAAAAACCTCCTGGGTCCTGGAAATCGTACTTAAGGTTTAAATATCAAGAGTCCAGGTTAGTTGAGAGATGGTCTATGTCATGTAAGACTTAAAGTACTGGTAGTCTTCTCTGCAATTGGTTCTCACAATATCCAACAATAAACACACCTATGTCGCCTCAGGAGAAAATCTTCAGCTTAAAGAACATTTCTAAATACAATACAAAAAAAATGTTTTGCTAGGGACTAGCAAAAGATAGGCATGGGGGTATGATTGCACAACAAAAATACACCAACAATTATGCTGTCTTGTGCTATTTCCTAGCATTACCAGTTCATATTAGGTATCCATAGTCGCATTTTTGAAAATACACGCATGCATGCATTTATTTGAGAGGGGATGAGAGTGAAATAAATGGCCTTGTAATTAACAAATTCTTCAAGTGATGCCTTCCAAAATTCACCATCTTTTTATTTTTTATTTTTATTTGACTTTCTTCTGCGCGGCTGCATGGCTGGGCCGTCTTTGCGCCATTCCCTGCAGCAGCTTGCCCTGCAGCCGCATGCACAGCATGCACAGCCAGGGCATGGCTGTGCATGCCTTCCTCTTTAAAAAGGGCTCGGCTTCTTCTTTGCAAAGGGAGCCTGGTCCACACGCCAAAAACACAGCACCTTCCTTCCCTTCCAAGCCGTCTCCTCCCCTCTCCCCTCCATACGCAGCCTCTCTTCTCCTTGAAGAGCCACGCTGCAGGCAGGAGCAGCTCACAGTGGTGCACAACCACCACTGTGAGTCCCACCACCGCCCACTGTGGTGGTTCCCCGCTCTGATTGTACCATTTCTGCCATTGCCACAGGAGCTTCAAGCTTTGAAGCTCGAGCTCCGTAGCAGCTGCAGCGTAGGCCACCGCGCGCGCCTGTAGGCCGCCCTCACCCCTCTCCGTGGGCCCTGTCGTGAAGCACCACCCACAAGCCAGCAGTTGGAGCAGCCTCTTCAGCGCGCGCGCCAGCCGCTCCACACCTCCCGCACTCACAGCATCCGGCACAGGCGGTCACGTGAGCCGACCATGCACTGTAGCCACTGTTCACGCTAGTCAGTGGAACACTGTGGCTACAGTGCGGTGACCAGTAAGTTTCTCACTTATCCGGTCACCCGGTGTGCAGCAACATACGCTAGCCCGCGCCCGCGTCTTTCCTCGCACCCGCTCCCGCGTGAGCCTTCGCCCGCGTACGCTCGCCCGCTTCAGCGTCCTCTCAGCGCATAGCGCCTTCGCCCGCACCCACCTCTTCACGCAGTGCTGTGCACTGTGGTCTCTCCCCCACGCCCTCTCCCTCTTGCGTGTGCGCCTCTTCACGTGCCTACATGCCTGCGATGCGCGTGCGCTATCAGACGACGCCCTGAGGCTCCAGATGGCTTAACACGCACTTCTTCGCTCCAATAGAAGCGAGCTCTCTCTCTCTCTCTCGCAGCACACTCTCTCTCTCCTGCAGACACTTACACACACCCACACACTTATACACTAATATATACTTATATATACATACATACATATATATATATATATATTTATATATATATATTTATATACATATATATATCTATATATACTTATATCTATACATATAGTAGTACCTATATAACTAAGTATTAGTATACATACATACATACATACATATATATATATATCTATATGCTTATACACACATATATATATACATATACTTGTATATATATATTATTACCTATATAACTAAGCATAAGTATAGATACATATATATATATATATACACACACACACACACACACACACACACACACACACACACATATATATATACATACAAATACACACACACACACACAGATATATATATACACACATACATATCTATCTACATATATTACTATATATATATATACATATATATCTATACATCTATATAGTTATATATACATACATATACATATATATATATATCTATACATGTATCTATCTATACATATATTTACATACCTATATATATATATATACATATATAAGTACACATATACCTATATAATTATAACCATATATATATATACATATAGATATATATTTATATATATACATATATATATATTTTCATATCACTTACCATATGTTGTATCGTGAGAATATCTGCACCAGTTGCTGATATTCCCCGATACACGCGTACAGAAAGCATGTTCGCACTCATCTTCCACCAATCCACCTTACACTCCACGCGGCACTTCATCCTGTTGGTTGCGTCTTTCTAGACGACGACCGACTCGACACCGTGCTACACGCCATCTCCACCCCCACCCCTTTATACATATATAATATATACATATAGATATATACTATATTTACTTTATTTCTGTCTCTCTTTCCTGCCAGTAAAAAGATAAAAAAAATATAAAAAAGAGAAAAGATAATCCTTGACTTGTAGGTACTCAGTCTTACGAATAGCAAGACCAGTTTTGAACCCTAATATGGCTCCAAGCCAAGAACCTGATTTTGAGGGTGTACCTTAAGGACAAAAATTATCAGAAAAAAATCTTAAATAGAAAAACACCAAAAACATAATAAGTGAACGGAAGAGATTCGTTGTAGGAAAGGCATAGAAACTTATTCACTTCTAATCCCACTTCCCTGAGTTCGACCCTGGGCCTAAAAGTGACCAAGATAAAATCAAATAGGATAGGTAGAAAAAAATTTGTAAAGAGATGGTTAGGCTCGATTTAGGTTAACCACTATACGCATTTCAACGATAAAATCACCGTATTAACACAACCTATCTGGGCCCGACCATACATCGTTTTAAATATGCGCCCGAGACCAGGCCCACCGGCGTGCAGTGGAGGGTGAGGTGTGAGGTCGGGTTAGGTCACCAGATCCGCAGGGGGTGGTCGCGGATGAGGTGTCGGGTCGGGTGAGAGGGGACCTCACCCCGTGAGTTGGAGGCGATAAGCTCTATGCAGAAATTCCTTTTATGTGGCTTTGGCGCTCTAGATGTTTCCGAGGTGGGACTATCTTTCCGCCTCTTTCATGCGTGCCTGCAGCAGAGAAGCGTCGCTCGATTGCACATACGGGGATGGCTCTTGCCTTCAATTGATCACCTAGGGATGTTTCAAAGAGTCCCCCACGCAACCTGGGACTGGATCCTGGAGTGGGCACGGCCTGGAAGAAGTGTGCAAGCAAGCTTCCTGCCGTGAGTCAATGGCGGCGAACCCCTAGATGTGAAATCACACAAATGGCCTCGCGGCCACGTTAAAAAGCTCAGGGAGCTTCACCAAGGTACGGTGAACATGTAGAGGTGGTCGGCGCAGCGTGGGACAGCCGAGGTAGCGTGCCTAGGGCACACTGCGGCGGTGCTGAGTAGGTGTGTTCGGGGGCGCTTGTGGGTGAGTGGCGGAGTGTTGTGAGTAGGGGGTTACGTTAAGTGAATCAGGGCGGAGCTTATGGACTGGTCGGTGAAGAGGGAGGTGGCCTGTGGTGGTGGAGTGGACTCGCTGGAGTGGTGGCTGGAGGTGAAGGGGATGATGGTGGTGGAGTGCGGCAGTAGTCGTTTGAGGGAAATAAATAGGGAAAAATAGAGTAGAGGGTGAGAGGATTTATCTCAAAGTGAAGAGACGAAGGGGGAGGTAGGGATGGCTGTCGGCTCGTATCGCCGACGCCGGAGATGAAAGTGCTCAGTGAGGGAGGTCGATGAGGACGAAGGGGAGGTAGGAGCGTCGGCGGGTGCGGCACGACGCGGAAGAGCGAGAGGAAGAGAAACCTGCCACCGGTATTATGGCTAGGCGACGAGGGAGAGTGGGGGAAGTCGCTGGAGCTTGATGAGAAGTTCGGTCGGAGGAGGAGAGATGAAATTGAGGGGTTTCTCCAGCTGAATTCAAGCTTGGGAGATGTGGAATGGGTTGGGGTTTCTTAAATAGGTCCTGGAGGTCGAGTTTATGCTTGGAAGCCAAGCTTCCAGGCACGACAAGTTCACTGGAAGAGGAAACTCAAGAGAGACCCAAATCTCTCATGCGTTTGCATGAGAGATTTAGTACCAAATAGGGCTTCTAATTGGGCTCACACTGGAGGAGATTTCTCAGAGAATCTCCTTTTCAATTTTGAAGGGGATTCTCTGAGAGATCAGGGAGAAATCACCCTTTCAAGCTTGCCAGAGTAGGATTCCCTCCGCTATAATGGTAGAGGGACCTAATTGCAAAGAATGAAGAAGAAGATAGGGGGTCAATTGTAAGGGTTTTGAAATCTAGGGGTAGAAATGTAATTGGGCTTAACCTATTTGCAAAGTGGGTCATGATGAATTCCCCTTAGGCCCAAATTTTGGTACAAATCTAATTTGGACATAAGGAATCCAATAATGAGGTTGGATTTTGGGTTTGACCATGTTTGGCTGGGCAATTTATGCAAGAACCCAATTTAGGGTAAACATTTGTCTGAGACCCCATTTTAGGATAAAAAATAGATTTTAATGGCCAAATTGAAGGTGCTAAACCATAGGGAATATTTTTCTATGATTTTTAGAGGACTTAGGTGAATTTTATTCTGACCAAAACCTTGTTAAATCAAGTGGGTCATTTTTAGGGTTACAAGAAGTCATTTAATTTCCAGCATTCACATGAACCATTTTCTGTTTGAACCAACCCACTTTTTATTTTGTCAAGACTATTTGACCTGTGTTTAGCTTATGAGAACCCGTTGTTGCACTGCAATGTTAAAATTACAGTTTTACCCCTTGTTTCTTGCTTTTCTCTCAAAATGGTTATTTAGTGAATTAGGATCTCCAGTTGGTTATGTAAAAGCTTGTGGTTCTCTTTTATGGGTCAAAATGAGCTAGTTAGGGCTCATGATGGTGTTCCCATCAAGAGCTCAGAGCCGTTGGATCAAGATCTGATGGTTAAGAATTGATGATGAAGATGATGAGGGGGTGCCTCCCAGTTGCTGCTGGTCGGTGTTGGGTGGCCGGGATGGTGCCATGTGGCGCCATTTGAGCTGTCCATCTTCTTTTTGTAGAGGGTGCTACGGATCTTTGATCAAGATGATTCTCGCGTTGACGAACTGCGATCGTCGCTCCGGATCCATCCTTTAATTTCTTATTAATGACTCTCTTCTTTTTCTTTTCATTTTATGGTCCTTTTTTTTGACATTTTACACTTTTCCCCTTTTTCTCCTCATGATTTGTACGGCCTCAAAATTTTCTCCCCCCTCAGAATTTTTTTATTCTTTTTCAAGAATTTTTTCATTTTTCATTTTTTTTTTGGTGTTTTTGGGATATGTGATTTTTTTGTTGAAAGCTTTTCTTGTGAGATGAGTTTTCACGGCGTTTTGCACTTTCATACCCCCCCATGCCTATGATTTGCAATGTCGCCATTGTAAATTAGGTGGGTTCGAGTTCAGCATAGATCATTCATTAGAACAGGTTTTTGGGTGGGCGAACAGGTCGAGGTGACTGTTGCGAACGATTTCAAAACTCGGGTACGGGTACCTGACGTGGGGTTAGCTGTTTTAATGGATGAACCGTAAAGTGCAATATGAATTCAGCGTAGGAATGTCAAGAATGGTTTCAGGTTTTTCAGAGATGACGGGTTGCCTCCTGTTAAGCACTGAGTTTTAGGCCATCGGCTGGGCGCAATGAGCTCAGGGAGAATGGAGGGTAAAGGATATCTCAGCCAACTTTGTATCGGTCAGGTTAATGAATGGTTTGAGTCTCTGATTGTTCACGACGAAAGGTTCTGAATCATGGTTGAGTGGACTGATCTCGACGGCTCCATTTCTAAAGATTCGTCAGACGAGGTAAGGTCCGATCCATTTTGATCGTAGTTTACCTGGGAACAGTTTAAGCTTGGAATCAAGGAGTAGGACTTTTTGACCAGGATGGAAGATCTTTTGGGATATGTGCCTGTTGTGAAAGGTTTTAACCCACTCTTTGTAAATTCGCGAGTTCTCATACACGTCGTGGAGTAATTCATCGATCTCGCTCATTTGAAGCTTTTTGTGGGTTCCTACCTTAGAAAGATCTAGGTTGTAGTTCCGTACTATCCAATAGGCTTTGTGCTCCAATTCGACAGGGAGGTGACATGCCTTCCCGTACACCAATATGAAGGGAGACATACCTAATTGGGTTTTGTGAGCGGTCCTATAAGCTCACAAAGCTTTCGGAAGTCGGGATGACCAGTCCTTCCTGTTAGGTCGAATAGTAACCTGGAGGATTTTCTTGATCTCTCGATTTGATAGCTCAGCTAGACCATTAATTTAGGGGTGGTACGGAGTAGAGATTCGGTGTGACACCCTGTATTTGGTCATCAGTGATCTGAACTGAGCATTAGTGAAATGGGTCCCTCCATCAAAGATTATAGCATGTGAAATCCCAAACCGTGAAAAGATGTTCTAATGAATGAATTTGATAACCACCTTATGATCATTGGTTCGGGTTGGAATGGCTTCGATCCGTTTGGATACGTAGTCAAAGAGAGTAGAATGTACTCAAAGCCGTCCGAAATATGAAAGGGTCCCATAAAATCAATCCCCCATATGTCGAAGATTTCGTATACGAGAATCGGCTGTAAGGGCATCATATCACGATGGCTGATGTTTGCTATGGTCTGGCAACGAGTGCATGCCCTACAGTGATTGTATGCATCTTTGAAAAATGTGGGCCAATAGAAGCCACACTGGAGGACTTTGGCTGCGGTTTTATGACCTGAGAAATGTCCACTGCATGCCTGGTCATGGCAGACGGACAAGATGTCCTGAATTTCCGCTTTCGCGACACATCGTCAAATGATTTGATTAGCACCGATGAGGAAAAGATACGGGTCTTCCCAGAAGTGATACTTGGCATCGGAAAGTAATTTGTCCTTCTTGGCCTTCAGCCAATCGGACGGGATCTGATGTGATGCCAGGTAGTTTACTATATCAGCAAACCATGGAAGCCTTATATTGATAGTCAGGAGGTGCTCATCAGGAAAATGTTCCGTAATGGGTCCGGAAGGGTCGATGATCTCAGAAGGAAGGCGGGACAAGTGATCAGCTACCATATTTTGTTTTCCCACTTTGTCGTGAATCTCGAGATTAAACTTTTGCAATAGCAAGATCCAGCAGATTAATTGAGGTTTCGCATCCTTCTTCGCAAGGAGATGCCTCATAGCTATGTGATCCGAGTAAATGATAACATGGGAACCTAGGAGATATGATCTGAACTTTTCCAGGGCAAATACTATGGCTAGCAGCTCTTTCTCAGTAACCGTGTAGTTACGCTGAGCCTCGTCAAGTGTCATGCTAGCGTAATAGATGACCACATCTATTACGAACTGCGAATAGATGTAGTTCCCGCATCTATTCTTACATATTTTTCCTGCATTACTTACATATTTTTCTAATTTATCTTTCTTCTTCGATTTATTGTCTTGCAAGAACCCGGTCGAGGAGCTAAAGGTGGTAGCTTGGAGTAAAGTGTGGGTAGAGACATTTGTAAGTTTTCCCCCACCATCCCTACCCTAGATTTCATTTCACCACACTAATAACTCAAACCCAAATCAACTTAGGTGCCTTTTATAAACCCTAGGAAAGATCTGGTTGTTTGTTTGCCACCTCCACTCATCTCATCCCGCATATATAAAAAAGAATACTCTTCTCTTGTGGGATTTATTAAAAGTGACACACATTAAACACCCACAACTTTCGACTTAAGGCGCACCATTCTACTTTGATTCTACCACTTAACCAGGATTTGACCTGTGGACCCAGTACACTTCAACTCAATACACATAAGTGAGTAGAAATCTGAATAGCTTAAACATTTGTGGGCCTTAACTAAGTGGTGCAACAAGCCAATTGAATGAGCTATTTGGGCCGCACCACTGAAGATAAAAGTCATTCATCAGTAGCTTGCCACTTAGGGTTTATCTTTAAGGCTAAATCAGGCAGTCCACATTATTTTTTGATTTCTAAAGGAATATATATAACCAATGCTTTCAAAACTTGGAGTGTTCTCTTGAACTTGATTGAATACACCTAAGATTAAACCCTAAAAGCTACTAAACAAGGTTAAACCCTAAAAGACACATCATCAAATAACCTTGTCTGCGAACCCTGGTTGTGCACGCACACGCATTTGAATTGATCATTAAGGGCACAACCCATCTAAAGGGTCCATCACATTCCAAGAGCACAATCATCCCAAGCCTAATTAAAACTAAGTAGACATTGGCCTTAAGGATTGATTCACTCTTTGGGGCTCAGACAAAGATTTTTTTCGATTAATCTGCTTCTCCTGGTCCATCTAATGTCAAGCTAGGGGAGTACCATCAAACTACCGCGGCTGGGGGGTACACTAGGAACCGGAGGCACAAGCCAAAGGAAGAACCTTCTCCTCAGCCCCTCCTAACTGGTTGGATTGACCGAATAAAAGTAGACCAAATCGGTTATAATCTCAAGACAGGTCCTCGAAGTCTGTAGGTCTTTAAGCTAACCCAACTAAGGGTAGGGTTGATTGCTTGTATTGTAGGGCTCCTTTCTATCTTCTGATATCCCTTCTTATTCTACCATGTATCCTTCCACATCCTACACTCATTTCCCATCCTACCCTCCTGCCACCACTTATACCCAAGATGATTACTATCCCGACCCGACTTATAATTACCCATCCACTAACTGGGATAACTTTGATTGGGGATACGATACCAGACCTCAGTGTCTAGAGCCTAACTGACGTAAACATTTTATCTCACATAAATTGTCTATTTATGCGTGTTCTTAGGCATAGCGTTGCATCATACATTATAAATATTGCATAACATGCATCATCTTGCATTTATGTTAGATTGTATAAAGTTTAGGTTAATTTGCCTTTTTGTGGTCAGGTAACAGGGTGATATTCAATCAGGGCCTTGGATCGAAGATCCAACCATATGGATTTGACCAGGGTGACGATCAAAGTTCAACAACTCCAAAATCGCTCCGATCGGACTTTCGTGGCATCAGATATAATCTGAGGAAGCTCAAAGATCAAGGGCCAAGATGGTGGAAATCCACACTTCAGATGACAAATCCGATTGCACGGATGGGTTCGGATTGACAATCGCAGCCCAATGATGCAAAAATCAGTTCAATTCGACATCCATGGCACCATCCAGACCCTCCAAATCCCTCACTGCCCTGTCTTCTCATCCAACAACTGAGAGTTGATGAGGTTGCCTCCCTCAAGCCACATCTCATGTGAGAAGAATTCCACATCTAATCTCAACCTCGAATCAAGATCCAACAGTCAACATTAAATGGTACAGGAATTCTTTTCTTGTCTATCCACGCATGTAGTGCAGTGGATAACATCCTTCCGCACTGAGGTCGCGGGATCGAATCCTCGCAGTGCACCTCCTGAACGCAAATCCAATTTGAGTTAGGACCACCCGATCTCGTGTGGACGGCCCTGATTCGTCCATGTCATGCACTCAACGGCTGAAGTAGGCGCATGATGAGCAACTTAAGTAGTTCAATCTCGTGATCGGACGACTGAGATCGCGAGATTGTGGGCTTTAAGCGTTGAGGAAGAGAAGATGAAAGTGTGGGCGCGATGTGATCTGAGCCATCAGATGTGAGATGGATGGCTGAGATCGCGAGATCGTGGATGAGCGTTGCATGTGTTGAAATGAAAGGAAGAAGAAGAGGCACGGCTGGGGCACACATGTTGTCGACGTTCAGGCCTTTAGTGATGGATAAATCTGTCACTAAATTCATCATTAAAGACCATGAAATTAATTTTTAAAGTGAAATGACCTTTGTACCCCCTCCAATCTTCACCTATAAAAGGCCTTAGGACCCCCACACGTTCTTCATCCCTTCCTTTACTTCTCTCCCTATCCAAAGCTCAAAAGAAGCTGGTCCCAAACCCGTGATGCTCCTCTAGAGTCAAAATCAAAGTTTTCTCTCCCCTGTTCCGAAAGTGGATCCTGCGACGACGAAGTCTTGCCTCGCTCTAGGTTCCTCCCACTTCATTCTCCTTCTTCCTGCTTCGACCTCCATCTTCCATGTGTCGCCTCGTCCGGCTCATCCTCAAGCAATCGTCGAGGAGGATACTTCTCTCTCCATTCTCTTTACCACTTTCTATAGTAGATTTACTGCTTTCTAGTATAGATTTCCTGCTTTCTAGTTGTAATGATTAGTGTAATGAATAGCATTTGATGATGAAATCCATGTTTATTCTACCTCTCTTTTCTCTTTATTTGTAATATTCTCTCTTTGTCTTCTATTCTTTATTCTTTAAGTAGATATTTAGTTTAGATTTAATTCGACTAGCTAATCTGCTTCGTGACAATTAAACAAATGCAATTTTTAATCAAACGTCCACCTCCCTGTGTTCGACCCAAAATTCTTAGAGTTTTGGTAAAATTATCTGTTGACGGATTTCTTTGCAAATCAAACTACGATGACGAGTTTTCAAAATCCAATTTCGTTTGCGTAGATCTTCCGCTCAAACATTTTGATGATCTTAACAAGTATCTTTTGGATTGGCTCCAGGATGTTAAGGATAAGGGCCCGGGTGAGTTTTTGCTTGGGAAATTATCGAAATTGAGGATGAGATTTGTGGTTGCTTTAGTTCAATCTTGGGCTGATTCCTAGGATAAACCCCCTTCAAGAGAGCCAATGTCAGAACTCGCTCAGGCACCTGTTGGGGGGGGGACATGTGTTACGAGACTGGGATTGACCAGGTTCTAGAGAAATCGAATAAGGATGATTTGATTTCTTCACCTGAGATCCTTGAGTCGAGGTACGAGGAAATGTATGTCTCCATGGATCAGAAAGTGATTGATGATTTTGAGACATACATCATTGCGGATTTAGATTTCTTTGATTCTGAAGGTGAAGAATCATTATGCGAAGTCTCACATGAATTTACAGAACACGATTTTAGTGAGACAACTGGGCTTGAGGAATTCGATAAAGAATTTGATGGCCTTGAAATTGAGGAATTTGATCCTGTTGGGGCTCGCATGGTGGATTCAGATCCTAATTTCATGAAGGATTCAATTCAAAGCCCCATTCCTCAATTACACCCCTTTGAGCTTACTGAAGATTTTGAAATCACTAAACCCAAGTCGATTTTAATTCAGTCACATCTTTTAGACTTGGAAAATTCAGATGGGGTGATTAACATGCATGAGGTCCCGAAATTTGAAATCTGAATGAGGAGGATAGGAATTGGGAAATGATGGTTTGAGAAGCCAATTTCGGAGGAAGTAAAAGATCGAGTCTAAGGGTTTCTATTTTTCTGAAACCACCAACCTTCTACTAGGACCCTTATGGCATCTTTGACTCAGAGGCTGTCCAACCTAAGCAAACAATCATTCATTATCCTTTGGAGCTTGATCTCTCTGTTATCCGACTTTTTGGACTTGGGTTGCATCCTCACAAATCGCAGGCCCGACCCTGCTTACATACTGATCTCAGGTTTTGGATAGTTTTTATCCAAAACCTTAGATATACTCGACCATGGGGTATGGGTTTGCATCATAATCTAGTCCACATTTATGGACATCTGCTGGTAGGTCCTGAGGTGAGTCTTTTTATTCTGATTTTGACCTGCACCTATGAATTTTTTATTTCTTCTTCTTTGTATAGTGTGCCTAGCTGAAGGCACTAATATTTAGCACGTATACAGTTTCTTTTCATCTCGGAGCGGACCTGTTATTCACGCAATTCAGGTGCTTTCTACTCTACTCTACTCTATTTCATGTCTTTTTAATACAATGAGGACATTGCATTAGATAGGCATGGGGGGGTGGATATCCATCTCTAAAGTATTTTGTCAAGTCTATATATTCTTTTTATTTTCTTTATATTTATTTTTTTTTAAAAAGAGTTGAACTAGGAAAGAGAACTTGGGCTTTAGGAAATTTTCAATCTCAGAGAATAAAACTTTATGATTTGAACACTTAGACCCTTCAGGTCTTCAGGCTTAATCAGCTTGGGTGTCCACGAAAATGTGGACTTGTTTCTTGTGTCCTCGCCATTCTAAATTCATATTTTAATTGGTTAAATAAGTTAAGGTGATAAGTACACGACTTATCAATCTTCCCTCTGATTTGAGAGGATTTTAAGTCTAAGCATCTACACAATATTTGCAATGACTTGATTTTCAACGATTTTTACTGAAATTGGGTAGCTAATGAACCTTCTAGGATGTTATGGCTGGAAAGGTATCATGGGTAACAACCCATTGGTAGGTTGTTTAGAGCTCAGTCACACAACCATTATTTTCTTGTTGCCTTTAGGTAAATCTTAGATCAGGGAAGCCACCTACTTAAAGAAAGAAAAGAAAAAAAAATCCAAAAAGAAAAGAAAAAAATAGAAAAGGAGATAAGAAAAGAAAAAGAAATAAGGCACACTTCATCGCACAAGTATGGCTGGCAAGTTATCATGGGTAACAACCCATTGGTAGGTTGTCCAGAACCCAGTTCAAGAAATGCATGTATAATTCCAAAACACTTAGGAAGAAGCGGAGAAGTATAATAAGCCAGGGAGATATATACTGGGTTCGCCCTTGTGTTGACCCCATAAAATTAAAAGTAGGGAGAAAGCTACCGATCGAATAGATACACCTTTAGGCAGAATTTATTTTCAAGGTCACCTAGGGATGTAGAAACCCGAAGTCCGTTCTAATCGCCGATCAGTGAGTCTATCACATTTCACACAAAGATTCTTAGAACTTAGGGTTCTCTTCGAGTCTTGGGTGGGTTGAGTGGCTATAGAAAGCTACTCCGAAACCCTAAACTCAAAAATCCGTAAAAATTAGAAAAGAAGAGAAGAAGAAAAAGATCCTCATTTGAAAAAGGTGAGGGCTTGAGGCGGTCTGCATTTTGGTAGACACCTAGGCATTGTTGCATCTCTGTAGTTCAGGTCAAAGTTGAAATTCATAAGCATTGAAAAATAACTATTGCCTAAGAAATCTGACCTAATTCTCTTATAAATAGCATGTAGTTTTGCTAGGGACTAGCAAAAGATAGGCATAGGGGTGTGATGTAAACAAGTTTATATCACATAAACTATCTATTTATGCGTGTTCTTAGGTGTAGAGTTGCATCATACATTATAAATATTCCATAACATGCACATCTTGCATTTAGGTTAGATTGTATAAAGTTTAGGTTAATTTTCTCTTTTTGTGGTCAGGTAATAGGATGATATTCAATCAGGGCCTCAGATTGAAGATCCAACCGTACAGATTTGATCAGGGCGACAATCGGAGTTCAACGACTCCAAGATCACCTCGATTGGACTACTGTAGCATCAGATATAATCTGAGGAAGGTCAGAGATCAAGGGTCAAGATGATGTAAATTCACACTTCAGATGACAAATCTGACCGCACGGATAGGTTCGGATTGGTGATCGCAGTCCAACAGCATGAAAATTAGCTCAATCCGACATTCGTGGCACCATCTACAACTTATAGAAGATGGAGGGTCTAGATGATGCCACGTGGCACCATCCAAACCCTCCAAATCCCTCGCTGTCCTGTCTTCTCATCCAACGGCTAAGAGTTGATCAGGTTGCCTCCTTCAAGCCATATGTTATATGAGAAGAATTCCACATCTAATCTCAACTGTCAAATCAAGATCCAACGGTCAGCATTAAATGGTACAGGAATTCGCTTCTTGTCTATCCAGGTGCATAGCGCGATGGATAACATCCTTCCGTGTGTGAGGTCGCGGGATCGAATCCCAGCAGCGCACCTCCTGAGCGCAAATCCAAGTTGAGTTAGGACCACCTGATCTCGTGTGGACGGCCATGATTCGTCCACGTCATGTGTGTGATGAGAAACTTAAGTCGTCCGATCTCGCACGATCGGACGGCTGAGATCATGAGATTGTGGGCTTTAAGCGTTGAGGAAGAGAAGATGAAGGCGCGGGAGCGATGCGATCTGAGCCATCGAATGCGAGATGGATGGTTGAGATCGTGAGATCGTGGATGAGTGTTGCATGTGTTGAAATCAAAGGAAGAAGAAGAGGCACGGTCGGGGCACGTGTGTTGCCCACGTTCAAGCCTTTAGTGATGGATAAATTCGTCACTAAAGACCCTGAAATTAATTTTTAAAGAGAAATGACCTTTGTAGCCCCTCCAATCTTCACCTATAAAAGGTCCTACGAAAGCTCTAAAGAAGCTGGTCCCAAACCCGGGATGCTCCTCTAGAGTCAAAATCAAAGTTTTCTCTCCATTCTGGAAGTGGATCCCGCAACAAAGACATCCTGCCTTGCCCCTAGTTCTTCTCGCTTTGACCTCCGTCTTCCAGGCGTCGCCCCATCTGGCTCATTCTCCAAGCAATCTTCGAGGAGGATACTTCTCTCTCCATTCTCTTTACCGCTTTGTAGAGTGGATTTACTGCTTTCTAGCATAGATTTCCTGCTTTCTAGTTGTAATGATTAGTGTAATGAACAATATTTGATGATGAAATCCATGTTTATTCTACCTCTCTTTTCTCTTTATTTGTAATATTCTCTCTCTGTCTTCTATTCTTTATTCTTTAAGTAGATATTTAGTTTAGATTTAATTCGACTAGCTAATTTATTTCGTGACAATTAAACAAATGCAATTTTTAATCAAACGTCCGCCTCCCTGTGTTCGACCCAAAATTCTTAGAGTTTTGGTAAATTTATCTGTTGACGGATTTCTTCGCAAATCAAACTACGATGACGAGTTTTCAAAATCCAATCCCATTTGTATAGATCTTCCGCTCCGACACTAACCTTGGACAACACGACTATGATTACAATCCTTCCCAGAGCTACAATGATTATAGATCTCCACCCTCGATGATCAACCTAACCCGATCTACAATCAAGAAGGATCTGTTGACTATAACACCTACCGTCCCCAGTATTCCACTGAATATAGGCCACCACCATTCTTTGAACAACCTGAGACGACCTACTATCGAGGAGGAACCCAAGAACCTCAATATCTTGACTCCCTTAGAATCAACCCAAACCCACCTAACCCTGAACCGAACCATTCAATTCAGGTGAACTAGATCCAAGACAGGGTGTTGCCTAACTTGAGGAACACCATCCAATCTTTAGAGGCTCAGCCAACACCATGCATTGAAGCATTGGAGCCTATGATAAAAATGATTGATGAGCTGACTAACTCTTTATTGGATTTACTCCGGCATGTTAGGGGTAGGGGCCTGGGTGAGTTCTACTTGTGAAATTGTCGAGGTTGAGGATGAAATTTGTGGTTGCCTTAGTCCAATCTTGGGATGATTCCCAGGATGAACCCCCTTAAGGAGAGCCAATGTTTAAACCCGCTTAGGCGCCTGTCAAGGGGGATACATGTTTTGAGATAGGAGATTGATGCGAAGTTTGGTGTGATTTGTAAAAGCGGGTTTTTAAGTCGTTGTAACAAGCCAAATCGCATACGCTTTTAAATTTATATTCCAAGATAGGAGAGTATCTAGGGTCATCCAAGGAGGTAAATTTGCAATTCAATTCTCTTGCTTAGAAAATAAATCTCAACTTTCTTTTTGGTATTTTAAATATATAATTTTTTTTAGTTTTGAAATAATAAGGGCAAAGTGCGAATTGTGACAGAAAAGTGCTAACACCTAAAATTGCTAAGTTAAAACTTAAGAGATGGAAATGTCCACCACCTAAGCTCACTCTAGGCAAGTGGAGGCTTAGTGTAATTAGGGAGTAGGAGTAGAACAAGTGCTAGAACAAAAGTAACAATTGCAACAAGAAATTAAAAAGAAGGCAATTTAATTAAGCGGAATTTGTGTTCTCTACAAAGACAAGTAGAGGAATGCTTCTACTAGAAAAGGAAAATATAAAAGCAATAAAAGAAATACAAATCCTCTTGTAAAATATGGTGAAGAAGGGAGCTTGCCTGCTCCAAGCCTAGCTGCTCCTTGGCTTGAAAAGAGGGTCTCCTTCTTCTCCTTCCTTGAAAGCTCCTCCAAAGTGGATGCTACCACCTTCAATGCTCTCCTTCAAGGGTGGGTGTGCACCACCCTCAAGTTCTCCTCCAAGGTGGCGTGGACTACCTTCAAGACCTCCTCCAAAGGTCTTCCTTGCCTGGTTCCTCCTTTGACTGGCGTGGACACAAGAGAGAAGGGAGGGCACCAAAGGGACAGAATATCCCCTTAATCTTCTTCTTCTTCTCTCTTGGGCGTGGGCTCCAGGTAGAGTATGAGAAGAAATTTGCTAGACAAGGATGGTTTGAATGGTGGTGGGTAGTGGTCTTTTTATAGGGTAGGATGAGGGGTTAAGGTGACTCTTGAAATGGAGAGCTAATATGGAAGGATGGAGGTGATTAGGTGATCCTAGGGCTAAGGATAGTTGGTGCCACCTAAGGGGTGTAAGGGGGGTAGTTATGGGTGGCCAAGGGACACCTAAAAGTGGCGCCAACCATGGAGAGGTGCCATGGGTTGGCGCCAACTTCTAGGCTTCTAGAAAGGGGTTGAGGTGGATGGTGGATATGGCTTGGAGGGGTTATGTGTAGGGTGGATATGGGAGTTGAGATTGGTGCCAAAAGGGAGGTAGTTAGGGTTAGTTTTGGCGCCAACTTTAGGTGTCTTTTGGTGGTTAGTTGAGGGGTGAAAGGTGGTGAAGAGGTGGCGCCAACTTTGAGTAGAGGTGAAGCTAGCTTAAGTAGGCTTAGGTGGACTTGGAGTGGTAGGTTATGTAGGTGGAGTTAGTGTTAGGTTTTTGGTGTCAGGGAGGTGGATGCTAGTTAAGCTAAGCTAAGATAGCTTAGCTAATAGTGGAGTAGAGGAGGTGTTGGAGCTAGGGTTTGGAGGGAGGAGCTGGATCTGAAGAATCTGGAGCTGAAATGGAGCGTGCAGCTACTGAAGAGATCAACATGGGGCTACTCTAGCTGGCTTAGCATGCTAGTTCTTTGCTAGCTACCAAGCCAAGCTAAAGTGAGCTGGCTTCTGTTGAATGGAGCTGAGGTAAGCTGGGTTTGGTGCTCCCGGGGAGGATCGAGCTAGTTGAGATAGCTAAGGTAGCTTAGCTCAACCAAGTTGAGCTAAGCTGAGTCCCCGGGAGCTGGACTTGAGCTTCCTGAGCTGGGATGAATTCTTCTTCAGCTGGCTGGAGTTGAGTGGAGCTGGATGTAGCTAGATCTGAGTTGGGGTGAACTCCAGTCAACTCAGCTGAGCAAGTTAGAGCTCCCTGTGGACTAGTGGGAGTTAAGATGAGCTGGACTCAACTAAGTTGAGCTTGATCTGAGCTGACCTGAGCTAGGGTGAGCTAAGATGATCTCTCTTGAGATGTCATTCAGCTGAGATTAGCTGAATGGGGCTAGGATGTGCTAACCCTAGTCCAAGTGAGCAAGGTTCCAGCTGTGGTGAGTTGGATCAAGCTGAGTTCCAGCTAGCCTGAGCTCCTCCTTCACTAGTTGCCTTCTTGAGTGCTAGGGTGCTAGATATCTAGCAATCTGTTTATCCTTAACACTCGCAAAAACACATTAAAAACACAATAAGAAATGCAATGCATGCCTAACCTAATTAATTCCTAAATGCAGCCCAAAATCCTGTTTGCGGAGCAAAATCCTAAGAGATAGGTTTGTTTTTATGCATAAAAATGATGATAAACTGGTGTTTTTCACACCCCCATGCTTATCTTCTTCTAGTCTCTTAGCAAAACTTAAATTTTTACAAAATGGAATTTTTTGGAAATATAATTTTTTTTAGACTTTTGAGGAGAAAAAGATTAAGGGACCTTGGTTGGTCTAAACACAGGAGGCACATGATTTGTTAAGGATAAACATTGGGATTTATTTTTGGATCAAAAAATTAGACAAAACGGGATCAATATATCCTCCAGAAAATTCACAAATTAACCCCTTGTTAATTCAGATGACTTGAAATTTCTATTTTTAAGATTTTTCTGGCTCTTGAATTTGATCCTCAACTTTTAATATCCCTTAAAACGTTGTGTCCGTGCTTGTGAAAAGCCAACATTTATAAGGGCATGTTTTTGGTTTAAAACATTTTTTTTCCCATGCTTATTTTTAGCTTAGTCTTACAACAGATGTGTCGGGATCATCATTCCCGTTACCAATCCTCGAGGGGGCTCTGGCGCCAGTACTTCAGGATAGCACTGTCCATGACATCACCCAGGAGCTCACAACCCCAAAACACAATGCGGTGTAAAGGGGCACTCTAAGCAAACTCAAGCTCTTGCTCCGACACTATAGGTTGAGCACCATCCAAGACACTTGAGCTGCTAAAATGTACTTTAATGCTCCATCTAAAGATATGAAATATAGATATGGAGCAGTGCTGAGGTGGTAACATGTTGACATTGCATCCTCAAAGGAGCCATTTTTCTCCTTCTCGACGGTGGGAACTCAAACCAATGATCTGCTTCAGACATTTACTAAGTCCAAACTAGGGGAGTTTTTCAAATTTTTAGTTAAATTTTAAGTGTTGGCTTGTGTGTGAAATTTGACATAGGAAGTTCTGCAAGAAATGCAAGTTTTTGAATCAGAAACTAAGTCAGATACTTTCCAAATTACAAAAGAGGATCAAGTGACCTCAACTATCATGAGTTCAGGTGGAGTTTTAGAGAAGGATACCTGATCTAGTCGAAAAATAGACCTTGAAATTCTAATGATCAGATCCGCATCCTCATCCCTAGTTTGTTAAAGATTAAATCTCATTGTACCAAAAGTGAGTTTTTCAACCTTAGTCCCGATTTCAAAATTTTTCTCAAAAAGTTTTCAACATTTATATTTTTTTGGGTATGCAAGCAAGAAAATAAAATAACTAAAGAAAAATGCATGTTTTTAGGTTTTGGAAATCCTAATTTGATCATCAAATTTAAAAACACCCCCCATGCTTAAGATATGCAATGTCCTCATGCATTAGGAGGGAAAAGGGATCACCTTAATGAAGAGCGGTTGGGTTTAGGATGGTCAAAACCTGGAAAAAGAAAGGAAAAAGGAAAGCAAGAAAAAAATGGTGGGTTACCTCCCATCCAGTGCTATCTTTTGCACCTTTCAATCGGGCATGAAGGTATGCACGGAAGATGGAAAATCATGTAAATAGTTGGACACTTGGATGCCCGCAAAAAATGTGTCTTCTTCTAGATCCCTAGAAAATTGATTAGAAGCAATACTGGGATCAAAGTTGGATGGAAAATGATAAGTGTAGCCCGAGTCTGGCCATGGTTTCAAATTAGGTTGGATGCCAAACTCGGGCGGGGCTGGTGGTAGGTCCAAAAGAAAGGAGTCGGGGAAGGGATGGTGAGAATTGGGTGAAGTTAGTGTGGAAAAGTGGGGTGTAGGAAGAGTGGGTGGGTTAGGGTGATTAGGGGGTTCATCAGGAATGGATTTTGGGTTAAGACAAGTTTCTAGATCACAAATTTTGCCGACCACTGATTCTGAATCAGAGTCCTCAAAAAAATTGTGGTCCGTAAGGGTACCTATCAACATTGTCTCCTCCACCATATTGGAAATTTCTATATCTGAGTCCTCAAAAAAGTTATCATCATGGAATCTCCTGGAGGATTTGAAAATATCTAAAGTGATAGTTTGGCTGGTGCAAATGATATTCATTTTGCCTGTGTGGCAATTGATATTTGCCTTTGCAGTGGCCAAAAAAGGACGTCCAAGGATTATTGGGGAGTCCAGTAGTGATTCAGGTAAATTAATGTCAAGGACCAGAAAGTTTGCAGGGAAGACACAATTCTGGACCTTGACCAAAACGTCCTTGACAATCCCATGAGGTTTGATTGTAGATCGATCGGCTAATTGCAGGGTAACCTCAACAGGTTTTAATTCACCGATTTGAAATTCTTCAAATAAAATCATGGGAATAATATTAACTAAGGCACCAAGATCAAGGAGGGCATGATCAAAGGTAGCATCATCAATAATTACTGAAATTAAAGGCGCCCTCGGATCTTTCATCTTAGGAGGCAGCTTGCTCTGTATGACAGAGCTTACTGTCTCCGAGAGATGCACCTGTCCTAGTTTTTTGGCCTGCCTTTTAGGAGTACAGATATCTTTCAAAAATTTTGCATAGGCAAGTATATATTTGATGGCATCTAGGAGAGGAATATTGATTTGAACTTGCTCAAATAGATCCATGAGTTCTTCTGTGGTGGGCTCAGATTTCTTTTTTCTATTGGTGGTGGGGTGGAGAGCTTGTGGGAAAGGGATAGGAATTGTGTCTTGAGATTTTTGTATTTCTTTTTCTTCCTGATGAGGAGGTGGGGAGTCAATTTGCATAGTGATGGGGATTTCACCAGGTTTGTGTGAAGGCCCAGGATCAGTGGTGGTTTTCCCACTCCTCAAACTAACTGCATGTGTAGTTGGATTATTATTTGGAGGCGGTAGGGGGGCCTGTGGTTGTGGAAACCTGGGAGGCTGTTGAGATGGTGGATTAGTAGGAGGCTGATTCGGGTAGTGTGGATTTCTGCCCAGATATTGGTTCCTTTGGTGATTAGGGTTGGGCAAGGGTTAGGATGGAAGATGTCCTATAGGTCTTTGCATGGGAGTAACCCCAATTGGATTGTTCATATTTGTGATGGTGCGGGTTACTTTCGTCATTTTTGTTTGCATTTCCTGCAGGGTTCTTATCATCTGGGCATTGATGCCTTGTTGGGATGGCCCAGGATGAAAAGTTGGATTCGACCTATACCCATTAAAATGATCTGGTTGGGAAGGAACCTGATTATTCCAGGAGTAGTTTGGGTAATTTTTTCAATTGGAAGAATTTTTAAAGGGCTCCTGGATGGTAGAAATATTGTGAGTGGGGTTAAGATCTGGATAGTTGTAATTCCCCAGTGAATCGTGAGCAACCTTAGAATACTGGAATAATCAGCAGGAGTAGTGTTGAGATTGTGCAAATTTTCACTTCGTGGAAACTTAGGTCGGGTTAGATGTGGACTGTGTGGAGCTTGGGTTGATGTGGCCAGTCTTTCCTCAATCTTCTTTTGGTTAATGTGAATCTGGTCGAGTTTTTGGGCGATCATTTGAAGATCATCTTAGGTGACAGGGATAGCTTGGGTGCCTACTTAATGAACGCTGAATTGCGGGTTTGGAGTTCTGCACAATGTGTTCATGGAAGCTTGATTAAATGAGTTTTCACTCATTTCTTCAAAAAGGTCATAGGCACTTTCAGCATCCTTATTTAAGAAGTTGCAGCCACATGAGGCATCGACGAACTGTCAGATTTGATCTTCTAATCCATGATAGAAGATTTGCATGAGCTGCCACAAAGGAATTGATGCGGATTTTACATGGTTTGTTAAATACGTCGTTGTAATGCGCAAAATCGATCAACTCTTAAATTTATAAACCTAGATAGTGGGGTATCTAGGGTCGTCCAAGGAGGCAATATGTTTGCAAAATTAATTCTCTTGCTTACAAAATAGATCTCAACTTTCTTTTTGGTCTTTTTCAATATATCATTTTTATGTTTTTGAAATTAAGGCGACATGCGAAATTGTTGGCGAGAAAGTGACTTGCACTCAATTCAATATATTACTTCTAAAGTGGCAAGTAGAGCCTCTCCCTAAGCTCACTCTAGGCAAGTGGAGGCCTAGAATAATTAGGAAGAGAGAGTGAAGAATGCTAAAAACAAAGCAATTAAAAAAAATGCAACTAAAGAAATTGCAAAGAGGGCAACTAGATTAATGAAAAAGTGTTTTACAAAAAAGCCTAGTAGATGAATGCTTCTACTACTAGAAAAATTGCAATAAATAAAAGAAAACACAATTCCTCTAGATAGATGGTGAAGAAGAGGGCTTCTTTCTCCAAGCTTGGTAGCTCCCAAGCTTGAAAAGAGTCCTCCAACTCCTTCCTTGCTATGCTCCGCCATGGTGATGTCCTCCAAAGCAAGCCCCAAGGGGGCATGCCCTAAGCTTCTCTCCAAGGGTGGACGTACACCCTAGGTCCTTCTCCTTTGCCTGGCCATCCTAGTTGAAGTAGAAAAGTCCTCCTCTTTGGCGTGGCCCAAGTTGAAGAGAGTGGGGAGAAGAAGGCACCAAAAGGGCTGGTGATGTGCCCCTTTAATCTTCTTCTCTACTCCTTCTTCTTGGCCATAGGTGTAGGTGGGTATAGGTAGAAAAATGCACTAATGGAGGATGGGAGTTATGTGGTGGTAGGGTAGGGTAATTATAGTATGGGAAGGGGGGTGGTTATGGTGTTTTCTTTGGAGGGAAATGAAGGGGTGCTTGGATATTTTTGGAGGGAAAAAGGGGAGGGAAATGAAGAGGTGCCTTGGTTTTCCCTCCAAAAATGCCTTCTAGAAGGCAATTTTGGAGGGAAAAAATGGAGGGTGGAGATGGGTTTTGATGGTGGATGTAAGGTGGTGATGGAAGGGATAGTTGGCACCAAAATAAAGTAGGAGTAGGTGGTGTTTTTGCTGGAGCTTAGGTAGTCGGGTAGTAGGTTTTGGTGCCATAGAGGTGGACTAGCTAAGTTAGGTAGCTTAGCTAGCTTAGCTAGTAGGGAGTAGAGTTGGAGGCATTTGGAGCTTGGGTTTTCAGGGAGAAGAGCTGGAGGTAGTCATCTTGAGCTGCACTAGAGCTGGTGGCTGCTGAAGAGAGCTGCAAGGAGCTACCTTAGCTGGCTTGGCTTGCTAGTTCTTTGCTAGCTACTAAGCCAACCTGTAGCAAGCTGGCTTCTGCTGAAAGGAGCTGAGGTAAGCTGGGTTTAATGCTCCCAGGGAGGATCAAGCTGGGTGAGGCAGCTAAGGTAGCTTAGCTCAACTGAGTTGAGCTAAGCTGAGTCCCCGGGAGCTGGACTTGAGCTTCCTAAGCTGGAATGAAGTCATCTTTAGCTGGCCGGAGTTGAGTCGAGCTGGATGTAGCTGGACCTGAGCTGGGGGGAACTCCAGTCAACTCAGCTGAGCTAGCTAGAGCTCCCTGTGGACTAATGGAAGCTGAGATGAGCTAGACTCAGCTAAGTTGAGCTAGATCTGAGCTGACCTGAGATAGGGTGAGCTAAGATGAGCTCTCTTGAGCTGCCATTCAGCTGAGATGAGCTGAATGGAGCTAAGATGAGTTAACCCTAGTTCAAGTGAGCTGGAATCCAGATATGGTGAGCTAGATCAAGCTGAGTTCCAGTTAGTCTGAGCTTCTTCTTCACCAGTTGCCTTCCTGAGTGCTAGGGTTTTGGAGTTTTGACAATCTGCATATCCCTAACACTCACAAAAACACATTAAATATAATAAAAAGTGCAATACATGCCTAACCTAATTGATGCCTAAATGCAGCCCAAAAACCCATTTGCGGAGCAAAATCCTAAAAGCTAAGTTTATTTTAATGCATAAAAATGATGATAAACTGACGTTTATCTGGAATCTTATGGTGCGGGCAACTTCTTAAGAGATCTTGAAAGCTTTCCCAAGAATCATGGAAAGTCTCACCAGATTTTTGTTGAAAGGTCGTAATAGATCTTTGCAAGGAATTAGTATGACCTATGGGAAAGAATTTTTTGAGGAAGGTGCTCTTGAGTTGAGGCCAAGTTGTGATGGGTCGGCCGATGGTCCTGAACCAATAAGCGGCCTTATCTTTAAGAGATAATGGAAAAAGCTGCATCAGCCATATGCCCTCTTGCACATTTCGGGAACAGGTTGTTTATGTAAGAAGAGTTAGCTCTTCAAGATGGCTGAAAGGGTCTTCCCTAGGAAGGTCATGGAAGTGTTTAATCAAGTTCAGGACTGCAGGCTTGATCTTGAAGTCCCCCTCTGGTATGACCACCCCTGGTCGTTCCTCATAATAAGACGGATCATAGAAATCTTTTAGAGGAATAACAGGCTGCTAACGGGGTGGTGGGTTTGGCCTTTGATTGGCTAGGTTTTGGATGTTCCTAGTCAATGTTTATTGATTGGAATTTAATTTATCAATCTGCTCAACCATCAATTTTAAAAGATTGATGTAAACACATTTATTGAGGGTAAAATGCAAATTCATGCATGTTCCTAGGCTTAGATTTGCATTTCATGTTATAGATATTGCATAGCATACATCATTCTGCATTTAGAGTAGTTGTATATAATTTAGGTTAATTACGTCCTTTTTGTGGCTAGGAGAGAAGGATATTTATTTCGGAGCCTCGGATTGACGATCCAACCGTACGGATCTGATCAAGACGACGATCGGAGTCCAACGTCTCTGAAATCGCCTTAATCGGAGTTCCGTAGCACCAAATGCAATCCGAGGAAGATCAACGGCCAAGGGACTAGGAGACATAATTCAGAGCTTCAAATGATAAATCCGACCACACAGATAGATTTGGGTCAATGATTGTAGCATAACGGCATGAAAATAGACTCAATCCGACCTCTGTAGCCGCCCTTAGAACAAGAAGATGGACGGCCCAGACTGCGCCATGTGGCGCAACCCAGGCCGCCAGCGCATGCACGTAGCACCGTACGCGTGTAGCAGCGTGGGTGCGCAGGCGGGCGCGCAGGCATGGCAAGGCAGGAGCGGCGCCAGCGCGGCTAAGGTGGACTACAGCGACGCATGAGTTGGACATACATAGACGCTTACAGCCGTCGGTAATTCATCGCATGCCAGCAAAGCCAGCTGTGGGCGCCAGCGAGCATAAGTTGCCTACAGCGACATTTCCAACAATGGCCTGGATGTCACTAATGGTCCCATACCGATTTTTGCCTCTTCTGCACCACTATATAAGGACCTACACCCCCTCCCTTCCAAGCCATCTCTACCTACTCTACTCCTACCTACTCCCAAGCTCTAGCAAGCCTACCAACGCTCCATTAGAGCTTGTTCTCAAGCTCCCAAGGTGCCTATTAGTGTTGCGGACCTCTGGCCCACCAAATACTCCTCCAACTTCCATCTCCCTTCATAGGCCACCTTGGAGCTGTCCTCTCACCTCCATTCTGGTAGCAGATCAACTCCGTCTTCTCTCCTCCATTCCGGAGCTACGCCGAAGCTTTCCTCAACCCGACGTCCTCCAGCATCTCACCTCCGTTATCCTGCTCCCCACCTCCTTCATCCGAGCTTCTGCCAGGAGCCGTCGTCTTGCCGAACAGCCCATTCGGGAGATTTCCTCTCACCTCCCTCTCTTTATATGCTTTCATAGTTTCTTGTAATTGACATTGGAAGTAATATATATCATATTTGTTCCACATCTCTATCTTGTGATACATTTGCTTGTTTTCTTTTATTTCAAAAATACAAAAAAATAACAAAACCCCAAAATACCAAAAAGAAACAAAATGAAGCACAGTTTTCAAGTAAAGTAAACGTCGCCTCCCTGTGTTCGACTCGGGACTCCCTTGGAGTTTTGGTATAAATTTTATCTGATCGACGTGTTTTGCAACTACGACGATTGGTTACTTGTAACCTCGATTTCTAACATGCAAACACGCGTGACCATTTTAGCACCGTTGCCAGGGAGGCAATGGAATTTGCTTTATTGTTGCATTTCTTTGCATTTACATAGCATTAACCCTACTTGTCTTTGATCTACTGTCTTACAGGTACCCTAGCATGGAGATCCAAGTGCGGTAGACCAGAGTAAAGTGCGGGTAGAGTGTTTTGTAAGTGTCCCCCACACCACCCCCACCTTAGTTTTCATTCCATAACCGAATAACTCAAACCAAAATCAACTTAGGTGCTTTTATGAACTCTAGGATAGATTTGGTTGTTTGTTTGCCACCTCCACTCACCTCACCATCCAAATAAATAAAAATAAAAAATAAAAAAAAGTGTTATCAGATTGTGGGATTTTCTGTAAGCTACACACTTAACACCCACAACTTCTCACCGTAAGGCGCACAATCACATTGATTCTACCACTTAACTGGGATTTGACCTGTGGACCCGGTACACTAAATTCAACACACAAATAAGTGAGTAGAAATTTGAATAGGTCAAACATTTTTGTGTGCTTAACTAAGTGGTGCAATAGGCCAATTGATTGAACTGTTTGGGCCGCACCACTTAAGATAAATGCGATTCATCAACTAGCTTGCCACTTTGGGTTGATTCTTAGGGCTGAACCAGGCACTCCACATTTTTTTCTTTGATTTCTAAAGGAATATATCATCACCGGTGCTTGCAAAACTTGGAGTGTTTTCCTAAACTTGATTGAATATACCTAAGATTAAACCCTAAAAGCTAGTAAATAAGGTTGAACTCTAAAAGGCACATCATCAAATAACCTTGTTTGAGAACCCTGGTTGTGCACACACACATTTTAACTGATCATTAAGGGCACAACCCATCTAAAGGGCCCATCACATTCCTGAAGCACCATTGTCCCAAGCCTAACTAAAATTGATTAGACGTTGGCCCTAAGGACTGGTTCGCTCGTCGGGACCCAGATTGAGATTGTTCACGATTAACCTGCTTATACTAGTCAATCTAATGTCTAGATAGGGGAGTAGCATCAAACGACCATGGCTGGGGGGTACACTAGGAACCGGAGGTGCAAGACAAAGGAAGAACCTCCTACCCAGTCCCTCCTTCTAACTGGTTGGATTGCCTGGACATAAGTAGAGTAAATCGTCTATAATCTTAGGACGGATTCTGAGAGTCTGTAGACCTTTAGGCTGCCCAAACTAAGGACAGGCTTGTATTTTTATATTGCAGGGCTCCTTTCTCTTCTAATTTCCCTCCTTACTTCACCATGTACCCTTCCACATCCTACACACATTTCACATCCTATCCTCCTACCACCACTTACCCCCAAGATGATTACTATCCCAACTTAACTTGTAATTATTTAGCCACTAGCCGGGATGACTTTGATTGGGGATATGAATCCAGACCTCACGGTCCAGGGCCTAACCCTTGACGACAAGACTATGATTATTATCCTTCCCAGAGTTGTAATGATTATGGATCTCCATCCTTTGATGACCAAACCAACCCTATGTACAATCAGGAAGGATATCATGATTATAACACCTACCCTCCCTAGTATTCCACTGAATAAAGGTCGTCACCATCCTTTGAACAACCTAGAATGACCTAATTTCAGGGAGGGACTCGAGAACCTCGACATCTTGACTCCCTTAGATTTAACCTAAACCCACCCAAACCTGAACCAAACTAGTCGGTTCAGGTGAACCAGATCCAGGATAGGGTGTTGGCTAATTTAAGGAACACTATACAATCTGTAGAAGCTCAGCCAACACCATGCACTAAAGCACTAGAGCCTATGATCAAAATGATTGATGAACTTAATAGTTCTCTATTGGATTTGCTCCAAAGTGTTAGGGATAGGGACTTGGGTGAGTTTCTTCTTGGGAAATTGTTGAGGTTGAGGATGAAATTTGTGGTTGCACTAGTCCAATCTTGGGATGATTCTCAAGATGAACCCCCTTCAGGAGAGCCAATGTCTGAACCCGCTCGGCGCCTGTCGGGGGGGATACATTTTCTGAGACTGGGGATGACCAGGATGGGCTAGAGCAACCATTTGAGGATGAACCGATTGATTCACCCAAGATCCCCGAGCCAGGGAGCGAGGAAAAATATGTCTCCACGGACCCTAAAATGACATATGATTTTGAGACATATATAAATGAGGATCATGGATTCTTTGACTCTGAGGGTGAAGAATCTTTTGGTGAAGTCTCACTTGAACTTAAGGAAGAGAATTTTAGTGAGACAAATGGGCTTGAGGAATCTGACAAACCAGTTGGTAGCCCAATTATTGAAGATTTGGATTCGGTTGGGGTCAACTTGGAAGATCCGAATCTTGATGGTTCAATCAGTGACCCCAGTCCTCATCTGCACCCCGAAGAGCTAACTTCTGAGATCTTTGTGCCCAAGTTAATCTTGATTTAGCCACGATTTCTGGACTTGGGAGAATCGTATGGGGTGAATAATATGCTAGAGGTCCCGAAGCTTGAGCCTTTGATGTTGGAGGATAGAATTGTTGAAATAGAGATTTAGGAGGCTAATTCTGAGGGAAGTTTGATTTTGGATCTAAGGGTACCTATTGACCTAAAATCACCTACTTTCTACCAGGACCCTTACGATATCTTTCACGTGCAACCCAAGCTCGAAATAACTGATTATTTTTCTGAGCTAGATGTTAAGTGGACAACCGCACCTATTGAACCATCTTTACCTGTTGTCCGACACTTTGGTCTTGGGTTGCACACCACTAAACCGCAGGCCCGGCCCCGCAAACACAACAACCTTCGATTCTGGGTGATTTTCATCCCGAACCTGAGAACCACTCTACCCTGGGGCATGGGCCTACACCATAATCTCGTTGACGTCTGTGGGCATCTTCTACAGACGAGTTTCAGGATCAACCTTTTTATTTTGATTCTGACCCGCACTTGTGAATTCTCAATTTCTTCTTTGTATGTATGTCATGCCTAGTTGAAGGCATTAAACTTAGCACGTGTGTATACACTCTTCTCTCTGCGGAGCTGACCGAATTTTCATGACACTCAGGTGATGTTCTGTTTACTTTGCCCTTTTCATGTCTTTATTTTTACAATGAGGACATTACATCATTTAGGCATGGGGGGGTGGATAATCAATTCCTGAAATCATTATGTTAACTCCGTAGAATTTCTTTTAGTTTCTTATAAAATTAAAAAAATTTGAAAATTTGAAAAAAGATAAAAAAAGAAATTAGGAAAAGAGAACTTAGGCATTTAGAAGTTGTTAACTTTAGGAAATGATACGAGAGGACCTAAACACCTAGACTCTTCAGGTCTTCGGGTTTAATTAGCCCGGGTGTCCACTCGAATGTGGATCTAGTCTCTAGTCCTCGCCAATTAAAATTCATTTTAATTTGGAAAATAAATTGGGATGATAAGTATGCGACTTATCAACCCACCCTCTAATTTGAGGGGACTTTAAGCCTAAGCATCTACACACATTTTTTTGCACTAACTCACCTTCCGACGGTTTTTACGGAAATTGGGTAGCTAATGAACCGACTTGGGTGGTGATGCAGATTTTACGTGGTTTGTTAAATACGTCGTTGTAACGTGCAAAATCGAACAACTCTTAAATTTATAAACCTAGATAGTGGGGTATCTAGGGTCGTCCAATGAGGCAATATGTTTGCAAAATTAATTCTCTTGCTTACAAAATAGATCTCAACTTTCTTTTTGGTCTTTTTCAATATATCATTTTTATGTTTTTGAAATTAAGGCAACGTGCGAAATTGTTGGCGAGAAAGTGACTTGCACTCAATTCAATATACTACATCTAAAGTGGCAAGCAAAGCCTCTCCCTAAGCTCACTCTAGGCAAGTGGAGGCCTAGAATAATTAGGGAGAGGGAGTGAAGAATGCTAAAAACAAAGCAATTAAAAAAAAATGCAACTAAAGAAATTGCAAAGAAGGCAACTAGATTAATGAAAAAGTGTTTTACAAAAAAGCCTAGTAGATGAATGCTTCTACTACTAGAAAAATTGCAATAAATAAAACAAAACACAAATCCTCTAGATAGATGGTGAAGAAGAGGGCTTCTTGCTCCAAGCTTGGTAGCTCCCAAGCTTGAAAAGAGTCCTCCAACTCCTTCCTTGCTATGCTCCGCCAAGGTGATGTCCTCTAAAGCAAGTCCTACGGGGGCGTGCCCTAAGCTTCTCTCCAAGGGTGGACGTCCACCCTAGGTCCTCCTTTGCTTGGCCATTCTCCTTGAAGTAGAAAAGTCCTCCTCCTTGGCGTGGCCCAAGTTGAAGAGAGTAGGGAGAAGGCACCAAAAGGGCTGGTGATGTTCTCCTTTAATCTTCTTCTCTACTCCTTCTTCTTGGCCATAGGTGTAGGTGGGTATAAGTAGAAAAATGCACTAATGGAGGATGTGAATTATGTGGTGGTAGGGTAGGGTATTTATAGGATGGGAAGGGGGGTGGTTATGGTGTTTTCTTTGGAGGGAAATGAAGGGGTGCTTGGATATTTTTGGAGGGAAAAATGGGAGGGAAATGAAGAGGTGCCTTGGTTTTCCCTCCAAAAATGCCTTCTAGAAGGCAATTTTGGAGGGAAAAAATGGAGGGTGGAGATGGGTTTTGATGGTGGATGTAAGGTGGTGATGGAAGGGATAGTTGGCACCAAAATAAAGTAGGAGTAGGTGGTCTTTTTGCTGGAGCTTAGGTAGTAGGGTAGTAGGTTTTGGTGCCATGGAGGTGGACTAGCTAAGTTAAGCAGCTTAGCTAGCTTAGCTAGTAGGGAGTAGAGTTGGAGGCATTTAGAGCTAGGGTTTTCAGGGAGAAGAGCTGGAGGTAGTCATCTTGAGCTGCACTGGAGCTGGTGGTTGCTGAAGAGAGCTGCAAGGAACTACCTTAGCTGCCTTGGCTTGCTAGTTCTTTGCTAGCTACTAAGCCAAGCTAAAGCAAGCTGGCTTCTGCTGAAAGGAGCTGAGGTGAGCTGGGTCTAATGCTCCCGAGGAGGATCAAGCTGGGTGAGGCAGCTAAGGTAGCTTAGCTCAACTGAGTTGAGCTAAGCTGAGTCCCCGGGAGCTGGACTTGAGCTTCCTAAGTTGGAATGAAGACATCTTTAGCTGGTCGGAGTTGAGTAGAGTTGGATGTAGCTGGACCTGAGCTGGGGTGAACTCCAGTCAACTCAGCTGAGCTAGCTAGAGCTCCCTGTGGACTAATGGGAGCTGAGATGAGCTAGACTCAGCTAAGTTGAGCTGGATCTGAGCTGACCTGAGCTAGGGTGAGTTAAGATGAGCTCTCTTGAGCTGCCATTCAGCTGAGATGAGCTGAATGGAGCTAGGATGAGCTAACCCTAGTTCAAGTGAGCTGGAATCCAGCTATGGTGAGCTGGATCAAGCTGAGTTCCAGTTAGTCTGAACTTCTTCTTCACCAGTTGCCTTCCTGAGTGCTAGGGTTTTAGAGTTCTGACAATCTGCATATCCCTAACACTCACAAAAATACATTAAAAAGATAATAAAAAGTGCAATGCATGCCTAACCTAATTGATGCCTAAATGCAGCCCAAAAACCCATTTACGGAGCAAAATCCTAAGAGCTAAGTTTGTTTTAATGCATAAAAATGATGATAAACTGGCGTTTATCACACCCCCATGCTTATCTTTTGCTAGTCTCTTAGCAAAACTTAAATTTTTACAAAGTGGAATTTTTGGGAAATCTAATTTTTTTCTACTTTTGAGGAGAAATCGATTAAGGGACCTTGGTTGATCTAAACACAAGAGGTATAGGATTTGTTAAAGATAAACATCGAGATTTGATTTGGATCCAACCATTAGATGAAACAGGATCAATATGTCCTCCAGAAACTTCACAAATTAACTCCTTGTTAATTCAGATGACTAGAAATTTTTTTTTTAGGATTTTTCTGGCTCATGAATTTGATTCGCAACTTTCAAAAATCCTTTAAAGCCTTGTGTTTGTGCTTGTGAAAAGCCAACATTTATAGGGGCATGTTAATTTATTATTACTTTTTTTTTCTCCTCCATGCTTATTTTTAGCTTAGTCTTACAACAGATGTGTCGAGATCATCATTCCCGTTACCATTCCTCGAGGGGGCTCTGGCGCCAGTACTTCGGGATAGCACTATCCATGACACCACCCAGGAGCTCACAACCTCAAAACACGATGCGGTGTAAAGAGGCACTCCAAGCAAACTCAAGGTCTTGCTCCGACACTATAAGTAGAGCACCGTCCAAGACACTTGAGCTGCTAAAATGCACTTTAATGATCCGTCTAAAGATATGAAATATAGATATGGAGTAGCGCCGAGGTGGTAACATGTTGACATTGCATCCTCAAAGGAGGTATTTTCCTTCTTCTCGGCGATGGGAACTCAAGCCAATGATCTGCTTCAGACTTTTACTAAGTCCAAACAAGGGAGTTTTTCAAATTTTTTGTTGTTTTTAAGTGTTGGCTTGTGTGTGAAAATTGACACAAGAAGTTTCTCAAGACATGCAAGTTTTTGAATCAGAAACTAAGTCAAATACTTTTCGTATTACAAAATAGGATCATGTGCACTTGAACTATCATGAGTTCAGGTGAAATTTTAGAGAAGGATATCTGATCTTGTCTAAAATAGACCCTGGAATTCTAATGATCAGATCCATGTCTTCATCCTTAGTTTGTTAAAGATTAAATCCCATTGTACCAAAAGTGAATTTTTCGACCTTAGTCCCGATTTCAAAATTTTTCCTCAAAAAGTTTTTCATCATTTTTTTTTGGTATGCAAGCAGGAAATAAATTAAAGAAAATTACATGTTTAAGATATGCCATGTCCTCATGTATTAGGAGGGAAAAGGGATCACCTTAGTGAAGAATGGTCGGGTTTAGGATGAACAAAACCTGGAAAAAGAAGAAAAAGGGAAAGCAAGAAAAAAATGATGGGTTACCTCCCATCCAGTGCTATCTTTTACGCCATTCAGCCGGGCGTGAAGGTATGCACGGAAGACGTAAAATCATGTAAATAATTGGACACTTGGATGCCCGCAAAAAAGGTTTCTTCTAGATCCCTAGTAAATTGATTAGAAGCAATATTGGGATCAAAGTTGGATGGAAAATGATAAGTGTAGCTCGAGTCTGGCCATGGTTTTAAATCAGGTTGGATGACAAACTCGGGCGGGGTTGGTGGTAAGTTCGCAAGAAAGGAGTCGGGGAAGGAATGGTGAGGATTGGGTGAAGTTTGTGTGGAAAAATTAGGTGCATGAATAGTGGGTGGGTTAGGGTGCTTAGGGGTGGTATCAGGAATAAATTTGGGGTCAAGACAGTTTTTGGATCACAGATTTCGCCGACCACTGATTCTGAATCAGAGTCCTCAAAAAAATTATGGTCGGTAAGGGTATCTATTAACATCGTCTCCTCCACCATATTGGAAATTTCAGTATCTAAGTCCTCAAAAAAGTTATCATCATGGAATCTCCTGGAGGATTTGAAAATATCTAAAGTGAGAGTTTGGCCTGCACAAGTGATATCCATTTTGCCTGTGTGGCAATTGATATTTTCCTTTGCAGTGGCCAAAAAAGGGCATCCAAGGATTATTGGGGAGTCCAATAATGATTCAGGTGCCTCAATGTCAAGAACCAGAAAGTCTGCAGGGAAGACACAACTCTGGACCTTGACTAAAACATCCTCGACAATCCCACGAGGTTTGATTGTAGATCGGTCGGCTAATTGTAGGGTAACCTCGACGGGTTTTAATTCACCGATCTGAAATTCTTCGAATAAACTCGTGGGAATAATAATAACTGAGGCACCAAGATCAAGGAGGGCACGATTAAATGTAGTGTCATCAATAATTACAGAAATTAAAGGCACCCCCGGATCTTTCATCTTAGGAGGCAGTTTACTCTGTATGACAGAGATTACTGTCTTCGAAAGATGCACCTGTCCTAGATTTTTGGCCTGCCTTTTAGGAGTACAAATCTCCTTCAAAAATTTAGCATAGGCACGTATATATTTGATGGCATCTTGGAGAGGAATATTGATATGAACTTGCCCAAATAGATCCATGAGTTCTTCTGTAGTGGGCTCAGATTTCTTTTTTTTGTTGGTGGTGGGGAGGAGAGCTTGTGGGAAAGGGACAGGAACCTTGTCTTGAGATTTTTGTATTTCTTTTTCTTCCTGACGGGGAGGTGGGGAGTCAATTTGCACAGGTATTTCACCAGGTTTGTGTGAAGGCCCGAGGTCAGTGGTGGTTTTCCCATTCCTCAAAGTAACTGCATGTGCAGTCGGATTATTATTTGGAGGAGGTGGGGGGGCCTGTGATTGCAGAAACCTGGGTGGCTGCTGAGGTGGTGGATTAGGAGGAGGCTGATTTGGATAGTGTGGAGTTCTGCCCATATAATGGTTCCCTTGGTGATTAGGGTTGGGCATGGGTTGGGACGAAAGATGTCCTGCAGGTCTTTACGTGGGAGTAACCCCAATTTGATTGTTCAGATTTGTGATGTTGCGGGTTACTTCCGTCATTTTTGTTTGCATATCCTGCAGGGTTCGCATGATCTGGGCATTGATGTCTTGTTGGGATGGCCCAGGATGGAAGTTTGGATTCGGCCCATACCCATTAAAATGATATGGTTGGGAGGAAACTTGATTATTCCAGGAGTAGTTCGGGTAATTTTTCCAATTGGAAGAATTTTTAAAGGGCTCCTGGATTGTAGAAATATTTTGAGTGGGGTTAAGATCTGGATAGTTATAATTCCCCAGTGAATCATGGGCAACCTCAGAATAATCAGCAGGAGTAGTGTTGAGATTGTGCAAATTTTCTCTTCGTGGAAAGTTAGGTTGGGTTAGATGTGGGTGTGGAGCTTGAGTTGATGTGGCCAGTCTTTCCTCAATTTTCTTTTGATTAATATGCATCTGGTCGAGTTTTTGAGCGATCAATTGAAGATCGTCTTGGGTGACAGGGATAGATTGAGTGCCTATTTCATGAACACCGAACTGCGGGTTTTGGGTTCTGCAAAATGTGTTCATGGAAGCTTGATTAAATGAGTTTTCACTCATTTCTTCAAACAGGTCGTAGGCACTTTCAGCATCTTTATTTAAGAAGTTACCGCCACACGAGGCGTCGAAAAAACGTCAGATTTGATCTTCTAATCCATGATAGAAGATTTGCACGAGCTGCCATAAAGGAATCTCGTGGTGCGGCCAACTTCTTAAAAGATCTTGAAATCTTTCCCAAGAATCATGGAAAGTTTCACCAGATTTTTGGTGAAAGGTCGTAATAGATCTTCGCAAGGAATTGGTACGACCTATGGGAAAGAATTTCTTGAGGAAGGCGCTCTTGAGCTGAGGCCACGTTGTGATGGGTCGGCCAATGGTCCTGAACCAATAAGCGGCCTTATCTTTAAGAGATAATGGAAAAAGCCGCATCATCCATATGTCTTCTTGCACATTTCGGGAACAGGTTGTTTATGCAAGAAGAGTTAGCTATTCAAGGTGGCTGAAAGGGTCTTCCCTAGGAAGGCCATGAAAGTGTTTAATTAGGTTCAGGACAACAGGCTTGATCTCAAAGTCCTCCTATGGTATGACCACCCCTGGTCGTTCCTCATAATAAGACGGATCATAGAAATCTTTTAGAAGAATAACAGGCTGCTGACGGAGTGGTGGGTTTGGCCTTGGATTGGCTAGGTTTTGGATGTTCCTAGTCAATGTTTGTTGATTGGAATTTAATTTATTAATCTGATCGACCATCAATTTTAAAAGATCAGGTAGGGGGTCTTGATGTTGTGTGTGGGGCAACTCAAGATTAGGGAGCTCCAAGTGTGGGAAGTTAATGGTGGGTGGGTTTTGGGTGGAAGGGTTAGAATTAGGGTTAGTGATGGGGTTAGAGTAAGGTTAGAGGTGGAAGTGGAAGAGTTAGTGGACCTATTTTGTTGTGTTTCCATTTTTTTAGGAGAAGAAGACAGAAAAAGTGGTCTTTTTGCGCGGGGGGCGAAATCAAATGGTCCTTCCAAGTGCGGATTTTGAGACCATCGCCCGTGCGTAAAATGGAAGAACGGGAGAGGAGGAGAAGAGAAAGAGATGAGAGAAAGTGTGCAATTCAAACAAACAAACCTAGACCTAACTTAAATGTGACTCCCTAATAATAATGTAAGACTTGGTCTATATGGGAAATAAGTAGTCAATAGTGAATACCCGTTCTATCAACAAATCTAGCCAAGTTGCTTAAGGGGAGGTTTGGGCCCAAATGTTTCCCAGGGAAAACCCCAGGTGCTTGTACAAACCCGTGCTTGGTCGTTTGACACGGCCCCTCAGCCTGAACACCAGATATAGATGATAGAATTGGTATTAACTAAAGAAAACTTAAGACTAAATAGCAAGCCTAAGTTGATAAAGCCTTAGGGATCAAGTTGCTATAAATTTTAATTAGGTCTAGGATGCTATAGTGAATATAGAATGTGGAGGGCGTTTATTGGGTTGTTGCCCTGTTATTTGATTTTTTTGTGTGTGTGCAGGAATTGGAGAGTGGCTCCAATGAAAATCAAGTTGTCGCACAATTTTTTGTATTTTTGTCTTTTAGGATTTGATTTAATTAAATGTGTTTTAGGGTTTTTCTCTTTAAATTTTGAAACAAGTTTGAAAGTTCACAATCAAAGGAAAGACAAGTTGTATTGGTGACGGTTAATTTCCTTTAATATGAGTCTTTAAAAAGAGAGAAAGAAACCCTAAGTCAATTATCCCTAAAACAGAAATTTACTACCAATGAATTAATTTTAGGCTTTCTGTATTAAGTAGTGGTCCAAACAAGTCAAACAACACCACTACTTTGAAGAAAATCAAACAAGGATTCCAAAAAATATTTTTGTAAGATTTTAGGAATTTTTTTGATAATTATTTTGAATTTTTAATTGTACTAGTGTTAAAGTCCAGAAATGATACCTGTGGGTATTTTGGACTTTTCAGTATTACCACCGACCTCAAAAAATTTTTGTGATTTTATATAGTGTGTAAAATTTCACATGGATTCGAGCAAGCTAAATTTCATAAAATTTGGATGAGTATAAAAATTCTAAAAATTCATGGATAGTAGCAAAATAGGAAGATGAGAGGGTGTGACTCCTCTGCAGTCCACGAATTTTAAAAAATTAAATACAAATCCAATTTATCTGAAATTTGAAACAGATGTTCCCACCTTAATTGGAAATCACTGTATGAAATTTTATGATTTTAAGAAGCCTATGGTGTTAGGAATCGATTTTTCAAGTCCATATAGAAATCTGGACTCGAGAAATAGAACACCAATACTTGCAATGGAGTGGTGTTAAAGAAGCATTCAAGCAAACAATGGATTTTATATGGGCACCACTCCACTTAATTAAATTGTTTATGGTCCTGAAAGCCAAGTTTAATATTTTTTTGGTAGTCTTTTAACCTAAATGTGACAAGAAAGGGGAACCAACCTGAGTTTCACGAGAAGAAAAGGATCTTTGAGCTCTCGCTTCCAGATTCCCGCCTTCCCGCTGCAATTCCTGCACACAAAAAAGAAAGAAAGAGAAGGGGATGAGATCCACTTCAAGCAAGAGAAAATTAACTAATGCAAAGCCATGCCTCCCCGGTAACGGCGCCAAAAAGTGATGCGGATTTTACGCGGTTTGTTAAATACGTCGTTGTAACGTGCAAAACCGATCAACTCTTAAATTTATAAACCTAGATAGTGGGGTATCTAGGGTCGTCTAAGGAGGCAATATGTTTGCAAAATTAATTCTCTTTCTTACAAGATAGATCTCAACTTTCTTTTTGGTCTTTTTCAATATATCATTTTTATGTTTTTGAAATTAAGGCAACATGCGAAATTGTTGGCGAGAAAGTGACTTGCACTCAATTCAATATATGACTTCTAAAGTGGCAAGCGAAGCCTCTCCCTAAGCTCACTCTAGGCAAGTGGAGGCCTAGAATAATTAGGGAGAGGGAGTGAAGAATGCTAAAAACAAAGCAATTAAAAAAAAAATGCAACTAAAGAAATTTCAAAGAAGGAAACTAGATTAATGAAAAAGTGTTTTACAAAAAAGCCTAGTAGATGAATGCTTCTACTACTAGAAAAATTGCAATAAATAAAAGAAAACATAAATCCTCTAGATAGATGGTGAAGAAGAGGGCTTCTTGCTCCAAGCTTGGTAGCTCCCAAGCTTGAAAAGAGTCCTCCAACTCCTTCCTTGCTATGCTCCGCCAAGGTGATGTCCTCCAAAGCAAGCCCTAAGGGGACGTGCCCTAAGCTTCTCTGCAAGGGTGGACGTCCACCCTAGGTCCTCCTTTGCTTGGCCATCCTCCTTGAAGTAGAAAAGCCCTCCTCCTTGGTGTGGCCCAAGTTGAAGAGAGTGGGGAGAAGACGGCACCAAAAGGGCTGGTGATGTGCTCCTTTAATCTTCTTCTCTACTCCTTCTTCTTGGCCGTAGGTGTAGGTGGGTATCAGTAGAAAAATGCACTAATGGAGGATGTGAATTATGTGGTGGTAGGGTAGGGTATTTATAGGATGGGAAGGGGGGTGGTTATGGTGTTTTCTTTGGAGGGAAATGAAGGGGTGCTTGGATATTTTTGGAGGGAAAAATGGGAGGGAAATGAAGAGGTGCCTTGGTTTTCCCTCCAAAAATGCCTTCTAGAAGGCAATTTTGGAGGGAAAAAATGGAGGGTGGAGATGGGTTTTGATGGTGGATGTAAGGTGGTGATGGAAGGGATAGTTGGCACCAAAATAAAGTAGGAGTAGGTGGTCTTTTTGCTGGAGCTTAGGTAGTAGGGTAGTAGGTTTTGGTGCCATGGAGGTGGACTAGCTAAGTTAAGCAGCTTTGCTAGCTTATCTAGTAGGGAGTAGAGTTGGAGGCATTTAGAGCTAGGGTTTTCAGGGAGAAGAGCTGGAGGTAGTCATCTTGAGCTGCACTGGAGCTGGTGGTTGCTGAAGTGAGCTGCAAGGAGCTACCTGAAACGTTGGCTGGGCGTGTATAACCGGGTTTTGTTATAGCGTTGTAGTATAGCCAGTTATTGCCATCATTTCAAATATATAAATTTTTTACTCGGAAAATAAAAGAGTTCCCGAGGTCGAACTCAGGGAGCAAGTTGTATTCTAGAGATACAAATTCTTATTACAATATTACAAAAATAAAGAGAGAGAGAGAGAGGGAGAGATAAAAATTTGGTTTCTTCTTTCTTCCTCTTCTCTTTGGCTTTTGGTTTTTCTTCTTTGTTTATCTCCTGGTGGTCTTCTTCTTCTGCCTTCTGTTCTTCTTATTTCTTCTTTCTTCTTTCTGCCTTCTTTATCTGCAGCAGTGGGTGATGTTCTTCTTCTTCTTTCAGCTCTTGTTTCTGCTCGTCTCTTCCTTTTTCTTTTCCCTTGCGGTCCTGTTCTTCTTCCTCTTTTCTGCCTTCAGAGCGTCGTATGATTTTCCAATCAGACGACTTAAACTGCCGCTGCTACAGTGCTCCTCCTTCCTTCAGCTTTCGTCGTCCTTCTTCTCTGCCTCGCTCGTCTTCTTCTTCTTCGCCTGTGCCTGCACACTTCAGAGCCTCGTCAGCGGGCAAAAACCTACTCTACCCTCGCCCCACGCGTTTCTCTCTCACGGAATCCGCTCTTAGGAAAGCTCTCCCAGAGCTGTCGGGTAGTCGGGTACGGGTCGCGCCCGGGTCCAGGCCCACCGGCGTGCGTGGTGGGCGAGGAGTGCAGGTCGGGCTAAGTCGGGTCGGGCCAGGTCCGCGAGGCGTGAGCGCGGACGAGACCGGGTAATCGGGCAGGTGAAGGGGACCTCACCCCGTGTGCTGAGGCAATAAGCCTCCAGCACTTTTTCACTTTATACTGTTGCGCTCCTTCAGAGCCTTCCGAGGTGGGACTAAATGTCCCACCCCAATTTGACGCCTGCGCGAAGGAGGCAGCGGCGATCGAGGCTTCGCATGAGGGCTTCGCGCGAGGGCTTCGCCTCAACTGCAGCCTGACGCTTTGCGACGACACCTCGCGCAGCCTGGGAGCGTGACCTGGGCGTGGCGCACCTGGGGCAGCAGGTGAAGGAGCTGCTTCGCTTCAACAATGGCGGCGGCGAGCGCAGGTACCTGCCCACAGAGAAACGGCCTCTCGGCCCAATCAGAAACGCGGAGGACCTTAGCCGTGGCACGGCGAAGGTGGTCAGGGGGTGTGCAGGCGGCGGGGCGGAGCCTAAGGGCCGCCCTAGGTCAAACTGCAGGTTAGGAGATGGGTTTGTTCGGTGGAGTTGCAGAGGGTGATTTGGGGGAAGTGGAAGGGCGGAGGTTGATCAGGGTGAGGAGACGGAGGTTCTGCGGTGGTCGGCGAGCCGTGTGGGTTGCTGGAGTGATGGGAGCGACTCGCCGGAGGATGGCCGGAGGCGGGGAAGGTGAGGGTGATTAGGCGCGGTCGAGGGGTAATTAGATAAAAATAGCAGGGGGAAAGGGGAGAGAGAATAGATGGAAGTAGTTCTAACCTAACTAAAGTGACGAAGGGGGCGAGGAGGCGGACGGCTGTACCTGCTGTCGCCGGAGAAGAAGGTGCCCAGTGGGGGAGGACGGCGGTGACGATGGGGCAGAGGCAGCGCGCGCCGGTATTGCGCGACGCGGGAAGAGCAGGGGAAGAAGTCTCTGCTGCTGGTATTGCGGCAGAGCGAAGAGGAGGAGGAGGAAGAACCGCCGGAGCTGGTGGGCGTCTGCCGGAGTGAGAAGAGAGGAAAGTTGGGGGTTTTCTCCGTCAGATCCGAGGTCCTTCGAACGGTGGAGCGACGGGGGGTACTTATAGGGTAGAATCAGAGAGGAGGGCGGAGGGAGACGACGTGTCTCCCTCGCCGGAGGACGCCGGAGATGGAGACCCATACCGTCCGTGCGTTCGCACGGCCGGTATGGTGGGTTGCAGCGACCAGGGGGTGTCCCTGCGACGGCTGACGACGCAGGGCAACCCCGGTTTACTTGCCAGACCCTCCCCCTTACCCTGTGCAGCGCCATGCTCCGCGCAAGGTCGCCGGAGCATGGTGCTGGTCAGGTTTTGGCAGGAGGGACCTGAATGCAAAGAACGAAGGAGAGTTAGGGGTAGAAATGTGAGGGTTCAAAAGTTGAGGGCCAAAAAGTAAATATATGAGGACCAAAGTGTAAAGTTGGTCAAGAAGGTTTCTTCTTAGGCTCAAGTTTTTATACATGACTAATTAGGACCTAAGGAATTTGATGGTGAATTTTATTTCTAGATTAAACCTTGTTTGACCGGTCAATTTATACAAAAACCCAAATTAAGTTATTAATTGGGCATGGTTCTCAATGTAGGTCAAAATGGGTTCTGAAGGCCAAATTGAAGGTTCTAAACCCTAGAGATTATTTTTCTATGAATTTTAGAGGGTTTATTCTATTTTTACTTTGCCTCGAACCTCGTGAATTGAAGTGGGTTTGTTTTATGGTTACAGATTATCATTTAGTTCCTTGGAATTGCTATAGCCCTTGTCAGATCATCTCATCCCACTTTTATTCTTATTAGGTTGCTTTGACCTATGTTTGGACCCTGAATTACCCTATATGTAGATTATACTGGTAAAATTGCATTTTTACCCCTTATGACTTGTTTTCTCCTTAAACTCAGAATTCTCTGAGTTAAGCCTTTCCTTGAGTTATGTAGGAGCTTTTATCCTTTGTATTAGGTCAAAATGAGCTAGTTATGGCTCATGATGAGGTTCTCATCACTACCTTAACTGCCTTGGCTTGCTGGTTCTTTGCTAGCTACTAAGCCAAGCTAAAGCAAGCTGGCTTCTGCTGAAAGGAGCTGAGGTGAGCTGGGTCTAATGCTCCCGAGGAGGATCAAGCTGGGTGAGGCAGCTAAGGTAGCTTAGCTCAACTGAGTTGAGCTAAGCTGAGTCCCCGGGAGCTGGACTTGAGCTTCGTAAGTTGGAATGAAGTCATCTTTAGCTGGTCGGAGTTGAGTAGAGCTGGATGTAGCTGGACCTGAGCTGGGGTGAACTCCAGTCAACTCAGTTGAGCTAGCTAGAGTCCCCTGTGGACTAATGGGAGTTGAGATGAGCTAGACTCAGCTAAGTTGAGCTGGATCTGAGCTGACCTGAGCTAGGGTGAGTTAAGATGAGCTCTCTTGAGCTGCCATTCAGCTGAGATGAGCTGAATGGTGCTAGGATGAGCTAACCCTAGTTCAAGTGAGCTGGAATCTAGCTTTGGTGAGCTGGATCAAGCTGAGTTCCAGTTAGTCTGAGCTTCTTCTTCACCAGATGCCTTCCTGAGTGCTAGGGTTTTGGAGTTCTGACAATCTGCATATCCCTAACACTCACAAAAACACATTAAAAAGATAATAAAAAGTGCAATGCATGCCTGACCTAATTGATGCCTAAATGCAGTCCAAAAACCCGTTTACGGAGCAAAATCCTAAGAGATAAGTTTGTTTTAATGCATAAAAATGATGATGAACTGGCGTTTATCAGGTGGTATGGCTAGAAGTTGTCGGTGGTAACAGCTTATCGACCGATTGTCTAGAGCCCAGCCACAAGACCGTTTTCATTGTACTGCCTTTAGGTAAATCTTAGATTAGGAAAGCCACCTACCTAAGAAAAAAAAAAGAAAGAGAATGAAAAAAAAGAAAGGAGAAAATAAAAAAATGGAGTAAAACCACACTTCACCGCATGAGTATGGCTGGCAAGTTGTAGGTGGTAATAGCTCATCGGCTGGTTGTCCAGAACCCAGCTCACAACAAAAAAAATGCACAATAATTCCATAAACTCCTAGGGAAGAAGCGGGGAAGTAGAATAAACTGGGGAGATATACACTGGGTTCGCTCTTGTGTTGACCCCATATAAATGAAAGTAGGGAGAAAGCTACCGATCATAAAGATAAACCTTTAGGCAAGGTCACCTAGGGTCGTAGAAGCCCGAAGTCCATCTTAATGGTTGTTTTGTGAGTCTATCACTTTTTCGCAAAGATGCTTAGTACTTAGAGTCCTTTTCGAGTCTTGGGCGGGTCGGGTAGCCGTAAAAAATTATCCTGGAACTCTCAAACTCCAAAAGTACAAAAAAATTAGAAAAGAAGAAAAATAAAAAAAAATATTCTTCCCTTCTCAAATAAGGCGAGAACATGGGCGGTCTGCATTCTAGCAGACACCTGGGTACTGTTGAGTTTTCGTAGTTTAGGACCTTAGTTGAAATTTTCTATTGTTAATAAATGACTTAGGCCTAAGTGATCTAATCCTTATTCTACTTTTATACAAAGCATATAGTCTAATTTTGCTAGGGACTAGCAAAAGATAGGCATGGAGGTATGATGTAAACACATTTCTTGAGGGTAAAATGCCTATTTATGTATGTTCTTAGGCTTAGATTTGCATTTCATGTTATAAATATTGCATAGTATGCATCATTCTGCATTTAGAGTAGTTGTATATAATTTAGGTTAATTGCATCCTTTTTGTGGTTAGGAGAGAAGGATATTTAGTTTGGAGCCTTGGATTGACGATCCGACTGTACGGATTTGATCAAGACGATGATCGGAGTCCAACGCCTCTGAAATCGCCTCAATCGGAGTTTCGTAGCACCATATGTAGTCTGAGGAAGATCAATGGCCAAGGGACTAGGAGACATAATTCAGAGCTTCAAATGATAAATCCGACCACACGGATGGATTTGGGTCGATGATCGCAGCCAAACGGTGTGAAAATTGACTCAATCCGACCTCTATAACAGCCCCTACTAACAGAAGAAGATGGACGGCCCAGACTACGCCACGTGGCGCAGCCCAGGCCGCTGTGCACTCAACAGCACCGTACGCGCGCAGCAGTGCGGGTGCGCACGCAGGCGCGCAGCGCTAGTGCATGGGCACGTGCGCGCGCGGTAAGGCAGGAGCGGCGCCAGCGCAGTTGAGGTGGACTACAGTGACGCATGGGCTTGACTTACAGCGACGCTTACAGCCGTCGGTAATTCATTGCATGCCAGCAAAGCCAGCTGTGGGCGCCAGCGAGCATGAGTTGCCTACAACGACGTTTCCTGCGATGGCCTGGATGTCACTAATGGTCCCATACCAATTTTTGCCTCTTCTCCACCACTATAAAAGGACCTACACCCCCTCCCTTCCAAGCCATCTCTGCCTACTCTACTCCCACCTACTCCCAAGCTCTAGCAAGCCTACCAACGCTCCATTAGAGCTTGTTCTCAAGCTCCCACGGTGCCTATTAGTGTAGCAAACCTCTGTCCCACCAAATACTCCTCCAACTTCCCATCTCCTTTCATAGGTCACCTTGGAGTCGTCCTCTCACCTCCATTCGGGTATATACCACAAACAGAGGATGAACCATCTTGGGACAACATCGAGGATCAATCTGATCTTGGGTTTGAGACACAAAATGGTTGTGGATTCCCAACCTAGATGGAGTACAATGTGTCAGGTATTGAAGAAGGTTGGGAAGCTCCAATTGTAGGAAAACACCATGTTGAGCCCACTCTAGACCATGAATCACCAGGCTTAGAATCCCAAAACTCCTACAATAATGAGAGTAGAACTGAACCTCTCGAGGGTGTAAATTCCGCCCCTTATTCTGATAAGGTGACCCTCGAAGGTTATTCGGACCTAGATTCTAGTGATTCAACCCACATCCTAAGCCTAGAATCTAGATCTGAAACCTACTGGGAAGATCTCAAGGCCCCATATGAGGAAGATCAATTTTTCAATGAAGAATATGATTTTGGGACTCTATTTAATGAATATCCCTCGCCAACATCCTCAGAGGAACCAATCGATTTTTCGGAAGTCATGCCAATTTACGATATAGAAACTGAGGAGTTGGACGAGTGGGGTTTCAATTGGGTCTGCCCTACCAGCTTAGAACCTGAGCCTCTACCAGATAAGGACACCTTTTTAGGCTCAGAATTAACATCTAGGCTAGACCCCAGTCAGGCTGCTAAATCTACAGCATATGATTTATTCTATGGTGGAACTCATGATCTTGAATCTCATTCAAATTTTGATTTTTGCAAACTCTCTGACAATTTCGAATCTGACCATAACATCGGAGAAAATCTACTTCCTAATTATAACAAGACAATTCTCATTGAAGCCACCTCTTCCACACATACAGAACTGATCAAAACCCATTCTGTACCCCGACCAGCAACCGGACCCAATTTCTATTCTGATTCGCCTCTCACTGAGCCGTTTGCAGATGTTTCAACTCCACATCTATATTGGGTATCGGGTATCGATCAGACTGAAAAACATGAGCCATCATTCTCTGATCACCCCTGTAAGGTTTCCACACCATGCATTGATTATTTTTCGGAACCCTACTCTGACCAGGTTGATTCGACTCAGCCTAAACTCGAGTTTTCACTTCCATATCCATCCGAGCTACATTACATATGGTGGGATCCACATCTGTTGATCTACATCTATCAACCCACTAGACTGATTGGGTTTGGGCTGCATCATCAGGCCACTGATCTTAACAAGCACCTGGTTGGACCAACCAGGCTCTTAATCAAGGTGCTTATTTTACAAAATTTCGCTGATTTGACCACTCCCTCTCCACCCCATTTTCCGCTCGGCTGAAGGTGTTGAATTTAGCACTTAATGGGAGGAGACCCGTCTTTCCAAAAACAGAGACCCGTCTAATTATCCGTCTGTACTCCACGTCCATTGCACCTTGAGTTCAGCCTTAGACAGTTGATCCCACCTCTACTACACATACCAGAGCTTGAAATTATCCGCATCAGTCATTTCTGACCCGTTCACCCACTCGATGTATCCTCTTCTAAGTCCTTGACCTCAACACTATTTCAGACCCTCCGTTTACAAAAAGGACATTGCAAAACTTAGGCATGGGTGTGTGATAAAGTACATACATACAGAACCAAGAAAAAGTCAGAAGGATTCTCACAAAAAAATTGAAAAATTATGAAAAAGAACAAAAAATGGAGGAGGGAAGAAATTTTGTGAGCCACATAATTATAAGGAGGAGAAAAAGAGCAAAAATAACAAAAAAGGAGCACAAAATGAAAAAGAAAAAGAGATAGTCATTAGTAAGAGATTAAGGAACTAACCAAAGTTCTAGACCACATCAAGAATGAAAAAAAAGTGCTAAGGAGACATAAAAAGTGATTAGCAGGAAAGTTGATCTTAGGCCTTTTGGGCTAGACTCTTAGGCTTAAAAATTCACGTACCCGCTAAGATCTGGATAATCCTCAAGAGGTTGGGGAAAATGAGAAGCATAAGTATTAGGTCTAAGGCTTAGGGAAGTATTCGACCTCGTTAACTGACCTTCGGGTTGTGGGATTCGGTAACCTAAGCACCCCAATCCACACACAATCTGGTTCAGTGCGCATAAATATCAAAATCACGCAAAAAGCATTTCAATGTTCTGAAAAAAGTCACCTAGATTAGGAGCAGCCGATCAACACAAGTTGATTTGGATGAGTTCCCGGCGCGGAGAGGTGGGAAATTCCCCTCGAAGATGCGTCACAACATATCGTCTCCTCGGTGCTTGTCTCTTAGGATATTTAAATATCCTACCGGGGGCATATAAGCACTCTACTGGTTCAGATACCATGGGCGGCATTATCTCGAAATGTCGATTGCCAGGGTCTGAATTCGGACACGGAACGCCATGGGCGGGATTATCTCAAAATCTCGAAAGCCAGGGTTCTGGGGGTTGCCATGGGCAATGCTATCTTGAAGCATCGACTGCCAGGGACCCTTGAGGATTGATGATGGGGATGAGGAAGCTGATACAGACCGTGTTGAGAAGTAAATCCGAAGCTAGAAATAAAAAGAAAAGAGAGAGAAAGCTCTCCAAACAAATAAATCCTCTATCTCGCTCTTACAAAAAATGCACTGCAAACTGAACCTAGGCTAAAAATGTCTCAAGCATGGGTGCTTTAATTGCGGAGTCCAACAAATCCTAGGATAGTTTCTACGGGCCTTAAAAACCTTTGCAGAAGACTGAGGCTAAAGCAGGTCAAGTCTGGATTTTGGTTGGAACTTGAGTACCTCTAGGCTGATTGTCGGCATTCTAACCTAATAACAAAAGAAAGAGAAAAGCACTTATCATAACTGATGACAGACACTCAGGGTCTAGAACAGAAGTTAAAACCTTAAAATTTTGTTAAGGGACTAGCAAAATCTAGGCATGGGGGTATGATGAGAGCCTCATCATGAGCCCTAACTAGCTCATTTTGACCTAAGAAAGAGAATAAGGGCTCCTACATAACCAAGAGAAGGGCTTAATTCAAGGAATAAGTGTTCTGAGAAGAAAACATGAAATAAAGGTTAAAACTACAATTTTACCGTTGCAGTAGATAAACGGGATTTCTCAGAGGCAAAACATAAGTCAAATGGTTGGAATAAGATAAAAAGTGGGTTGGTTCAGTCAGAAATGGGTTCATGTGCAATCTAGGAATTAAATGACATTCTATAACACTAAAACAGACCCGCTCAATTCAACAAGGTTCTGATTAGGTTAAAAATCAACTAAGCATCTAAAATTCATGGAAAAATACCCCCTAGGATTTTGAACCTTCAAATTGGCCTTTGGAACCTATTTTGAACTAGATTGGGGTCTTAGCTCATCAATTGACCTAATTTGGGCTTTTATGCAAATTATCTAGTCAAACGTGGTCAAACCTAAAATCCAACTTCACCATTTGATTCCTTAGGTTCAAATTGTATTTGTACCAAAATTTGGACCTAAGGGGAGGTCATCTTGACCTACTTTGCAAAATAGTACACCCAATTACATTTTGGTCCCTATCTTTTGAAAATCATTTCACAGACCCCCTAACTTCCTCGCCACTCTTACAAACAAATCCCTCCGCCATTAATGGGGAGAAATCCTACTCCGGTGGGGAATGGAGGGGGAGTACTCCCTGATTCCTCAGAGATCTCCTCCCAGATTTGGAAGGGAGATTCTTTGAGGAATTCCCTTCCATCTGAGCGTGATCCTACTCTCTGATTTGCACCCAATCTCTCGTGCGAACTCACGAGAGATTTGGGTCTCTAACTGATTCCATCTCCGACGAGGTCTCTTATGCTCGGAGGCTTATCTTCCAAGCATAGGAGTCCCTGCCAGCGACTATAAAATGACCACCAACCCTGGCCGCACCTCCTCAGCTCGACTTGGCCAGAATTCCATCTCAATTTCTTCTTCTTCTCCTCCGGCCAAGTGGTCCAGTGAGCTCTGGCGAGCCTCCCTCCACTTTCTAGTCGCTCTGCCACAATACCAGTTGCAGAGCTGTCCTCACCATCCTCCTTCGCATCGTGCAACACCCGCACGAGCATCCCTAGCCCCATCGTCACCGCCGTCTTCCTCCACTGGACGCCTTCTTCTCCGGCGACAGCAGGTACTGCTAGCCTTCCCCTCTCCCCATTCATCCACTTAATTAGGTTAGAACCACTCATCTCTATCCCTTCTTCAATTCCCCTCAGCCTATTTCACAGAACACCCCTCGACTGCCACTGTCCACCACCATCTTCCCCATCTCCGGCCAACCTCTGGTGAGACACACCCGTCATTCCACAACTCCACACGTCTCGCCACCAACCCCACAACCTCCTCCACACTCCATTGGACATCATCCACCCACTCACAGACCGCCTACACCACCACAAACGCCCCCCGACCTAACCCATAAACCCAGCCACAGAGTGACCTAGGCACGTACGCCTAGGCTGCCCCGCGGCCTGCCACCTATTGCCTCACCTTCGCTGTGACACGGCGAAGGTCCCCCTGTGGTCTGATAGAGTCGCAAGGCCCCTTTTGTGTTGTGTAGGATCTGAGCACCAGCCGCCATCAGCGACAGCTCGAGAAGGTCGCAAGCTTTCTCCAGGCTGAAGCAGTTCAGGGTCCCTGGTCTAGAAGGCTTGGGGTAGTCTTGCGCATTTAGTTGTCCAAGAAATTAGCGCTACGAGGCCTGCAGCTGTAGCAATTGGAGGAAAGTACTCCTGCGGGTGTGCGAGCAAAAGCGGGTGGGACATTAGTCCCACCTCGTGAATTTGTGAGTGAGGCGCGCGTAATAAATTGAATTTGTGTTTTAGTCTCTTTGCCTCGAGACACACATGGGGTGAGGTCCCTCACCTATACACGCCTTGGCCATGAATTGATCCTGTGGACTTGGCGACCCGACTATCCTACCGAGCACTCCTTGCGCACCACACCCACGCCGGTGCGCCTGGACCCGGGCACGTGACCCAACCCAATTACCCGGCTCTGGGTAAGCATACTGAAGAGTGATATACAGAGAGAGAGACGTGGGTGTGGGTAGAGGGGTAGGTTTTTCTCTCTTCGGTTTGTGTAGGGAAGAAGAAGGAGAAGGAAGGCACAACTGAAGTGAAGCTGACACTTAGCTGCAAAAGGAAGAAGAAGGAAGGAAGGCTAAAGAAAGAAAGAAAGGGAAAGACCAACAGAAGAAGAAGAAGAAGAAAAGCTGAAGCGTAGGGAAGCAGAGCTAAGGAAAGAAGAAGAAGACATGTAGAGAAAAGGAGAAAGAGAGCTACAGAGAAGAAATAAGGAAGAAGTAGACGACCAAAGAAGAACAGAAGAAAAAGAGGAAAATTAGAGAAAGAAAGTAAGAAGAAGAGAAAGCAGACAGGAGAAGACATAAGAGAGAGTTAAAAGAGAATATCTTTTTAAGACATCTGATCCCATGATCAGACGTCCAATTTCTCTATTTTTGCCACATTTGACTCAAATTCTTGCATTTATATTCTGAATTAGGATTTGAATAACTCTAAGTGTTCAATTACATTCTTGAGATTAGTGAATACATTCCATTTTCTCCCTGTGTTTGACCTTGGATACTTAGGTTTTCGAGTAATAAATTTTTATTTGTTGACAACGCTTGGTCACCTATACGACACAACTGACTGTTAAAACACGATCTAGCTGCGTCAACAACTAGGTTGGTCTAGAGCAACCAATTCAGGATGACCCGATTGCTTCACCCAAGATCCCCGAGCTAGGGAACGAAGAAAAATATTTCTTTGGATCTTGAAATGACATATGATTTTGAGACATATATTAATGTAGATCAAGAATTCTTTGACTATGAGGGTGAAGAATCTCTTAGTGAAGTCTCACTTGAGCATAAGGAAGATGATTTTTGTGAGACAAACAGGCTCATGGAGCATGACGAACCATTTGATAGCCCGTTCATTGAAGATTTGGAGGATTCGAATCCTCATTTACTAGAAGAATCAATCAGTGGCCCCATTCCTCAACCACACCCCGAAGGGATTGATTTTGATTTGGAACTCATTGTACCCAAGTCAATCCTGATTCAGCCACAAATGTTGGACTTGGGTATTTTAGATGGGGTGTACAAAGATCTGGAGGTCGCAGAAACCTTAATCTTGGAGGATAGGAAGTTGGAAATAAAAATCTGGAAAGCTACTTCTGAGGGAAATACTATTTTGGATATAGGGTTCATGTTGACCTAAAACCACCTACCTTCTACTAGGACCCTTACGAAATCTTTCACATGCGACCCAAGCTTGGAATAATTGACTATCTTCTTGAGCTGAACTATAAGTGGACACCTGATTTTAATGAATCTGATCAATCCGTTGTCCGACACTTTAGTCTTGGGTTGCACACCACCAAACCGCAGGCCCAACCCCGTAAATACAACAATCTTCGAATCTGGGCGATTTTCATCCAGAACCTTAGAACCACTCGACCCTGGGGCATGGGTCTACACCACAACTTGGTCCACATCTGTGGACATCTTCTGTCAGTAGGTTTGAGGATTAATCTTTTGATTTTGATTCTGACCCGCACTTGTGAATTCTCCATTTCTTCATTGTATGTATTTTATGCCTAGTTGAAGGCAATAAATTTAGCTCGTGTGTATATTCCACGTTCTCTACGGAGCTGACTGGATTGTCACGAAATTCAGGTGATATTCTATTATTCCGCCCATTTCATGTCTCTATTTCTACAATGAGGATATTGCATCATTTAGGCATGGTGGGTGGATAGTTAATCCTGAAATTATTTCGTTAGCTCTGTAGAATTTCTTTTATTTTCTTTAAAAAAATTGAAAATTCAAAAACAAAGAAAAAAAAGAAATTAGGAGAAGGGAACTTAGGCATTTGGAAGCTATTAACTTTATGAAACGATACGATAGGACCTGAACACTTAGACTCTTCAGGTCTTCGAACTTAATTAGATCAGGTGTCGACTCAAATGTGGACTTAGTCTCGAGTCCTCGCCAAGTAATTTTACTTCAATTTGGTGAGTAAATTGAGATGATAAGTACACAACTTATCAACTCGCCCTCTGATTTGCGGGGATTTGAAGTCTAAGCATCTACACACTATTTGCACTGACTCATTTTCCGGTAGTTTTTATGGAAATTGGGTAGATAATGAACTATTAGGGTGGTATGGCTGGCAAGTTGTCAGTGGTAATAGCTCATTAGCCGGTTGTCCAGAGCCTAGCCACACGACCATTCTCTTCATACTGCCTTTAGGTAAATCTTAGACTAGGGAAGCCACCTACTTAGGAAAAAGAAAAAAAAAAGTACCCAAAAAGAAAAAAAAAATAGAAAAAGGAGAAAATAAAAAAATAAAAAAAATAAAATCATACTTCATTGCACGAGTATGGCTGGCAAGTTACCTTGGGTAACAGCCCATTGGCCGGTGGATAATAGCTCATTGGTCGGTTGTCCAGAGCCCAGATCCCAAAAATGCACAAATAATTCCCAAAACACTTAGGGAAGAAGTGGGGAAGTAGAATAAACCAGGGAGATATACACTGGATTTTCCCTTGTGTTGACCCCATAAAAAAATAAAAAAAAGTAGAGAGAAAGCTACCTATCGGAAAGATAAACCTCTAGGTAGAAATCTTTAAGGTCACCAAGGGTCGTAGAAACCTGAAGTCCGTTTTAACGACCGCCTAGTGAGTCTATCACCCTTTCACAAGATGCTTAGCACTTAGAGTCCTTTTCGAGTCTTGGGCGGGTCGGGTAGTCGTAAAAGTTTTCCCGAAACTCTCAAACTCAAAAAATCGAAAAAATTAGAAAAGAAGAAAAAACAAGAAAATGTATCTTCCCTTTTCAAATAAGGCGAGGACTTGGGTGGTCTGCATTGTGGCAGACACCTGGGTACTGTTGAGTTTTCATAGTTTAGGACCTTAGTTGAAATTTTCTATTGTTAATAAATGACTTAGGCCTAAGTGATCGAGTCCTAATTCTGTTTTTATACATAGCATGTAGTTTAATTTTTCTAGGGACTAGCAAAAGATAGGCATGGGGGTATGATGTAGACACATCCATTTAGGTTAAAATGCCTATTTATGCAAGTTCTTAGGCTTAGCTTAGCATTCCATATTATAAATATTGGATAGCATGCATCATTCTGCATTTAGAGTAATTATGTATATTTTAGGTTAATTGCGTCTTTTTGTGGTCAGGAGAGAAGGAGATTTATTTTGAAGCCTCGGATTGATGATCTAACTGTACGGATCTGCTCAGGACGACGATCAGAGTTTAACGCCTCCAAAATCACCTCCATCAGAGACCGGTAGCATCATATGCAGTTCGAGGAAGATCAACGACCAAAGGATTAGGTGATGTAATTTAGAGCTTCAAACGACAAATCTGACTGCGTAGATGGATTCGGGTTGACAATTGCAACCCAATGATGTGGAAATCGACTCAATCTGACCTCTGTAGCAGCCCCTACAATGGAAAGAAGATGGATGGCCCAGATTGCACCATGTGGCGCAACCCAGGTTGCCCATGCACACGCACGCGCGACCGCATGCGCACAGCAACGTGGGTGCGCAGGTGCGGAGACACGCACGCATAGCAGCGGCAGCGTACGTGGGCGTGTAGCGCATGGAGGTGCGCGAGACGAGTGTGCACCAGCACAACGACAGCGTGGGTGCAAGGCTGTCTTCAGCGATGTTTGCGAAGGATCTGCAGCGATGTTTATGATTGTCACTAAATGTCCTGTATACGGGTTTGATTCTTTCCTCCACTATAAAAGGATCCCTACCCCTCCCATTTTTCTTCATCTCTTCCTTTCTTCCTCTCACCACCTCCAAGGCTCTAGAGAGCTTGTCCCAAGCCTGGGATGCTCCTCTAAAGTAGAAAATCAAATATTTTCCCTCCTCTTATCCCCCTTTGTGGAGCATCCCATGGCCGTCTTCTTACCTACTTCGGTAAGTAGATCCTCGCCGTGACGTCGTCTTGCCCTGCCCTCCATCCTCCGGCTCCGTCCTCATTCGTCCCACTCCTTACCACCTTCCTCTTGGCGACGTCAGCGTGATTCATCCTCCAAGCGACTGTCGAGGGGGATTTCTCTCACCTATCTCTATCTTTATTACTTTCGTAGTATAGTTTTCCCTCTTTCCTAGTTGTAATAAACATTTCATTATAAAAATGCATGATTATTTCTCTCTTTATTTTGCAAGTAGATTAGCTAGATTTCATTGACCTGATCTCTTGCCTTATTAAAAATAACAAAAAAATTAGAAAAGACTAAAATGACAAAAATAAATAAAAAGTGAAACGCGTATCTTTCAAAACCAAATGTTCACTTCCCTGTGTTTGACCCGGGACTCACTTTTCGAGTTTCGGTTATAAATTTTATCTGATCGATGGATTTTCTTGCGAATCAAATAACGATGACGGATTTTCCAAACTCTGAATCCTTTACGCAACGAGATCTGATGCAATCAATCATCAAAAGGGCATAATTCAGCTCTACCTTGAATATAAGAAGAAAAAGAGAAATTGAGTTAATTATGTTATTTTAATGAATAATTACAAATGCAGATTAACTAAGGGATGAATCAGTGCCTATTGAAAGGTCAAATGAACTTAAATTCACAAGAACTAGGCGTGAACTGGCTGAATAATTATTTTTTGAGAATTGAGGATTAATTTAATAATAAAAATCCTAATTACAGCCTTACTTCAATTGAAAGGGTTCTGGTGGAAATAAATATGCTCTAAACCTTCTAAAATTCATTGAAAAATATTCTATGAGGTTTAGAACATTCATTTTAACCAAACAAATCCATTTTGACAAAAAATATAGACTATGGTGAGAAATTTCTTTATTTTGGGTTAAAGTGTAAATTACCCAGCCAAACTTCATCAAAACACAAATTTTAGGTCATCATTAGATTCCTTTGATCTAAATTATGTTACTCCTAAATTTTGAGCTAAATTAGAATCCATCTTGACCTAGTTTACATTTTAGCCCATACCTTTTGAAATTCCCTACACTTAAGTCCTCGAATGACGTCATGATGACGTCAACTGGTCATCTTCTTCATCAAAGGTGGAAAGAGCAGCAATAAAAGCCACTCGTTGATGTTGAATTTCAATCAGAGATATGATTGAACAAATCTACACCAAATCCCATCAAATTTGGTGGGATTATTCTTCTAGTCATGCTTGATCCAATGAGCATCAACTAGAGCTCCAATTTGGAGGCAATCACTGCGGGTGAGCGGTTTTCGCAGGACTCAAAATTCAACCAAATCGCAAGCTAAACTTACGAATCTTTGCTTAATTATTGAGGAGTCTGTCTCTATATAAAGGCCTCAAGTTCTACAAGTCAAACTCGTGCCAAATTTAGCCAGAAACATCCCCTTCTTCCTCACCGACGAACGAGCATCACTGGAGCTTCTCCTTCCATCCTCCTCATCCTCTGCCATGTGATAGCGATTTCACGCGGTTTGTTAATTAGGTCGTTGTAACGCGTAAATCCGCTTTCTCTCTTAAATTTATATTCCTAGATAGGGGAGTATCTAGGGTCGTCCAAGGAGGCAATATGTTTGCAAAATTAATTCTCTTGCTTGGAATATAAATCTCAACTTTCTTTTTGGTATTTTTCAATATATCATTTTTTTGTTTTTTAAACTAAGGCAACATGAGAACTTATGGAGGAAAGGTGTTTACACTTCGAATTCAATAAACTACTTCTAAAGTGGCAAGTAGAGCCTCTCCCTAAGCTCACTCTAGGCAAGTGGAGGCCTAGAATAATTAGGGAGAGGGAATGAAGAATGCCGAAAATAAGCAAATAGAAATGCAAACAAGAAATGCAAAGAAGGCAACTAGATAATTGAAAAAGTGTTTAACAAAAATGCCTAGTAGAGGAAAGCTTGTACTACTAGAAAAATGCAAATAAGAAAGGAAAACACAAATCCTCTAGATAGATGGTGAAGAAGAGGGCTTCTTGCTCCAAGGTTGGTGGCTCCCAATCTTGAAAAGAGTCCTTCAACTCCTTCCTTGCAGTACTCCGCCAAGGTGATGTCCTCCAAGGCAAGCCTTAGGGGGGCGTGCCCTAAGTTTTTCTCCAAGGGTGGATGTCCACCCTAAGCTTTTCTCCTTTGCCTGGCCGTCCTCCTTGAAGTGGGAGAGTCCTCCTCCTTGGCGTGGCTCAAGTTGAAGAGAGTGGGGAGAAGAAGGCACCAAAAGGGCTGGTGATGTGCCCCTTTAATCTCCTTCTCTACTCCTTCTTCTTGGCCGTAGGTATAGGTGGTTTAGGTAGAAAATATACTAAGGGAGGATGCCCCAAAATGGTGGTAGGTGGTGGCTTTTTATAGAATAGGATGGGGGGTTAAGGTGCCCCTTGAAATGGAGGGCTAGGATGGAAGGATGAGGGTGGTTGGTGATCCTATGGCTAGGGTTAGTTGGCGCCACCCCAAGGGGTGTTAAAGGGGGTGGTTATGGTGGTGTTGGTGTCTTTTGGTGGTGGAGAGACACCCCCATGTTGGCGCCAACATGGGGTCTTCTAGAAGGAGGGTTAGGTGGATGGTGGAGATGGATTCAAGGAGGATTGTGTGGTGGAGATGAGGGGGGGATTTTGGAGGGAAAAGTGGCGCCATTAAGGGGTGGTTATGGGTAGTTTTTGGCGCCAATTTTAGGTGTCTTTTGGAGGTGGTGGGTAGGTTAGGTTGGTGCCAAGTAGGTTAGCTTATGTGGAGCTTAGGTGGAGCTAGTTGGGTAGAGTTGGTAGGTGGGTTTTTGGGGTAGTACAAGCCAAGGAAGTTGGAGCATAGCTAAGTTAAGCTAAGCTAAGCTAGCTTAGCTAATGGAGGAGTAGAGGAGAAGGTGTTGGAGCTAGGGTTTGGAGGAGGGAGCTGAGGAGAAGAAGTCTGGAGCTGGAGCTGGAGCTGGCTGCTGCTGAAGAGGCTGGCATGGGGCTACTCTAGCTGGCTTAGCTTGCTAGTTCTTTGCTAGTTGCTAAGCCAAGCTAAAGTGAGCTAGCTTCTACCAAAATGAGCTAAGGTGAGCTGGGTCTGGTGCTCCCGGGGAGAATCAAGCTGGTTGAGGCAGCTAAGGTAGCTTAGCTCAACTGAGTTGAGCTAAGCTGTCCCTGTGAGCTGGACTTGAGCTTCCTGAGCTGGGATGAATTCTTCTTCAGCTGGTTGGAGCTGAGTGGAGCTGGATGTAGCTGGATCTGAGCTGGGGTGAACTCCTGTCAACTTAGCCGAGCTAACTAGAGCTCCCTGTGAACTAGTGGGAGCTGAGATGAGCTAGACTCAGCTAAGTTGAGCTGGATCTGAGCTGACTTGAGCTAGGGTGAGCTAAGGTGAACTCTCTTGAGCTGCCATCCAGCTGAGATTAGCTGAATGGAGCTGGGATGAGCTAACCCTAGTTCAAGTAAGCTAGGTTCCAGCTGCGGTGAGCTAGATCAAGCTGAGGTGAGCTGGATCAAGCTGAGGTGAGCTGGATTAGGCTGAGTTCCAGCTAGTCTGGGCTTCTCCTTCACCATTTGCCTTCTTGAGTGCTAGGGTTTTAGGGATCTGTGCATCTGTACATCCCTAACACTCACAAAAACTCATTAAAATGACAATAAAAAATGCAATGCATGCCTATCCTAATTTATGCCTAAATGCAGCCCAAAAACCCGTTTGCAGAGTAAAATCCTAAGAGCTAGGTTAGTTTTAAAGCATAAAAATGATGATAAACTGGCGTTTATCACCATGTACAATATGCAAAGAGCTTTGCGTCCTCTTCTTTCCACGGAGCTTTGCGTGAAGCACTAAGCCCCAATCCTCCTTGTTCAGCTTTGGCGACTACCTTCCTCCTCGTTGACGCACCACCGGCAACCCTATCCCCTCTTCCTCTCTACAAATTAGTTTAGGGCTATTCCTCCTCTACCCTCCAATTGGGTTTTGGGAGCTTTAGACTTCCATCTATCATCTCCTTGACCTTCTTCGATCACCGCGATGACCTTCATCACCACCTTCACTGTCAGACTTACTCCACCTTCCCCACACCCAGTTGATTTAGGCGAAAGGTCCTCCTCACCTTCACTAAACTTTTACCCAAACCAATTTTCCCTCACATCACCTCCATTACCATCCACCATCGTCATCACTGGAGCTTCTTAGAAGCTCCTCTGCCCCGCACACTTGCTCACCCCTGCACCCAATTAGATTAGGGCTTTTCTTTGGCATGTCATGCCGGAGCTTTTGGTGTATTTGATTTGGGCTCAGGTCCTTGCCAGAAGTCCTCATCTTCTCTGGCATCGAGCATCGACCTCCGACGATTCCACGACAAGAGCAAATCCTTCCCTTGTTGTGGATCTCGTGCAGCTTCGCATTTGTGTCGTTGGATTCGACATCCAATGGTGAATTAATCTTCAATTGACCAGCAACTATCACGCAAAGAAGACGAAGGAGAAGGCCAAGACCTTTAGTCCCACATCGGTGGGAGCAAGAGCTGAAGTTGGGCTCGAAAGGCAACACGCACATTACCATATCACTCGAGACATCAAGGGGTCAGGTCCCCACTCCTCACACGCACACATGCCTGCACACACGAGGGTGCGAGCCTGGTATTGGGTTGATTTTGGACTGGCTGGTGGGCAAGCTTGGACCAAGGCTTTGGTTGGAGTTCTTTTGGCTGATATTGGGTTGATGTTGAGGCTAAGGCTTGGTTATAGAAACACATTTTTCTATCGTAGTTCTCATTTCTTTTTGAGTTTGATTGCAGTAATATTTGCATAATTTATTTATTTTTACATCAAACTCCCGTGCTTCACTTTATATTACTTGATTAGTGGTTAATTACAAATTAGTTGCTCCTTGAGAAGACCTTAGACTCACTTTGAGATATAAATTTTAAGTGTTGATTCGCTTTAATCTCTATACTACGATGCATTTCTTAAACCCCGATTAGAGCGCACTAACACTTAGCTTGGGGCATCCATCTTCCCTTGCCTTGTCCTCCCCCGATCCTGATTGTCCCCTCATCATTGAGGTTCAAGATGAGGAGGAGCCTTTGCGTAAAAGAAATGATGCAAACCTATTTGATACTCTTGCAGATGTGGGGCCTCAAGGTGTTTTGAATTTTTATGATGTTGAACCCCTGTTCCTACAAGATATGACACAAGTGACACACTCTCCAGCAATGGCCAGAGGAGCTCGTGGAGGTAGATGTTGGAGGGCACGAGTCGAATGACTCGGAGTCCAGCTGTTCTTCATGCTAAATCGGTGTTTAAGATTGTCGTGTTGTAGTATAGCCAAAATAGCGCTTAAACAAATAAATTTTATTACTCGAAAAAGTTCCGAGGTCGAACACAGAGAGCAATATGGAATTTAAATCTCAAGAATTGCAATTTAAATACAGTGAGCAATATATAATAGAACTCCAATAATAATAATATAGAAGTGAAAACAGATGTCAATGGTGCAAAAAGAATGAGGTAAAATGGTGATTTGAATCACCAAATACCCCTCAGAATAACAACAAATTTCTCAATGGTATCAATCAAATAAAGCCTAGAATCAAGTATCAGACGGTTGGATGTGTAATTAGATGGCTTAACCGTCTTGGGCTATAGTGTATAGCCCTCTCTTTCTCTTCTTAGCCTCTTCTTCTTCTCTTCTTTATCTGCTGGGATTCCTCTCCTTTTGTTTAGCCTCTTCACACAGGGAGGGGGATTTCTCAAATTGGCTAAGTGTCAGCCAATGTCCTTTGCAGCAAAACCCCCTACCCCCGCGCAATCTCTCCTTCCCTTTCTCTCTTAGGCTCCGCCCTCCCAGGGCCTTTCTTAGGATATCGGGTTATCGGGTACACATGCATTCGGGTCCAGGGCTACAGGCGTGGTTGCAGCCGAGGAGTGCTTGGCTAGGCGGGTTAATGGGTCAGGCCATGTCCACGGGTAGAGATCACGGATGAGGCATGCGTGGGTGAGAGGGACCTCACCTCGTGTTTGGAGGCAAATGCCCACAGACACTTTTGCAATTTATGCGGGCGTCGGGGCTAGTCAGCTTTTGAGGTGGGACTATCCCACCCTCCTTCCTTCGCGCAGCAGCAGCAGCAGCTTCCTTTGTCAAATTGGCGCAAAAGACTTGGTCAAAGGCTCCAATTGACCACGCGAGGATACTCCTGGAGGTAATTCGCAGTTTGTAGGACTTTGCCTACGGTCTGTAGGTGGTTGAAGTGAAGCTTCGGTAATGGTGGCAGAGACCTGAAAATGCAAAAGCGGACTAAGAGCCCTAGTTAAAACAGTTCATAAGCTTTGTCGTGAGGTGGGGAATTGAACGGCAGTGTTCATGAGGTGTGGGAGTGCGTGAGGTGGCCGGACGGTGACGGAAGGTGAAGTGCGAAAGTGTGGTGTTCGATAGAGCAGTGGGGAGGCTAATACACTCGAAGACTAAAGGGCTTTTGCTCTCTGGGAAATGGCAGAGGTGTAGGGATGAACGATGACCAGATTGGTGGAGTGTAGCGGCCGTGCAAGCTCGCCGGAGGTACGTCGACGAGGTGGAAGACGGAGGGCAGTGAGGCGAGCAGGCAGTCAAAACAAGGTGACGAGTGGCTGAAAATGAAGAGTGGAAGTCGAGGAGTTATTTAGGAGTGGAGGCAGATGAAGGGGTGCGGAGTTGGCGCCGGGTAAGGTGTGGCCGGCACCGGAGACGAAGCTGCTTAGAGAGAGGTGGACGGCGAGGATGAAGGGGGGTAGGAGCATCAGAGGGTGCTGCGCGACGTGGAAGAAGACAAGGAGGAAGAGTCTGCCACTGGTATTATGGTTAGACGATGAGGGAAAGCAGGGAGAGTCACCGGAGTTTGAAGACCAAATCTGCTGGAGGAGAGGAGAGGAATTTAAGTGGGTTCTCTGGTCGAATTCAAGCTTAGGGGCTTCGGTATGAGTAGGGGGTGCTTTTATACACCTCAGGAGGACGGTTAGAGCTAGGGAAGCAAGCTTCCCAAGCTTGGAAAGCTCGCTGAAGTTTGGGAATTCCTTGATACCCAAAGCTCTCATGCGTTTTCATGAGAGGTTTGGTAGGTTTTAGGGCTTAGGATTGGGTTCAAAAGGAAGGGAATTCTTGACGAACTTCCCTTTCAAATTTGAAAGAGATTCATCAAGAAATCAGGGAGTTCTTTCCTTTTTAAGGTTGCTGGAGCAAGTAGGAATAGGTTTAATGGCAGTAGAGACCTGTTTGTGAGAACAACGACAAAGTTAGGGGTCTATTTGAAAGGATTTTAAAAGTTAAGGGTAGAAATGTAATTTGACAGGACCAATTTGCAAACTAGCTCAAGACAAACTCATATTGGGTCCAAATTTTGGTAAAAACCTAATCTAGACCTAACAAATCTAATGGTGAAGTTGGATTTTGGTTTTGATCACGTTTGAATGGGTAATTTAAGAAAAAATCCAAATTGGGGCAAATATCTGTCTGTGATTTTGTTTTGGGTCAAAACGGGTTTCGATGGTCAAATTGAAGGTTCTAAACCATAGAGAATATTTTTCTATGAATATTAGAGGGTTTAGGTGGATTTTATCCTGATCAGAACCTCAGTTAATTAAGCAGGTCTATTTTTAGGATTGCAAAAGTTATTTAATTCTCAAAACACGTGCAAATCTTTTTCTGATTGTTCTAACCTACTTGTTATCTTTTTAAGACCAATTGACCTTCATTCAACCCCTGAGAAAACCCATGGTTGTACTGCATTCATGATAAGCTAGTAAAATTACATTTTTATCCCTAGTTTCTTATTTTTTCTTCAGTATGATTATGCAATGACTTGTGACTCTCTGGCAGTTATGTAGGTGCATTTTCTGACTTAATTGGGTCAAAATGAGCTAGTTATGGCTCATGATGGTATTCCCATCATACCTTAATGCCTAGCTTTTGCTAGTCCCTTAGCAAAATTTTAAGGTATTAACTTTGATTCTAGACCATAAAATCTTTTGATGCTTAAAAACTTTGTTGTATGCTTCCTTTTGTAGATTAGGTTAGAATGCCGATAGTAGGCCTAGAGGTACTCAAGTGCCAATTAAGATTCGGACCTGACCAGCTTTAGCCTCAATTTGCTGCGAAGGTTTCTAAGGCCCACAGGAACTAACCTAAGGTTCGTTGAACTCTACGGTTAAAGCACCTGTGCTTGTAACATGTTTTAATCCAGGTTCAGTTTGCAGTGTGTTTTTGTCAGAGAGAGATAGAGGAATTTTTCTTTATTTTTGGAGAGTTTTTTTCTCTCTTTTCTTTTTATTTCTAGCTTTGGATTAGCTTTACAACACGGTATGTATCAGATTCCTAGTCCCCACCATCAATCCTTGTAGGGTCCCTGGCAATCGATGCTTTGAGATAGCACCACCCATGGCAACCCCCAGAACCCTGGCTTTCGAGATTTTGAGATAATCCTACTCGTGGCATTCTGTAGCTAAATCCAGACCCTGGCAATCAACATTTCAAGATAATGCCGCCCATGGCATCTGAATCAGCACAAGGTGCTTACATGCCCCTGATAGGATATGTAGATATCCTAGAAGACAAGCACCGAGGAGACGATATGTTATTGCGTATCTTCGAAGGAAATTTCCTGCCTCTTTGCGTCGGGAACTCATCCAAATAAACTTGTGTTAATCGGCCACTCCTAATCTAGGTAACTTTTTTAGAACAAGTTTAACGCATTTGCATGATTTTGATACTTTAGCGAACTGAACCAGACTGTGTGTGGATTGGGGTGCTTAGGTTACCGAGTCCCGCAAACCAGAGGTTAGTTAACGAGGTCGAATAATCCCTAAGCCTTAGACCTAATACTTAAGCTTCGCATTTTCCCTAACCTGTTGAGGATTATCTATATATTAGCGTGTACTTGAATTTTTAAGCCTAGAATTAAAGCCCAAGAGGCCTAAAATCAACGTTCATACTAATCACTTCTTTTAGCACTTGTTGCCTTTCATTTTCTTTCTTTTGATATGGTCTAGAACTAAGTCAATTCCTTAATCTTTTACTAATGATTATCTCTTTTTCTTTTCTTTTCAAATTGTGCTCCTTTTTGACATTTTTATCTCCTCCCTTTTTCTCTTTAAAATCTGATATGCTATCAAAATTTCCCCTCCTTTCATATTTTTATTATTTTTTAAGAATTTTTTTATTTTTTTCGTATTTTTGAAATATGTGATTTTTTTGATGAAATCCTTTCTTGTAAAGTGATTTTCACTATGTTTTGCACTTTAATACCCCCCCATGCCTACGACTTGCAATGTACTTATTGTAAATTATGTGGGTTCAAGTTCAGCTTAGATCATTCATTAGAATAGGTGATGGGTGGGTGAATGGGTCAGGGTGACTGTTGTAGACGATTTCAAGCTCGGGTATGGGTACCAAAGGTGGAGTCAGCTGTTCTAATGGATGAACCCTAAAGTGCAATATGAGTTCAGCATATGATGTGTCAGGAAGGGTTTCGGGTTTTTCAAAAATGATGGGTTGCCTCCCGTTAAGCGCTGAGTTTAACTCCATCAACCCGACGCAATAAGCTCAGGGAGAATGGAGGGTAAAAGATATCTCAGCCAAATTTGTATCGGTGAGTTCAATGAATGGTTTGAGTCTCTGACCATTCACGATAAAAGGTTCTGAATCGTGGCTGAGTTGACTAATTTCGACAGCTCCATTTCCGAAGATTCATCAGACAAGGTATGGTTCAATCCATTTTGATCTGAGTTTTCCTGGGAACAATTTGAGTTTGGTATCAAAGAGTTGGACTTTCTGTCTAGGGAAAAAGATATTTTTGGATATGTGCTTGTTGTGAAAGGTCTTAACCCGTTCTTTGTAAATTTGCGAGTTCTCATACGCGTCATGGCTTAATTCATCGATCTTACTCATTTAAAGCTTTCTGTGGGTTCCTGCCTTAGAAAGATCGAGATTGCAGTTCTGTACTGCTCAATAGGCTTTGTGCTCCAATTCGACGGGGAGGTGACATGCCTTCTCGTAGACTAATATGAAGGGAGACATGCCTAAGTGGGTTTTGTGGGTGGTCCCATAAGCCCACAAAGCTTCTGGAAGTCAGGATGACCAATCTTTCCTGTTAGGTCGAATAGCGACCTGGAGGATTTTCTTGATCTCCTGATTTGATAGCTCAGCTAGACCATTGGTTTGGGGGTGATAAGGAGTAAAGATTCGGTGTGACACCCCGTATTTGGTCATCATTGATATGAATTGAGCATTCGCGAAATGTGTCCCTCCATCAGAGATTATGGCATGTGGAATCCCGAACCGAGAAAAGATGTTATGATGAATGAATTTGACGACTACCTTATGAACGTTGGTTCAAGCCAGAATGGCTTCGATCCATTTGGACACGTAGTCAACAGCGAGAAGAATGTATTCGAAGCCATCCGAAATAGGGAAGGGTCCCATAAAATCAATCCCCCAGACATCGAAGATTTCACATACGAGAATCGGCTGTAAGGGCATCATATCACGGTGGCTCATGTTGCCTAAGGTCTGGCAAAGAGTGCATGCCTTACAGTGAATGTATGCGTCTTTGAAAATCATGGGTCAATAGAAGCCACACTGGAGGACTTTTGCTACGATTTTATGACCAGAGAAGTGTCCACCACATGCCTGGTCATGGCAGAAGGACAAAATGTCCTGAATTTTCGCTTCCGAAATACATCGTCGGATGATTTGATTAGCACCAATGTGGAAGAGGTACGGGTCTTCCCAAAAGTAGTACTTGGCATCGGAAAGTAATTTGTCCTTGTTGGCTTTTGGCCAATCAGATGGTATCTGATGTGATGCCAAGTAGTTTACCAGATCAGCAAACCATGGAAGTCCTGTACTGATAGTCAGGAGGTTCTCATCGGGAAAATGTTCACTAATGGGTTTGGAAGGGTTGATAATATCAGAAGGAAGGTGGGATAAGTGATCAGCTACCACATTCTGTTTCCCCACCTTGTCGCGAATCTAGAGATTAAATTCTTGTAACCGCAAGATCCAGCAGATTAATCGAGGTTTCGCATCCTTCTTTGCAAGGAGATGCCTCACAGTAGTGTGATCTGAGTAAATGATAATATGGGAACCCAAAAGTTACGATTTGAACTTTTCCAGGGCAGATACTACGGCTAGCAGCTCTTTCTCAGTAATTATGTAGTTATGCTGAGCCTCATCAAGTGTCTTGCTAGCGTAGTAAATGACCACGGGTTTCCCGCCTATTTTCTGCCCAAGTACCACACCTACAGCGTAATCAGATGCTTCGCACGTGATCTCAAAGGGTTGAGACCAATTCGGGGGTTGCAGGATAGGTGCTTGGGTAACTCGATCACGTAGGACTTCAAATGCATGAGCACACTCCTTGGTGGTCTCAAAAGTGACATCCTTAGATAGAAGATTAGTCAAGGGACATGTGATTTTTGAGATATCGGGAATGAATTGACGGTAAAAATCGACGTGCCCCAGGAAGGAACGGATGTCTTTGACCGAGCTAGGCATAGGGAGTTTGGAAATCAAATTCATCTTGTCTCAATCAACCTGGATGCCCTTTTTAGAGATAAGATGTCCCAGGACTATTCCCTCAAATACCATGAAGTGGCTCTTTTCCTAGGAAAGAACCAAGTTCACGTCGATGCACCACCTGAGGATCTGGACTAAGGGTAGGAGGCAATCGTCAAATGATTCACCAAATACTGAGAAGTTGTCCATGAAGACTTCATGGTAATCACCTACCATATCTAGGAATATAGCAAGCATGCACCGCTGAAAAGTAGCAGGTGCATTGCAGAGACCGAAGGGCATCCTTTGGAATGCGTAAGTTCCAAAGGAGCAGGTGAAGGTGGTCTTTTCTTGGTCTTTGGGATGGATTGCGACCTGGTTGTAATCGGAGTACCCATCCAGAAAGCAGAAGAATTTATTTCTCGCTAGTTTCTTGAGAATCTGATCAATGAACGGTAGTGGGAAATGATCCTTCTTCGTGGAGGAATTGAGTCTTCTGTAATCAATGTAGAGTCTCCATGAGTTTGCTATACGGGTTGGTATGGCTTCTCCGATTTCAGTCGTGATGACAGTGAGCCCTGCCTTTTTAGGCACAACCTGGATTGGAGTCACCCATCGACTGTCGAAGATTAGGTAGATGATCCCTGCATCTAACCACTTGATAATCTCCTTTTTCACGACATCCTGTAGATTGAGATTCAGGCATCTCTGCATTTCACGAGATGGTCGTGAGCCCTCTTCAGTGTAGATGTGGTGTGTGCGGTATGAGGGGCTGATACCGGTGAGATCGTCGAGAGTCCATCCAATGGCTCTTCGACGTTGCAGGAGAATAGAAATTAGGCATTTTTTCTAATCAGGTGGTGATGGTCCAACCGCGGTGCTGCTTTGTGGCATCTTTATGTTTATTATAGTATAGTCGTTATAGTATAAGACAAGACAGCTACGAATTTTTTTTACTCGGAAATAGTTTTCCCGAGGTCGAACTCAGGGAGCTACTGGAATTCTAGAAGTACAAAGTTTCTCTATTGGATTACAAAAATAAGAGAGAGAGAGAGAAAGAGAAATTTTTGTCTTGGCTTCTTCTTCTTCTCTTTGTGCTTTCTCTCTGATCCTGTCTTCTTCCCTCTTCTTTCTTCTTCTTCTTCTGTCTTCTTCTTCTGCTCTTCAGCCGCAGAGCCTTCTTCTTTCCTTCTTCTTCTGTCTTCTTTCTTCTCTTCTTTCTCTTTCCCTCCTTTGCCTTTCTCTCTTTCTTTCTGGCGGCCAAGTCTTCTTCTTTCTTTTTCTTCCTGGCTGCTTGTCTTCTTCTTCTGCTCTTCAGCTATAGAGTCTTCTCTTCTTCCTTCTTCTCTTTTCTTTCTCTTTTCTTCACCTGCAGAGCCTTCTTCTTTCCTTGTTCTCTGCTTTATCTCCTCTGAAGGCTGCTCATCCGTCGTCTGATACAGTAGTCAGATGACTTAACTGCAGTCTGCTACAGTGCTTCTCCTCTTTTCCTTCCTTCTCTTTTCTTCTGCACGGCCTCTCTTCTTCTGCTTCTCTCCTTCTTGCGGCTAAGTACTTAGCCTTTTCTCCTTTGCGCTCTATTCTTGCACACAAGGCACAGCAAAACCTAACCCTTCCCTCTACCCACACGTATCTCTCTCTCTCTGCAAACTGCTCACAGGAAGCTCTCCCAGAGCCGAGTTAACGGGTCGGGTTGCGTAACCGGGACCAGGCGCACCGGCGTGATATGGTGCGCGCGGTGTGCTCGGTGGTGTCGGGTCGGATCCCGCCAGGTCCGCGAGGTGAATCTGAGGACGAGGCGGGTGTGATGGGCGAGGGACCTCACCCCTGTGGATTCGGAGGTGAATTGTCGTATGCAAAAAATCAATTTAAAAAGGTGCGGCGCTTCGAGAACTTACGATGTGGGACTAAACGATTGCTTCTCCTCGCGCGCGCCCGCAGGAAGACCTTGACCTTGCTTCCGCAGCTGCAGCCTCGATCCCCTTCGCTTGCCAGCTGCCTGCCTTCACACAACTCGCCTGCCTTCGTAGCAACTGATAAACTGGAGCTTTGAAGCCTGGAGCACGCTTGGGAGCTTCTCGAGTCGTCGTCAATGGCGGTTGGGTCAGCAGACCTGTCAAGCACTAAAAGGGCCTCTCCGCCTAATCAAACCACTGGGGAACCTTCGCCGTGGCACGGCGAAGGTGGTGCAAAGTGCAGTAGGCCACGGGATGGCCTAGGCGTGCGTGCCTAGGTCGTCCTGTGGCCGAAAAAGTGGGTGTGATCGGGGGTGAGTTGTGGAGGTGTAGAGTGGCAGTGGGGGGGCGGAGGGCATTTAGTGTGATGAGGAGGAGCTTTTGGGATGGTTGGCGAGTCGTATGGAGTTGCGGAATGACGGGGGCGACTCGCCGGAGGTTGGCTGGAGGTGAGGAAGGTGATGGTGGACAGGCGTGGTTGTGGGGCAATCAAGTAAAATAGAGTGGGGAAAAGAAAGAGGGGAAGAAGGGGAGTAAATGTAACCTACCTACAGGGACGAAGGGGGGAGGGCGGAGCTGCCAGCTCGTACCTGCCAGAGCTGGAGAAGAAGAACCCAAGGGGAGAGAGCGGCGACGAGGAAGTGGGCAGGGAGGCATGCGCTCGGTGCGGCGCGACGCAGGAAGATGAGACAAAGCAAACTCTGCTACTGGTATTGCAGTAGAGTGACGAGAAGGAGGAGGAGTGGTCGCCGGAGCTTGTGGGCTTCCTGTCGGAGAGGGAAGAGAGGAAATGTTGAGGGTTTCTTCGTCAAGACAAGGCTCCTTGAACCGGCGTGGAGTGCTGGTTCTTAAAAAGGGGGTGGCGGAGAGGCGGATGCAGGCAGGCGACGTGGAAGCCTTGCCGGAGTGTGGTCGGAGACTGGTTCTTAAAAAGGGGGTGGCGGAGAGGCGGATGCAGGCAGGCGACGTGGAAGCCTTGCCGGAGTGTGGTCGGAGACGAGACCCATACCTTCCGCACGTTTGCACGGAAGGTGTGGGGGTCGTCAGGCAGCATGGGTGAGTCCCTGTGATAGTAGATGTCGTAGGGAACTCCGCGTACACTTTGCAGGACGATCCCCTCTCCCTGCGCGGCGCCATGCTCCGCGCAAAGTCGCCGGAGCATGTTGCTGCGCAGAGACTTGCAGGAGGGACCATTTTGCAAAGAACAATGAGAAAGCTGGGGGCCAAAATGCAAGGGCTTTGAAAGTTAAGGGTCAAAAAGTAAATGAAGAGGACCAAATTGCAAAGTCGGTCAAGGAGGTCTCTTCTTAGGCTCAAGTTTTTATGCATGACTATATTGAACCTAAGGATTCTAATGGTGAATTTTGTTTCTAGGTCAGACCATGTTTGACAGGCCAATTTACGTAAAAACCCAAATTAAATCATTAATTGGGCATGGTTCTCAATGTAGGTAAAAATGGGTTTCTTAGGCCAAATTGAAGGTTCTAAACTGTAGAGATTATTTTTATATGAATTTTAGAGAGTTTAGTTGATTTTTACCCTACCTCGAACCTCGTGAATTGAAGTGGGTTTGTTTTAGGGTTACAGAATATCATTTAATTTCTTGGAGTTGCTGTAGCCCTTGTTAGATCAGATCATCCCACTTTCCTTCTTATTAGGTTTGTTTGACCTGTGTTTGGACCCTTAATTACCCTGTTTGCAAATTGCGTTGGTGAAATTGCATTTTTACCCCTTATGACTTGTCTTCTTCTTAAACTCAGAATTCTCTGAGTTAAGCCTTTCTTTGAGCTATGTAGGAGCTTTTTCTTGCATATCTAGGCTAAATTGTGCTAGTTTGGGTTCATGATGAGGTTCTCATCATCAGGTGTGAGTTAGGAGTCGATAATCACAGGAAACGTCTGATTAGAACCCAAAAAGACATACTTTAGATGGTCGGGAAGAGGCTTTAATTCTAAAATCGGGTTTTCAGCAGCAGCATGTAATTCAAAATGGGTATCAGGAGTAAAGGAAGGAGCTATGGGTGTGTCTAGGTTGAGTTCGGGCTCCTCTAATTGCGGGTTTTGATCCTCTTGTGGTTGATCAGAAATAGTCGAGTTCTCGATGAAGTCATCAGCCACTGCTTCAATATCGCAAATTTGTTCTATGACTCCGCAATTAATTCCTTGTTGGGCCTTAAAGATGTCGATCTTTAGTGTCTTGCTCCCAAACTTCAATTTGATTTGGCCCTCCTCACAATTGATATTGGCCCTGGCAGTGGCTAGAAAGGGTCTCCCTAATATGATCGGTGTATTCTTCACATTCTCAGGAGCATCCATGTCTAAAATGATGAAATCCACTGGAAAATAGAAATCATGCACCCTAACTATGACATCCACGAGAATTCCTTTTGGTGACTTAATTCATCGGTCTACTAGTTGTAAAGTCATTTCAGTCGATTTGAGCTTAGATTCCTTGAAGTAGTCTAGTAGGGATGTGGGTGTCAAATTTATGGAGGCTCCTAAGTTTAATAAAGCTCAGTCAAATCATATATCACCAATTTCACAGGAGATCAAAGGGGTGCTTGAGTCTTTTGCCTTAGGCAGGAGTTTACTCAAAATGACAAAGCTGGCTTGCTCTGACAGTACAATCAGATTCCCGTCTTTGGTTCGTGGCTTGTGCTTAGGTGTACATACGTCTTTTAGAAATCGTGCATAAATCGGTACATGGTGTATCGCATCCATCAAGGGGATGCTTATATGAACCCGCTCAAAGAGCTTAACCAGGTCCTCCTTAGGTGCCACGGTTTTGGTTATCCTTTATCTTTTCTGTTACTTTGGTGCAACTCCCATCCCCTTAGATTATAGGGGTGTTTTAATTGTATTCTTCGTGATTCCAAGAAGATTGGAGGGCTCCCATTTTCTGATTCCCAAGCAACTCCTTTTAGATCATGCATTCATAATCTGGCTCTTCTTGAAATGCCACTCTTTAGCTCCCAATTTTCCTGGTGTAACGGCCATCGGGGAAGCTTTCGTATCTACCAAAAGCTTGATCGTATTCTTCTTAATATAGGGACCTTAGTTGAGCTCTCCTCGGGGGCTTATGTCTTTAGAAGGAATTTGGACCATGCTCTCATGGTCCTTACCTCTATCTCTAATTCCATCCTTCAACCTTGGTCATTTCATTTTCAAAATTTGCAGCTTAGAGATCCTTCCTTTCATAATCTGGTTGAGATTACTTGGATTAACACCTACGTTGATCATTGCCATGACCCTATCTCCAAATTTTACACCAAGCTATCTACTCTTAAAAGAACCCTTAGATATTGGAACAAATTGACTTTCAGGGACATTCATGCGATTGTTAAAGACCTTGAGGCCCACCATGATGACCTTAACTCCAAACTAGCATCCTAATGGGATGATACTCTTGCTACTGAGCTCACTAATGTGTAAATCCAATTAGATGATGCCCAAGCTAAGCTTAATGATTTCCTTCTTCAAAAGGCTAAGATAGAATGGATTAAAACTGGCAAAGCTAATAGCAAATTTTTGTACTCTATCATTAAAAGAAGGTTTGCCAAGTGACACAAAACAAACTTAACTTCCACCATTGGTGCTGGATCTTGGGTTGAGGCTCCTTTCTTTGATGTGATCCCCCTGATTGATTGTCTCACAAATTGACTTGGATTCACTATTATTTACTCCTACGCAAGTTGAGATATTCCATGTTCTTTTCCAAATGCCTGATAATCGTATTATTGCTCCTGATGGATTCAACATTGATTTTTTCTCCAATTTTTGGGATCTTCTAAACGATGATTTAGCATAGGCAATTTCCCACTTCTTCACCCACCATTAGGGGCCCAGATCTTTCAACAACACCTTTATCTCCCTTATTCCCAAAAAACCTGATGCTGCTGAACTTTCTGATTACCACCCTATAAGCCTTTGCAATGTCATTTATAAGATTGCTTCAAGCATCTTCACTAACAGACTATCTTTCATCCTCCCCAAATTGATCTCCCTTGAGCAGTCTAGAATTGATCGCAAGGTTTTTGGTTCCAATCTCATTATCCAATTGGATTTACAAAAGGCTTATGATAGAGTCGAGTGGGATGCCCTTTACCTTATTCTCCATAAATTTGGATTTTCATGTTCTGCTATCTCCTTGATCAAAGCATTTGTGGAGCATGAGGGCTCCTTGATCTTAGTGGATGGAGTTTTGTCTCCTTTTTTTAAAACCTCCCATGGCCTTAGACATGGAGCCCTTCATTCGTGGACTTAAAGAACTTGCTTTTAAGAAGAAAATTATCCTTTACTCAGCTAAACGTGATACTTGCCCCCCACTTTCCCTCCTCTATGTAGATGACATTATTCTATTTTTGAATGGGAACCTCCAGACCATGCCCAATCTCTCTACATTCCTGCACTCTTTTCAGGAAGTGTTTGGTCAACGTATTAGCTTATCAAAGAGTTATTGTTATGTTGGCAAGAACTTCCCTCCTGGTAGGCTTCCTTGCATCATTCATACTCTTGGCTTCCAATTATGTTCATTTCTATTTACTTATCTTGGATGCTTAATTTTCTCGGGACGTGCCAAAATTTCATATTTCTGTCCCATTATTGTCAAAATTCAATCCAAACTTGCAGGATGGAAGCCAACTTGCTATCTCTTGCCTCCAGGTCGTTGCTTATAAAACATGTCCTTTCTTCTATTCTCGTTCATATTCTATCAATCCTTGAAGTTCCTAAATCCATAATTAGGAAGTTGCAAGCCATATTTGCCAACTTCTTTTGGGGCTCTTCTACATTGGAACCAAAACACCATTGGATTTCTTGGAAACAAATCACTAAACCTCTCAATTTTGGTGGCCTTGGTATTCATGAACTTAGCCTATTCATTTCAGCTCTTAGGATGAAACAAATCTAGAATATACTCTTCTTGGATTCCCCTTACGCTCGCCTCATGCAACAACTCTATGGTAGTGTTCCTTCTCAGTCTCCTCTCATTCTTGCTAGGATTAAGCTCCCTTGGGAGACATACAACAGGATGAAACCTATGATCCACTGGGAAATCCATGGAGCTGTTGACTTTTGGCTAGATTTATGGATTGGAAATTCTGCCCTTAAAGAATTCCTCCCTGATTCCGTTGTTCTTTCACCAATTTATATCAAGGACTTTCTGAATTATCCTCAGGAACATCCCCGTTAACTTACATCCCCAAACAAATGAGGAGTCAAATTTCTCAAATCTCTCTTGACAATAGTAAGGGCATTCCAAGTTGGATTACCAATCCAACTAGTAAGTTCACTGTGGCTTCTACTTATCACTTGAACTTTAGGTCTTCTCCTATAGACCCTATTGCCAAAGATTTATGGAGAGTTAAGCTTCCTTTGCGAATCTCTTTATTGACTTGGAGAATTCTTCTATTCAAGCTTCCTATAGATGCATTATCAAACTTGGTATTTCCCTTCCCTCTAAATGCTCTTGTTGTCCCTTTCTCCCTAAGTTGGAGACCACCATGCACATCTTCTCCCAAAGTCAACTTGTCAATCAGGTCTCAAATTGGGTTTTCTCAAAACCCTAATCATTCCTACCAACCCCACTTTATTCTTCCATATCATGAAGACCCATTCCAACACTACTAGGAAACAATTGCTCAAGGGCCTCATTAACTTTATTTGGTTCAATGTCTAGTGGATCAGAAACAAACTTAGGAATGGTCAAATCTCCACTAATCAAATTCGATTCATGCTTTCTCATAATTGGAACAAATTTGACATATCTTTGTGGTTCCATCAATAGTGTCCTACCACTTTTGCGGTCACTTGGGTTAGGCCGACCGTTGGAGTTAAGATTAATGTGGCCGTTTAGAGTGATGCATCTTATTCTTATATGGCTTGGGTAATGCATAATATCAATGGTGACTTCTTGATGGGTGCTCCTTGTAGGTATGATGCCTGGACGAGGGAGACAACCACTTTAAAGGCCATACTTCATGCATTTACTATTGCATCACACTCTTCTTCTGCATAACTGGAATCTGATTCTATCCTTCTGCACTACTGGTGGACTGGCGAAATCCCTGTGGCATTGTATACTTGAGTTCTACCATGCATCTGCATGTATGGACATTTCTTTTGGAAAAAGATGGCCACGAAGATTTTACAATTTGGATTTTATTGGCCGTCTTTATTCAAGGATGCCGGGAGTTCTCAAGGTCATGTTTCTGATGTCAGGCACTCAGGAGCATAGCCAAGAGAGACATGATGCCTCTAAACCTGTTTCTTCCCGTTGAAATCTTCGATGTTTGGAGCATCGATTTCATGAGTCCTTTCCTCCCTTCATTGGACACTAATACATTCTCGTAGCTGTTGACTACATGTTCAAGTGGATTGAGGCTATTTCTGCCTGAACAAATGACCACAAGGTGGTCATCGATTTTGTCAAGAAGAATATCTTTAGTTGGTTCGGGATCTCGAGGGCCATCATCAGCGATGGTGGTACCCATTTCACCAATTCTCAGTTCCATAATTTACTGGCAAAATACAAGGTGAATCATAGAATTTCCACACCTTAGCATCCCCAAACAAATGGACAGGCCGAGGTCTCCAATTGGGAGATCAAGAACATCCTATAGAAAACGGTTAGGCCCGGTAGGAAAGATTGGACTCAAAATCTTGGTGACACTCTTTGGGCCTATCGTATGGTGTATAAGATGGCATGTCACCATTTTGTCTGGTGTATGGTAAGGCATGCCATTTACCTGTAGAAATTGAACGTCGACCATTCTGGGTGATAAAAAAATGCAATTTTGACCTTAGTTTAGCCGAACAAACCAGGAAACTCCAACTATCTGAGTTGGAGGAGCTTAGAAATGATACATATGGGAATGCCAAGATCTATAAGGCTAGGACCAAAGCTCTTCATGACCAGTTAATATCACGCAAGAGCTTTGAGTTGAAAGAGAAGGTCAGGCTCTTTTATACTCTACTTAAGCTCTTTCCTGTCAAGCTTAGGTTCAAATGGAAAGATCCGTTCATCATTGGTCGGATATTCCCAATTGGGGCCATTGAGATTTCTGACCCAAAGGCAGCTAACTCTTTCAAGGTCAATGGAAAACATCTAAAACCTTATGTTGACTATGTTATCCCAGAACCCATCTCAGACAAGGTTGCTTTGACCTTGATCTAACTTCTTTGGCTGGACCCTACCTAGCTGTTGGCATTAAACTTAGCATTTGTACAGTCTGACTCAGAGCTGAGGAGAGCATCATAGAATACAGGTGATATTTTCTTCATTCTGCCCTTTTCTCATGCCTTTTATTTTCAATGAGGACAATGGATAAGCTAGACATGGGGGGAGGGGTGGATTCATTTTTAATCATATTGTTAATTCAGTGGATTTCTTGTAAATTTCTTTATTTTTCCCTTATTATTAAAAAAATGATTAGAGAAAAAAATTTAAATTAGGAAAAGAAAAATTGGGCATTAGAGTTTTTCAACTTAGGAAATAATATGATAGGACCTGAAACTTAGACTCTTAAGGTCTTTGGGCTTAATCAGCTCGGGTGCCCACTAAAATGTGGACTTGTTTCTCGAGTCTTCACTATTTGTAAATGTAACGAACGTGTGCCCCAAACGTATTTTAAGACGTTTGGGAGGTGGCCCAGACGTCGTACCAGATGTCTGGGATCGTTTCCAGACGTCTGGAAATCCGTTATCTTCCACACGCGCAGGTCGTCTGCGCGCCTGAGCGCGCAGACCCGCATATTCGTTTATTCCCTACGACTGCAGACGCCCTGCCGCGTCCTCTCTCCTCCTCGCACGGCCTTAAAAGGCCACGCCTCCCCTCACTTCCGTCACCACCGTCTCCTCCCTCTTCTCCTTCAGCCAGTGAGCGTGAGCGCGAGGGCAGCAGCAGCGGCCGCAGTGAGCGCGGAGGTGGTGCTGCGTGCGAGAGCGGAGCTCTGCCATGAGGGTGAGCTCGCCGAGGCTGCTAGGGCCGACCGGCGGAGGGCGCAGGGGGCGCGGAGCGACGCGGAGGGGGGATTGCTGCGGTTTGAGCAGCAGGCGCGCGAGGTGCGACGCGGGCAGCGTCGCGAGCGGAGGCCGAGTGGTGCCCAGATTCTGGAAAAATTTCCAGAATCAGACGTCTGGGTTGATAGCCAGACGGCGAGGGCGACGTCTGGAAGACCATCCAGACGTCTGAAAGGTGAGTTTTCCATCTCCTTCTTCCTTCCTGTCGACTGACCGTACTGAGTGAGGGAGATGGGTGTGCGCAGGCTCGGTGATTCGCCATCCATCGCGAATCAGACATCTGGCAGTAGTACCAGACGGCGGAAGCGAACTCCAGACGTCCAGGGTGACCATCGGACGTCTGTGAGCTAGGCCAGACGTCCCCGCAGACTTCTGGATGTCTGGGAAACCACGCTGAACAAGGTAATTCTCTGATCCAATTTTTAAGATGTCTGGAAGAAGTTCCAGACGTCTGATTTTGCACAGTGTCGTCGTTTTTGACCCGTTTAGGGCCCGTTCGGGTTCCGTTTTCCGCGATTCGAGTTGCATTCTTTTCAGAATTAATTCCTCTACCCGTCTACAGTAGCTATACACTGTTTTGAGACACTCCTTGTGTTTGATCCTTGTGATAGGACCCCATTCTGTTGCAGTCTCGGGGGTCGCGGAGGCACGCGGGATTCCCGACCACGCTCCCTTTTCTCCCGTTGTACCTGGTAGAGTGGCTTTAAGTTATTAATAAAATCTGTTAAATTATGGAACCATAAATAGAACCTAGGACATTGCATGAATCCTAGGAATGAGAAATAGATGGAATGATAGCTCCTAGGTGTTGCATGAATCCTAGGGCTGGAAAACTAGATTGTATGATAGATCCTAGGATATGGCATGAATCCTAGGATGGGAAAACTAGTGGAATGTTTAATACTGCAGTCCTGGAAAATGGAAAGAGATACAAAGCTGCATGTAATTTGAATTAACAGCTGCCTGTTGTGAATAAATAACATGGTTGAGAACATGGATTGTAAGAATGTGAAACTGGAAAGTGAAACCTGGATGTTTGAGTAAAAAGGATGGAACCCTACGGGGAAGTAGGAGTAGAACTCCTGGAAAGTGAATGGAATAGTATTGGGGAAGTGAGCTGTCCCTTGAGTACGGAGTACCAAGGAGAGCGATGTCCCCCTGTTTAGTGCAGAGCGGAGCCAGCCGCCCCAGGGACCTGGGGTTAGGACTGGCCACTCTGTACCGACTTGCTGGCCCTCGCGTACGTAGTACCGAGGAGAGCTACTAGTGTAGGGAGGTACTAGCTACCCCATGGGCCCCGGGGTTCTGCTAGCCTCCCACACCGACTTGTTAGGCCCGCTGGGGCAAACCAGGGTAGTCAGGTGAGGGTGCGCGGACTGTGGAGCGGCAAGGCCCCGGTTTGGTTACTGTGGAGGGGTTGGACCCCTGTTACTGAGAGGGCTTTGCCCTGGACTGGTTTCGTGCTGTGCTTTGGGCGCACCCGTTAACGGAAACGACTGACCGCGTGCCAGTACGGATTAGCTACCTGTGCGTTTATCACGCGTGCCGTAGTCACCGTTACGTCCGTCAGTGACCTTGGGGTGGTTGACTGAGGGTAGGATCACCACGGGGGACTCTCCCGGCCAGGAGAGCACCACGTGCTACTTCTACTTTTTTGGAAAAGACTGCAATCAAGATCGTTCCCACGAGGAACATTCGAGATCAAGAAAAAGTTCTGGGGAATAAATGAAATAGTGAGACAATTGAAAGATGTGAATAAAGAAAGTAATCGAACATAACAGCTACTGTACACTCTACTGTTGTCTTTAGTTAGTTGCCACTCTACTCAGCGTTTTGCTGACGTGTTACACTCGTTACCTTTTTGAGGACCAGGTGTTGAGCAGCCAGGGTCAGCGGCTGCAGAGGACGCTGGGCCGAGTAGGGTCCAGTAGAGTTACCACTGTCTCTTGTACCTCTTTTTGTTACGTTGTAGTGAGTAGTTCTTGTTTCCGCTGTACTTTCTTTACCTACAGTTCAAATTATGTTATGAATGTTGTTCTACTGTTGTGGTGATACATACTGTGGTAGTTTCTTTCCTTACTGCTGTACTTTCTTACTGTTAGTTATATTCATGCTGAGTGTGGTTTATTTTACTGCTATTTTGGTTACTTCCTCGTTGGACGACTAGGTCTTGGGATTAGTTGAGTCGGTCCGGTTCTCGTGTCTTGTAGGGACTCGGGAACCAGGTCGTTACAAGATGGTATCAGAGCAAGGTCGTCCCGAGAAGTGAATCAACTGACTGTAAAATAACCAATTCACATGTTTATAACTAGAGTAGCCACCGCAACATATCTTTTGACATGAGCTCTTAGAAGTTTCGTTAGGTACCGTTTGTTTTGACGTTTTTTTTCCGTTTTGTTTCGCGTCTCCTTACAGGAGATGCCTCGTCGCGAGACTGGTGAGGCTGGTCGCGGGCACGACCGAGGACGAGGCCGGCGAGGTGGACGTGCTTTTGTTGATGTCTCGGTGGACCAGCCACCACTCCCGGGCATCCAGGCCCAGGACCTCGCCAGACTGATACGGGACATTGTACGAGAGGAGCTCCACCCACCGCCCCGAGCACCTCCTCCTGGGGCTGCAGAGGGGGAGTCCTCTGTGGGACCACGCGACGGACACGGCGCTGGACACGAGGGAGGAGATGGGCTGCTTCCGCCCCCACCTTCCTCCGACACTTCTGTACACGAGGCACCTTCGCCTGGAGGTGCACCAGCACCTCCCCTATAGTGCCACTTCGAGCTTTTCGGACAGTTCCGGAAGTTGAAGCCCCCCTCCTTCAAGGGGGATGAGGACCCGACCGAGGCAGAGGACTGGCTTGAGCAGCTGGAGAAGATCTTCGACACCCTTCGCACCCCGGTGGAGTGCCGCGTGGCCTTTGCCACGTACCAGCTGGAGAGTGCGGCACACCAGTGGTGGAGGGCGGTCCGGGGACAGGAGAGGGACGAGCCGACATGGGACCAGTTCGTCAACCTCTTCTGCGAGCAGTACTTTCCCCAGACGTGGCAGGACCAGAGGAGGCGAGAGTTCCACACTCTCCGCCAAGGGACGATGGCTGTGAGCACGTACCGCACGCGTTTCTTGGAGCTGTCCCGCTTTGCAGCAACAGCGGTAGCCACTGAGGAGGAGCACCTTTCTAGGTTCACCGAGGGGCTCCGGCCTGTGATCCGGGGGTTTGTCAAACCCCTGAAGCTGCCTACATTTTCGAGGGTGGTAGAGGCAGCTATGACTTACGAGGAGACCAACCAGTCCGCACGAGACACCGACGGCGGGCGGAAGAGGCCCTTCCAGCTAGACTTTTCACAGGGCCGGCGAGAACGGAGACACGTGGCGTCCGCAGGAGAGCCGTCACGTTGTGCAGGGCCATCAGTGGCCTTTGGGGGCCCCCGACAGGGGCCAGTCGCCAGCACCGAACCCCCGCCTAGCCGACAGCAGGGACCCACTGAGGGCGGGAGTCGGGTTCCCCTCTGCTACCAGTGTGGCCAGCCGGGCCACGTCAGGAGGGACTGCCCATCTAGGGCAGGGGGTCAGCAGATACTCCCCGCGCAGAGCACTGGAGGGCGCGCAGGAGGCCGCGGTTCCCAGGCGCGAGGAGGAGGACAGCAGTCGCGAGGAGGGTACCGGCCAGCACCTACCCGTCCGACGCAGAGTATGGCTGCTTCGTCCGCACCTAGAGCTGAGGGGCGTATCAATGCCCTCACACACAGGGACGCCAGAGCTTTAGGATCGGTGGTAGCAGGTATGGTTTCAGTTTCTGGCAGACTCGTTTACACGCTTTTCGATTCCGACGCTACGCACTCATTTGTCGCAGCCAGTTTTAATTAACGTTTTACTGTAGCAAAACAGGGGAATTTTTCCCCGTTGTCTTGCGCGACGAGGAGCCGATGGCCGGGCGCGGGAAGCTCAGAGGAGGTCCCTTGGATCAAGGGCTTCGAATCGGTGGTGGCGGCGAGTCGCGCGGCGGTCGAAGGTGGCCGGACGAGCTCCGGCGGAGGTGCTGCAGCCGGCAGCTTGCGCAGCCTGTTGGCGTGAAGTCCGCCGCCTGCTGCTGCTGCGGGGGTGGCTGCTGCCGCTGCCGTGGGCACTGCTGCGGCTGGCGTGTGCGGCTGGAGTGCGCGGTGGTCGGTTGGGCGGTCTGCAGGCGGTTGTGCGTGGGCGGTGGTCTACAGGAGGGCGCTTGCGCGGTGGTCTGCAGGCGGTTGGCGTGTGCGGTGGAAGCTGGCGTGGGCGGAGGGTCTGCGGAGGGCGCTGGCGCGGTGGAAGCTGCAGGCGGTTGGCGTGTGCGGTGGAAGCTACAGGCGGCTGTTGGAGGATGCTGCAGGCTGGTCTGCAGGCATTGGAGGAGAGCACGGGCTGATCTGCAGGCGTGCGCAGGTCTGCAGCCGGTGAGCGGTGGAGGGTGCAGGCGGTCTGGTGGCCGGTTGGAGAGTGCAGGCTGAGGAAGTGGAGGTGAGCGGGTAACTTCAGACGTCTGGGAAATTTCCCAGACGTCTTAAGTTACTGAGAGGGTGGCTGATCAGTAGCTCGGTGGTGGTGGTCTGCAACGACGGCGAGGAAGATGCACGCTAGGGTGCTCACGGTGATGCGGCGAGCTCCGGATGGCGGTGTGGCCTGTCACACCACACGCCCACGGTGGTGGAGACTCACCGCCACGGTAGAGGCCGGCAGTGTGGAGTGGAGGAGAGAGGTTCTCTCTGCACAGTGGTGGGTCGGTGGCGGAGGCCTCCCGAGCTCGGCTGCCTCCCTGCTCCTTTTGTAGTGGCCTGAACAAGTTCGAAATCAGCAGCCGACCAGATCCACCACATCCGCTCCCCCTTGAATGGCTTCATCACTGCAGCAGCCGGGCGTTGGAGCGGCAGACAGCCGTTATGAAAGAAGAAGAATAAAGAAAATATTGTTAAAATATTAGGGTTATTTATATACAGACCCTCAACTTCTATGTTAATAAAAATAATGTACCTAATTGATTATCTAATTAGATGAATGCTATTCTAAGCTAATTCTAAATGCACTTAAGATATGAATGCAATGTATGGATTATGTAATTAGATTAAAACTATCAATTAATCTATTTACATCCTAATTTATACTAAATAAATGTTAGAATTAATCTAATATATAGGCACTTAAATACTTAAATAGCCAACAACTATGGGCTAATCAGAAGCCACCTACTCAGAAAAAAGAAAAAAATAGAAAAATACCCAAAAAGAAACAAAAAAAAATTGATGAGAAACAAAAAAGAAGAAAAAAAATAAATAACCCACACTTCACCACATAAGTATGGCTGGCAAGTTGCTGCGTGTTTGACGCCCCATTGGCTAGTTGTCCAGAACCCAACTACTATGAATGCACAAATAATTCCTAAACACTTAGGAAGAAGCAAGGAAGCAGAATAAGCTAGGGAGATATACACTGGGTTCGCCCTTGTATTGACCCCATAAAAATAAAAAGTAGGGAGAAAGCTATTGGTCAAGCAGATACACCTTTAGGCAGAAATTCTTCGTTAGGGTCACCTAGGGTTCGTAGAAACCTGAAGTCCGTTTTGATTGCCGATTAGTGAGTCTATCATAGTCACCAAAAGATGCTTAGAACTTAGAGTTCTTTTCGACTCTTGGGTGGGTTGGGTAGTCATTGAAAGCTACCCTAAAACTCTAAAGTCAAAAATCCAAAAAAAAAAAAGAAAAGAGGAAAAAGAAAAAAAATGTATTTGCTTTTGAATAAGGCGAGGGCTTAGCCAGTCTGCATTTGGCAGACACTTAGTCACTGTTGAGTCTTTGTAGTTCAGGTCTTTAGCAAAAATTTCTTACTATTGACAAATAATTATTGTCTAAGTAATTTGATGCTAATTCTATTTACAAATATAATGTAGTTTTGCTAGGGACTAGCAAAAGATAGGCTTGGGGGTGTGATGTAGACATATTTATTTCACATAAATTATCTATTTATACATGTTCTTAGGAGTATAATTGCATTTAGCATTATAAATATTGCATAGCATATATCATTCAGTATTTAGAATAGATCGTATAAATTATAGGTTAATTTGCCCCTTTTGTGATTAGGGGATAGAGAAATATTTATTTGAGCCTCGGATTGAAGACCCGAGCATATGGATCTGATTAGGGTGACGATCAGAGTCCAACGCTTCTGAGATCGCCTCGATCGAACCTTCATATCATCAGATGCAGTCTGAGGAAGATCAGAAGCTAAGGGGCAAGGTGGTGAAAATTTGGACTTAAGACAACAAATCCAACACCCACGGATGAGTTTGAATCAACAATCATAGCCCAACAATGTGAAAATCGACCCAATCCGACATTCGTGGCACCATCTACAAGCATTGGAAAATGGACGACCATGATGGCACCATGTGTTGCTATCATAGCTGCCCAACGTTGCTGGTCTTCATCTTCCCATCAAGCACCCCTTGATCTCAACCGTTGGATCTTCATCCAATGGCTCAGAACATGTGAATGAGAAATTCAAAAATGTGAAACATGTGAGGGTGCAGTGCAGCGGTCAAGCGCCTTTTCAAGAGAGCACGACTCGCATTTGAACCGTGAGGAGCAGGTTTGATCTGCTGTGAAGGTGCGGGGGGTGAAATTCACCCATTGATTGGTGATCAGATGGTGATGGTGGCCGCTATGTGGCACGCTGGATGGAGGCAAAGCTGCACGCGCGAGATGACTCATCGTTAGACGTGCGATCTGACACGCTCCCTCTCAGTAGTGTGAGGCAAGGCACGTTTTAAGTCGTCCGATCGTTCGATCGAACGACTGATAGTGATGCAGTGCGATCTGAGTGCCAATGGTTGAAGGTGAGGCGTGCTACGTGGCTTCATGTGGATCATTTGATCTCCACTGCTCGGTGGAGGACGCACGTGCAGCTTCACCGTCATGTGGCTACAGTGACGTGTGTAAACATCACTAAAGGCCCTACATTTATTTTAAAGGCCTTAAAAGACCCTTTTGCCCCCATTTTTACATCTACAAAAGGGCTACCCCTACCAAATATTTCACCATCCCTTCTCTTCTTCTCTTCCCATGTCCAAAACTCTAAGGAGCTAGTCCCAAACCCGGGATACTTCTTTAGAGTAAAAAAAATCAACATTTTGCCCATCTTCTCACCCCCTTCGTGGAGCATCCTGTAGTTGTCTTCTCACTACCATTTGAGAAGCGGACCCCACTGCGATGCCACCCTACTTCGTCCTCTGTCATCCAGCTTCGTCCTCCCTCATCCAGCGCTTGACTACCCTCTTCCAGGTGCTCCGTCAACACGGTTCGTCCTCTAAGCTACCGTCGAGGAGGATTTTCTCATCCCTATCTTTTTACTACTTTCTAGTGTAGTTTGAATTTTGCAAGTAGATATAATGGATGTGATTTTATGGTTATGAAATACTTGTTCATTCTCTCTCTATTTTTCTCTTTCTTTGTATTATTCTCTCTCTTTCTTCTATTATTTATTCTTTAAGTAGTTTAGCTTGTGTAGATTAACATCAACCAGCTACTCTACTTTGTGTCAATAATTTCAAATGTAATTTTTAATAAATGTTCGCTTCCCCGTGTTTGACCCGGGACTCACCAAAGTTTCAGTTATAAATATTATTTAGTAGAGGATTTTTGTGCAAACTTGCAATGACTCGAGTTTTTCAAACTCAAACTTTTGCAACGATTTTCTCACTTATCAGTGTAATGACCCACATTTGCATAGAATTTTTTTTTCTAAAGCATTTGTATTTATTGATTCATGCAACGTGGAGTGTTACATATAATGACTTGACAATAGCCAAAGATAAAGTTCCAGTGAGTACAAATTTAGACAAAGACCACATGCCTCAATTCACATAGTTGATCTGGTACACTCTAGAATAATCTTATTTCTTGCAAGGAACCTACGGTGCTCGATTCTGTAGGGTTTCAAAAGAAAACTGTGAGTTGTGAAACTCAGTAATCATAGGGATAAAATTTAAGAGAAACAATTAATATTCCAAAACCTTTAACATAATTAAATAACATGATCTTATAATTCCAATAGATATCTTGCTATATCTAATTGTACATTATCAAACATAATGATCGTATCTTATCAGAACTTAATTCCTATTACATAAAAGGCATGACTTGTAATGATGCTTTACACATTTCCCTTGCTACCATATTAGATTGTTGTCTTAAACTTTCATGAAGCAAAAGATAGCATAAATTTCACGAAGGATATTATTTCAAAAATAATAATTCTTTCATAATAATGCAAGCAATAAGTCACCATTATTGCCCTAGTTCTTGTAGTCATTCAATTCTTCATTATTATAAACTTATACTCTTCAAAAGTTTACTTCAATATAAGAAACCCATAACTTCTCCCTCATAGAAATTTCAGTAATTGTACTTCATTTTCCTTACAAAGCAATGCTCCATTGACCACATTGCATGCATAAACATATTCCATAACCTTATCATTGATTTCGCAATCATATCCATAGTCAAATCATCACATAACACGTCATGGCATTTCTATGCCAGAATTAATTCATTTTCAATGATTTATTACATGGCATTCTATAACAATTTCATGGCAATGATTTATTCTACTAAATCATTTTTCATAGAGACAATTACTTTAGTGCACATATTGAATTTCATAATAATTTCATGGCAATGGTTTACTTTATTAAACCATTTTGCATAGAGACAATTGCTTTAGTGCATGTTGGCAAGTGCTTGATCGTGTTTTAACAGTCAGTTGCATTGTAGTATAGGTGACCAAGCGTTGACAACAAATAAAAATTTATTACTCAAAAACCTAAGTATTCGAGGTCAAACACAGGGAGCAAATGGAATTTATTCACTAATCTCAAAGATGTAATTGAACGCTTAGAGTTACTTAAAACTTAATCCAATATAAATGCAAGAGTTTATGAATTAAATTTTTAGCAAAAATAAAAGAGTTGGACGTCTGATCATAGGATCAGACGCCTTAAATGATGGCCCTTCTATTCTTCTCATTGTAGCTTTCTCTTCTTCTTCTTCTTTCTTCCTTCTCTTCTTCCTCTGCACAGTGCCTTTCTTCCTTCTGCTTCCTTCCTTAGCGCTCTGCTTCTCTTGGCTTCAGCCTTGTCTTCCCTTTTTCTCTTCTGGCTGTCTATGGCTAGGTGTCAGCTTCACCTTATTCCTTTGCAGGTCTTCTTCTTCTTTCTTGCTTCTTCCTCCTTTAGCCTTCCTTAGCTCTGCTTCCTTTGGCTTCAACCTTTCTTCTTCTTCCTTGGCTTCTGCCTTAGCTTCCTTCAGCCTTAACTCTCCTCTGACTTCCTCTTCTCTTTGGCTTCTTTCCTTCTTCCTTGCACACACAACACCAAAGAGCAAAACCTACCCCTCTACCCACCCCCGCGTCTCTCTCTCTCTAGATATCACTCTTCAGTACGCTCTCCCAGAGCCAGGTAATCGGGCCGGGTCGCGTGCCTAGGTCCAGGCACACCGGCGTGGGTGTGGTGAGCGAGGAGTGCTCGGTAGGTTAGTCGGGTCGGGTGCTAGGTCCGTGGGGTCAATTCATGGACGAGGCGTGATAGGTAAGGGACCTCACCCCATGTGTGTCTCGAGGCGAATAACATAAAACACAAAATCAATTTACTGCACGCACCGGACTCAGACGTTCACGAGGTGGGACTAATGTCCCACTTGCTTCCGCGCATTCGCTCGCAGGAGCTCTTTCTTCCAATTGCTGCAGCTGGAGGCCTCGCAGCAACCGCTATCAGACTGGACTCACTCTCGCCCTTAGTCCGCACAACCTGGGGTCTTGAAACGTGACGCTTATGGCCTGAAGCTCGAGAACAAGCAAGCTCGTGTGCTTGTTAATGGCGGACGGGAGCTCTACCCTGCACAACACAAAAGGAGCCTTGCTACTCTATCAGACCACAGGAGGACCTTTGCCGTGTCACGGTGAAGGTGAGGCGGGGGTCGACGTGGCTCAGACCGACCTAGGTGTGCGTGCCTAGGTCGGACTATGAGCGTGTGAGTGTGTGTGTTCGGTGGAAATGTGGAGTGCGTGTGGCAGTCTGTGAGTGGGTGGAAAGTGTTCAGTGGACTGTGGCGGAGGTTGTGAGGCTGGTGGCGAGACATGTGGAGGCGTGGAGCGATGGATGCATCTCACGGGAGGTTGGCCGGAGATGGGGAAGATGGTGGTGGACAGTGGCTGTCGAGGGGTAATTTGTGAAATAGATTGAGGGGAATTGAAGAGGGGATAGAGATGAGTGATTCTAACCTAATTAAGTGGACGAAGGGGGAGAGATGGCGACTGGCAGTACCTGCTGTCGTCGAAGAAGAAGGTATCCAGTGGAGGGAGATGGTGGCGACGACGGGGTTAGAGATGCTTGCGTGGGTGTTGCGCGATGCAGAGGAGGATGGTGAGGATAGCTCTGCCACTGGTATTGTGGCAGAGCGACGAGAAAGAGGGGGGAGGCCCGCCGGAGCTTGCTGGACTACTTGGCCGGAGGAGAGGAGGATGACATTAGGGTGAATCTCTGGCCAAGTCGAGCTGAGGAGGTGCGGCCAGGGTTGAGGATCCTTTTATAGATGCTGGCAGGGGTTCCTATCCTTGGAAGACAAGCTTCCAAGCGCGTGAATCCTCGCCGGAGGTGGAATCAGTTAGAGACCCAAATCTCTCATGCATTCACATAAGAGATTGGGTGCAAATTAGGGATTAGGACCACACTCAGACGGAAGGGAATTCCTCAGGGAATCTCCTTTCTAAATCTGGGAGGAGATCTCTGAGGAATCAGGGAATACTCCCCCTCCATTCCTCGCCGGAGTAGGATTTCTCCCCATTAATGGAGGAGGGACCTGTTTGTAAGAGTGGCGAGGAAGTTGGGGGGTTGGTGTAATGGTTTTCAAAGGATAGGGGCCAAAATGAAATTTGGTGTACTAATTTGCAAAGTAGGTCAAGATGACCTCCCCTTAGGTCTTAATTTTGGTAAAAATCTAATTTTGACCTAAGGAATCCAATGGTAAAGTTGGATTTTAGGTTTGACCACATTTGACTAGACATTTTGCATAAAAACCCAAATTAGGTCAATTGATGAGCTAGGACCCCAATCTAGGTCAAAATAGGTTTCAAAGGCCAAATTAAAAGTTCTGAACCCTAGGGGATATTTTTCCACGAATTTTAGAGGGTTTAGTTGATTTTTAAACTGACTAGAACCTTGTTTAATTAAGCGGGTCTATTTTAGGGTTACGGAATGTCATTTAATTTCTAGACTGCACATTAACCCATTTCTGATTGAACCAACCCACTTTTTATCTTATTCAGATCATTTGACCTATGTTTTGCCTCTGAGAAATCCTTTTTATGTGCTGCAATGGTAAAATTACAGTTTTAACCTTTATTTCATGTTTTCTTCTCAGAACGCTTATTTCTTGAATTAAGCGCTTCTCCAGGTTATGTAGGAGCTCTTATTCTCTTTCTTAGGTCAAAATGAGCTTTTTAGGGCTCATGATGAGGCTCTCATCATACCCCCATGCCTAGCTTTTGCTAGTCCCTTAGCAAAATTTCAAGGTTTTAAATTTTGTTCTAGACCCTGAGTGTCTATTACTAATTATGATAAGTGCTTTTCTTTTTCTTTTGTGATTAGGTCAAAATCCCGAAAATAGGCCTAGAGGTACTCAAGTACCAACCAAAATTCGGACCTGAGCCGCTTTATCCTCAGTCTTCTGCAAAGGTTTTTAAGGCCTGCAGAAACTAACCTAGGGTTTGTTGGACTCTGCGGTTAAAGCACCCGTGCTTTAGACATTTTTAGCCTAGGTTCAGTTTGCAGTACATTTTTGTAAGAGAGAGACAGAGGATTTATTTGTTTGGAGAGCTTTCTCTCTCTTTTCTTTTTATTTCTAGCTTTGGATTGGCTTCTCAACACGGTCTGTATCGGATTCCTCGCCCCCATCATCAATCCCCAAGGGTCCCTGGCAATTGATGCTTCGTGATAGCACCACCCATAGGAACCCCCAGAACCCCGGCTTTCGAGATTTCATGATAATCCTACCCATGGTGTTCTGTGGCCGAATCTAGACCCTGGCAATCGACATTTCATGATAGTGCCGCCCATGGTATCTGAACCAGCAGAGTGCTTACATGCCCCCAGTAGGATATTTAAATATCCTAAAGGACAAGCACTGAGGAGATGATATGTTGTTACGCATCTTCGAGGGGAATTTCCTGCCTCTCTGCGTCGGGAAATCGTTCAAATCAACTTATGTTGATCGGCTGCTCCTAATCTAGGCAACTTTTTCAGAGTATTGAAACGCTTTTCCATGATTTTGATATTTATGCGCACTGAACCCGATTGTGTGTGGATTGGGGTGCTTAGGTTACCGAATCCCGCAAATCGAAGGTCAGTTAACGAAGCCGAATACTTCCTAAGCCTTAGACCTAATACTTAAGCTTTGCATTTTCCCCAACCTCTTGAGGATTATCTAGATCTTAGCGGGTACGTGAATTTTTAAGTCTAGGAGTCTAGCCCAAAAGTCCTAAGATCAGTGTTCCTGTTAATCTCTTTTTATGCCTCCTTAGCACTTTTCTTTCATTTTTCTTTTTCCTTGATGTGGTTTAGAACTTCGGTTAATTCCTTAATTTCTTACTAATGACTATCTATTTTTCTTTTTCATTTTGTGCTCCTTTTTGTCATTTTTGCTCTTTTTCTCCTCCTTATGATTATGTGGCTCACAAAATTTCATACCTCCTCCATTTTTTGTTCCTTTTCATAATTTTCAATTTTTTTGTGTTTTTGACATATGGGAATCTTTTTGTGAGAATCCTTCTGACTTTTTCTTGGTTCTGTATGTATGCACTTTATAACCCCCCCATGCCTAAGTTTTGCAATGTCCTCATTGTAAACGGAGGTTGTGAAATAGTGTTGAGGTCAAGGACTTAGAACAGGATACATCAGGTGGGTGAACGGGTCAGAAATGACCGATGCAGATGATTTCAAGCTCTGGTACGTGTACCGGAGGTGGGATCAACTGTCTAAGGCTGAACTCAAGGTGAAATGGACGTGGAGTATTGACAGATAATCAGACAGGTCTCTATTTTTGGAATGACGGGTTGCCTCCCGTTAAGCGCTAAATTCAACGCCTTCAGCTGGGCGGAAAATGGGGTGGAGAGGGAGTGGTTAAATCAGCGGAGTTTTGTAAAACAAGCACCTTGATTAAGAACCTGGTTGGTCCAATCAGGTGCTTGTTAAGATCAAGAGGCTGATGATGCAGCCCAAACCCAATCAGTCTGGTGGGTTGATAGATGTAGATCAACAGATGCGGAACCCAGCATATGCAATGTGGCTCGGATGGATATGGAAGTGAAAACTCGGGTTCAGGATGAGTCGAATCAGCCTTGTCAGGGTAGGGTTCTAAAAAATAATCAGTGCATGGTGTGGAAACCCTACTGGGGTGATCAGAGAATGATGGATCATGTTTTTCAGTCTGATCAATACCCGATACCCGGTATAGATGTGGAGTTGAATCATCTGCATATGGCTCAGTGAGAGGTGAATCAGAATAGAAATTGAGTCCAATTGCAGGTCGGGGTAGAGAACGGGTTTTGATCAGTTCTGTATGTGTGGAAGAGGTGGCTTCAATGAGAATTTTGTATGAGGGTTCTTCTAGAAAGGAATGACAGGTGGTCTTATGTAGAGAGTCCTTATCGTAACTTTCAAAATTGGAGTTAGAGAATGAGTTATGTGAGCTGAGGTCGTAGATTGGCTTGTTATAATCAGGAAGCATATTTTCTCTGATGTTATGGTCAGATTTGAAATCGTCGGAGAGTTTGCGAAAATCAAAATCTGAATGAGATTCAAGACCATAAGTTCCACCATAGAATAAATCATATGCTGTAGATTCAGCAGCCTAACTGGGGTCTACCCTAGATGTCGATTCTGAGTTTACAAAGGTGTCCTTATCTAGTAGAGGCTCAAGTTCTAAGCTGGTAGGATAGATCCAATTGAAACCCCACTCGTCCAACTCCTCAGTTTCTGTATCGTAAATTGGCATGACTTCCGAAAAATCGATTGGCTCCTCTGAGGATGTTGGTGAGGGATATTCATCAAATAGAGGCCCAAAATCATATTCTTCATTGAAAAATTGATCTTCCTCATATGGGGCCTTGAAATCTTCCCAATAGGTTTCAGATCTAGATTCTGTGCTTAGGATGTGGGTTGAATCACTAGAATCTAGGTCCAAATAACCTTCGAGGGTCACCTTATCAGAATAAGGGATGGAATTTATACCCTCGAGAGGTTTAGTTCTACTCTCATTATTGCAGGAGTTTTGGGATTCTAAGCCTGGTGATTCATGGTCTAGAGTGGGCTCAACATTGTGTTCTCCTACAATTGGAGCTTCCCAACCTTCTTCAATATCAGGCACATTGTACTCCATCTGGGTTGGGAATCCACAACCATTTTGTGCCTCAAACCCGAGATCAGATTGATCCTCGATGTTTTCCCAAGATGGTTCATCCTCTGTTTGTGGTATATACGGGTATTTCTGGTCAATAATTTATTTTAATAATCTCATTATCTCTTCCTGTTTTCCAAGATCATCTTTGTGTTGCTTCAAAAGTTGAGGATTTGTCATTCATTGAAGGTATTCAAGATTGTGCAATTTTTCTATCTCAATGTATCCTGTGATGAGTAAGTCTTGGGTTGATCCTTTTGTGGCTTCTACCAATAGTACTTGGGCACAAGTTATGATAAAGGTTGTGGTTGTTGGGACATCAACCTGAATGTTTTCTATTGGTGTTGATGTTTTGTCTTCTTTTTCAAAGAATTTCAGGGCATCCTCAATCATCCTATCTCTCATGGATCTCCGATATTCAGGTTTCTTGAATGGTAGTCCTAAGTGGTTTGGCTGTATATTTGAATTAGGTGGTGGAATCAAGATGTAGAATTAGAGTTTGAATCAAGATGTACAATCAAGTTATGAAGTGATTAGATCTGAATAACGAGTCCCACTGAAAATGTATGTGTGTGCTTTAAAGAGAAAAGATGAGGGACTGGAGATGTTTTTGACCCAATCAAGACACCCAAAGATGTTTGGATGACTATGGAGGTTCAGGCGGATGATACCCCTGGATCAGAAGGTCGTCCACCTGAGAATTACCTGGGCAGCCAGAGAGGGAGAGTCCCGCAAAGACCCCTACACGGTAGAGCGTCCCCACGGGTTACAGGGTTTCCCCCACACGACCTCTCTTGTCACTGAGATTCCAGGTAGACCAGAATGGGGACCTTGGCCTCTTAAGTCTACCACTTTTATTTCAAAGGTGCTTTAGGGTTCTCACTTGAACTTTAGATGTTTTGATGTTGTGACCTAATTTGGAGGTTGGTTGACCCAAGGGGTCAACTTCACCTGACCCATCCTAAAGATGGTAGAATGATTCTAGGCTTGGGACCTAGAGATTACCCTGATTTGACTCCCAGTTTATTAGGTCCAAGATTTTTTTAAGATTCAAGTGCTGTTAGAGCTCAATTTTTAGGGTTTGTCTTGTTTAGATCTCTTCCATCAAGGGCTTGGGTAGTACACTGATGCGGGAGGGTTCATTTCCTTTTATATAGGCATGTGTGAACTAGCACTCCAAGACCCTACTGTTGAAACCCTAATTTGGTTCTATTTCCAATCCTCTTTTCTCAAAAGTTCTCTTTGGACTTAAAAGCAAGAAATGTGTTGTCCGCAGAGATTAAGCGTGATTTCTATTAGGCACAGGAATTTGTGGGATAAGATCTAAAAAATTGCTCCAACTTCAAGAAGATTTGAAAAATTTTAGCAAAATCAGGAAATGTTTGCCTTAAAGATGGTGATTACTATAGAAAGAAGGCAATTGATTCCTAAATTAATTGCTTCCTTTTGTCTTTCAAGGACTAGGGGATGGTTTAAGGAAGAGAAGAGATTACCTGCCCTGGAGTAGTTGACTTGTAGGAGGGATCTTCTTGTGAAATACCTAGCAAGATCACAACAAAGCAAAGTAGGGCAAGTTAGTGTTCAATATGATCAAAAAGAATGTAGAGACTAGTGATAAATTTCGTGTTGCTCCCCGGCAACGGTGCCAAAATGTTGGCAAGCGCTTGATCGTGTTTTAATAGTCAGTTGCATTGTAGCATAGGTGACCAAGCGTCGACAACAAATAAAAATTTATTACTCGAAAACCCAAGTATCCGAGGTCGAACACAGGGAACGAATGGAATTTATTCACTAATCTCAATGATGTAATTGAACACTTAGAGTTACTCAAAACTTAATCCAATATAAATGCAAGCGTTTATGAATTAAATTTATAGCAAAAATAAAAGAGTGGGATGTCGATCATAGGATCAGACGTCTTAAATGATGGCCCTTCTATTGTTCTCCTTGTAGCTTTCTCTTCTTCTTCTTTCTTCCTTCTCTTCTTCCTCTGCACAGTGCCTTTCTTCCTTCTGCTTCCTTCCATAGTGCTTTGCTTCCCTTGGCTTCAGCCTTGTCTTCCCTTTTTCTCTTCTGGCTGTCTGCAGCTAAGTGTCAGCTTCACCTTATTCCTTTATGGGTCTTCTTCTTCTTTCTTGCTTCTTCCTCCTTTAGCCTTCCTTAGCTCTGCTTCCCTTGGCTTCAACCTTTATTCTTCTTCTTCCTTGGCTTCTGCCTTAGCTTCCTTCAGCCTTAACTCTCCTCTGACTTCCTCTTCTCTTTGGTTTCTTTCCTTCTTCCATGCACACACAACACCGAAGAGCAAAACCTACCCCTCTACCCACCCCCGCGTCTCTCTCTCTAGATATCACTCTTCAGTACGCTCTCCTAGAGCTGGGTAATCGGGTTGGGTCGCGTGCCCGGGTCCAGGCGCATCGACGTGGGTGTGGTGCGTGAGGAGTGCTCGGTAGGTTAGTCGGGTCGGGTGCCAGGTCTGTGGGGTCAATTCATGGACGAGGCGTGATAGGTGAGGGACCTCACGCCATGTGTGTCTTGAGGCGAATAACATAAAACATAAAATCAATTTATTGCACACGCTGTGCTCAGACGTTCACGAGGTGAAACTAATGTCCCACCCACTTCTGCGCATTCACCCGCAGGAGCTCTTTCTTCCAATTGTTGCAGCTGGAGGCCTTGCAGCAACCGCTTTCAGACTGGACTCACTCTCGCCCTTAGTCCACGTAGCTTGGGGTCCTGAAACCTGACGCTTGCGGCCTAAAGCTCGAGAACATGCAAGATCGTGTGCTTGTTAATGGAGGACGGGAGCTCTACCCTGCACAATGCAAAAGGAGCCTTGCTGCTCTATCAGACCACAGCAGGACACGGTGAAGGTGTGGCGGGGGTCGGCGTGGCTCAGACCGGCCTAGGCGTGCGTGCCTAGGCCGGACTGTGAGCGTGTGAGTGGGTGTGTTCGGTGGAAGCGTGGAGTGCATGTGGCGGTCTGTGAGTGGGTGGAAAGTGTTCAGTGGACTGTGGTGGAGGTTGTGAGGTTGGTGACGAGACGTGTGGAGGCGTGGATCGATGGATGGATCTCACCGGAAGGTTGGCCGGAGATGGGGAAGATGGCGGTGGACAGTGGCTGTCGAGGGTAATTTGTGAAAAAGATTGAGGAGAATTGAAGAGGGGATAGAGACGAGTGATTCTAACCTAATTAAGTGGACGGAGGGGGAGAGATGGTGACTGGCAGTACCTGCTGTCGCCAGAGAAGAAAATATCCAATGGAGGGAGATGGCGGCAACGATGGGGCTAAAGATGCTCGCACAGGTGTTGCGCGATGCGGAGGAGGATGGTGAGGATAGCTCTGCCACTGGTATTGTGGCAGAGCGATGAGAAAGAGTGGGGAGGCTCACCGGAGCTTGCTGGACTACTTGGTCGGAGGAGAGGAGGATGAAATTAGGGTGAATCTTTGGCCAAGTCGAGTTGAGGAGGTGCGGCCAGGGTTGAGGATCCTTTTATAGATGCTGGTAGGGGTTCCTGTGCTTGGAAGACAAGCTTCCAAGCACGCAAATCCTTGCCGGAGATGGAATCAGTTAGAGACCCAAATCTCTCGTGCATTCGCACGAGAGATTGGGTGCAATTCAGGGATTAGGACCACGCTTAGATGGAAGGGAATTCCTCAGAGAATCTCCCTTCCAAATCTAGGAGGAGATCTCTGAGGAATCAGGGAATACTCCCCCTCCATTCCTCGCCGGAGTAGGATTTCTCCCTATTAATGGTGGAGGGACCTATTTGTAAGAGTGGCGAGGAAGTTAGGGGGTTGGTGTAGTGGTTTGCAAAAGATAGGAGCCAAAATGTAATTGGGTGTACTAATTTGCAATGTAGGTCAAGATGACCTTCCCTTAGGTCCAAATTTTGGTACAAACCTAATTTGGACCTAAGGAATCCAATGGTGAAGTTAGATTTTAGGTTTGACTACGTTTGACTAGACATTTTGCACAAAAACACAAATTAGGTCAATTGATGAGTTAGGACCCCAATCTAGGTCAAAATAGGTTTCAAAGGCCAAATTAAAAGTTCTAACCCTAGGGGGTATTTTTCCATGAATTTTAGAGGGTTTAGTTATTTTTTAAGCTAACTAGAACCTTATTGAATTAAGCGAGTCTATTTTAGGGTTACAGAATGTTATTTAATTCCTAGACTGCACATTAACCCATTTCTGATTGAACCAACCCACTTTTTATCTTATTCAGATCATTTGACCTATGTTTTGCCTCTAAGAAATCCTGTTTATGTACTGCAATGGTAAAATTATAGTTTTAACCTTTATTTCATGTTTTCTTCTCAGAGCACTTATTCCCTGAATTAAGCCCTTCTCCAGGTTATGTAGGAGCTCTTATTCTCTTTCTTAGCTCAAAATGTGTTAGTTAGGGCTCATGATGAGGCTCTCATCAGTGCACATATTGCATTTCATAATAATTTCATAGCAATGATTTACTTTATTAAACCATTTCTTGCATAGAGGTGTTTGTCTTAGTTCACATATCATTAGGTCACTTTGATGGCTTAATTGCTGGTACAAGCAGTTCATGAAATAATAACATGCATGCCAGTATAGCTACAACTGAGGTGGGCTTATCTTTTGCCACTGTGGTTCATAGAACCATACTCCCCTGGAAGGAGTTGCCCCTCTTAGGGCCCATGAGACTTCTTTGAGTCAGTGCCTTAACATATTCATCAATCTTGAATTCATACACATTCAATATTGAATAAGAATATACTTTTTATCTTAATCCTTAATATTAACACATTCCATATTAATATTAAGGTAGCTTCATCAATTATATGCTTGAAACATAGTTTGATATAAATAGATAACAAAATTGTCTTACATAAATAAGGATCTTAATGTCCATATACATTTTTAAAGGATGCAATCATAATTAGTCAAAGTGTTTAGGTGAATAAGTCAACATTCAACGGTAATGACTCAAAGGTTTTCTATTAATAATAAAATAAATTAGCACCATACCTTGATCTAATTTACATACCAATGCAATATTTACACTTTGGTCCATTTAGTCATCCACTTCCATTACCATACTTATAGCCTTTATTAATGGCATTATAAAGACATACCACACTAGCAATTAATCCAAGAAGGAAGTTTTCTAATAAACATTAATTGCATTAATAGCAAGCATGGTTACATATGTCCAGTTCATTTTATTTATACAATTAAACTATCATCTCATGTACGTGGAAAGAGAAGTTGATTATCAATGATCCTAAAACAATGATACCCATGCACATAACTAATGGTGTGATTGCGTGACTTATCCTTCTATTTGTAAACATTTAAAATATATGAGATATTCTACTATCGATGTCTTTTTTTTATCCAATAGCAATGAAGTCATACATGCCACTAAGAATAGAGCAAAATATAAAATTCACTGATTTAGACTTAGAGTAACAAATCTTTTATAATTTGTAAGAAAACTATAGAAGGTAAATCATGTAACTTTATCGCATGTAATTTATACATCAAAAGAAATTATGTTTTCCATGCATCCTTGTTAAGGATATATATATTAAACCATTCAATGAATCTATATACATGTTTAATACATTTTGGATGTTCCTACACAATTCATCATGAATAAACAAGTGCAAAATCAAGTTATCTATCAATAGGCTACCAATCCGCATTTTGACATAGAATTTTGTTTAATTAATTATAATTTATAGCTTTATGATCAAATGCTTATAAAGAAAGCAATACTAATTTAAGGTTCCTATACTTTCATGATAACTAAATATGCATAATCTAACTTGGTTAACATGCAATAAAATTCAGTAGGATCTTTAAATGATTCAAACTTAATCCCCCATACCTTTGGTGATGTTTTCAAGAGCAAGTAGAATATTAACATTGATAGGAATGTGAAAAGATGGGCTTAGTAAGGGCATCGGTAGTGCTTGTAGAAAGGTGATGCCATTGTGGTGTAGGAGTATACGCGTAACGATCAACAACATATGCAAGTCCAAGAGGTTAACCAAGATGTCATTGAAGGTTGTAAAAGAATTAACTAAGCAATCCTAAACATTGGGGGTAGTACTCAAGTATTGTGGAGTGGCAACATAACTCATCGAATTCTAAGAATCTTGTAGGGGAGAAAGCCTAGGAAAATCATTGGAGAAGGATGTGGCTTTCTTATATGTGTAAGATGAAGGCCATATATTCTTATGGGGGGTGTGTGAATGATTATGTGGTATATATAAAATATGATAAGAAGTGTGAAATAAAGGTGCATGCTAATGTTGGAATAAAGTATAATTTGGAAAAAATGATGTGTGATGGGTGGAATAGATAATCACCACCAAATATGGTCTCACTTAATGTTTATTAGAATTTATGAGGGGAATAATTCATCCATTTTTTGCAAGTAGATTATTAGGCAATTAAACAAATTGCTAAATGAGAGAGTGCATGTAATAATTGGGAGAGATATAAATTCTGAAAATCTATTATGGAAATTAGAAGAAAAGAAAATCCAACCATTTAAAGTATATTAATATAAACATCACGAAGAGAGAGCAAGTGCACGTAAAAAAATTCCTTAGAGAGAGGTAGAAAACAATTGTAGAGAAAGATAATTTAAATAAGGAAATGAAAGGTGACCTAATGATCACAACTTAACATTTTTAGTTGATTTTTTTTAGATGGATATCCTTTCAAGGATCCTTTTCTTCTTACCTCTCCATTTTTGTTTCTATTTAGACTTGAATTACAAGTGTGCCCATGTAATCATGTAGAAATTATAATCCTAATGTGTTATTTACAAAGATATCTATTGCAACCTATACCTATCTCCAATATAACTCTTGCTTTATTATTTTATATCTTATTTATTAAATTGCGTAAATGGAAAATAAATCGAATATGTTACAATCAGTATGCTCAGCTGACTTATTTGGACATGCTAAAACATAAGCACAAATTTAACTCCATCTCATACATTTGCCTTGCTATAAATGCTCTCACCTTAACACTTGCTAAGTTGGTAGATGATAACTGAAAGGTTTGCACCAACTCCTTTGACCTTGACAAAATTCAGTTTCCTTATATTATCTCCTCAACCCTGCTTCTTTTGTTCTGCTTCCTCTCTAGGCATTAGGCTTTATCTTGGTCTATGTTTGTTTTGCTGCAATGTACTAGGTCACGAGTTGTGGTCCATCTTTTCTTGTACTCGGTAGGTTTTGGTTCGGTCCCCCTGCCATTTTGCTAGCCTCTAGGGAGTAGGGGATGAATAAAAATTGCTCCCATATTTCAAAGAAAAGAAAAAGATTGACAATATCAGTTATTGATGTATAATATCTCAAGTTCCTTTAAGAAGATTGTAAAGCCAAATCCTTGACATAATAATCTCCATGCAACTTATTTATCTAGCTAGAATATAAATTATAGGTAGTTTCCTTTCAATAAGAATATAGTTTGCCTAAATAGCATAGAAATACCACCCAAGTAATATACATTTGTGCTTCTCAAGTTGGAATCCTACAGTTCTACCGTGAGAAATAAAGTAGTCATCCATCACCTTTGTAAAGCATTGGTGAGCCTACTTGGGGATTAGTATACTTACTGCCCAACCAAAAGCTCTTGTAACTCTTACATCAAGATCATGTCATTCAAGAATATAGTGAATCTACCTGAAAGTTCGTTGGGCACCCATTCTGAGGGAACTCTTATAGGTCAAGTCAGAGTTATCTAAATGTCTAACAGTTTCTTCTTTGATGTATAAAATAGGAAAGCTATGTCATTTATATATTGAGAAGTACTCCAACATTATCTTTTTCTCTTGTAACTAGGATACATAGATGTAGGTAAATCCTTGAGCTTTTAGTACTTTGTAGATTCAAAACATTCTCAATAAGTTCTTAGACTACGGAGTTCGACTTTTCGGTCTCAGAAAATTTATATTTCAATATGCCATTGTTGGATGTTTACATGAAGCAACTTCAAGATATGTCAAAGCACACCGACAAAGAAAGAAATATACCAATATAAATTCCTAAGCTTCTTTCTCTGAAACCAATGATGTTTAACTTTTAAGGTAATTATTCCCATAGGCCAAGTGGTTTGGTGGGAAGGTTAGTCCCCTTTATATGAGTAGTGTTTACAGTAGGAATTTGACCCCCAACTACTAGGGTTTTTGTATAAGGGTCAACCCTTTTGATTTTGTATAGTCCTACCACCTTAATTAAGATAGCTAGCACTTTGCATGATATCGTATTACCTTTATCCTCAAAAGGAGACCTTGGCCTTTATTTTCCTTAGTGTGATCTTAAGAGATGGCACATGATTGTTAAATGTAGGTGTTTTCCATAGTTTGGCTAATAATATGTGAAGCTTCAAAGAAACATAAGACACTTAATGCATCATTAATATAATATGTAAAAATTTGAACCTTGTTTTTTGGATGGAAGTTCACCTACTCAACCACCCAACCCTTCAAGTGGATTCTCTGGTTGGTTTTTGATTATTTTGTTCACGTGTCTTTAATACATAGCCACCAAGTTGTCACTTAGCACTCTCCTTTTTGCTCCGGAATGGTCTCCCTCTCCCCTCGCTCCCCTTTCCCCTTGCTCCTTCCCTTTTCCCCTGTTCCCCTCCCCTACGTCGTGCTAGGGTTTCGCCCCTCTTCCTCTGGAGAGCCCCCTCACCCTCCCTCCACTCTGGAGGGGATCTAAGAGGCTCCTCTCCATGCCTCTCCCTCTGCGGGCCATCAAGGTGGCCCCCCTAGGGTAGGATCGCAGTGGTGAGTGCATTGTGGTTCTACGCTTTTCCCCCTTTTTTCATTTCTTCTTTTGCTGGTTTTGTTTTCTCTTTGCTTTGGTTTTGATCTTCACTTTTCTTGATCGTTGCTTTTTGGGTCATTTCTTCCCTTAGGTTTGTGGGTTCGATGTCAGGGATGGCTTCCTCGAAGCCGTCCTTGCCCTCTACATTGCGAGATCCCTGACCCTCGCCCCCATAAAAACCCTCCTTTGCCTTGATGATGGCGAACCATCGATTTTCTTAGTCGGTTCCTTTTGACGAGCTATCGATTCCTGTCCACCTTCTGGAGCTCCATGAGGGTACCTTGTTGTTCGAACGCTAGATTGGTGTTTTAAGAATGCTGCATTACAGTATAGCCAAAATAGCGTTTAAACAAATAAATTTTATTACTCAAAAAAGTTTCGAGGTCGAATACAGGGAGTAATATGGAATTTAAATGCAATAAAGCAATTTGTAATAATACTCTAAACAATAATGACATAGAAGTGAAAACAGATGTCAATAGTACAAAAAGAATGAGGTAAAATGGTGGTTTGAATCACCAAATACCCCTCATAATAACAATAAATTTCTCAACAGTATCAATCAAATAAAGCTTAGAAATCAGTTATCATACGGCTGAATGGTTAATCAGGCAGCTTAAATGTCTGATGCTACAGTGCACAGCCTTCTTTCTCTTCTCTCAGCCTCTTCTTCTTTCTCTGCTGCTGCTCCTTCTTCTCTTCTTCTTCCTTCTGCTTCCTTCTCCTTCTTCTTCTTTTCACAGGGGAGGGGAACTTCTCAGATTGGTTAAGTGTCAGCCAATGTCCTCAGCAGCAAAATCGTCCCCCTACCCCACGCAATCTCTCTTTCTCTCTAGGTCACACTCTCCTAGAGCCTTCAACAGTACTAGGCATATGAGTAATTGGAACTAGAGCGTACCTGGGACCAGAGCTACAGGCATGGGTCGTAGCCGAGGAGTGTAGGGCTTAGGTAGGTTATCGGGTGCACTAGGTCCACGGGGGAGATGTCACAGATGAGGCACGTGAGGGGGTGTGCGGGGACCTCACCCCTTGTGCGTGCTGAGGCAAACAACCTGTGTCACTTTTTCAATTTATTCGTTGGAGGACGCTCTTCAATCCACGATGTGGGACTAAATCCCACTACCTTTCTCTGCGCGCGATTGTAGCGACTTCCTTGTGTGATTGTGGTCAAAGGCTCAATAAAGAGCCTAATTGGCTCCTTGGTTGCGATCCTGGAAGTGCTCCGCAACACTTGGTACTTTACCTGGGGTTTGCAGGTGTTTGAAGTGAGCTTTGAGCTTTGCTTGAAGCTTCGGTAATGGCTACAGAGACCTCAGACCTGCAATCACGAAACCAGGCTAAAAGCCCTAGTTAAAATAGTTCACAAGCTTCTCCGTGAGGTGGGGAATTGAACGGCGGTGTTGGCAATGCGTGTGAGTGGTTGTGGAGGCCTGTCGACCTCGCGGATTGTGTGTGAGAGTGCGTGAGTCGGGGAGGTGATAGAGGGGCCAATCCCCTCAATTACTTGAGGGGTTTTGGTCAGTGAGTCGAGGTGATGGCGAGGAGCATGGAAGTGGAGTAGTTGGGTGAGTGTGGAAGCTGCTAGGGCTCGCTGGAGATCTGCTGGCGAGGTGGAAGATGGAGGGTGACGGGGCGAGGCAGCAAGGGTCTGAAAATGAAGAGGGGAAGTTGAGGAGTTATTTAGGAGGGGAGGTAGACAAAAGGGAGTGGAGTTAGCATCGGTTAAGGTGTGACCGGCACCGGAGACGAAGTTGCTCAGAGAGAAGGACGACGGTGAAGATGAAGGGGTGCAGGAGGGTCGGCAGGTGCTGCGCGACGCGGAAGAAGACAAGGAGGAAGAATCTGCCACTAGTATTGTGGTCAGATGACAAGGGGAGGTAGGGAGAGTCGCCTATTACGATCATGGGGGTCAAAAGCAGCTTAAGACGTCTGGGAAGTGTCCCAGACGTCTGGAACCCTTCCCAGACGTCTGGTAATAAATTTTTTCGGCGTACGGCTTCGCGTCTGCTCGCGCAGACTGAACCCGCAGCCTTCATTTTCTCTCCCTGCAGGCACCGCTTTCCTTCTCTCTCTTCCCACGGCTGCCCTACAAGACACCCTCACCCTCTCCCTCACCTTCATCTCCTCCGCCTTCCTCTTCTCCTTCTCCCTGCCAGTGCGAGAGCGTGAGCGAGCGAGTGAGCGGCGGCAGCAGCGGCCGCGGCGAGCATGCGGGAAGGAGTGTTGCGAGAGGAAGAAGAAGCTCGACCACGGAGGTGCGAGCTTGCTGGGGGAGCTAGAGCCGGCCGGCGGGGGAGCGGCAGGCATGGGGTGTCGCGGAGGGGCTGCTGCGGCTCGGACAGTAGGCGGACGGGGTGCGGCGCGGCTGTGCGTCGCGAGCGGAGAGCGAATCGAACCCTGGTTCTGGAAATTTTTCCAGAATTAGACGTCTGGACTTATGTCCAGACGACGTCGAAGACGTCTAGAGGACTGTCCAGATGTCTGACAGGTAAGATATTTCATATCTTCTTTTTGCGTGTGTACGGCCATGCAGCCATCCGCCGCGACTTCTTCTACGTTCCGTCGTGTTGAGAGCCGGTGTTTGTGTGCGTAGGTCCTGCTCGGGAGGGCGCAAGGGTCGCCATCCCACGTGAATCAGGCGTCTGGTCGCAGTGCCAGACGACGGAGAGAACCTCCAGACGTCTAGGGTGACGATCGGACGTCTGGAAACCAAGCAAGACCCCCAGTAGGCTTCTAGATGTCTGAAGGACTACGCAGAACTAAGGTACGACCTGACCCACCTTTTAAGACGTCTGGAAGAGGTTCCAGATGTCTGATCTTGGACAGTTTCATCGTTTTTGACCCGTTTAGGGCCCGTTTGGAGTCTGTTTTCCGCATTTCGAGTTGCGTTCTTTCCAGAATAAATTCCTCTACCCGTTTACAGTAATTGTATACCATTCTGAGAAACTCCTTGTGATTGATCCTTGTGTTAGGACCTCATTCCGTTGCAGTCTTGGGGGTTGCGGAGGCGCGCGGGATTGCCGACCATGCCCCCAGTACTCCCGTTTTCGCTGGTAGAGTGGCTTTTTAATTTACTTAACAAAATTTGTTACAATTGTGGAATAATTAATAGAGTCTAGGGCAATGCATGAACCCTAGGACTGAGAAACTAGATTGAATGATAGAACCTAGGGTATTGCATGAATCTTAGGACTGGAAAACAAGATTGAATGATAGATCCTAGGGTACGGCATGAATCCTAGGACTAGAAAACTAGTGGAATATATAATTATTGCAGTCTTGGAAAAGTGGAAAGGAAATAATAACTGCCTGTAAATTGATTTAACAGCTGCCTGTTATGAATGAAGAAATATGATGAAGAACATGGGTTGTATGAACGTAAAACTGGAACGGTGAAACCTAAAATGGCCAAACCAAAAAGAACATGAACCCTAGGGGGAATTAGGAGTAGAACTCCTGGAAAGAGAACAGAATGGAACTGAGAAAGTGAAACGTGGAAGTGTATTGTTTCTTGGGTACGTGGTACCAGAGAGAGCACACATTACCTCTTAGTGTAGAGGGGAGCTTGCCGCCCTCAGGTTGAGACCGGGGTGGGTTTGGCCATTGTACACCGACTTGCTGGCCCTCGTGTACATAGTACCGAGGAGAGCTACTAGTGTAGGGAGAGCACTAGCTACCCCACGGGCCCCGGGGTTCTGCTAGCCTCCTACACCGACTTGTTAGGCCCACTGGGCAAACCAGGGTAGTCAGGCGAGGGTGCGCGGACTGTGGAGGGGTTGGACCCCTATTACTGAGAGAGCTCTGCCCTATACTGGTTCCGTGCTGTGATTTGGGCACACCCGTTAACGGAAACGACTGACCGCGTGCCAGTGCGGGGTAGCTACTCGTGCACTTATCGCATGTGCCGTAGTCACCATTACGTCTGTCAGCGACCTTGGGGTGGTTGACTGAGGGTAGGACCACCACGGGAGACTCTCCCGGCCAGGGGAGCACCACGTGTTACTTCTACTTTTCTGAAAAGACTGCAATCAAGATCGTTCCCATGAGAAACATTCGAGATCAAGAGAAGGATCTGAGAAATAAATTAATAGTAATTTAATCGAAAGACGTAAATAACGAAAGTAAAAATATACCAGCTACTGTGCACCCTTCTGTTTCTTTAGCTTTTAGTTTCCACTCTACTCAGCGTTTCGCTGACGTGTTACACTCGTTACTTTTCAGGACCAGGTGTTGAGCAGCCAAGATCAGCGGCTGCAGGGGACGCTGGGCCTAGTAGGGTCTAGCAGAGTTACCTGTAGTACTTTTTGTACTTTTCTTCCACTGTAGTGAGTAGCTTCTTCATTACTCCCTGTACTTTCTTTGTCGAAACTTTATGTTATGTACATGTTTATTTCCCTTCTGCTGTGGTGGTGTATACTGTAGTATTTCCTTTTCTTACTACTGTATTTTGTTACTGCTAGTTATATTCTTGCTGAATGTGGTTTATTTTACTGCTCTTTTGGATACTTCCTCGTTGGACGGCTAGGTCTTGGGATTAGTCGAGTCGGTCCGATTCTCGTGTCTCGTAGGGATTCGGGAATCGGGTTGTTACAAGATGGTATCAGAGCAATGTCGTCTCGAGAAGTGAACCAACTGACTGGAAAATAACCAATTCACATGTCTATGACTAGAGTAGCCACCACAACATTTCTTTTAACATGATCTCTTAGACTTTTTCATTAGATATCATTCCATATTGACGTGTTTCCATTCTGTTTCGTGTCTCCTTGCAGGAGATGCCTCATCGCAGGACTAGCGAGGCGGGCCGCGGGCACGGCAGAGGACGAGGTCGGCGTGCTGCTGTCGACGCCTCAGTGGATCAGCCACTGCTCCCGGGCATTTAGGCCCAGGACCTCGCCCAGATGATACGGGATATTGTGCGAGAGGAGCTCCACCCACCACCTCGAGCGCCTCTCCCTGGGGCTGTGGAGGGGGAGTCCTCTGTGGGACCACACGACGGACGCGGCGCTGGACACGGGGGAGGGGATGGGCTGCCACTGCCCCCACCTTCCTCTAACACATCTGTGCATGAGGCACCTTTACCTGGAGGTGCACCAGCATCTCCACTGCAGCACCACTTCGAGCTCTTCGGGCAGTTCCGGAAGCTGAAGCCCCCCTCCTTCAAGGGGGATGAGGACCCAACCGAAGTAGAGGACTGGCTCGAGCAGCTTGAGAAGATTTTTGACACCCTTCGCCCCCCAGTGGAGTGCCGCGTGGCCTTTGCCACGTACCAGCTGGAGAGTGCGGCACACAGGTGGTGGAGGGCGGTTAGGGGACAGGAGAGGGACGAGCCGACCTGGGACCGGTTCGTCACCCTCTTCTACAAGCAGTACTTTCCCCACACGTGGCAGGACCAGAGGAGGCGGGAGTTCCACACTCTCTGCCAAGGGACGATGACCGTGAGCGCGTACCACATGCATTTTCTGGAGCTGTCCCGCTTTGCAGCGACAGCGGTAGCCACTGAGGAGGAGCGCCTTTGGAGGTTCACCGAGGGGCTCCAGCCTACGATTTGGGGGTATGTCAAACCCCTGAAGCTGCCTACGTTTTCGAGGGTGGTGAAGGTAGCTATGACCTATGAGGAGACCAACCCATCCACGCGAGACACTGACGGCGGGCGGAAGAGGCCCTTCCAGCCAGACTTTTCCCAAGGCCGGCGAGAGGGGAGACACGTGGCGTCCGCAGGAGAGCCGTCACATTTTGCAGGGCCATCAGTGGCCTTTGGAGGCCCTCGACAGGGGCCAGTCGCCAGCACCGGACCCCCGCCCAGCCGACAGCAGGGACCCACTGAGGGCGGGAGTCGGGTTCCCCTCTGCTACCAGTGTGGCCAGCCGGGCCACATCAGGAGGGACTGCCCGTCTAGGGCAGGAGGTCAGCAGATACTTCCCGTGCCGAGCACTGGAGGGCGCGCAGGAGGCCGCAGTTCCCAGGCGCGAGGAGGAGGGCAGCAGTCACGAGGAGGGTACCGGCCAGCACCTACCCGTCCGACGCAGAGTGTGGCTGCTTCGTCCGCACCTAGAGCTGAGGGGCGTATCAACGCCCTGACACACAGGGATGCCAGAGCTTCGGGATCGGTGGTGGCAGGTATGGTTTGAGTTTCCGGCAGACTCGTTTACACACTTTTCGATTCTGGCGCTACGCACTCGTTTGTCGCTGCCAATTTCGCGGTTAGTTTGTGCCAGGATTATATGCTGTTAGAAAATCCGTTCGTAATCAGAGGTTCGAGTGGTCAGCTGTTTGTAGCTGAGGAGGTGTACATGGGTTGCGAGGTCAGTATTGGGGGACATAGTCTGCCAGCTGACCTGATTATGATATAGATGGAGGATTTTGGCGTAATTCTGGGGATGGACTGGCTATCCGCTTACCACGCTCTGGTGGACTGTTTTGAGAGGAAGATCGTCTTCTCCATACCGGAGTTGCCTTCTTTCGAGTTTCACGGACAACCGGTGGATGGAGGCTTCAGGTGCATTTCGGCACTTCGGGCGGCGAGACTTTTGAGCTAGGGGTGTGAGGGCTTCCTAGCTTGTGTGGTGGCGGAGCCTAGCCCTGTGGCAGACTTCCAGAGCATCTCGATGGTTAGAGAGTACCCTGACGTGTTCCCAGACGAGTTACCAGGACTACCGCCCGAGCGTGAGATCGAGTTTGAGATCTCACTAGTACCAGGGACCAGCCCCATCTCCACCGCACCATACAGGATGGCACCGCTTGAGCTGCGAGAGCTCAACTCTCAGTTGCAGGATCTCTTGGAGAAGGGCTTTATGAGGCCCAGTGCGTCTCCCTGGGGAGCCCCGGTACTCTTTGTAAAGAAGGATGGTACCCTACGCCTTTGTGTGGACTACAGACAGCTGAATAGGGTCACCATCAAGAACAGATACCCGCTGCCGAGGATCGACGACTTGTTTGACCAATTGCGAGGTGCCACGGTGTTCTCCAAGATCGACTTGAGGTCTGGATACCACCAGTTGAGGATCAGGGAGGCAGACGTCTCCAAGACAGCTTTCCGCACCCGGTACGGACACTACGAGTTTTTGGTCATGCCGTTTGGGCTGACCAATGCCCCCGCTGCTTTCATGGACCTGATGAACCGGGTGTTTAGACCGTACTTGGGCCAGTTCGTGGTGGTATTCATTGATGATGTACTCATCTACTCTCGAGATCAGACACAGCACGAACAACACTTGCAGATGGTTCTGGACACATTGAGGCGGCGTAGGCTGTACGCCAAATACAACAAGTGCGAGTTTTGGTTGAGGGAGGTGACCTTATTTGGTCATGTGATCTCTGGAGACGGCTTGGCGGTGGACCCAGCCAAGGTTGAGGCAGTGCTAAGGTGGGAGAGACTGCGTACAGTCACTGAGATTCGCAGTTTCCTAGGACTGGTAGGCTACTACAGACGGTTCATCAGGGGTTTTTCACAGATTGCGCGTCTTATGACACAGTTGACTCGGAAGGACGTGCCCTTCACTTGGACAGACGCCTGTGAGGCGTGTTTTCAGGAGCTGAAGGAGAGGTTGACTTCGGCTCCCGTGCTCACCATCCCTGACAGTAGTGGTAGGTTCGTTGTGTACACGGACGCCTCTTTGCAGGGGTTAGGGGGTGTGCTCATGCAGAGAGGTCACGTTGTCACTTACGCTTCGTGGCAACTGAAGCCCCATGAGCATACCTACCCTACCCACAACCTAGAGCTGGCAGCTGTTGTCTTCGTGCTGAAGACCTGGAGGCACTACTTGTATGGTGAGACCTTCGAGATTTTCACGGATCACAAGAGCCTCAGATACCTATTTGACCAGAAGGAGCTCAACATGAGATAGAGATGTTGGTTGGAGCTCTTGAAGGACTATGACTACAGCATTTCCTACCACCCGGGAAAGGCCAATGTGGTGGCTGATGCCTTGAGCCGGAAGGCGCCTGCACACCTGGCTAGTTTACAGTTACAGAGTTGGAGCCTTTTGGAGGAGATGGGCAGTTGACGACCCCTAGAGTTACGGGGGCACTGTGGGGTAGTGACTGTGACACGACAGACTAGGCCAGAGCTGATAGACCGCATCATCACAGGACAGATGGCCGATCCATACTTGCAGTCCTTGCGTGACAGAGTACTGTCAGGAGACCCAGGGGACTTCTCTTTCATAGACCAAGTGCTGCGCCTGAGGGGACGTTTGTGCGTTCCCAGAGATGAGGAGCTGTTGAGAGAGCTCCTGACTGAGGCACACGGTTCCAGATTCACCATACATCCCGGAAACATGAAGATGTACCACGACCTGAGATGCAAGTTTTGGTGGAGGGGGATAAAGCGGGATGTGGGTGAATTCATGCAGCAGTGCTTAGTGTGCCAGCAAATGAAAGCCGAGCATCAGTGGCTTGCAGGGCCGCTACAGCCGCTTCCAGTGCCAAAGTGGAAGTGGGAGAGCATCACCATGGACTTGGTGGTGGGCTTACCTGTTACCCAGCGAGCACATGACGCAGTCTGGGTAATTGTGGATAGACTGACGAAGACGGCACGATTCTTGCCGATCCGAGTCACCTTGGGACCAGCACAGTTGGCAGAGAGGTATATCTGCGATGTGGTACGACTACACGGAGTTCCGTGGGAGATCGTATCCGACCAGGATACCCGCTTTACGTCCCAGTTTTGGGCTGAGTTTCAGTAGCCCTTGGGGACGCGGTTGAGATTCAGTACAGCTTACCACTCCCAGACGGACGGACAGTCTGAGGGCACGATACAGACACTTGAGGACCTTTTGCATGCCTGTGTACTGGACTGGAGGGGCTCTTGGGAGGAGCACTTGCCCCTGGCAGAGTTTGCATACAACAACAGTTATCACTCGAGCATCGGCATGGCTCCCTACGAGGCTCTGTACGGATGGAGGTGTACGGCACCCTTGAGTTGGGTTGAGGTCGCCAAAATTGAAACGTGGTGGGCGGCAACCGGTTTTGAGAGTTTTGTTATAACGTTGTAGTAAAGCCGGTTATTACCAACATTTCAAATATAAATTTTTTTTACTCGGAAAATGAAAGAGTTCCCGAGGTCGAACTCAGGGAGCAAGTCGTATTCTAGAGATATACATGTTTCTTTTACAAAATAAAGAGAAAGGGAAAGAATTTGTTGTGATGTTCTTCTTTCTTTCTCTTTCTTCAGATCTCCTTCTTCTTCTTCCTTGGTTTCTGCTATGGTGATAATCTTCTTCTGCAATGGTGATGCTTCTGCTTCTTCCTGCTGTTCCTGCGTTGGTGATGTTTTTCTTTCTTCAGAGCTCCTTGTTCTTCTTCTTTGGTTTTCTGCCTTGACCTCTCTTCTTCTTCTTCTGCAATCGTGGTGCTTCTGCCTTCGGCTACTAAGTCTCCCTTCCTTCTTCTTCAGCCTGCCTTCTGTGTTGCTCTGGCTGCTGACTTTCCGTCGTCTGGCCCGGTGCTTCGACGACTTAACTGAGCATTTGCTACAGTGCAGCTCCTTCTTCTTCGCCTGCACTTCTTCTTCCGCGGGTCTTCTTCTTCTTCTTTGGCCTGCACACTTCAGAGTTTTTCGTCAAGAGGCAAAACCTACTCTACCCTCCCCCCCCCGCGTCTCTCTTTCTCTCTGAAACCACTCTTGGGACAGCTCTCCCAGAGCTACCGGGTAATCGGGTTCGGGTCAGGCCCGGGTCCAGGCCCACCGGCGTGCGGTGGTGGGCGAGGAGTGCAGGTCGGTCTAATCGGGTCGGGCCAGGTCCGCGGAGCGTGGTCACGGACGAGGTCGGGTCGGGTGAGAGGGACCTCACCCCGTGGTCAGGAGGCAGACAGCATAAGGCACTTTTTGCCTTTATGCGTCCGCGCGCCTCCGAGAAGTTCCGAGGTGGGACTAAATGTCCCACCCCAATTGAGCGCGCGTCGCGGATGGAGCAGTGGGCGATCGTGGCTTCCCGCGCGGCCCTCGCTCCATCTGTGAACCAGGGACGTTTCGCGGAGAGTCCCTGCGCAACCTGGGAGTCAAACCTGGGCGAAGGCGTGCCTGCACCTGCAGGTGAAGCAGCTCTGCCTGCGCAGTAATGGCGACGGCGGGCGAGTCACCTGGTCACAGAAGAACGGCCTCTCGGCCAAATCAGACAGGCGGGGGACCTTCGCCGTGGCACGGCGAAGGTGGTCAGGGGGTCTGCAGGGGGCGTGATGGAGCCAACAGGTCGTCCTAGGTCAAACTGTGAGCGAAGAAGTGGGTGTGTTCGGTGGATCTGCAGAGGGTGTTTGGTGGGAAGTGGAGGGGCGGAAGAGGATCAGGGTGAGGAGGCGGAGGTTCTGTGGTGGTCGGCGAGCCGTGTGGGTCGCTGAGGTGATGGGAGCGGCTCGCCGGAGGGTGGTCGGAGGCGAAGAGGGTGAGGGTGAACAGGGTCGGTAGAGGGCTTAATTGACTAAATTGAAAGCGGGGAAAGAAAGATGAGGAGAAGGGGAGTAACTCTAGCTTACTTGCAGGGACGAAGGGGGAGGAACAGGGCGACAGTCGTATCGACTGTCGCCGGAGAAGACGATGCTCAGGGAGAGGGGCGGCGGCGAGCAGAGAGCCGGAGAGGCGCCAGCAGGGTGCGGCGTGGCGCGGGAAGAGCAGGGGAGGAAGTCTCTGCTGCTGGTATTGCGGCAGAGCGAAGAGGTGGAGGGGGAGGAAGCCGCCGGAGCTGGTGAGCGTCTGCCGGAGAAAGAAGAGAAGGAAGTTGGGGATTTCTCCGTCAGATCCAAGCTGCCCTGGTCGGTGGAGCAGCGGGGGGTATTTATAGGGATGAAACAGGGAGGAAGGCAGAGGGAGACGACGTGTCTCCCTCACCGGAGAATGGTCGGAGACGAACCCATACCGTCCGTGCGTTCGCACGGCCGGTATGGTGGGCTACAATGACCAAGGGGGTGCCCCTGCGACGGCTGACGACGCAGGGCACCCCCGGTTTACTTGCCAGGTCCCCTACCTCACCCTGCGCGGCGCCATGCTCCGCGCAAGGTCGCCGGAGCATGGTGCTGGCAGGGTTTTGCAGGAGGGACCTGATTGCAAAGAACGAAGGAGAGTTAGGGGCCAAAATGCGAGGGTTCAAAAGTTGAGGGCCAAAGAGTAAATATATGAGGACCAAAGTGTAAAGTCGGTCAAGGAGGTTTCTTCTTAGGCTCAAGTTTTTATACATGACTAATTAGGACCTAAGGAATCTGATGGTGAATTTTATTTTCATCTTAAACCTTGTTCGACCGGTCAATTTGCGCAAAAACCCAAATTAAGTTATTAATTGGGCATGGTTCTCAATGTAGGTCAAAATGGGTTCTAAAGGCCAAATTGAAGGTTCTAAACCCTAGAGATTATTTTTCTATGAATTTTAGAGGGTTTATTCTATTTTTACTTTGCCTCGAACCTTGTGAATTGAAGTGGGTTGTTTTAGGGTTACAGATTTAGTCTCTTGGAATTGCTGTAGCCCTTGCTAGATCATTTCATCCCACTTTTATTCTTATTAAGCTGTTTTGACCTATGTTTTGGCCCTGAATTACCCTGTATGCAGATTATACTGGTAAAATTGCACTTTTACCCCTTATGACTTGTTTTCTTCTCAAACTCAGAATTCTCTGAGTTAAGCCTTTCCTTGAGATATGTAGGAGCTTTTATCCTTTGTATTGGGTCAAAATGAGCTAGTTATGGCTCATGATGAGGTTCTCATCAGGGACCAAGTGGGAGGTTGGCCCCAGGTTGATCCAGCAGAGTCAGGAGGTAGTTGAGCAGATCCACAGGTGACTCCGCACTGTCAGGAGCAGGCAGAAGAGCTACGCGGATCGGAGATGCAGAGAGGTGCAGTTTGAGGTTGGGGACCACGTCTTCCTTCGTGCTTCATCCATGAAGGGCCTGCAGCGGTTTGGGGTGAGAGGGAAGCTCGCGTCGAGGTTCGTGGGGCCCTTTGAGGTCTTGGAGCGGGTTGGACCCGTTGCTTACAGTCTTGCCCTCCCTCCTCAGCTTTCTGCTGTACACGACGTGTTCCACGTATCCAACCTCAGGAGGTACGTCGCCGATCCCAATCACGTCCTGAGTCACGAGAGCGTCGAGGTGGGAGACGACCTGACCTACCCTGAGCGGCCAGTACAGATTCTTGACAGAGCCGTCCGCAGTTTAAGACGAAAGCAAGTACCCCTGGTGAAGGTTTTGTGGAGGAGCTAGTGGTGCGAGGAGGCTACTTGGGAGCCTGAGGCGGCAATGCAGGAGCGGTACCCGGAGCTTTTCGACCGGCTTCGGTCCTCTTTGAGTTTGTTATCCATATATTTTGTTCTTTCCGCACCCTAGTTAGCGCAAGTTTCGGGGACGAAACTTCCTTTGAGTTTGTTATATTGTTACGATCATGGGCGTCAAAAGCAGCTTAAGATGTCTGGAACCCTTCCCAGACTTCTGGTAATAAATTTTTTCGGCGTACGGCTTCGCATCTGCGCGTGTGTGCGCGCAGATTGAACCCGCAGCCTTCGTTTTCTCTCCCTGCAGGCGTCGCTTTCCTTCTCTCTCTTCCCGCGGCTGCCCTATAAGACACCCTCGCCCTCTCCCTCACCCTCATCTCCTCTGCCTTCCTCTTCTCCCTCTCCCTGCCAGTGCGAGAGCGCGAGCGAGTGAATGAGCGGCGGCAGCAGCGGCTGCGGCGAGCGTGCGGGAAGGAGTGTTGCGAGAGGAAGTAGAAGCTCGACCACGGAGGTGCGAGCTTGCCGGGGGAGCTAGAGCCGGCCGGCAGGGGAGCGGCTAGCGTGGGGTGTCGCGGAGGGGCTGCTGCGGCTCGGACAGCATGCGGACGGGGCGCGGCGCGATTGTGCGTCGCGGGCGGAGAGAGAATCAGGCCCTGGTTCTGGAAATTTTTCCAGAATCAGACGTCTGGACTTACGTCCAGACGACGTCGAAGACGTCTCGAGGACTGTGCAGACATCTGACATGTAAGATATTTCATATCTTCTCCTTTTTGCGCGTGTACGGCCATGCAGCCGTCCGCCGCGACTTCTTCTGCGTTCCGTCGTGTTGAGAGCCGGTGTTTGTGTGCGTAGGTCCTGCTCGGGAGGGCGTGAGGGTCACCATCGCACGTGAATCAGACGTCTGGCTGCATTGCCAGACGACGGAGTGAACTGCCAGACGTCCGGGGTGACGATCGGATGTCTGGAAACCAAGCCAGACATCCCAGCAGGCTTTTGGACGTCTGAAGGACTACGCAGAACTAAGGTACGACCTGACCCACCTTTTAAGACGTCTGGAAGAGGTTCTAGACGTCTGATCTTGGACAGTTTCGTCGTTTTTGACCCATTTAGGGCCCGTTTGGAGTTCGTTTTCCGCATTTCGAGTTCTGTTCTTTCCAGAATAAATTCCTCTAGCCGTTTACAGTAATTGTATATCGTTCTGAGAAACTCCTTGTGATAGATCATTGTGTTAGGACCCCATTCCGTTGCAATCTTGGGGGTTGCGGAGGCGTGCGGGATTGTTGACCACGCCCCCAGTACTCCCATTTTCACAGGTAGAGTGGCTTTTTAATTTACGTAACAAAATTTGTTACAATTGTGGAATAACTAATAGAGTTTAGGGCATTGCATGAACCCTAGGACTGAGAAACTAGATTGAATGATAGAACCTAGGGTATTGCATGAATCTTAGGACTGGAAAACTAGATTGAATGATAGATCCTAGGGTATGGCATGAATCTTAGGACTGGAAAACTAGTGGAATATATAATTATTGCAGTCTTGAAAAAGTGGAAAGGAAATAATAACTGCCTGTAAATTGATTTAACAACTGCTTGTTATGAATGAAGAAATATGATGAAGAACATGGGTTGTATGAACGTAAAACTGGAACGGTGAAACCTAAAATGACCAAACCAAAAAGGACATGAACCCTACGGGGAATTAGGAGTAGAACTCCTGGAAAGAGAACAGAATGGAACTGGAACTGAGAAAGTGAAACGTGGAAGTGTGTTGTTTCTTGGGTACGTGGTACCAGAGAGAGCACACATTACCTTTTAGTGTAGAGGGGAGCTTGCCGCCCTCAGGTTGAGACCGGGGTGGGTTTGGCCACTATACACCGACTTGCTGGCCCTTGCGTACACAGTACCGAGGAGAGCTACTAGTGTAGGGAGAGCACTAGCTACCCCACGGGCCCCGGGGTTCTGCTAGCCTCCTACACCGACTTGTTAGGCCCACTAGGCAAACCAGGGTAGTCAGGTGAGGGTGCGCGGACTGTGGAGGGGTTGGACCCCTGTTACTGAGAGGGCTCTACCCTATACTGGTTCCGTGCTGTGCTTTGGGCGCACCCGTTAACGGAAACGACTGACCGCGTGCCAGTGCGGGGTAGCTACCCGTGCGCTTATCGCACGTGCCGTAGTCACCGTTACGTCTGTCAGCGACCTTGGGGTGGTTGACTGAGGGTAGGACCACCACGGGGGACTCTCCCGACCAGGGGAGCACCACGTGTTACTTCTACTTTTCGGAAAAGACTGCAATCAAGATCGTTCCCACGAGGAACATTCGAGATCAAGAGAAGGATATGGGAAATAAATCAATAGTAATTTAATAGAAAGACGTAAATAACGAAAGTAAAAATATACCAGCTACTATGCACCCTTCTGCTTCTTTAGCTTTTAGTTTCCACTCTACTCAGCGTTTCGCTGACGTGTTACACTCGTTACTTTTCAGGACCAGGTGTTGAGCAGCCAAGGTCAGCTGCTGCAGGGACGCTGGGCCTAGTAGGGTCTAGCAAAGTTACCTGTAGTACTTTTTGTACTTTTCTTCCACTGTAGTGAGTAGCTTCTTCGTTACTCTCTGTACTTTCTTTGTCGAAACTTTTATGTTATGTACATGTTTATTTCCCTTCTGCTGTGGTGGTGTATATTGTAGTATTTCCTTTTGTTACTGCTAGTTATATTCATGCTGAATGTGGTTTATTTTACTGCTCTTTTGGTTACTTCCTCGTTGGACGACTAGGTCTTGGGATTAGTTGAGTCGGTCCGATTCTCGTGTCTCGTAGGGATTCGGGAATTGGGTCGTTACATCGACAGAGCTTGAAGAGCAAATTGGTCGGAGGAGGGGAGAGGGATTAGAGGGAATCTCTGGCTGAATTCAAGCTTGGGGAATCCGTTGTGATCTGTGGGGTCTTTTATAGGTCATCAGAAGTCGATTAGAGCTTGGGAAGCAAGCTTCCCAAGATTGAAAAGCTCACCGGAGTTGGAAGTTTCTTGATACCCAAATCTCTCATGCGTTCGCATGAGAGATTGGGTAGGTTTCAGGGCTTAGGATTAGGTCCAAAAGGAAGGGAATTTCTTGACGAACTTTCCTTTAAAATTTGAAAGGGATTTGTCAAGAAATCTGGGAGCTCTTTTCCTTTTAAGGTCACTGGAGCAAGTAGGAATAGGTTTAATGGCGGTAGGAACCTATTTGTGAGAACGATGACAAAGTTAGGGGCCTATTTGAAAGGATTTTGAAAGTTAAGGGCAAAAATGAAATTAGACAAGATCAATTTGCAAACTAGGTCAAGACAAATTCATCTTGGGTCCAAATTTTGATACAAACCTAATTTGAACCTAAGGAATCTAATGGTAAAGTTGAATTTTGGTTTTGGCCATGTTTGACTGGGTAATTTATGCAAAAACCCAAATTAGGGCAAATGTCTGTCTGTATTCTGTTTTGGGTCAAAACAGGTTCTGATGGTCAAATTGAAAGTTATAAACCCTGGAGAATATTTTTATATGAGTTTTAGAGTGTTTAAATGAATTTTATCCAGATCAGAACCTCATTTAATTAAGCAGGTCTGTTTTTAGGATTTCAAAAGTCATTTAATCCTCAGAACACGTGCAAACCCTTTTGTACTAACTCTAAGGCTACTTGGGCTCTAGTTTGGGTTGGGTTTCTTACTCTCAACTTGCATCTAGTTCATCCTATTGCAATCATGTCGCTTGCTTATCAACTGAGTAAACCAGTGTGTATGGATCAGAGGACCGTGTGAGGTTTGAGACCAAGTTACCCTAGAGTCTGTGTGGAAGTGGATCTTTTTGCTGAACGGCTTACTTTCGTTAAATCCGAAGTGGGGACGATTTCTTCAAATAGAAGGTGGTTTTTGAATTTATGCCTTTATGCTGTGTCATTTTCTTTAAAATCAAACATAATGCTCTGCCTTGTACCCCTTCTGTTCTTATAGGATATGCTGAGATCAACCTTCCCCTTGAGTCTTCCTTTGCTATGGCCTTTGAGCTTCCCCTTCAGCCTCTTGAGGGGGATCCTCCAATTAACGAGTATCCTCCATGTAGGGAGGCTCAGGTGGAGGCCCCTATTCACTCATCTCTAGAGGATCTGGGGAGGGATTTAAATCCAGCATGTATACTCCTTCATCTTCTGGGGAAGGGGGGTTTTGCAAGGTATTCGTGATCCTCTGGAGGTGAAGAAGAAGAAGCAGAAGACCAAGGTTTGCATCAGTGCTAAGTTGCAAAAGAAACCTCTATCTATTGCTGATCTTGGGTTGGAGAATCCGGTGGCACCCCCATTGAGTTCTGTAGATTCCCAAAGGAGGGGTGTGAGATAGAGTGTGATAAAGGAAAGTAATGCAGAAAAAAAATGACAATCACACAAAATACAATCTCACAAAGCATACAAGGATTTTTAGGTGGAAACCCAAACCCAGGTAAAAACCACCACCTAAACCTCTTGGTTTAGGATTTTTCGATCGACCTAGTCGATCAAATCCACTAACTAAGTCACTTTAAATGAGGGTGACTTAACGTCTTACAACCACGCTACTATGTACGAGGGTAGTGTACCTCATGTAGGATCTGTAGAGCACAAGCACACTAGAAGGGGGGATGAATAGTGTGGTATATAAATAAAAATTGCAAGAATAAGCAAACCACAAAAAGTACACGAGATGTATAGTGGGTCCCCTCACTCAAGTACTCTACTACTTAAGTCTCCTGACTGAGGATTTTTAACCCGATTCCCTCAAGTAGGAGGGAATTGATTTACTAATAACCTGAGGTAATTAACGGGTTACCTCAAGCCAATTACAAGATAAAGGAATGAATAAAAGTACAGGTATAAGCAAGATATAAAAAGCTTACAACTAAATTTCCTAAGTCTCCAACAAGTATATTGCTTAAAGAGTGTATGAATTAATCTAACGAGAATACTAAAATGAAAGCGAACGATTTAACAATGAAGTACACAATCACCTTTGAAGACTTGTTGCAAACAAAGAGTGGCCTTGAGAAGAATGCAACAAATCAAGCTCATTTGCAGCTAGAAAATTGGGAAATGGAGGTGTAGGCAAGGAGTGTTTTTGGCTTGATGTTCTTTGCAAAAGACACTTAAGGAGTGTTTATATAAGCCACTAAACACCATCCCTACGAATACTAGCCGTTAGGAGCAATTTGGGAAGATTAAAGATAGGATTAATTGCAAAATAACCGTTCTGATTAGGGACAATGGTTAGTTGGTACCGGTACTGACTGCTCGCAGTCTGCCCAACAATGCCTTGGGTACCAGTATTGATCATTGGTATTGGTACTCAGTGCATTCTGTTGAGTACCAACAAAGTCACTTGGTACTGGTATTTGTCACTAGTACCGGTACTTGTGACTCACAGGCTCCACCAACTGTGAATACTTAATACCGGTACTCATGATGAGTACTGGTACTTGTTATTCACAGTTTGGGACTTAGGCCCAAACCTGTGCCTAGCATGTACTGGAACTTATGACTAGTATCGGTACTTGCTACAAGTACCTTGTTTTACAAGTTTAAACCAAGTTTTATGGAAATCCTATCTTAGTTATACGATAATATTTTCAAAGAGTTGATCTTTAGTTTTAAAATAATTGATTGAACGTGATTTTGATCCCTAATTATCTCTACTTCAATTTTAACTCCTAAGATATCTTTTTCTAGTTAGGAGACATACAAAAGTTCTAAGATACAACAAACTAAATTAAACTATAGTCTTTAATCTTCATGCCATCATTACTTCTTTCATCCATCCTTAGAGCCTGTTATTTTCTGAAAATAACACTTCATAAACTTATTAAATTTAAAATGATTTTGTCAACACCAAAACACAAAAGAGAAGTGGAACTAGGTTTCAACAATCTTCCCCTTTTTGGTGTTGACAAAACAAACAAGATACCCATATTTAAAATAAATAGAAACTTAATAAGAGAAGAATAAAAAACTCCACAAGGAGTGAAAGAAACTCCCCCTATTTTAAATATGAAGTATCCATACCATTTCTCCCCCTTTTTGTCAAGCAAGCAAAAGGATATGCAAATAATACGTTTTAAGTAAGCAAATATCAAGCAAAGCATGATACATAATCAACCAACCTCATACAACCTTCATAAAATCAAAGCATAATGCAAGTTCATAATATAAAATCAAAGTGCAAATGAGAAGTGACATACAAGTAAAGCATAAGAAATGTTATACAAGTTCAACAAGCAACATGATTAAAACTAAACTATCAAGTTCAACAAGCATGGTAAATTGCAGTTAGATCCTCAGGGAATTTTATAATTGCAATCAAGTTATTAAGTAATCAATTTGTTAATTTTGAATTTCTTTTATTGTACAAAGTCCTAACTTTCTTTTTATAAAGCAGAATCTGTCTGCTGTAAGAGGTTTTGTAAAAATATCTACCAGTTGATTTTAAGCATCTACAAATTCTAATTGTATGGAACCTTGAAGCACATTATCTCTAGGGAAATGATGTCTAACATCTATGTGTTTGGTACACGAATGATGTACCGGATTTTTGGATAAATTTCTTACACTCGTATTATCACATAAAATTTTGGATTATGCAAAAACTAATCCAAAGTTGGACAAAGTCTGTCTCATCCAAATGACCTGAGAGTAAGCAAGTGAAGCAGCAATATATTCTGCTTCAGTCGTAGAAAGTGAAACACAAGTTTGTTTCTTAGAGAACCATGAGACAAAGGATTCTCTAATAAAATGACATGTGTCGCTAATGCTCTTTCGGTCTGTTCAACTCCTTGCATAGTCTGCATCATTATAGGATAATAGGTCTAATGTTTGTGCTTTAGGATAAGAAAGACCAAGGTCTCTTTTGCTATTTAGGTATCTAAATATTCTTTTTACTTCATTAATATGAGATTCTTTGGGTTTGGATTGGAATCTCGCACATAGACATGTAGCAAAGAGAATATCAGGTCTAGAGGCTTTAAGGTATAAAAGTGAACCTATCATACCCTGGTATTTCTTTCCATCTAACCTCTTGCCGGATAAATCTTCACCAAGAGAAGCAGATAGAACAATTGGAGTCTCTTTTCCATTTACTTTTTCAAAGTCAAATTTCTTGAGAATTTCAAGAACATATTTTATTTGACTAAAGTAAATACTGGTGTCTAAATGTTGGATTTGGAGACCTAAGAAGAATCTAAGTTCACCCATCATACTCATTTCAAACTTAGTCTTCATAGTCTCACAAAATGTTGACACAAGGACTCTTTGGTTGATCCAAATATAATATCGTCGAAGTATATTTGAGCCGAGAGGATGTCATCTCCTTCTTTTACAAAAAGATTTGAATCAACAACCCCAATTCTGTATCCATGCTGGAGAAGGAAGGACCTAAGCCTCTCATACCAGGCCCTGGGAGCTTGTTTAAGTCCATATAATGCCTTATTGAGCTTGTATACATGCTCTGGGTGTGCTGGGTCCTCGAACCCAGGAGGCTGATGAACATAAACTTCTTCCTTAATGTAGCCATTAAGAAAAGCACTCTTGACATCCATTTGATATAACTTGAAACCCTTTGCACTTGCAAAAGCAAGTAGCATCCGTATGGACTGCAAGAGAGCAATAGGAGCATATGTCTCATCGAAGTCAATACGCTCCAGTTGGTTATAGCCTTAAGCTACAAGTCTGGCTTTATTTCTAATTACTGAACTAGATTCATCCAATTTATTTCAAAACACCCACTTGGTTCCAATAATGGAATTCCCTCAAGGGTGAGTACCAAGTTCCATACATTGTTTCTTGTAAATTGGAGTAGCTCCTCCTGCATAGTTACAACCCATGATTCATCCCTTAAAGCCTCATCAACTTTCTTGGGTTCAAGTTGAGAAACCAAGGCATTAAGGACAAAATCGACTCTATAATGAGATCGGGTTTTTACACCTTGTTTAATATCACCTATAATTTGACTTTGAGGGTGATCCTTGTGGTGTGCCCATTCTTTTGGAAGATCATGTACATTCCGAGAATCTTCCATTTTCGATACATCGATGAAGGGGGTACCTTCATCATCAGAATCTAAATGATTTGGTTTAGGTTCTCCTAAGTTTGTTTCATCAAATGAAACATGCAGGGATTCTTCAATAACAAAGGTCCTTTTATTAAAGACTCGATAAGCTTTGCTTTTAGTTGAAAAACCAATAAAGATGCCTTCATCACTTTTTGCATCAAACTTATCAAGTCGATCTTGGGTGTTTAATAAATAACACCGACTTCCAAACACCCTGAAATATGAAATCCTAGGAGACTTCTCATAGTAAAGCTCATATGGAGTTTTCTTAATAATAGGCCTTAAGAGAGTTCTATTAAGAACATAACATGCCGTATTAACTGCTTCAGCTCAGAAATATTTTTGAAGCCCAGACTCCAACAGCAAAGTTTGGGCACATTCTTGTAGAGTGTGATTCTTGCGCTCTACAACACCATTCTGAGATGGTGCTCGAGGAAATGAAAATTCATGGGTTAGGCTAGAATTAACACAAAAACTTGAAAATTTTTCATTTTCAAATTCACTCCAATGATCAGTCCAAAGTCTAAGAATTGAAGATGATTTTTCCTTTTGAAGTCTTCAAGCAAGACTTAGGAAGGAATCAAATGAATCATCCTTATGTTTTAGGAAGATGACCCAAGTGAACCTTGAGAAGTTATCAATAAACTAGGCAAAATTTTGATCCATTTAGGCTCTGAAATCGTGTTGGCCCAAATAAATCAAGATGTAATAACTCTAAAGGTCATGTGGTTGAAACTAAGTCTTTAGATTTGAAAGAAGCCTTGTGCATTTTTCGGAGTTCACAAGATTTACACAATTCATCCTTTTTATAAGTTAGTTTGGGTAGGCCTCTTACTAACTCATTTTTGGCTAACTTATTTAGATGTTTGTGATTAATGTGACCTAGCCTATGGTGCCATAGATCTACTTCAACATGGGATGCAAGCAGACATTTTACAAATTTCTCTTGTGAAAAATGAAAGCATAGATATTTTCATATCTAAGACCTTCAATTAAAACCATGTTTGTTCCCTCTTTTAATATTTTAAAACCAACTTTAGTAAATAATACATCACATCCATTATCACATATTTGACTAATACTAAGCAGGTTATGTTTTAAATTTTCTATTTAAAGAACATTACGTACCTTCTTAGAGGAATTACTTATTGTACCTTCACCAATAATGCGACAACGTTTGTTGTCACCCAACTTGACGTGTCCACCATCTTGGATTCTTGTCCACTTGATAAAGAGGTTGGAGTGTCCCGTCATATGCTTGGAACACCCATTGTCTAGGATCCATTTGTCCTTCTTGACGTGCAAAATAGTTTATTAAATCTGATTTAGGTGCCCATTTTCTTTTGGGTCCTTGATGGTTAGTACCCTCCAAATCCTTAGGTTTATAGATCATCTTTGTGTTAGATCTATAATTCTTAGGATTTTTGACCTTTTGATAAATTCATGCATGTCTAGGTGCATGTGATGTATTTTGTGTGTTCTTTTTATTATTAAATTTTACTTTTAAATTATTACAAAATTCTATATTCAACCTAGTTGTTTTTAAATTATTCGATGTTTCTTCAAAATGTTCATAAATGTCCTCTAGTTCTAGTATTTTTGCAGGTAATTGTGAGTTAGTATCTTTTGCTATATCTAACTCTGTTTCTAAACAAGATTTTCTACTTCTAGAGTCTTATAATTATCATGCAAGACCTTATTTTCCTTTTTAATCATCCTAGCTTTATGATATATGATGTGCATACATTTGAATAGCCAAAAATATCTATTAATGTATGTTCTTAGTATCATATTAGTATCATGCATTGTAAATATTGCATAACATGCATCATCATGTATTTAGGTCAAATTGTACAAATTATATAGTAATTTCTTCTTTTTGGTGGCTAGGGACATGGCGACTTTTAATCGGGGCCTCGGATTAAAGAACCAACCATACGGATTTGATCAAGGCGACGATTGGAGTTCAACGACACCAAGATCACCCCGATCGGACTTCCGTAGCATCAAATATAATCCGAGGAAGGTCAGAGATCAAGGGCCAAGATGGTGTCAATTCACACTTCAAATGACAAATTCGACCGCACGGATGGGTTCGGATCGATGATCGCAGCTTAACGGTGTGACAATCATCTCAATCCGACATCCGTGGCACCTTCTACAAGTCACAGAAGATGGGCGGCTGAGATGGCACCACGAGGTGCCATCTCGACCTCCCAAACCGGCCCAGCTTATACGCGTGGACCTGTCATGATCTTTCTCTCTCCTCAACGCAAGATCAGATCTGGGTCGTTGGATCTTGATTCAACGGCCACGAGCGTGCATGCTGCAGTTGGAAAGTCGACAAAGAGGAGGCAACACAGCGGTCGAGCGTCTCTCTGCAAAGCAGAGGCGTGAGTTTGATCACAGCTGCACCTCAAATCATGGCACGGGTGCGGGAGCGGCTAAATCATGCCGTTGGATGGTGAGCAGGTGGTACAGATATGGAACATGTGGCACGCCTAGATGCGAGGGGCGCGAACATGCCATCAGATGCACCTTTGTGAAGGCGGGTGAGCATCGTACTGAGCCGTTGATCTTTGATCCAATGACGGTGAAGGAGGCTGCGTCGCCTCTTAGCAGTCGTTGAGTGAGATCGGGCACGACGTGTTTAAGCCATCCGATCTCACGAATGGACAACTGATAAGGCGAGATCGTGCGCGGGCATTGACTCAGCTGAAGGTGAGGAGGCGGGTGTGCGTGCGGATCTTCAGCCCACGTTCAGGCCTTTGGTGATGGATAAATCCATCACTAAAGGCTCTGAATTAATGTTTTATATATAAAAAGACCTATTTGCCCCCAACCTCTATACCTATATATAGCCCTACGACCTCCACTTCTTCTTCATCCCTTCCTTCACCTCTCTCCCTCTCTAAAGCTCTAAGAAGCTTGTCTCAAACCCGAGATGCTCCTTTAGAGCCAAAATCAAAGTTTTCTCTCCCCATTCTGGAAGTGGATCCCGCAACGATGACGATGCCCTACCTCGCCGCCGGTTCTTCCTGCTCTGTTCTTCGTCTTCCGTCTTTGTCCTCCATCTTCCAGGTGTTGCCTCGTCCGGCTCTTCCTCCAAGGAACGTCAAGGAGGATAACATCTCTCTCCCTTCTTTACTGCTTTCTAGAATAGAATTTCCCGCTTTTTAGCTGTAATCATTTCCTGCTTTCTAGTTGTAAAAATAATATTCAGTTGCAAAGTTATTGTTCTCTCTCTCTCTTAGTGTTAATATCAAATCCATTGTGACTATCCCGCTTCTAAAATAGAAATACAAAAAAAAATATAATCGTAGATTTTAGATCGACGTAGCCTCCTTGTGTTTGACCCAGAATTTCTTTACGAATTTCAGTAAATTTATCTATTGATGGATTTCTTCGCAAATCATACTACGACGACGGGTTTTTCAAAATCCAATCCTTTTTGCATAGTTTTCCGCCTCAACATTTTGGCGTCGTTGCCGGGGAGGCGACGCTCTTTGATTTTTCGCATTTTCCCGCCTTACTTATCTTTTACCTCACTTTTTTCCTTTCTTATTGTGATTGCAGGAACTCTTACGAGACGAGCAAAAGTGATAAATTGGAGTAAAGTGCTATTGAAGGGTCTGTAAGTTTACCTCCACCTCCCACCCACTAGATTTCGTTCCATCACCTAATAACACAAACACAAATCAACCTAGGTGTTCTTATAAACTCTAAGGTTAGTATTTGATTGTTTGTTTGTCTCCTCCACCTGCCTCACCCTCCACATATAAAAGAAAAATTTAAGCAATCTCATAGAGGTACACAACCTCTTCTGATTCTTTGTACTCATCCGGTAACCCGATCTTTGGAACCGGTACACACACCCAAACACATAATCGAGTAGAAATCAGATTAGGTAATCATTTGTGTGCCTAACTAAGTAGTGCATCAGGCCAATTGTTTGAGTTGTTTGGGCCGCACCACTTCAATTAAAATCAACTCATCAAGTAGCTGCCAAATAGGTTCAACTTTTAGGGATTTACAAGGTACTCCACATTTTTTTAAGCTTACAAGGAAAACATCTTCATTTGTGCATTCAAAACCTGGTGTGCCAACTGAACTTTATTGAATATACCTAAAGTTGAATCCTAAAAGGTACTAAGCAATATTCAAACCCTAAAATTCACCACATCCAAAAATAATCTTGCTTGAAAACCATTGGTTGTGCACACACATGCATATCAATCAACCATTAAGGGCACAACCTAGATAAAGGGCCCATCACATTCCAAAGCACATTCAAACCTAACCCTAATTAAAACAAAGTAGACATTGGCTCTAAGGATTGGACTCGCTCTTCACAGCCCAGATCGAGATTATTTTCGATTAGTCTATTTCTACCGTTCAATCTGATGTCTAGCTAGGGGAGCAGAATTAAACGATCGCGGCTGGGGGGTACACTAGGAACTTGAGGTGCAAGCCAGAACCTTCTCCCCAGTCCCTCCCTCTAACTAGTTGGATTGACCAGAAAGAAGTAGATCAAATCTATTCTTTATCTCAAGATTGGTTCTGGGAGATTGTAAATCTTTAGGCCAACCCACTTAAAGATAGGTTTGTTTGTTTGTATTGTAGGGCACCTTTCTTCCTTCTGTTCTATCATCGATCCTTCCACATCTGATTCGCACTTCCACTCCTGCCCTTCTACTAGACTTATTCTCATCCATCTTCTAGTTGGATAATCCTGATTGGGAATACAGTTCCGGACCTCCGTGTTCAGGGTTTAACCCTGGACACCATGATCTTGATTCTTATCCTTCTCCGAGCTACACTGATTATAGATCATCACCCTCATTTGGACAACCTAATACGATCTACAATCAAGAAGGATACACTGATCCTTACCCCTCCCCTGAATACACTGCCTTTAGGTCATCACTACCTTCTGAGCAACCTGAAATGACCTATTATCAGGGACGGTATCAAGATCCTTAATTCATTAACTCCCCTGCATTGAACCCAAACCCACCCCACCCTGAACCAAACCATGTTGTTTAGGTTAACCAGGTCCAAAAAAAGGTGTTGGCTAACTTGAGGAACATCATACAATCTTTAGAAGCTCAGCCAAAACCTTGCACTAAAGAATTGGAGCCCCTGATTGAAATGATTGATGATCTAAACAAGTATTTGTTGGATTGGCTCCAAGATGTCAAGGATAAAGGCCTGATAACACTGCACAAGGGGTGATAATTATGTTGAATATGGCCCATCTTAAGAATAAAAGGCACAACATAAGTAGAATGGGAGCATTGCATGCATCATGTACCGAGATTGCTTATAAAACTATATTAATGGCCATTTGTGTAAGCACTTGTCAAAGTAGGCCTTAGATGAGCAATCAGACCGCACGGATGGATTCAGAACGACGAACGGAGTCCAACGGACTCAAGATCGGCCAAATTCGACATCCGAAGCTCCTACAATGGGCCCAAGAAGTTCTAACCGTTGATCAAGAAGTTCTAACTGTTGATCTGGAGATCAACAACCCTCATTGCACCACGTCACCCCTGCTCCACCACACGCCACCTCTTCATCCAGCTGAGATCAGATCTCAGCCGTCGATCTTTGATCGGACGGCCGAGACTCGCGTGCCTGCCCTCAATCGCCGCGACAAAGCACGGGCGTGGCGCAACGGTTAGTGCGCACGCCCGCACACATGCGACATGGGTTCGAGCCACGCGGTGCGTGAAATTGAAGATGAAGGCGCGCGTGGCAAAATTGGGCCGCCCGATCAGCAGTGGGCGGCCGAGATTGGGCCACGCGGCGCGCCCACGGATCGCGAGCGCCCACGCACGCGCGCATGCCGGGTGACGACGCACGCACACACGTGCACCCAAGGCGCGATCCAAGCGCAACCAAGGAGAGATCTCAGCTGTCCGATCTTCGATCGGACGTCTCTCATGCAGCGACCGTGGATTAAGAGCGAAGAAGAACGACGCGCGCGGTTGACCGGCGGGCTGGAGGGCTTCACCGACGCTTTTGGAGTGGTTTTAGCGATGTCCCGGACGTCGCTAATGCCCCTTCTTCTTTTAGAAAGCCCTTAACCCTATTTAAACCCCTCCAACCACTCATTCAAGGCATTCACTTCCCTTGCAACTACTCCACCCCTCTCTTAGCTAGCTTTAGGCCCTCTTGTAATCGCCGGAGACGGCGAGTCGCCGACGGAGCCTCCTCCACCGCCGTGGCTGCCTTGTCGCTCTCCCTCCTCTCTCTCTCTTTTAAGCTTTCCATTACTTTTGTTTGAGCATGTATTTAATGTTGTAAACTATGAACTAAAAGTGCATGATTAATGAAGTTATTTTCTGTTCAGTTGTTACTTTACTTTCTGTTTAAGTTGCATGATCAAACAAGAAACACTCTAACCCTAATTTCTCTCTATCTCTCTCTCGCTTTTCAAACCGCACCTTCGCAAGTAAAACTCCATGCTTTCCGTGACAACAAGTGATAAGAAAAATCCGATTTTCACGCCTCCCTGAGATCGACACTCGGACTCGCCTCCGTTTATTTACTTTAAAATCGGCGTTGCAAGTGCGACTATAACGACACTTCTCAACACACACGCACAACCGTACGTCAAGACCCAGGTGAGCTTTTACTTGGGAAATTATTGAAATTGAGGATGAGATTTGTGGTTGCTTTAATTCAATCTTGGGATGATTCCCAGGATGAACCCCCTTTAGGAGAGCCAATGTCAGAACCCGCTCAGGCACCTGTTGGGGGGGACACGTGTTACGAGATCGGGATTGACCAGATTTTTCTAAAGCAACCAATTAAGGATGAACTGATTTCTTCACCTGAGATACTTGAGTCGAGGTACGAGGACACGAATGTCTCCATGGATCAGAAAGTGATGGATAATTTTGAGACATACATTAATGCGGATTTAGATTTCTTTGATTCTGAAGGTGAAGAATCATTATGCGAAGTCTCACATGAGTTTACATAACACAATTTTAGTAAGACAACTGGGCCTAAGGAATTTGATAAATCATTTGATGGCCTTGAAATTGAGGAACTTGATCTTATTGGGGCTCACATGGTGGATTCAGATCCTGATTTCATGAAGGATTTAATTCAAAGCCCCATTCCTCAATTATACCCCTTTGAGCTTACTAACGATTCTATTTTTAAGATCACTAGACCTAAGTCAATTCTGGTTCAGTCACATCTTTTAGACTTGAAAATTTCAGTTGGGGTGATTAACATGCATGAGGTCCCAAAATTTGAAATCTTGAATGAGGAAGACGGGAGTTAGGGAATATTGATTTGGGAAGCCAATTCTGGTAGAAGATTGGGTCTAAGGGTTCCAATTTGTTTAAAACTCCCAACCTTCTACCAGGAGCTTTATGACATCTTTGATTCAAAGGATGTCTAACCCAAGCACAAATTCATTGCTTATCCTTTTGAGCAAAATCTTTCTGTAACTTGACTTTTTGGTCTTGGGTTGCATCCTCACAAATCGTAGGCCCGACCTCTCTTGCATACTGATCTCAGGTTTTGGATAATTTTTATCCAAAACCTTAGATATACTCGACCATGGGGTATGAGTCTGCATCACAATCTGGTCCACATCTATGTACATCTGCTGGCAGGTCTTGAGGTGAATCTTTTTATTCTGATTTTGACTTGCACTTGTGAATTCTTTATTTCTTCTTATGTGTATAGTGTGCCTATCTGAAGGCATTAAATTCAGCACGTATACAGTTCTTTTCATCTCGGAGCGGACCCATTATTCACGCGATTCAGGTGCTTTCTACTCTACTCCACTCTGTTTCATGTCTTTTTAGTACAATGAGGACATTGCATTAGATAGGCATGGGGTGGATATTCATCACTGAATTATTTTGTCAGCTTCATAGATTCTTTTTATTTTCTTTTTATTTATTTATTTTAAAAACAAAAGAAAATAAAAATGAAAAAAAATTGAATTAGGAAAGAATAATTGGGCATTAGGATTTTTCAACCTTAGGGAATAAAACTGTATGATTTGAACACTTAGACCCTTTAGGTCTTCGGGTTTAATCAGCCTAGGTGTTCTCTAAAATGTGGACTTATTTCTTGAGTCCTCGCCATTCTAAATTCATATTTTAATTGGTTAAATAAGTTGGGGTGATAAGTATACGACTTATCAACTCACCTTTTGATTTGAGGGGATTTTAAGTCTAAGCATCTACACACTATTTGCACCGATTCACTTTTTGGCAGTTTTTACAGAAATTGGGTAGCTAATGAACCCTCTAGGGTGATATGGCTGGCAAGTTATTATGGGTAACAGCCCATAGGTAGGTTGTCCAGAGCCCAGTTACATGACCATTCTTTTCCTTTTGCCTTTAGGTAAATCTTAGATCAGGGAAGTCACCTACTTAAAGAAAGAAAAGAGAAAAGAAAAATATCCAAAAAGAAAAGAAAAGAATAGAAAAAAAAAATAGAAAAGGAGAAAAGAAAAGAAAAAGAGAAATAAGCTACACTTTACCGCATGAGTATGGCTAGCAAGTTATCGTGGGTAACAACCTATTGGTAGATTGTCCGGAACCCAGCTCAAGAAATGCACGTAAAATTCCAAAACACTTAGGAAGAAGTGAAGAAGTAGAATAAGCTGGGGAGATATACACTGTGTTCGCCCTTGTGTTGATCCCATAAAAATAAAAGTAGGGAGGAAGCTACCAGACGAATAGATACACCTTTAGGCAGAATTTCTTTTCAAGGTCACCTAGGGGCATGGAAATCTGAAGTCCATTCTAATCACCGATCAGTGAGTTTATCACATTTCACACAAAGATGCTTAGAACTTGGGGTTCTCTTCGAGTCTTGGGTGGGTTGAGTGACCATAGAAAGCTGCTCCGAAACTCTAAACTCAAAAATAAAAAAAAATAGAAAAGAAAAGAAGAAAAAGATCCTCCTTTGAATAAGGTGAGAGCTTGGGGCGGTCTGCATTTTGGCAGACACCCGGGCGTTGTTGCGTCTTTGTAGTTCAGGTTCTTAGTAAAAATTTTCTAGTGTTGAAAAATAACTTTTGCCCAGGAAATCTGACCTAATTCTTTTATAAATAGCATATAATTTTTGCTAGGGACTAGCAAAAGATAGGCATGGGGGTGTGATGTGCATACATCTGAATAGACAAAAGTGTCTATTAATGTATGTTCTTAGTATCATATTAGCATCATGCATTGCAAATATTGCATAACATGCATCATCGTGCATTTAGGTCAAATTGTATAGTAATTTCTTCTTTTTGGTGGCTAGGGACAGGGCAACTTTTAATCGGGGCCTCGGATCAAAGAACCAATTGTACAGATTTGATTAAGGTGACGATTGGAGTTCAACGACTCCAAGATTGCCCCGATCAGACTTCCATAGCATCAGATATAATCCGAGGAAGGTCAAAGATCAAGGGCCAAGATGGTGTCAATCTGCACTTCAGCTGACAAATCCGATCACACGAATGAGTTTGGATCGATTATTGCAGCTTAACAGTGTGAAAATCGGCTCAATTTGACATCTGTGGCAGCTTCTACAAGTCACAGAAGATGGATGGCCAAGATGGCATCACGTGCCCAAACCGACCCAGCTAATACGCGAGGACCCGCCAAGCTCTCTCTCCTCAACGCAAGATTAGATCTGGGCTGTTGGATATTGATCCAATGGCCACAAGTGTGCGTGCCGCGGTTGGAAAGTCGATAAAGAGGAGGAGGCAGTGCAACGATCGAGCGTCTTTCTGTGAAATAGAGGTGCAGGTTCGATCCCCGTTGCGCTTCAAATCAAGGCTCGGGCGCAGGAGCAGCTAAATCAAGCCGTTGGATGGTGAGCGGGTGGTGCAGATGTGGGACATGTGGTGCGCCCAGATGTGACGGGTGTGAACGTGCCATCAGATGCACCTTTGTGAAGGTGGGTGAGCGTGCACCTTGAGCCATTGATCTTCGATCCAACGACGATCAAGAAGGCCGCATCGCCTCTTAGCAGGCATTGAGCGAGAGTGGGCGCAATGCGTTTAAGCCATCTGATCTCGCGATCGGATGATTGATAAGGCGAGATCATGCGCAGGCATTGAGGTAGTTGAAGGTGAGGAGGCAGGCGTGCACACGGATCTTCAGCCCACGTTTAGGCCTTTAGTGATGGATAAATCTGTCACTAAAGGCCCTAATTAATGTTTTATATATAAAAAGACCTAATTGCCGCCAACCTCTACACCTATATATAGCCCTATGACCTCCATTTCTTCATCCCTTCCTTCACCTCTCTCCATCTCGAAAGCTCTAAGAGGCTTGTCCCAAACCTGGGATGCTCCTTTAGAGGCAAAATCAAAGTTTTCTCGCCCCATTCAGGAAGTGGATCCCGCGACGACGATGACGCCTTGCCTCACCCCTGGTTCTTCCTACTCCATTCTTCGTCTTCTGTCTTTGTCCTCCATCTTCTAGGCGTCGCCCTGTCTGACTCGTCTTCCAAGCAACCGTCGAGGAGGATAATATCTCTCTCCCTTCTTTACTGCTTTCTAGAATAGAATTTTTCGCTTTCTAGCTGTAGTCATTTCCTGCTTTCTAGTTGTAAAAACAATATTCAGTTGCAAAGTTATTGTTCTCTCTCTCTCTTAGTGTTAATATCAAATCCATTGTGATTATCCCGCTTCTAAAACAAAAATACAAAAAAAATGTAATTGCGGATTTTGGATTGACGTAGCCTCCTTATGTTCAACCCAGAATTTCTTTACGAATTTCGGTAAATTTATCTGTTGACGGATTTCTTCGCAAATCATACTACAACGATGGGTTTTTCAAAATTCAATTCTTTTTGCGAAATTTTCCGCCTCAACAATATAACTCTTCATAAGATTGTAATAACTCATCAAAGGTAATTTCAGAATCTACCTCATTTTCAAAGTCGTCGTTGTTTGCCATCAAGCAGAGATGTGCACCCTTCGTTTCTTCAGATTCCTCAGAAGATGATTCCGTGCCGGAATCACTATCATCCCAAGTTGCTTTGTATTCCTTTCTTGATATCTTCTTTTTCTTCCGATTGAGTTATTTGTCCTTCTTCTTCTTGATCATTGGGCAATCTTTTTGTACGTGCCCCTTCTTCTTGCACTCAAAACAAACAATGTCATTTGAAAATTTATTGACCCTCTTACCTTGTTTTTGGATGAATCTTCAGAATCTTCTTGTTAGAAGAGCAAGCTCCTCTTCTTCGTCAGAGTTGGAATCGTCGAAGTCTGAATCCTCCTTCATGGCTTTGAAAGCAAGCTCCTTCTTGCTTACAGATCACTCCTCATTCTTTTTCATATTCTCCAGTTGGACCTCATATGCCATGAGGTTTCCAATCAAGTCATCCAAGGGGAGAATGGATAAATCCTTAGCCTCTTGGATTGCTATGGACTTTGGAGACAAATCACTTGTAAGGGATCTCAAGATCTTTCTTATAAGTTGTTCTTCCATAAACTTCACTCCTAAATTCTTCATGGGGTTGTTGATGTCCCCAAATCTCTTGTACATCGCTTTGATTATTTCTCCTTTTCCATCCTTGAACACTCATAACTCTTGGTTAGAATTGAGATTTGTGTTTCTTTTACCTTATTTGTACCTTCATATGTGACTTGAAGTGTATTCCATATCTCGTACATGGACTTGCATGCGAAGATACGGTTGAACTCCTCCCTTGATAATGCACAATAGAGTGCGTTCATTGCCTTTGCATTTCCAGCGATCTTCTTTTGATCTGCCATCCAAACAATGCCTTCTTGCGGCTTTGGATCCATGTACTTCTCTTGAATGACAGTCCACGAGTCTTCATCCATGGCCTTGAGGAAGATTTTCATCCTCCTCTTCTAGTATCCATAGTCTGTTCCATCAAAGTAGGGAGGACATGTGGATGACTGTTCTTCTATGCGCTTGGCTGATGATGCCATTGTGAGAGAGTGTGTTTACTTCTTTTCGCGACCCGCTCTGATACCACCTGTAGGATTTGTAGGGCACAAGCACACTAGAAGGGGAGATGAATAGTGTGGTATTTTAATAAATAAAAATTGCAAGAATAAGCAAACCACAAAAAGCACACGAGATGTATAGTGGTTCCCCTCACTCAGGTACTCCACTACCTAAGTCTCCCGACTTAGGATTTTTAACCCGATTCCCTCAACCTAGAGGGAATTGGTTTACTAATAACCTGAGGCAATTAACGGGTTACCTCAACCCAATTACAAGATAAAGGAATGAATAAAAGTACAAGTGTAAGCAAGATATGAAAAGCTTACAACTAAATTTCCTAAGTCTCCAACAAGTATATTGCTTAAAGAGTGTATGAATTAATCTAACGAGAATACTAAATGAAAGCGAACGATTTAACAATGAAGTGCACAATCGCCTTTGAAGACTTGTTGCAAACAAAGAGTGGCCTTGAGAAGAATGCAACAAATCAAGCTCCTTTGCAGCTAGAAAATTGGGAAATGGAGGTGTAGGCAAGGAGGGTGTTTTTGGCTTGATGTTCTTTGCAAAAGACACTTAAGGAGTGTTTATATAAGCCACTAAACACCTCCCCTACGAATACTAGACGTTAGGGGCAATTTGGGAAGATTAAAGATAGGGTTAATTGCAAAATAGCCATTTTGATTAGGCACAACGGTTAGTTGGTACCGGTATTGTAGTTGTGGTACCGGTACTAATTGCTCACAGTCAGCCCAACAATGCCTGGGGTACCGGTACTGATCATTGGTACCGATACTCAGTGCATTCTGTTGAGTACCAATAAAGTCACTTGGTACCACTACTTATCACTAGTATCGGTACTTGTGACTCATAGGCTCCACCAACTGTGAACACTTAATACCAGTACTCATGATGAGTACAGGTATTTGATGTTCACAGTTTGGGAATTAGGTTCAAACCTATGCCTAGCATGTACTGGTACTTATGACTAGTATTTGTACTTGCTACAAGTACCATGTTTTACAAGTTTAAATCAAGTTTTATGGAAATCCTATCTTAGCTATATGATAATATTTTCAAAGAGTCGATCTTTAGTTTTAAAATGAATGATTGAATGTGATTTTGATCCCTAATTATCTCTACTTTGATTTTAACTCCTAAGATATCTTTTTTTTGTTAGGAGACATACAAAAGTTCTAAGATACAACAAACTAAACTAAACTATAGTCTTCAATCTTCATGCCATCATTACTTCTTTCATCCATGCTTAGATCCTATTATTTCCTGAAAATAACACTTCGTAAACTCATTAGATTTAAAACGATTTTGTTAACGCCAAAACACAAAAGACAAGTGGAACTAGGTTCCAACACCTCAACCCCCTCCTCTTCACAAGGAGCATTTTGTCTCATGAGGGAGACGGGAATTCTCAATGTGAATACCCAACCAATGACAATAAAACAAATATCCTATAGAGCCACAAAGTATAAATCTAACTAGCTACTATAGGCAAAGGAAACTTTCCTTTGATTGAAGTGCATTGGCTAGCAACGTGGGGTAAGCGTGATCCACGCAATGGCACGACGACGCTCTCGTATGCAATGGTGGGAGAGCGGGTGCGCAGCGAAGATGGTGCTCTCTAGTGTAGGCTAGAAGATCTTGGAGAGCAACAACACTTCTCTACTTGATAATCTCTTCATTGACACAAATGTGGTGGAAAGTAGTATTACTTGGTGCATATAACAAAGGAAGGGTCTTCCTCTATTTATAGATGACTTAGGAACTCTTAGGAAGGCTTTGGAAGACTTAGGTAGTTGCTGGAAACAAATCTATGACAAATCAGGCCGAAATCAGGGTCATTTATGATTCTGACAGGGTTATCAGATGTATGGTTTTATGGTCAGACGTTTGGGTCATCGTTAGATTTGATGATCAGTCATCTGATGTTAGAAGGGTGGAAGATCTGATCAGGGTTGGATCAAGACGGATGTCTAAGAATACTTTTTTAGATGTTTGGGACAAAAGTCAAACGTCTAATTCTAGACGGGTTTCCTTCATGTTTTCTCAAGATTGAAGCAGGGATCTAGAAGTTGTTGTTCAGATGACAGGTCAGTCGTCTAGCACAGTATCTGGACGTTTGGAAATGCAATCTCTTGCGGGAATTGATTTCCCGAGGTTAAATGACTTTTAAGTCTAACAAAAGGTGATTTGAGTCTGATCTTAGCTTAATGTCTATTTACTAGACGTCTGAGATGCTTTATGGATGTTTGTAAGTAGATGTAAAATAGATTAAGGGTTAATCCTCTAAGATCATGTCTAATAAGCCAACGACCCTCTAGTTGGACATCAGGCAATGTTTTCAGACGTCTTGTAAGACGTCTGGACTATGGGCTAGACGTCTGAAGGTGGCAGACAGAGAGTGGGTTTCCAACCTAAGTGTCTTGGACATCTGGTCAAACGGTTAGATGTCTTAAAGTCCAAGATCAGACGTTTGATTCTAGATTGGACGTCTGATCAGGCTGTCTAATTTCTATATTAATTTTTTGAGTTTACTTAAGTATCCTAGTGATGGATTAGTGTTCCTAGGACTAATGGTATGTTACTTTAAGGCTCTTTAACAATCATTTAAGAAAAAAAAAGTGTAAAGAACATAAAGACAAATACATAGTACATGAACAGAATAAACTTCTATCCTATTCTTCATCTTCCTTCTTTAAGCTCTCTCTCCAAGTGAAGCTCCTTCTCCTCCATCAAGCTCCTCCAATCCGCCATGGATGCGAGCTAGAACTCCTTCACACTTGTATCCATTTGCATGTATCCTGAAACTTATAAACTCAAATGTAAATGTTAAATCGCAAGTGTTTTGTTATTATTAAAATCAAAGATCGTGGTGCCTTTGCATCAACAATCTCCCCCTTTTTGACATTATCAAAAAGGTTTTATGATTAATTATTTTATCCAATGCTCCCCCTTAAAATTCAAACCTAACTCAGGTATCCTCTCAATATGCCCAGTCTCGTGAGATTGATTTGTTGGTTTAGCGTGATTCTGAGAAGGTTTTCTTTCGTCTGGTGATGATTTTGCTTTGGGTTTTTTGGATGATTTCCAACATGCTTGTGCTTCCGCTCTTGGGTCTGATCGATTGGGGCTTCATGTTAACACGGATGTTGATTTTATTTCGCAAAACTCGATCGAATATAAAGGTTGAAGTAATGATAAGAAACTCACGCTTTCCTCAGAAAATGTTCTTAATGATGCTCTTTTCCAGTGTCTAAACTGATTTTTTGTGAATGTTTCGCTTATTACCAGCTCTGGTATGTTGAACCAAGCATGATGTTTCCCTTCCTATCACCCAACTTAATTCGATTAATAAACCTGATAACCTTATTAAATCTACTATCTGTAGGAACGAGGATGGGTTTTCAACCTGGGGGATCGACCTTCCTCTCCACACTCCTGACCCCCTAACCCGAACCCCCCTCAGATTATGGAAATTACTGAAAATGAGTGAGAGTAGGAGGATATCCTGCAGATCGCAACGTATAATAGAGGGGAGAGGTGAATAGTATCTCTTTAAAAAATTTATATACACAGATCAAAAATAAATTCACAAAAGATTCAAGCACAGAGTACACCTGATTTATAGTGAAAACCCAAATCGGGTGAAAACCACTACCTAAGACTCTCAGTTTAAGATTTTTCTGACTAGTTCAAGCTAGTCAATCCACTAACCATACCACTTGAACGAGGGTGGCACAACCTCTTACAACCACTTCTCTTTTTATCCTGAAGGGAAGCAAAAACAACAACCGCGGATCTTCCCAACAATCTTGGGATTCGTAAATCAAAGCAACAAGATAGAATAATAGAAATAACTTCTATGGAACCTCAATAAAAGATCAAATCAATTTTTTTGCAGAGGTTCGAGGTGTCGTGCTTTTGAGGAAAGTGAAGAACGGGGTGCGAAGGCTTTTGGAATAAGCATGAGAAGCTCTACTTTTTGAAAGGTATTTCTTTTTTTTGAAAGTTGTTATATGATGGACTGCGTATGACCTCTATTTATACTAAAAGTTTTGCCTGGATAGGAAATTAAATTAGTCGATCAATTAAGGTTAATTGGTCGATCAAAAGGCAATTTGGTTGATCAATTAATGTGGTTGGTCAATCACTAATTGATCTGTCAATTTACTTGATTGGTTGATCAAAATGATATTTATCTACTTCCTAAAATGGGCTGATTTGATCGGTTAATGAAGTTGGTTGGTCGGTCAAAGTATTTTGGTTGATCAATTAACTAATTTGGTAGATCAATATCCTTAAAAACTTGATTTTGAAAAGATATGCGAAAATCCACTTTTGAGTTTTTATTTGAGCTTCCTTATAATAATGTCCTAGACTCAAATAAAGATAAAAAGACACACATTAGCAACAATCTGCACTTGGCTTGAAAGACATTTTACTGTTTTAATCCGAGATAGTCCTGAAATGTTAGTCTATGAATAAGTATAATTTTGGTGCATCAAAACAGAGGTGCTTACATTCTTCTCCTTTTTGATGACAACAAAATTATAATTTTGTAATTGAAAATAGTTTTGCATAATATCTCTCCCTTTTTGTTTCAGCAAAAAGTAAAACATGCTGCTGTTGATTTTACATTTAACTCCCCCTTAAACATGTAATTTAAGCAAGATAAACTTAAACTTGCATTGACCAAGAGAGTAATATTGAGAGAGATAACATTCATGCATAAATAAAGAGTCTAGATAAGCAGTGCATAAAATATAAATGTTCGGAGAAAAATTAGGTTATACATGACAACAACGAGAATTAAGTAAAAAAAATCTAATCATCTAATGATGCCATGAAGGCATCCATCGTGCTCTGAAGATCAGTGTCCAACTCGATGTCTAGCGAATATGATCTTTCAGAAGATGCAGGTTGACCAAGACAAAGGCGGTGCTGAGCTGATGACCTGGGTGTCGGCTGCCTAGATGTCCTGCGCAGTGGTGTAACCTGCTGATCTGTTGGTGGTGCTGCTGAAGTAGTAGGTGGAGGAGGAGGTGCTGTAGAGTATGGAGGCATGGTAGTAGATCGGCAAGGTTGAGGAGGTTGGTGAAGTTGCTGCTGGATGTCATGAACGGACTCTCCAAGTGTGTCCAAGAACTGACTCTGAGCATTCAGGTAGTTGAATACCTGATGCCCATGGAGCATCATCATCAAATTTGTCTCCCTCTGCCGATGCATCATCAATGAGATACCATTTGTCACATCCTAAATACTCACAAAGTCCTTGCTCGAGAGCTGTTGGTCCAAGAGGCTCCAATCCTAGTCGTAGAATGATGGAGACGGTCTCAATGGAGGAGGACAAGTTGCTGTAAAGTGCTCAAAGGTGGGAAAGGAGGAGGAACTGTTGATGGTTCCTGCTACTGTTGCTGCTCCTGGGCTGCTTCCTCACCACGGGCTCCCTGTGCTTGCTCCATCTTCGTATAAGTGAGCTTACCAAATATGGAGACTCTAGTGATGAATTGTTTATGACTTATATCGATGGGAACACTAAAGTGTCGGAAGATGTGGGAGAGAGGTGTCTCAAACTGGAAGGAGTTGGTGGGAGGCTTGCTCATGAGATACAGAATCAAGTGGTTCCAGTTGAACCGCTTGTTCTTAAGGAAAGCGTAAAGAGTAATGAGCATAATAACAGGGCAGTTTTCAAATGACATAGATTTAGACATAAAATTCCATAGAAAAACCTTATTAAGTAAATGTGGAAGACGATGAAAATAGGGTGACTTGGTCGAATGACCCAAGTCAAAGTGAGAGGGAGTGAGTAGGGTCTCCCTAATGGTATCTGTCTATGTCTATTGATGGAGATCAAGAAACGTGGGACTAATAGACGGATAACCGAGAATCACAGAAAGAACATCCACGTTGACCAGAACCTTTATGCCAAAGACATTCGAGGTCAACTCGATGTTGAAACCCTCACCTATATTTTTTAGATTAGCATAAAATAGGTGACAAGCCATGGGGTCAACACCGGGTATGCAGCTGTTCGTGGAACCCACGTAAAAGTTTTGCTCAAAAAGGCGTAACATCTGGTGGTAAGCAAAATTTTCGAGAATGCCAGGGAATATAGACTCAAAATAAGTAAAGTCAATGGGTCTACTAACATGCGATGAAATTTTGCGAACAAGGAAAAATGGTCACATGTAGGCTCAGTGATGAAGAAATGATCAAAGGTGTCATCATGATGAGACGAGGAGGAGGTACGTGGGCATTTTGGAGCCATTCGGAAATCGCAAAAACACGTTGGTCGATCAAAAATATCAGATTGGTCGATCCAAAATGACCTGGATAGAGGTACTGAAAAATGGTCTTTTGGTTGATCAACCAAGGTATTTGGTCAGCCAAAAGCATAACAGATCGGGAAAAAAGGTGTTTGACTGGATGATAAGCTCACATATACTTCTAGATTTCGGAATAAAACACAAAAACAAGTAATAATATGAAAGTAGCAAGCCAAATCACATTATAAACGCAAGAAAAATCCAAGGAAATGGATGTATTCAAGGTTTAGAATGTACCAAGATCGAACCAAGAATGGTCGATCAAGGGAGGATGCGGACAGAGGATGTGCGAGGAGGTTGCACGAAGGGGCTAGGTCGTCGCACGGAGGATGCATGCACAGAGGAGGCTTGCGTGTGAGATGGTCGGTGGCGTTGGTCGTTGGTCGATCACATGACCGGTGGAGAGGTGTGGGATCGAGTGTGTTTGAGTTTTGGTGGAGTGGGGACCAAATATGTAGGGTAGGGTAGTAAAAAATAGATTTTGGAGTAAAAAATGAAGTGTTTTATAGAAGATATGATTAGCAAAATAGGTAAATAACCTTAAGGCAACTAATCACGTAGGTTAGAAATGGTAAAATGTGACTACAAACGTAAATCGAGGAAAAAGATCTCAAGCTTCGAACAGAGAATCCGGCCAGTTTTGGTCGATCAAAAAGGGTTCTCGGTTGATCAAAATGAAAAGTGATCGATCAAAAATGTTAATTGGTCGATTAGGGTTTGAACGTTTGGAGGGAAAATTCTCGCCTAACCGGATTGGTCGATCAAACATCTTGATTGATCGATCAAATAGCGAAAAAAGCATTCATTAGGCAAATTAATTAGGCTCTTTTAATATTGATAAACCTAGTGAAAGACAAATTTGGTTGAATCTTTCTTTTGGTAAAGGTTTTGTGAATATATCAGCTAGTTGATTTTCCGTGTTAACAAATTCTAGGTTAAAATCTCCTTTTAAGACATAATCTCTAAGAAAATGATGTCTAACATATATATGTCTAGTCCTAGAGTGTTGTACTGGATTCTTGGATAGATTGATGGCACTTGTGTTGTCACACAAAATTTTGTTATTCTTATAAGATAAGCCAAAATCTTGTAATGTCTATTTCATCCACAATAGTTGTGAATAAACTAAAGATGAAACTATGTATTTGGCTTCAGTTGTGGATAGTGATACAGTACTTTGTTTTCTAGAGAACCAAGAGACTAGGAAATTTTCGAGAAATTGACAAGTTCCACTAGTACTCTTCCGGTCTGTGAAACTACCCGCATAGTCAGCATCACAAAAGGAATATAATTCCAATGTATCTGACTTCGGATAGAAAAGTCCTAAGTCTTGTGTGCTTTTTAGATACCTAAGCATTCTTTTAACAGCATTTAGATGTATTTCTTTAGGATTTACTTGAAAGTGAGCACACAAACAAGTGCAAAACAATATATCACGTCTACCTGCAGTTAATATAACAGGGATCCTATCATACTTCTATATAGGTTTTAATCTACTGATTTACCTGTGTCATCAGTTTTCAATTAGGTAGAAGCTACCATCGGTGTTTCTTTACCTGTGACTTTATCCATAGAGAGTTTCTTTAGTATCTTGGTTGTGTACTTTGTTTGAGATATGAAGATTTCAGTGGACAGTTGATCAATTTGAAATCCGGAAAAGAATCGAAGTTCTCCCATCATGCTCATCTCAAACTGATCCTATATCACCTTTGCAAACTCTTGGCATAACAGATCATTAGTAGCACCAAAAATAATATCATCAACATATATTTGTATTATTAAGAGATCATTTTCTTTCCTTTTAGTGAATAAGGTTGGATCTATATTACCAATTTTAAATTCATTTTCAATTAGGTATGTTTTTAATCTATCGTACCAAGCTCGTGGAGCATGTTTAAGTCCATATAAAGCTTTGTTCAGCTTATAGACTTGGTCTAGATTTTTAAGATCTTCAAAACCTGGAGGTTGTATAACATAGACTTCCTCCTTGATAAATCCGTTTAGGAAGGCACTCTTGACGTCCCTTTGAAAAAGTTTGAATTTCATATGGGCAACAAAGGTTAGCAGCATCCTAATGGATTCTAGGCAAGCTACGTGAGCATATGTTTCATCAAAATCAATTCCTTCTTGATTATACCCGTAAGCCACAAGTGTCGCTCTATTTCTAACTACTTCTCCTGATTTATTAAGTTTGTTCCTAAAGATCCTCTTGGTTCCTATAATGGTTTGTGATTTAGTCTTTGAAACAAGTTCCCATACTTGATTTCTCTCGAATTGATTTAACTCATCTTTCATTGCAATGAACCAGTGATTATAAGAAAAGGCTTCCTTGACATTTTTGGGTTCTAATTGTGAAACAAATGTAGTGAAAGCTAAACTATTAAAGGAAGATCTAGTTTGAACTCCTTTAGAAAATTCACATATCACCAATTCTTTTGGATGATCTTTTATAAACGAAATATCTCTGGGTAGTTCAATAGAAATATTCTCTTCTGGAATGTTTGATGGGTCAACTATTAGGTCATCATCATTAATCGCAGAAGATTTTGGTTGAACTAAAGTTTCATCAAAAGATATATGCATGGTTTCCTCAATAATAGAATTTTTCTTGTTAAAGACCCTATAGGCTTTACTTCTGGTTGAATAACCTAAGAAAATTCTTTCTGAACTTTTGGCATCAAACTTATCAAGATTGTCCTTAGTATTGAGTATAAAACATCGACAACCAAATATCTTGAAATAGGAAATTCTAAGTGTCCTTCCATGATAGAGTTCAAAAGGTATTTTGTTTAGGATAGGTCTAATCAGTGATTTATTTTGGATATAGTAAGCAGTGTTTATAGCCTTAGCTTAAAAATATCGAGGTAGTTTTGACTCACAGAGCATTGTGCGGGCACACTCTTGCAAAGTCCTATTTTTCCTTTCAACTACACCATTTTGAGGTGCATCTTTAGGGAAGGCAAATTCATGTTTTATCCCATATTATTCACAGAAATTGGTAAATGATTCATTCTCAAATTCTCCGTCGTGATCACTCTTAATCCTAATTACTTTAGACCCTTTTTCATTTTGTAGTCTTCTAATTAATTTGCTAAAAACATCAAAGGTTAAGTCTTTATTTTTTAAGAAAGATACCCAAGTAAATCTAGAAAAGTCATCAATTATGACTAATCAATATCTGCACCCGCTTAGGCTTTCGGATTTGATTGGTCCGAGCAAGTCTAAGTGAAGTAGCTCCAAAGGTTGTGAAGTGCTAACCATCCTTTTTTGTTTAAAGGGATTTTTAGTTTGATTATCAACTTTACAAGAATTGTAGACCTTGCTTCTCTTGAAGTTGATATTTTGCAAACCTTCGAAAAGTTTATGTTTCATGAGTCTACTGATGTTTCCCATGTGAACATGACCTAGTCGTTTATGTCAAAGTATTGCTTCTTCGTCAGATACGACCAGACATTCAAGACTGTCGCATTTGTCGAAGTTTACAGTATAGATGTCTTAATGTCTATTTCCTCTAAGAATATTTTATTTTTTTCTTTATCATGAATTTTAAAACCTTTTGATGTGAACGTAATTTTATAATCTTTATCACATATTTGACTTACACTTAGCAGATTATGTTTTAAGCTGCTAACTAAGTATACATTATTAAAGGAAGTAGAAGAGTTACTAATTTGGCTAGTGCCAATAATACGACCCTTGTGGTTGTTCCTAAACATGATCGTACCACCTTCCTAATGGTTGAGTTGTAGGAGTAGGTCTTCCTCGCCGGTCATGTGCTTGGAACAATTGCTGTCCATTATCCATCATCTTTTTCTCTTTCCTGTCATTAGTTTGTGTTTGTAAGGCTTTATTTGATAGAGTGGCTTCAGTGTTCCATTTGTTTGTTGGAAAGTCCACTTCTTGTAATCTACAGAACCTAAAAAACAAGATTGTAATATACTTTTTGGTACCCATTTTTGTTTGGGTCCACGGTGGTTAGTTTGTGTTGCCTGTTTTGGCATGCTACCTTTCCCTTTGCTAGAACTAGATGGTTCATGATCATTTTTTAGTATATAACCTAACCCAAATTTTGTGGTGCTTTGGGTTTGTGTTCCTAACAATTTATATAGGTTTCTACTTCCATTTGTGAACTTAGCTAGATCATTAAATAGAATAGCAGAGTTTTCTTTTTGTTTGTCTATATTTACTTTAAGTTGTTTATTTGTGATTTTAATGCAGTGATCTCAACAAACAACTCTTTGTTTTGATTACCAAGTATGTCTTTTAGTGCTTTTTCTTCACCTAATGCTTTTGCTAGTTTTTTATTTTATAGTTTTAATGATTTTGCTATATCATGCATCTCAAAGAATGCTTCTAATAATTCATCTTGAGTAAAGGAGGTTACCTCATCTTCTAGAGCCATATGATCGAGAAGAGCTTCTTCTCCCAAGGTTTCTTTTTCCTTTGAACTTGAGTCTGACTCATCCCAAGTTGCCGTGAAAGCTTTCTTCTTTCCATCTTTTCTGAAGGGCTTCTTCTTGTCTGACTACTTTTTGAGAAGCAGATAGTCCTTCTTGATGTGTCCCCTTCTCTTGCAGTTGTAATAGGTGATCGCATCATTCTTGATTTCTTCTTTCTTCTTCCTCCAATTCATCTTGTCCATGAGGAACTTCTTGAATTTCTAGAGAGGAGGTTTATGTCTTCCTCTTCTTCTCTGCTTGAGGTTTCTTCGGATTCCTGAATAGCTTCAAGAGCTATAGTCTTCTTCTTGGATCCTTCTCCTTCTTGATCCCTCATGTGTTGGAGTTGAACCTCACACGCCATTAGACTTCCAATAAGATCGTCCAATTTCAGGGTGGACAGATCTTTTGACTCTTGAATGGCGATAGTCTTGGTTTCCCAGTTCTAGTGAGTGACGGATTTTTCTGACAAGGGCTTCGTTCTTGATGTCTTGATCAAGATTTCATAAGGAGTTTATGATGTCTATTAATCTTGTGAACATATCCTTTATCGACTCCCCTTTCTTCATCTTGAAAAGCTTGTAGTTATGGGTTAGTAGATTTACCCTTGTTTCTTTTACCTTTGAAGTTCCCTCGTGGGTAACTTCGAGAATGCTCTATATCTTGTGTGCAGTTTTGCATGCAGAGACTCTATTAAATTCTACTCTGGAGAGACCACAGAATATGGCATTCATGGCTTTCGCGTTGTATGTAGCCATCTTCTTTTGGTCTGGAGTGATTGCAATGCCGTCTTTAATTTCTAGGCGTGTGTACTTCGAGGTGATGACATCCCATACCTTGTAGTCCATTGACTCTAGGAAGATCTGCATCCTAGTCTTCCAATAGCCGAAGTTTGTTCCATCAAATAGAGGAGGTCGAACTGCCGACTGACCCTCAACACACGTGTCAACATTAGACTTTAACATCTCCTGGACAACGCAAGCTCTGATACCAAGTGAGAGTAAGAGAATATCCTATGGGTCGCAACATATACTAGAGGGGAGGGGTGAATAGTATCACCTTAAAAAATTTATATACATAGATCAAAAATAAATTCACAAAAGATTCAAGTACAGAGTACACCTGATTTATAGTGAAAACCCAAACCGGGTGAAAACCACTACCTAGGCCTCCTAGCTTAGGATTTTTCCAACTAGTCCAAGCTAGTCAATCCACTAACCATACCACTTGAACGAGGGTGGCACAACCTCTTACAATCACTTCTCTTTTTATCTTGAAGAGAAGCAAAAACAACCACGGATCTTCCCAACAATCTTGGGATCTGTAAATCAAAGCAACAAGATAGAATAATAGAAATAATTTCTATGGAACCTCAATAAAAGATCAAATAGAATTTTTCGCAGAGGTTTGAGGTGTCGTGCTTTTGAAGAATGTGAAGAACGGGGAGTGAAGGCTTTTGGAATAAGCATGAGAAGCTCTACTTTTTGAAAGGTATTTCTTTTTTTTGAAAGTTGTTATATGATGGGCTATGTACGACCTTTATTTGGTCGATCAATTAAGATTAATTGGTCGATCAAAAGATAATTTGGTCCATCAATTAAGGTGGTTGGTTGATCTCTAATTGATCTGTCAATTTACTTGGTTGGTCGATCAAAAGGATATTTATTTACTTCCTAAAATGGGTTGATTTGATCAGTTAATGAGTTGGTTGGTCGATCAAAGTATTTTGGTCGATCAATTAATTAATTTGGTTGATCAATATCCCTAAAAACTTGATTTTGAAAAGATACGTGAAAATCCGCTTTTGAGTTTGAGGTTTCTTACGATAATGTCCTAGACTCAAATAAAGAAAAAAAGACACACATCAGCAACAATCTGCACTTGGCTTGAAAGACGCTTTAATGCTTTAATTTGAGATAATCCTGAAATGTTAATCTAGCAATAAACATAATTTTGGTGCATCAAAACATAGGTGCTTATAATGAGGAGCCTATTCTAGTGAGCAATGATGTCATCCACTCTCTTTTAAGATCTGAAACCGACCCTCAAGGTTCCCTTGATTATCTTTCAATTGACTCCCTTACCTCCCACCCAATCGCACATGTGGCACACTCTACTTTTAAGTTGAGAGGAGTCCATGGGGGTGATTCAGTGAGAGGTGAGGGGAGGATGATCAGAAATCGCTGTAAATCGCTCTTGAGATCTCGTTTCCAATGAAGGGCCTCTTTTGGAATTGCTGGGGAGCCATGAACCTCCCCATTATCAACAACACCAAGTTTTTGATTCACGAACACTCCCTTGATCTCATTTTCCTTTTTAAGCCTTTCTCTGATATCAACCTTGCTTCTGCTTTTATGGACATTATTGGGTTTCACCATGTTCATGTGGATGTTCAAGTCCCTAATATTTGGTGTTTCTAGAAAAACCCTTTACATGTCTCCCCTTCTTCACTCCATTTCGCAAGCTCTTACAATTAGGTGTGACTGTCAAGAAGGCACGACTGTCATCTCAGGGGTTTATGCCTCTTACTTCGCTTACTCTTGCACTCTACTCTGGGATCATCTTCAGAATATCCACTCTAATATCCATCTTCCTTAGATTATAGGTGGGGACTTTAATTGCATCCTTAGAGCTTCTGAAAAATGGGGTGGGAACCCTTTCCGTGATTCCCAGGCTAGTGCCTTTCATTCCTGGAAGGATTCCCTTGGCCTTCTTGAACTTCCTATGGGTGGTAACCAACTTTCTTGGTGTAATGGTAAGAATGGGAGTGCTAGGATTTACCAAAAATTGGATCGTATTTTTGTCTCCCCTTCGTGTATGAATCTCTCTCCTGTAGCCAAGTTCCTGACAAGAAGGAACTTTGATCATGCACCTATGGTTTGGACGTATAAGAACTCCCTGCCTTCTAGACCTCATCCTTGTTGCTTCCAAAATATGTGGATTCGAGATCCCTCTTTTAAGGATTTGGTTGCTCATTTCTGGTCGCTCCCTATGTGTTTTCTGTCTAGCAATCTGATCTTCCTCTTCTACTCTAAACTGAATTCTCTTAAGAGGTCTGATTGCACAGCAAAAATACACCAGCAATTGTGCCGTCTTGTGCTATTTCCTAGCATTACCAGTGCATATTAGGTATCCATAGTTGCATTTGTAAAAGTACATGCATGCATGCATTTAATTGAGAGGGGAGGAGAGTGAAATAAATGGCCGTGAAATTAACGTTTTCCTCAAGTGTTGCTTCGCAAATTCACCATCTTTATTTTTAATTTTATTTGGCTTTGAATTTCTCTGCGTGGTTGCAAGGAATGGCCTCTTCTTCTTCGCACCATGTCTTGCTCAGCTTGCCCTGCACAGCCACTCCTTGACAGCCATGCACAGCCAGGGCATGGCTGTGCATGCCTTCTTCCTCTATAAAAAAGGCATGGCTTCTTCTTTGCAAGGGAGCCTGGTCCACCACACAGACATAGCACCTTCTTCTCCAGGCCATCTCCTCCCCTCTCCCTCCATACGCAGCCTCTCCTCCTTTGAGGAGCCACTTTGCGGGCAGGAGCAACTCACAGTGGTGCACAACCACCACTGTGAGTCCACCACCGCCCAGCTCATCAAAGAGACGGTGGACGTGGTGGTATTCTCTATTTAGCCACTTCCGCCATTGCCGCAGGCTTCAAGGTTTGAAGCTCCGCGGCAGCAGAAGCAAGGCAGCAGCAGCGGTAAGGCCCTCCAGCGCATGCCTGCAGGCTGCCCTCGCCTCCAGCGCGTGCCTGTAGGCGCCCTCACCTTCTACTTCTTTGCGCCCGCACTCGCCTTTCCGCCCGCAACCAGTCGGCGCACCCCTTCCACGTGCGCGCCAGCTCGCGCAGCGGCTCCCGCACTCACCGCACCGGGAGCACCCGGTCGCGCGGCTCGGCTATGCACTGTAGCCACTGTTCACGCGTTTCAGCGGAACACTGTGGCTACAGTGCGGTGACCGGTAAGTTTCTCACTTAACCGGTCACCTGATGTGCCGCAACCGCTGCTAACCTGTGCCCGCATCCCACCCCGAGTCCGCTCCAGCGCCCGCCCGCGCGTCTGCTTGTGCCCGCCTCTGCCAATGCCCGCCCGCTTCAGCGTCTGCGTCCGCGTCTCCCTTCGCCCGCACACGCCCGCTTCAGCGCTCGCTCTTCACGCAGCGTAGTGCGCTGCGGTCCTTTTCCCACGTGCTCACTCCCTCCAATGCACGTCTTCGCGTGCCTACGCGCAGCACGGTGCGCTGTGGCCATTAGACGACACCCTGAGCGCACGGACGACTTAACTCTCCAGCTTCTTCACACAGTAGGCGCTCTCTCTCTCTCACCGCACTCTCTCACACTTTCTGCACACACATACACACACACACTCACACTCTCGTACCCACACCTATACAATAATATATACTTATATATATATACATACATATATATATTTATATACATATATCTATACATATATTAGTACTTATATAACTATGTATTAATCTATATACATACATATATATATATATATACATCTATATACTTATATATATATATATATACACATATATATTTACATATATACATATATTTATATACATATAAATATATATATATATATACATATATACATCTATATATATATATAAATATATATACATATATATATATATATCTATAACTATATATATATATATATATATATACATATATAACTACATATATAGCTATATATTTATAACCATATATATATATATACATATAGATATATTTACATATATACATATATATATATATATTTTCATATCACCTACCATACGTTGTATCGCGGGAATATCCGCACCAGTTGCTGATATTCCCCGATACACGCATACAGAAAGCATGTTCGCATTCATCTTCCATCAACCCACCTTACACGCGGCACTTCGTCCTGTTGGTTGCGTCTTCCTAGACGACGACTGACTCGACACCGTGCTACACTCCATCTCTGCCTCCACCCCCACCCCTTTATACATATATAATATATACATATATATATATATATACACTATATTTACTTTATTTCTGTTTCTCTTTCATACCAGTAAAAAGATAAAAAATATATATATAAAAGAGAAAAGATAATTCTTGACTTGCAGGTACTCAGTCTTGCGAATAGTAAGACCAGTTTTGAAACCCTGATTTGGCTCAAAGCCAAGAACCTGATTTTGAGGGTGTGCCTCAAGGACAAGAATTATCAGAAAAAAATTTAAATAGAAAAAATACCAAAAACATAATAAATGAATGGAAGAGATTCGTTGTAGGAAAGGCATAGAAACTCATTGACTTCTTATCCCACTTCCCTTAGTTCGACCCTGGGCCTAAAAGTGACCAAGATAAAATCAAATAGGCCAGGTAAAAAATATTTTGTAAAGAGATGGTTAGGCTCGATTTAGATTAACCACTATACTCATTTCAACGATAAAATCACCATATTAACATAACCTGTCCAGGTCTACACCATAATCTTTCTGGCACCGTTGCTGGGGAAGTGCGTATTCAAGTAAGTTTCTATTCCATTCCTTTCATTTTTCTCTTCTCTCTGCACGGGTGTTTTTGTTTATTGCTGTGCAGGTGAACCTGTTGCAAGAAGGCAGCCAGACAAAGTCAGAAACGTGGGTAGATCCAAGGCGGGAATGAGAGCATGAAGTCGCTGACACCGCACTGGAGCTCCGCACACGTTGCTGAACAAGTAGGTTTTTCTTTCTTGGCAACTTAGGTTAACTTGTCACCCTAATAAAAAAAAAAAACTAGAAAAACTTCTTGGGATCTCTTGGGGCAAGTGGATTAAAATTCACTTGATTGATTGTTTGCCTTTACTCCCACCGCCCTAGGATTTCCCGCCAAACTTCGCATAGCGAAAATCCAAGATCTTGATTCTTGAATCTTTTGTCGTGTGAAGTATTCTTTGAGGCAAAAATAAATAGATTGATTGCCACCCCTCTTTGCCTCATTTATCTGCAATTTGGGATCACCTTTTTGGTGGGGAGACTTGGAATTGAGTTGGTTCCAACCCCACCACGACCTTTCACGTGCCTAAGATTCGACCCGGAATATTTCAACCCCAACAAATTGATTTTCTTTATCTTCTGGTTGAGCCTTGTGTGTGGAAATATTTTTAGTGATTGGGAGCACTTGAATTGAAGTGCTTTGGCTCCCTTTCACACTAATCTAAAACTGATTCGTGCATCCACACATAGAAATCTCCATCTAGGGAAGCCCATTTCATTTTAGCATGCATTAAGCAACTGACATTGAAGAAGGGTTTGTTTGGCTTAGAAGAAAACTTGTATTCTCTCAAAACCCAAAGATTGGTTGAATTGGTAATTCAGAGAAATCCTAAAATCCATACTACTTAAGGCTGAATTCTAAAAGCCATTCACCAATTAAAACTTCAATTCGGGGAGATTTTCTCATTGCATGCTTGGTTTACACACTCTAAAAAATAATCACTTGGGCATTACTCGTAAATAATGCCCTTCACATTCCAAAAGCACTTGACCCTAAGCCTCTAACTAAAACTGGTAGCAACTTGACCCTTATTAAGGATTGGAGGTCTAACTACCTGCATGTAGCGCCTACGTGCTGGTGAGGGTTCCCGCATGCCATCGGGTGTCTAAGACTGGGGCAAACGGCCTTTCAATCTGGCCCGGTGGTTCCGCAGTGCTCGCATTCGATTCCGTAGTTCGTGATAGTAGGTAAATTAGATCTTTAGGTCTAAGGGCACACTGTAGAGGTTAGGAATTTGATTGTATTGATTTGTCATCAAGTGTACCTTTGCGACGTCATTTCTCTCCTCTCTTTTCCCTTTGTATCCCCCTAATTCTTCTTGCGGTAGTGTATGTTTGGGAGGAGGTCACAAAACCCTGAACTGTGTGAATTGCCTGATAATTTTAGAAAAGAAGCCGAATCGTCCTCCTCCTCCACAAACATGGATGCATGCCCACCCCCAAATCCTAAGGGAGGAAACCACCCTCAAAACCCACCAGGTGGTGGAGCCTTAGATCCCATAACCCGCCTCCAAGCCCAAATGGAAATGTATAATGAACAAATTGAAGCCATTAAGGAAATATTAGAGGAAATGCAGAACCCTCCCGAACGGGAGGAGCCTAGGTCTCTTAGCTCCTATTAGAATCCCGCTGCTACAGAGACCGTAGGACAAATTTGGGTCCCCTTGGGCAGGGACGACTTTGAACTGAAATCGAACATAATTGGCCTGATAAATTTTCACTTCCAAGGTCTTGCAAGTGAAGATCCTTTTCTTCACTTGGAAGACCTAACTCGATTGGCTGAAACTGTTAAACCGAGAAATATCGGGTTACCTATAGTCCTCATGAAAATGTTCCCGTTTTCATTGCGGGATAAAGCGTCGCAGTGGTTACGCACCCTTGGGAGAACCATCCACTCTTGGGAGGAGATGCGAACAGCGTTTCTCAAGAAGTTCTTCCCAATAGGGCGAACCAATGTGCTTCGCTGTGCTATCACTTCATTTACGCAACAAAACGGCAAACAGTTTCATGAGGCATGGGAGAGATATAATGACCTCCTCAGGAAGTGTCTACACCACGGTCAGCCTAAGTGGCATATAGCCCAGATTTTCTACTATGGGCTAAATGAGACTTTGAAGCAGATTGCAGACGCTTCTTACGGAGGGAATTTTATGAATAAAGACGAGAATGGAGCATTCAAATTATTTGAAAATATGAGTGAAAACTCAATGAACAATGCCTCCATTGTTGCCTTTAATCGTACCATCCTACCCCGTAATGTCCACGAAGTTGACACGGGACCCTCCCATTCATCCACTGATCTCAGCCTTATCGCACAGAAATTCGATGAAGTCTCCGTCATGCACAAGAAGCTGGACGAGCTTCTGGCCAACCCCGCCCGTTCTATGGCAAACACCTCCACCTCACCACTTCGTCACAATCCCAATTCTTCCAACACCAGGCTTATCTCGAGAAACCCCGCAAGACCTTCCTTACTGAGTGTCGCGTCGAGCGACTCGGTAAGTCATGTGGATCTGGCTTCTGCGAGCCAGTATTTTGACATGGAGGACCAAGCCTCCGTGTGCTCGGAAGCATATTTACACTCGGACACGTCTTCTGGCATAGAAGATGCTTGCGCCCTGGGGAAAATCCCGTTCTCTGCCACTTATAACCCAGGGTGGCAAAATCATCCGAACTTCGCATGGTCCAACAACCTGCAGCGCCAAAACCCCGTGGGTGGACCAATGCGACCGTCTGCACCCGTCATCCCAAGGGCCCAATCTAATCCTATGGCGAATCCGCCATCGGGTCCTTGCGTACCGCAAACAGAACACGCATCAAGTTCTCTTGATAAATTGATGCGAATGATGACGGAAATGTCAAAGCGCCATGAAGAGAACATGACCTCTCTTCAGCACCAATTGGCGTAGCAGAATGCTGAGATCAGTCAACTACGCATGGCGACTCGATCTCAAGGCACTCTCCCGACCCAACCTATTCCCAACCTGCGAAATTTCATACCCCGTGGTCCTCAACCACAGGTACAACCTTCTTAAGGGCAGGTACATCAAATTTTGCAAGCTCCGAGCATTCCAAAGGGATTTCAGGCTAATCCCGCTGCAGCACCTCACTCTTATGTCCCTATTGTGAACCCTCCTCCGCCGTATGATCCCACTGGACCCGCATCGTCCAATGCGATCACTACGAGGAGCGCTAAGCTGACCGTCGATCTGCCTCGACCGGATCCTGGCCCGTCTTCTTCATCGCCCTCTCATTTGGGATGCACGTCTCATTCGCGAGAGGACGATACACCCAAATTGGTGCCAGAATCAGTCCCATTCCCTGAGGCTCTACTGAGGGATCCAAAAGGCAAGAAGAAAGATACGCAGGCCTTTGATAACCTGCATAATTTGTTCAGGGATGTAGAAATCAAGGTACCCTGCTCGAGGCTATCGACCACATACCTACTGTCGCCCGATTTTTCAAAGGCTACACAACACCCAGGCGACAGTCAAAGAAAACTAAGAATCTGGTGGTTCTCTTGCCTCATGCGAGTTGTGCTATACCGTTAAATCTACCATCGAAGCAGAAAGACCCAGGCACACCGCTTATTTCCTGTAGCATCCAAGGTTGCAATTTTAATCGTGCCCTGCTTGATCTGGGATCTTCCATCAATCTTATACCAACCATCATGCTCGAAAAATTTTCCTTGGGAAATCTGAAACCCACCCCTGTCACGTTACAGTTGGCAGATCGTTTTGTCAAAATCCCAAAGGGTGTGGTGGAAGACGTGGTGGTTAGGGTCAACAGTCTCTGTTTTCCTGTTGACTTTCTTATTTTAGATATGGAAGTTCCTAGCTTACTTTCTGATTGTCTGATCATCCTTGGTCGACCTTTCTTGGCCATAGCCCGTGCCCATATCGACTGCGAGTCAGGCTGTCTTGAGATTGCCGTTGGATCTGAAAAGCTCAAGCTTAACATCTTCAAGGCAGCCAAGAACTTTGATTGCGATTGCATCGAGGATGACACGTCTGACGGGGACATGGCCGTCAGCGAGTGTATCGGACTAATTGGGACCTATTCCGACTGCTGCGGATTACCTGCAAACACTGACGACTGCCTGACCAACACATACTGTGATGTTCCCCCATCCCTCCCTATTCCCATACCTTCTCCTAACCAGACTTCTGACGAGGTTTTCTCTGCTTCCCATACCTCGTGGTCTGAGTCATATCTGGGCTACTCATCATCGGTCCACACTCTTGAAGACTGGATTGCCCTTTCTTTCCCGCCAAATTAGGTGGATTTGCAACTCCACTCTAGGACCTTGAGCCCACATACTTCTCACTGGGGCTATTCCTTTTTGGATCCATCTATCCAAGAAGCCCCTCTTCTTGGCCAATATGAGGGCCAACTTCTTCCTCTTGACTTGTTTTCCGATCCGCTTGGGACACTCTCGTCCCAAGAAATGCCAGATACTTCACCATCCACCATCACCCACCCTACCACCCTACGGTATACCCTGCACCTCAGCTCTCGTTACCCGATCTTTCGTCCTTCCTCTACTCTACCTTGCATGCATATGAGGACATAGCATCGTTTGGCATGGGGGGGTGGATAGGCATCCTTAAGATCTAGGTATTTTATGGTATCATGCAGTTTCTATATATATATAAAGAAAAAAAAAATGAAAATGGTGTTTAGTAATGATCTAAAGGCTGAAATAAAAATACAATAAGTGTTTATGGATATTCAACCATTATTTTGAAGACTTTCCTGGCCACAGAAGCTTGATTCGCTCAGGCTCGGCTTAATTCACTTGAAGCATTGACGAGATAGATTGAAATCTCTCCTAACTAAGGACGTATTCTTGTACCTGAGACACCAGTACAGGATCCGTTGGTTTGCTTCTACTTGAGAGCCTAAGTAATCTTGGTTCACACTACACATATCAAGAAAGACCAGGTGAACATGAGATCCATCCCTAGTGTTCATTAGGGAAGGTGGAGTCCTTACCTATGCGTGCAGGTAGACTTTTTATCCCAGGCTTTAGTCTTGTGTCTAGGAAAGACTCTTTCCACCAAAAAGGAACTCTCCCACCAAAAAGAAAAGGTGTGCTCCTCCAAATAATGTTGTAAGAGATATACTGACACGTGTTTCAAAAAAAAAAAAAGAAGATGCAAATAAGTCAGTATATCTCGCAAATGTCTGTAAAGTCTTTACCCTAAAAAAGTTCTTCAGGGCATGTTGCAAATACCCTATTTTCTTTGAGCCACAAATGTCAGAAAATGGGAGTTGAGTTTTCCGTCATCTTTTTAAGGGTCAATCCGAAGACACGAGCTGAAACTGGGACCAACCTGTACTTAAAAATTCGTGAAACCCTGGGCTTGAGTCTTAATGTTCATCTGGTCAGTCTTGATCCTTCACTAAGCACAAACCATAATCTCTTGAGCTCGCGAGTACGGCAAAAGCCTCCTGGATCTTGGAAATTGTACTTAAGGTTTAAATATCAAGAGTCCTAGTTAGTCGAGAAATGATCTATGTCATGTGAGACTTAAAGTACTAGTAGTCTTCTCTACAATTGGTTCTCACAATATCCAACATTAAACACACCTATGTCGCCTCAGGAGAAAATCTTCAGCTTAAGATCATTTCTAAATACAATACAAAAAAATATTTTGCTAGGGACTAGCAAAAGATAGGCATGGGGGTATGATTGCACAACAAAAATACACTAGCAATTGTGCCGTCTTGTGCTATTTTCTAGCATTACCAGTGCATATTAGGTATCCATAGTCGCATTTGTAAAAATACATGCATGCATTCATTTAATTGAGAGGGGAGGAGAGTGAAATAAATGGCCGTGAAATTAACATTTTCCTCAAGTGTTGCTTCGCAAATTCACCATCTTTATTTTTAATTTTATTTGGCTTTGAATTTCTCTGCGTGGTTGCAAGGAATGGCCTCTTCTTCTTCGCGCCATGTCCTGCTTAGCTTGCCCCGCACAGCCACTCCTTGACAGCCATGCACAGCCAGGGCATGGCTGTGCATGCCTTCTTCCTCTATAAAAAAGGCATGGCTTCTTCTTTGCAAGGGAGCCTGGTCCACCACACAGACATAGCACCTTCTTCTCCAGGCCATCTCCTCCCCTCTCCCTCCATACGCAGCCTCTCCTCCTCTGAGGAGCCACTCTGTGGGCAGGAGCAACTCACAGTGGTGCACAACCACCACTGTGAGTCCACCACCGCCCAGCTCATCAAAGAGACGGTGGACGTGGTGGTATTCTCTATTTAGCCACTTCCGCCATTGCCGCAGGCTTCAAGGTTTGAAGCTCCGCGGCAGCAGAAGCAAGGCGGTAGCAGCGGCAAGGCCCTCCAGCGCACGCCTGCAGGCTGCCCTCGCCTCCAGCGCGTGCCTGTAGACGTCCTCACCTTCTGCTTCTTCGCACCCGCACTCGCCTTTCCGCCCGCAACCAGTCGGCGCACCCCTTCCACGTGCGCGCCAACTCGCACAGTAGCTCTCGCACTCACCGCACCGGGCGCACCCGGTCGCGCGGCTTGGCTATGCACTGTAGCCACTGTTCACGCGTTTCAGCGGAACACTGTGGCTACAGTGCAGTGACCGGTAAGTTTCTCACTTAACCAGTCACCCAGCGCGCCGCAACTACCGCTAGCCCGCGCCCGCATCCCGCCCCGAGTATGCTCTAGCACCCGCCCGTGCGTCTGCGTGTGCCCGCCCGTGCGTCTGCGTGCGCCTGCCTCTGCCAACACCCGCCCGGTTCAATGTCTGCGTCCGCGTCTCCCTTCTCCCACACCCGCCTACTTCAGCGCCCGCTCTTCACGCAGCGCGGTCCGCTGCAGTCCTTCTCCCGTGCGCTCACTCCCTCCAGTGCATGTCTTCGCGCGCCTACACGCAGCGCGGTGCATTGTGGCCATCAGACGACGCCCTGAGCTTGCGAATGACTTAACTCTCCAGCCTCTTCACACAGCAGGCACTCTCTCTCTCGCTCTCTCTCTCTCTCTCTCACAGCACTCTCTCACACTCTCTGCACACACATACACACACACACTCACACTCTCGTACACACACCTATACAATAATATATACTTATACATATATACATACATATATATTTATATATATATATATATTTATATACACATATATATATATATACATATATCTATACATATATTAATACTTATATAACTATGTATTAATCTATATACATACATATATATACATCTATATACTTATATATATATATATACACATATATATTTACATATATACATATATTTATATACGTATAAATATATATGCACATATATATATCTATATATATATATTATTACCTATATAACTAAGTATAAGTATCGATACATATATATATATATATATATATATACACACATATACTTATACATATATATATATATATACACAAATATATATACATACATACATACATATATATATATATACCTATATATTTATAACCATATATATATACATGTAGATATATTTACATATATACATATATATATTTTCATATCACTTACCATACGTTGTATCGCGAGAATATCTGCACCAGTTGCTGATATTCCCCGATACACGCATACAGAAAGCGTGTTCGCATTCATCTTCCATCAATCCACCTTACACATGGCACTTCGTCCTATTGGTTGCATCTTCCTAGACGATGACAGACTCGACACTGTGCTACACTCCATCTCTGCCTCCACCCCCACCCCTTTATACATATATAATATATACATATATATATACTATATTTACTTTATTTCTGTTTCTCTTTCATACCAGTAAAAAGATAAAAAAATATATATATAAAAGAGAAAAGATAATTCTTGACTTGCAGGTACTCAGTCTTACGAATAGCAAGACCAGTTTTGAAACCCTGATTTGGTTCAAAGCCAAGAACCTGATTTTGAGGGTGTGCCTCAAGGACAAGAATTATCAGAAAAAAATCTAAATAGAAAAAATACCAAAAACATAATAAACAAACGGAAGAGATTCGATGTAGGAAAGACATAGAAACTCATTGACTTCTAATCCCACTTCCCTGAGTTCGACCCTGAGCCTAAAAGTGACCAAGATAAAATCAAATAGGCCAGGTAAAAAATATTTTGTAAAGAGATGGTTAGGCTCGATTTAGGTTAACCACTATACGTATTTCAACGATAAAATCACCATATTAACATAACCTATCCGGGTCTACACCAAGGTCCCTCCAGAGTTGGAAATAGAATGAATTTCAGTGACATTCACTCTTTGTTTGAGAATCTTGAGGATCGACATGATGTCCTTGAGGCCAAGTTAGCTTCCCAGTGGGATGAGGCCTCTGCTGTTGAGCTTGCGGATGTCCTCATCCAACTAGATGATGCACTTGCCAAACTTTATGATTTTTTAGCCCAAAAAGAGAAAATTCCTTGGCTTCTTCAGGGGGAAGGTAACAATGCATTTTTCTTTGTGACTATCAAGAAGTGTTTTGCTAAATGTAAGAGTAACTCCCTCTCCTCTTTGATTGGGAACAACTTTTGGGAGGTGGCCGATTCTAAGGTGTCTGACTTCTTTGCTACCCACCTTACTTCTAACAGTGTTGGCAAACTTGATAGATTCTTACAGGTTATCCCTCCCTTAATTTCTATTGATGATTCAAATGCTCTCCTCCATCCGCCTTCGAAAATTCTTGAAGCTATCTCCCTCGTGCCTTCTAACAGCACCCCGGGACTTGATGATTTCAATGTCGAATTTTATTGCTCTTGCTAGGATATGGTCAAACAGGATTTCACCAAAGTCATCGAACATTTCTTCTCTGAAAATTCTGCTTCTCGAGCTTTTAACTCCACTTTCATTACTCTTATTCCCCAAAAACCAAATGCCAACGACCTCTTTGATTTCAAGCCTATTAGCTTGTGCAATGTCATATATAAGGTTGCCTCGACCATTCTTGTCAAATGACTTGCCCCTCTTATGCCCAAGATTATTTCTCCGGAGTAAACAGATTTATCCATGGGAGATCTATTTTTGATCGCATCTCTACCACCTTTGAGCTAACTCAATGTTTGAATCACAAGGTCCATGGTTCGAATGTTATGATAGGGTGGAATGAGAGGCCCTCTTCTGTATCCTCCTTAAATTTGGGTTTTCCAATCGTGTCATTAATCTTATCAACGGCTTTGTTTTGCATGAGGGCTCCTACATCTTAGTTGATGGTATCTCGACTCCATTTTTTAAGATCACCAACTGGCTTAGGCACGATCTACATCTACTTTCCTTTTTTATATCTTCATGGAGCCATTCATCTGCAGGATTAAAGAAATGGCTTATTTGGGTCAAATTTCCCCCTTCTCTATCAAGAGAGGGGTGTCTACTCCTCTTTTCTTGCTTTATCTGGATGATATTATTCTATTCCTCAATGATAACCTCAGAATTATTAACAACCTCATGAACTTCATCCATGCGTTTGAATCAAATTTTGGTCAGAAGCTCAATCTTTTAAAGAGTTTTTGCTTTGTTGGGAATCATTTCCCCTTTGGAGACTCAATCGTATCCTCTCCCTCTTTGAGTTCTAGCTTGGTTCTTTTCCCTTCACTTACCTGGGATGCCCTATCTTCTTAGGGAGGACGAAAACTGCCTATTTTCATGAGCTTATTGATAAAATTAACTCCAAGTTGGCTGGCTGGAAAGCTAATCTCCTATCTAATGCTGCCAAACTCCTCCTTATTAAGCACGTTTTATCCTCCATTCCTATCCACATTTTATCTGCCATTGATGTCCCCAAGGCTGTCATTAGAAAGAGTGAGGGGATCTTTGCTAATTTTTTCTAGGGCTCGTATGCTGAATCTAAACACCACCACTGGGTTTCTTGGAAATAAATTTGCAAACCTACTGCTTGTGGTGGTCTGGGGATTGGGGATCTTTCCTTGGTGATCAAGGCTCTCCACATGAAGAGAGTTTGGAATATCCTCTTTGATGATTGCCCCTTTGCTCTTTTGATGCAATCCCTGTATGGGAGTTTGGAGAATTTCCCCCTTCACCTTCCCAACAGGCTTCAACCTCTGGCTCTGGCTTATCTCCAGTTGAAACCATTTATGAGCTGGGAGGTGAAAGAAGGGGCGATTGACTTCTGGGGGGGTATTTGGGTTGGGGAATCCTCTCTTAAGGATTTCCTTCCTCCGAATGCCCATCCCCCCCTATCTGCATGAAAGATGTCCTTGCTAACCCCCTCCAGGTCCCTTATACCAACCTTGTCCCTAATGATACATGGGACTAGATCACCCATACCTCGCTTTGTGATGCTAAGGACTCCCCGATTTGGTCACCCTCTCAACATGGCAGATTCTCTATCTCTTCTGCCTATCTCCTGAACTTTAGAGAGGTTGCTACCTAGCCGTGTCTTAAATCCTTGCGGATCCTCAAACTTCCTTTAAGGATGACGCTCCTTGCCTGGAGGGTTATCCAGGATAAACTTCCTACAGACATCAACATTCAACGGCTGGGTATTTCTTTAGTTTCCAAATGTAACTGCTGCCCCAACTCTCCTGATTCTGAATCTCTCACTCATCTTTTCTCTCATAGTTAGGTTGCTATCTTCATCTCCTCTTGGGTCTTCCGAAAATGCTTCCTATCTCCTATTGATCCTACTCAATTCCCTATTATCATTTCTGATGATAACCAGCATTTTCATTTCAAACGAATTAAAGGCATTATTATTTGCATTCGGTACCATATTTGGTGGACCCAAAATAAAGTAAAAAATGATGGATTTAAATTCAATCATATTGCCCTCTTTCCGGAGCATAGTTGGAGTTGGTTTTACATGGAGAATTGGTTTAACACTTTTTGTCCTAAGCATTTTGCATTGTCTTGGGTACGTCCTCTTACGGGCTATAAAGTCAATCTTGTGGTTGTCCATGTTGAATACAGGCCTACTGTGGCTTGGGTGGTTTGCGAATAATGGGAACTTCTGCAAAGCTGCTGCTGCAAAGTTGCACTCGGGTCGAAAGGATATGGCCATGCTTTGTGCTATTCGGCAATTCCTTATTAATTGGGATCAAAGGGATTCTTTGTTGATTTTAGAGGTGGATTCTACTCTTCTCTTTTGGTGGTGGAAAGGAAAGATTATGGTGCCATGGAGGGCATAATGGATATTCTACCAGGTCAAAAGTCTTTGGAGCTATGGTATGGAGTGTGATTCGTTCATCCTGTGGTCAATGGTCTCGCCAACCTCATTGCATTATCGGCTACTGGGCCTTGGAGATTTTACCATATGGAGCAAAATCTTGATCCTAGAAGTCATGGGATTATCAACCTTGACAAAATTCACTTCTTGTACATTCTTGGTTAAGTTGGCTTCCTACGTCTTTTGGCGTTGGGGTTGGACTATTGCAGGGTGGTCTCTTCTCTAGTTGCTTGGGTTTTTGTTCTTTTTGTAGGTTTTGGTTGTTCTTGTTTTGGTTTTATGTTTTGTTGTACCAGCCCACGAGTTGTGGTCCCCTTTCTTATATGGGCAGATTTTGGTCTAACTCCCCTGCCTCCCTTTTTTCTGACCTCCAAAGATAGGGGGATGAATAAAATTTGATCCCATATTTTGTGAAAAAAAAAGCCACCAAGTTGTAAAAATCAAGCTTCACCAGAAAACAAAACGTCTAATATGAAATTGCTATGGAAACAAAATGGCTTCACTTTGACAACAATTGTAGATATTATAATATTATTTTCATAATATCAACTTCGTTAAGAATAAGCTCCAAGGAACCTACTAATTAGCACAAGAAAATTTTCTACAAATATCTTATTCGTGGAAGATGATTCACTTCCAAGATGTCTTGATGATGAAATTGTATAGATATGCAAGACTGAGAATCTCATGCAAAGGAGCATGCTTGCTCGAGTCATATTCAAGGCATACCATGAAAAAAGCTTATAGAATGAACAATCATCTAATGAATATCGAATCTGATTGTTATTGATGTACCAAGTATCCATTGGTGTGAAATAATTATCATATCAATTGATTGTCCTAAGATAGTTCATTCAGAATCAATTTAAAATGAGTCTCTTTTACCTCATCAACATCCAACCTCTCCAGAAAGGTGCTTCTCACAGCAAAATCATATGATAAGGATTTTAGATAGGCACCTCCACGAATTTTGCCAACCATATTTAGTTAAATGAGAACACAGAAATTTGCTTGCTTTTACACCTTAATTGACACTTATTGGTGTAGTACGTACTTGGCATCAATTTTGTAGGGTCTCTCACATAATTACGAATTATCACAAGGAACATGATTTGTGATTGACAAAATTTAGATGGACACCTATGTAAGGGTTTCGATATGAAATTGATCCATCGTTTTAAATAGAATTGAAATTGATTTCGTTGAGATCCCAACGTCCAAGGTCTTCGATAACCAGGACCGGATCTCTGAGAGAGCCTTCCCTATGATCATCCCAAACGAACATAGATTTTGAACCTTGTGTGTCATATATACCCTATCTCAATCATAATTAATGTAGACATGGGAGCACATCTATATATATATATATACACACACACGCACACACACTTGAGATTGAACATATTACTGTTACAACGAGTCGTGGTCTTCGTTTTTTGGTATGGGATAAGTTTTGGTCTAATATTCTTGTTAAAAAAAAAAAAAACATATCACTCTTACAACACAGAGACTGCGACCACTGTCAAAAATCAAAGATATGTAAATGAGAGCGCCATCGATGGATACGTTGGAATCAGAGAAAGGATCATATGATGATGGGTGACATCAATTATGCAGGCTGAGGTGATAAAGGTGGTACATACCAAACTCAGGAACTGAAACCACTCACTCAGACATTACCATGGAGGTATCCCTAAGTTTTCTTATCCACATGTATCCGATTCCCGAGGTACATGCACATATATATCTCATCTGATCTTTTCCAGCAGTGATGTTGCATGGCTTTAAAGTTTGAAGCAGTTTTCGTTCCCCTCAGAGATAAAAAAGAAACACACACACGCACACACACACAGAGGAAGGGAAAAAAAGAACAAGATTTGAAGGAAGGGACACAAGAAGTAATATATTCAGCTCTCCAATTACTGTAGTCTCTACGGAACCAAATTCGGCACCTTTACCACACTAATTAATTACTAATTGATGCAAAAATCACTGTAAACTCATTGCAAGATTTATATTCGTTGTTGAGATGGAAGCTGATTATATGCACGGATGCTGTCAGATCCTTTCTTATGTATCATTTTCTCATATTAAATGACAAATCTAATCCCATGATCATAATTTTTTTCCATTAGCTTGGAGATTAATTGCCATTAATTTATTGTAAGAACACCATATGTATGTTTTACTTAGTGACTGTGAACATGGGTTACATGCATTTTTCCTCTTGATTTTAGATCTAATTAATGTTCTCGATCATATATATGCAAAAGATGAATGACATGTCAAGTATTTTTGAGAAGAGGCCAGAGGGTAGGGAGCGTGAAGTTCATCTGCACCAAAGTTATGTGAAATTTAAGCATATTTTTATATACAATTAATGCTTCAAAATGAAAATTAAGGGATTGACATCATTTAGTGGAAACATAAAGTTTGCAAAATTTCATTAAAATTGGATGACCGTAGCACCTCCATCAATTAAGGTCAAATTTCGTAATACTTAGGCCGTCGAAATTGAGACTCCTTTAATATAAAGGATAGGAGTGTCAGATTAACTTGAAATTTTGTACATAATATATTCATATAGAGTGATTTTAATCTTTAAATTTTCACTTCAAAATATTACTCATAGTGAAAGATATTAACTAAACTTCACGTAATTTAGGTATAGGTGAGCTTCACGCTTCCTTTTCTCATATATATATATATATACTAAATTTAGAAAATAGGTCTTCATATTAGAGGGTTGGGTACGTACAGGTGACCTGCATGTAAGTTACTTGCATGTGCGGCAATATCTCCCACCATAAGTAATATTTTGGATTGAAAATTTGAGAATTGAGATCACTCTATATAAACATGTTATGCACCAAATTTCAAGTCAATCCGACACTTTTAGCATATACATCAAAGGAGGCTCATTTTTTACGGCTTAAATATCATGAAATTAGACTATGTTGGATGTATGTGTTAGGATTGTCAGATTGGCTTCAAATTTGGTGCATAACATGTTCATATGAAGTGATCTCAAGATCAAAATTTTTAATCTAAAACATTACTTGTAGTGAAAGATATTGCTGCATTTATGCATAACTTACGTACAAGTCACTTGCACATTCCCTTTTCTCTTCATATTATATAATGTTATATACTTGAGGTTTTCTATCAAGATTTTGGTGCTTTGTTGGGGTAAAATGCATATTTTGGATTGATCTTCAATTTACATTTTGGATTTCCATGCCTTTGTATAAGGTACTTTTGATGTTAGGTTTTTTTTTTCCCTTCATTATTAATTAATTAAACTTCGATTGCTATCTCCTTGCTTGGATCGATCAGGAAAGAAGTTGTTCGATATGGGGAATTACTACGTCTACACCTAACCTGATTATAAACTCGAAAGGAGAACAACCTTCCTGAATAGTTCATTATGTACACGTGGGCATTAACTTGGTAGCCCTTGACTGCCACGATATTTCTTTAGGTTAATTTTTCATGGATTAAAGGTCAAAACAATAGAATATGCATAATTTATTTTCCTGCTTGAGAACTCGAAAATCAAGCCCATTTAATAAAAGACATAAATAATAGATAAAGATGGATGTGTAATAAGGCCCCACAAATGGTGCCTGTCAAAAGCAAGGCATTAAATTACTATATATATATCAAGGTCTTTTATATATTAAACTCTTTTTTTTTTATAAAAGTAATAATAAGGGCCATTTTGGTGCCATAATTTGTAATTTGAACAAATTTAAAAAATTCATGCACGCATGAATTGGTTGATGCAATTACCCATTTGGCATCATCGATGATAAGATTGGTAGTTTTATCTTAGCTGGTTGAAGTTCCTGTCACACTTTGACTTTGATTGCTACGGACATTCAGGATCTTTGATTGTATGGTCACCACTGCAGGGCTCAAGCATGCTCCGCCATTCTAACTAAGCATAAATCACTTATTGATTCTACTTCCTTTATCCACAAGTCTGTTAATGTATTGGTGGAGACCTTAGGAATCAATATTTTGTGTAACGCTCTATAACAATCCTTAGGAATGTTCCTAGTTCGATAGTAGTTGATGACCTAGATCTCATTCCTTCCAGAGTCAAGGGTCTCATGCATGAAGCTTGCTACTCTTGCTACCCCCTATATTCATTTCTCCTAAGCCTATGTTGAAACTCTCACTTTTTGACATATAGACTAACCATACCTACATGTATGCTCCAACTTTTGTTAATCATTTTTGTTGCCTTTTTCTAATAAACTATGCATTGTGGTTAGCTTTTGTTTAGTTTTTCTTGTATATGGTAGGTTTTAATTTAGTTCACTTGCCTTATTTGGTTAATAAAATTTTTCCTTTCTTTGAAAAAAAACTACGCCATGGTATACAACATTAGTTTCTAGCACTTATAGCATTAACACTAGATATGGGGTAAAGTAACACTGATTCCATGAGATTACATAGTATCAATGCCATGAGATTATATAACACCAGTGCTACAGTACTATATACCACCAGTATCACAACCCTTTTGCACATAATGATATTGTTGCTGTAGCATTCAAGCACCTAGTACTACTAGTGCTATGATATTACATGTACTCATGAGTGCATCGATGTTGCAGTTCCAATGCCATATAGCATTGTACTGTTGATGCTATATATAGCATCCTAGCATGATTCAAATCTATGAGACCAAAGAATTGTATCCTTCATCTTCTTCCTTTATTTATGCTTGTAAGTGGGCTTGGAGAATCTAACTTCGTCATCTATAGCTCATTCCTTATAACTCCTTCCACACTGTCCTTCTCCCCCTCTCCTCTTCTACCCCTCCATAATTTAACCCTCTTCTTCTAATAAAATTCTACTTCCTGTGAGCGGCTAGAGGTACTCTCTTGCGGGAAAATTTCTACTGAAAGAACCATTCCTCTTTATTGATAGCTCCTCTATTGCACTTTTGCCTCTATCTTGAGCAGTTGAGCATCATATATACTTTTACATGTTTGTGAAGAGTAGTTTGTAAAATATGCCCTTGTTTTTATTAACTCTCTAAATCTCTAAAAAGATTGCATGAAGACAAAATGCTTCAAGGGAGAAAGGTGAAAATGGAAAATTTTGTCATGAAGAACTATCTGCTAGTGACTTAAATTTTAAATAGTAGTTGATAGAAACACAAGATTGGGGATGCTTAAAGCCTAGTTTATGGTAGAGGTTAACTTCTCTTTTTGGAGGTTAACCCCTGTTTATCATAGGGTTAAACCAACCTCAATTTACTTCTGAAACTCAGGATAAGCTAACCTGGGATTGATAGTGAGTTGAGATAACCCCCTTTCATAACCCATATTTTATCCCTCTTCACCCCAATAAATCCTTCCCATCCTACCCTTTCTCTCCTCATACTTGGTAGGTTGATATATTTCAATCAATAAACATTTTAATATAGTTTTGTCATAATTAAATAGTTAAATTTATTTCAACATATACTTAAATCATAATGATTTATCTAACCTAACAAATAATCATATTTTTACAGCTATAAAATAACTAGTGACCACTATAGTACATCCTAACTAGCATATAATCATAGTATTATAACATAATGACGATTACAATGTAAGTAGCATTTGCAATGTAAAATAATTACTTTTAAATTAATATATTATTGGATGTATTTCATTTAATAGTTATTTTACAATAGCTACTACCTAACTATAGTATTAATCTATTTATAAGTTTAGCATATAGCTAAACCATATTATTATTACTATAAATTAATCATTAACTAATGAAATTAGCACTTTCTTTCTAATCAGCAAATAATCATGACATCATAACTTAATTACTACTGTAACATAATTACCAATTACAATATGAGGTAATCAGTATTTAATAAATAAAATAATTACAACTTCATTACATTACTATAGACTATAATATAATTTGTCATGTGACATTTGATTCTAAATTGAAATATCACCGGTAGTATTTGGAACATCACCCTTGATATTATATTAAAGATAATGTATCAATGGATTTATATTATATTTATTTAATATAAAAATAATTTACTAACCAATATACCTAGCACTGCAAGGGTAAACATATCTTTTGCCACATTAACCTTCATTTTAACCTCAAAATCAAGTAAACACCCATCTTTTACATCACAAGTTAACCATCATTTCTAACTCTCGTTCAGTAAACACAAACAAGGGCTAATCCCCCTTTTCAAATAAATCCAAACAAGGGTTATCACCTAATGAAAGATCAATGCTAACATGGGTTAGCTAACTCAGACCGTAAACTAGGCCTAAAAGAGGCTAGAAAATGTAAGGTGTTATATATTAGGGGCCATGGTCGAGGCTTCTGTTTCTAATTAATTATTGATAATATATATCTTAAGCATTAAAGTTTTCCAAAAAGAAAAAAAATCTAGAATTCAACTCACAGAGAGCAAGGTAGAGAGATCATTTAGAAAACGAGTGTAATTTGAATTCCTAGCTATATGGACATTGAATCAACAGTAAGGCTCTAAACAACATAAAGTGAAACTTTTAAAATCACCATTGACTACTGCATCTGTCAATGATTTTCAAAACATTAATGCAGTCAAGAAAGTTTCGATATATGTGCAATATCATGCAGTTCTTTAAACGCAAAGTCCCAAAATCCAATATTGTCAGCAATTACGATCTAATGCAGTCTAAAGTTGAGGATCACAATGGACAGAAAAGAATTATGGTGCGTAGGTTATAGCTTATCAACAATCCACAGTCGAGTTCTTCCCATGGTACTAGAGGAATGCATAATGCACCATTAAATAAATAATAATGGCATGATACAGTCTAAAACTTAGATTTTCAAACAATGATTATAGTGCAGGTATGTTTTAATATATATGTACAATGCCATTCAGGAATGCATAAAGTTCATATAGATTTTTGGACTACTAATTAGAATTGGAATTATGTTTGGAAAGGTATCGACAATGATGGAATTAATTTGTTAAAATAAGAAATTAAAATGATCACCTCTGCAAACTAAAAGCCCTCATCGCTACCTGCTCATGATCTCAGAACTTCTAAGAAAATAACATGATAGACTGGTTTGCAAAGAATCACCTACAAGTATTCCAACTTCTCCACAAGAATCGGATTCCTAAAATCCACTTAAATGCAAACAGAATTTGATGACAGTAAAGCCAACTTTCGCCAAACATTCACAGTTATCGAAAGTAAACGTAAATCTACAAAAAAAAAGAAAAAAACACAACAACAACAACAGCAGCAGCAACAACAACAAAGAGAGAAAAAAGAAAATAGTAATTAACTTAAGCACCCCTTCCTTTCTCCCCTACCTTGACACCTTTCTTGTTCTCAACCAAGAAAACATCGAAACCCTAGAAATGCAAAAAAATACGAGTACTTGCACTACATCTCAACTAACGATCAACAACCAAACCAGAAGCAACTTCTTTTGCCTCTCTCTGTCTCTATCCTTACCATAATTATTCCTTCCTTAATCATCATCACTGGTACCCCCCACCACCTGCAAAGGATCTGCTGACATGATTAGCCGACTCGATCTCAGAATCTAACGCTCGCATCTCGATTCCATGCTGCTGCTGCTGCGGCTGTTGCTCTCTCATCACACCTCCTCCAACTCCAAGGAAGTCCCTGGTCAGCCTATCACCCACACCCATGCTGCCGCTACAGAAGCTCTGGTGCAACTTGGCCTCGTCAATCATAGCCATGGAGGACATGGCCAAGCCCTGGCTGTGGAACCCGGCGAAGCCCGTGAACCCCGCGTCAGCTCCGGCGAGAGAGTTCATGAGGTCCTGGAACTGGGCCTCGTTGTCCAGCTGCCTGCTCGTCGTTGAGGTGGACCCCATCTGGGCGGCCTTCTGGAGGAGCGCCGTCGCCGACATCTGCGGGAACATCGGTTCGGGCTGGACTGGGCCATTGCCGAAGACCGAGCCCGGCATCGGGTTCAGCGAGAATATGGAAGGGGGCTGGTCGGCAGCTCCCCCGCCAAACTGATCCTGGAACAGCATGTTCGCATTCGGGCTCGGGTTCGGGTTTGGGTTCGGGTTCGGGCTGGGGTGAAGGTTGTTATTATTGTTGTTGTTGGTGGTGGTGGTGCTGTTGTTGGTGATGCTGCTGGTGCTGCTGTTGTTGGAGAGGAAGGTGAGGTTGAAGAGGCTGCTGGGGTTTGCGGCGTTGTGGTTGTTGTCAGTGGTACTGGTGGTGTTGGAATTGGGGTGGAGGTCGGGGAGGTGCGCGAGGCTGTGGAAGGAGGGGGGCTTGGGGTAATTGGGCGCGTCCTGGATGAGGTGTTCGAGCTGGTTGGACCCGTTGAGGAAGATGCTGCTGGGGGTTTGGTTGGGGCGGATGATGTGGTCGAAGTGGGGGCCGAGTCCGATGAGGTCGGTTGATTGCGGGGTGGTCTGGTGGTCGTGGAGGTGGTGGTGGTGGGGGGTTGGGAGATGGTACTGTTGTTGGGAGAGGGCCAAACCGATTTGGCTGGTGGTCGTGGTGTTGGCGAATAGGTGCGAGCCGATCGCCCCGAGATTGGTGGGGAGCCTCGACGTCTCTTGCGCCAACGCGTCGCAGAAGGCCCTGTGGGTGATGAAGCTGTCGCGCCTGCAGTTGCATGCATGAACATTCATGATCATCTCGTCAGAATTATGTGTGTGTGTGTGTGTGTGTATGATAACCACTACTCTACTGTCCTTTACGATTAATCCCTACCATTTTCACACATTTCATATTTATGCATTATGTATATGAAAATATTCAGTCCACGTTTATTCCCTGGAATACATCGATATATATATACCGAAAAAATATATCATATACATCACGTGCGTATTTAATTTAGACTGGTAATTAATTAACTTGATGAGGGTACGTAATTAATGATAAGGAAACCTTTGGACGTTGTAATTAATTTGCGCATACAAGATCGTCGATCGATGGCGTGTAATAAACATATATACATGCATGGTCGACAACCGAGGTCATGTTTTTGAATTGGAGATGTGGTCAAGGGTGACGGCAAGTCATTAATATCATGCAAGCGTACTGTGATCTCAGGAGATGAGATTAACTACTTGAGAATTGAAAACGTGTGGGAGAATGTTTCTTATTTTACTTAATTTTCTGTGTAGAAGGACTTTTAACATGTTTAATCAACCGGGTCATGGTCCAAGAATTGTGGGGATTTCAGGTACCAGGGAAGCAGTACATCCGACGGCCACCATTTCCTGGATACAATCGGAGGTGGGCCCCAAGATGTTGTTAATCTGATCCAAAACATGATTATCAAATACTCATCAAAGGAAGTTAAGTTTCTCTTTGACTTAATGGTAAAAATGTTTAGACTATATTGGACATGAAATTTTCTGCTAAAGATGTTCTGTGATTTTATGTTGAATTCTATGTGAGGCTAGGATTTTTTCAAAAAAAAAAAATAATAAAAACTAGAAGGTATGAAAACTATTTTCTTATCTATAAATTAATACGCAAGCATACGATCAACAAAAAATGGACATCCCAATTGACGGATATAAACCTACCCACCCGATATCCAGTTCTGCTTTGGTTATTAATTTGTATTATCAAGCTTCTTTTCTTTCGAGAATTTGTCTAAGCATGCAACCTTTAGTTCAAATCTTCTTTGACCTTTGCCTTTGTGGTCACCAGTAGACAGGAATAAAAGAAAACCGTTTACCGGCTTCATAAAGAAAAGCCCAGAACACAGAAGGAAATTAATTCAGAAAAGATGCAAACATCCATTCTCGAACATTGGAATAGTGATATAGATATCTATGACGTACGTAATAAGTCTTCTCAAAATAAAAGAAAAGAAAGAGCACCATAAACCATCAATCAACGGCCGGATTTCCTCCATATCTATCCTATATAACTGATGAATCATCAACACATGGACAAATGAAATGAATTTTCTTCATCTATATGATGATTAATCGATTCACCTTCTCACAGTCCCACGACTTAAAAATTTGTCTTACCGACCCGTTGTCCATCGAAAAGGTAAAATCCAAAGCCGTTTTCTAATTTTCCCGTGATCTCCAAAAACCTAAAAGAAGCTGATCCGATCTCTTCCATTTCTTTATCAGGCACCTCCATCAACATGTCGGAAGGAATTTTTGCAATAAACGAGAAAGTATCTATGAGCTCAAGCCTATGTCTGTCAGCCACATCCATATATATCGGCCTTTCTCCCCCCGCCCTTCCAACTAATGCAACATCTTCTTCAAGTTGGCACCATCAAGTGCAATAAAGTCAAATCTATAAATGCACATCCACCTGAATTAAACGACTCATTCCATTCCCTCTCTTCGATTTTGAATACAACTCATGACTAGAATAGCAGCTGCGTACATTGTTACTTGACTTGAGGGTTCAGAAATGAATGATTTGCATGTGTGCCTCTTAAATTCTTAATTATGACTACCTGATAAACTTCACCCAACCAAAGACAAACTTCTATGACTTTGCATGTGTCACTCACATGTCCGTTTTCTAGTATGTTGTCCTATCTTATAGCATTGCTTCGATGTCTAAATAAAGACTTCTCTGCGCCTCTATCAATTTTTAGTGAAATGTCTATTTCTCCCTGCCCTTTGTCATTTCACATTGCTAATAACATCCTCTCTCTTCTTCTCCCTGATATATATCTCTCTCCTTAATTCTTCTACTCCATTCTGATTCAAATGGCCCCTCTAGTTCTCTCTTCTCAGTGGTCCCTCTTATTTCTCTCCAACTTCGAGGATTTCCCTTTCTTTCGTTCCATCATCCCTCTGATTCTCTCTATTTCGAGTGGGTATGTTGTTGTATGTGTGCAGATTTAGTCTGCTATTTCGAGTGATTGATAACCAAGCCACTCAAAAATATGCGGCTGCAAATTTGTTTTCATAAACTCTACACAGATGGCCAAAAGAAAGTAACTTGAGGTAAGTTAGCTTCTCCTAATTTCAAAATTTTGGACAAATATAGATGCTCCGCCAATAGAAAATACGTAATTACTAATTCTGAGTTCCTTAGTTTCCTATATCTTTCTTTGAAAGAGTAAATTATTTCCTTCTTTTTTTTGACATGTACGGATGCTCGATCAAAGAGATCATATTTGTTTAATTGACACATTGACCTTCTGATAGTTTCTTTTTCCAAGGGTAAATGCTGAAAAGAAGAACCTCCACGCAATTTTATCCAAGGATGGGGAGGGGCAATATTTCCTACTAGTTAGTTATCAACATGTACAAATGCTTGATCAGGAATGTGAGCAACTCGATATAATTCCTTTGTCATTATCTACTTCTTTGGTTAATGGAATACATACTTTTATCTCTTATTTTATAATACAATTTCTCTCAAAACCTTGAATTTTCCTTCATATCTATTTCTCTTTGATTTTTCAATTATTTTTTGAGAGAAAAAGGAGAAATCTATCTATTTTTCCATTAGATTTCCTTATTGGACGATGATTGATCCCTGAAACCCCCTATTGTGTATAAAAAAAAAATTTACAGAAAAAAAAGTTAAGAATGACATTTATTGGGAATACCAAATTAAAACTTGCAAATCCTTTGAACTAATTTTCTCAACACCTATACTTCAAAGTGAGATCATGTAAATTAGTGCACAAAGTGACTATGTAAGGACTACATTCCTCCTTCCCACCCGGAATGCGGTTGTTTTGAAAAGGTGGACCTGTCTCTCGCTAGTAGCCAAACACAAGAGAACAACCAAATTGAAACATGGCGACATGGCTACACGTGAACAGAAAGAGATGGGGAGAGAGAGGGCCATTTTAGAGAGGGAGAGGACGAGGGAGAGGGAGAGAGGTAAAAATGTAAAGTCTGATCTATAGATCGGAGGGTGAAACCTTTGAGACAAAAAAAAAAATTTAAGGCGCTGATATCAAAGAAGGTGAGAGAGGAGTGGGGAACCAGAAAGGTGAATGCCTTTTCGATTGAAAATCTCAAATGGGCATTCCAAGGCACACAGAGAACAACGGCAGCTGGAGGAGCACCAGTAGCCGCTCCCCCTCTCCAGTCCGCACAATGAGATGATTCACGTGGTGGCAGTTTTTTGTTGTCATGTGAACAGTAACCACCACCTCAAAATTATTGGAGATCTTATTAATTATTAGACATTTATTTATTTATATACATAAAAGAAATACAAGTATCCTCCTTGAACAAATTTTCAGGAGGCTATAGCAAACATACAGAGTCAGAAACACCATTAGTACCCAGTCATTCCATTCAGACCTAACCCTAACCCTAACCCTAGGAATTCCTTACTTTAAAATATGTGCAAGAGCATCCATTGTTTACCATTTTTGGTACGTTTTTATGAGAATATATACATTATTTATTATTTCCATATTTTGATCAGTAAATTTTCAAACTGGTTGATCATAGTCTCAGATGAGGCTTTACAATTAATCCTGGACTTTTTATACGCATTTCTTTTGAGTTGACTTAGAGAAAGGGGTCACCTTCAACTCTTCTCAAGAGATCTACCCTGTCAAAATGGAGTCACCAACACCAAACATTTCGTCATTCATCTGCCTTCACTTTAGGCATTTCCCCCTCGATCTGGCAATATCCTAGCTTTTCTACGATTTAAAAAACTAAACCGCAGAAAATTAATATTGCCGCACTGCATGATGATGCCCTACAACAATCTGAACTGACCTCACTCCTATCAAATCAAGCCCTAGACACCAAGGAGCCCTACACATAGCCAGAACCATCGGCCATCCAACTACACGTATATATTAAAGAACAGATTAGTGCCTACCCACACGTAAACACCGTCATTAGGATGTAAACTCAAATCGCATGTACGCATAGAGATATAAATATAGGTAGCCATTTAATAGGTACAGTAGGGCCATATATATATATATATGAAGGTGTGATGTGTACGTATATGTATGTAGGTACCTTGAGAAGAGGGTGCCACAGTCGCAGCGGTACTCTCTGGTGCCACAGATCTTGGAGTGGGCCTTCCAGTCGGACTGCACGGCGTAGCGCTTGGAGCACTTGTCGCACTTCCACTTCTTCTCGCCGTGCTTCCTGGAGTAGTGCTTCTTAATCCCAGTGAGGTCGCCGAGTGCGCGGGATGGATCATGGTGGACGCACGTCGGCTCCGGGCAGAGGTAGACGCGCTTCTTCACCTCCTTGGTACCCTTCTGCCTCAGCTTCCACGGCAGGTTGTGTCCCCTCCTGTGGAGCTGCAGGTTCTGCTCCCTCTGGAATCCCTTGTTGCACACCTCGCAGATGAACCGGTTCGTCGCCATTAGCGTCTTCGGCGACAGCGCGATCACCTCCGCATCTGGATCTGTCATACACACATACATCCATCCCATTCCATTCTATTCATTCATCAACTACCACATGCACTTGTGCAAGTTAATGATGCATACATATATATATCCATACACCATGCATCTTAAAGATTTCAGGGAAATTTAGGATCATATCCATCATATCATGCTTGTATTCTGAGAGATGACGAATCGATGGGGATTGTACAATGTTTTGATCCATGATTAATTAGTTACTTCGATGTCTTTGACCATAACAACTAATACATTTGAAACACTCTCCTGGGAGAGAACAAGATTTCATATAATTGGCACAATAATAACCGACAAAATCAAGGCTTTTTTTAGGGACTATTATAGGTTTATATGGTTCCCAGGAGTTGGCTACTTAATATTCAACAAATGTCGTTGAAGAACCCCTAGAAACCAAAATGCACCGAAAGAACAAAATATACGGCTTCTTCATGGGAGGGAGCTACATAGAATTCTATGTATGATGTCTAATGATTAAGATTGTTTTATGTCTATATATATGGCTCAAAAACTTGCGTCAGATTGCTGGGCTTGTCTCCACAATTCTTTCACGTGATACCCTTATGAAAGGACGCTTTCAATGGTTCGGGACTAAACGAGAGCATGCGCGCAGTCGAAGACGATACCTTCTTTGCTAGGTAATGATAGAAATCGTAGGTGAAAAAGCAGAATTAAAATTCGTGAAATAAACAAAGAGGAGGAGGATGAGATGAGATGTTGATTCATATCCATGATGGCAAGATATGTCATATAAGGGAGTGGAAGCATATATGAAGAGGTCAACAAGACTAATTAATTATTAGGTGGTCATGAAAAAATTGAATTCGACTATAAGGTGAATGCAAGTGTTAAAAGAAAAATGATGAGGGCTAATGCAGAGACTAATTAATTATGGAAATCTTTGTACACAAGGAAGCCAAGAATCCCTAGTAAGGCACAAGTTACCATGAATTAGGGTTTGTTATTCACTGAAAGCAAGGCAATAAAATTCAATTAGACATAATTGATTGTGCCATCTTCATGGATGGAGCTGTGCATATATATGTAGGGTGTTGGGGTACTTGCTTGGGGTTCCAGGTAGGTTCCTCTTCTTCTTCGGAGGCGGACCGGGGGGTGGAGGGCCTGACGACGAGCTCGGCAGGGCGGAACGCTGTTGCTGGTGCTGTTGTTGGTGTAGCTTGAGCTGATGCTGCAGCTCCTCCTCGCCTATCCCAAAGAACGGGGAAGAGGACGAACCCGAGGCCATCGATCTCCAAACCAAAGCCAACAAAAGAACAACCTTCGCCTTTCCCTTTCCTTAATTTGTTTAACCTCTTCCTCTTGTTCTTCTCGTCGTTGTTCTCTGCTTTGATCTCGCTCGGTCCAAATCAGACCAAATAGCCTCCACTCCGCCACAACCCAACACGGCAGCTAAAGCTCCCCATCTTTTGGTCTTTTCTCTAAATCTCAAGGGGCAACATGACACCAAAGAGAGGGGGGTTTGGAGAGAGTAGCGAGAAAAGACCACGGAAGTATATATATATATCTCTCTCTCTCTATATATATATAATAACAGTAGTAATAATAAAAACTCTAGTAGTACATGGGATATGGATCTATTCTACCCCCGTCCTCTCTCTCAAAAGCCTCCAAACTCGGCTCTTCTCAGATCACCAAAAGGAAACAAACAAGAAAGAGAGAAAGAAACCCCCCCACCCCAAAACACAAAGTTGCACCCGAAGTGGATACAAAAGGAGGAGAAAACGATATATAAATAGATTTGGAGGAGATATATGTGATCAGCACGAAACAACCAAGAAGGCCACTTGCTCTCCTCCTCTCATGATTTCCACAGCTAGCCAGCTTCTCTGTGTAGCCTTTAATATTCTTTGTATATGTAGGAGTGATGGGGGAAGGGGAGGTAGCTAGAGAAGCACTCTAGATGTGTGAGGTGTGGCTACTGCCAAGAGATTGACGACATGGACCTTTATGCCTCTCTCTCTCTCTCTCTCACTGTGTCCTTCCCTCCCTTTCACACATAGGCATCCTCCCCTCCCCACCTCATACATCGCATCTCGCCCACGCCCCCCACCCGCATCTGGACAAGGTTTCCACCTCAGAAATGGGTTAAACTCCGCAACACCTTACATCTAATGCAAAAAACAAAGCAGTAATTAATACATTCCCTTGTCCCTATATTCCCTTTCTTAAGCTAAGCTCCCCCACCCGGGAATTTTGCACTTAAATTCGTAGTGGAACGAAGATGTGAAATCCTATATATATATATATATATATATATAATCCGTATTCCATTCCTTCCGGTATAAAGATATTGGCAATTGGGTCGTCGATCGTCAATTAGTTAAAATTGGACGTTGTTTGGAAGTGTGGTAAAAAACGATTAAGGAATGGGGTAAACGGTATTTATGTGTGCGCTTATGTACGTGTACGTGTTTGATTGAACAAGGGGTGCATAATTGAGGGGGAGGACATGGAGCAGCAAGACAGCTGGGAGGTGGGACCTGCCGTGTCTGTGCAGTCACAGGCTTCTTATGAGAGTTTTATTTACTTATTTATTTATTCATCCATTTTTGTGTAGTATGGGACTCACGTGAATATAAATTTCAGAGCAATGTGGTATATATGTTGAGCCCGAGCAAAAGATCGATGCAAAGCCCTTGTGGGACTATTTGCATCTCCGTAAAGTTTTGCATGCACTGGGACCTGTAATCATGCTGCCATTTACATTTCGTCTGTCGAGATTCTCCCTGTGATGCAGTCTGATCATCCTATATTTTGAGGTGCACTAAGTTTCCTTTGGCAGTCCATCATGGTATATGTGTTGGGTATACCTTCACGTTTGAGTTGATTGTGATTTGGAATACAGAAATATTTAATTGTTTATTTCAATGAAGATCCTTGAACCCACTAACCCGATCAAATTAAGCCCGTTTAAAGTGTAAAATTCACCCCAACTTGTATCTTTAATTATGAGAGGCGGAAAATAGAAAAAAATTCATAAATGGCAGATAAAAGTTTAATCATATATTGCCCGAGCTCAGATAGCTAAGAAATATACTCAACTCATCCTCGGGTATAGGGTAAGAAGAATATATAGTGCCACACCCCAACTCAAATGAAACTACCTACCACATCGATGGTAAGCAATAGGACTTCCATAACCTCGAAAGCCTAAAAGGGTAACATGAAAATTTATCCTGTAATCACTTGGCAATTAAGTTCAAGCTGCAATAAGGAACTAAAGCTTAGAGTTTTTAAGAAAGGGCATAGTTGGAAGTGGATCGTATTTCTTTCACCCTAAAAATATCAAGGTTCAAAATCAATTTATGAAGTCCTAAAAATACAATGAAGACCAAAATGATATATAGTTGCAAGAATGAATGGCAGCTGATCTTGAACCATTGGCCACATAATCTTTGACATCAACAAAGCAATTACGTGATATCTAATGAGTATAATGAGGGTCAATTTCCATGCAATTTATCTTTACACTCAATTGCAACTTCTTTTCCCTTTCGCAATCTACTTCCTTTGCTCTTGCACAAGCTTCTACCATGGGTTTTCAAGACATAGTTGTAATCTTGCACTTAATTCATTGGTTGGTGTTTAATCAAATTTTAAGTCTATAGATTTCTACGATTGGTTGCGAGATTGTGTTGGTGATTTCTCAACTTCTTCACTCCTAGTGAGCATCTTAAGAATGATCTCAACAAGATTAAACACAAGGTCTTTTAGTGGCGCCTCAAAGTCATCCAAGAATGAGCTCAAAGATAGCTTCCAATTGCTAGTTGCATATGGGCACATGAACATGCAGCATGCTATGTTACGTGGTTGTACAACTCTATTTATATATGTTTCATTTTTTTAGTCAATTTTTTCATGAATTTTCAGGTTCTCTCATGTTTTGTGATGGATTTTAACTCTTATTATGTGTTGGTATTGTATTGAAATACATTAAATTAATGAAAATATAGAATAATCTAAGATACCCCATCAAAGATAAATAAAGCACAAGAATCAAGGTTGAGAGGATTAAAGCTTCAGATGAATAGGGTTATTGCCTCAATTTCTTAGTTGAATTGAAAATCCTAGTCCTTAACTACCTCCTTCTTGTTAACGATCCTAATCCCTTTGAATCGATAAGCTTCGATTGTTAAAAATTAAATGACTTTTTAATAATAGATGTTAAAATCAAATTCCTAGAAACTATGAATAAAATTAATCTACCGGCCAATATTATTTGGTTAACATTCATCACTACAAATCATCCATTATCATATCTTGATTTCTCTTTCATGTCAAATCGGAAAACCAAAGATCACAAAAGAAACTCTAATCTAATCCATCAATTGATCAAAGAATCTACACTCCAATCTCATTTCAAATATATAAAAATCGTTACGGAAAGAAGACGAATCAACATTTCACCCTTTTCCTTTCCCTTGCCCTCTCTCCCTTTGCTCCCCTCCTATCCTACCCTAGGGTTTCTCCTCCTCTTCTGGAGAGCCCCCTCACCCTCCCCTCTGCTCTAAAGGGGAATCGAGAGGCTCCTCTCCCTTCCTTTGGGTCGTAGTAGAGGTTCCCCTGGAGTAGGCTCTCTGCACTGAGCTTGTTTTGGCTCCTTTTTTTGTTTCTTTTCCATTTCTCACTTTGATCGTTTTTGGTTTTGCTTTTTCTTCGAGTTTTTGTTTTTTGTGTTTTTGTGCCATTCCTTTTTTAGGGTTTGTGGTTGCGGCACGTGGGATGGCTTCCTCATAGCCTTCTTCGCCCATCGCTGCACGGGATCCTCGATCCTCGTCCCCACTGAAGCCTTCCTTTGCCTCGGTGGTGGCGTACCACCGATCTTCTGAGCCATTTCCTTTTGTTCAGCTTTCTTCTCCTGTCCGTCTTTTGGCGCTCCATGAGGGGACCTTGTGCACCTCCTTCTCATCCCTAGAGGTTTCGGACATGGCTAAAGCGTTTGATTTCTTGGTGGTTATTCATGCTATGGGTCCCAAGCCCACTTTTTCCCTGATGAAGGATTTCCTTTTTGGTAAAGCTCATCAGCCTGGCTTTTCTTTGATTTCCTTGGACATGAGGCACTGGCTGGTCTGCTGTTCCTCGTATATGGACTTTTGTCGATTGTTCTTGCTCGATTTGACTTTGCTGAGGAACGTTCATCTCCAGTTCATTCGCTGGTCTCAAACTTTTTGCACTTATTCCCGTGCCACCTGGGCTCCGGTCAGGGTAGGGTTTCAGGGTCTTAACCTGCATTTAGTTCATCCCAATGTGCTCTTGTCGCTTGCCTACCAAATGGCTATTCATGTGTGTGTGGATCAAAGGATGGTGCAAGGCCTAAGACCCGGGTACCCTAGGGTTTGTGTTGAGGTGGACCTTTTGGCTGATTATTCCGAGTTTGCTCATATCCTTAGTGGGGACGATTTCATCAAACAAAAGGTGATTTCCGAACGTGTTCCTTTGTGTTGTGCCATTTGCTTCAAACTTGGGCATAGTCTCTGTCTTGTGCTTCTTCCCTTCTTTTAGGTTCTGCTGGGAACGTCACTCCTCGGGCTTCTTCCTCGGTTCTGATTTATGAGCCTCCCCTTCAGCCTACTATGGAGGATCCTTCAAATATGGAGTTTCCTTCATGCATGGAGGCCCAGGCAGATGCTTCTGATCCTTTGCCACTGGGAGACAAGGGGGGGTATTCTTTTCCGATCTATATATCTTCTTCCCCTTCTTCCTTGGGGGGTTTGCAGGTTGATCAAGTTCCCCCGATGGTGAAGAGAAAAAGCCAGCATAGGGTTCAAATTCGTAGAAAGAAGATCATCAAACCTCTTACCGCGGACAATCTTGGGATGGAGGTACCGGTGTCTTGCACATCCTTACCTCCTTAGTCCCCCCAGGTATACTCTGGCCCTCTAATTTTGAATGATGATGTGCTTGATTCTTCGGATGTTGTGATTGATTCCGTCGATATGAGCTTTAGACATTCTGAAATGTGTGATCGTAATAACTGCGTAGATCATCATGAATCTCTAGTTAAGAATACTCAGGTTAACTTTAAAATGGATGATTTCTCATCTGAAAATGAAAAGTTGAAGGGTATTCATATGGATGAAAAGCAGTTAGTTGTTTCCTCAATTAATCAACACCTTAATACCCTTAACGAGTGATTTTCATTCCCGATTCCTCAAGCCCCCTATATCCATAAGCCTATTATGCAATCTAAGGATAAATTTGCCTCTGCAGCATTTTCTCAGTATTTGAAACTCGATTCCATTCCAAACAAAAAGTTCAATACTTTTAACGACAAGGGTGTCTTTTCTTAGGGCATTTATCTTCCCCTTGATACGCCTCGTCCTTCGGACCTAGATCCTCCTTTGATATTGGAAATTTTGAAAAATGAGGAGCTTCCACTTATTCGCAATGATGCGAAAATCGGTCCTGGTCAAGGTCTTATGTGTCAGGGTTATTTGGATTATCTTTCTATTGATTCTCCTTCCTCTCAAGATATTACATATGAGGCACACTCTACCGAAAGGTCAAGAGGCACCTGTAGTGGTGATATACTGAGAGGAATAGGGAGATGACTAAAGGCCAATATAAATCACTTTCTAGATCTATTTCCCAATGAAGGGTCTCTTCTGGAACAATAGGGGAGTCACAAACATCCACACTCTCAATCATCTAAAATTCTTGATCCATGATTACGATCTTGATTTCATTTTTCTTTTTTGAACCTTTCGCTGATCTTTCCTTAGCCCATGCTTTCATGGATATCATTGATTTCCACTGTGCGTATATCTCTGATTCTACCTCCAACATCTGGTGCTTCTCTAAGTCCCCTTGAATGTGGAGATGATCCATTCCATGTCGCAAGCTTTAACGGTCAAATGTGATTTCTGGGGATCCTCCTTTTTTATCACTGGCGGTTATGCCTCCTGCTCTACTGAGACTAGATCTTCCTTCTAGAACCATTTGGACTTTGTTGCCTCTTCCCTCTCCTCCCCTTGGATTATCGGGGGAGACTTCAATTGTATTTTTAAGGACCTTTGAGAAATCAGGGGGCAACCAATTCCAAGACTCCCAAGTTGCTTTCCGGGCTTGGAAGGATTCCCTAGGATTTTTGGAGCTTCCTCTATCTGGAAATCAATTTTCTTGGTGCAATGGTAGAAGGGGCAGTGTTAGAATTTAGCAAAAGCTGGACCATATCTTTGTCAACCCTCAATTCATTGAACTATCGCCCGATGCTAAATATCTATCTAGAGGGAACTCTGATCATTTTCCTATGTTTTTCGCCCTCAGCAACCCCTTGTCCTACTAGACCCCGCCCCTTCCATTTCCAAAACTTGTGGCTTCATGATCTTGGATTCAAAGATCTTATGGCTTCTCATTAGTCAAAACTTGTTATCAACTTCTATTGTGAATGATCTATCGGGGATTTAAATCAAAGTATTGTCATCGTAGTTTGAAATCTACAATAAATCGAACAACAAATAAAATTTATAAGCCCAGAATGTTAGAAATGAAGTCCGAGGTTGTTCATTGAGAGCAAATATGGAATTCACGCACTAATCTCGATTAATATATATATATATATGACCACAATAACTAAGCCAAAAATGATATTGCAATGTATAACAATTACTCAAAATTGATCATCTATGTAGAAATGAGTATTTCAATAGTTTGAAAAAGCAAAAAGAGATCTAGAATAAAAAAGGGTGATTTAGATCACAAATCATTTAGTTTAGATACATATATGTTGGCGTTAGAGCACCATGATCGTTTATTTTGATGATAATAAAACACGTGTCATTTAACATTTGCACTTGAAGTCTTAGATTTCAGGTCAATTGCAAATGGAGACGTGGTTAGACGGAGTTCAAGCTCGCATCCATGGCAGATTGGAGGAGCTTGACGGAGAACAGAAGAGCTTCGTGAGGAGCGATGGCTTGAAGAAGGAAGGAGATGAAGAATATGATAGATTTCCTTTCCTTGTACTCTATGTATTTTTTGTTTCTTTTGTTGCTCTTTATTTTGTTACTTAGATTCATGTTAAAGAGCCTCAAAGAACCCTTATAATAGTCCTAGGAACACCTGCACAAACCTAGGATACGTAGGTTTTATGTAAAGAACTTAGAAAACTAAACTAGGGTTCAAACAGCCTTTTCAAACGTCTAATCTGAAAATCAGATGTCTGATAAATACTTTTAAGACGTCTTACTGTTGACTCAGACGTTCGATTATGTTTAGGCTGGACTTAGTTAGTTTTGTCTGATGAAATCAGATGTCAAGACCTTAGTCCAGACGTCTTAGAAGACATCTGATGCCTTTGCCAGACGTCTAATTAGTGGACCGTTGGCTGCCTTAGTAAACACTGAAGGAAACGACCATTAGCCTCGTATCAGACGTTCGTAGAGGACACCGGCCGTTTGATACATGATCGTTTTGCCTCGGCTGACCCAAAATCTCTTCTTAGAGATTTTCTAGTCGTTGCACTCCCTTGGGAATCCATTTCCACAGAAAAGTAGGTTTCCAGACGTCCAGACATCATTCCAGACGTCCTGTGTGTCGTCTGATGCACTTCCACTAGAACCCTGTTTCGATCTGATTCAAGTCAGGAAGGAAACCCGCCTATAATCAGACGTTTGACTTTGTTCCCAGACGTCTTAAACTGGTTTTCTAGATGTCCAATGCCAGGATCAGACGCCTGATAACCCTGTCAATGTAATGATTAATCCTGATTTCGGCCTAATTTTCTTGGAGCCTGCACCCAACGGCTATGGAAGGCTTCCAAGACCTTTCAAAGCCTTCCTAGGGCCTCTATAAATAGAGGAGAACCTTTGCCACTCAAAAACACACCAAGACGCATCCAAGCTACATACTTTCCACTCTTTAGTGTTTAAATGAAGAAGAAGATCACATAGAAGAAAGCTCTTGATCTCCAAGCTTAGTTCTATACCTAGAGAGCTTGATTCTTGTTGCGCACCTGCTCTCCCTCTGCGATTACGAGAGCGACGAAGCAATACCACGTGGTTCACGCATCCGCATCATCGACACACTTCTTGCAAAGGGAAGCATCCTAACTCCTATAGAAGCTTAGTTTAAGAATATCTTTGTTGTCTCTATAGGACTATTTGTTCTTTATTTTGTTATTTGGTTGGGTATTCACATTGCGAATTCCCATCTCCTTTGTGAGACAAAATCCTTCTCGTGAAGAGAAGGGGTTTGAGGTATGCTACCCTCGCACTTGTAGCGTGGTTGTAATTGAGGTTGTACTACCCTCGTTTAAGTAGTACGTTAGTGGATTTGATCAACTTGGTTGATCGAAAAATTCTAATTCGAGAGGGTTAGGTGGTGGTTTTCACTCGAGTTAGGTTTCCACCTAAAACTCATTGTGTACATTGTGTGATTGTCTACTTCTGTGAGATTGTTATATTTTAATTTCGCATTTTTACATCACGCTGATCTCACACCCTCCAAGTAGGGATTTACAATATATACTATTTACTTAATAATCTAAATAAATGCGCAATACCGAACCACTTAAATATTTCAACAGTGCATAATCAGACGTTGGCACCTTGAATCATACGACTTAAACGTTCAATTGCTACAGTGCACGAGCACTTGGTCTTCCTTGATTTTCCTTCTCTTCTTCCTTTCTCAACTCTTCTTCTTTCTTTCTTTCTCTGCCTTAGCTCTTCCTTGGCTTCTCTTCTTTCTCTTCTTCCTCTACGATCCTCCTCTTCTTCTGCCTTGCCTCTTTTCTTCCTTCTTCTTCTTTCCTTCCTTATCCTCTTTCTCTTTACTAAGTGTCACACAATTTTCTGCAAGAGCAAAACCCCCCTAACCCCGCACTCTCTCTCTCCCTCCTCTTCTCTTTCACAAGGGTAACCTGGTATTTGGATATTGGATCAGAGCATACCCGAGACTAGGGCTACCTGTAGTGGGTAGCAGTCGAGGTGTGAGGCTTAGGCGGGTAATCAGTTTTGGACCAAGCCTACGTGGAGGTGTCACTGGCGAGGCATGAAGAGGAGTGGGGACCTCACCCCCCAAGTGTCGAGGTGATAAGTCGGTGTGACAAATCACCTTTATGTGCTACAGGGGGCGTTGTGCTCCATGAGGTGGGACTAAATTCCTCCCTCTTCTTCGCACGTCTCTGTTGATGGAGTGCTCTTCCAATCAAGGCATTTGCTGAGGGTGTGGCTTCCAATTAAGACCTTGGATCTCAACCTGGGAGGTGTCTGCGTCTCCTGGAGGTGTGACCTGGAACGAGCGAGACGTGGGGCAAGCTTTTAGCAAGCTTGAAGCTTTCATCAATGGTGATGAAGGAGCGAGTACCTGAAATCAAAAGATGTCCTCTCGACCATGTCAAAACAACTTAGGAAGCGTCGCTGGACAACATGGAGTGTAACGGTGGTGGTGGCGTGTTGCGAGAGGTCGTGGGTGAGTGTGGTGAAGGCGGATTAGGTTGGAAGAGGTGGGTCTATTCGGTAGGTGTTTTGTGTGGATGGGAGGCGAATAGAGAGAGGGGTTTTGATGGGTGGAGTACAGCGGAGGTTATGGGTGTGGTGGCAAGGCATGTGGATGTGTGTAGTGATGGATGCACCTCACCGGAGGTGTGGCCAGACGTAGAGAAGATAGGGGTGAACGTTGGTGTCAAGGACTTATTTTTGGGTTTTTGATAAGGGAAGTTAATCTAAAGAACTAGAGAGACCTAACTACCTACTCTAAGGGTCGAAAAGGATAAGGAGGACGTCGGGTATGGTGTGGTCAGCGTCGTGGAAGAGAACTGCTCTGGTGAGGTAGAAGCGACGATGACGATGGGAAGGTGGCTCCTACTGGTACGGCCAAGAGCTGAGGAAGGAGAGGAAGGCAAATCCATCGCTGGTATTGCATGTAGATGATGAGGGAGGTCGGAGAAGATCGTCGGACGTCAAGGAGCTATTCGGCTGGAGAGGAGGGGGAACAGTGGGGATTTTTGGCTAAATTTGAGTGTGGGAGTTTGGGTAGGCCCCGGGGGTCTTTATATAGGCATCAGGGGGTCGGTTGGAGCTTGGATGCTAACCTTTCAAGCTTGGAAGGTTCGCCGGAGTTGGAAACCCAAGAGATACCCAAATCTCTCATGCATTCGCATGAGAGATTGGGAAGGTTATAGGATTCAAGGTCGGGTGCATTGGAAAGAGAACTCCATAAGGAATCTCCCTTTTAATTTTGGAAGGGATTCGTTGATCAGAGAAGGAGTTCTCTTCAATCAAAGGTTGTCGGAGAAGGATTCCTCCGCGATAATGGCAGAGGGACCTATTTGCAATGAGTGACGACAAAGATAGGGGCCTATTTGTAAGGATTTTGAAGTTAGGGGCATGTGTGTGAGAGAAAAGAGTCAGACAAGACCAAATTGCAAACTAGGTCAACATGATCTCTCATTGGGTCCAAATTTTGGTACAAACATAATTTGGACCCAAGGAATCTGATGGTGAAGTCAAATTTAGGTTTTTACCAAGTTTGACTGGGTAAATTGCTTAGAAACTCATATTAGGGTAACTATCTGTCTGAGACTCTATTTTAGGTCACAACGAGTTCTGATGGTCAAATCAAGCATACCAAACCATAGAGAATATTTTTATATGACTTTTAGAGGGTTTATGTGAATTTTATCCTAACCAGAACCTTAGTTAATTAAGCGGATCTATTTTTAGGATTTAGATGTCATTTAATTCTTGAAACGCGTGAAAACACATTTCTGTCTTGTACTAACCCACTTGTTAGACTCTTAAGATCATTTGACTCTTAATTAACCCCTGGAGAAACCTATGGTTATTCTGCATTCATGATATGATGGTAAAATTACAGTTTTAACCCTGATTTCTTGTTATTCTCTTAGAAAGGATGTGCAATGAATTACTGTCTTCTGATGGTTATAGAGGAGCATTTAATGATGGGATATGACTAAATAAAACTAGATATGGCTGATGATAATGTTATCATCAACTTCTCTGATAATCCTATCGAGATCTTAATCTCCAAACTCACTTCTCTTAAAAGAACCTTCGTGGTTGGAATAAATCTAGTTTTGGCGATATTCACTTACTGGTCTGTAACCTTGAGACTTATCACCTTGAGGCCTCTTTGTCATCCTGCTAGGATGACAGCACTTCTGCTGAGCTTCTGGATGTCTACATCCAACTGGAGGATGCTCTCAAAAAATTAAATGATTTCCTAGCTCAAAAGGCTAAGATTAAATGGCTGCATCAAGGGGAAGGTAACAACACCTTCTTTTTCGCTACCATTAAGAAATGTTTCGCCAAGTGCACTTGTACCTCCTTGTCCTCTACCATCGACGATAATTCCTAGGATTTGGCTACCTCTAGGGCTATTAGCTATTTTCAAAATCTTCTCCCATCTAGTGGGATAGGGAACATTGATTATTTTCTTCAGGTCATTCCTCCCCTTGTTTGTGATTGATTGCATAGCAATCATAGGACTTAAATAACCTGAATTGAGTTAGAACTTAGCATAATTATAGCATAATTCATGCATTTATAGCAAACATTGCATCTTTTCTACTTTACTTAGATAGTCGTGAAATAATGCTATAATATACTGATTAGGGTACTATTTGGATTGTCGGCAATAAGAAGCTCAGGAGATGGCCTGAAGCTAGATTTGGAGCAAAGAAGAAGCTAGAGCTACAGCAAAGTTGGAGCAGAAGCCCTTGAATAAAGATGAAGGCATAATGTAGGGAAGATGTATGCTACATTACTTGTAGGATTTTAATGTCTGAATTTAATTATGAAGAACATAGGACCTATTCATAGCCTTAGGACAACCTTAGACACCTTCCCAAACCTTAGCCACCCTTAGATTAGGTCATCTTAGCCTAGAATAACTCAAAGCCCATCTTCGAGCCCATATCTGGATGTCCAGGTAGGGTGCTGGATGTCTAGGACCCTTAGACACCACCTGCAGAAACTAGAACCCAATCTGTTGGAATATCGGATGTCTAGACAAGGTGTCAGATGTCCAATTTTTGCAGAAATCCAAGATAGAACCTAAACTCCACCCTAATTCAACTTTGGACGTCCAGACCAGAGGCTTAGACTTTTGATTTTGAAGTATAAGTCGTCTGTTCATTAAATCAGACGACTGGGACCCCTCTCCAGTTGTTTTTGAAATCAAGCCTAGATATTGATTTCCCAAGCCCCTAAATTAAGGTGCCCTAAACCCAATCCTACACCCTAAGGAACCTAAATTAAGGTGCCCTAAGCCTAGTACACTAACTTAAGACCCTCCTAAGAACCTAATTAGGTTCTCACTAAACCTAATTGACTTGGATCTAAGTCAATTATACTTCACCTAGTCAATTGGACACATAGAGTCCAATTGAGTTCAAATCTCAACCAACACAAGTCTAATTGGACTCAATGAGAGCCCAATTTACTCAAGCCCAATCTAGTTGGGAACTTTCTCTCCCAATTACACACACACCCACTCAATTAATCATGTGGTGAGTTTACTAAACCCAATTGTCTAGACCCAAAGGACTCAACCTAGACCACCTATTCTTGCACACACACCACTTATAACCTTAGTATTAGGTTTTATAAACCTATTTTGAGAAACCCACCTAAACCCAATTGCCTAGACCTATAGGACTCAACCTAGACCACCTATTCATGCACACACACTTTGGCCAGCCACTCTAGAGCCCTCTAGAACATTCACTAGGTGGCACCACTAAGGTTGTGATGGGAACATCATCATGAGCCATAACTACCTCATTTTGATTCAATTAAGTCAATAAATGCTCCTACATAATCGCCAGAGAGTCACAAATCATTGCATATTCATTTTGAAAGAAAAATAAGAAACTAGGGCTAAAATTATAATTTTACCAACTCATCTTGAATGTAGTACAACCAAGGGTTTTCTTAATGGTTGAATGAAGGTTAATTGGTCTTAAAAGGATAACAAGTGGGATAAGACAGACAGAAAAGGGTTTGCACATGTTTTGAGAATTAAGTGACTTTTGAAACCCTAAAAATAGACCTACTTAATTAACCAAGGTTCTGGTCATGATAAAATTTACCTAAACACTCTAAAAATCATATAAAAATATTCTCTAGGGTTTAGTACCTTCAATTTGACCATCATAACCCATCTTGACCCAAAATAGAGTCTTAGATAGATATTTGCCCTAATTTAGGTTTTTGCATAAATTACCTAGTCAAACGTGGTCAAAACCAAAATCCAACATCACCATTGGATTTCTTAGGTCAAAATTAGGTTTGTACCAAAATTTGGACCCAAGATGAGCTTGTCTTGACCTAGTTTGCAAAATGGTCCTATTTGATTACATTTATACCGCCAACTTTCAAGAATCCTTGCATTCAGCCCCCTAACTTCCTCATCGTCTTCACAATTAGGTCCCCCCGCCATTATCACGAAGGAAACCTACTTCGGCAATCTTTGACAGGAGATTTCTCTGGCGATCTCCAACGATCCCCTCTACCTTTCCTCGTCGTCCTTCCATAATACCAGTGGCGGATTTCTCTTCCTCTCTTCCTTTCACGTCTCACCGTACCAGCAGACACCCCTGCCTCCTTCGTCCTCACCATTTCTACCTCACTGGAAACACCTTCATCTTCAACGTCGGCAACACCGCATCCGACGCCATCTCTACCTCACTTCGTCTAATAACCTCCAAGCTAAGTCCCTTACCTTCTTTACTTTATTTTTGCACCCACCACGCCTTATTTCGACCTCTGATGACCCTCCGCGAAGTCATCTCTTCCATCTTCGGCCATCCCCTCTAGCGATCCCATCCCATCTCCACAGACCACCAAATCCCTCGCCGACCACCTTAAAACATCCACCTCACTTCTCTGCTCATTTCCCTTCTCTTTATTCACCACTCCACTCACTCACGCACTCCCCCGAACACACCCACTCTCACGCACACAGTCTGACCTCACTACGCACTCACAGACCATGAAACACCGCACAAACACTCCCTCCGCACTTGCCGTCGTCCAACAATACACCCTGAACATTCTGATAGGGCCGAGAGGCCGTTTTATTGATTTTAGGTACTCAACCTTGCCATCATGGAAGCAGCAAGCTTCAAGCTTGCTTGAGAGTTGTTCCAGGAACTTCCGTCCCAAGTCTCAGCTCTAGGTCACATGGAACCGACTCTCGAACACGTCCCAGTAGTCAATTGAAGATGCGAGCCCAGGAGCTGCTACAATTGGAAAGGAAGGATCTTTGTTGTGGACACGCGAAGAAGGAAGTGTAATAGTCCCACATCGGAAGTGCTGAAGCAGTTCCCCTGCAGAAATTAAATTTGTGTTAGAGGCTATTCGCCTCATAACACGAGGTGAGATCCCTTCACCCGCTCACCCGGCCTCGTCCGTGACACGTACACATGGACTTGGTTCAACCTGATAACCTGCCTAAACCTACACTCCTCGCTCACCAGCGCATGCCGGTGAGCCTGGACCCAGGTACACGTCTGAATCCGATAACCCGATTGCCCATGGCTCTGGGAGAGAGGATCCTAAGAGGGAAAGAGAGTCATGCGGGTAGAGGGAGGGTTTTGCCCTGAGAAGCTTGGCCTGACACTTAGCCAAATTCTAAAGAAGAAAAGAAGAAGGGTTGAAGAAGAGGAGATGTTACAAAGCAAGGCTCAGAAGAAGAAGAGGTGAAGGCTTGGAGAAAAAGAAGAAGCCACAGCTGAGAAAGAGAAGCTAAAGAGAAAGAAAAAACTAGAGAAGGAAGGAGAAAAAAGAACATCACTTTAAGTCGTTTGATTTCCAAATCAGACGACAGATTTGAGCTTTCATTTCATACATATACATTGAGTTCCTTAGTTAATATTATAAGAGTATTGGTGATTTCAATCACCATTTTACTCCCATCTTTTTGTACATTGATACCTAATATTATTGCAAACTCTTTTACTTTAAATTGTGATCTTGAGATTTAAATTTTCATATTGCTCCATGTGTTCGACCTTGGAACTTATTCAAGTAATAAAAATCTATTTGTTTTCAAAGCGATTTCGACTATATTACAATGCTTCATTTTAAACTCTATTTCGCCGCGACAACATTTTATCGCCATTGCCGAGGAGTGCACTCAAGCATTTGAGATCCTACATGATCGAGTTACCCAAACTCCGATCCTACAGTCCCCTGATTGGTCTCAACCCTTTGAGATCATGTGTGATGCATCTGATTACACTGTAGGTGCAGCACTTGGGTAGAAAATTGACGGGAAACTCGTGGTCATTTACTACACTAGCAAGACACTTAACGAGGCTCGGTGTAACTACACAGTTACAGAGAAAGAGTTGCTAGCCATAGTATTTACCCTGGAAAAGTTCAGATCATATCTTCTGAGTTCCCGTGTTATCATTTACTCAGATCACACAACTGTGAGGCATCTCCTTGTGAAGAAGGACGCGAAACCTCAACTAACCTGCTAGATCTTGCTGTTGCAAGAGTTTGACCTCGAGATTCGTGATAAGGCGGGAAAACAGAATGTGGTAGCTGATCACTTGTCCTGCCTTCCTTCTGACATTATTGACCCTTTCGGATCCATTACAGAATATTTTCCTGATGAGCACCTCCTGACTATCAGTACGGGCCTTCCATGGTTTACTGATCTAGTAAACTACTTGGCATTACATCAGATCTCATCCGATTGGTCAAAAGCCAAGAAGGACAAATTACTTTCCAATGCCAAGTACTACTTTTGGGAATACCCGTATCTCTTCCGCATTGGTGCTAATCAAATCATCCGACGATGTGTCCCACAAGTGAAAGTTTAGGACATTTTGTCCTTCTGCCATGACCAGGCATGCAGTTGACACTTCTCTGGTCATAAAATCAGAGCAAAAGTCCTCCAGTGTGGCTTCTATTGGCCCATGGTTTTCAAAGACGCATACAATCACTATAAGGCATGCACTCATTGCCAGACCTTAGGCAACATGAGCCACATTGATATGATGCCCTTACAGCCAATTCTCGCATGCGAAATCTTCGATATCTAGGGGATTGATTTTATGGGACCCTTTCCTATTTCGGACGGCTTCGAATACATTATTCTCGCTGTTAACTACGTGTCCAAATGGATTGAAGCCATTCTGACCCAAACCAACGATCATAAGGTAGTAATCAAATTCATTCATCAGAACATCTTTTCTCGGTTAGGCATTCCATGTGCCATAATCTCTGATGGAGGGACCCATTTCACGAATGCTCAGTTCAGATCACTGATGACCAAATACGGGGTGTCACACCGAATCTTTACTCCCTATCACCCCCAAACCAACGGTCTAGCTGAGCTATCGAATCGGGAGATCAAGAAAATTCTCCAGGTCACTATTCGCCCTGATAGGAAAGACTAGTCATTCCGACTTCTGAAAGCTTTGTGGGCTTATAGGACCGCCCACAAAACTCAATTGGGCATGTCTTCCTTTAGATTGGTGTATGGGAAGGCATGTCACCTCCTCGTCGAATTGGAGCACAAAGCCTATTGGGCAGTATGGAACTGCAATCTCGATCTTTCTAAGGCAGGAACACACAGAAAGCTTCAAATGAGTGAGATCTATGAATTATGCCATGACGCATATGAGAACTTGCGAATTTACAAAGAGCGGGTTAAGGCCTTTCACAACAAGCACATATCCAGAAAGATCTTATTCCCTTGTCAAAAAGTCCTACTCTTTGATGCCAGACTCAAACTATTCCCAGGAAAACTCAGATCAAAATGGATTGGACCTTACCTTGTTCAACGAATCTTTAGAAATGGAGCCGTTGAAATTAGTCAACTTAGCCACGATTCAGAACCTTTTGTCGTGAACGGTCAGAGACTCCAACCATTCATTGAACTTACCGATACAAATTTGGCTGAGACATCTTTTACCCTCCATTCTCCTTGATCTCATTTCGCTTGGCTAATGGTGTAAAACTCAGCACTTAACGGGAGGCAGCCCAACATTTTTGAAAAACCTGAAACCATTCCTGACACATCCTATGCTAAACTCATATTGTACTTTAGGGTTCATCCATTAGAACAGCCGACTCCACCTCTGGTACCCATACCCAAGCTTGAAATCGTCCACAACAGTCATCTCGACCCATTCACCCACCCAACACTTGTTCTAATGAATGATCTAAGCTGAATTCGAATCCACCTAATTTACAATGAGGACATTGCAAATCGTAGGCATGGGGGTAGTAAAGTGCAAAATGCCATGAAAATCATTTACAAAGAAAGGTTTTCATCAAAAAAATCACATATTCCAAAAGTACCAAAAAAATAAAAATTCTTGGAAAAGAACAAAAATATGAGAGGAGAGGAAATTTTGATAGCATATCAAACTTTAAGGAGAAAAAAGGGAGTTAAAAATGTCAAAAAGGAGTACAATTTGAAATGAAAAAGAAATAGTCATTAGTAAAAGATTAAGGAATTGACTTAGTTCTATACCATATCAAAAGAAAGAAAGATAAAAAGTGCTAATAAAACTGAGAAGAGATTAGTAGGAACGCTGATTTTAGGCCTTTTGGGCTATAATCCTAAGCTTAAAAGTTCAAGTACCTGCTAAGATCTGGATAGTCCTCAAGAGTTTGGGAAAAATGCGAAGCATAAGTATTAGGTCTAAGGCTTAGGGATTATTCGGCCTCATTAACTGACCTCTGGTTTGCGGGACTCGGTAACCTAAGCACCCCAATCCACACACAGTCTGGTTCAGTGTGCCTAAGTATCAAAATCATGTAAATTTATTTAAATTATTTTGAAAAAGTCACCTAGATTAGGAGCGGTTGATCAACACAAGTTGATTTGGATGAGTTACTGACTCGGAGAGGTGGGAAATTTCCCTCGAAGATGCGCAATAACATATCGTCTCCTCTGTGCTTGTCTCCTAGGATATCTACATATCCTACCAGGGACATGTAAGCACCCTGTGTTGGTTTAGATGCCATGGGCGGCATTATCCTAAAATGTTGATTGCCAGGGTCTGGATTTAGCTACAGAATGCCATAGGTGGGATTATCTCGAAATCTCAAAACCTAAGGTTTTGGGGGTTGCCATGGGCTGTGCTATCTCGAAGCATCGATTGCCAGGGACCCTATGAGGATTGATGATGGGGACTAGGAATCCTATACAGATCGTGTTGTAAAGCCAATCCGAAGCTAGAAATAAAAAGAAAAGAGAGAGAAAACTCTCCAAAAATAAAGAAAAATTCCTCTATCTCTCTCTGACAAAAACACACTGCAAACTAAACCAAGGCTAAACCATGTTACAAGCACGGGTGCTTTAACTGTAGAGTTCAATGAACCTTAGGTTAGTTTCTGTGGGCCTTAGAAACCTTCGCGGCAAACTAAGGCTAGAGCTGGTTAGGTCTGAATCTTGGTTGGTACTTAAGTATCTGTAGGCCTATTATCGACATTATAACCTAATCTACAAAAGGAAGCACACAACAAAGTTTTTAAGCATTAAAGGATTTTATGGTCTAGAATCATAGTTAATACCTTGAAATTTTGCTAAGGGACTAGCAAAAGCTAGGCATGGGGGTATGATGGGAACACCATCATAAGCCATAACTAGCTTATTTTGACCCAATTAAGTCAATAAATGCTCCTACATAACCGCCAGAGAATCATAAGTCATTGCATATTCATTTTGAAAGAAAAATAAGAAACTAGGGCTAAAACTGTAATTTTACCAGCTCATCTTGAATGCAGTACAACCAAGGGTTTTCTTAGGGGTTGAATGAAGGTTAATTGGTCTTAAAAAGATAACAAGTGGGACAAGCCAGACAGAAAAGGGTTTGCTCGTGTTTTGAGAATTAAATGACTTTTGAAACCGTAAAAATAGACTCACTTAATTAATCGAGGTTCTGGTCATGATAAAATTCACCTAAATCCTCTAAAAATCATAGATAAATATTCTCTATGGTTTAGTACCTTCAATTTGACCATCAGAACCCATCTTGACCCAAAATGGAGTCTCAGATAGATATTTATCATAATTTGGGTTTTTGCATAATTACTTAGTAAAACGTGGTCACAATCAAAATCTAACTTCACCATTGGATTCCTTAGGTCCAAATTAGGTTTGTACCGAAATTTGGACCTAAGATGAGCTTATCTTGACCTAGTTTGCAAAATGGTCATGTTTGATTACATTTATACCCCCAACTTTCAAAAATGCTTGCATTCAGCCCCCTAACTTCCTCGTCCTCTTCACAATTAGGTCCCCCCCATTATCGCGGAGGAAACCTACTCCGACGATCTTTGACAGGAAATTTCTCCTTGATCTCTTAATGAATACCTTCCAAAATTGGAAGGGAAACTCCTTGAGAAATCCTCTCCAATCTGAACCCGTTCTTGTGCACCAAATCTTTCCCATGCATGAGAGATTTGGGTATCAAGAAACACCCAAATTCGGCGAATGTTTCCAAGCTTGGAAAGCATGTTTTCCAAGCTTTCCTTGCCTCTAGATCCTTATAAAAGGGCCGCCAGATCTTCCTGAACTCTTCACGCTCGAAATCGACCGTGATTCCCCATAATTCCTCTCTCTTTCATGGCAGAGGGCTCCTCGAAGTCCGGCAATCCCCTCTACCTTTCCTTGTCTTCCTTCCACAATACCAGTGGCTGATTCCTCTTCCTCGCTTCCTTCCGCGTATCGCCGTACCAGCAGACGCCCTTTCCTCCTTCGTCCTTGCTGTTTCTACCTTACCGGAGCCACCTTCATCTCCGGCGTCGGCAACACCGCATCTGACGCCATCTCTGGCTCACTTCGACTAACAACCTCTTAGCTAAGTCCTTTACCTTCTTTACTTTATTTTTGCACCCACCACACCTTGTTTCGACCTCCAACAACCCTTTGTGAAGTCATCTATTCCATCTCCGGCCATCCCCTCCGACGAGCTCGTCCCACCTCCATAGGCCACCAAATCCCTCCCCGACCACCTCAAAGTATTCATCTCACCTCTCCGCTCATTTCCCCTCTCTTTATTCACCACTCCACTCACTTATGCACTCCCCCGAACACACCCACTATCACGCACACAGTTTGACCTCACTACGCACTCACAGACCATGAAACACCGCACAAACACTCCCTCCACACTCGCCGTCGTCCAGATATACTCCCTGGACATTCTGACAGAGTCGAGAGCCCGTTTTATTCACTACAAGAAATTAGGGTTTTGGTCATGGTTAAAAATCGTGACCAAATTACTCATAACCATCACCAATTAGCGACAGCAAAAGTTGCATTGCGGAAGGGTCTTTGGTGACGGTTCCATGCAAAATCGTTACCAAAGGCTTTGGTAACGGTTACACCCAAAATCGTCACCAAAGTCGCAGGGTTTTGGCGACGTTTTTAGGTGGAATCGTCACTGAAGATCGTGGCTTTGGTGGCAGTTCCACCAAAAATCGTCATCGAAGCCCGCGGTTAGCTACATTCTGCAACTTTTGTCACGGGGCTTTGGTGACTGTTTTAGGTGAAACCGTCACTGAAGCATAGGGATTTGGTGCCAGTTCCATGCAAAACCGTCACCCAAGCACATTGTTAGCTGGGCTCTGCAGCTTTGTTCACGAGGCTTTGGTGACGGTTCCACCTAAAACCTTCACCAAAGCCCATTGTCAGCTTTAGTCATGGTTATAAACTGTGACCAAAGACTTTTAGTCACAGATGAAGAACCATGATCGAAGAGAGAGCTTTGGTCATGGTTAATAACCATGACCAGAGGTTGGCGTGGAAGAAAGAGAGTTCCTTTGGTCACAGGTTGAGCTGGTGTCTGCTGCTGGGACTAGCTCTAGGGAGGGTGTAGGGGCTAAGCTAGTGTTGGCTGCTGGGACTGGCTTTGGGGAGGGTGTAGGGGCTGAGTTGGTATCTGCAGCTGGGATTGGCTCTGGGGAGGGTGTATGGGTTGAGCTGGTGTCCACTGCTGGGACTGGCTCTGGGGAGGGTGTAGGAGCCGAGCTGGTGTCGACTACTGGGACAAGCTCTGGGGAAGGTGTAGGGGCTGAGCTGGTGTCTGCAGCTGGGATTGGCTCCAGGGAGGGTGTAGGGGCTGAGTTGGTGTCGGTTGCTGGGACTGGCTCTGGGGAGGGTGTAGGGGCTGAGCTGGTGCCCATAGCTGGGATTGGCTCCAAGGAGGGTGTAGGGGCTGATCTGGTGTCCACTACAGGGACTGGCTCCAGGGAGGGTGTAGTAGCTGAGCTGGTGTCTGCTGCTGGGACTAGCTTAGGGGAGGGTCTAAGGGCTGAGGGTGTGTGTGCCTAGGTGGAAGCTGAGAGTGAGGCTGTGTATTTTGTTGAAGTTTATACTAAGGCCTACATTTTGTAAGAGTATGAGGTGGGATCATAGCATGTCGAGTATGAGATCGAAGTCGAGTATGAGGTAGTGGCATAGGGGAAGGCAATTGGAGTTGATTACCATGGTGTGAGTGGCATTGAGGTTCATGTTGGGGCTTAGGCTGGGTGTCGATGCCACCCTCATGTCCTTGGACCTAGTCATCTGGCTCAAATGAAGAGTCATCACTGCACATATCAGGACAACGCTTTTTGTATGCCATCAACTTCTTAGGTGCCATCTATAGATGAAAAATAAATTATTAATTAAAAAAATACAATAGAAAATTTACTACTGAATGTGACCAACTTATTTACTCCAACTTGACGCCACTTTGTATTAAATTTCACTTTGATTATTCCAATAGAATAATTTCAATTTGATTATACTTCATGCCACTATGTATAGAAAGAACAAACTTGAAAATGGAAAGCTTGCTCTTATATGATTCATTCAAAAGAAAATCATAACTTTGGTTACATGAAATAAGAGAGGAACTACAAATTATAAAAGGATGATGTCATACTTTTTATATAGTTAGCTGTAACGAAAGAAGTATGCCAAAGTAAGTAAATGATCAACCCAATACAATAAGAAAACCTGCAAGGGAGAAAATATATGAAAAAATTTTTAAGAATGAAATAATTAAACTCTACAAAATAGCTTAATTGAAAATGTTTACCTTAAATATCAATATCCATTGCACCATGACCTATTCCTCCATCTTGTAGCACATCTTGGTATGCTTCAGAATCAAAGTTGGGATCCTTATCATGTTTTATATCATAATAATCATGCGGCATTGTTCTTATTGGTACTATCTAGCCATTTCTACTATTATCAGGCACGTAAAAAACTTGTTCAACTTGACAAGCTAATGTAAACAGTTCAGATGCTTAAAGAATTATATGATCCTTGTTCAAACTTATGAAACTAGTTTCTTTGTTAACTTTAACACCATATTTGCTATTAAAAATATCTAACCAGTCACACTTAAATAAGATGACTCGGCAATCATGACTATAGCTGACTTCCACAATCTCTTTGATTTTCCCATAGTAACCATCACAACCAGTTTGTATGCTATTACATTTCACAATAACACCTGAATGTTGTGTAGCCTTCACATCATCAACTGATTGCACTCTAAATCTGAACCCATTTATTATATATCTAGAGTAATAATGTGCATGACTTAAAGGTATGTTCATCATTACATCAAAATTTTCTATCCATTGCGGATCATTATTTTGTTTCATTTCTTGTACACGAGTTCTGAACCAGTCAATGAAGTCTTCTTCACATCTAGAAATGTGCGAAGATTGTCGAAATTCATCGTAAAAATCCAGAATCTGCTTTAATATATATATATGAGCTAATCGTCGATCATGTTCAGACATTGGTTTAAATTTTGTTTGTATGATTGGCCTTCCTCAGATATCAAATACAGAAAAATAAGCTTCCACATTTTCACCATTTCGTCTATCATCATTCCTTTCCAATCGATTGAATCAATTATCAAGACCATCCATATACATCGCACAAAAGTTGATGCATTCTTCTACAAGATACTTTTCGAAAATTGAACCTTCTAGCTTAACCTTATTGAAGACGTAGTCTTTCAATTTTTTCAAGAAGCGCTCAACTAGATACATCCACCTATATTGAACTGGTCCAGAATCCTTGCCTCATTCGCTAGGTGGAGTATAAGATGAACCATGACATCGAAAAATGTAGGAGGGAAAATATGCTCCATCTTGCATAGTGTGATCACAATTTGCTTGTCTCAACAGTCTAACAGTTGAGAATCCAATGTCTTTGAACATATAACCTTGAAGAATCGGCTTATCTCTATCACAGAGTCAACCACTGGTTGAGGAAGCACTCCACGGATTGCTAATGAAAACAAGATCTGCATGTAAACATGGCAATCATGACTCTTTAACCCACTTACCTTCTTCAATGCTTCATTTACACATGTAGAAAGTTGTGACGAGAATCCATCTGGAACCTTGATATTTTTAAGAAAAGATAATATCTTCAGTCGTTGCTCATCCTTCAAAGTATATAATGCCTGAGGAAAGTCATAACTGTTATCATCTTATGATTTATGTGCAACTCAGGATGAATGCCCAACATCTTCAAATCAGTACGGGTCTTCAACGTGTCTTTTGGACTATCCGTTAAGTTTAACATATCTAAAATATTATCCATAACATTCTTCTCGATATGCATCACATCAAGATTGTGACGAACTGTGAGATCTTGCCAATAAGGGAGCTTCATGAAGAATATGCTTTTCTTTTTAAATCCAGAATTACGTAAGTCTTTAAGATCTTTCCGAAATAGACGACCCAATTGGATATTACCAATCTGTTGTAACTTCTCCATTATCTTATATCCTGACAACCTGATTGTATCTGTTATTCAAAATTTTTTTGGATTTTTGGATGAATAACGGCATGGTTTACCATCAAATTTGTCTTTAAACCTAGATTATTGCCATCTATATTCAGTTGATAGGAATCTACGATGCCCTAAATAACATAATTTTTTGCTTTTAGGTAAATGCAAGTAATAAGTATCATCCATACATGTAGGACATGCCAACTTACCTTTAGTACTCCAACCAGATAAATTTGCATAATCTGGAAAATCATTAATAGTCCACAACAGTGCTACATGCATCTTAAAAAATTATTTTTTAGTTGCATCAGATGTTTCAACCCCGTTATACCATAGCAATTTTAACTCATCGATGAGTGGTTGCATGTAAACATCGATTGCATTTCCTGGTGCCTTCTTCCCAGGGATGAGAAGCATCAGCATCATAAACAAAGATCTCATACACATCCATGGCGGCAAATTATATATAAATATCACCACTGGCCATATTGAATATGATGGATGCATTTTTTGAAAGGATTGAATCCATCACTTGCAAGACCAAGCCTAACATTACGTGTTTCCTCTACAAATAGAGCATGTTTGTTATCAAATGCAGCCTACTCGTCAGAATTTGTTGGATGACGCATAAGTCCATCTCGTGATTTGTTATTATGATGCCATGTCATCCACTTTGCTGTCTTACTCAACATAAAAAGACATTGTAGCCTATGAATCAAAGGAAAGTAACGCAGTACCTTCCTTGATTGTTTCTTCCCTCGTGCATTTGAACTGGTATTTTCTTCATATCTTCCTTCTCCACATTGCAGGCAACTATTCAAGCATGCATTTTCTTTAGTGTATAGCATACAGTCATTCTTACAAGCATCAATCTTTTCACACTTTAAACCAAGTATGCGAAACTATTTCTTCGCATCATACCACGACTGAGGAAAATCTTTGGGATTATTTAACAACTCTTCTATGAACTTAAGGACATCAGACATTAACTTAAATGTTGCCTTATTCATCACTTTAATTTGAAACATTCTCAAAAGAAATGACAACCTTGACATAAAATTAATTCCAGGAGCAATGGATTCCTCTACTACCTTCAGTGTATCATAAAAATTATTATAATCTTCAAACATATTATCATTATCATGACTATCAGCATTTGCAGCTCTCATCTCTTGTAACATCTCTGCAACATTATCACCTCCAATATCTTCGATGCGATTCTCAACATGATTATCAATAGAAGGATAAGTGATTTCTTCTCCATGTGAGGTCCATACTATGTAGTGAGGCCACCAACTAGTACAAATTAGATGCTCAAGTATTATGTTATGATCATACATAAATCCATTCAAACAACTTTTGCATGTACAACAAATTCTCTTGTAGAAGTCTCTTCTTCTATATTGCTTCCTATCTTCATGGAATGCCCAGTCTAAGAATGAAATCACTCCGCTCTTATATCGAAAATAATTAGAAATCCTCAAACCAATCCAATACTTATCCATGGAAACCTATAATCAAATAAACCCACAAACAATGAAAGTAAATTACATAAAGAAACATCTGATATTTAACACCTAAGTTGTGATCAAATTTAAGTGCTTCTCTAGTATATCCCCAAGACTAACCTCAACTAGATTCCTTTAACACCCAATTTAAGGTGCTTAAGAAACCTAGGTAAGTTTAGTTAGTATGCCAGGGAAGAGCATAAAGATGTCACCGAGATTTCTCTAAACACAGATTACATGTAACAAGTAGCACCTAAGTTGTGATAAGATCTTCAAGAACCCTCCTTAGTTCGAAACTTTACCGAACTAAGGATGATCAAGACTTATGACATATTATAAAGACAACACATCATGCATGTATGTGAGATACACATACATTAATGCATTGTCTGTATAGCATGATTATAAGTCTTGAATGACCATGTATATTAATACAATTTTGCCTACTTTTTCAACTTGTACCCTGCGGGTTATATTTCTTATTATTTGTCATCGAATGCATCTAAAGTTGTGCAAGTGTGGATATCTACAAATTGCATAAATAAATACTAACAAAGAAAAGAACAGTAATAACATAAGTCAGCATCATAAACGTACTACTACCAAGAATGGAATATCTTCTTAGTCAATTTGAAGTAGATTCGGTCAAGATCTACTTGTTAAAAGGATGATTATATGGATTCTTATTTAGAATAATATGGCAACTGGACCTAAATTAAAACATCAAAGATTGCTTAACCCTCTCAAGCGTAACACCTCTCATGCCAATTTGCCCATCCATGTTGAGCCACCAGTTTACCTAACTCAACTTATCCTACTCAACTTGGATAATGATGCTCCTCTCTTCCAACCTCTCTTCCCAACATTTACGATTCTATCAGGATAATATAAATGTAGCAATAACATTCATAAACTTTCAAAAGTTCATGTTGTACATTAGGGAAAAAAAACAAAGGAAACCAGTTGTTTTGTTTTAATTGACCAAAAAAACCCAACTAAATCAAGAAATATTTGAATTGTATCAAATGATAGGATAAGTTTTTTAGAATAGTGGACACTTGGATCATATTACGTGAACTTCAGGGAAAATTGTATTCAGACCTTATAAGCAAGACCAATTTTTCATTTGCATCCAATACATGATTGCAAGACAGATACCCTTTACCCACAGAATATTAGATGCGTGGTCCACCCTAATGCATATCAAAAGATCCAAGTCAATTTGTCTTTTTTCTTCTACTGTCCAGATGCTCTTCCATAACCTTATCGACGCAGCCAAGGGACGTTGCCTAGATCCAAGCTTGGAATTACATGAAGGGCCACACTTTAAAGGATCTAAGCTAGAAAATAATTACAAACCTCTCCAATTGGGTCACATTTATGTAAACTCAACTCTTACCGAATGCAGCAGTGAAAAAACTTAAAGCCTCACTTAATAAAGGTTTAAAGTTCAAAACTAGACAAACTTTAGAAAGATGTAGGGTTAAAAGTGATGAAGTATGTGATGGATTAGTAAACGATAGAAGTGATGATTAAATTCTTATATTTATTCTTTTTTTTTGTTTTCATTTGTATTATGAGTAGATTAACGAAAATAGATACAATATATAAGTGGATATGATGCAAGTAATTTTTGTTTTCATTTGTAATAAAAATTTGTCAAGGTAGATGTAAAGTATACTTTGAGATGATGAAAGTAAGAATAAAAAAAAATTATATGATGTCCCTTAATACCATATATTATTCATTTATGCAGTAATTACCCTTGAGGTGAAAGATAATGCCTCATTTTTAATTCTATGACAAATGGACCCGTAGGAGCAAACCAACAACGCCTGCATCTTCCTTCAGTCCCCAAGTTAAATGAATAGACTAAGTATCCAAGCTTGCAATCATATTCCTTACATACACCTCCTTGATGCCACCCAACTTAACAGTCATTCATAGAGACATCACACCCTGACACCCACCTCTTAGCACACAGTAACCATGCATATGATTATCAACTCACGAGAGATGGTCAAAAAGGCCACTGACAATTTTAATTACTTCTTTGCAGAATGTTCCATTTCTCACGGCTAACACTTTTTTTTTGTAGGCTGTAAGCTTCGATTCCTGTCTCTCCATGGATCAATGGCATAACATTTTAAGTACACCGCATGTTTTACTCTTCCATTAATAGCTTTGGAGGTACCATCCAAATTCCTCCCATCTGGGATCAACTCCAACCAATGGAGATCTCCCATCCTCCCATCACAATCTCCCTTAGCCTTTCGCCCCCCCCCCCTCCACCACCCGTGCATTGCAATTGATCAGCTGGAACTTTATTCCCTTATACCTTACACCTCATTAATTACATGATACATCCATCCACCATGTCCACCAATCAACAACCCCCCTTGGAGATATTTAAAAGCACACACACACACACACCACCAAATAGCAGCAATAAAAGACTCAAACACACAAAGCCTTGTAAAGACCTAAGAATGGAAACTCATCATGTGACCTCAAGAAAACTAGAAGAGAAAAAAAAAATAAGGCAACAAGAGGATTTCCTTTTGGTCATGAGCAACAAACACCCTCTTCTTCTTCAATTCCACACTAACAAAACACATCATGGGTAGAGGGATTAACCATCTAACAATAGTCTGGTCTGTGGCAAAACTACCATGATGTAGATAAGATTATCTAAGAAGCATCCTAGATGCATGTTGTTTATGACCTAAAAAAACTTCCTAGTTTCAAAACTTGTTGGCATACCATCAAACACCTGGCGTGCGTGTAAACCCTTGAGCCAATACAAGGTCAATAGATCTCGTTGAGCCACCCCGCAGCCAATAGATCCACCAAGTACTGCAACAACAATAATAACATGAGATCAAGAGAAGTGGAGTTGGAGGAGGAGGTATGAAATAAGCAAATAAATAAAATGAAGGAAGAGTGGTGGATTAACTCTACTTGTAGCAACAGTAGTGGTAATGGAGGTGCTGCTGGTGAAGATGAGGGAGGGAGAGAGGTAACGATCTTGGAGGGGAGGAGACGTGCTACTAGGGAGGAAATGGTCAGGGGAGGTGCCTTTGTCAGGAGAGGGAAGGGGGTTGGGGATGGTCTGGGGAGGTGATGTCATCGGGGATTCAGTCGGAGAGTCGAGGGAGGGGGAAGGTAATGGTAGCGGGAGTTGGTTTTCGGTGGTGATCTTGAGGGGTAGGCGAGGTGCTACTGGCGACCTTGAGGGGGAGTCAGGACAAGCACCATCGTCGAGAGAGGGAAGGGGGCAGGCGATGGTCAGGGGGGCTGATGTCGTCTGGGAGGGGGTCGGGGAGTTAGGGGAGAAGGAAGGTGATGGGGGCAGGACTGGGTTTTTATGGAAGTCGGCGGAGAGGAATTTTGGAGGAGGGTGCGTAGGAGGGATGGGAAAATTTTGAAACCATCACCAAAGGCAAATGCGGGAGAGGACGGGCAGGCGAGGGAAGGCTATGGTGACGGTTTCACTTGAAACTGTCACCAAAGGGATATGCCGGAGAGGGCACGCTCATGAGGGAAGGCTATGGTGACGGTTCCACTTGAAACCATCACCAAAGGGAAGGATATGGTCACGGTTCCACTTGGAACTGTCACCAAAGGTATCCTATGGTCATTGTCCCACTTGGAACCGTCACCAAAGCAGAAAGCAAATCTCACTCTCCCTCTATGGTCACGGTTTTGAGTGGAACTGTCACCATAGGTTACTTTTGGTGACAGTTTCCAAAACTGTCACCAAATATCCATCACCAATTCTCCCTTTCCTAGTTGTGATTGATTTTAGGTACTTGATCTTGCCGCCATGGAAGCAGCAAGCTTCGAGCTTGCTTGAGAGCTGTTCCGGGTGCTTCTGTCCCTGGTCTCAGCTCCAGGTTGCGCGGAATCGACTCTCGAACACGTCCCAGCAGTCAGTTAAAGATGTGAGCCCAGTAGCTATTGCAATTGCAAAGGAAGGATCTCTACTACAGACGCGCGAAGAATGAAGTGGGATAGTCCCACATCGAAAGTGCTGAAGCAGTGCGCTCGCATAAATTGAATTTGTGTTAGAGGCTATTCGCCTCAAAACACTGGGTCAGGTCCCTCTCACCCGCTCACCCAGCCTTGTCCGTGACATGTACACGCGGACCTAGTTCGACCCGATAACCCACCTAGACCTACACTTCTCGCTCACCACCGCACACCGGTGAGCCTGGACCCGGGTATGCGCCTAAATCCGATAACTCGGTTACCCGTGGCTCTGGGAGAGCAGATCCTAAGAGAGAAAGAGAGCCGTGAGGGTAGAGGGAGGGTTTTGCCCTAAGAAGCTTGGCCCTGACACTTAGCCAAATTCTGAAGAAGAAAAGAAAAAGGGCTGAAGAAGAGGAGGAGTTACAAAGCAAGGCTCAGAAGAAGAAGAGGTGAAGGCTTGGAGAAAAAGAAGAAGAAGAAGTCGCAGCTGAGAAAGAGAAGTTGAAGAGAAAGACAAAACCAGAGAAGGAAGGAGAAAGAATAACATCACTTTATGTCGTCTGATTTCCAAATCAGATGATAGATTTGAGCTTTCATTTCATACATATACATTGAGTTCCTTAGTTAATATTGTAGGAGTATATGGTGATTTCAATCACCATTTTAATCCCATCCTTTTGCACATTGATACCTGATATTATTGCAAATTCTTTTACTTTAAATTGTGATCTTGAGATTTAAATTTCCATATTGCTCCCTATGTTCGACCTCGAAACTTATTTGAGTAATAAAAATCTATTTGTTTTCAAAGCGATTTCGACTATATTACAATGCTTCATTTTAAACTTGATTTCGCCGTGACAACAGGTTTCCAAAAATATCAACCCAACCTACTCTTTCTTAGATCCACAATTTGTGGATCTAAGAAGACCCACTCTTACTAAGTTGGATAGCCACCTTGGGAGCTCTTCTAAAGAATTCAACACTTCTCTAGATGAGCCATCCCTTGATATATTTAAAGACCTTCTTGGATGGCCATGGACCCAATCAAGATCTTGGATTCCACCATCTTCCACTCCACCTCCATTCACGAGCTCCCTCCTTCGTAGAACCACCTTCCACGTCTAAGAGCAAGAACCTCCACCACCTCTCAAGAGTTTGGCCAACACACCTTGGCCGTCCCTCCTTTCTCTTCCTCCACCTCAATCCACGGCCACCAGAGACCACCTTTGGTGCCCCGATTTCTCATAGCTTAGTTGTTCTTCATATTTTACTTTATGCATTAATTTCCTGCTTAGTAGTGTTGTATCATATCCCTCCAGAGTGCATGCCTAAGTTCTCCCTAGGCTCCAGGCGTGCATCTCATTTATGTTAAATTAGTTTTAAGTTCCTTGTACAAGCTTTCCTCGAGACATGATTGTAAATACTTGGTTCAATGGAATAAAAATCTCTTTATGAATACTTAGATTAGATTTCTCTTTTGTGAATAAAAATGTTAGTTGCACAAGCAGAGAGAGAACAAGAAATCAAAGATAAAAGTTGAAAAATACACCTCCCTAAGATCGACTGGGACTCACCGTCTCGATGATTAAACTTTTGTTGGAATCGTGATTCACGTTATACTACGACACTTTTCTAACCAAATATGCATTTTATGACTACCAAACAAGTGGCATCATTGCCAGGGAGGCAACGCAATTTTTGTTATTGATTTTTTAGCTTAATCATAACATAGCTGCTTTTGCTTGCTTTTGATGTGCAGGAATAGAAAAAGAGGATTCTATGCTCACATCAGGCACAAGTGAAGAAAACAAGTGCACATCAAAAATCTTGGTTAGGTTTCCTTTGAACCCTAGGTAGATTTGCTTTTGAAAAAAATAAAAAATTGAATATTTTCATGAAAAAGAAAAAAAAATTTCGATTCTTAGACATAAGTTTTCTTTCGAATCTTCAGACGTCCGAAGCTGGGTCCGGATGGTCAAGTAGGGGTTCTAGACGTCTGAAGTCGACACAAGAACCTGAGGTGAGACTCTGGTTACTTTTAAGATGTCTAGACCTTGTGTCAGACGTCTGATTTGGGTATGCAGTCCTGTTTTGACCCGTTTAGGGTCCGTTTGAGGTCCGTTTTATTCAAACAAGATATCGGTGGATTCCTTGCGAGTTCCTCTACTTGTTAGAAGGCCTTTTATATTGTTTTGAACATTCCATTGTGTTATGTTCCTTGGTATAAGATTTCGATCTGTTGCGTGTTCAGGGCCTACAGAGGCTCGTCAGCCTGCCGTTCGAGCCCCCAGTACTCCCAGATTGTCTGGTAGAGTGGTTTCCCCCTATTTTAATTATAAAACCTGAACACATGTGAAATTGGATAACTAGAAACCTAGGATGTGGCATGAATCCTAGGACGAGAAGTACTTGCACTGTTTGTATGCGTGTTTGAGATTGCAATCTTAAATGAATGAATAGAAATGTAAATAGCTGCCTATTAATAAACAAGAGCTGCCTGTGAAATATGAAATGCCTGTGCTAGTTAGACAAATACCTGTGACATTTCTTGTGTATATGCAAATTGTGGAAATACGAGCTGCATGTGTAAAATCTGAGAATGGAAATGTGAATGGTGACACCTGGTATGGAATAACATGGGGAATACGAGCATGAACCCTATGGGGAATTAGGAGTAGAGCTCCTGTGGATAAATGGAATGGATCTAGAAATGTGAGTGGGAAGTGTGCTTGCCCTTGAGTACGTAGTACCAAGGAGAGTGATTGTCCCCTGTTTAGTGTAGAGTGGAGCTAGCCGCCCTTGGGTTGGGACCCAGGGTTAAGATTGGCCACTCTACACCGACTTCTTTGACCCTCGCGTACACTGTACCGGGGAGAGCTACTAGTGTAGGGAGAGAACTAGCCACCCCATGGGGCCCAGGGTTCAGCTAGCCACCCTACACTGACTTGTTAGGCCCACTGGGCAAACCGGGGTAGTCAGACGAGGGTGAGCAGACTGTGGAAGGGCGAGACCTTTGTTTGGTTCTGAGGGGCTAAACCCCTGTTACTGAGTCGCTAGGTCCTATACTATTCCGTGCTGTACTTTGGGCGTACCCGCTAGCGGAAATGACTGACCGTGTACCAGTACAGGGTAGCTACCCATGTGCTTATCGCGCGTGCCGTAGTCACTGCTACGTCTGTCCATGACCTCAGGGTGGTTGACTGGGTGTAGGATCACCACAGGGGACTCTCCCAGACAGGAGAGCACCACGTGTGCCTTCTACTCTTCGGAAATGACTGCAATCAAGATCGTTCCCACGAGGAACATTCGAGATCAAGAAAGATATCTGAAAGTAAACCAATGGGAAAAAAGGAAATGACTAGTAAAATAAAATAACTAGAAAAGATAAATTTACTTGTTAGCCTTTACTGCTTTAGTTAGTTTGGTTACCACTCTACTCAGCATTCGCTGACTCCGTTTTCTCGTACCCCTTTACAGGTCCAGGAGTTGAGCAGCCCGAATCGCCGACTGCAGAGGGTGCTGGGCCCAGTCAAGCCCAGAAGTAGTTTCCTGTTGTTGTACTTCTTTTTTTTGTTAGAAGTTCAGACTGTTGTTACCGTTCTGTTTCTTTACTTTATTTTCTCTTTACCGTTGTGGTGGTGATATATACTGTTAGCAGCTTTTACTTTCTTTACTGCTGTACTCTTTTGCTGTTAGTTACTTAGCATAGTGAATGTGGTTTACTTTCCTGCTTTTTGGTTATTTCTTGTTGTACAACTGGATCTTGGGATTTGTTGAGTCGAGCCGATCTTGTATCCTATAGGGATTCGGGAACTGGGTCGTAACAACCAGAGTGCTGCTCGAACTTTGACATCTTGAGATAGCTTCGGTCTTCAATTCTTGTGTCACGGCCCGATAATTCTCCTGTTGGATCGGGAATGAATCACCTGATGTGAATGCGTAAGGGTTCCAACTACCGGATAGTTTGGGTTATAATTTGTAGCCCTGTTAAATAGGTACATCTAAGGAAAGCCGATATTTGAATAAATCGTAGGGTCAAATCTACCGAAAATTCGGTAAAGTTGACCCTACGATTTATTTAAATATCGGTCTAAGGGAGCGTAAAAGCGTAGGAGCTTAGATTGAAACTCTCCTTGTATAAAAGTCTTTCCCAAGGCTTTAAGGTTGTTCACAATCAATGTGAATCTAGTATACATCTCATTTAAACTTTCATTACTCTTCATAGAAAAGGATTCAAATTCTTGTGAAAGTAAATTAATTTTAGAAGATTTTACCTTAGATGTACCTTCATGGGTTACCTCGAGGGTGTGCCATATTTCGTATGTGGTGGTGCATTGTGAAATCCGGTTGAACTCTTCCAAACTCAAGGCACAATACAATGTGTTCATCATCTTTGCGTTGAGTGATAGCTACCGAGTTTGTTGTTGAGAATATTCTCCTGCGAGTTTCTCTAGGATGTTGAAGGGAGTCTCGCATCTCTCCCAAATCATGTAGTAGTTGGCTTGAATCCACACCTTCATGTGAAGCTTCCATTACGCGTAGTTGCTCTCGTTAAAGAATGGTGGACGGTTGGCAGACTGTCCCTCGGATTTTTTCGTCACGAAAATGCTCCCCTCTATGTTCAGATCCTTGCCATGTGTGACTCCGTATACACGAGAATGAGGCTCTAATACCAACTGTAAGTGCACTAAAGTGGGGGTGAATAGTGCAGGATAAAAATTATGCGAAGTATTCACCACATCACATAAGTATTTTTAGGTGGAAATTCAACATGGGTAAAAACCACCACCTAAGCCTCTCAACTTACAATTTCCCGATCAACAGAGTCGATCAAATCCATTAACCATACTACTTAAAACGAGTGTAGTACAACCTCAATACAAACCATACAACTTTACAATCAGGAGTAGTGTACTGCAATCCCTCTTCTTCACGAAGAGAATTTTGTCTCACAAAGGGGATGAGAATTCACCACATGAATACCCAACCAAGAACAAAATATAATAGCCTATAGAGCCCAAAGATACAACTTAACCTAAGCTTCTATAGGCAAGAATTACTTCCTTATTTGTGGAAGTGAGTAGGTGTGAGTGGCACAACGCAATGATGCTCTCGGATATAAAGTGTAAGGCTTTGAGAGCTTGAACACCATCTTCTTTTGATTTCTTCTCAAGAATGAGTATAATAGTGGGAAGAATTGTATCAAGGTGTGGTTGAACAAAGGAGAGGTCCTCCTCTATTTATAGAGCCCCTAGGAACCTTCAAGAAGGCTTGGGAGAAGGATCATAGTCGTTGGGATAGATTTCAAGACAATTCAGGCTGAAATCAGGGTCATAATAACTCTAATAGTAGAATTAGATGTCTGATTTTGTAGTCAAGTGCCTTACCAGATGTCTAATCATATTCTTGGTCGTTTGATCTGAAGGATCAGTGCTTTTGGAATGGATCAGATGGAAACAGGTTTCTTGTGTCCACTAGCCAAATGTCTGATCTAGTATTTTAAGATGTCTAACTGAATTTTTGGATGTTTAATTTTATGTGGGTTTGTTCTTATTTTGGACCAGATCTAAATAGGGTTCTAGTGTAACAATGTTGGACGTCTTACAGGATGTCTAAACATGTTATTGGATTCTAGAGATAAAGGTGTTCTACGGGAATTGATTCCCAAGGACCTAATGGTTGGATTTGGTCTAACAAGGTCCAACGTCTCTTTATCAGACGTCTGAGAGGCTCTACGGATGTCTGCCAATAATATTAAAATATTCCTTAGTGGGTTCACAAGGATATTTGTTTGACAACCTAATGGTCCTATTATAGGACATCTGACAAGGTTATCAGACGTTTGACTAGATGTCTGATTTGACTATCTGATTCCTATTTTGGCTTTCTAATTCTATTCTAAGGTTTGCTTAACTATCCTAAGGATGTGTAAGTGTTCCTAAGACTAAGTTGTTATACTTTGGGCTATTTAACATATTTCTAAGAAAATAAAGATAAAAAAGAAATACAAGTACATTTAAATAGATATTCTATCCTATTCTTCTTCTTCCAGCTATGGCTTTAAGCAAAGGTCCTTCTCCTCTATCAAGCTCCTTCAATCTGCCATGGATGCGAGCGTAAACTCTTCGCACTTGCTTCCATTTGCATGTCATCCTGAAATCTTAAACTTAAATGCAAATGTCAAATAACAGATATTTTGTTATCATCAAAATCAATGATTGTGGTGCCCTTGCACCAACAGGAAAGAGGTTCAGCTGGGGGAGGAGAGGGGAGGAGAGGACTTGCGTTGGATAATAGATGGGGATAGGGTGCTACTTGCACATGAAGAAAGGGAAAAGGATAGGGAATCTCATACTTGAAAGCCAATAATTGAAAATTTTCAATAGAGACCCCTCCACCCAACCCCAGTTTAAACAACGGTCCACCCAAGATACCTCCTCACCAAAAGCCCCACAACTTAAATGTTAAGGCTAACGCAAAGAATAAATCCCAAAAGATTGAAAATTTCACAATCAAAGAATAATCATGAATTTGCTTTGAATTAAGATTGGTTATTAAAATCTAAACTGCTACACCTTAATCCCCTCAAAGGATTTCATCCACAAAATCAAGCGCACCTCAAGCTTCAAGAGGGTAGAGATACATGACCCACTACCAAACATCAAGTCCCACATGGCCTTCTTGACTATGACATGGCACCATCGGCAGAGGCACGATCTACTTCTTAGCCTTATCGTCGTTTGGACCTAGATCTACTTCAACCACCACAAGGTTAGCTCTGGGCCCAAAACAAAATTCTTTTCCGCTCTGGCCCAACTGACCGACGTAGGATCCCTTTTGCCCATACCAAGCCTCAAAAGGCGTCCTTACCAAAGCTAGTATGGTAGCCAAGGTTGTAAGAAAATCTAGCCAAGTGCAAGTGGTCTTACCATGATCGTAGCTTATTTAAGCACACAGGACTTATCTTTCCACACTTTATCAATGAATTAGGGTAGACATTAGGCCCTTCTAGGGTAGAACAAGGGTACTAGTGTCAGTTATCTATTCATTCTTATCCACATCATCCCAGTTATAAGGAGATTCCACTTCCCATAAACCAACAACTAAAACATGGTAGATCAAATAGAACACTAGAAACTATTTAAGTCGTCGCATCTTAGATCTAAAAATTTAGACTTAATGTGTTTAGTTTGTCTCTAAAGGATGGTGAATATGAAGGATTTGAAGCATGCTAGGATTAGAGTGTGCATCCATGGTTGTGGAGCCCCTAGGGTGGAGAGCTTTGTGACTATATTGTATTATTGTGGTTACATGTATGTGACTTCGCAAGCGTATGTTGGGATCCAAGATGGAAATTCGGTAGAGTTGACCGTACGATTTATTTAAATATCAACTTTCCGAAGACGTACGTAATTGATAAAACTACAAATTATAACCCAAACCATCCGATAGCTGGGACCCTTGCGTATTAACACTTGGTGATTCATTCTCGATCCAATAGGAGAATAATGGGGTTGTGACAACCTTTGGTGTGGTATCAGCGCCAGGTTTCAACCCTGTTAGGCATTCAAGAAGTAGAACTAAAGGAGAAGGAAGAAAAAACAAGAGTCTCTACCTGGCCTTCGGGCATCATGTCTTTTTCGATGCTACGCAACGACCCATTCGAAATACCTCGCAATCAACAATGCAAAATAACATGCATTCTCATTCTATTTTTCCCCCAATTAGCCCTAATACACCAAAAATGCCCCAAATTCCTAGGGTTTACACAACCTAGGGCAGGGGATTTGGATTAAAGGAAAGGGAAGGGGACGCATGTAGGCCGTTTCGGCCTTGACGAGGTGTCTCTTTGTCTTATATGACAACGCGCAGCACCCAAAAGCAACCACCATGGCTGCTGCCCCACCAGATTACCTCGCATCACAAACAACATAACAACAACATCCATCAGAGATTTCTGCAATCACCTGCTACTGGCATCTGCTACAACCTAAGCTTGGAGACAGCAGATGTTTTAGCTTATGGAATGAGAGGTGGTCTGAATTGGGTCTGCTGAAAGAGACCTTCCCAAGGGTGTATGGGGCTGCTGCTGACAAAAATGCCACAGTTAGCAGTCTGTGGTCCTTGGCTGAAGGTTGTTGGCGGCTGGAAGGGCTACAACAGTGCAGGCCGGGCACTCGACTATGGGAGGAGAAGCAAAAACTGATGGAGAAATTGCAGCGGTTGTATCTTATGAGAGATGTGAAGGACACATACTGCTGGCAGGGTGTTTTCTCAGTGAAGCAGGCATATGAAAAAATTATTAGATCTAACAATGATGTGGAATGGGATCTTATCAACAGAAAGATTTGGCTTTTGAGAACTCCTCTGAAGGTCCAGATTTTCCTGTGGCTTTGTAGACGGGAAGGTTTGAGCACTGGCGATCTTAGACATAGAAGGATGGGGATTGATCTGAATGCTTGCCCTCTATGTGGATTACACTCTGATAGTGCAACACACATCTTATCCTCTTGCTTGGTCACAAATAAAATCTGGAGGTTGGTGTGCTTAGAACCCCTCCCTCCCTGGGATGCTATGTGGCAGAGGTTCATCAACCCTGTTAGACCATTGGGGGCTGTGGCTGCCGTTCTGTGGTGTGTGTGGAGGGCGCGGAATGATAAGCTGTTTCAGGGGAGATCGGTGAGATGTGAGAATGTTGTAAAGGAATCTTGGTCTCTCATACATAGTTGGGTAACTTTTTTGTAATACTCTTTTGATATGCAATACAATACCCTCCGGATTGCTATCGGTTTACGATAGCATTCCTCACTGATTCAAAAAAAAAAAAAAATCCATCAGAGATTTGTCATTAACGTCAGTATCTAAAGCAATTAAACACTCCCTCTAATCCCTAGGTTTTCATAACCTAGGGCTAACAGTTGAAGACATACAAAGAGGAAAGGGCACACTTACATTATGTGAGGCCTTGCCGAGGTACTAATCCTCCGTCGACCCCCAATATTAACCACAACGGCAACAACAACCATAGTGGCGACAGTGACCGACATCCACAGCAGCTATAGCCAGCGGCAACGATAGCAAGTGATTAGCCCATATTTGTGGGCTATTTAAGTATTTAAGTGCGTAGACATTAAGTTAATTCTAACATTTATTTAGCATTCATTAGGATGTAAATAGATTAATTCATATTTTTGATTTAATTACATAATTCATGCATTGCATTCATAACTAAAGGCATTTGAAATTGACTTAGAATGGCATTAGGTGCATTACATGCATTGTTTTAATTAACATAAAACTTAAGGATTTGTGTATAAATAATCCAAATATTTCATTTTATTAATTATTTTTCTTCTTCCCGCAGGCAACCGTTCTACTTCCTCCGCCTGCATTCAATCTTCGCCAGCTGCCTGCACTCAAGACCCCATTCATGGAGGAGCAGGTGTGTTGGATCTGGTCGGGGCAGCTGAGACTACAAGGGAGAGGAGGAGGCAATCGAGCTTATGGAGGCCATCATCCCATTTCACCACCGTGGGCCTCCACAGCCAAACTCCGTCATACCGTAGGCTGATGGGGTGACAGGCCACCGCACCAAGAGGATGGAGTTGGTCGCCACCGTGTACGAGCTCCTTGAAGATCGCCTACCGTGAGTGCATCTATTGATGCACAACTTGCCACCGTTCCATCACCGTGCTTCTTCTTCACCTGCTCCATCACCACCACCTGCAGCATACCATGCCCTCGCCTCACAACCATCCAGGTCGTCGCTACATGCACGCCACGCGTAGCCATACGCATGCACATCTCTCGCACATTACATGCACCACCAGCATCGCCTGCGTCCTCCTTGCAGCAACTCCACCAACCGCAGTAGAGTCATTCCACCCGCATGGCCCACGCACATCTCCTTTGCTGTACCTCCGCACGAGCAGCAGCTGCCTGCGCACACCTCCAGTGCATGCCCTCCTCGCAGCACACCCACGTTTCCCCTTCCATGCACGGCTACCAGTGCATGCTTCTCCTCTCCGCTCTCTCGTCTCCGAGAGCAACAGCGCGCCACCTTCAGCAGATCACGCCATGCACCTGCGCTTCACCATCCCGCGTGCGCCCCGTCCGCACCCCTCTACGCACGCCTGCCACTCACAGCACCACTGCGCACGCGCTGCACCTCCACCGCAGCAGGAGTGCGCCACTAGCAGTGCGCGTAGAGCATGCACTACTCCAGCCGATGTCACCACCTGTGCACTCGCCTGTCCTCTTCTTCTTCGTCTTCTCCTCCAAAAGACCGAACAGAACCCAAAGTTATCATAGTCCTTCGTGCAGTCACCTCATCTAGCCTCGGAGCTTCGTGCCACCAACATCAATGAACTCGCCTCAACCTCAGAAACTCGGCCACACCCTCTGAAGGCCGACAAGAACCTGCCTGCGCTGGCGAGCCGCCGCCACCATTGTTGGCCTTCCTCGTTGCCGGTGAGACCACCGGCGGACGTTCGATATGCCGTCACTGCCCACGCGTAGCCCTCGTCATGGCCAACCACCTCCAAGCTCTACACACCCGACCGCGACCTCCTCATCATGCACTCACAAAGGGAGCAAATGCTTTGTTTCTTACTAAATTAATATTTGCATTCACATGCCATTGCCACTCTTTTATTTTAAATTTATTAATTAAATATTATGGCTAATTTATGCAAGTGACCTCCCTCTTTCTCATAAATGCCATTTCAGCATGTTTTCTTGATGTTTTCTTAATCTGAAGGCAGATTTGGCTCGATTTCTCGACGAAACTAACCGTGAGCATATGTTTTTAACCGGTGCGAGTTTAAATGTCATTGCCTCCTTGTGGATATGACCCTTCTTCTGTGAGTGGTTTAATTTTTATTGTAATTATTTTGTTAAGAGGTTTTTCCACCACTTTGTTACTAAAACGACAAATCATCTAATAACATAATTCAAAAGTGAAAATCATCTTATCAAATGGTGCCATTGCCGAGGAGGCAACAGGCTTAATTAAATCGCGTTCATTCATTCATTCATTCACATTGGTTTAAATTTTGAATCATATTTAACTCTGAATTTTTTTTTTGATGCGAGTGCAACGATCTACGACACACATTCTACAACTCGCAATCACACCAGCCATCATGAGAGGCGACCCTTGACGTCGCCAGAGGAGAAATTGTTCGAGCTACCTTGCAAGGAACCAGATTGTTAGGAGGGGAAGGACGAGGACACGATGATCATCTTTGCACATTTAGTCGCTGATTTGATTAGAGTAGAATTAAGACTTTAGACTTAATTTTTCTTTGCACATTTAGTTTGAAACCCTTATTCTAGGGTATAGTTGAGGGGTTTGTTCCTGTTCCTCGATTTTGTTTTAGGCTCGTGTTGGGTAATTTTGGGGAGCCTGTTCCCTTTTCTTTAGATTTAGGTTTTTAATTTATTTTGTGGATTGTTTACCCTTTAAATTGCTTGTGCATAAGTAGATAAAAAAAAATTAAAAAAAAATGAGCTATCTACTAGAAGCTGCTTGCCCTTAGGTCGAATCATTTAGGATTGAATGAGCACATCTAGATCTAATTCTTGTCTTGCATATTACATGAAGAATGCTGGAATCAGGCATGCACTTCTAACTTTGCATTTCTACTGGTCATGCAAATGCATTTGGACTAATTTCAAGACCACCTAATCTGTATTGAATAGATCTAACAAGTGGTCAAATATTTTTTGGAAAAAGGAGGGACATTTTAAAAACCAAGGATTTGATTTTCAAACTTGGCATGTGATTCAAAATTTAAAATCTTTTGTGGTGTATGCACACTTATATCTCTTGCACCATGGCACACTTTTAGACACTCCTTAGGTTTGGAAATACTAGGATAAGAGCCCTCCTATCATTGGATTCTGAAGTGTTTAGAACTTGAGATCAAAGGTTTTGTAACTCCAAAGAGGGGGATACCCTGTCACGGATTTTTGGGGGTAGTTGAGAAGCATCGCGAAAGCATAGATTCAAAGAAAGGCTTAAGCCTACTTGCATCCCTCGATCTTCCATCTTTGGAGTTGCTCTACCATTTGAGATTTAGGGAAGAACACCTAAGCTCCAACTAGGTCTTCTTAAGCGAGCCGTAGGTCGACAATAAGCGCATAAATTGATTGAACAGTCACCTGCAATTTGACTTAAATCAAAAGCTTAAATTGGGAAAGATCTAAAAAGTCCTTTTTGAATTGTGTTTTGCTTGGGGAATTCTGATTGCGGTGTGAGTTAGAATGGACCACATGGATTTTCATCCTTTCACATCTTGCCCACACCCTCACCCCCACTCTGCACTCTTCGATCCCATACTCTAAGATGGTCCATCTTTTGATGGACATAATGACAATCATTGGGATCCGTTTTACTCCTATTATAGGAGTATTGGCCTGGTTAAGCCCCAAATCAGTGAGCAGAACCTAGGAGCGGGATTTGCTTTGCCCAATATCCTACACACCATAGAAATACCCAACCCACCCTCCCTGAATAATTATAATGGTTGGACGGACACTCCTAGGTACTATAAGCCTGAGCCTGACTTCTCTCATGATGGAAATGACCTCTCCTTCTTGAAAATGGAAATACAGAAAATGCAAGATGAAATGATTGAATTGTTAGGAGAAGCTTTGAGAGCAAGCCAACAAGAAAGAGATGAAATTAGCCACCCAATCTACCCCATTGAGGATGACGTACACCCATCTACAATTGATGCATCTCCTGTGGGAGAGCTACACTTTAAGTTGGAGGGAAATTTTAGGGATTATGTAAGGGAGAATAGCTATTTTTTGAGGATCGATTTTGAAACCTCCCCATTAGATGACACTTCCTTGAGAGATCCACGCCTTAAGTGGGAGGAAGATACATATGAAAGTAGCTATGCATTGGATGAAGAAAGGTGGCAACCCGAGGAAGATGATGATAAGGTTGAGTATCCACCTGAATTATATTGGAGTCAAAAGAAGGGAATGATGGTACCATTGGAGGACCTCGACCCAGATGATAGTATTTTCATGACATTTGATGATGTGGGTTGAAGTCAAGTTGTTAATCCTACCCTCCCTTTTGATCACAAGATGGAACTCAAGCCCACCCTTAGGGAACCTAACCCTCAAGAAATTGACCTATTTGAGGAGTCCGATGTTACCAATGTAAACCATTTACCTCAGATAGAGCACCCTAGGGGATCTGCTGAGATATTAAATGATTCTAGACCTCGGGTATATGATGAATCATATGATGAGGAGAAAGATGAATTAAATGAGGAACCTACATTCAAGATTTGGAGTGACACTAAGGGTGATTATGTCTTATTTGAAGAGTTAGCCCCTGAGGATGTCACAAATTTGACCAAATTAGGTTTCCTTAGCATACCCATTGATGATATTTCTCCTCATGATGAAATGATGGAAAATTTGGAAGCAACTTCTAAGATTTATGTGGATTCACATCTAGACTCTGGGGAAGATTTGGGTAAAGAACAAGAACCCAGGGATGACATTGATAGGATAATCCCTAGATCTATTGCTTCCAACTTGCCTTCATTTGTTTTGAAGTCACCCTCTTATTCGCTTATGTCTGAAGGCAAAATTTTGACTCCTGATGAAGTGCAGGAAGATACTGGTGATAGTGCAAGTAATGCTAGGGATGCAATTGAGGATTTGGAAAGAGTGTTAGAGATGGACACTGAGCTGATTAAACCCAACCTAGATCTTATGGCCATCTCACAACCTCGAAACTTGGACACCCTAGTCGATCCTTGCCTTAGAGATTTGCTCACTTATGTTCTGACTAGGGGGCTTAATGAACCAATATTTCCTGTAATGGAGTATCGGGTATGGATTGATGATTTCTTTAGTTAGTCCATTGCCTTAGAGGTTTATCTCTGCACCATTCCTTCCCCATTCCCTTTTGAGGATCCTTGTCATCCTCCCCCTACCCCTTTGGAGGTTGTTATGCCAGTTTATCCTTTAGAACCTCTTCTGGTGACCTGGGAAGATTTTATTCCCATCCTGGTTGGGCGAGCATTTGCTATCGGGATTCATCATCAGCTCACCAACATCCTAGGTTACCTATTTTCTAGGCCGGCATTACTTTGCTCATTTTTAGGGCCTATTTCTGTGATCCTTGAACCTAACTTGCAGGTTCTTTGGCTACTTGGCTGCTAACAAAAGAACGGCAACCCATCTCTGACCCAGGTAATATCCTTCTATGCAATGAGGACATTGCAGATTTTAGGCATGGGGGGGTGTACTTGGGGATATACATAGCATAGTGCATTCATGCATTTAATTAAAGCATTCTGCATTGCATACATTTGCATTGAAAAAATTAATAATAATAAAATAAAATAAATAAATAAAAAATTTGTAATTATTGAGCTTAACTGGCTAGGCCTTGCATTCTTAAGCAAATCAGAACTCTAGGTTAGACTAAATTGATTCTAGGATCGAACTTTAGAAGCTAAGTGAGCTACTAGCTTTAGACCTTTAGGGTCCTTTATGGACTTAAAAACTTAAGTATGAGTTAAGTTGCGGATCATTCCTTAAGAGGTTGAGGAAGGAAAGCTAAGGATTGAGTTAAAAGGTTGGGTAGTACCTGGAGTCTTGTTCTACCTTTTGGTTTACGGGTCCTTGTAACCCAAGCATCCAAATTTCACACACTTGGTCTTGTGTAAGTAAGTGATCACCTTAATTCCTTAAAAGAAATTTGGTTCTCTTAGTTTTGACTTAGGAGAGGCTTGAAAACACAATTTGATTGGAAGAGTTCCTACCGCAGGAGAGGTGGAGTATATACTCACCTTGAGGATGCGATGATAACATATTACCTTCTCGACGCTTGTCTCTTAGGATATCCATCCAACTGAGGGATGTAAGCGCATTGTGCGGTTCAGGTACCATGGGCGGCCCTATCTCGAAGTGCCGATTGCCACAAGCCTAAATTCGCTTAAGAAATCCATGGGTGAAACTATCTCGAAGTGTCGATTGCCAGGAGTTCTTTTGGTCGCTATGGGTGGTGCTATCTTGAAGCATCGAAAGCCAGGCACCCTTCGAGGTACGGTGATGGGGACAATGAATCCGACACAGACCGTGTTGATAGCTGATCCGAGGTTAGACTTAGAGGAATCAAACAAAAAATATTTATATATATATTATTCAAAAAAAAATCCTTTTTCCTTTAACTCAAATAACTCAGACCAACGCGCATGCATGGATGCTTTAATCTCAGGGATCAACAAACCTTAGGGTAGAGTTAGAAATCAGAGAAACTTATGCCTGCAACTCGTCTTTAGTCGACCTAGTCTGTAACTTAACAACTACTTGGGAACCTTAGGTCTAAAGTCTGAACTTAATATGTTTCTAAAGGAAGGCCGATTGGGTTGGCTAATCTACTTGGAGTGCTAGGTTTTGCTTGGATTTGCTAGGGACTAGCAAAAACTAGGCATGGGGGTATTTGATTAGCCCATATTTATGGGCTATTTAAGTATTTAAGTGCCTAGACATTAAGTTAATTCTAACATTTATTTAGCATGCATTAGGATGTAAATAGATTAATTCATATTTCTGATTACATAATTCATGCATTGCATTCATAACTAAAGGCATTTGAAATTGACTTAGAATGGCACTAGGTGCATTACATGCATTATTTTAATTAACATAAAACTTAAGGATTTGTGTATAAATAATCCAAATATTTCATTTTATTAATTATGCTTCTTCTTCCTACAGGCAACTATTCCACTTCCTCCGCCTGCATTCAATCTTCGCCAGCTGCTTGCACTCAAGACCCCATTCATGGAGGAGCAGGTGTGTTGGATCTAGTCGGGGCAGTTGAGACTACAAGGGAGAGGAGGAGGCAGCCAAGCTCGTGGAGGCCATCATCCCATTTCACCACCGTGCAGTAATTCACCATCGTAGGCCTCCATGGCCAAACTCCGTCATACTGTGGGCCGGTGGGGTGACAGACCACCTCGCCAAGAGGATGGAGTTGGTCGCCACCATGTATGAGCTCCTTGAAGCTCGCCTACCGTGAGTGCATCTACTGATGCATGACTTGCCACCGTTCCATCACCATGCTTCTTCTTCACCTGCTCCATCACCACCACCTGTAGCATACCACGCCCTCGCCTCGCAACCATCTAGGTCATCACTACACGCACACCACGCGCAGCCATACGCATGCACATCTCCCGCGCATTACGTGCACCACCAGCATCGCCTACGTGCTCCTCGCAGCAACTCCAACCGCAGTAGAGTCATTCCACCCGCACGGCCCACGCACATCTCCTTTGCTACACCTCCAGACGAGCAACAGCCACTCGCGCACACCTCCAGCGCATGCCCTCCTCGCAGCACACCCGCGTTTCCCCTTCCACGCACAACCAGCAGTGTATGCTTCTCCTCTCTGCTCTCTCGTCTCCAACAGCAACAGCGCGCCACCTTCAGCAGATCACGCCACGCACCTGTGCTCCACAAGCCCGCGTGCACCCTATCCACACCCCTCTATGCACACCTGCCACTCACAACATCACCCCGCACGCGCTGCACCTCCACTGCAGCAGGCGTGCGCCACTAGCAGCGTGCGTAGAGCATGCACTACTCCTGCCGGCGTCACCGCCCGTGCACTCTCCCATCCTCTTCTTCTTCGTCTTCTCCTCCAACAGATCGAACAGAACCCAAAGTTATCATAGTCCTCCATGCAGCCACCTCATCTAGCCTCGGAGCTTTGTGCCACCAACATCAATGAACTCGTCTCGACCTCAGAAACTCGACCACACCCTCTGAAGGCCGACAGCAACCCGGCCGCACCGGCGAGCTGCTGCCACCATTGCCAGCCTTCCTCGTTGCCGGCGAGACCATCGGTGGTCGTTTGACGTGCCGTCACCGCCCACACGTAGCCCTCGTCGTGGCCAACCATATCTGAGCTCCGCACACCCGACCGTGGCCTCCTCATCACGCACGCACAAAGGGAGCAAATGCTATGTTTCTTACCGAATTAATATTTACATTCACATGCCATTGCCACTCTTTTATTTTGAATTTATTAATTAAATATTGTGGCTAATTTATGCAAGTGACCTCCCTCTTTCTCATAAATGCCATTTCAGCATGTTCTCTTGATGTTTTCTTAATCTGAGGGTAGATTTGGCTCGATTTCTCGACGAAACTAACCGTGAGCATATGTTTTTAACCGGTGTGAGTTTAAATATGTCATTGCCTCCCTGTGGATATGACCTGCTCTTCTGTGAGGTTTAATTTTTATTGTAATTATTTTGTTAAGAGGTTTTTCCACCACTTTGTTACTAAAATGACAAATCATCTAATAACATAATTTGAAAGCGAAAACCATCTTATCAGCAAGCAGCTGCCAAGTATGGGTAGCTGCGCTCATGTCAGTTGGCCGACACCAGCTGCATTGACGACGGTGACCATCAACAGCAAGCAACTGTCGCATAGCGATGAAGCTGGCCATCAACAGCCGCAACCATGGCTGCTCTCAACGCGAGCAAATGCAGTAACACCAGCAGTAGTGTGCACATGGGTGGTCAGCGGCGCGCACATGAGTGGCAACTGGTTGGAGAGGGAGAAGGAAAGAGGTTCTGCTGGGGAAGGAGAGGACTTGCGTTAGAGAATAGATGAGGATGGAGCGCTGCTTGCGCATGAAGAAAGGAAAAAGGAGTGGGAGTCTCACACTTGAAAGCCATCAGTTGGAAAATTTTGGTAGAGACCCCTCCACCCAACCCCAGTTTAAACAACTATCCACCTAAGATGCCTCCTCACCGAAAGCCCCACAACTTAAATGTCAAGGCTAAGGCAAAGAATAATTCCCAAAAGATTGAAAATTTCACAATCAAAGAATAATCATGAATTTGCTTTGGATTCAGATTGGTTATTAAAATCTAAACCCTTATACCTTGTGTCTTCCACTCAACATATAAGGATCGAAAAAAAAAATAGACCTAGAACTTTAGGGGCTATACATAAAGGCCCTAAAACAAAATACTAAAAAAACACAAATTTGAAACTAATTGGACTTAATAAGAACATAACCCCTTTCCTTTCTTTTCTTTATTTTTTTTTTACTGATCACTCTCCCCCTTTCTAAGATAAAGGCAACCTAAAATAAAGGAACTCCACTCCTCCTTCTTTAAGGTTCGTAAGAACCACGCAGGGCCGCCACCACCTCCAGAAAGGCACAGCCACTCTTGCTCATTGCTGTTCACTTCATGCGTGATCCGACCACCGTTGACGCCCCCAAGGGCACGAGGAAGACTCTTGCATCCACCCCCGTGGAGCGCTGCCAGGAACCTCATCGCATACACCAACACCACCCCTGTCGTCGTAGCGCCCTGTGGTGCCGCTAGGAACCTTCCCGTGGATGCCAACACTACCCTTATGATGCCAATGCTGCCCCTTCATTGCAATGCTTCCGCACTCCAAGGCCAAAGACCTCCCCTTTTTTTTCTTCTTTTCTCTATGGGCAGCACAATAGTAGAGAAGGAGAGCATGCCACAGCTCCAGTGAGATGGGAGGCACGTGGCCGTCCTCGTCCCCTTTGTCATCTTCGACTAGGAATTCATGATCTTCGAAGGAAGAATAAAATAGGAAGAGGAGAGGTTGTGGGAGAGGAGAGAGCATCTCCGGTGGCTCGCCAAAGTCCGACAGAGTCGCCAGAGGGCCTCCCCCCTCTAGGGTTTCTCTACTAGGGTTTCTTCTTCCCTTTTTTCCCATGAGATCAAACCCAATCTGATACCATGTAGCAATTTTAGGTGGGATAAAATGATTCTTGTTATTCATAAAAGAAGAGGCCCTAGCCCTCTTTATATAGAGAGAGGCAAGGGCAAACATAGAAACCCAATTAAACACTTACTAAAAATAGTAAAGACAAAATATGGAGATAGAATCCCTAATTTTATTTCCTAACAGTTTTCTTTTTTGTAACCAACTTAAAACATGGAGGGACATTAGAAAAGAATAACAAAGCACCACAATTATAAACAAATGAAGAAGAGGCAACTTGTGATATGTTCACAGTTATGAAAAATCAACCATCATTTGGTTGGGAAGCAAACATATTTGCATAATCTATACACCACATCAAGAACCTAGAACTTGACCTACACCATAGTCCTCTTTAGTCTGTCCTTTCCAGACACAACCATTATGACCTAAGGTTTCTCATTGCAATAAAGCATTCTAAATCCAAGGATCTTATCCATATATTCTTCATCCACAATAGAGAGCCTAACAAAAGCAATAATCTTATCCTTAGGATCACTAACCGATAGAGTTGGGAGCTTGAACAATGAAACCACCATCTTCTCTACATATGGTTATCCTTCCCTCACTAGTCTCTAATCCTTCCATTAAAGTGGGTCTTGATTCCCCATAGCTATAATAACTAAATTTATCTCCTTGAACGCAATCATTGTAATGGCTTTAATAGTGGAGAAGGAACTGTTTAACCTTTCCACCACGAGCATTAACATGGCAAAGTCTAGGATTTCATTGGTATTTTCATGCGGTTCTCTTGTAATCTTTGGCAATAACATGCATATCTCATTCCATGGTTATTTTACATGTATAACCCTAGAAAAGTTATCCAGATTACATACATATTGATAAACGCCAGTTTATCATCAATTTTATGCCTTAAAATAGACCTAACTCTTAGGGTTTTAACTCCTCAATCAGGTTTCTGGGCTGCATTTAGGCATTCAAGTAGGTTAGGCATGCATTGCATCATTTTATATTTTTAATGTGTTTTTTAAGTATTAGGGATAAACAGAGAGTCAGATCCAACAAATCCTGGCACTTTGGAAGGCAGAAGATGAAGTGGAAGCCCAATCTCAGTTGGATCCTAGCTCATTCTAGCTAGATCAATCCACTCATAGCTCCATTTAGCTCACGTCACCTAAATGGTAGCTCAACCTAGCTCACCTTAGCTCAGGCTAGCTTGATTTAGTTGATCCTAACTCCATTCCAGCTCTGGTCAATTCACTAAAGCTCTACTCAACTTAGCTTAGCTACTAGTCATCAACTAGTTAAGCTAAGTCAGCTGAAGAGTTATCACCAACATTAGGTCATCTCATTACTAGCTCAGGAAGACTCATCTTAGCTCAACCCAGTTGAGCTTAACTACTAGTCAAAACTTAGCTAGCTAAGCTAGAGAGGGAGTCTTCATAAAGATCTCAACTAGCTCAACTTATCACAACTTACTGAACTTAGTAGCTAGCAAAGAACTTTCTAACTAAGCTAAGTAGCTGAGCTCCTAAGAAGACCATTTTCAGCAGCAGTCAGCTCCAGCCAGTTTTAGAGTAGCTCAAACCTCCTCCTCTACAGCTAAAGCCTAGCTCCCCTACTCCTCCCTCTTCTCTACTAGCTAAGCTAGATTAGCTTAGCTCTACCTCCTTTACCATGGCCATCCACCTACTCTACCACAACCTACATAGCTCCACTACTACCTCTAGCTTAACCCAACCTTAACCTAACCTAAACCTAATCCCAACCACCAAAGTTGGTGCCAACTTTAGGTGCCTGTTCAATGGACGACTCATCAACAATCATTAGAAAGCACTATTATATAGTTTTTCTCCCCGGTAATGGCACCAAAAATATGAAGCACGATGATCGGTCCACATTAAAAAGGGGTCTTAAATGTCGCTGTTGTAGTATATGTCACAAATACAAACCGATGTCGCATCCATTTTATTTATATGTTTAATTTTACTGGTTTATTCCAGGTCATTCACTGGGAGATAGTTATTGATATACATCACTCTCTAAGTCTAAAAACATTCTTTAATTCCAAAATATTGATTTTATTTACAAAAAATGAATGAAAGAATCAAAGAATAAAAGAATTTGGTTAATTATGCATAAAAGAATGAATTAAAACACATTACAATGCTTGGAAATAAATGTACACACACAAGCATTAAAAACTATGTACAACTACTCTATGTTAGTTATTTACAACTAATATAGTTAACACTTAAGTATAGATACAAAAATAGTTAATAATACTTACTATACTATATCATTATAACAAACTAATATCCATAGTAACATATTTTATATATAGTAACATATATAAGTGTCGCTAAAATCTTAGTAAAATTATATACATAAGAATAGGCAAAATACTTATCTTTACTGACATAAATAGCTATCTACAGCAACGGATCAGTTTGTCACTAAAGCTCTGGTGTTATATATTTACATATAAGAGCTAAAACAAGCTTACCTACGCTATTTACACTACATATGCATATATATCTATACATTATAGTATACGTAATTTATTTATTTGCATATAATATATTACTTATATACATATACTTATTATACACACTATATACTTCCTTTCTCTCAACACTTATTATACACGCTATTTATACACACAGACAACACAGACACAACTCACACACTCAATGCACACAGCGCACACACGCAGACACAACCAAAGGGGTAAGCTTCAACAGTTAGTTGCCTTTCTTCCTTTCTCTCATCTTCTCTCATAGCCAGTTCAAACCGGTTTGATTTAAGTTTTTAACCCAAATATTGATTTAGTGGGTGGGCGATCTTTTTGAGGGATACACAGCACCCATTTTTGGGTAGGACAAGACCTCTACTAGGGCCATTCTAGTTCATTATTAGGTGTATTTTTATCCGGTTCAATGCTCATTATTGGGCCCACACAGGCCCACGCACAGTGCACGGCCCTCGGCCTAATGCACCGCACCCATATGCTATATCAATATCAGAGAGGAGATCAATGTGAGAGGAGTAATGTTTGTATTGGTGCCCGACACTTGACAACTGGTGAGCTGAAAACATGAAATCATAATAAGTCAGCCCACTCGCTCCAAAGTTGCCGATATGGCACTATAATAAGCACTCGACAAGCGCTGCTGCCCATGTAAAAACTATTCTGATTAGGCGATTTTGGCCCTCAATTTGAGGGCCATAATTTATTTTAAATTTAAAAGAAATTATAGAGTTTTAAAGCCTTACATAGGGCTACATAATTATGTAGTTAGTTTACAAAAATAAGTTAGTTTATTATATAACTATATTAGCTAAAGTCTACAATTTTTACAAGTTAAATTAGAGTTTAATTTGCTAGTTACAGTATAAATTTATTAATTAATTGTTAAATTGACTTAGTACAGTAGTAATATACATAATAAATTATTTATTACAGATTTTAATGATATTTTATAAGTTGTATTTTAATTTATATAGATTTAAGTACATGTTTTAGTTAGTTATACATATAAATAAGCTATAGATACTATATTACACTATAAATATGATATAAATATGTTGAAAATACTTAGTATAACATAGTACAAGTATACATTATAAGTTATGTCAGTACTAACTTAAATTACTAATTTATTTTATTTGAAGTTAATAAATTACGTAATTAACTTAATTACTTAATTATTTACTATATATATATAACTAAATTAAATTAAAGGTATAATATTATTCATAGTACATCTATAAATACATATGTACAGTATAGATATAAATATGTACATATAAATATGTTTATATAATTACTTAGTTATTTTACATTTAAGATATATAAATTAACATAAAATAATACAATAAAATTATATATACAATAAGTTATTATAAATACTTAATTTATAATGTATAATACATATATAAGTTATTTATAGATATTTGATACATATTATACAATATTTACATATAGCTTAGGTTTATGTTATATATATAAGTATATACATAGTATACATGATATTTTTAGGAATTTTTGGAATTTTTTAGATTTTTATGGGTTTTATAGGTTTAGAGGAGGTAGGGGATGAGAGGGAAAGAGTGAGATGAGAGAGGGAGAGTTGTTTTTGTTATTTTTAATGTTGAGTTCTTTTATTAAGTTTCAAGGTATACTGAACTGTCAGCTGGTATGTTCTACCAAGCCAGAGATTCAGAATGCCTTGAAACTTGGCACACACTTAAAAATATATCTAATCTTGACCAAGACAGGTTTATTTTATTTTTTTGAATTTTTAAATATTTTTATTTATTTACAAAGTTCAACAAGTAAGGCCTTCAAAGAGTGTTTCAAAGAGAACCTAAGGCCTTAAAACCATTTGGAGTGGCAGGGAAAGTGGTTTAAACACATCAAAACATTCAACACACTATCTAAAACATGTTTAAACTCTTAAACAAATTTTCACTTCAGATTGCATTCATATTTCAAGTTTGGACAGGCTATATATGCAAATAGCTAACAATGGAATGTAACCTAAGATTACAAGCACTCCAAATCAAATTAAAATCCATTTCAAGTACATGAATGCTTGACACAAATAATTCCTACACTACAAAATAGGTCAGCCTCTCAAAATCTCCAATTCCCAACTAAAATCCCAATTCAAATCAGATCCTACAATGGCTGCACCTACATCAAAACAACAACTGATTGCTGCTGAAATTTGATCTGCTGCCAATAGATTGGTAGCTAATCTATGGCTGCTATCTCAATTGAAATTAGATGAAAGAACAAGTTACCAGACATCTTAACTTCAAGTACAAATTTTTCAATAGCCAATCATCTGCTTCTACTGCTATTTCAGCAACAACAGCTGCTGCATTTGATTACTGAAATCAGCCCAGATCAGATCTAAGAAGGTTTGATCTAAGGCACATGAAATCCACAAAAACACATCTGGCTGATCAAATCTGCCCAAAATCCTTTTCAAAATCATAAATAAAGATCTGAAAATCCATTTATGCCTAACAATTTATAGAACTCTGATTTGATTCTCACTTCACACTATAGACAGTGTGAACATGAAAATCAAATCAAGACTTCAAATCTTTGGAAAACAGTTCCAAATCCTCATTTAGATCCTTCAAATTTCAATCAAATCTCCATTAACAGATTGAAATCAATTTTGCATTGAAAAACAAATGTCACCCAGATAGGGCTTTTAATATAAAATGTCATTGTGAATGGATCACTTTGAGCTCCTAAACACTATAAATCAGTGTTTATGATCTTGAGTGATCCTAGAATGATCATTAGTTCCTTGCTTAGGCCTTGAATCACTTCATATGATTCTCATTGGCCCAAACTACCTAAAAATCACCAAAAATTTCAGAATCTGACATCGAATAAAGCACAGCGAATATGATCTTTGAAAACTTGATCAAATAAGTTTAAACTAGCTGCAATGCTTCAGATCAAACTCATAAAAACCAATTTAATCGATTAAATCCAATTAGATTGCAATTAGCTCAAAACTCATTCAATCAACTATTAAAAATCATCTTAATAAAATCAGTCAGTTTTGCTCGATTCAAATCAAGGGGAGGGCATTAGTGGGAATATGGGCTGAATGGAATGCCCTCGATTTAATGTTTGAGCGATTCAACATATCTGAAAGCTAATGAGCTTCAGATCTGTTGAGTGCTCTTGTGAGTGGAGGATTGATGAAAAGAATGTATCAATGAGTGAACGTGTACTGTGAAGTGAAGAGGGAGAAGAATGGACATGTGGATGCCAGTGGATTTGTCTCCTTTGATCTGAGTTGATTAGAGGAGGTTAGGGAGAATTACCCTAATCTACTCCTATCTAACTACTAAATCCATCAATCAGTTGACTAACTAATTCTATGAACTAATGCACTAATTCTACTCTACTGAATCTAAATTACACTAACAACTATTCTATTTACTCTAAAAAGCAGGGAAATCCTAATCTAAAGGGGGAATGGGATGCCTGGGCTGCAGCTGGTCACTGCGGCGATGAAGGGAGATGAGGAGGACTCCAGCAAGGAATGGGATCCTTGGATCCACAGCGTGTTGCTGTGGCGATGAAATTGAGGAGGAAGAGCCACACCCCTGTCACAATCGCAGTTGATGAAGGAAGAAGGAAAACTAGAGAGTGGATGAAAGGATCGACTCAGGGTGGAGGGAGTCGATCCTTTGCGCACGAGCTCAAAGAGCTCCTTAAGTAACTGAGACAGTGAATGTGCTCACCACAGAGGTGCGATTAAGCACCTAGGGCTTGGGTGGTAGGGATAAGAGAAGAGCGTGCACAAGGTTCCAAATCAAAAGTTGGCTATTGGATGAGATCTGGGCAAGGTGGTGATGTAAACATGTTTACATTACATAAGATGTCTATGTATGCATGTTCTTAAGCATAGAATTGCATTACATACTATAAATATTGCATAGCATGCATCATCTTGCATTTGGATTAGTTTGAATAAAATGGAGGTTAATTATCTCCTTTTATGTTCAGGGACAAGACAAATTTTTATCGGGACCTCAGATCAAAGATCCAACCATACTGATTTGATTAGGGCAACGATTGGAGTTCAACGACTCCAAGATCGCCCTAATTAGACATCTGTAGCATTAGATAGAGACCGGGGAACCATAGAAGATCAAGGGGCAAGATGGTGTGAATCCGCACTTCAGTCAACAAATCTGACCGCACAGATGGATTTGAATCGATGATCGTAGCCTAACAGTGCAAAAATCAACTCAATTCGACAACCGTGGCACCATCTACATCATCTAGAAGATGGACGGCCAAGATGGCGTCACGTGGCGCCATCTCGATCGCCCAAACTGGCCTAGCTAATCTTGGAGACCACCGCACCCTTCCACCACATGTTGGATATTGGCCATTGGATCGCCATCCAACGGTCATGGGCAGCCGCACCTCAAAACACCCACGCACCTATTTCCCCACTGTAGCATAGTGGGTGAGAGCCTTATTGCGAACAAGAGGTGCAGGTTCGAAACCCCACGAGCCTCAATTAAATGCAGGCGCTTGGGATGGCACTAATTGGGCCATTAGATCTTGGATGAGCGGCTGCGAGGGCGGAGATGTGGCGCACTTAGGGGCTACGCTGCGCGGACGTGGGATTTCACGCAGAGGCACGATTAGATGAGGTGCTGCAGTTATCAAATCTCAGCCGTTCGACCTCACGATCGAATGACCGAGATTTGATGAACGTGGGCAGCATTGGAGGTGAGCAGGCGGCAAGCGCGGCACACGTTGCCCACGACCTGGGCTTTAGTGATGTTTAATTCCATCACTAAAGACCCCTTATTTAATATTTTGAAATTGCAAAGACCAAATTGCCCTCACTCCTTGCAACTATAAAAGGAGACCCCCTCCATACGAAATTGGATCCCTTCCTTATCTTCTCTCCCTCTCCAAAGCTCAAGAGAAGCTTGTCCCACACCCGGGATGCTTCTCAAGAGATAAAGTCAAATTTTCTCCCCCATTTTGGAGGTGGATCTCGCGACGATGACGACGAGTTTCCCCATTCCCGTTCTTCCCGCTTCGTTCTCCTTCTTCCCACTCTGTTCCCCTTCTTCCAGGCGTCGTCCCGTCCGGCTCATCTTCCAAGCGATCGTCGAGGAGGATATCTCTCTCCCCTTTCTTTTTACTGCTTTCTAGAGTAGATTTACTACTTTCTAGAGTAGAATTTTCCTACTTTTTAGTGTAATCATTTCTCGCTTTCTAGTCGTAATGAGTATTGTAATGAACAATTTCTGATAATGAAGTCTATGTTTATTCTACATACCTTTTGCTTTTATTTGTAATATTCTCTCTCTCTTTTCTATTTATTAAGTAGATAACTAGATTCGTGACAAATAAAATTAACACATATTTTTAAATCAAACGTTGGCCTCCCTGAGTTCGACTCGAAATTTCTATTCCGGTATAAATTTTATTTGTTGAACACGAGTTCTTCGCTTTCAAACTACAACGATAGGTTTTCAAAACCAAACACGATAGTGTAGTAACATGTCGCCTCAACATTTTGGCGCCGTTGCCGAGGAAGTGACGCTCTTTGATTTTTTTCGCATTTTCCAACTTACAAATCATTTACCTTACTTCTCTCCTTTCTTATTGTGATTGCAGGTACTCTTTTGAGATGAGCAAAAGCGGTAGATTGGAGCAAAGTGATGTTGAAGGCTTTGTAAGTTATCCCCAACTTCCCACCCATTAGTTTTCATTTCGCCACGTAATAATACAAACATCAATCAACTTAGGTGTTCTTATAAACTCTAAGGTTAGTTTTGTTTGTTTGTTTGACACCCACACCTGCCTCAACCTCCACATTTAGAAAGAAAAAAAAAATCTCACAGAGGTACACAACCTCATCTGATTTTTAAACTCAACCGGTAAACCGATCTTTGGAACCGGTACACACATCCAAACACATAATTGAGTAGAAATTAGATTAGGTAATCACTTGTGTGCCTAATTAAGTGGTACAACAGGCCAATTGTTTGAGTTGATTCGGCCGCATCACTTCAATTATAATCAACTCATCAAGTAGCTACTGTATAGGTTCAACTCTTAGGGATTTACTAAGCACTCTACATTCTTTTAAGTTTTAAAGGAAAACATCTTCACCTGTGCTTTCAAAACCTGGTGTGCCAACAAAACTTGTTTGAAAATACCTAAAGTTGAATCCTAAAAGCTACTAAGTAAGATTTGAACCCTAAAATTCACCGCATCAAAAATAATCTTGCTTGAAAGCCACTGGTTGTGCATGCACACACAAATCAATCAATCATTAAGGGCACAACCAAGATAAAGGACCCATCAAATTCCAAAGCACATTCAAACCTAGCCCTAAATAAAACAGAGTAGACGTTGGCCTTAAGGATTTGACTCGCTCTTCAGAGCCCAGAATAAGATTATTTTCTATTAGTCTATTTCTACTGTTCAATCTGATGTCTAGCTAGGGGAGCAGAATCAAACGATCATGGCTGGGGGGTACACTAGGAACCTGAAGCGTAAGCTGAAGGAAGAACCTTCCCCCAGTCCCTCCTAACTAGTTGGATTGAACAGACAAAAGTAGATCAAATCGTTTCATTATCTCAAGACGGGTTCTGGGAGTCTGTAGGTCTTTAGGCTAGCCCACTTAAGGACAAGTTTGATTGCTTGTATTGCAGGGTACCTTTCTTCCTCCCATCTATCATGAATCCTTCCACATTTTATACGCATTCCTGCCCTTTCCCTCCTGTTATGAGTTATCCACAACATGACGATTATCTCGACTCGTACTGTAATCAACCATCAGTTAGTTGGGATAATTCGGATTGGGGATATAGTTCCAGACCTCCGTGTTTAGGGTCTAACCCTGAACACCATAATTGTGATTTCTATCCTTCTCAGAGCCACATTGATTATAGATCACCACCCTTTCATGGACAACCTAATAAGATCTACAAACAAGGAGAATACATTGATCCTTACCCATCCTCCGATTACACTGCCTTTAGGTCATCACCACCTTTTGAACAATCTGAAATGGCCTATTATCAGGAAGGGTATAATGAATCTCAATTTGTTAACTCCTCTACACTGATCCCAAACCCGCCCAACCCTGAACCAAGTCATTTGGTTCAGGTTAACTAGGTTCAAGATAAGGTTCTGGCTAACTTGAGGAATACCATTCAATCTTTAGAAGTAAAGCCAATACCTTGCATTGAAAAATTAGAGCCTCTGATTGAGATGATTGATGATTTGAATAAGTATTTATTGGATTGGCTCCAGGATGTTAAGGATAAGAAACTAGGTGAGTTTCTATTTGAGAAGTTAGCAAAATTGAGAATGAGATTTGTGGTTGCTTTGGTTCAATCTTGGGATGATTCCCAGGATGAACTCCCTTCAGGAGAACCAATGTCAGAACCCACTCAGGCACCTGTTGGGGGAGACACGCATTACGAGGCTGACTAGAATGAATTAGAGCAACCAATTAAGGATGATCTGATTTCTTCACCTGAAATCCTTGAGCCAGGGTACGAGGAAACGTATGTCTCCATGGATCAGAAAGTGACAGATGATTTTGGGACATACACTAATACAGATTTTGATTTCTTTGATTCTGATGGTGAAGATTCAATTTGCGAAGTCTCACGCGAGTTTACAGAACACAATTTCTTTGAGATGATTGGGCTTGAGGAATCTGATAGATCATTTGATAGCCCAATAACTGAGGAAACTGATCGTATTGGGGCTCACATTTTGAATCTAGAATCGCATTTTCTGGAGGATTCAATTCAATGTCTCGATTGTCAGTTACACCCCATTGAGCTTACTGACGATTCTATTTTTGAAAAAACTAGACTCAAGTCAATTTTGATTCAGCCACATCCTTTGGACTTGGAAATTTTAGACGGGGTGATTAATATGCAAGAGGTCCCAGAATTTGACATTCTGAATGAGGAGGGTAGGAGCTAAGAAATTTTGATTTGGGAAGTAAACTCTGAAGGAAGTAGAAGACCGAGTCTAAGGGTTCCAATTCATCTGAAACCATCAAACCAGGACCCTTACGACAATTGTTCTGAGGATGTCCAACCCAAGCACACATTCATTGATTATCCTTTGGAGCTTGATTTCTCTGTAACTCAACTTTTTGGTCTTGGGTTGCATCCTCATAAATCGCAGGCCCGACCTCGCTTGCATAGTGATTTTAGGTTTTGGGTAATTTTTATCCAGAACCTTATATATTCTTGATTATGGGGTATGGGTCTGCACCACAATCTGCTCCACATTTATGGACATCTACTGGCAGGTCAGAGGTTTCATCTTTTTATTCTGATTCTAACCTGCACCTGTGAATTCTTTATTTCTCTTCTTTATATAGTGTGCCTAGCTGAAGGCACTAAATTCAGCACGTATATAGTTTTTTTAGTTTTATCTTGAAGTGGACTCGACATTCACACAGTTCAGGTGCTTTCTGCTCTATTCCACTCTGTTTTTATGTCTTTTTAATATAATGACGACATTGCATTAGATAGGTATGGGGGGGTGGATATTAATCTCTGAATTAATTCGTCAGCTCCGTAGATTCATTTTCTTTTATTTAAATATTAAAAAAAAAATAGAATTAGGAAGGAATACTTGGACATTAGGACTTTTCAATCTTAGGAAATATTACATTAGGATTTGAACACAAAGATCCTTTAGGTCTTTGGACTTAATCAGCCCGTGTATCCACTAAAATGTGGATTTGTTTTTTGAGTCCTCACCATCTTAATTCTATTGTAATTTGAGTAAATAAGTTTGGGTGATAAGTACACGACTTATCAATTCACCCTCTAATTTGAGGGAACTTTGAGTCTTAGGAATCTACACACTTTCCTTTCACTGACTCATTGTTCGACGATTTTAACGGAAATTGGATAGCTAATGAACCTTCTAGGGTGATATGGCTAGCAAGTTTTCGTGGGTAACAGCCCATAAGTAGGTTGTCCAGAGCCCAGTCACTGAACCATTCTCTTTTTGCTACCTTTAGGTAAATCTTAGACTAGTGAAGCCACCTACTAAAAAAATAAAAAGAGAAAAAGAAAGTCAAAAAGAAAAGAAAAAGAAAAGGAGAAAAGAAAAAGAAATAAGCCACACTTCGCCAAATGAGTATGGCTGGCAAGTTGTCGGTGGTAACAGCTCATTGACCGGTTGTTTACAACCCAGCTCCAGAAATGCACTTAAAATTCCCAAAACACTTAGGATGAAGCGGAGAAGTAGAATAAACTGGGGAGATATACACTGGATTCACCCTTGTGTTGACCCCATAAAAATAAAAGCAGGGAGAAAGCTACCGGTTGTAAAGATACACCTTTAGGCAGAATATTATTTTTAAGGTCACCTAGAGGCGTAGAAACCCGAAGTCCATTCTAATTGCCAATCAATGAGTTTATCACATTAACAATAAGATGCTTAGAACTTAGGGTTCTCATCAAATCTTGGGTGAGTTGAATGACCGTAGAAAGCCACTCTTAAACCCTAAACTCAAAAAGTCAAAAACAAATTAGAAAAGAAGAAAAATAGAAAAAAAATTCTTTGAATAAGGCGAGGGCTTGAGGCAATCTGCATTTTGGCAGATACCCGGGTACTGTTGTGTCTTTGAAAGTTCAGATCCTAAGTAAACATTTTCTTAATAATTGAAAATAACTCATGCCCAAATAATCCAACCTAATTCTTTTATAAATAGCATGTAGTTTTTGCTAGGGACTAGCAAAAGATAGGCATGGGGGTGTGATGTAAACATGTTTACATTACATAAGATGTCTATTTATGCATGTTCTTAAGCATAGAATTGCATTACATACTATAAATATTGCATAGCATGCATCATCTTGCATTTAGATTAGTTTGAATAAAATGGAGGTTAATTGTCTCCTTTTATGTTCAGGTACAGGACAAATTTTTATCGGGACCTCGGATCGAAGATTCAATCGTACAAATTTGATCAAGGCGATGATTGGAGTTCAATGACTCCAAGATCACCCTAACCAGACATTTGTAGCATCAGATAGAGATCGGGGAACCCTAGAAGATTAAGGGCAAAGATGGTGTGAATCCACACTTCAGACGAAAAATCCAACCTCACGAATGGATTCAAATCGACGATCGCAGCCTAATGGTGTGAAAATCAACTCAATCTGACAACCGTGACACCATCTACATCATCCAGAAGATGGACGGCCAAGATGGTGCTACGTTTCACCATCTCGGATGCCCAAACTGGCTTAGCTAATCTTGGAGACCACCGTACCCTTCCACCACACATTGGATCTTGGTCGTTGGATCGCCATCCAATGGCCATGGGCAGCTGCACCTCAAAAGACCCGCGTGCCTATTTCCCCACTGTAGCGTAGCGGGTGAGAGCCTTATCGTAAACAAGAGGCATGGGTTTGAAACCCGACGAGCCTCAATTGAGCGCAGGCGCTTGGGATGGTGCTAATTGGGCCGTTAGATCATGGATGAGCGGCTACGAGGGCGAAGACGTGGCGCATTCTGGGGCAGCACTGTGCAGATGTGGGATTTCACGCAGAGGCGCGATCAGATGAGGCGCTGCGGTTATCAAATCTCAGTTGTTTGATCTCACGATCGAACGACCGAGATTTGATGAACGTGGGCAGCGTGGGAGGTGAGCGGGCGGCAGGCGCGGCACACGTCGCCCACGACCTGGGCTTTAGTGACATTTAATTCCGTCACTAAAAACCCATTATTTAATATTTTGAAATTGTAAAGACCAAATTGCCCTCACTCCTTGCAACTATAAAAGGAGACCCCCACCATACGAAATTGGATCCCTTCCTTATCTTCTCTCCCTCTCCAAAGCTCAAGAGAAGCTTGTCCCACACCCGGGATGCTTCTCAAGAGATAAAGTCAAATTTTCGCCCCCATTTCGGAAGCGGATCCCATGACGATGGCGACGTGCTACCCCATTCCCGTTCTTCCTACTTCTTCCTCTTTCTTCCCACTCCATTCTCCTTCTTCCAGGCGTCGTCCTGTCCGGCTTGTCTTCCAAGCGATCATCGAGGAGGATATCTCTCTCCCCATTCTTTTTAATGCTTTCTAGAGTAGATTTACTGCTTTCTATAGTAGAATTTTCCTGCTTTCTAGTGTAATCATTTCCCGCTTTTTAGTCGTAATGAGTAGTGTAATGAACAATTTCTGATAATGAAGTCTATGTTTATTCTACATCCCTTTTGCTTTTATTTGTAATATTCTCTCTCTTTTCTATTTATTAACTAGATAACTAGATTTGTGACAAATAAAACTAACACGTATTTTTAAATTAAACGTCGGCCTCCTTGAGTTCGACTCGGGATTTCTATTCCGATATAAATTTTATTTGTTGAACACGAGTTCTTTGCTTTCAAACTACAACAACAGGTTTTCAAAACCAAACACGATAGCGTAATAACACGTCACCTCAACAGGTGGTGACTACACACACCGAAGCACGTGAAGCTTCGATTGGAGAATGGCCATCAGATCATGGGATCAAGGAGCGAACAACTACCACTGGCCATGTTCTTCATGGGTATAGTGGCCCGCGGTGCAGCAGGTCTGTTGCAGGTTTTGCAAAGATGCCCTTATGAGCAAAGGGGTAGAACAATTATGGCAACGCCCATAAGTGGTGAAGAAGGTTAACAGAATGGTGCCTAGGATTTTCAAATAGGTCCTTGCAGTTTACAAAATGCTCCCTGGAACTCTTATATGAATGATATGTATATGACCTAAGGACCTATATGTAATCTAATAAATGCAAAGTCCTAATAATGTCCAAATGCAACCAAATTGTTATTTAAGCTAAATTGAACATTTGGGAGGTTAATTTTACTTTTGATTTAAACTTTTGGACCTAAATGTTTGTTCAATTCTCAATTGGATCATCACTTTACAATAATGAATAGAATACCTCATTTAATGACCTAATTTCGCATTTTTAACACAGATTTGATGTTTTAGGCCTTTTTCCCTATTTCTCACACTTAACCCATTTCATGTGTTAATTCAGTAGTGTTTAATCTAGTTTCTAGCTTAATTTGGGTATTTTAGCTATGATGAGCCACACCTCATCATACCCCCATGCTTAGGTTTTGCCAGTCCCTTAGTAAACAACTCATTAAAGTGAGAAGCATTTTTAAGTATCAGTAAGGTAAGTGTGATGAGATATCTATTTTTCTTTTCTTCTTTTCTCAAATTATTAAGTGTTAAGTGTTTAGAGATGATCTTTAAGCTGAAAGATTTTCTTTATAAGCCAACTGTGTTTAAGTATGGACATTGCAAGAACCTATCGCTTAGGAAGATTAGCCAGAACTTAAGATTGATTTCACATACACCATCTCTCGACCAACAAGGACTCTTGAGATTTAAACCTTAAGTGTGATTTCCAAGACTTAGAATGTTTTACAAGACTCAGAAGCGAAGTGGTTATGGCTATGCTTAGTGATGGGTCAAGACTAACTAGGTCAATTTTAAAACTCAATCATAAGGTTTCACATCTATTTAAGTCCAGGTTGGTCTTAGTTTCAGCTTATGTTTTTAGATTGACCCTCAAAAAAGTGAGGAAGACTCAAACCCAACTCTTATTACATTGTGGCTCAAAGAATATTTGGTGGAAACAGGGTATTTGTATTGCACCTTGAAAATATTTTTATTTTATTGGTGGAAAACTATTTACAGGACTTTTTTGCACTTGGTGGACTTCAAGTGCAAAACATTGTGAAATCCATATCACAAGAAAAAGGTTTCGTCAAGAAAAAATCACATATCCCAAAAATACCAAAGAAATGAAAAAAAAATTCTTGGAAAGAACAAAAAAAAATTCTAAGAAGAGAAAAATTTTGGGGCCATAAAAATCTTGAGGAGAAAAAGGGGAAAAGTGAAAAATGTCAAAAAAGGAGCACAAAAAAAAGAGATAGTCATTAGTAAGAAATTAAGGGATTAACTGAGTTCTAGACCATATCAAGAAAAAGAAAATGAAAGGAAAAATGTGCTAATGAAACTCAGAAGAGATTAGTAGGAATGTTGATCTTAGGCCTCTTGGGCTATACTCCTGGGCTTAAAAATTCAAGTATCTACTAAGATCTGGATATTCCACAAGAGGTTGGAGAAAATGCAAAGCTCAAGTATTAGGTCTAAGGCTTAGGGAGTATTCGACCTCGTTAACTGACCACTGGTTTGTGGGACTCGGTAACCTAAGCACCCCAATCCACACACGGTCTGGTTCAGTGTGCATAAGTATCAAAATCATGTAAATACGTTTAAATTATTATGAAAAAGTTGCCAGAATAGGAGCGGTCGATTAACACAAGTTGATTTGGACGAGTTCCCAATGCAGAGAGGCGAAAAATTCCCCTCAAAGATGCGCAACAACATATCGTCTCCTCAGTGCTTGTCTCCTAGGATATTTACATATCCTACCGAGGGCATGTAAGGACCCTGTGCTGGTTCAAATGCCGTGGGCGGCATTATGACGAAATGTCAATTACTAGGGTATGGATTTAGCTACAGAACTCTAGGGGTAGGATTATCTCAAAATCTCAAAAGCCAGGGTTCTGGGGGTTGCCATGGGCGGTGCTATCCCGAAGCATTGATTGCCAGGGACCCTTCGAGGATTGATGATGGGGATTAGGAATCTGATATAGACTGTGTTGAGAGGCCAATCCGAAGTTAGAAATAAAAAGAAAAAAGAGAGAAAACTCTCCAAACAAAGAAAATTCCTCTGTCTCTCTTTTACAAAAATGCACTGCAAACTAAACCGAGACTAAAATATGTTACAAGCATGGGTGCTTTAACCGTGGAGTCCAACGAACCTTAGGATAGTTCCTGTAGGCCGTAAAAACCTTCGCGGTGGACTAAGGCTAGAGCTGGTCAGGTCCGGATCTTGGTTGGTACTTGAGTACCTTTAGGCCTCCTATTGGCATTCTAACCTAATCGATAGAAAAGAAAGCACACATCATAGTTATGAACATCAAAGGAACTCATGGTCTAGAATCAAAGTTAAAACCTTAAAATTTTGCTAAGGAACTAGCAAAAGCTATGCATGGGGGTATGATGGGAATACCATCATGAACCCTAACTAGCTCATTTGACCCAACGAAGAGAATAAAAGCTCCTACAAAACCAATTGGAGGTCCTAATTCACTAAATAACCTTTCTGAGAGAAAAGCAAGAAATAAGGGGTAAAACTATAATTTTACCACTGCAGTACAAAAATGGGTTTCCTCAAGGACTAAACAAAGGTCAAAAGGTCTTAACAAGATAAAAAGTGGGTTAGATTTGATAGAAAAGGGTTTGTGTGAACCTTGTGAATTAAATGATTTCTTGAAACCCTAGAACAGACCCACTTAATTAAACAAGGTTCTTGTCAGGATAAAATTCACCTCAATCCTCTAAAAATCATAGAAAAATATTCTCTAGAGTTTAGAACCTTTAATTTGGCCATTAGAACTCATTTTAACCTAGAATGGGGCCTCAGACAAATATTTACCCTAAATTAGGATTTTGGGTAAATTACCCAGTCAAACATGGTCAAACCCAAAATTCAACTTCACCATTGGATTCCTTATGTCCAAATTAGGTTTGTAGCAAAATTTGGACCTAAGGGGAACTCATCTTGACCTACTTTGCAAATAGGTCCAACCTGATTACATTTGTACCCCTATCTTTCAAAAACCCTTACAAAAACCCCCTAGTTTCTTCATTGTTCTTTACAATTAGGTTCCTCCACCATTATAGCAGAGGAATCCTACTCTGGCGAGCTTTAGAAGGTGATTTCTCCCTGATTTCTCAGAGAATCCCCTTCAAAATTGGAAGGGTAATTCTCTAAGAAATTCCCTCCAATGTGAACCCAATTTGGTGCCCTACTTGGTACCCAATCTCTCATGAGAATGCATGAGAGATTTGTGTCGCTTTCGAGTTGCCAACTCCAACGACCCTGCCTTGCTTGGAAGCTTGGCTTCCAAGCACAATACCAACCTCCAGGGCTCTATTTAAAGGAGCCCAGTTCACCCCAACTCCTTTAAGCTTGGAATCGACCGGAATTCCCCTCAATTTATTCTCTCCTCCAACTGACTCGCTCATCAAGCTCTGGCAACCTACCCTGATCTCCTTCATCGCCTGACCACAATACTGGTGGTAGGTTCTTCTTCCTCACGTTCGTCTGCGTTGTGCAGCACCCACCGACGCCCATGTCTCCCCTTCATCCTCGCCGACCATCCTCTCTGAGATCTTCGTCTTCGGCGTCGGCAATACACGCCAGTCGCCATCTCTATCTCCCTTTCATCTCTTCACCTCCTAGATAAGTCCTCTTCACCCTCTACATTCTTTCCCCCTCTTTATTTCCCTCAATCAACTACTGCCGCACTCCACCACCATCATCTCCTTCACCTCCGACCACCACTTCTGGCGAGATCGCTCCACCACCACAACCCACCCCCCTCCTAGTCGACAAGTCCATAAGCTCTGCCTCAACTCCCTGATCACAACCCCTTACTCATATCACCCAAACACTCACCCAAACACACTCCCGAACATACCCACACATATATGCACACAGTGTGACCTAGGCACACTCACATAGGCATTCCCACGCCACGCCAACACCTTAGTACACTCACAGTGCCTCGGCGAAGCTTCCTAAATGTTCTGACGTGATCGTGAGGCCGTTATGGTGATTTTGACGCAGAGCTTGAAGCATGCTTGAAGCGAGCTCCAAGCCATGCCAGCCCCAGGTCCGTGTCCCAGGCTATGCAGAATGTCTTCGCGCACAACTCCAGGCATGCAATTCCAGTCGAGGGCAGTCACAGCTGCTGCAATCGAAGAGAGCACCTGTGCTGCGGGCGCACGTGAAGAGGGTGGGAAGATAGTCCCACCTCGAAACTGAAAGAAGTGCAGCGCCCACATAAATTGAATTCCTGCCAAAGGCTTATTGCCCCCAACTCACGAGGTGAGGTCCCTCTCACCCAACCCGACTGGCCTTGTCCGCAACCACGCCCTGCGGACCTGGTCATGACCCGACCTGACTAGCACACCTCACCCACCACCGCACGCCGGTGGGCCTGGTCCCGACACTTACCCAACCCGATTACCGGAGAAATGCATGGCTCTGGGAGAGTGGAACCTAAGAGAGAAAAGAGAGAAGAGTGCATGCATGTAGGGGGTAGGTTTTGCTCTACAAAGGAAGAGAAGCAAAGCTAAAGAAGAAGAAGGAGAAGGCTAAGGAATGCAGCAAAAGGAAGAAGCCAATGCCAAAGAGAGGAAGGCAAGGAAAGCTAAGAAGGCAGAAGTCAAGAAAGAGAAGAGCCGTAGAAGCTAAGCAAAAGAAAGAAAATAAGAAGCTGAAGGAATAAGAAGACTAAAGCCAAGGAAGAAAAGGCAGAGAGGCTAAAGAAGAAGAGAAAGAAGGAGGAGAAGGTAGAGAAAGATCGTAGAAGAAGCCTAAAGCCAAAAGCCAGCAGAGAAAGAGAAAGAAGAAAAGGAGCAGAAATATAAGAAAGAAGAAGTCAAGAGCACTATAGCATCATCATTTTAAGGCATGTGATTCACAAATCAGACGTCCAATTTTGAGTTTCAGTCATATACATTGAGTTCTTTACCATTTTGTGATCTACATTGACAATTACTTTTATATTTTGCATTATGATATTTGATATTATTGCATATTCCTTTAATTGTGATCTTGATTTCTAAACCCCAATTTTCTCCCTGTGTTCGACCTTGGACTTCAAAATTCGAGTAATAAAATTATATTTGTTTTGAACGCTTTTTCAACTATTTTACAACGCGATATTCTTAAAACCCGATTCAATGCTCTAAACACCTAAACTGGGTGAGGTTGGAATGAGAAGATAAAAATCTCTGTGCGGATTATTTCAAGTCTGATACAAGATTAGAGTGGAAAGTTAGGCTAAGAAGTGAAACGCAAAACATATGTGACAATAAATGTATGCTAAAAATGCAAGGGTAGACATCTAATGCAAGAAATGGAAAACAATAAAGGTGAAAGCAGCTCTATACAAAAAGATAGGTTTGCTAAGTTTAATGCCTTTAGCTAGGCATAAACCCAGTGAGAGATATATCATTAGAAATAGGTTCAAGAAGTTGGAGCGAAACAATAGAATCGACAAGTCTGAGATCATGTGGCTCAATGAAAGGTTTCAGTCTTTGTCCATTGATAGTGAAAGTTTAGATTTGTCAATCTCGCTGATCTCAACGGCTCCATAGTCAATCAGAATTAGAATCAGATACTTGGTACAAGGCCCAAGTAGAAAATGGGTATCAAATTAGAGATACTTGGCTCAAGGTCCAAGTAGATAGAATCAAATCATCTCAAAATTACTTGGCTCAAGGTCCAAGTAAAGAAACAGTATATCTAGAAAAATCCACAGCTTCCACCTCTTCAATTAGTTAATGCAGAGTCAAGATGAAGAAGATGAATTTGGGTTGGGAAGAAGAGGTGGTTGCTGATCTGAGTAAAGTGTAGAAGGACCATAATTGTGCAAGGGTTGTGATATGAAATGTGTTTGGCCTTGGGGAGGATTAGGTTTGGGTTGGACACACCTCTGGGTAGGTATGTTCCTAGGATTGGGTTCTACTTGAGATGGGAGTGAATGTGGTTGACAGGATTCCATCAAGTGCAATAGCTGGGCTCTGATCTCAGCTAGTGCCGCGTCCTATCTCTGCTACATAGCGATATTTTGCTATTGAATGTCAGCTAGAGCTTTCATGATATTCCCCAACTGATCATCTCTTGTAGGCCAAGGTTGAGAGTATTGGGTGGGCCTGGGTTGGGGCTGCTGGGAGGCATGTGGGGGATACCCGTGTGGTTGTGGAGGTGGTGCTCGGATCAGGTTATGAAGTGGTGGTGCAGAAGGTTGTTGAAAAGTAGGTCTTTGTGAATTTCTCGATCACAAGAAATTTGGATGATTATGCCATCCAGGGTTATAGGTTTGGGAATATGGGTCATTGTGAATGGAGTGGAGCTCCTCTGAAGCTCTAGAATGTGTAGGGAATTTAGTATAAGGAGGAACGAAGGTTCCTCCAACCAGTAAAGGTTTGGAAAAAGTAAAATCTGGTAAAGCAGGTTGTGTCACAGATTGATTATTTACAGTTTCCCTTCCTGCGGGAAACTGAGAAGAAGTGTGAGATGCAGGTGACTGAGAAGAAGATGATGAAGGTTTAAATAGTAATTTCCATACTTCATCTACTTTCTTCTCTATTAAGCCCACCTTATCTAGCTGACTTGTCACAATTTCTAAATCTTTGTTGCTGGACTAGGCTTCATGTACTCCCATGTATGAGTGGGGATGAGAGGACTTTCTATTAAAAACTCTCATCGAAGCATTATTAATAGAATTTTCTGCCATACCTTCAAAGAGCTCAAAATCTGAGTCCTCATACCAACACAAAAAATTACCTCCACAAGCGGCATCAACAAAATTCTTTGTGTCATCATAGAGCCCATAATATAAGATCTGGACATATTTCTAGCATGGGACACCATGGTGGGGACATTTTCTAAGTAGCTCGTGGAATCTCTCCCAAGCCTCGTGCATTTGTTCTCCTGAATTCTAGATAAATGTAGTGATGGCATGCCTTAAAGTGTTTATGCGACCTACAGGAAAGTACTTCTTTAGGAACTCATGTTCCAAAGAAGTCCAGTCTTCTATTGGTGTAGTCCGTGCAAGTGTTCTAAACTAGAAGGCTGCCTTATCTTTCAATGAAAAGGAGACATTTCATCAAAAGCGTGTGTTGATCATGACCTTGCGGACCCAAGGTTTGAGCAAGATTTTTCAACTCCTCTAAATGCTGAAAAGGGTCCTCAGAAGCAAGGCCATAGAAGTGAGGTATAAGTGCAATAATGTTTGGCTTCAATTTAGCAGCACGACCCCAATCGGTATAACATACCACATGCATAGTTTGTGCAACTGCGGGGTTATAGTAATCCCGTAGTTGACGTCTACGAGGTTGAGGTTGAGGGTTTGCTAAGAGATTAACAGCTTTACAAGCTGTTGCATCTATTGTGTTAGGGTATTCATTTGAACTTGTGTTTCAAACAGGTGTTGCAAATGAGGCATAGGACCTCTCTCTGGTGATGGTTGATTAGAGAAGTTAGGGTATGGAGGAGGTTGGAACCTATGGTTTGGTGGTGGTGGTGGAGGATGATGTGTAGAAAGATGTGGAAGAAGTTCTTCGAAATCATCGAATTGTATAGAATCATAATCATCCTCAGGATGGATGGAGTGGTGGATGGGAGTTTGAGGCTAGGAGGTATATAATTTGATGTGGAAGGCATAGAAGTGGAAGCTTGGGCATCAGTACCCAAAGGAAGTACTAGCTCAGGGTTTTGGGATCTCCTACCTTCCATTGAGTCAATTTTTGAAAATAATTTTTTTAAACAGTCACAACTCAAAAGAAAGGTAAACAATATCAATCAGAAAATCAGAAATCCCAATCAATCAATCATTCAAAGACCAATCAAGCAAGCAAGTGAGATAAATTCAAATTTTTTCTAGGGCCTGCTACACAAAAATAATAGTACTCAAACAAATGTTTCAAAATAATTGTACGCATCCTAAGGATAACCTAATGGAGTGCAGACCTCTATAGTCCACCAAGAATCTGGATAAGACTGGCGTGCGAATCCAGATCCTGTGGTTGCACAAGGAGATGAGATAGAAACCCATGTATTTGTGAACTTAATGTGATCGTGTAGTGTGTACACGATAGCAATCAACAGATAGCAGTGAAAACATAGTTAGGGTTTCAAACAAGTTTTAATGTCTCCTTTTGAATTTGATTTGAGTATTTAGAAGATGTTTTCTATGCAGCTTGTCTTGCTTGTTAGTTCTTTTCTTCAAATAGAAGAGGTCTTTTGCTGGAGGGCACTCAATGTCGGCACGGCAAGGTGAGCCCTGTAAATCTCCTTTCATTCTTACATGGGTGAGATAGGTAGGAATAGCATTACGGAGAGGAGGGTGGAGAGGTAAAGGGAAGGTAGATCGCTTGAAGAGGTTGGGAGAACGACGGTGGTGCGGCCGACGTGGCATGTGTCACCAACAGATGGTGATGGGTTTTTGCACCTATTACTATCGGTGAGAAGGAGACGAAGAAGAAGAAGGGAAAGGAAGGAGAGAGGCAATGGGGAAGGGAGACCATGGAGGGGGATGACTGTTGGAGGCCATCCGAGGGCTGACGATGAGGAGCGTCGAGGGGGGGAACCCTCCGATGGCTGCCGTTGCATCGGTGAGTTGTTGCGTATGGGTAGGTTGCACACATGCATGAGTGCACGATGAAGGAGAAGAGGAAGGAGAAGGAGGAGGTTGCTCGGTGAAGGTCTCATGTGGTTACTGGAGGAAGAGGGGGCTTGCTGGCGAGGTGGTCTTGGCCAAGCAAGGTCGGTCGACGGGGGAAATGGACAGCCACCATGGCTGTGCGTGCATGCATGGTGAGCAAGATGAACAGTGCTACGTGAAAAAGACCGAAGGTGTGTAGAAGAAGAGGAGTTGTGGTTGACAATTTTTAAAAAATTACATAATTTAAATCTTAAATTTTGATTATCACAATTTGGTCCCTGATTTTAACCTTCCTTGTTTGGTTCATTCAGGACTCTTTTGAAATCCATCTTCGATGAGTCACCTTCCGTTAGAATCCCGTTGAGACGTACTTTGATATGATAAGATCTAATTTTCCATTTGAAGTGGTAAATTGAAACTGTACCCCTGAGTTCCTTTTTATTTACGTTTTGATGTGTTATTCTCATTTCAATTGGAAATTGACACCTAAAGCATGTGCGGAGTTTGAGGAGTCTTTGATGTGTTTTGCGGAGTTGTCGTGACCCTTCGACGACGTTAGGTACAGTAGTCCCTCTCTTTCCCCCATGTGGGTTATCTACATTGTGATTTCATTCGTATGTATTACCGTTACGGTGCGTTCTTGCCTCTTACTAGGACCGGACATGTTTGCGTATTTCTTGCTATCCAGAGTACTCGAATATTAAATATGGATGATGTAAATCAAGTTGTTGACTTGGAATATAAATAATCAATTTGATATATTTAACTATTAGATTAAAAGGATTAACAACAATTTATTTGACAATTTTCATGAATTAAATGAATTATGAAGCATTTAGTGTATGAGATGTGGTCTGATGTTGACACATCCATTTAAGTTAAAATACATATTTATGCATGTTCCTAGTCGTAGATTTGCATTCCATATTATAGATATTGCATAGCATGAATCATTCTGCATTTAGAGTAGTTGTGTATATTTTAGGTTAATTGCATCCTTTTTGTCATCAGGAGAGGATATTTATTTCGAAGCCTTGGATTCACGATCCGACTGTACGGATCAGAACAGAATGACGATTGGAGTCCAACGCCTCTAAAATTGCCTTAATCGGAGTCCCGTGGCACCATATGCAGTCTAAGAAGATCAACGACCAAGGGACTAGGTGACGTAATTTGAAGCTTCAAATGACAAATCCGATTGTACGGATGGATTTGGGTCAACTATCGCAGCCTAACAATGAGAAAATTGACTCAATCTGACCTCTATAGCAGCCCCTACAACGGAAAGAAGATGGACAGCCTAGATTGCGCCACGTGGGGAAACCTAGGTCGCTCATGCGTGCGCACGTGCCACCACAAGCGCATAGTAGTGCAAGCGTGCGTGCGTGTGGAGGCATGCACTCGCAGCAATGCAACGGGCGCACATGGGCGGGCACATGGAGAAGCGTGACACGAGTACGTAGAGCGCACGCCAATGCAGTGGTGGGTGGGCGTGTGGGCTGTCTTCAGCAACGTTTGTGGCGGATCTTCAACAACGTTTATGACCATCACTAAATGTCGTTTATATGAAATTGATCCATTCCTCCACTATAAAAGGACCCCTACCCATCCCATTCTTCTTCATCTCTTCCTTTCTTCCTCTCACCACCTCCAAGGCTCTAGAGAGAGCTTTTCCCAAGCCTGGGATGTTCTTCTAGAGTGGAAAACCAAATATTTTCTCCTCCCCTCATCCCCATTAGTGGGGCATCTTGTAGCCATCTTCTCACCTACTTCGAGAAGTAGATTCTCGCCGAGACGAAGTCCTGTCCCATCCTCCTTCCTCCGCCATCGTTTTCCTTCGTCCCGCTCCTCACCACCTTCGTACGGGCGACGTCAGAGCGAGTCGTCCTCCAAGCGACCGTCGAGGGGATTCTTCTCATCTCCATCTATCTTTACTACTTTCTAGTGTAGTTTTTCCCGCTTTCATAGTTGTAGAAACACTTGTTGAGATATATGTGATTGTTTCTGTCTCTCTCTCTCTCTCTCTTATATTTTGCAAGTAGATTAGTTAGATAAGAATTCATCGACCTAATCTCTTGCTTGCTAAAAATACCAAAAAAATTAGAAAAGACAAAAACGATAAAAACAAATAAAAGCGAAACGCGTATCCATCAAAACCAAACGTTCGCCTCCCCGTGTTCGACCCGGGACTCACTTTTCGAGTTTCAGTTATAAATTTTATCTAATCGATGAATTTTCTCGCGAATCGAACTATGACGATGGGTTTTTCAAAATCCAATCCTTTACGTGTGCGAATCCGCCGCAATCATTTTGGCATCGTTGCCGAGGAGGCAATGATCTTTGCTTTTTCTCACATTTCCCACATTACTTACATATTTTTCTAACCTATCTTTCTTCTTCGATTTATTATCTTGCAGGAACCTGATTGAGGAGCCGAAGGCAGTAGATTGGAATAAAGTGTGGGTAGAGACATTTGTAAGTTTTTTCCCACTTCCCCACCCACTAGATCATTTTGCCACCTTAATAATCAAGACCTAATCTACTTAGGTGTTTTCACAAACCCTAGGATAGAAATTGTTTGTCTTGTTTGTCACTCCACTCACCTCGCCATCCACATAAATAAAATCAAAATTAAAAAAAAGTTATCTGGTTGTGGGATTTCCTGAAAGAGACACACATTAACACCCGCAACTCTTGACTTCAGGCACATCATTCCACTTTGATTCTACCACTTAACCAGAATCTAACCTATGGACCTGATACACTTCAACTCAATACACATAAGTGAGTAGAATTCTGAATAGGTTAAACATCTATGTGCCTTAAGTAAGTGGTGCAACATGCTAATTGGTTGAGCTGTTTAGGCCGTACGACTGAAGATAAAAGCCATTCATCAGTAGCTTGCCACTTAGGGTTAATCTTTAGGGTTGAACTAGGCTCTCCACATTATTTTTTTGATTTCTAAAGGAATATATCATCACCGGTGCTTTCAAAACTTGGAGTGTTCTCTCGAACTTGATTGAATACACCTAAGATTAAACCCTAAAAGCTACAAAACAAGGTTAAACCCTAAAAGACATATCATCAAATAACCTTATTTACAAACCCTGGTTATGCACGCACGCACATTTGAATTGATCATCAAGGGAACAACCCATCTAAAGGGCCCATCACATTCCAAGAGCACAATCATCCTAAACCTAATTAAAACTGAGTAGACGTTAGCTTTAAGGATTGATTCACTCTTCGGGGCTTAGACTAAGATTTTTTTCAATTAATCTACTTCTGCCAGTCCATCTGATGTCTAGCTATGGCAGTAGCATCAAACGACCGCGACTGGGGGGTACACTAGGAACCAGAGACGCAAGCCAAAGGAAGAACCTTCTCCCCAGCCCCTCCTTCTAACTGGTTGGGTTGACTGGATAAAAGTAGACCAAATCGGTTATAATCTCAAGACGGGCCCTGGGAGTCTGTAGGTCTTTAGGCTAACCAACCTAAGGACAAGGTTGATTTCTTATATTGCAGGTCTCCTTTCTCTCTTTTGATTTCCCTCCTATTCTACCATGTATCCTTCCACATCTTACACACATCTCCCATCCTACCCTCCTAGCAACACTTACCCTCAAGAGGATTACTATCCTGACTTGACTTATGACTACCCATCTCCTAGCCAGGACAACTTTGATTGGGGATATGAATCCAGACCTCAGTGTCCAGGGCCTAACCCTGGACAACAAGACTATGATTATTATCCTTCCCAAAGTTACAATGATTATAGATCTCCACCCGTTGATGATCAACCTAATCAGATCTACAACCATGAAGGATATGTTGATTGTAACACTTACCCTCCCCAGTATTCCACTAAATATAGATCGCCACCATTCTTTAAACAACTTGAATCGACCTACTATTAGGGAGGGACCCAAGAACCTTGATATCTTGGCTCCCTTAGATTTAACCCAAACCCACCCTCACTTGAACCGAACCATTCAGTTCAGGTGAACCAGATCCAAGACAGGGTGTTGGCTAACTTGAGGAACACCATACAATCTTTAGAAGCCTAGCCAACACCATGCATTAAAGCATTGGAGCCTATGAGAAAATGATTGATGAGCTGAATAGCCCTTTATTGATTTGCTCCAACATGTTAGGGATAGGGGCCTAGGTGAGTTTCTACTTGGGAAATTGTCGAGGTTGCCCTAGTCCAATCTTGGGATGATTCTCAAGATGAACCCCCTTCAGGAGAGCCAATGTCTGAACCTACTCAGGCGCCTGTTGGGGGGATACATATGCTGAGACTAGGGATGACCAGGTTGGGCTAGAGCAACCCATTGAGGATGAACCAAATTTCTCACCCGAGATCCTAGAGCCAGGGAATGACGAAAAATATGTCTCCATAGACAATGAAATGACATGATTTTGAGACATATAAATAAGGATAATGAATTCTTTGATTCTGAGGGTGAGGAATCTCTTAGTGAAGTCTCACTAGAGCTTAAGGAGAATGATTTTAGTGAGATTAGTGGGCTCGAGGAGTAAGATGAACCATTTGATAGCCCGATTATTGAAGATTATGATCATGCTAGGGCTAACTTGGACGATCTGAATCCTGGTGATTCAATCAGTAGCCCCATTGCCCAACCATACCCTGAAGAGCTGAATTATGATATTTTGAGATCACCTGACCCAAGTCAATCTTGATTAAGTCACAATTGTTGGATTTAGGTACTTTAAATGGGGTGTACAATGATTTGGAGGTCCCGGAAACATTGATTTTAGAGGATAGTGAAACGTCGGTTTTGTTTTTGTTATAACGTTGTAGTAAAGCCGGTTATGACCAACACTTCAAATATAAATTTTTTACTCGGAAAATAAAAGAGTTCCCGAGGTCGAACTCAGGGAGCAAGTTGTATTCTAGAGATATACATGTTTCTTTTACAAAAAGAAAGAGAGAGGGAAAGAATTTGTTGTTTTCTCTTTGTTTTGCAGAGGGGATGCTTTTCTTTCTCTCTTTCTTTAGATCTCCTTCTTTCTCTCTGTTCTGCAGAGGTGATGTTCTTCTTCTGCAATGGTGATGCCTTTCTTGGTGATGTTCTTCAGATCTCTTTCTTCTTCTTCCTTGGTTTCTGCCTTGACCTCTCTTCTTCTTCTTCTGCAATTGTAGTGACGCTCTTTTTCTTTTCCCTTTTCTTCTTTATGGCTGCAGAGCTTCTGCCTTCAGCTACTAAGTCTTCCTTTCTTCTTCTTCTTTTTTGGCCGTTGCTCTTCCTTCTTTCTTTCTTCAGCCTGCCTTCTTTCCTGCTCTGGCTGCTGACCTTCCGTCGTCTGATCCGGTGCTTCGACGACTTAACTATGCATTTGCTACAGTGCAGCTCCTTCTTCTTCGCCTGCACTTCTTCTTTGCGCGGGTCTTCTTCTTCTTCTTTGGCCTGCACACTTCAGAGTTTTTCGTCAAGAGGCAAAACCTACTCTACCCTCCCCCCCCCGCGTCTCTCTTTCTCTCTGAAATCACTCTTGGGAAAGCTCTCCCAGAGCTACCGGGTAATCGGGTTCGGGTCACGCCCGGGTCCAGGCCCACCGGCGTGCGGTGGTGGGTGAGGAGTGCAGGTCGGTTTAATCGGGTCGGGCCAGGTCCGCGGAGCGTGGTCACGGACGAGGCCGGGTCGGGTGAGAGGGACCTCACCCCGTGGTCAGGAGGCAGACAGCATAAGGCATTTTTTGCCTTTATGCGTCCGCGCGCCTCCGAGAGGTTCCGAGGTGGGACTAAATGTCCCACCCCAATTGAGCGCCCATCGCGGAGGGAGCAGTGGGCGATCGTGGCTTCACGCGCGGCCTTCACCCATCTGCGAGCCTGGGACGTTTTGCGAAGACTCCCCGCGCAACCTGGGAGTCGAACCTGGGCGATGGCGTGCCTGCACCTGCAGGTGAAGGAGCTCTGCCTGCTCAGTAATGGCGACGGCGGGCGAGTCACCTGGTCACAGAAGAACGGCCTCTCGGCCAAATCAGACAGGCGGGGGACCTTCGCCGTGGCACGGCGAAGGTGGTCAGGGGGTCTGCAGGGGGCGTGATGGAGCCAACAGGTCGTCCTAGGTCAAACTGTGAGCGAAGAAGTGGGTGTGTTCGGTGGATCTGCAGAGGGCGTTTGGTGGGAGGTGGAGGGGCGGAAGAGGATCAGGGTGAGGAGGCGGAGGTTCTGCGGTGGTCGGCGAGCCGTGTGGGTCGCTGAGGTGATGGGAGCGGCTCGCCGGAGGGTGGTCGAAGGCGGAGAGGGTGAGGGTGAACAGGGTCGGTAGAGGGCTTAATTGACTAAATTGAAAGCGGGGAAAGAAAGAGGAGGAGAAGGGGAGTAGCTCTAGCTTACTTGCAGGGACGAAGGGGGAGGAACAGGGCGACAGTCGTATCGACTGTCGCCGGAGAAGACGATGCTCAGGGAGAGGGGCGGCGGCGAGCAGAGAGCCGGAGAGGCGCCAGCTGGGTGCGGCGTGGCGCGGGAAGAGCAGGGGAGGAAGTCTCTGCTGCTGGTATTGCGGCAGAGCGAAGAGGTGGAGGGGGAGGAAGCCGCCGGAGCTGGTGAGCGTCTGCCGGAGGAAGAAGAGAAGAAAGTTGGGGATTTTCTCCGTCAGATCCAGGCTGCCCTGGTTGGTGGAGCAGCGGGGGGTATTTATAGGGATGAAACAGGGAGGAAGGCGGAGGGAGACGACGTGTCTCCCTCGCCGGAGAATGGTCGGAACACGAACCCATACCGTCCGTGCGTTCGCACGGCCGGTATGGTGGGCTACAATGACCAGGGGGTGCCCCTGCGACGGCTGACGACGCAGGGCACCCCCGGTTTACTTGCCAGGTCCCCCACCTCACCCTGCGCGGCGCCATGCTCCGCGCAAGGTCGCCGGAGCATGGTGCTGGCAGGGTTATGCAGGAGGGACCTGATTGCAAAGAACGAAGGAGAGTTAGGGGCCAAAATGCGAGGGTTCAAAAGTTGAGGGCCAAAGAGTAAATATATGAGGACCAAAGTGTGAATTCGGTCAAGGAGGTTTCTTCTTAGGCTCAAGTTTTTATACATGACTAATTAGGACCTAAGGAATCTGATGGTGAATTTCATTTTCATATTAAACCTTGTTTGACCGGTCAATTTGCGCAAAAACCCAAATTAAGTTATTAATTGGGCATGGTTCTCAATGTAGGTCAAAATGGGTTCTAAAGGCCAAATTGAAGGTTCTAAACCCTAGAGATTATTTTTCTATGAATTTTAGAGGGTTTATTCTATTTTTACTTTGCCTCGAACCTTGTGAATTGAAGTGGGTTGTTTTAGGGTTACAGATTATCATTTGGTTCCTTGGAAGTGCTGTAGCCCTTGCTAGATCATCTCATCCCACTTTTATTCTTATTAAGCTGTTTTGACCTGTGTTTGGGCCCTGAATTACCCTGTATGCAGATTATACTGGTAAAATTGCACTTTTACCCCTTATGACTGGTTTTCTTCTCAAACTCAGAATTCTCTGAGTTAAGCCTTTCCTTGAGATATGTAGGAGCTTTTATCCTTTGTATTGGGTCAAAATGAGCTAGTTATGGCTCATGATGAGGTTCTCATCATACCCCCATGCCTAGCTTTTGCTAGTCCCTTAGCAAAAACTTAAGGTTTCAACCCTTGTTCTAGACCATGAAGTTTTTAATGGTTTTGGATAAGTGCCTTTTTTTTTTTATTTGAGCATAGATTAGGTTAGAATGCTGACCATAGGCCTAAAAGGTACTGTAGTACCAATCAAGATCCAAATCTGTCTAGCCTTAGCCTCAGTCTTTTAGCAAAGGTTTTTAAGGCCCGCAAGAACTAACCTAAGGTTTATTGGACTTCGTGGTTAAAGCACCCGTGCTTGAAATGATTTTAGCCCTGGCTCAGTTCGCAGTGCGTTTTGTAAGAGAGAGATAGAATGTTTTTCTGTTTGGAGAGTTTTCTCTCTCTTTTTTTTTTTCTTTTTAGTTCTAGCCTAGGATTGGCTTTTCAACACGGTCTGTATCAGATTCCTTGCTCCCATCATCAATCCTCAAGGGTTCCTGGCGATCGATGCTTCGAGATAGCACCGCCCATGGCAACCCCCGGAACCCTGGCTATTGAGATTTCGAGATAATCCCATCCATGGTATTCCGTGGCCGAATCCAGACCCTGGCAATTGACACTTCGAGATAATGCCATCCATGGAATCTGAACCAGCAGAGTGCTTACATGCCCCCCGTAGGATATGTAAATATCCTAAGTGACAAGCACCGAGGAGATGATATTTTGTTACGCATCTTCGAGGGGATTTCCCGCCTCTCTGCGCTGGGAACTCGTCCAAATCAACTTGTGTTGATCGGCCGCTCCTATTCTAGGTGTTCTTTTTAGATTTTTGCGACGCTTCTGCGTGATTCTGATTTTTACGCTTACTGAACCAGGCTGTGTGTGAGATTAGGGTGCTTAGGTTACTGAGTCCCGTAAACCCAAAATTAGTTAACGAGGCCGAATACTCCCTAAGCCTTAGACCTAATACTTCAGCTTTTCATTTTCCTCAACCTCTTGAGGAGTGTCCAGATCTTAATGGGTACTAAGAGTCTATTCAAGAATGCCTAAGGTTTGCATTCTTACTAATCTCATTGTGCACTTTTCAGTTATTTTCTTGAATGAGGTCTAGAACTTAGGTTAATTCCTTAGTTCCTTACTAATGACTATCACTTTTTCTCATAATTTTGTGCTCCTTTTTCATTTTGTTTCTTTTCTCCTTCACAAAATTTTCCTTCTCCTCTTTTCCTCTTATTCTTTTTCGAAAATTTTTTTTAATTTTTATGGTATTTTTGGCATATGTGAATTTTTTGTTTGAAACCTTTTCTTACAAGTTTTTGCACTTTCCTACCCCCCCATGCCTAAGATTTGCAATGTCATTGTAACCTAGGGGGTCTTAGTTCATTCCTTAAGACAGAAATTTGGATGAGTGAATGGGTCGGGTTGAATTTTTGCGGACGATTTCAAATCCCAGATGCAAACATCTGAGTTGGGGTCGGCTGTCTATAAGGGTGAACTTTGAGTGCTGAAAGGTGTCAGAACAAGTTTCAGGTTTTCAAAGAGAATGACGGGCTGCCTCCCGTTAAGCGCTGAGTTTTACGCCATCGGCTGGGCGCAATAAGCTCAAGGGGAAAGGAGGATATAAGATGCCTCAGCCAAATCAGTAGAAGTTACATCAATGAACGGCTTGAGTCTCTGACCGTTCACGATGAAAGGTTCAGAATCGTGGCTGAGTGGACTGATTTCGATTGCTCCATTTCCAAAAACCTGTCGGACCAAATATGGTCCGACCCACTTAGATCTCAGTTTTCCTGGGAAGAGTTTGAGTCGGGCATCAAAGAGTAGGACCTTTTGACCAGGATGAAAGATCTTTCTCGAGATGTGTTTGTCGTGGAAGGCTTTAACCCGCTCCTTGTAGATTTGCGAGTTCTCGTACGCGTCTATGCGTAATTCATCGATCTCGCTGATTTGGAGTTTTCTGTGGGTCCCAGCCTTAGAAAGATCCAGATTACAGTTCCGTACTGCCCAATAGGCTTTATGCTCCAGTTCGACGGGAAGGTGGCATGCCTTTCCGTACACCAGTCTAAAGGGAGACATGCCTAATTGGGTCTTGTGGGCGGTCCTATGGGCCCACAATGCTTCCGGAAGTCGGGACGACCAGTCCTTCCTGTCAGGTCGAACAGTGACTTGCAGGATTTTCTTGATCTCCCGATTAGACAGCTCAGCTAGACCATTAGTTTGGGGGTGGTAAGGAGTAGAGATTCGGTGAGACACCCCGTATTTGGTCATCAGTGACCTAAACTGAGCATTTGTGAAATGGGTCCCCCCATCAGAGATTATTGCACGAGGAATCCCGAACCTTGAGAAAATGTGTTGATGAATGAATTTGAGAACGATTTTGTGATCACAGGTTCGGGTCGGTATGGCTTCGATCCATTTGGACACGTAGTCCACAGCCAACAGAATGTATTCGAAACCATCCGAAACAGGAAAGGGGCCCATAAAATCAATCCCCCAAACATCAAAGATTTCGCATACTAGAATCGGTTGCATAGGCATCATGTCGCGATGGCTCATGTTGCCCAAAGTCTGGCAACGACTGCATGCCTTGCAATGACTGTATGCGTCTTTGAACAGTGTGGGCCAGTAAAAGCCGCACTGGAGGACTTTTGATGCGGTTTTATGCCCGGCAAAATGGCCACCGCATGCCTGGTCATGGCAGAAAGAGAGGATATTGTTGATTTCCCCTTCCGGGACACATCTCCAGATGATCTGATCGGCACCTATGCGGAAGAGGTACGGGTCTTCCCAAATGTAATACTTGGCATCGGAGCGTAATTTGTCTTTCTTGGCCTTCGGCCAATCGGACGGGGTCTGATGAGATGCCAAGTAATTTACAATATTAGCAAACCATGGAAGGCTAGTACCAATAGTCAGCAGGTGTTCATCGGGAAAATGCTCAGTGATGGGTCCGGAAGGGTCTATCATTTCAGAAGGAAGACGGGACAAGTGATCAGCTACCACGTTTTGTTTTCCCGCTTTATCGCGAATCTCGAGGTCAAATTCTTGCAACAGCAAGATCCATCGGATCAATCGAGGTTTCGCGTCCTTCTTTGTAAGGAGATGCCTCACAGCCGTGTGATCCGAGTATATGATGACATGGGAACCCAGAAGGTATGATCTGAACTTCTCTAGGGCAAATACTACAGCTAGCAGCTCTTTCTCAGTAACCGTATAGTTACGCTGAGCCTCATCGAGTGTTTTGCTGGCGTAGTAAATGACCACAGGTTTCTTTTCATTTTTCTGCCCCAAAACCGCTCCTACAGCGAAGTCGGATGCATCACACATGATCTCAAAGGGTTGAGACCAATCAGGGGATTGTAGGATCGGGGCTTGGGTGACTCGGTCACGCAGGATTTCAAATGCTTGAGTGCATTCCTTGGAGATTTCGAAGGGAACATCCTTGGAGAGAAGAGTGGTCAGGGGGCGTGCGATTTTTGAAAAATCAGGGATAAATCGTCGATAAAAACCGACATGCCCTAAAAAGGATCGGATGTCCCTGATCGAGCTAGGCATAGGAAGGTGAGAAATCAGATTAACCTTAGCTCGATCCACTTGGATACCTTTCTCCGAAATTGAGTGTCCCAGGACAATTCCCTCAGGCACCATGAAATGGCTCTTTTCCCAGGAAAGAACCAAATTCACGTCGATGCACCGCCTGAGTATCTGGACCAAGTGTTGGAGGCAATCGTCGAATGATGCTTCGAAAACTGAAAAGTCATCCATGAAGACTTCCAGATAATCACCTACCATATCTGAGAATATGGCAAGCATGCATCGCTGAAAAGTAGCGGGTGCATTGCAAAGACCGAAAGGCATCCTTCGGAAAGCGTATGTTCCGAAGGGGCAGGTGAACGTGGTCTTTTCTTGGTCCTCAGGATGGATTGCCACCTGGTTATAACCGGAGTACCCGTCAAGAAAGCAGAAGAACCTATTTCCCGCTAGTTTTTCGAGAATTTGATCAATGAAGGGTAGTGGGAAATGATCCTTCTTCGTGGAGGAATTGAGTCGACGGTAATCTATACAGACTCTCCACGAGTTGGCTAATCGGGTAGGAATGATTTCTCCGGTCTCAGTCGTTATAGTGGTGAGTCCTGCCTTCTTAGGCACGACCTGAATTGGGCTCACCCAACGACTATCGGAGATCGGGTAGATGATCCCGGCATCTAACCACTTGATGATCTCCTTTTTCACGACCTCCTGCAGATTGGGGTTTAAGCGTCTCTGCATTTCACGAGAAGGTCGTGTGCCCTCTTCTGAATAGATATGATGAGTACAATAAGAGGGACTTATTCCAGTCAAATCATCGAGAGTCCATCCGATGGCTCTGCGATGTTGCTGGAGGACAACAATCAGACGGGATTCCTGTTCAGGACTGAGGTTGGAATTGATGATCACAGGAAGGGTCTGATTAGAACCCAAAAAGATGTATTTCAAATGAGCAGGAAGGGGTTTCAGTTCGAGGGTGGGGTTTTCAGCAGCAGCGGGTGGTTCAGTATAGATGTGAGGTTCAAGGGTGGGAGTTACTGGGTTGTTCACATCTGGATTTGACTCCTCTGTTTGCGGGTCAAGATCCTTCTGTGGTTGATGAGGCATACTCAAGTCATTCTGGAGGTGTGATTCATCAACCAAAGTCTTGATGTCACAAATTTGCTCAATGACGCCGCAATTAATTCCTTGTTGGGCCTTAAATATATCAATTTTCAGTGTTTGATCTCCAAACTTAAGCTCTATTTGGCCCTCCTCACAGCTGATGTTGGCTCTAGCAGTAGCTAAGAAAGGTCTCCCTAGAATGATTGGTGTATCCCTAGGGTTCTCAGGTGCATCCATGTCTAAGACTATAAAGTCCACTGGAAAATAGAAATCCCGCACTCTCACGATAACATCCTCGAGAATCCCTTTTGGTGACTTTATAGATCGATCTGCTAATTGTAATGTCACCTCGGTTGGTTTCAGCTCAGATTCTTCCAGATGGTCAAGTAAGGATGTGGGTATCAGATTTATAGATGCACCTAAGTCTAACAATGCTCTATCAAATTGGGTACCACCTATCTTACAGGAGATCAGGGGAGTTCCAGGATCTTTTGCCTTGGGTGGGAGTCTACTAAGGATTACAGAGCTGGCTTGCTCTGACAGAACAATTGGGCTCCCTCCCTTGGTTCGCGGCTTACGCTGGGGTGTACATATATTCTTTAGAAATCGTGCGTAAGCTGGTACGTGGCGGATTGCATCCATCAAGGGGATGTTTATGTGGACCTGCTCAAAGAGCTTGACCAGGTCCTCCTCAGGGGCCACGGGTTTGGTGGTCTTCTTTCCCTTGGTCAGGGCCTCGGGAAACGGGATCTTGGTTGGTTCCTCTAGGATAGGTCCAGGTTGTGGGTCTGGAACAGCGGTACCTTGGATAACTATCCTAGGGTCATGGTTATCAGGCTGGGAGTGGTTTGGATAATGCGGGTCCTGAGTTGTCTTACCACTACGTGTTGTTACAGAATTCAATCCGGCCTGATTTTGGTTTGGGTTTGGTAGGAGGGGTGGCTGCTGCTGAAATCCCGCACGAGAAGTTGAGGCATCTATCTCGTCTGGAGATGGAGCAGTGGGGGCCTGATAAATCCATTGAGCGTGGCCTAAATTTGGATTCATAACGCGCTTCTGGGTTGGCACGTTATTTGGGTTAGGAAGGGGTTGGGAAGGGAGTGTGCCTGGCTGGCGAGAATTTGCCAACTGGGCAAGTTGAGTTTTGACTTCAGTAAGCTCGTCCTTGTGCTGTTTTTGAATGGCCGCATTCGATTTTTGAATGTCAGCCAGAGTCTGAAGGATTAAGGACATTTGATCTTGATTTGGCCCTGATGGATAAGTAGGGTTGGGCCGAGGCTGAGGCGGCTGGTAGTGATGAGAGGGCTGTGGGCGGGACTGAAAAGGTGGTCTTTGGGTTTGGGAATTTCCCGCCCACTGAAAATTGGGATGGTTTCGCCATCCAGGGTTGTAAGTATTGGAGAATGGGTCGTTCTGGATGGCGTTGAGGTCCTCGCAGGTCTGAGGAACCTCCTGAGAATCAGGGAAAGGAGGAATGGAGTTCCCCCGGCTGGTGAAGAAAGGATCGGATGATCTTCCAGTCCAAGAATCAGATGGGGATGGATATGGATCCATCCCAGGGGAGGATCGGTGTAGGATGTTTTGCACAGTCTCCTGTGTGGAAGGAGGTTGTGCAAAGGAGTTACGCGCAGAGGTGGCTCGCTGCAAGTGCTGAGTCAGCTCATCCACCTTCTTTTCAATGATTGAGACCTTGTCCAATCGACTGGCCATTAATTCCAGGTCGACTGATGCGGACAGGCCCTGCGTCTCATGTGCTCCCTTAAGATTCGTCGCTGCGCGGGTATTCGTCCTGTCGAATAATCCCATGGAGTCATTGTTGATGGAGTTCTCGCACATGTTTTCGAGAATCCCCCATACGGTGTCTTCATGTTGACCCATGATGTTTCCTCCGCAGGTTGCATTGACGAAAAGGCGGATGTCCTCACGGAGTCCCTGGTAAAAAGATTGGATTTGTTCCCATTTAGGAACTCCGTGATGGGGGCACTTCCTCATGAGATCCTGAAAATGATCCCATGCCTCATGGAGAGGTTCTCCTGATTGTTGAGTGAAGTGTGTAATCTGATGGCGCAAGGCGTTGGTCCGACCAACGGGAAAGAACTTTTTCAAAAACTCGGATTGAAGTTCTTCCCAAGTGTTGATCGGCCGGGTCTGAGTTTGATACCAATGGGCGGCCTTGTCCATAAGAGAAAAGGAGAACATCTTCATGAGAAGAATATCCCGATTTTGTGCATCTGATCCAAAAGTGTGGGCCAGATGCTTTAGCTGTTTGATGTGCTGGAAGGGATCTTCAGAATTAAGCCCATGGAATTTAGGTATAGCATGAATCATGTTGGGCTTTAGTTCGGAATCAGGTCCTCCAATCGGGATTCTGACTCGAGGCTCAATGGCCACCGCAGCAGGATTGTAGTGGTCCCGCATCATAGGACGCTGTGGTGGGTGCACGAAGTTTTGGAAGAGGTCATTGAGTCGCTGGAGCTGGTGTTCCAGATTATTTTCTTCCTCAACTGGCTGAGCCATGATGGGGGAAGAAGAAGAACTTGGTTCTGAATCAGAAGAGAGAATAATGTGAGGGTGTTGCTGCACGAATACGGGCGTCGAGGCTTGGCCTTGACGAGAGCGAATTTCTAATGGAGGTCTTAAGGGTGGTCTTAGAGACCTCCTTCCGTACATGCACAGTTGGGAGAGGTAAGTTTAGAAGGTGCTGGACCCAATCAAGACACCCAAAAATGTGTTGGGTGACTATAGAGGTGCGGGGCAGATGGACCCCTTGATCAGAAAGATCGTCCACCTGAGAATTACCTGGGCAGCCAGAGAGGGAGAGTCCCGCGAAGACCCCTACACGGTAGAGCGTCCCCACGGGTTACAGGGTTTCCCCCACCCGACCTCTCTTGTCACTGCGGTTCCAGGTAGACCAGAATGGGGATCTTGACCTCTTAAGTCTACCAATTTTAAGATCAGGGTGCTTAAGGTTTTCACTTGAACTTTAGTCTTTTAAGTGCAAAGAGTGACCTAATTTACGGTTGGTTGACCCAAGGGGTCAACTTTACCTCTTGTTTTCTTTGAGAGCTTTTTGGGTCCTTTCTTTTAGGGTTCAAGTATTTAGAGAGCCAATTGTTTTAGATTTTCTTTGAATAGGTATTTTCAGACAAGGGCTTGGGCACACTTCATTTGGTTTTCTCAATTCTTGCTTAAGGAGTGTGTCTCTAAATCCCTAGTGTTGGATCCTAGGTTGGCTCTACTTGGTCCAGTTAATTCTTTGTTGGGTAATTAGGGCTCAAGCAAGAATGTGTTAGCCCTTAAATACCCTTAATAGTGTGCAGAAATAATGAGTTGAAAACATGCAACTTTTATGGTTACTAAATATGGAAGACAGGTTAGCCCTATATTGCTTGTTCTTTTCTTTTCTTCCTCTTTAGAACTTAGGGGTTAATAGTGAGAGGAAAAATTTACCTGTCTTCGGAGTGGTTGTGTGGTTGCTTGTCTTTTTGAGTTCCTGTAGCTGCACAAAAGAGAGGAGATTATCAGAACTTAAAAGAAACAGGAATGTTTACCTCTAGAATAGCCGTTGCTCCCCGGCAGCGGCGCCAAAAAATGAAACGTCGGTTTTGTTTTTGTTATAACGTTGTAGTAAAGCCGGTTATGACCAACACTTCAAATATAAATTTTTTACTCGGAAAATAAAAGAGTTCCCGAGGTCGAACTCAGGGAGCAAGTTGTATTCTAGAGATATACATGTTTCTTTTACAAAAAGAAAGAGAGAGGGAAAGAATTTGTTGTTTTCTCTTTGTTTTGCAGAGGGGATGCTTTTCTTTCTCTCTTTCTTTAGATCTCCTTCTTTCTCTCTGTTCTGCAGAGGTGATGTTCTTCTTCTGCAATGGTGATGCCTTTCTTGGTGATGTTCTTCAGATCTCTTTCTTCTTCTTCCTTGGTTTCTGCCTTGACCTCTCTTCTTCTTCTTCTGCAATTGTAGTGACGCTCTTTTTCTTTTCCCTTTTCTTCTTTATGGCTGCAGAGCTTCTGCCTTCAGCTACTAAGTCTTCCTTTCTTCTTCTTCTTTTTTGGCCGTTGCTCTTCCTTCTTTCTTTCTTCAGCCTGCCTTCTTTCCTGCTCTGGCTGCTGACCTTCCGTCGTCTGATCCGGTGCTTCGACGACTTAACTATGCATTTGCTACAGTGCAGCTCCTTCTTCTTCGCCTGCACTTCTTCTTTGCGCGGGTCTTCTTCTTCTTCTTTGGCCTGCACACTTCAGAGTTTTTCGTCAAGAGGCAAAACCTACTCTACCCTCCCCCCCCCCCGCGTCTCTCTTTCTCTCTGAAATCACTCTTGGGAAAGCTCTCCCAGAGCTACCGGGTAATCGGGTTCGGGTCACGCCCGGGTCCAGGCCCACCGGCGTGCGGTGGTGGGCGAGGAGTGCAGGTCGGTTTAATCGGGTCGGGCCAGGTCCGCGGAGCGTGGTCACGGACGAGGCCGGGTCGGGTGAGAGGGACCTCACCCCGTGGTCAGGAGGCAGACAGCATAAGGCATTTTTTGCCTTTATGCGTCCGCGCGCCTCCGAGAGGTTCCGAGGTGGGACTAAATGTCCCACCCCAATTGAGCGCCCGTCGCGGAGGGAGCAGTGGGCGATCGTGGCTTCACGCGCGGCCTTCACCCATCTGCGAGCCTGGGACGTTTTGCGGAGACTCCCCGCGCAACCTGGGAGTCGAACCTGGGCGATGGCGTGCCTGCACCTGCAGGTGAAGGAGCTCTGCCTGCTCAGTAATGGCGACGGCGGGCGAGTCACCTGGTCACAGAAGAACGGCCTCTCGGCCAAATCAGACAGGCGGGGGACCTTCGCCGTGGCACGGCGAAGGTGGTCAGGGGGTCTGCAGGGGGCGTGATGGAGCCAACAGGTCGTCCTAGGTCAAACTGTGAGCGAAGAAGTGGGTGTGTTCGGTGGATCTGCAGAGGGCGTTTGGTGGGAGGTGGAGGGGCGGAAGAGGATCAGGGTGAGGAGGCGGAGGTTCTGCGGTGGTCGGCGAGCCGTGTGGGTCGCTGAGGTGATGGGAGCGGCTCGCCGGAGGGTGGTCGAAGGCGGAGAGGGTGAGGGTGAACAGGGTCGGTAGAGGGCTTAATTGACTAAATTGAAAGCGGGGAAAGAAAGAGGAGGAGAAGGGGAGTAGCTCTAGCTTACTTGCAGGGACGAAGGGGGAGGAACAGGGCGACAGTCGTATCGACTGTCGCCGGAGAAGACGATGCTCAGGGAGAGGGGCGGCGGCGAGCAGAGAGCCGGAGAGGCGCCAGCTGGGTGCGGCGTGGCGCGGGAAGAGCAGGGGAGGAAGTCTCTACTGCTGGTATTGCGGCAGAGCGAAGAGGTGGAGGGGGAGGAAGCCGCCGGAGCTGGTGAGCGTCTGCCGGAGGAAGAAGAGAAGAAAGTTGGGGATTTTCTCCGTCAGATCCAGGCTGCCCTGGTTGGTGGAGCAGCGGGGGGTATTTATAGGGATGAAACAGGGAGGAAGGCGGAGGGAGACGACGTGTCTCCCTCGCCGGAGAATGGTCGGAACACGAACCCATACCGTCCGTGCGTTCGCACGGCCGGTATGGTGGGCTACAATGACCAGGGGGGTGCCCCTGCGACGGCTGACGACGCAGGGCACCCCCGGTTTACTTGCCAGGTCCCCCACCTCACCCTGCGCGGCGCCATGCTCCGCGCAAGGTCGCCGGAGCATGGTGCTGGCAGGGTTATGCAGGAGGGACCTGATTGCAAAGAACGAAGGAGAGTTAGGGGCCAAAATGCGAGGGTTCAAAAGTTGAGGGCCAAAGAGTAAATATATGAGGACCAAAGTGTGAATTCGGTCAAGGAGGTTTCTTCTTAGGCTCAAGTTTTTATACATGACTAATTAGGACCTAAGGAATCTGATGGTGAATTTCATTTTCATATTAAACCTTGTTTGACCGGTCAATTTGCGCAAAAACCCAAATTAAGTTATTAATTGGGCATGGTTCTCAATGTAGGTCAAAATGGGTTCTAAAGGCCAAATTGAAGGTTCTAAACCCTAGAGATTATTTTTCTATGAATTTTAGAGGGTTTATTCTATTTTTACTTTGCCTCGAACCTTGTGAATTGAAGTGGGTTGTTTTAGGGTTACAGATTATCATTTGGTTCCTTGGAAGTGCTGTAGCCCTTGCTAGATCATCTCATCCCACTTTTATTCTTATTAAGCTGTTTTGACCTGTGTTTGGGCCCTGAATTACCCTGTATGCAGATTATACTGGTAAAATTGCACTTTTACCCCTTATGACTGGTTTTCTTCTCAAACTCAGAATTCTCTGAGTTAAGCCTTTCCTTGAGATATGTAGGAGCTTTTATCCTTTGTATTGGGTCAAAATGAGCTAGTTATGGCTCATGATGAGGTTCTCATCAGATAGGAAGTTGGAAATAAAAATCTGGGAAGCTAATTCTGAGAGAACTACGATTTCAAATCTAAGGGTTCCTGTTAACCTGAAACCGCCTACTTTTTACTAGGACCTTTACGATACCTTTGATGTGCAATCCAAGCTTGGAATAACTGATTATTTTTCTGAGCTGAACGTTAAGTAGGCATCTGAACCTAGTGAACCAAATCTACCTTTTGTCTGAGACTTTAGTCTTGGGTTGCATACCACCAAATCACAGGCCTAGCCCCGTAAGCACAATAATCTTCTGTTCTGGGTGATTTTCATCCAGAACCTTAGAACTACTTGACCCTGGGGCATGGGTTTGCACCACAACTTGGTCCACATTTGTGGACATCTTCTGTTGGCAGGTTTGAGGATTAATCTTTTGATTTTGATGCTGACCTGCATTTGTGAATTCTCCATTTCTTTCTTGTATGTATTTTATGCCTAGCTAAAGGCATTAAAGTTAGCACATGTATATACTCTCTTCTCTCTGTGGAGTTGACCAAATTTTCACAAAATTCAGGTGATATTATGTTTACTTCACCCTTTTCATGTCTTTGTTTTTACAATGAGGACATTGCATCATTTAGGCATGGAGGGAGGATAACTAATTACTGAAATCATTTTGTTAACTCTGTGGAATTTCTTTAAAAAAATTAAATATTCAAAAAGACAAAAAAGGGAATTAGGAGAAGAGAACTTAGGCTTTTGGAAGTTATTAGCATTAGGAAATGATACTTTAGGACTTGAATGCTTAGACTCTTCAGGTCTTCAAGCTTAATTAGCTTGGGTGTCCACTAGAATGTGGACTTAGTCTCGAGTCCTTGCCAAGTAATTTTACTTTAATTTGGTGAATAAATTGGGATGATAAGTACATGACTTATCAACCCACCTTCTGATTTGAGGGGATTTTAAGTCTAAGCATCTACACACTATTTGCACTAACTCACTTTCCAGGGATTTTTACGAAAATTGGGTAGCTAATAAATTGTCTAGGGTGGTATAGCTGGAAAGTTGTTGGTGGTAATAGCTTATCGACCGGTTGTCTAGAGCCCAACCACATGACCATTCTCTTCATATTGCCTTTAGGTAAATCTTAGATTAGGGAAGCCACTTACTCAGGAAAAAGAAAAAAAAAGTACCCAAAATGAAAAAAAAATAGAAAAGGGAGAAAATAAAAAAATAAAACCACACTTCATCGCACGAGTATGGCAGGCAAATTGCCATTGGTAATACCCCATTGGTCGGTTGTCTAAAGCCTAGCTCACAAAAATGCCCAAATAATTCCCAAAACACTTAGGGAAGAAGTGGGGAAGTAGAATAAACCAGGGAGATATACACTGGGTTTGCCCTTGTGTTGACCCCATAAAAAATAAAAAAAGTAAGGAGAAAGCTACCGATTAGAAAGATAAACCTCTAGGCAGAAATCTTTAAGGTCACCTAGGGTCGTAGAAACCTGAAGTTCATTTTAATGGCCGCCTATTGAGTCTATCACCCTTTCACAAGATGCTCAGCACTTAGAGTCCTTTTCGAGTCTTGGGCGGGTCGGGTAGCCGTAAAAAGTTATCCCGAAACTCTCAAACTCTAAAAGGCCAAAAAAATTAGAAAAGAAGGAAAACAAAAAAATGTATCTTCCCTTTTCAAATAAGGTGAGGACTTAGGCAGTCTGCATTTTGGCAAACACCTGAGTACTATTGAGTTTTTGTAGTTTAGGACCTTAGTTGAAATTTTCTATTGTTAATAAATGTCTTAGGCCTAACCGATCAAGCCCTAATTCTGTTTTTATATATACAATGTAGTTTAATTTTGCTATGGACTAGCAAAAGATAGGCATGTCAGTATGATGTAGACACATCCATTTAGGTTAAAATGCCTATTTATGCATGTTCCTAGGTTTAGATTTGCATTCCATATTATAAATATTACATAGCATGCATCATTCTGCATTTAGAGTAGTTGTGTATATTTTAGGTTAATTGCGTCCTTTTTGTGGTCAGGAGAGAGGGAGATTTATTTTGGAGACTCAGATTGACGATCCAACTTTACGGATCTGATCAAGATAATGATCAGAGTCCAACGCCTCTAAAATCACCTTGATCGATGTCTTGTGGCACCATATTCAGTCCGAGGAAGATCAATGGCCAAGGGGCATTGTGACGTAATTCGGAGCTTCAAACAATAAATCCAACCATGTGGATGGATTTGGGTCGACGATCGCAGCCTAATGGTGCGAAAATTGACAAAATCTGACTCTGTAGCAGCCCCTATAATGGAAAGATGATAGACGGCCTAGATCTCACCACGTGGTGCAACCCAGGTCACCCATACGCATGCACTTACCACCGCATGCGCGCAGAGGCATGCATGTGCAGTAACGTAGCGGGTGCGCATGGGCGCACACGCGGAGGCACGCGACACAGGCGAGTGGAGCTCAAGCCAACACAGCGGTGGGTGGGTGCATGGGCTATCTTCAGTTAATTTTGCGGCGGATCTTTAGGAACATTTATGACCGTCACTAAATGTCCTGTATATGAAATTGATCCTTTTCTCCACTATAAAAGGACCTCTACCCCTCCCATTCTTCTTCATCTCTTCCTTTCTTCCTCTCACCACCTCCAAGGCTCTAGAGAGAGCTTTTCCCAAGCTCGAGATGCTCCTCTAGAGTAGAAAATCAAATATTTTTTCCTCCCCTCATCCCCATCCGTGGAGCATCCTATAACTGTCTTCTCACCTACTTTGAGAAGTAGATCCTCGCCGCAACGAAGTCTCGTCCTGTCCTCCTTCCTCCACCGTCGTTTTCCTTTGTCCCACTCCTCACCACCTTCGTACGGGTAGTGTCAGAGCGAGTCATCCTCCAAGCGACCATTGAGGGGATTCTTCTCATCTCCATCTATCTTTACTACTTTCTAGTGTAGTTTTTCCTACTTTCATAGTTGTAGAAACACTTGTTGAGATATATGTGATTGTTTCTCTCTCTCTCTCTCTTATATTTTGCAAGTAGATTGTTAGATAAGAATTCATCGACCTAATCTCTTGCTTGCTAAAAATGACAAAAAAATTAGAAAAAAAAATGACAAAAATAAATAAAAGCGAAATGTGTATCTGTCAAAACCAAACGTTCGCCTCCCCGTGTTCGACCAGGGACTTACTTTTCAAGTTTTGGTTATAAATTTTATCTGATCGACAGATTTTCTCGTGAATCGAACTACAACAATGGGTTTTCTAAAATCCAATCCTTTCCGTGTGCGAATCCACCGCAATCATGGTCTTATCGGCATATGTACGAAATGAATTCTATTGTAATAAAATGGGCATAATCTTGATGGCTAAATAATACTTTGATTGAAACTACGATAAAACATTGGAAACAACTTATAAACAGATAAGTTTGGAGAATAACGTGGATATCTGGTAATTTTGGAATTTAAAAGTGTAATAGTTGATATGGTTGATTGGATGCCAATAAGTGATACAGTTATCTAGAAATGATTAAATAATTAGTATGATGCATTCGTCGGGAATTAAAAGAATTAGATAACTGGCTTTAGCCTTGCTACTCGCTGAATTTTGGTTGTAGCTTTGGTTTTTCACACAATTTCAGGGGTTGGTTTAGGGAGTTGTTGGCCTCCCTATGACTCTTTGGTTAAGCTTAGCCGCCAACTAGGATATCAGGATACGTGGCTCGAGGGTTGGAGTTGGCTTTCTTTACTCGGCCAGTAGGTGGGTCATTGGTTGTCTATGGTTCAGTGTGTGTAGCTAGCATGTGTTCACGCCATGACCCCAGGGTGACGGAGAGTGGTGACTCGATGGGTATAAGCCATCTTCTCAAGCAAGAGGGTGGCTTATGTCGGTCTTGCATCACAGGAAGTCACATGAGAATGTCTCGTGCCCCAAGACGTCAATTCCTAGATTGTGGACCATGATAACTTAGGCTTCCAATATATAGAACGGAACTGGATAACAAGATGTCTAATAAATGGATTAATTAAAACTATAGTACCTATTTTCTCTTATTTTCGTTATTGTTGTACTCTGTTGGTATTGCTTCTACTCTACTCAATTTTTACTAACGTGTTTTTAGGTTCCGTACTCAGGTGTATTTGGCAATCCCAAAATGATTTCCATTGTACATCTTTTTGACTTGTATACTATAGTAAACCTTTGGTTAGTATTAAATTTATGTTCATTTAGTTGATGTAATATGACTAGTTTATTTGACTATGTTTATATTTTATGATTATGTGTAGAGTGACTGCGATCTTATAGGTGATTGTGCTAGTTGTTAGCACACGGCGACTCAGGTTTCGTTGCTTAGCGGGACTTGGGTCATCACACTAACCAGCCATTTCCATCCATCCTTGGACACCACAATTCTACCTATAGCCACCATAACCCATGGCCAAGGTAGGAGAAGAAGAGAAGAAGATTAAGGGGGCAACATACCTGCCCTGTTGGTTTCTTCTTCTTCTCTCTTCTTCCTTGTGCCATGCCAAGGTGCAGCTTACTTCAAGGGGATGGCTAGGCAAAGGAGTAAAAACCAGGGTGGGCATCAACCCTTGGAAGAGGAAAAGAGGAGGATATCAGGAGCACAGGAGTTTTTTTCATAGTGCGGGAGCTACCATACTTGGAGCGAAAGCTTCTCTCTATTTAGAGGGCTTCTTATTCTTCTTTTTCTCTCTTTGTTTTAGCTAGTGTTTTTTTCCTCTTCTTATAAGAAGCATTCAGCTACCTATCTTCTACTTCACTGGTAATACAAGAATTTAACTACCTCTCAATTTCCTATTTTCATTTAGTGTGTTTCCCTTTTCTAGTAATTGTAGTGCACCACACTCTCTCTAATTATCCTAGGTTTGCACGCACCTAGGGTGAGCTTAGAGAGGAGTTCATTTTGTCACTTAAATTCTAGTTGATAGGCGTAGTCTCATTTGACGTAGTTCTATCTTCGTAATCGTGTTCCCGTTATTTTGAAAACCTAAAAGCAACAAAATCAAAAATTACAAAAAGGGAAGTGTTGATTTGAGAGGTGAGGGAGAGAATCACTTATTTGAGTAACAAATTGGCCTCCTTGGACGACGATGATGTCGAACATCCTCAATCATAAGAATGCGCTATTGCCAAGTTTTTGTCCCTGGCGACGACGATAAAAATTGATGTGCCATCTGGATCGCTTGTTAATTAGTTGTTGCTATTGTAGTATAGTTGTAATCCAGACAGATGTTCAATCATTCTTTTATTTACATAATTTTTACTGGTTTATTCCAGGTCGTTCATTGGGAGACAGTTATTGATATATGTCACTCTATATTATTCAAAAATGCTCTTTTATTCCAAAAATGGCAAATTTATTCACAAATGAATCAATGACTCAAAGAATGAATGAACTAAGTTAATTATGTACAAAAAAATCAATTAATTGCAATTACAATGCCTCAAACATATATACAACTAAAAAAAACTAATTAATCTAATATATGTTAGTATTATATACTATACTAGTAAATACAACTACTAATATAAGTTACATTAACATATACTAACACCTATAGTGACACATACTATACATATAGTGACAATTATAACCATTACTATAAACTATACACAAACTAAGGTACATATATACACTCTACTTAATATACTAATATACATATACGTATGCTGCACTACTTTATATACATATACATATATCCTACTAATACATAATTATGTACTTATATACATATATACTTTAGATTACTTATATACAGATATACATTACACACACTCTTGACTCACATACATACATATCATATCATACACTTATAGTTATTTTTCACACACATTAACACTTATGCACACTAACACACTACACAGCCAACACTTAGTTGCTTTCACAACATAGTTAATTTAACTTTAACTTAACAAAATTTTATTAACGAGCAGGCCCAAGGCCTTTCGCAAGATTTATGGCCCAATGAGCCAGATTAAACCACTACTAGGCCCAGGCCCTATTTTTTATTAGGTATACTATTTGTACATTTTTAGGCCCATTCAGGCTCATAGACACCTGCCAACACATGCACGCCTGTAGGGGCATGCATGCACGTAAATCGAGGGATCAATATATGCTCATTTATTTTCACCCAACGTTTGAGCACTGAACAGGTCATGAGTGTTGCAGCTTATATGTGCATGCAACACCTCCACCATATCCGATGTGGGACTATGTCCCACAGAGGATTGGCATGGAATTTTAGTTCAATGTTTGGACAGGTCGATTTTGTGTCTCGAAATGCGAGCTCAAATAAGCTACTTTCTCTAATTTAAATAAATCATTTGAAAGCCCTTACATAAGACTATACGATTATGTAGTTCATTTAGGATAATAATTTATTTATTTATAATTAAACAATGCTTGAAGTTAATGATTTATTCACATTAAATTAGAGTTAAATTACCTAATTAATGTACAAATTAATAAATTAATTACTCAATTGACCTATAAATTAGTTAATTTACATAATAAGGTATTTATTATACATTTTTAATTTATTTTTGATCATTTATTTTAATTTATGTACAATTATATACACATTATTAATAGATATATATATAATTTACATTTAAATACTATTAAAAATAATCAAAATTATTATATACAAATGTACAAGATAAGTTACTTAAGTAATAACTTAAATTACTAATTTATTTTATTTTAACTTAATAATTTATCTATTAACTTAATAATATAATTATGAGCAATAAATACTTAAATAAATAAATATACAGGTATAATATAGTATATAATACTTACTTAAATACATTTATATAGTTGTATATATGATTATACAAGTTTGCATATTTATTTACAATTATCTTAGTTTATGTACATATAATCTATTATAAATTATTAGACAATTATATAATTAATATAAGTAATAAATCAACATAAATATTTATTAAATGCATATAATACATATATAAGTTAGTTATGTACGTTATGTACATATATTATATTATTGACATATAATTATAACTTATTGATATTTACAAGTATAAATACTATCTACAAAGTATTTTTAGGTATTTTTGGGTAATTTTGAGTTTTCATGGTATTTTTATATTTTATAGAGGTAAGAGGAGAGAGAGAGAGAGAGAAGGTGAAGAGAGAGGAAGGAATTTTTTTTGTGATTTTTATATTGAATTCTTTTATTCAATTTTAGAGTAAACTGAACTGTCTACTAGTATGTTCTACCAGCTAGAGGATTCAGATTACTTTGAAAATTTACACACACCTAAAAATATATCTAATCCTACTCAAGACACTTTTATTTTATTTTTTTACAATTTTTTATGATTTTTTTATGTATTTACAATCTTGCCCATAAGAGTCTTAGGAGGGATAAAAGTAAGTGAACTCAAGCCATGATATCAATTCTATGTGGCTAGAAAAGGTATGTAAATATCTACATATTGCAACATTTATAAACATAAAAACATGATTTTCTCTTTTAATTTCACTAAATCTCATTTTGGATAGATTTATACATTTCATACAGTTGACAAAAGAATTAAAACATGAATTGCATGCCATTCTTAGATCAAATATGAGCTACAAAGATACATGAATGCTTCTTCACATGAGATTGATCCATACAACACACTAGTAGCTCACTAAAACTCCCAAATCAACTTCAGACCTAGCCCAATAGTGGCTGCTACTAGTTATGTCAGCAACTTATGCTGCTGTTGCTGTTAAAAACTCAATAACTGATAGTTGCTGTTGTTGCTATAATTGTGATCAACAGCTTATGCTATCAAATTGAGAAGCCATTGCTACTAAAATTGATATTCAAAGCAACCTCTTTAGTAAAAATAGATCAACTAATTTGATGTTCCAAAACACAAATCTCAGATCTAAAAACTCCTCACAACAAATTCCATTCTCAAATCCATTGGAAATCAATTTGAAGATTTGAAAACCATTTCTAAAGATCTGAAATCCACATAATCAATTCTCATTCTTTAAAAATCTCTAAAGACCCTAAAATGATCTTCACTCTACATTATAGACAATGTAGAAGAGATAAGTCAAATTAGGTATTCAAATTTCCTTAAAATCACCTTCAAACCTTCATTAAATCATCTCAGACTTCATTCAGCTCTTGAATAGTAGATTAAAACTATTTGGAATCAAATTACTATATCACCCAACTAGGCTCTTGATGTGTAATCTCTGTAATGATATGATCATTTGAGAACCTTGCATGTTCTGAACATGGATATGATTACAAGAAATCGCTTTTTGTTGTAGTAAATGTGTATAGGAGCTTTTGAAATTTGTAAATTAGATAGAACTTGTAAGATTTTTTCGATTGGAAATATGGAAGTTTGAGTCATTCATAGGGAGGCAAATAGATTAAAAATTGCTTTTTGGAACTAGATCTAGAACTAAGCAGAATGAATATCAAGGAGAATGATATCTAGAACATGCAACCTAATTAAACACTAGAAGTAGGAAGCTTGCAACTTGAAGACAAGTTGAAAAGTAACTAGTAGAACTTTATTGAAAATATTAAGAGTTTTGCACATGTGGAACTAGTAGAATGCTTCTATAAAGAGGAAATTACAGTTAGAACAAAGTAGCTACAACTAGAACTAGACTAAGAGAAATGTAGAGTAAGGGCTTCGAAGGTGATGTCCGGAGCAACAGTGTAGACGTGGAAGCGAAGGCGCACCCACAGAGATCATCAAGGGGAGAAAGATGAAGTAGAGGACTAGTTCTAGTTGGTGAATCTTTTTGGAAGTCGAAAGAAATTGTCCTAAGGGGGGGTGGCTAAGGTGTTTATATAGAGGTCAAGAAGGCTTGTGATTGTTTTATCCAAGTTAACTTGGACCACCAAAATAAAGGGCTAAGATTAGAAGTCTAGGAATCAAGGGGCAGGATGAAGAAAAAGGTGGATAGAATATGTTAGGAGTTGTTGGAATTGATAGAGGGCTAGGATGGCTTTGAAAGGGTAGTGGATGGCTATGGTTCTCTTGAATTTTTGGCCTTTTTCTATTCCGAATTTCAAGTTGCACATAAAATCAAAGATGTAGCCCTCAAAATCAACTTTCCAACGCAACTTGAATCACTCAATGTAGATTTAAAATGAGAAAGTTATGGCCAAAATACTAAAATTGTGTCATGCTGTTATGAATTTTGAGATTAAGTTTAGGATTAGGAATAGGATTTGGTTTTGGGTTTTGATAGGGATTTAGGTAGGGAATTTAGGACCCTAGGATTTAGATCTAGTGTTGGATAAATCATGATGCATTTGGACCAACCAAAATAGTATTTATTGGAGGATAAAAGGGATTGCCAAATAAGGTTTGTTGGGTCAAGGTTTAGGACTAGGTTGGGTAGAAAATTAGGGTTGGTTTAGTCAATAATAACTAGCCAATAAGGTTAGAAATTGAGGTGTGGTGTCTAGACATTATATAGGGAAATTAGTCTAGGTTGGGTGGCAATTAGGTGTTAGGAATTAGGTTCCTAATTAGGCTAAGTCTAAGGGCTAATTGGGTTAAGAAATAGGTCCACCGAACTGGGTCTAACCCTCTTGCAAGTGAGCTTAGATCAACAAAATCCCTTAAGTCTTACTCCGATCAACCTCAAATTTTGTATCTACACATATAAAAATAAACACATCAAGGTACCTGATACAATTGTAGGAAAAAATGCACAAAAGCCCAAAAATATGCATTATTTACAAAATATCCTAAAATGCCTAATCTAACCTAACTAAATGCAATCTAATCCAAATTACCCTTAAACTAATATTAGTTAGGTGTTAATTATATAAATAAATATGAAAATATCATGCCCCATGCCTATCTTTTACTAGTCATTTAGTAAATGTAAGATTGAAAAATGAATGCAAAATGTATGATCTATGCTAATTACAACTCGGCATCAAAGGACTGCTTATTCCTTTTTAGCAAAGGTTTGACGAAATATTTCTTCTTGCCTTCTTCCAAAAATTTAGAGATCCAGACAAATGTGAAAATGATGTGATAGTAGCCTAAGCAAAGGATTCAAGTGAAAATCGACCCACATTTAAAGTTCATACTTGACTCGGTAAAAATTTTATCAGGATAGGCAAACTTCTTCCCTCAAGGAAACATAGGAAGTAATTTGTGATTTTGACCCTAGCTTTTTGACTTAGGTAGAAGATGTCTGAGCCAAATGATTTCATATTTGGTGGCTCATACTCATCTGGTGCTACATGTATCCTAGTACTGCAGACTCTAGATCTTTAAACTATCAAACAAGTCAATCCAAAGAGAAGCTCAAAATTGTGCTCCCTTGGAGTTCCTTTGCGCTTACTCTCTCTCTCTATTTTCTTTTTCTTTTCCTCTTTAGAGTGCTCACAATCTCACCGGGTTTTGTAAATGCACTTAATATTTGGTGGCCTCACATGGCATTAACACTTCAATTTCAATTCTGATAACCTTATAACTAAGTTAGAATCCCTCAGCCAGTATTCAAGTAATCAGAAATACTGAAAAAGTAAGGGTCATATTTGGTATATCGCAATGGCAGTGGGTATTGTTGCCTCAATGAACTAATAATGAAATATAGATACAACTATGAACTTGATGGTAACACCATCATGAGACCTAACTAACCAAAATTAGTTAGATTCAAATGATAAATGCTCTTAAATGATTGTTTGAGGGTCATAATTCCATACTGAACTGTTTTGAGGAAAAGACAGAAAAATAAGGTTAATTCTATTGCTTTACAATTCCATTATTAATGCAGATTAATAAAGGGGAAAATTTAATATCTAAACTAATTATGATGAATTCACTGACTAATTCTACTCCTAACTAATCTAGAAAGCAGTAGATCTAATCTAGAAAGCATTTAAATCTATCTATGAAAGCTGTAAATCCTATCTAACAGAGGAAGGAGATGTCCAAGATCCACTGGCCGTCGATAGATGACGACAAAAGGGGAGAAGCCCTAAGCGGAAGAAGGAGGTGTCCATGAGCCACTAGCCATCGGCCAATGACGATTGAAGGAGAAGGAGAAACCTACTTTGTCAACGCAGGCAAGGAAGGAATGTGGAGAACTAAGGGAGTGGAGTGAAGGGACCAACTTGAAGGGGAAGGGGCTGATCGGGGTGGTGCGAGCTAAGGGACATTGGTTATATAGGTTGAGGTGAAGGATTTGGGCACCGCAAGTAGGATTAGGTGAAATGGGTATCAGCGGTAGGATGAGGAGGGAAGAGGTGCGGGAAGGTTTATATCAAATGACCACTATTAGATCAGATCTAGGGGAGGTAACGATGCTCGTGCAAAGGCACATGAAGGTTGGAGCAAGATCCATCATTGGATGGGTGGAACCAAGGATCAATGATGCCCAGCTGTTGTGTTCTTTGTGGTGAACAATGAAAGAGAGGCGAAAGCCCACATCAGGTCTTTTAAGCTTTTTACGTGAAGAGCCCTCTACGAAGGGGTAAAATAATTACATGATAAGCCCATTAGTGAGAAGTTTTCATGCAGAGCAATCCCTGAAGGCTTGCAAACGAGCCCTTGCGACTTTTATGCTTAAGAAATGTGAATGCCTAAGGACCTAAGTGTAAAGTCATTAATGCAAGGTTTTAATGATGTCCAAATGCCATGAGATTTTTATTGAAATTTATTTAAACATATTAGAACATGATTTTGCCCTTGATTTCAACTTTTAATATTGGAAATGTGTTCAATTAGCAATTGGATCATTAATTTGTATTTAGGAATAGAATATCTCATAAATTGACCTAATTATATATTTTTAATACCAATTTGATGTTTTAAGTCATTTCTGTTAATTCTAACACTTAGCTCATTTATCATGTTAATAATATAGAGTTTAATCTAGTTTCTATCTTAACTTTGGCATTTTAACTATGATGAGCCACATCTCATCAAACAACCCTAGATACCATCACTATCTAGGTTTACAAATTTAAAAGTTGGTGGGATTTACGTGTTACAATGACATTAAAACCTGTTTTACAAAAGTGAGTATTTTTGCCATCACATATGCTCTTCCTTTATTTAAACATGAAAATAAAGATCTTTTGCAACCAAAGCCCTTATTTTCTCTCTTCTATGTACATTTCCTCTTTTTTCACCTCCTTCCTATAGCTCCAAAAAATTGCTCTTCTACCTTTGCCTCCTTCCACACCTCCCCTGGTTGAAGCATACCTCTAGCAACTCTAATTATTGGAGAAAGAATGTTCACAAAGAATGTTGAACAATGTTAAGGAAAATGTTGGAGAAATATATATGTTAGAGGAAATATTAAATAAGAAATGATAAAATGAAGTGTTTCGATGTTAACAAAATATAGTGAATGGTGATTATCTAACAAATTATGTACTAAGATATATGTTCGACTAAGATGTTACAAAGAAGGGCTAGTAAATTGATGAAGGGTCTAGTCAAGGGAGCTCAGTTGGACAATTGGACTTGATAAAGGTGATAGAAAAGATAAATCGGTTAATCAAGTGGAATGCACATCATTAGAATCTATTTCTCTAATGTATAACTAAGGTGGAGATGAAGAAATAGAAAACATTAATGAAGATCGAGGTTGGATAAATTCAAGCAATTGAAGATACAAGAAGGTTTAAATTAGTTGTAACTCTTATCCCATTTGTCAAGATCTAATTTTCATCACATCTTAGGATGACATTTGATTAATTTTGCAATTCATTTGAGGATTTATAGAGTTCCAACTTGACTGGGTTAAATGAACCATAAAACGTCATGACATATTGGATCAGTTAGACCAATTAATTTTCTACCATTAGTGCTATGTTTGAAAACTATTTAATAGGTTTTTACTCATTAATAAAATTGGCAATATTTCAATTTCAACCAGTTAGGGAATTTTTCACTAGTCAAGAATATTATTTCAACTAATCAGGAGAAGTTCAATCAGTTAAACAATAATGAATTTAGCTATTAGAAGAGATATTTTGTGATTCAAAATTGATTTTAAGTATTGCCCAAATTAATCTCATCCTAAATATTGTGGTGCCTCGGATTTGACAACTCAAAACACCATCTGTCCTATAGATAACTTATATCTATAATGCATTCTTGTGCCTGTACAAATATACAATTACCCAATAACATCCAAGAAAACCCAAGTGGAAGTGAGAGAGAGAAAATGAGAAACATAAACCATCCATAACATCAACATCATGCCACCACATTATATATATAGATATACAAACAACAGTTGAATACATTAGTAAATGTTGTTTTAGGAGTTAAGGGTTATATATATAGATATACAAACATTAGAGGGCCACAACTGCATATATAACAAAAGTTGGTCCGTCGATAGAAAGTAAAGAGGTGTGAAAGTAAACATCTACTCACTAACAAAAAGAAACCAAGCTAGCTGCCACCCCTCCATCACTCCATTCCTCACACCTCAAGGAGGTCCACCAAGTCCACCATAGCTCTTATAACTTTTTGATACACATATAGAATAGTTCCACTTGACCTCTACTTGAGAAGTACACCTCCTCCTCCTCCTCCTACAACATCGGCAGCAAGATTTGAGCCAACTCCAGGATCTCCCAGAGTAGCTGGGCATGTCGCTGCACTGCTGAGATCTAAAGCCTGTGTAGAACTTGTATGATCGGTATTGTGTCCTGAAAATGGAGTGCAATGTATGTGTGAGCCAAGTGGCTAAGTAGGTCTTTAACAATAGTTTTTTTCCATACTAGTGGCATATACGTATACTTATATACCTCACATCTACCCCTGCTAGATACTAATGCAACCCATAGATCATTCTAAGTGTTGATGTATTGGTCAACCTAAAGAACAATCGTTCCTTGTAGAGTTCGAGGTAGATTTCGTAAGCACACCTCCTTATTCAAGGTTCAAGGTTTGGACCTTAGCCTTTAATAGCTTACTCCTTTAAACTCAGGTCTAGAAGTCGCCTGAGATAGCTATGGTTAGTCATGTTTTTTACCTAGCAAGTGATAACCAATTCCCATCATATTTTGGGCGATTCCCTTAGAGATACCACTAAACACCCTCATTGGTTGCCTTTCTGGTGCTTCCTCAAGTCATTATATCATCCATAGGTTATGGCCTATTGATGCCACCGATCACGATTCGAATAAAAAAGTCATTGTAGTATATGTCACAAATACAGACCGTTGTCGCGTCAATTTTATTTATTTACATAATTTTTATTAGTTTATTCTAGGTCGTTCACTGGGAGGCAGTTATTGATATACATCACTCTCTAAGTCCAATATTATTCTTTAATTCCAAAAAGATTGGTTTTATGTACAATTATGAATGAATTAATTAATAATTGAAAGAATGAAACAATTTATGTACAAAAGAATGAATTAAAATGCTTGCAAACATATATTTACAAACAAGCATCAAACACATCAATTAAATACTATATACTATCTATTTACATCTTATGTTAATAATACTTAGATATATGTACAATAATAAGTACTAATAAATACTATACTAACTTAAGTTAACATACTAACATTTACAATAACATATAATGTATGTACAGAGACATATATAAGCATCACTAAACTTTAGAAAAACTATATACATAAACTAAGGTCAAAATGAGGGTCTATAGTGACATTTATTCTATCTACAGTGACAAACTTATCTATCACTAAAGCTCACAAGTTATTTTACACATTTATGAGCTCAAACACTCTATACTATACTCTAACGTATTTATTTATAGTATACTATACATTTATACTTGTGTATACATAATATATTTATACATATACATATACACAGTCATTCTTCTCTTCTTTTCTTATTACCCTCGATAATTAGGCACTAATTACTATTCTTAATGACAAAATTAGGTTCTTAATTGGGGGTGACCTTTTTGAGGGATACACAGCAGCCTCAAGGGGTGGGACCAGACCTTTATTAAGAGCCACCCTAATTCTTTAATTAGGCCTTTTAATCTAGTTTTAGGCTCAATACTGTGCCAACATAGGCCCACGCACAGTGCCAGGCTCCCGGCCTACACCACACAGTCTCATGCCAATCTCATTTCAATGCTAAAGTCTCATGTTCAGATCAAGGAGGGAGGAATAGGGTTATAAGGGCACCCGACGCTTGACGACTGAAGGAGAAGGAGAAAATCAATATAAGTGCTTGTAGAGGATCGTCCACCCACGATGTGGCACTAAGCGACAGGGGAGATGGCGCTGGAATTCAACATGGTTGTCTTGATTTTGTGGGTTTTAGCCCTCGATTTAAGGGCCATAAATTAATCTAATTTAAAATTAAATTATATGGTATTATAGTATTTACACAGGACTACTTAATTATATAATTTATTTACAAACTTAATTACATTTACCATATAAATAAATTAGTCAAAGTTTCCAATTTATACATACTGTCCATTGGGTTTATTTCTTAATTATCATATAAATTACTTAATTAATAGTATAATTGATATTTTACAGTATTAATATACATATTAAAGTATTTAATACACATTTTTATTATATTTTACAAGTTTTATTTCAGTTTATTTACATTTAAATATTAGTTTTCAAGCTATTTTACATATAAATTAGGTATAAATAGTATAATAGAATATAAATATAGAAATTAGTTTAAATTACTTAAAATATTATAATACAAATGTACAGTATAACTTATCTTAGTTATAACATAATTTACTAATTTATTTTGATTTAACTTAATAACTTAGGTAATAACTTAATAAATTTAGTATTTATTCTATATACATAATTAAATTATGATACATGGTTTCTAATATACATAATACATATATAAACATATATACATAATGCAATTAGTAATTATATTTATATACAGAGTTTTATATATTTATTTAAGTTGTAATGCATAAAAGTTAATATAAATAATAGATAATTACATAATTAAGATCGTTTAAATAATCTTAAATATTTAATTTACAATATATAATATATATATAAGTTATTTACACCTATTATATATTTATTTTACAATATATACATGTATAACATATTATATAACTTATATTTACAAATATATACCTAATATACATAGTGTTTTTGAGTATTTTTTGGGGTTTTTCTTCTTTTTATGAGTTTTATGTGTTTTATGGAGGTAGGGGATGAGAAAGAAAGAAAGAGATGAGAGAGAGTGTCTTTTTTGTCATTTTTAGTTTAGGGGTTTTTATTAAGTTAAAAGGTATACTGAACCGTCGATTGGTATGTTCTACCAGGCCAAAGGTTCAGATGACCTCAAATCTTTGCATGCACTTAAAAATATACCTAATCTTCACCAAGATAAGTTTATTTTATTTTTTTGGATTTTTTATAGGATTTTTATTTATATACAAGTTAACTCCAAAAGAGGCCTAAATGGGTGTTTGAATATGAAACCTAAGGCCTAAGAATTTAGTTAAAGAGCTGGAAAAGGTGTTTAAACATCTGAGAACATCCAGCAAGCAAGTTTTAGCATTTATGAACATAAAAACATGATTTTCTCTTTTAATTCCACTGAAATCTCATTTTGGATAGATTTAAGTATGAAATAGCTGACAATGAATCCATTGAGCTTAAACTAGCATTTCAAACTCAATTCAAATTCATTTTCAAGTACAGAAATGCTTGTTCATGAATTATTGCACACATTACAAACATGTCAGCTATTCAAAATATCGTAAGTCTAGCTCACTGCCCTATAAATTCAACCTAACAACAGCTACTAGCAATAGCTACAGCTGCTGAAATCAAGCAGCAACTGCAGACAGTAGCAACAGCAACTCACAGCAAATCTCACTGAGCTGCTCCAGACGTCTTAAGTAATTCTCAAAGGCTGCAGCAATGCATCTAAAGACCAAACCAATCTAGCAGCTGCAGCAGGTCTAAATCCTCAAATCATCAAATCAATCCCTAATTCAATACACTCATATCCCAGATCAGACTTGAGAAAGTTTGATCAGGGATCAAAAGTGTCCAAATCAGAGAATGGTTCTCATGAAATTTAGGTTTGGGAAACCCATGGAATGAAGCTACTAATGTAGTACTTTAATTTATTGAATTGGGATTCAAAAATCACACAGTAAGCATTTTAAAATTCTGACAAGGCTTAAAAAAAATCATTTAAATCACTTCGAGATGTTAAACTCCGCATCAAAACTCCTTGTCATCATTCTTATTTCAAATCAGAAGGAAAACCACTGATTTAACAACTTCTTAATGCTATAGACAGCATGTAGGAAGTGTTGGAATAGTCCAATAAATCCAACTTGAATCCCAATTGTCTAAAACCTTAAGGAATACTGAAAATCCTTTAAGTTAAAAATCAGAATCTCAAAGCAAACAACTCATAAATACTTGGTAGAGCCTCAAATCAACAAAATTGATTCTCCTTGGCTCTACCACTCTCTTTAAAACCAAGAAATCCCCAATTTATATCCAATTCAGACATGGCTCATCTGAGGGAAAATTCTTCATTAAGAGCATCTCATATTCATGGCCATAAACTAATCTACACAAAAATATGTCAATTCGCTTAATCGAAACCCTTCAAAACTCAATATGATCAAAATCTTGCGATCTTGCCTTAAAGACCAAACTGAAATCAGATCAAGCAAATCGATCCTTTTCAAATCAGATGAAGGGTCTTTGTGAACAAAATGACATGAGTGAAGAGACCCCTAGATGGTTTTTGAGCGCAAATCCTCATCTCAAAGCTCAAAAATAATGGGATGAGGATTTTGCTCTAATGAGTGGGTGGATTGCGAAATAAAACACGGGGAAAATTAGAACATGAAATGGGGATGTGAAGGGGGAGATTAATGACCAATGGAATGTAATGAATTCTTCTCCTCTGATCTGAATTGATCAGAGGAGGCCAGGGTGATTCCTACTCTAATTCTACTCCTAAACTACACTAACAATCATCGCATGGATCTCTAATTACTCCTGCTCTTAGAAAGCAATAAATCTAATCAATGAAAGCAGTAAAAATCTACTCCAAGGGAGGAAGATGTCTAAGGTCACCCACCGATCGACTGATGTTTGCAAGAGAAATTGAGGTTATAAATGCTTCGCTGTAGTATAGGTCGAAATCACTTGAAAATAGATAAAATTTATAACTCGAATGATAGTCCGAGGTCGTTCGCTAGGAGTAAGTAGGAATTCAATCGCTAATCGCAAATAAAATGTAATTGAGCATAAGATTCAAGCCAAATAATACCAAGAAATGAATAATAATTACTCAGAAATGATAATCAATGTGAAGCATGAGTTTAACAATAGTTATGCATGGCAAAAAGAATCTCAAAGCAAAAACTACGATGATTTAGATCACCAATTGTTCAATTTAAGCATATATGCATTGAGTTCAAATAATGCAACAGTGCCATCAACTATTCAAACTTAGGTACTCAAATATATCAACCGTATTGACCACTTTTACCCAAGTCAGATGTCGCCTTAAGCCATCAGACGACTTAAACATGTGTTTGCTACAGTACCTTCCCCTTTGTTTCTTCTCTTCTGCCTTGACTTCTCTCTTCTCTTCTCACACAGAGTGGCTCTGATTTTGGCTAAGTGTCAAAATCTCCTCAGAGCAAAACCCTCCTTTGACCCATGTGCTCTCTCTCCATTCTCTCTCTAGGTTCCACCCTCCCAGGGCCTTGCACAGTACCGGGTAATCAGATTCGTATCTAAGCACACCCGGGACCAGGGCTACGGGCATGGGTCGCAGCCGAGGTGTGCATGGGTTAGGAGGGTATATGGGTCAGACCATGCTCGCGTGCATAGTGTCACGGGCGAGGCGCGTGTGAGGGTGCGCGGAACCTTACCCCCCAAGTGACTTGAGGTGATAAGCCCCAATCACCTTTTCAATTTATGCATGCGAGTCTCTTCACTTATTTCTGAGGTAGGACTAAATGTCCCACCTAGCTCGCGCGAGCATCTACAGGTGGGGTTCCTTCTGATTGCAATAGCTCCTGAGGTTATCTCCCCAAATTAAAGACCTAGGTTCATGCATTGAGCAAAGCCGCAGCGCCTGGATGTGGCGCCTAGAGCTGTTGGCTGGAAAGAGAGCTTCAAAGCTTGCTCGAAGCTTTATGGTAATGGCGGCTGACCACGAACACCTGAAATCCAAGATACGACCTTTCGGCCTTGTTAAAACAGCTCAGTAGCTACGCCGTGTGACAGTGAACGTGGTTGTGGGTGCAGCGTGGTGTGAGAGTGCATGAGGTGGCCGGACGATGACGGAGATAGTCGTGCGAAAGTGGATTGTTCGGGGGCATGTGTGGGTGAGCGAATGGAGAGATAATGAGAAGGCTTTTGTGTGGAAAGGCGAGGCAAAGCTTATGAGGTGGTTGGCGAGGCGTATGGAGTAGAGTAGCAATGAAGGTGACTCGCTGGAGGTTCGGTCGAAGATGGAGAAGACTAGGATGAACGGCGATGTTGAGGGTTATTTTTGGGATTTTTGGGTTTAAGACTAACCTAAGGATCTAAACTAACTAAACTAACCCTAATCTAATAGACGAAAGGAGGAGGACAGAGTGGCATCGGTTATGGTATGGCCGACGTCGGGGAAGAAAGTGCTCTGGTGAGGGTAGGACGGTGAGGATGGAGATAAATGCGCTCGCTGGTATGGTGCGATGCGGAGGAAGGAAGGGAAGGAGGATCTACTGTCGGTATTACGATCAGACGAAGGAAGGAGTCGAAGGAGCTCACTGGACATCGTGGAGCTTTGGTCGGATGAGGAGAGATGAAATCAAAGGGGAATCCTACCAAATTTGAGTGTGAGGAACTTGGTATGATCTGGGGATTCTTTTATAGGCCTCTAGAGGATGATTTGAGCTTGGGAAGCTGATTTGAGCTTGGGAAGCAAGCTTCCCAAGCTTAGAAGGTCACTGGAGATGGAAGCTTGAAAGATACCAAAATCTCTCATGCATTCACATGAGAGATTGGGAAGGCTATATGGCTTTGGATCTAGCTCAAAAGGAAAGGAATTCTTTGACGAACTTCCCTTCAAATCTGAGAGGGATTCGTTAAGGAATTAAGGAGAAAATGACAAATCAAGCTCGCCAGAGTTGTAGGATTAGGATTTTATGGCAATAGGGACTTGTTTGTGAAAATGATGATAAATATAGGAACCTATTTGTAAAGGATTCAAAAGTTAGGGGCATGTGTGTGAGATAAAAGAGTTAGACAGGACCAAATTGCAAACTAGGTTAAGATGATCTCAGATTGGGCCCAAATTTTGGTACAAACCTAATTTGGACCTAAGGAATTCAATGGTGAAGTTGGATTTCAGTTTTGGCCTAGTTTGACCAGGTAATTTATGCAAAAACCTAAATTAGGGCAATGTCTATTTGAGACTCTATTTTAGGTCAAGACAGGTTCTGATGGTCAAATTGAAGGTACCAAATCCTAGAGAATATTTTTATATAAATTTTAGAGGATTTAGGTGAATTTTATCCTGACCGAAACCTCAGTTAATTAAGCATGTCTATTTTTAGGGTTTCGGAAGTCATTTAATTCTTAAAACATGTGAAAACCCTTTTCTATTTGTACTAACCCACTTGTTAGACTCTTAAGATCATTTGACCCTTAATTAACCCTTGAAGAAATTTGCGATTATTCTGTATTCATGATATGATGGTAAAATTGTAATTTTAACCCTGGTTTCTTGTATTTCTCTCAGAAAGGAGTTGCAATGAATTACAGTCCTTTGGCGGTTATGTAGGAGCATTTATTCCTTGATAATGACTAATTAAAGTTAGATATAGTTGATGATGACATTTTCATCATACCCCCATGCCTAACTTTTGCTAGTCCCTTAGCAAAATCTTATGAAATTAACTCAAATTCTAGACCGTGAGTTCAAATCTCTGATATGTGCATTCTTCTATAGATTATGTCAGAATGCTAATAGTAGGCCTAGAGGTACTCAAGTACTAGATGAGATCCGGAGCTGACCAGCTTTAGCCTCAATCCACCATGAAGGTTTCTAAGGCCTGCAGGAACTAACCTAGGGTTCATTGAACTCCACAATTAAAGCAACCATGCTTAAAACATGTTTAGTTCTGGTTCAGTTTGCAATGCATTTTTGTAAGAGAGAGACAGAAGATTTTTTGCATTTTTGGAGAGTTTTCACTCTCTTTTTTTTTCTTTATTTCTAGCTTCGGATTGGCTTTGCAACACGATTTGTATCAGATTCCTCGCTCCCACCATCAATCCTCACAGGTTCCCTGGCATTTGATGCTTCGAGATAGCACCGCCCATGGCAACCTCCAGAACCTTGGCTTTCGACACTTTGAGATAGTGTTGCCCATGGCGTTCTGTAGCTAAATTTAGACCCTAGCAATCAACATTTCAGGATAATCCCACCCATGGCACCTGAACTAGCACAAGGTGCTTACGTGCCCCCAGTAGGATATTTAGATATCCTAGGAGACAAGCACCGAGGAGACGGTATGTTATTGCACATCTTAGAGGGAAATTTCCCACCTCTCTGTGCCGAGAACTAATCAAAATCAAGTTGTGTTGATAAGCCGCTCCTAATCTTGGTAGCTTTTTTAGAACAGAATTAAACACTTTTGCATGATTTTGATAATTAAGTGCACTGAACCAGACTGTGTGTGGAATAGGGTGCTTAGGTTACCAAGTCCTGCAAACCAGAGGTTAGTTAACGAGGTCGAATAATCCCCAAGCCTTAGACCTAATACTTAAGCTTCGTATTTTCCTAACTTCTTGAGGACTATCCAGATTTTAACGAATACATGAATTTTTAAGCTAAAACACAGCATAAGAGGCCTAGGATCAACGTTCATACTAATCTTCGTGTTTCTATAGCACTTTGTCTTTAGTTCTTTCTTTTGATTTGGTCTAGACTTTAAGTAGATTCCATAATCTTTTACTAATGACTACCTCTTTTTATTTCAAATTGTTGCTCCTTTTTGACATTTAAAATAACCTCCCTTTCTTCCCTCTCAAGAATGATATGCATTCAATTTTTCAACATTTCCTCCCTTCTCCATTTTTTTGTTATTTTTCGATTTTTTATTTTTTTGGTCTTTTTGGAATATGTATTTTTTTGTGAGAATCCTTCAAAACTTGAATTTTTGTTTGTTTGCACTTTAACACCCCCATGCCTAAGTTTTGCAATGTCCTCATTGTAAACAGAGGGTATGAAATAGTTTGGGTTCAAGAGTTAGAATATGATAAGCAGGTGAGCGGACGGGTCAGGAAGACTGTTGCAGACAATTTCAAGCTCTGATACGAGTACCAGAGGTGGGATCGACTATTCTAACACCGAACTCAGAGTGCAATAGATGTGAAGTATAGTAAGGATAATCAGAAGGATCTTGAGTTTTTTGGATTGATGGGTTGCCTCCCGTTAAGTGCTAAATTCAATGCCTTCAGCTGAGTAGAAAATGGTATGGAGAAAAAGTGGTCAAATCAAATGAATTTTGTAGAACAAGCATCTTGATCAATAGCCTGGTTGGTCCAACCAGGTGCTTGTTCAAATCAACAGGCTAATGATGCAGCCCAAACACAATCAATCTGGCGGGTTAATGATGTGAATCAGTGATACGGTGCCCACCAGATACTGTGAAGCTTGAAATGATGTGGAAGTGAAAAATTAGGGTTTTGCTGAGTCGGATCAGCCTGGTCGGAGAAGGGATCCTTAAAAGAAAATGAATCAATGGAGGATGTTGGAACCCTACGGGAGTGATCAGAGAAGGATGAGGCACGATTTGTAGTATGATCGATGTCTGAAACCTGATTGAAATAAGGAGAATCATGTGCAATCGGCTCATTGTGGGGAGAATCAGAGTAGAAATTGAGTCCGGTTGCAGATCGGGGTTGAGAATGGGTTTGGGAAGGTTCTGCATGTGTAGAAGAGGTGGCCTCAAGAATAATTGTATGTGAGGGCTCTTCTAGAAATGTTCAAAGGTAGGTTCATCTAGAGAGTCATAATAGCCATCAAAATCAAAGGTAAATGCCTGAACACTATTTCTAGGATCAAGGAAATCTGAGTCAAGAAAAGATTCAAACTCTGGGTTGTAGACGCTCTCGGCAATTTCTATTTCTGATTCCTGAGGATCAAAAGAAATGATTCCATCTCAATGGAACTTGATTTTGAATCAATGATCACGGGATCAGGGACCTCATTGTTAGAGTCGAAGAATGGATCATGTCTGCTGAGGTCGTTGATTGGCTAATAGTCATCAGGAAACAATAGTTCTCCAAAATCAGAGTAAGATTCGAAATCATCGGAGAACTTGTGAGAATCATGTTCTGAATCTAATTCAGGGTCAGAGGTTCCACCACAGAATAAATCAAAAGATGAAGAATCGGCAACCTGACTTGGATCTAACCTAGTTTCAGATTCTGAGCTCAAAAAGGTGTCCTTATTAGGTGTGGGGTCGGGTTCTTAGCTCATAGGGAAGACCCAATCGAATCCCAACTCTTCCAACTCCTTGGTTTCTATATCATAGATTGGCATGACTTCCAAAAAATCAATCTATGTTTCTGAGGATGTTGGAGAGGTGCAATCATCAAATATAGGCCTGAAATCGTAATCCAGATTCAAAATCTGATTTCCATCACATGGGGCCTTTTAATCATCTCAATAAGGCTTAGATCCAAATTCTAGGTTAAGGGTATGGGTTGGATCACTAGAATCTAGGTTGGGCTCTACAAGGATGTTAGAATTGTTCTTGAGAGCCACCTTATCAGAATAAGGGACGAAATTTACACTCTCGAGAGGTTCTGACTTAATCTCATTATCACAGGTATCTAAGTAATCTAAGCTTGGCAAACCAGGGTTTTGTATCTCTAGGGCTGGCTCAAAATCGTGATCACCTGCAATCGAATCCTCCCAACCCTCATCAAGATTAGGAATGTCAATTGCTATGAAATTTGAATCTGAATTCATTTAGGCTAGGGATCCACAATTATCATCGTTGAACCCAGGATTTGGGAAACTGTGTTGATCACTAGTCTCATTCCAAGGTGTTTTGTTAGTTTCTAACAGGTATTTTTGATCAATTGTTCTATATAACTTATTCAACAATTCTCCCCATTCTTCTAAAAATTCATGGAATTTTTCTGGAAGTGAAGGGTTTGACCAACATTGCAGACAATCATTGTTGTGTAATTTAACCAATTCACTGTGTTCTACTAATAGGTTATCCCGAGTTGAACTGTGCTTCATTTGTGTCCATATCATCATTATACGGTTCAAAATATGGTCCATTGATTTCGTAAATTTTTTCCTGAATGTCCCTTTTACAATATTCTTCATGGTTTCTATAGGCATTCTCAAGTATCTTTTCTTTTATGCTCATTTGGGTCTCAGGTTTCCTAAATAGTTTTCCTAACATGTCAGGCTACATTTTTGAATCAAAATGGTGGAATCAAGATGTAGAATCAAAACTCAAGTTAGATTGAAGTTGATCAGATCTGAAAGAGATTCCTAAGAAGATTTAGTGAGGCTTTTTAGGTTAAAAACCTAATAGCCTTCCTGTGTATGTGCTCTAATAGAAGGGATGAGGGATTGGATGTGAATTTTGACCCAATTAAGGTACTCAAAGATTTTTGGATGACTAAAGCAATTTCGAGGCGGATGATACCTCTGAATCAGAAATTCGCACACCTGAGAATTACTTGGGCAGCCAGGAAGGGAGAGCCCCGCAAAGACCCCTACATAGTAGAGCATCCCCACGGGTTACAGGGTTTCCCCCACCCGACCTTCCTTGTCACTGAGGGTCCAGGCAGACCAGAATGTACGAACTTAAGACCTTAAGTCTACCAATTTTATGTCATGATTTGTGCCTTTGATTTCACTTGATTAGAAGTTAATTTGACTTATGACCTAATTTGGAGGTTGGTTGGCCTACAATGTAGGACAACTTCACCTGACCTATCCTAAAGATGGCAGAATGAGATCTATGTCAAGACCAAGAAATCACCCTGATTTGACTCTCAGGTTATTAGGTCCAAGGGTATTAAGATTCAAGTGAAATTAGAGCCTGATTTTAGTGTTTTCCTGATTAGATCTTTTCAATTAAGGGCTTGGGTAGTACAGAAATGCAGGAGGGTAACTTTCCTTTAATTCGGGCAAAAAATGTGTACTAGCACTTCAAAACTCTAAAAATTGAAACCCTAATTGGCTCTATTCTATATCCAATTTGATCTTTAAAATGTTCTCCTTGGACTTCAAACAAGTGCGTAGTCCAAGAAGATTAGAAATTACACGTAGTCCCTAATAGGTACTGATGCAAAGTTTGACGTGATTTGTAATTAGGGTTTTTAATATCATTGTAACACGTGAATTCGCATACGCTTTTAAATTTCTATTCCTAGATAGGAGGGTATCTAGGGTCGTCCAAGGAGGCAGATTTGCAATTCAACTCTCGAGCTTAGAAAATAAATCTCAACTTTCTTTTTGGTATTTTAAATATATATATATAATTTAGTTTTGAAATAATAAGGGCAAAGTGTGAATTGTGACGAAAAAGTACTAACACCTAGAGTGCTAAGCTAAAACTTAAGAGATGAAAATGTCCACTACCTAAGCTCACTCTAGGCAAGTGGAGGCCTAGAGTAAATAGGGAGTGGAAGTATAACAAGTGCTAGAACAAAAGTAACAATTGCAACAAGAAATTAGAAAGAAGGTAATTTAATTAAGCACAATTTGTGTTCTTTTACAAAGACAACTAGAGGAATGCTTCTACTAGAAATGTAAAATATAAAAGCAATAGAAGAAACACAAATCCTCTTGTAGAATCTGGTGAAGAAGGGAGTCTTCTTGCTCCAAGCCTAGCTGCTCCTTGGCTTGAAAAGAGGGTCTCCTTCTTCTCCTTCCTTGAAAGCTCCTCCAAGGTGGATGCTCTCCACCTCAAGTCCTTCCTCCAAGGGTGGGCGTGCACCACCCTCAAGTTCTCCTTCAAGGTAGTGTGGACCACCTTCAAGACCTCCTCTAAAGGTCTTCCTTGCCTGGCTCCTCCTTTGGCTGGCGTGGACTCAAGAGAGAATGGAAGAGGGGAAGGCACCAAAGGGACATAATATCCCCTCAATCTTCTTCTTCTTCTTCTTTTGCTCTTTTGGGCATGGGCTCTAGGTAGAGTATGAGAGGAAATTTGCTAGCCAAGGATGGTTTGAATGGTGGTGGGTATTGGTCTTTTTATAGGGTAGAATGAGGGGTTAAGGTGACTCTTGAAATGGAGGGCTAAGATGGGAAGATGGAGTTGGTTAGGTGATCCTAGGGTTAAGGATGGTTGGCGCCACCTAAGGGGTGTAAGGGGGGTAGTTATGGGTGGCCAAGGGGCACCTAAAAGTGGCGCCAACCATGGAGAGGTGCCATGGGTTGGCGCCAACTTCTAGGCTTCTAGAAGGGGAGATTATGTGGATGGTGGAGTTGGGTTTAAGGGAAGATGTGTGGTGGAGATGAAGGGGGTTTTTTGAGGGAAAAGGTGGTGCCAATAAGGAGGTAGTTAGGGTGGTTTTGGAACCACTTTATGGTGTCTTTTGGAGGTAGTGGGTAGGCTAGGTTGGCGCCGAGGTGAGGTGGAAGTAGGGTTAGCTTATGTGGAGCTTAGGTGGAGCTAGTTGGTGGAGTTGTTAGGTAGGGTTTTTAGGTGGTAAAAGACAAGGGAGCTGGAGCATAGCTAAGCTAAGCTAAGCTAAACTATCTTAGCTAATGGTGGAGTAGAGGAGGAGGTGTCGGAGCTAGGGTTTGGAGGAAGGAGCTGGATTTGAAGAATCTGGAGCTGAAGTGGAGATGGCAGCTACTGAAGAGGTCACCATGGGGCTACTCTAGCTGGCTTAGCTTGCTAGTTCTTTTCTAACTACTAAGCCAAGCTAAAGTGAGCTGGCTTCTGTTGAATGGAGCTAACGTGAGCTGGGTTTGGTGCTCTCGGGGAGGATTGAGCTGGTTGAGATAGCTGAGCTGGTTGAGACAGCTCAATCAACCAAGTTGACCTAAGCTGAGTCCCCGGGAACAAGACTTTAGCTTCCTGAGCTGGGATGAGTTCTTCTTTAGTTGGCTGGAGCTTAGTGAAGCTGGATGTAGTTGGATTTGAGTTGGGATGAACTCCAGTCAACTCAGTTGAGCTAGCTAGAGCTCCCTGTGGACTAGTGGGAGTTGAGATGAGCTAGACTCAACTAAGTTGAACTGGATCTAAGCTGACCTGATCTAGGGTGAGCTAAGATGAGCTCTCTTGAGCTGCCATTTAGCTGAGATTAGATAAATGGAGTTAGGATGAGCTAACCCTAGTCTAAGTGAGCTAGATTCCAGCTGTGGTGAGCTAGATTAAGCTGAGTTCCAGCTAGTCTGAGCTCCTCTTTCACCATTTGCCTTCTTGAGTGCTAGGGTTTTAGGGATCTGTATACCTGCTCATACCTAACACTCACAAAAACACATTAAAACAACAAGAAAAAATGCAATGCATGCCTATCCTAGTTAATGCCTAAATGCATCCCAAAAGCCCATTTACGGAGAAAAATCCTAAGAGCTAGATTTATTTTAATGCATAAGAATGATGATAAACTGACATTTATCAAGTACAGGCAAATAAGGAAGGGAATTTCTAAATAGAATCGCTTCAAACTCCAATCAGATTTGAAAAAATTTTCATAAATCAGGAAGCATGCCTTTTAAATGATAATTACTATGAAAAATAAGGTAGGTGATTCCTAATTGATCGTTTCCTTTTTTGTCTTCCCAAGATTAAGAGGTTGATTAAGGAAGAATAGAGAAGTTACCTGCCCTGGACTAGTTGATTTGCGTAGAAGATCTCTGTTGGTGCTAGAGCACCACGATCATTTGTTTTGATGATAACAAAACACGTGTTATTTAACATTTGCAATTTGAGTCCTAGATTTCAGGTCAATTGCAAATGAGGACGTGTTTAGACGGAGTTCAAGCTCGCATCCAGGACGGATTGGAGGAGCTTGACGGAAAACAAAGGAGGTTCGCGTGGAGCGAAAGATTGGAGATGGAAGACAAGAAGAATAGGATAGATTCTTTTTTATCCTTTCATGTATCTCTTGTATTTATTTTCTTGCTCTTTTTGATTCCTTAGAACATTATGTTAAAGAGCCTCAAAGTACCCTAAAAATAGTCCTAGGAACACCTGCACAACCCTAGGATACTTAGGTTTTCTGTAGAATACTTAGAAAACCAATATAGGGCTCAAACAGCATTTCCAGACGTCTAATACAAAAATCAGACGTCTGATAAAGTATTTTAAGACGTCTGACTGCTGTTTCAGACGTCTTATAACTGTTAGGCTGGACATAGTTAGTTCTGTCTGATGAATTCAGACGTCCAGACCTTAGACCAGACGTCTTAGGAGACGTCTGATGACTTTGCCAGACGTCCAATTAGTGGACCGTTGGCTGGCTTAGAAAACACTCAAGATTATGACCGTTAGAGTCTTATCAGACGTCCATAGGACTTTACAGACGTCTGATAAATGACCGTTTTGCCTCGGCTGACCCAAAATCTCTTCTCAGAGATTTTCTAGCCGTTGCAACGTTTGGAAATCAATTCCCACAGTAAAAGTAGGTTTCCAGACGTCCAGACATAGTGCCAGACGTCCTGTATGTCGTCTGATGGACTTGCACAAAAACCCTGTTTAGATCTGATTCAAGTCAGGGAGAAACTCGCGCAGAATCAGACGTCTGACCTTGGAATCAGACGTCTTAAAGTGGCCTTCCAGACGTCTGATGCCAGAGTTAGACGTCTGATGACCCTGTCAAATGCAATCATTGTCCTGATTTCGGCCTGATTCTCTTGGGCTTTGCACCCAACGGCTATGGAAGCTTTTCCAAGCCTTCCAAAACCTTCCTAAGGCCTCTATAAATAGAGGGGAACCTTTGTAACACAAACACACTTAGAAAACAATAAGAGAAACACAAGAAACACTTTGCAATACACTAAGATCAAGTATTTCCACTCTCTTGTGTCCAAGAAGCACTTGCTCTCTAAGCTCAAGCTCCATCATCTTGAGAGCTAAATTCAGTTTGCGCGCCCGCTCTCCCGCTGTTGTTCACGAGAGCGACGTAGCGCCATCGCGTGGCACACGCACCGCGTCATCATCGACGCACTCCTTGCAAAGGGGAGTTTCCTATTTCCTATAGAAGCTAGGTTTAATTTTGTTGGCTCTATAGGACTGCTATTTTATTTTATCTTTGTATTTTGGTTGGGTATTCGCTTTGCGAATTCCCGTCTCCTTCGTGGGACAAAATCCTTCTCGTGGAGAGAAGGGGTTGAGGAACGCTACCCTCGTACTTGTAGCGTGGTTGTACTGAGGTTGAATCACCCTCGTTCAAAGTGATTCGTTTAGTGGATTTTGATCAACTTGGTTGATCGGAAAATCCTAACTCGTGAGGGTTAGGTGGTGGTTTTCACCCAGTTTGGGTTTCCACCTAAAAATACCTGTGTACATTGTGCGATTGATTTTTGAGATTGCTTTATATTTTATTTCCGCATATTATTACGTCACCCCCTCTTCGAAGGGAATTTCAATCTCCTCGTGAAGTACCTCGCAAAATCACAATAAAGAAAACAGGGCAAGTTAGTGCTCAAATATAAAAATATAGCAAGAGACTAGAGGTGAATTGCATGTTGCTCCCAGCAACGGTGCCAAAATGTTTGCGACGAAATCAAGGTTATAAATGCTGCATTGTAGTATAGGTCAAAATTGCTTGAAAACAGATAAAATATATAACTCGAATGAAAGTCCGAAGTCGTTTGCTGGGAGCAAGTAGGAATTCAATCACTAATCGCAAATTAATTGTAATTGAGCATAAGATTCAAGCCAAATAATAACAAGAAATGAATAATAATTATTCAGAAATGATAATCAATGTGAAGCATGAGTTTAACAATAGTTATGCATGGCAAAAAGAATCTCAAAGCAAAAACTATGGTGATTTAGATCACTAATTATCCAATTTAAGTATATATGCATTGAGTTCAAATAATGCAATAGTGTCATCAACCGTTCAAACTTAGGTACTCAAATATATCAACAGTATCAACCGCTTTTACTCAAGTCAGACATCGCCTTAAGACATCAGACGACTTAAACATGCGTTTGCTACAGTACCTTCCCCTTTGTTTCTTCTCTTTTGCCTTGACTTCTCTCTTGCCTTGACTTCTCTCTTCCCTTCTTCTCATTGATTTTGGCTTAGTGTCGAAATCTCCTCATAGCAAAACCCTCCCTTGACCCACGTGCTCTCTCTCCTTTCTCTCTCTGGGTTCTACCCTCCCAGAGCCTTGCATAGTACCTGGTAATCAGATTCGTATCTAAGCGCACCCGAGACCAGGGCTGTGGGAGTGGGTCACAGCCGAGGTGTGCGCGGGTTAGGCAGGTATAAGGGTCGGACCAGGCCCGCATGCACAGTGTCACGGGCAAGACGCGTGTGAGGTGATTGCGCAGCAATCATAGGTCTTAATTGTCCAGAATTAGGCTAGGACTTAGCATAAGTTAGGATAATTCATGCATGCAAAAGCATTACTTGCATCTTTACTGCTTTCTTTTAGCTATGCATAAAATAATGCTATAATGTACTGATTAGGTGCATTATGTCAATTACAGGTAATAAGCTGATCAGAAGGTGGATCTGAAGCTGGATCTAAAGCTAGATTGGAAGAATAAAGGATAACTGGTGTTGCAGCAAAGTTGGAGCAGAAGACCTAGAATAAGATGTAGTAGACAATAATGTAAGGGGTTGAGGTATGCTATTCTATTTAAGTGGGAATAAAGCAGTAAAATATGAAGAACTTAGGACCATCCTAGCCCTAGGATAGCCTAGAAGCTTCCCCAAGCTTTAGCCACCCTTAGATTAGGTCACCACACCCTAGGAAACCTTAAAACCCTAATTCCAACCTCTATCTGGATGACCAGATGAGTTATAGGACATCCAGAACCCTTAGCCAACTCCCACACACCTTAAACCCACTTCTGCAGTGTTATTGTACGTCCAAACACTTGGTCAGATGTCCAATTTCTGTAGAATACCCAAGATAGAACCTAGGATCCCTCCTGACTTTGATTGGACGTCCAGACAATAAGTCTGGACTTTTGATTTTTCATTATAAGACGTCTGACACTATTATTAGATGTCTGATACTATCCTTCAGTTCCTATTTTGGAATTCAAGTCTTGATCTTGGATCTCTAGCCCCCTAAACCCAATTCTAACCCCATAGGAACCTAAATTAAGGTGCCCTAACCCTATTACATCACCTCTAGACCTCCCTAAGGACCTAATTAAGTCCTCACTAAACCTAATTGACTTGGATCTTAGTCAATTCCATCAGCCTATTCAATTGGACTCATTGAGTCCAATTGAGCCTAGATCTCAGCACACACTATCCAATTGGACTCAGTGAGAGTCCAATTGACCTAGACCTGACTTAATTGAGTTATTTTACTCTCAATTAAGTTTCCACACACCCAATTAAACTTGTATTAAGTTTAATTGCACTTTACCTTAGTGAATTAGGGTTTATAACTCTAATTTGAGACATACCTTAACCTAAACCCACTAGAACCTAACCTAATCAACCTAGCCACCTAAGTTTCGACCCACACACACCCACACACACTATCCAGATGAAAATACCTAGCCTAGAGTTCTCTAGAACTCTCTACCATGTGTGGTTGCCTTGGTTGCCAAAATTAGCAACCAAGAGCCATTCAATTTTTAGATCCACATTTGGTGGATCTATAAACCACCATTCATCCTCTCTCTCTCACTCTCCCATGAGCTCCCACCACAGGCCTCTCTAGAGAATTCCATAATTCTCTAGAGAGCTACCCTTAGGTCTATAAAAAGACCTAAGGGGTGGCCATTTGCACCCATCCATCTCTTGGCTTTATTCACTTCCATTTAGGTTAGCTACATTCACTTCCACTCCATCTCCACGAGTAGCACCACCATGGCCACCACCACCTCCACCCCAGGATGCTGGATCACCTCTCCAACCTCTCTCCAAGGGTCGGCCTAAGAACCATTGGCCGCCCCTCCTCCTCTCAACCACTCAAAGGCCCACCTCCGAATGCCCTTATTTCTGTTAGATTAGTAGCTTAGTTCTTCATAGTTTACATGCTTTTATTTACTGCTTAGTAGTATAGCTCTTTATTCTTCCCTAATGATGCATGCAAAATCCCCCCATAGATTCCTGTATGCGATGACTTTCTGTTAGCTAACCTTATGTTTTCAAGCTTTCCTCTATAAGCTTTCCACTAGTTCCATGTTGCAAACACCCGGCTGAATCAATGAAAGATCTTTTTCTATATATATATATATCTATGTATTGAGAATCACCATGAGCTTATTGCAATATATTTTGTGTGATTAAAGTTGCCTGCTTTTAATTTCTAATATTCTATCAACTAAGCATGTCGTGTATAAATATATCTATAACCATAAACTGCCATGCGATTTTAAGTAAGTAGAGCAAAAAAGATCAATTTCAAATTTGCATAAACGCCTCCCAGAGACGAACGACCGGGACTCAAGTCTCGTTATCTTTATAAATCATTTTTGACGAGCATTTTAGCGCGACTATACTACGATTTCCCATGATTTCAAAATGCACAAAAATATGATTGTCGTGAGGGTGCGGGGGACCTCACCCCCCAAGTGACTTGAGGCGATAAGCCCCAATCACTTTTTCAATTTATGCATGCTCGTCTCTTCACTTATTTCCGAGGTGGGACTAAATGTCCCACCTTCCTCGCACGAGCATCTACAGGTGGGATTCCTTTTGATTGCAGCAACTTCTGAGGGTATCTTCCCAAATTGGAGACCTGGGTCGTGCCTTGAGCAAAGCCGCAACGCCTGGATGTGGCGCCTAGAGCTATTGGCTGGAAAGCGAGCTTCAAAGCTTGCTCGAAGTTTCACGGTAATGGCGACTGACCACAAACAACTAAAATCCAAGATACAACCTTTCGGCCTTGTTAAAACAGCTCAGTAGTTCTGCCGTGGGACGGTTAATGTGGTTGTGGGTGCAACATGGCGTGAGAGTGCGTAAGGTGGCCGAACAGTGATGGAGATGGCCATGCGAAGGTGGGTTGTTCGGGGGCGTGTTTGGGTGAGCGAATGGAGAGATAATGAAGGGGCTTTTGTGCGGGAAGGCGAGGTGAAGCTTATGAGGTGGTTGGCGAGGCGTATGGAGTGGTGTAGAGACGAAGGCACCTCACCGGAGGTTAGATTGGAGACGAGAAGACGAGTATGAACGGCGGTGTCGAGAGTTATTCTTGGGATTTTTGGGTATAAAACTAACCTAAGGACCTAAACTAACTAAACTAACCCTAATCTAATAGACGAAAGGGGGAGGATAGAGCGACACCGATTATGGTATGGTCGGCGTTGGGGAAGAAAGTGCTCCAGTAAGGGTAGGACGGCGAGGATGAAGGAAATAGATGCACCTACTGGTATGGCGCGACGCAGAGGAAGGCAGGGAAGGAGGATCTGCCGTCGGCATTGCGGTCAGATGAATGAAGGAGTCAGAGGAGCTCGCCGGACATCGAAGAGCTTCGGCCAGACGAGGAGAGACAAAATCAAGGGGAATCTAGCTAAATTCGAGTGTAAGGAACTCGGTCTGATCTGGGGATTCTTTTATAGGCCTCTAGAGGATTATTTAAGCTTGGGAAGAAAGCTTCCCAAGCTTAGAAGGTCATCAGAGATGGAATCTTGAAAGATACCCAAATCTCTTATGCATTCGCATGAGTGATTGGGAAGGTTGTAAGGCATTGAACCTTGCTCAAAAGGAAAGGAATTCCTTGACGAACTTCCCTTTCAAATCTGAGAGGGATTCGTCAAGAAATAAAGGAGAAAATGATAAATCAAGCTTGTTCAAGTTGTAGGACTAGGATTTCATGGCGATAGGGACTTGTTTGTGAAAATAATGATAAAGATAGAGACCTATTTGTAAAGGATTCAAAAGTTAGGTGCATGTGTGTGAGATAAAAGATAAAAGAGTTAGATAGGATCAAATTGCAAACAAGGTTAAGATGATCTCAGATTGGGCTCAAATTTTACTACAAACCTAATTTATGCTTAAGGAATCCAATGGTGAAGTTGGATTTTGGTTTTGACCTAGTTTGATTGGGTAATTTATGAGAAAACCTAAATTAGGGTAAATATTTATTTGAGACTCTATTTTAGGTCAAGATGGGTTCTGATGGTCAAATTGAAGGTACCAAACCCTAGAGAATGTTTTTCTATGAATTTTAGAGGTTTTAGGTGAATTTAAACTAGATCAAAACCTTAGTTAATTAAGCGGGTCTATTTTTAGGATTTTGAAAGTTATTTAATTCTCAAAACATGTAAAAATCCTTTTCTGTTTGTACTAACCCACTTGTTAGACTCTTAAGATCATTTGACCCTTAATTAACCCTTGAAGAAACCCCTGGTTATTCTCTATTCATGATATGATGGTGAAATTATAGTTTTATCCCTGGTTTCCTTTATTTCTCTCAGAAAAGATTTGCAATGAATTACAATCCTCTGGCAGTTATGTAGGAGCATTTATTCCTTGATAATGACTAATTAAAGCTAGATATGGTTGATGATGACGTTATCATCAGCTGATGACGACGAATGGGGAGAGGAGACCATCAGCTGACGAAGATGTCTTAGGTCCACCACCTGGTCGGCTAGTGGCGAGTGAAAGAAGGAGGTAGTGCCTGTGCTGTCACCACAGGCAGACGAACTTGGGATGAGAGGAAGCTGCAGGTGTGGACGAAGGGACCACTTAGGGTGGAGGGAGAGATGGCGCGCACATGATCAGGGGAGGTGTTTAAGTAGAGTGATGAGTGAATCCTCTCACCGTAGAGGTGAGAATAGGTGATTAGGTATTAGGCGGAGGAGATTTGAGGAGAGGAGCATGTGTAATCCTAGGCCAAAAGTGGACCATAGGATCAGTTCTGGGTGAGGTGGTGATCGCACGTGCCAAGTTGTGCGAACATTCAAATCATATAAAGCCACAGATCGAACGAATCATCGAAAGAACGACTGCTATTGGCTGAGTTCTTCATGGTGAACAGTGATCCGAGAGGAGCTTAGGTGTAACCATGGTTCTATTCGTTAAATTGCAGGGAGGGCCCTTAGGTGAAGGGGTAGAGAAATAGCATGGAGGCCCATAAGTGATAAGGAAAGCTATCAGAGCAGTCCTTAAGGGCTACAAAAAGGTCCCTACAGTTTTCAAAAAGGTCCTTAGAGGGTTTTCTAAGGATGAAATGTGATATGTGAAGGACCTAAGTGTGAATCTCTAATTTCAAGGCCCTAATGATGTCCAAATGCACCTAAGTTTTTATTGAAGCTCAATTGAACATATTAGAAGTTAATTTTACTTTTGATTTGAACTTTTGAACTCATTTATGTGTTCAATTTGAAATTGGTTCACCATTTAACCTTCTTTAATAGAATATCTCAATAATTGACCTAATTTTGCATTTTTAGCACAAAATTGATGTTTTAGGTCTTTTTCTCTATTTTCCACACTTAACCCTTTTTATGTGTTAATTTGATAGTGTTTAACCTAGTTTCTAGCTTAACTTAGGCAATTTAGCTATGATGAGTCACAACTCATCATACCCCCATGCTTAGGTTTTGCTAGTCCCCTAGCAAACAATTCATTAAAGTGCATAGCAGTTTAAGTATCAGCAAGGTAAGTGTGATAAGATATCTTTTCATCTTTTCTTTTTCCCAATAAGTTAAGTGTTTAAGGATGATCTTTAAGTAGAAATATTTTCGATGAACCAACTGTGCTTATGTCTCGACATTGTGAGAACTTGTTACTTAGGAAGACTAACCAAAACTTAAGACTGATATTACATTGACCATCTCTCGACTAATAAGAACTCTTGATATTTAAATCTTACAGTCGAATTCCAGGACTCAGGGGATTTTACAGAGACTCAGAATGCTAAGAGGTTTTAGTTGTGCTTAGTGATGGGTTAGGACTAACCAGGTGAATTTTGAAACTCAATCTTGGGGTTTCACTTCTTCTTAAGTTCAGGTTGGTCCTATCTTCAGGTCATGTTTTCGGATTGACTCTCAAGAAATTAGGAATACTCAAACCCAACTCTTATTACGTTTGTGGCTCAAAGAATTTTTGGTGGAATAGGGTATTTGTATTGAACCCTGAAAACATTTTTGGTGGAAATTTGTATTTACAGGACTTGGAGAACATACCTGACTCTTTCCGAAGAATTTCTTTTTGAAACTTATTTTTTTCACATAAATGTCAATATGTCTCTGACAACTTTATTTGGTAGAGCACACTTATTTGGTGGGTGTGTTCTTTGGTGGAAAGAGCTTCTCCTAGACACAAGACTAAAGACTAGGATAAAGAGTCTACCTGCAAGCACAGGTAAGGACTCCACCTTTCCTAATGAACAGTAGGGTTGAATTTCAAATTCACAAGGTCTTTCCCGACACTGTGTAGTGTAAACCAAGGTTACTTAGACTCCTAAGTCAAAGCAAACCAGCAAATCATGTACTTGGTGACTCAGGTACAAGAATATGTCCTAAAGTTAGGAGAGATCCTGGTCTATCTTATCAAAGCTTGAAGTGTGTTAAGCCAAAGCCTAAGCGAATCAAACTATAGTGGCCCAGAAAGTCTAACCAACAAAGGTTGAATGTCCATAAACACTTATTCTATTTTTGTTTTCAGCTAGAAGATCATAGTTAAACACTTGTATTTCTTTCCATGTTTTTTCTTTCCTTAGAATTTTATTGTGGAGTTCTCCCTCAACAATAAAGTTCATGTCCCTTATTGTATTTTTGAAATTTTTGGGTTTTTTCATTTTTTGTATTTTTGGCTTTGTATTTTTTTTTCAAAATTTTCAAAATATTTCATTTTTTTTGGGTATTTTTGATAATACTAACTATGTATACTAAGTGTGTGTGTCTAAAATTGCATTTCAGTAAATGATTCACCATCTTCACCCCCCCATGCTTAAATGATGCAATGTCCTCATTGAATGAATAGGGTGGATGCAAATGCATGCTATGCTTTTCACTATCTTAGGCTGGGTGACGGAAGGAAGTTGGAATGAGGAGATAAAAATCTCTGTGTGGATGATTTCAAGTCTGATACAAGATTAGAGTGGAAAGTCGGGCTAAGTGAAATGAATGACATATGTGACAATGAGTGTATGCTTGAAATGCAAAGGTAGACACCTAATGCAAGAAAGGTGAAAACAAGAAAGATGAAAACAACTATATACAAGGATAGGTCTACTGAGTTTAATGCCTTCAGCTAGGTATCCTAGTAGATGTGTCGATAAAAGCAGGTTCAAGAAGTTGGAGCGAAATGGTAGAATTGACAAGTCTGAATCATATAGCTCAATAAAAGATTTTAGTCTTTGTCCATTGACAGTGAAAGGTTCAGATTTGTCAATCTCAGTGATCTCAATGGCTCCATTGTCAAACATTCTCAAGATTTGAAAAGGTCCAGTCCACTTGGATCTTAGTTTCCTTGGGAAAAGTTTAAGTCTAGAATCAAATAGGACTTTTTGACCAAGGTGAAAGGTTTTCCTACGGATGTGATGGTGATGGAAGGCCTTTAATTTATCCTTATAAATCCTCGAGCTTTCATAAGATTCATTCCTTAATTCATCTAGCTCAGAAAATTGGAATCTTCTATGATCATCGACCTTCTCTAAGTCCAGGTTACACTTTCTAATGGCCCAATAGGCTTTGTGCTCAAGTTCTATGGGAAGATGACAATGTTTCCCGTACACAAATCTAAAAGGAGGCATGCCTAATAGGGTTCTGTGAACTATCCTATATGCCCACAAAGCATCAGAAAGGTAGGAAGACCAATCCTTTCTATCAGGTCGAATGATAGTCTGTAAAATCTTCTTGATCTCCCGATTGGACAATTACGCTAGTCCATTGGTTTGAGGGTTATATGGTGTAGCAATCCTATGTGACACCCCATACTTCTGAAGTAGGGACTGAAAGTGGATGTTCCTAAAGTGAGACCCTCCATCACTAATGATGGCTTTTGGTACCCCAAATCTAGAGAAGATGTAATCTTGAACAAAATGGTTTACAATCTTGTGATCATTTGTCCTTGTGGGGATGGCTTCAATCCATTTAGAAACATAATCAATTTCTAATAAGATATGCTCGAAGCCATGAGAATTAGGAAAAGGTCCCATGAAATCAATGCCCCAGATATCAAAGACTTCGCATACTAAGATCGGATTCAAGGGCATCATGTCTTGGCAGTTAATACTGCTGCGAGATTGACAGCATGAACATGCCCTAGTATATTCGTATGCATCTTTGAAAAGTGTGGGCCAGTAAAATCCACTCTGTAAGACTTTTGTAGTAGTCTTTTTGCCAGAGAAATGACTGCCACAAGCCTGGTCAGGACAAAATGACAATATGCTTTCTCCTTATTAGGGACACACTTCCTAAGAATTTGGTCAAGGAAAAGTTTGAATAACCACGGGTCTTCCCAAAAGTAATGACTAGCTTCGGTTCTAAGTTTGATGATTTGGGGTTTAGTCCACCCATTAGGGAAAACACCAGAAGCTAGGTAGTTGACAATGTCAATGCACCAGGGAAGATTAGAATGGATGACTAGCAATTGCTCATTAGGGAAGTTGTCAGAAATGGGAAGTGAAGGAGATATCGCTTCAGAAGGAAGGTGGGATAAGTGGTCAGTTACCACATTCTACTTTCCGGCCTTGTCACAAATCTCTAAATCAAACTCCTACAACAACAAGATCCATCTAATCAGATGAGATTTCACATCCTTCTTGGCGAGAAGATGTCGAACTGCAGTGTGGTCAGTGTAGACTATAATGTGGGAACCTAAGAGATAGGGTTTGAATTTTTCCAGTGCAAATACTACAGCTAGCAATTCCTTTTCAGTGATGGTGTAATTCCTTTGTGCTTCATCTAAGGTCTTGCTAGCGTAATAAATGACTGTAGGTTTCCCATCCAGTTTTGACCAAAAATAGCCCCTACTGCATAATTAGAGGCATCACACATGATCTCAAAAGGGTGAGAACAATCCGAGGGTTGCAGTATTGGTGCCTTGGTAACAAGATCACGAAGTATCGTATAGGCACGAACACAATCGTCAGAGATCTAGAAGTATACGTCCTTAGAGAGGAGATTTGTGAGAGGTTGGGCTATCTTCGAGAAATCCGCTATAAGGCAGCGATAAAAACCAACATGCCCAAGGAAAGATCTAATTTTCTTAACCAACGAAGGCATTGGTAGTTCAGAAATCAATTTTACCTTCACACGGTCAACCTCTATTCCTCTCTCAGAAATAAGGTGACCTAAGACTAGTCCTTCTGGTACCATGAAATGTGATTTCTCCCAGGAAAGTACCAGATTCACATTTATGCATCTTTGCAGGACCTTAGTCAGGTGGTCTAAGCATGCATCAAATGTGCTCCTGAAGACCGAGAAGTCATCCATGAAGACTTCTAAACAATCACCTAGTAAATTGGAAAAGATTGCAAACATGCATTTCTGAAATGTAGTAGGTGCGTTGCATAATACAAATGGCATCTCACGAAATGCAAAGGTTCCGTAGGGGTAGGTGAAGGTCATTTTCTCCTAGTCATCGGGGTGAATTGCTACCTGATTATAACCTGAATAGCCATCCAAAAAGTAGAAAAATATATTCCTTGCCAATCTTTCCAGTATCGGATCAATGAAGGGCAATGGGAAGTGATCTTTCTTCATGGATTGGTTGAGTTTGGGGTAATCAATACATACTCGCCACAAACTCGCAATTTGTGTAGGGATGACTTCTCCAGATTCAGTGGTTATGACGGTAAGTCCGACCTTCTTAGGCACAACTTGAATAGGACTTACCCATTGATTGTCAGATATGGGGAAAATGATTCCATTTTCTAACCACTTGATCATCTCATTTTTAACCACCTCTTGAAGTGTAGGGTTCAATCTACGCTGCAGCTATCTAGTCAATCTAGATCCTTCTTCAGTGAAAATCCTATGTGTGCAGTAAGGACTAATGCTAGTAAAGTCAAAGAGGCTCCATCCTATGGCTTGTCTATGTGCTCTCAGGATAAATAAGAGTCGTGATTCTTGATCAGAGGAAAGATGTGAGTTGACAATCACAGGATAAGTCTGATCAAGTCCTAAGAAGACATACTTTAGAGAGTCAGGAAGAGGTTTGAGTTCAACAAGTATAGGATCAGGTGAAGGAGCAGGTGTGGAGATCTCAGAAGATCCTAAAGACACTAAGGGAATTGGAGGTAAGTCATCAGTTTCTACAACTGGTGTCATAGAGAGAGTCAAGTCAGAGTCCAAAGGGTGTTGAGGTTCTACATTTAGTGAATCAATCAAAGTATCCTCAACCAACCTATCCAAAGAATCCAAGGAACAGATTTCCTCAGTTAAACTACAGGGTGGTCCCCTTTGGGTCTGAAAAATATCAATCTTCATCCTTTGATCTCCAAATTTCAACTCTATTAGGCCCTCCTCACAATTGATGTTCGCCTTGGCCGTAGCCAAGAATGGTCTTCCTAGTATGATAGGTGTATTCTAGATATCCTCAGGTACTTCCATGTCAAGGACTATAAAGTCTACAGGAGAATAGAAATCCTTGACCCGCACTATAACATCTTCTAACACTTCCTGAGGTGTCTTAACTAATCTGTCAGCTAATTGCAGGGACACCTCGGTTGGCTTCAGATTGCCAACCTCGAAATGTGTCAGTAGGGAGGTTGGGATAAGATTGATGGAAGTACCTAGATCAAGTAGTGCTCTATTAAGTGTGGTGTTACCTATCATGCAAGAGAAAAGAGGGGTGCCTAGGTCATTCTTCTTAATAGGGAGGTTTGAAATGAGGGAACTGACCTGTTCTGAGAGAATGATAGGTCCACTCCCTTTCTGAATTCTCACCTTATGCTTAGGTGTACATAGGTCTTTCAAAAACTTAGCGTAAGGGGGAATGTGGCAGATCGCATCCAACAAGGGGATGTTTATATGAACTTGCTCAAAGAGCTTGAGTAGATCCTCCTCAGGTGCCACATTAGGTTTCTTCTTCTTTTGTCTTCACTTTTCTTTTCTAAAGCCTCTCGAAAAGGTACAGAAGTAGAAGTGGAAGGATCAATCATAGGCTTAAAAGAGTCAAGAATAGGTGAATCAGTAGGAGGAGTGGAAGGTCCAAGTAAAGATGTAGAAGTTGAAAACGATGGATCAGATGTGGCTCTAACACTCCTAGTTGTGATGGAATTTAAGTCAGATTCTTGCGTAAACAAATCATCAAGATTAGGGAGGATAGATGGTTGTGGATCATAGGTAGGATCAGGATAGAAAGAATTAGGATTAGAATAAGACTCAGGTTCATGCAAGGTTTGTGTTATAAGGTGTGTTTGACCTTGCAAAGGAGGTCGAGTTTGTGCTTGAGATGAGAGTGTGTGTGATTGACAGGATGCCATCAAGTGCATTAGCTGGGCTCTCATCTCAGCTAGTGTCGCGTCCTGTCTTTGCTACATAGCAAGGTTTTGCTATTGCATGTCAGCAAGAGCTCTCATGATTGACCCCAACTGGTCATCTCGTGTAGGCCCAGGTTGAGAGTATTGGGTAGGCATGGGTTGGGGTTGCTGGTAGGCATGCGGTGGATACCCGTGTGATTGTGGAGATGGTGCTCGAATCGGGTTGTGAAGTGGTGGTGCAGAAGTTGTTGATAGGTAGTTCTCTGTGAATATCACAACCATGAGAAATTTGGATGATTTCACCATCCAGGGTTGTAGGTTTGTGTGAATGGATCATTGTGAATGGCGTGGAGCTACTCCGAAGCTCCAGAAGGTGTAGGGAAGTCATTGTAAGGAGGAACAAAGGTTCCTCCAACTGGTGAAGGACATGGAAATGAATAGCCTGGTAGTGCACGTTGTGTCACAGCAAGATTGTTCATAGTTTCCCTCACTATAGGAAATAGAGAAGAAGTGTGTGGTGCAAGTGACCGAGAAGAGGGAGATGATGAAGGTTTAGATAGGAATTTCATACTTCATCTACTTTCTTCTCGATTAAGCCCACCTTATCCAGCTGACTAGCCACTATCTATAAGTCTCTGCTGTTGGATTGGGCTTCGTGTACCCTCGAGTGTGAGTGGGAATGTGAGGACTTTCTATTAAACACGATCATCATAGCATTGTTAATAGAATTTTCGGCCATGCCTTCGAAGAGCTTAAAGGCAGAGTCCTCGTCCTGACATAGGAAATTGCCTCTACAAGCGGCATCTACAAAGTTCCTTGTGTCATCATGGAGCCCATGATAGAAGACCTGTTGCTAGCGTGGGACACCATGGTGGGGACACTTTCTCAGAAGCTCGTGGAATCTCTCCCATGCCTCGTGCATTTGTTCTCCTGAGTTTTGGGTAAAAGTGGTGATAGCATACCTTAGAGTGTTAGTGTAGCCTACAAGAAAGTACTTCTTTAGGAACTCATGTTCCAAAGAAGCCCATGTGTCTATTGGTGTAGTCCGTGCAAGAGTTCTGAACCGGAAGGCAGCTTTGTCTTTTAATGAAAAGGACAACATTTTCATCAAAAGTGTGTGCTGATCATGGCCTTGCAGACCCAGAGTTTGAGCAAGGTTTTTCAGCTCCTCCAAATGCTGAAAAGGGTCCTCAGAAGCAAGTCCATGGAAGTAAGGAATAAGTGCTATGATGTTCAGCTTCAGTTTAGCAACACGACCCCCATCGAGATAACGTACCACAGGCATAGGTTGGGCAATTGTAGGATTATAGTAATCCCGTAGTTGAGGTCTACAAGGTTGAGGTGATGCCTGAGGGTTTCTAGTTTGAGGTTGAGGTTGAGGTTGAGGTTGGGGGTTTGCTAGAAGATTAACAGCTTGTGCAAGCTGTCGCACCTGTTGTGTAAGGGTATTCATTTGTAGTTGTGTTTCAAACAAGTGTTGAAGATAAGGCATAGGTCCTCTCTCCAGTGGTGGGTTAGGAAAGTTAGGATATGGGGGAGGTTGGAACCTATGGTTTGGTGGTGGTGGTGGTGGAGGATGTGTAAGAAGATGTGGAAGAAGTTCTTCAAAATCCTCAAACTGTGCAGAATCAACATCATCCTCATGATGTGTGGAGTAGTGAATGGGAGTTTGAGGCCTTAGAGGTATAGGATCAGATGTGGAAGGCATAGAAGTGGAAGTAGAAGCCTGGGCATCAGCACCCAAGGGAGGTACAAGTTCAAGGTTTTGGAATCTCCTACATTCCATTGAGTCAATTTTTGAAAACAAATTTTAAATTAGTCACAACTCAAGGAAAGAATGCAAATCTCAATCTCAATCTCACAAAAATCAGAAATCCCAAACAATCTCAATCATAGGAAAGAACAATCTAGCAACCAAGCGAGATAAATCAAATTTTTCCTAGAGGCTACTACGCAAAATAATAGTACGTAAACAAATGTTTCAAACAATTGTACGCGTCCTAAGGATAAACCTAGCGAAGTCCTGACCTCTAAAATCCATCTAGAGTCTGGATAAGACTAGAGTGCGAATCCAGATCCTGTGGGTGTTGAACGAGATGAGATAGAAACTTGTGTATGTGATTCTTATGTGATTGTGCTGTGTGCACGATACCAATCAACACAATATCGATGAAAAACTCAGTTAGGGTTTCAAACAAGTTTTATGTCTCCTTTTGAATTTGATTCAAGTGTTTAGAAGATGTTTTCAATGCTGCTTGTCTTGCTTTTTTTAATCTTTTCAAAACAAGAGATGGTCTTTTTAGTTTTAAGTCAAATGCAAGGATGGCAGGAGTTGAGGAAGGATAGGGTATGCGTACTTGACTCCAGCAATTCTACAGTATGCAATTGACTTGGAATTAAAATTTAGCAGATAATGATGCAACCTAGAAATGGATGCCTAATACATGTTGCTGCTAGATAAGGGACGAAATCTTTTTGAATTTTTGATTTTATAATTCTTTTGGATTTTTGTATAATGCAAAAAACAAAAATAAAAGAAAAAGAAATCGATACGGAAAACCCACGAACGAAAAAACCATGTCGATAAGAGATGAGTAGAGAGAGATAATAAGAGTCCAGAGAGTCTAAATTATTACAAATCAATGTGTGAGAACAGGCCCTCACAACTTATGCCTAACAAATGTATCCTAAGTAATATACCTAAATCTAAACTATACTATACTAAACTAAAAAAAATTGAAAATGTAGCTCCAAGGGCAAAGACTCTTCCTAGACGTCGTGTCAGAATCGCAACGTGCCCCACCAGGAAGATCTCCTCCTGGAAGAAGACGGTACTCCTCCTACTCCTCAAGTGTTGCAAAAATAACAAATGATTAGTAAAAGAATCAAAGAATTTATATACAAAAGAATAATAAAAGAATCTATATACACCGAAAAATTTGAAGGAATAAATGTTTATTTACAAAAGCAAAAATTATCTACAAATGAAGAACTAAAGAATAATTTTGGTGTATAGAGAGTTGCCTCCTCGGCAACGGCACCAAAAATATGATGCGACCGATCACAGTTCGTATAAAAAAGTCGTTGTAGTATATGTCACAAATACAAATCATTGTCACATCAATTTTAGTTATTTACTTAATTTTTACTGGTTTATTCCACGTTGTTCACTGGGAGGCAGTTGTTGATATACATCACTCTCTAAGTCCAATATTATTCTTTAATTCCAAAAAGATTGATTTTATGTACAATTATGAATGAATTAATTAATAATTGAAAGAATGAAATAATTTATATACAAAAGAATGAATTAAAATGCTTGCAAATATCTATTTACAAACAAGCTTCAAACAATTCAATTAAATACTATATACTATCTATTTACATCTTATGTTAATAATACTTAGATATATGTACAATAATAAGTACTAATATATACTATACTAACTTAAGTTAACATACTAACATTTACAGTAACATATAATGTATGTACAGAGACATATATAAGCATCACTAAACCTTAGAAAAACTATACACATAAACTAAGGTCAAAATGAGGGTCTACAGTGACATTTATTCTATCTACAGTGACATACTTATTTGTCACTAAAGCTTACAACTTATTTTACACTTATATGAGCTCAAATACTCTATAATGTACTCTAACGTATTTATTTACAGTATACTATACATTTATACTTGTGTATACATAATATATTTATACATATACATATACACTGCCATTCTTCTCTTCTTTTCTTATTACCCTAGTTAATTAGGCACTAATTACTATTCTTAATGACAAAATTAGGTTCTTAATTGGGGGGCGACCTTTTCAAGGGATACATAGCACTCTCATGGGATGGGACCAGACCTCTACTAAGAGCCACCCTAATTCGTTAATTAGGCCTTTTAATCTAGTTTTAGGCTCAATACTGGGCCCACATAGGTCCACGCACAGTGCCAGGCTCCCAGCCCGCACTGCACAGTCTCATGCCAATCTCATTTCAATGCCAAAGTCTCATGCTTAGATCAGGGAGGGAGGAATAGGGTTATAAGGCTGCTCGGCGCCTGACGACTGAAGAAGGAGAAAATCAATATAAGCACCCATAGAGGATCGTCCACCCATGATGTGGCACTAAGCAACAGGGGTGATGGTGCTGGAATTCAGCACAACTGTCCTGATTTTGCGGGTTTTGGCCCTCGATTTGAGGGCCATAAATTAGTCTAATTTAAAATTAAATTATATGGTATTATAGTATTTACATAGGACTACTTAATTATATAATTTATTTACAAACTTAAATACATTTAACATATAAATAAATTAGTCAAAGTTTACAATTTATACATACTGTTTATTAGCTTTAATTCTTAATTATCATATAAATTACTTAATTAATAGTATAATTGATATTGTACAGTATTAATATACATATTAAAGTATTTAATACACATTTTTATTATATTTTACAAGTTTTATTTTAGTTTATTAACATTTAAGTATTAGTTTTCAGGCTATTTTACATATAAATTAGGTATAAATAGTATAATACAATATAAATATAGTTAAATTAGTTTAAATTACTTAAAATATTATAATACAAATGTACAGTATAACTTATCTCAGTTATAACTTAATTTACTAATTTATTTTGATTTAACTTAATAACTTAGGTAATAACTTAATAAATTCAGTATTTATTCTATGTACATAATTAAATTATGATACATGGTTTATAATATACATAATACATATATAAACATATATACACAGTACAATTAGTAATTACATTTATATACAGAGTTTTACATATTTACTTAACTTATAATGCTTATAAGTTAATATAAATAGTAAATAATTATATAATTAAGATATGTACAGTTTAAATAATCTCAAATATTTAATTTACAATATATAATATATATAAGTTATTTACAACTATTATACATTTATTTTACAATATATACATGTATAACTTATTATATAGCTTATATTTATAAATATATGCCTAGTATACATAGTGTTTTTGAGTATTTTTTGGGATTTTTCTTCTTTTTATTAGTTTTATGTGTTTTATGGAGGTAGGGGATGAGAAAGAAAGAAAGAGATGAGCGAGTGTGTGTCTTTTTTGTCATTTTTAGTTTAAGGTTTTTTATTAAGTTAAGAGTTATACTGAACTGTTGGCTAGTATGTTCTACCAGGCCGATGGTTCAGATGACCTCAAAACTTTGCATGTACTTAAAAATATACCTAATCTTCACCAAGATAGGTTTATTTTATTTTTTTGGATTTTTTATAGGGTTTTTATTTGTATACAAATTAACTCCAATAGAGGCCTAAATGGGTGTTTGAATATGAAACCTAAGGCCTAAGAATTCAATTAAAGAGCTAGAAAAGGTGTTTAAACATATGAGAACATCTAGAAAGCAAGTTTCAAAATTTATGAACATAAAAACATGATTTTCTCTTTTAATTCCACTGAGATCTCTTTTTTTTTTTTTTTAAACAGCACTGAAATCTCATTTTGGACATATTTAAGTATGAAATACCTGATAATGAATCCATTGAGCTTAAACTAGCATTTCAAACTCAATTAAAATTCATTTTCAAGTACAAGAATGCTTGTTCATGAATTATTGCACACATTACAAACATGTCAGCTATTCAAAATATCCTAAGTCTAGCTCACTACCCTATAGATTTAGCCCAACAGCAGCTACCAGCAACAGCTACAGTTGCTGAAATTAGGCAGCCATAACAGCAACTCAGACAGTAGCAACAGCAACTCACAGCAAATCTCAATGAACTGCTCCAAACGTCTTAAGTAATTCTTAAAGGCTGTAGTAGTGCTTCTAAAAACCAATCTAGCAGCTACAGCAGGTCTGAATCCTCAAATCATCATATCAATCCCTAATTCAGTACACTCATATCCAAGATCAGACTTGAGAAAGTTTGATTAGGGATCAAAAGTGTCCAAATCAGAGAATGGTTCTCATGAAATTTAGGGTTGGGAAACCCTTGGAATGTAGCCGCTAATGCAGCACTTTAATTTGTTGAATTGGGATTCAAAAATCACACAGTAAGCATTTTAAAATTCTAACAAGGCTTTAAAAAAAATCATTGAAATCACTTAGAGATGTTAAATTTTGCATCAAAACTCCTTGTCATCATTCTCATTTCAAATCAGAAGGAAGGCCACTGATTTAACACCTTCCTAATGCTATAAACAGCATGTAGGAAGTGTTGGAATCAGTCCAATAAATCCTACTTGAATCCCAATTGTCTAAAACATTAAGGAATACTGAAAATTCTCTAAGTTAGAAATCAGAATCTCAAATCAAACAACTCAGAAATACTTGGTAGAGACTTAAATCAACAAAATTGATTCTCCTTGGCTCTACCACTCTCTTTAAAACAAGAAATCCCCAATTTGTATCCAATTCAGACATGGCTCATCTAGGGAAAATTCTTCATTAGGAGCATCTCAAATTCATGGCCATGAACTGATCTACACAAAAATATATCAATTTGCTTGGTTAGAACCCTTCAAAACTCAATCTAATCAAAATCTTGGGATCTCGCCTTAAAAACCAAACTGAAATTAGATCAAGCAAATAGATCCTTTTCAAATCAGATTTAGGGTCTTTGTGAACAAAATGACATGAGTGAAGAGACCCCTAGATGCTTTTTGAGCACAAATCCTCATCTCAAAGCTCAAAAACAATGGGATGAGGATTTGGTTCTAATGATTGGGTGGATTGCGAAATAAAACACGAGGAAAATTAGAACATGAAATGGGGTTGTGAAGGGGGAGATTAATGACCAATGGAATGTAATGAATTCTTCTCCTCTGATCAATTTGAATTGATCAGAGGAAGCCGAGGTGATTTCTACTCTAATTCTACTCCTAAACTACACTAACAATCATCACACAAATCTCTAATTACTCCTACTCCTAGAAAGCAATAAATCTAATCTATGAAAGCAGTAAAATTCTACTCCAAGGGACGAAGATGTCTCAAGTCCACCACCCGGTCGACTGGTGGTGAGTGAAAGGAGGAAGCAGTGCTTGTGCTGTCATCGTAGGTAAACGAACTTAGCATGAGAGGAAGCTATAGGTGTGGATGAAGGGACCGCTCAGGGTGGAGGGAGCGATGGCGCATAGACGATCAGGGGAGGTGTTTAAGTAGAGTGATGAGTGAATCCTCTCACTGTAGAGGTGAGGATAAGCGATTGGCTCTTGGACGGAGGAGATTTGAGGAGAGGAGTGTGCGTAATCCTAGGCCAAAAGTGGATCGTAGGATCAGATCTAAGCGAGGTGGTGATCGCACGTGCCAAGTCGCACGCACGTTCGAATCAAATAGAGCCATAAATCGAACGGATCACTGAAAGAATGGCTGCGATTGGCTGAGTTCTTCATGGTGAACAGTGATCTACAAGGAGCTCAAGTGCAGTCGGAGTTCTATTGGTGAAATTGCTGGGAGGGCCCTTAGGTGAAGGGGTAGAGAAATAGCATGGAGGCCCATAAATGATAAGGAAAGCTATTAGAGCAGTCGTTAAGGGTTGCAAAAAGGTCCCTGCAATTTTTAAAAAGGTCCTTGGAGGGTTTTCTAAGGATGAAATGTGATATGTGAAGGACCTAAGTGTGAATCTCTAATTTCAAGGCCCTAATGATGTCCAAATGCACCCAAGTTTTTATTGAAGCTCAATTGAACATATTAGAAGTTAATTTTACTTTTGATTTGAACTTTTGAACTCATTTATGTGTTTAATTTGCAATTGGATCACCATTTAACCTTTAATAGAATTTCTCAATAATTGACCTAATTTTGTGTTTTTAGCATAAAATTGATGTTTTAGGTCTTTTTCTCTATTTCCCACACTTAATCCTTTTGTGTGTTAATTTGATAGTATTTAACCTAGTTTCTAGCTTAACTTAGGCGATTTAGCTATGATGAGCCACAACTCATCACCTGTACACTCCTATATGACTCATTGGCCACCTTGTCCAATGATACTTTGATCCAACCTCCTATCAACCGATCCATGCTTATCTTATTATTAATTTTGGTGTCCCCCTCTTCGAAGGGTAAAATGGCATTCGATATTGTGGATATATTGGATGATTCCTCATAAAGACATCATTAGGTACCCCCATTGGACTGCCTTTCTGAGTAGTCTCTCCCGAGCCCCTATGTGGTTAAGCCACAAATCATGCAAATCTTGAATGACCTTCCCAAGTCCTAGAGTGACTCGATACAATTGGTTCCATGATCTGAATATCAAGTACTACCTACAATGTTAGACGTCTGGTACATCTGTTAGACGTTTGATACCACCTCATTAGATGTTTGACGCCAAAATTAGACTTCACCTGGCAATGTGCCAAAATCAAGCCTTTCTTTATCCATACACATCAAATGTCTTGTCTACTGAATTAAACGTTTGGATCATCACTCAGATGTCTAAGGCATTTGGTTAGACGTCTTATACCTTCAAATAAGGCATTTGGCCACTTGGGCTAGACGTCACTTGGAGCCATATCTCCAATGACCCTTTTACCCTAGCCATCATACGTCCAAGCTCCTATTTGGATGTCTAGATACCGCTCTAGACGTATGACAAAACTATCAAAATTTTGATGGCCCACCACTCCAACTCCAGGAGTGACACATACTCAAGGTTCATGTGATTTTTGAATCAGATGTTCCATAACCTAATATCAGACGTATGGAAAATGAATCAGACGTCTATTACTGCAACTCACCCAATTCCAGGATATGACCCCATCTCCATTCATCAACTGGTTAAATGATTAGATGTCTAAGTCATGGGTATTAGACATCTAATTGAATAATCCAATGTTGCCTGATGTTCATCAATGCACTCTAAACCTACGACACTCACTACCGTGACTCCAACTTGTTTCTCACCACTTAAAGCATATGAGAGGAAAATGAAACATTATCTAATCTCAGCTATCCATGGCTAAATGCCAATGACTCACATCTAGCAATAAATATCCACACTTTAAATTACATTTCATTAACATGCAAGCCCTCATTTGAGGAGCATGAGGGGTTTCTACCTTCACTATCCTTGAGCAACCACTAGCAGAGGGATTTCTGCCGCTCTGCATTACTCCTAAAACACTACTCCCATTTCCCAAATTAAGAGGGATAAGTGCCCTACCTATTAATCAAAGTAAGCAAGTGTGGCTATTGCTGTAGTTGTTTTCTCTCCACCTTCTTGCTGCAACACCTCCAGCCTAGCTAAGATCATCATCTAGATGAAACATGTATGAGAACATCGAATCTGTGATCACAATATTAGGGGAAACAAATTCTAAACCCTATCCTTCCCATTTATAGTACATACAAACATTAGGGAGGCTAGTTCTTTATGGAACCCAAAACCTTGTCCAGGGAGATGAGGCCTTACCTTGACGCTAGGCAAAGGAGAGGGCAATGGTGAGGTTCTTTTCCCGTGATCACACTCCAGTAGTTGTTCCTCCTCTCTAATCTCCTCTTCCTCCCTCAATAGCTGCTGGAGAGCTCTACCTCACTCTTTACTGTCCTCTCTCCCTCACGGATTGCAAAGGGACAAAGAAGAGCATGAGGGGCGTGGGGCATCCATATCCACAATTATTGCATAAAAGATATGGAACAATTACCCAATGGTCCCTCCATTTCCTGCTCTTTGACTCCATCTTACCAAAATTGAGTTCTCATCACCCTAAAGTCCTTCCTAAGGTCCAAATCACTCCATGGAAAATTCTTGGCTCCTTGCTAGAAATAAATCTTTTATGTAGGTCACTTAAATTCCTAGTCCCTTTTTACCTAGGTAATTAGCACCCTAGATCATACTTAAGATTAAAATTTTAATCACATAGTTAGCATATATTTACTAGCAAGCTCTCACACATATAGGTTAAGTTTGTGAAAAGGATCATTTTGCCCCTTCTTTCTAGATGTTGAGATGGCAATTTTGAGTCATTTTGAGAGGTAATATTCATCTATAAATAGAGCAGGTTGAGACACACCCTATACATAGAAATTTCAATAGAAATCTTCATAGCAAATCTTTAATGCTTTCTCTCACTCTCTCATCCTCTCTGGTTCTACATTATCATTCTGATATTATGATGAAGGGAAATTTTGATATTCCAAGAGAGGTGCTCCTAATATTATTCTAGAGGGAAGTGCTCTTCTTAAGAAGATTCAAGAAGTGACTCTATAGGGTAAGATTCTAGTGAAAATAATTCTAGAGGAGACTCTAGAAACTTGAATAGAAGAAAGTTTTGAGAAGTCTTTGGGGCATTGGCTTTAGAGGAATTGCAATGGAATCGATTCTAGAGAAATTTCTAAGAATTGAATATAAAAGAATCTCTATCGAATATAGATTCTAGAGGAATCTTTCGTAGAGCTATTTTAAAAGAAGCTGGCAATGGTTTGACTACATGGTTATAGACGAAAGTTTATTTGAGTTATCTACTTGGTTTTTGAGCTTCCTGAGCCTAGATTAATAAGAGCTTTTCGATTAAGGAAAGTGATAAGGGTGATTTGCATGTGAAAAATATATTTTTGCAAAATCATTTCATCGTGTTTGTAATAGTATAGTTGCCAAAAATTCTGAATCAAAGAAGTTTTGTTTTATGAAACTCATGTAGATTAATTTTTTTATCTTTCTAGTTCATGAGTCATGGTCGTTCGTCTCTTGGAAACATAATTTAAAATCTTGAAGGTTAATAGATTTTGATTCGATTTGCTAACCTAAATCTACCTAATTTCTTTTTGGTTTTTTTCTTCTTTTGCAATTTTTTTTACATTTTTCTTTTCTTTTGAAAATAAGAACAGATATGAGCCTAACTAAATGAAACCCTGAAACCTACATGTGCCTTAGTGAGGCCATGGTGGCCATGCAACATGTCTGGCTAAACTCTAAGGTGGCAACCCTAGCATTACGGAATTGGGGGCGTGTATTTATAAAGGAACTATGAGCAAAATAACAAAATATGCACATCAAAAATCCGATCTATGTATTCACAACGAAATCAAGATAAACATAACTATCAAAACATCAAACACATTTCATTAATCATCTAAAAAATACACAAAATAAAAACATACAATGAAGACCCTCAAGTCGGAAATGCCACGAAGACCAATGACTTGATGCGAGGGTGATGTCTAGACCATGGGCATAAAAGCCCTATCTACATGCCAACCTAAATAGATGGCCTTCCAAGCAAGGTATGGGTAAACCTTGTGGCTGTCCAAGAGAAGAAAAGAGAGGAAAAAGAGGGTGCATTGATTGTGTAGCAATCATAAGTCTTAAATTACCTAAATTAAGTTAGAACGTAGCATAACTTAGTGTAATCCATGCAAACATGAGCATACTTTGCATCTTTCTTGCTTTATTTTAGCTATGCATCAAATAATGTTATAATGTGCTGATTAAGTGTATTGTGTGGATTGTAGGTAATAAGAAGATCTGAAGCTGGATCTGAAGAATAAAAAGAACCTGGAGCAGTAGCAGAAGACCTAGGAATAAATAGTAGATGAAATAATGTAGGGTTGAGATATGCTACTCTACTAAGTAGAAATTAATGCTTAGATTAAATTATGAAGAACATTAGGACATCCCTGCACTTATCCCTAGCATTAGGACAACCCTATCCCTATCCCTAGTCTCTTGGATAACCCTATCCATGTCCCTATCCCTAAGTCACCTCCCTATTAGGCTAATTTACCTGAAAAACCAAAACATGGATAGTGCTATCCATGCCCTTATCCACATTATCCCAACTCTTATCCCCTTCTGGGATACCCTTGTCCCTAAACTTTAATTTCCCCACTTCAACCAAAACTTGCATAACACTATCCAGATTCCCACTATCCACTATCCCTCTACTCAATCCTCTTATCCCTAACCCAATTCCCACCTTAGAATCCCATTTAGATCCCTTAATATGCCAATTAGCTCAATTGGAGGTAATTGGGTCAACCTTGTTCTAATTAGGTCCAGATGAACCTGATTAGGCTAACCCCAATCTAATTAAACTCAGCCCAAACCTAATTAGATATCCTACATCCAATTGGGTGCATTCCTACTTGATTAGGTGCACCTAAATTCAATTGGATCTACCCAAGATCCAATTGATCCATCCCTACCTATTCAAGTTTAATTAGGCTCAGTAGAACCTAATTAGGGTTGGACTTGAATCTGATTTATTCAAATCAACCCAAGCAAGTCCAATTGGATCTACTCAGTCTAATTGGCTAACCGAAGACCTTCCTAAGAACCTAATTAGGTCTCACTAAACTCAATTAAACTTAGCCAAGTTTAATTGATCAACCATTTAGTAATAGGTTACACTTAAACCTATTTTTTAGACACCTACATAGGACCAACCTAGACCTATTTAGAAGTGGACCAAGTGGTCCACTTGACCACCTACCCACGGTTACACTTAGCCACACATTCACGCACATGCACACACACACACACCCATGCACACACATTCACGCACCATTTAGAGTCTTCTCTAGATGGTGCCACCTTTGGTTGCCAAAAATGGCAACCAAGGGAGTCCACTCTTAGATCCACAAAATGTGGATCTAAGAAGACCACTTCCCCTCCCATCTTGATGCCAAGATGGAGATTCTTCTAGAGAACTCCATAGTTCTCTAGAAAGCCAATCCAACGGTCTATTTAAAGACCCCTTGGACGGCCACAAGCCCCTATCTAGCTATCTAGTCTCCCATTAGTTTGGCCACCATTCACCTCCACCTCCACATCCACCATGGCTACTCCACCTTCACATCAAGGCTAGATCATCTCTCTTTCCTCCCTCCAAGGGCCGGCCTACCCACCATTGGCCACCCCTCTTTCTTCTTCCTACCACCTTCGATGCCCTTCCTTTTGCTAGCATGGATAAGTAGTTCTTCATGAGCTTTTTCTATGCAATTCTTTTCTGCTTAGTAGCGTATTTCTCTCTTCCCCATCAATGATGCATGTGTAATCTCCCTGTAGATCCACGCATGCACTCGTTTTCTGCTAGCTAGTTATTTTGTTTAAGCTTTCTTGTACAAGCTTTCCTCAAGCTTCACTTTGTAGAAACCATCTTAAACTCAATGAAAATCATCTTTATATGTGTGTGTGTGTTGGAAAAATCACCATGAGCTTCATTGTCATATTTTATTGTGATTAAAGTTGCATGTTTTAATCTTGCATATCTGTAGCAACAGCATTTCATGCATTAATATGTAAGTAATTATAAATTGACATGAGTTTTAGCAAGTAGAGAGAGAGAGGATTAGAATTTGATTTGACATTTCCATAACACCCGCCTGAGTTCGACCGAGACTCACCGTCTCGTTAATTTACAAATATTTTTGATCAAGGGTTTCGCACGACTATACTACGAACTACGACATATTTCAAAACATGTGTGTAAATGACTCTATCATGTATCCTCTCTATGGGAAAGAGAGTACACACCCAAGTGAAGAGAGGAGAAGAAGGTGTTGCACCCTTTGATTTTTCCTTCTTCTAGCCACCCACATGAAGCTTAGAGGAGAGCTTCTTCTTCAACCGTCCATGGAGGAGCTTTGGAGGAGGAAGAGGAGAATCCTTGGAGGAGGAGGGACAACCTTAGGAAGGTGGAGGAAGAACTATATGTTGTAAGTGGAGAATAGAAATAACTTGTGCATCAACTTCTTTTGGGTTGTTATGGGATGTGTGTGGTTTTTGGCAACACTAAGTGTCGCAACTTTTAGAGGGGCTAGAATAGGTAGGTGCCCCCTTTGTTGGATCTAATTGTTGACCAAATAAAGAGGGCTAAAATAGGAAAGGGTGTGTGTTGGTTCAATTTTCGTAGAAGAAAGTGTGTAGGCTTAGGTGCTAAATAGGTTGGGTCGACCTAGGTTAGGTTAAGTGATTGCACAGTAATCATAGGGCCCAATTTACCTAAATTAAATTAGATTTTAGCTCAACTCAGAAACAATGCATGCATAAGCATCATAATTTGCATAGTTGTTAGTTTGGTAGAATTATAGATAATACTATCTTTTTATGCTCTAAGAGAAAGACAATATTAATTGCAGATGATTCGGAGCCACAGATGATATATTAGTTTGTATGGATCTGATCAGGATGACGATGGGAGTTCAACACTTCCAGAATCGTCTTGATTAGACATCCGTAGCATCATATACAACCTATAGAAGAATAAAGGCCAAGGAGCAAGATAGTATAGATCCAAACCTCAGATGTCAAATCCAACTACACAGAAGTATCTAGATTAATGGTTGCAGTCCAACGGCATAAAGATCAACCCGATCGGAGCCCTATAGCATCAACTACAAAGGCAGGAAGATGAATGGCCAGGATGGTGCCATGTGGCTCCATCCCAGCAACCCTTGCCATGCCCCAACTACTGAAGGACAAACACGGGCCGTTGGATCACCATCCAACGGCCATGAAGGAGCCACAATGCCCACCACCACTCCTTTCATCAAGGAGGAGTCCATCTTAACCGGTAGATCTTCATCAAATGGTTGAGAGCAGCCGCATGCTAAAACCAAACTGCTACTATTTGCATGCATAGCACAATGGAGAGCATGCTCGCGCAAGAGAGAGGGGTGAGCATTCGAATAGCGCCCAGTGCGAAATCAAGAAGGCGGTAGCGGTTGCGTGCAATCGAGCTGTCGGATGAGATCAAGCGTCACGGATTCAGCCGCGTAGCGTGACGAGGACCATCATATATGGCGGTACAGACATACGCATGGTTGGATGCCCAACCCGATGGCCCGATACAAGTAGGGGACAGAAGTGGTACGGCGCGCGACATAAGCCATCTAATCGTGAGATCAGATGGCTGAAATCAAATGAACACGAGCGTGCACGCAAGGAACGCAAGGTTGGCGTGGAAGAAAGATTGGCGTGGAAGAAAGAAGGTTCCTTTGGTCATGGTTCCCTAACCATCACCAAAGGGTCATCATGACCAAAGGAATTACCTTTGGTGATAGCTAATCAACCATCAAGAAAGATTCTCTTTAGTAAGGCTAGTAATTTTAGCTTTCTTACTAAAAATGGGCTGGTTATTGTCCACAAAGGAGGGTCTTTAACAAAATTAGATAAGAAGCAAGTATTTCCCATATGGTAATTTTTGGGAATATATGCCCAAGTCACTAGATTCTTCCTTCATGAAGGCGCTTCCAGCTATAAAAAGTATGCTTTTAAGCAATGTGTTATGGTTGGAGATGGGAAGAATATAAATATTTGGAGTGATCCATGCTTGAAAGCTGAAGAGTAAAAGTTGATTAGATAGAGTATACTCCAGGAATTAAAGGCGATAGATTTGATAAATGTACAAAATTAGAACTGGAATGAAGAAAAAATTTCCAGTAGCTTTGGTTGTAAGACTGTAGAAAAAATTTTAAGTACTCCAATAGACATGGGACATGACTTACTAATATGGAAACCACATCCTAATGGGAAGTTCTCAGTTAAGTCTGTGTATATGACCTTGCTAAATAAAGAGGGAATCAACTCTAGTCTTACAAAGAAACAAATAGCCTATTCTAAAAAGGTTTGCAATATGAAGGATATAGCTCTGAAACAAATTTATTCCTCTTGTAGAGCAGTGAATGACGCTCTGCCTTTAAAAGGAACATTATTGAAAAAATTTCAGATTGAAGACTCATTGTGCCCCTTTTGTCGAATTGATAAAGAGGATTGGGTGCATATGATTAAAAATCGCCCCTTTGCAAAGGCAATTTATTTTTATTAGGGTATAACAGCATGGCCTGAGCAAGATGGCTGGATGGATGAGGTGGAAAAATTAACTGAGCTATTCCAAGTAGCAAGGCTCAAAAAAGAACTGATAGTATATTTGTTGCACCCCTTATGGATACATAGATGCAAAGTTGTGAGAGAAGGGGAGACTATTTCATTAATGGCAGTATAATTCTTAGTGTGCAGGGTATTTTATCATGTCCCTAAATCAATGCAAGATGTCACGTAAACAATCAACATAATACAAAGGGCATTTCAAATGAAATGTTTTTTTTCCTGAACAGGGCACTTTAAATAAAATTCAGAAATCCAAAAATACATCAGGGAAATATATCCTTTTCTATCTTGAACTAAAAATCAACATTGAATTAAGAATAAAATTTCATACTAACCATTGCAGCATCAAATACATAAAGTTTCTCCCCTAAAGGAATGTGAACTGTCTTTGGTCCTACTTCACCCTTTATCATCTTGTTAACAAGGAGAATATTGGCAATGTAAGTTGACTTGGGATCCCATGAGTATAGCTTCGACTCTGGAACTTGTACCTGATTCCATATTGGGTTGCCCTTTGTGATGACCTCATAGGTGCTTCTGAACATGTCTGGCAGGGCACTAGACTGAACTACCTGCAATTAGAGATATCATGGCAAGAATGACCCTTTCAAAAAACCTCATGCCAAGAACGAGCTCCATCCAAAAAAATAGAACTTAAGATTTGGGTGAATTACTACTAGAGCTTCCACTTCCAGTTGCATCTACTGCTGCTATTGCTGCATCTGCTACTGCTGCTGCATCTACATCTGCTACTGCTATTGCATCTGCATTTACTGCTGCTACTACTGCATCTGGAAAGGTGACTCTTTATGGAATAAGGATGAAAAAGAAGAAAATATATATAATACCTATTAAGCTCCAAAATCTATCTATCTACCTAGGAAATAGACCACTTAAAAGGAGGAGCATCTCTACTGCATCTCTACTACTACGTCGCTGAGTTGAATGCTATGAAGGAGGAACTGAAGGCTGCAAACGAGCACTTGGTTGATCTGGAAAAGGAGCAGGTCCAGCAGCAACAACAGCAAACTTACTTGGGTCCTGCATCATCATGTAATATGTTTGATTAACCAGGAAAGTTAATTTGCAACCTGCTGTTTAGCAAATCTACTTCTGATACCTTTATTGGCCAGCCTAGCAAATCTACTTGAAAAAATCCTGTTGCAGTCCCTATTATACAAACTGAACCACTCTTGACAATGGTCCCAGGGTGAAGACTTTGAGCAGGGTCAAGACCTGCCAAAGGCTCTCTCCCCCTACAGCAATAGTATGTCACTCCTTCCTGGGGAGCAAGAGCACCTCCTAGTGGCCCCATCCTACCCCTCCTCTAGACCAAAAACCACCTTTCTCCTCCCTCACCACTTGCATTCTCCCTAAATCCCTCCAAATGTACAATATCCTAAGTTGAGAAAACAATATGCATCTTTTACTCCATGTGGACAAGGAGGAGACATTGTCATATTCTTAAAATATCGGGGATCGTGGATGTAAGTTGAGTTGGGATTCCATGAGTATAGCTTCGACTCTAGAACTTGTAGTGTGACTCAAGAAAGGAAGAAAGAGGTAGGCAAGGCATGCTTAAGGCGACAATGCGATCCCCTAGGTAAAGAGCCTCACCTTTGAGGCAATGGGTCTGTTCCTTGCCTCACGCAGTTGCTTGGTTGCCTCGGGCGACAACCTCAACAGCACTAACAGGTCAATCAAACTTTAGGAACCAGAAAATGACAGTGATGAATCCATGCACAAACTACTCAATCATCTCATTAACATTTAGGTTGCTATTTTCTTAAAGGAGTAAACATATCTAAGGCTGACAACCTGTTATAGATAGGCAGGTATTGCACATAGAACTATGTTTTGGAAACACAAATTTTATCAAGAACTAGCAAAGCATTTACCAGTCAGCTGCAAAGCCATGTCCTTTTCCTTGAATTATCTTAGGAGGTAAAAAATTTGCTACCCCGCATACAGTAAAAGTCCTATCCTTGGCCAATTTCTTTGCAAATCTAAAGTCTATAAGCTACATTTTAGGATAGAAACATGATCAGAGGAGAAAAACTTTTTCCTGTTGCAATACCAAAGTAAGTTTGTTGAATATAATTGAAATACAAACCTGTAGATGTCCACATTGGTCAAGCATTAAGATATCAGGAGAAACACCTCTGTAAAGAACTGAATTCTGAATTGAAAAAAATGCAGCCATAAGTGTATTGCACCATAACACTGCAACTCCATCAAACCAGTGAACCAAATGTCTAAAGCACATGGAAGTCGGAAAATGTCAATAACCATATGTAATTCTTCCAGTGCAATTACAATTGATGCTGCACAAAACCGTGCAGATGACTCATCAAGAGGCGAAGTGAGTATTGAAGCCAGTGGGCAAGCCAGACAAGTGCTTAGCAAAATGCCAGCATGAAACTTATCAGAACATGTGTGCAATACTTGTGGCACACAAGAAGATGGGTTCAAGCTCTTAAACTGATCTCTCTCTTTCAAAACCTGTGCTTCTTTTCCAAGCTACTTGACTTTCCTCTTGTAATATCTTTTCACAGTACGCAACTTTTCTGCTTAGCGATCGGGGAGAAGCCACGAACATGTCAATACCATTCACTGGATCATATTCCATATATTTTTTGAAAAAGGAAAGGGTGATCATATTCCATATAGGTGGTAGTCATTTTGGAAGAAATATAAAGTCAATTATAATCTGTTTCTCAAAGGAGAAGATGGATATCTACCTGATCCTTTGGGTAGCACGATGCCTATCTCTGAACAGTCGGTTGAATACAAAACCATTTTCCATTCCTTGGCAGAATAATAACTAGATTAATGTGCCAGCAATAATAAACACAAGAAGATACATGATTGAAATCACTAAAAACATACCAAATTAGACAATTCAATGTTGGTGACTCTATATGCATCATCTTTGATGGCCTGCCCCCCAGAAGGGGGTGCTAAAGAATCTTTTGACCTGATAAGCAAATACAGAACACAAACAAGCGAGAGGAACATTTTCATTCTAAACCCTTCTCTCAAAGTACCAACACTACATGGTAGATGCTTCTAATTTCCACTGCATAATTAGTTACGTCATGTACATACTTTCTGTCATCCTGTTGCAGCTTGGACAACATGTTGATAGCTGAATCAAACTTCTCCTTTGTAATGACCGTACAAGTTACACTACCAAGAGCAACTGCACATATCGAAGGAATCTGTTCACCAAGAAGTGCCCACTCCCCAAAACTGCTCCCTTCTAAAAGCTCCAGCTCACGTTCATTACTGTCTTGGGAATTACCATATTCAATAGCAGAGGATGAAAGACTGCTAAGATGCGGATTTCCTATGAAATCTGCATTGTAAGTCAGTCGCACCTGTCCCTTTTGGATGATATACAAGGCAAATATAATGTCATTCTACAGTAGTCAACAAACATGAGAACATCAATGAGAAGAACATTTGAACTCTTATTGTCAAAACCTTAAATAGTCTATGGATCTAAATCCTTCCAAATGTACAATATCCTCAATGCATCTGTATTTCTTTTTTTTTTTTAAAAAAAAGGATTAATGCATCTGTAATTTAACAGGAGTGACATGTTAGGCTACCTTTTTTTATTGACCTGGAATCTTTGACAGAGAAGCAAACTAAGGGGAATGGATAGGGTAGAGCAGTATGGAATGGTGAGACCAAAAAGGTGAAGGCACCATAATGGCAAGAAATCTCCACAATAGCAGAAACATGATGGCGATAATAGGTATAGGTTGCAATTGGGGGCAAACCACTCCACTACTAGTGTTGCCAAGAGGTCACTAAAATAGTCAAAACATGACTGTTACATGGTTTTACCACTTACCCTACAAACATAAAGATATAAATATCCAAAACTTAAAGTTCTAACAGTTTCATTTGTTTCTTGTTCAACAGAAAGCTCAGGTTTCACCATATTTGCCCGTGCGTCAAAATTCTACAATAAACCACATAAGGTACTGATTGGCAGAGGTGCACACTCTTGGTCAACTTTGAAAAGTACTTGACAATAATAAAGCTACATGAGTTTACAGGTTATTATCTCAAATTATGATCAAACAACAAATGTTACAACTAGTACATGAGAAAGTGACAGATTAAATGTCTTTCCTGCATGCATTGGAAAATCATTCTACCACAGAATCAATTATTTTCTCAAGGAACTAACCCCATTTATATTCATACATGCCAAATGTGGGAATTAGTAAATACCAAGATAAAAAGCTGATATACCAAGCTATGGCCCTATAGCGAATTTAGTTGTTCTCGAACAACAAATTCAACAAGATATAAAATATAAGTTGGATAGATTAACAATTAGTTTTATAGTGTTCATTGCCCGTGACAGGAGAAATTGGGATGAATTGAAAGCTCCAAATCCAAAATTGGACAGAACACAAGTTGGAAGGTGCATTACAATTCTCATGTATGCATACTTTGTTAGGTAGAATATGACTTGCTTTGCAATGTGCAAATGCAGTTAGCAAACTAATAAGAGTTCTATATAATAACACCTATGCTTGAAAACCCCCATTGAAAGCTACAGGTTCAAGTCTCATGCCCCCTGCTGATACTGCATTGTAAATTCAGTGCAGAACCTTAAAATGATAGTCATAAAAGTAGAGTTTTAAATCAGGCTTTATTGACATCACAAGCTCTATCCTACTATTTGGAAAGCCCAAAACCATGTAACGGAAGCAATCTGGTTTTTCCTTTGCATTACACAGGAAAATCACGCCACCAAGCTCCCCAATTTTCTAATGATTTGTCTGGCTATTATTTTCCACAGTATACTACCCTCTTCTTTGTTGACCAAGCTATTATTGATTGCTAATGATTCCATTGCTATTTTCTTTAAATTGGTTGTCGCTACTTTTCTTTACCTCTTCACTTTGATCTGTGGGTTGTTTCCCTAAATTTTGTTCCTTGGGTATCCCCTCAACATCAGGATTTTCTACAAGCTGTTCTTCTTTTGCGCTCTTCACTGCAACTGAAACTTCAGTTACTTTTGCTACAAAGTTGAGTGTATTTACAGGATTTATTTTGGAATGCAAGTTTTTTGATTCCCCAGAATCATTCTTGGCAGCCTTCTTTCTCTTCCTTCCCATAAGTCAGACTCACGAATCAGAACAACGAAACCTAGATAGACGAATATGGTAGTAAACAAGTCAAATTCCTGATGGATAAATAGATATTTTACCTAAAAAGGGAAACAAGAAGAATACAATAAAGAACGTGAAAATTATATGTTTCAAAACCTAAAAGTAACCAACAGGACTCCAAAAACAAAACTTGATAGCTACTTATTCCTTAATAGAAAATGCTGAAGTTAATCTAGAATCATGATCAGAGTTGAATGCATTAGAATGTAAATTTTGGAAATGGGTTCAGTATCTGGATACAAGGTGGGTTCTAATTACCCTTCTAGTAGGATTATCTGGAACTGTTGCTTTACCATTCTAGCTTTCATGATCTAGAAGGCGAGTTTCATAAAATCCAAAGTCATCAAGTAATGATGTCTTGCTAACATGATCCTTAAACAACTTGAGAATTTGATTACCATGTTAAAGGATGCCATCAGGCATAATTGTTAGTTAATTACTGTACGAACACAGTTGTTGAAAGTAGAACCCTTCTTTTAACGAAGAAGAAGCAGCAGCTACATTAAAGATAAACATTTTAGTGGTATTGGAACGAGACGCATAATTTTTTAATTTTTTTAACAAAGGATAGGGTATATAATCAACGCAATGCTAGTCCTAACCTTTTCATCCCCAAGACATATCAGATCTCCAGCCAAGGAAACCTGAGCAGGTACCTAAATGCATAAAGAAAAATGTTAGATAACCACATGAGCAGGTTTATAGTTAAGAATTTCTTTATCGAACAGATCAAGCATGAATATTACTTTAGCACTACTTAAGAGTGAACTAATGCATAATATAACAAATCAACATACACAACTACTGAAAAACATGATCGCAAAGGCAATGGAAAGTACCGAGCCTAGGGCATTGGCTCCCTCGTCATGCAGATAAGCAAGCCCTCGACCCATCCCAAGAATTATGTTGAATCTTTGTTTCTAGTTAGGGGTCCATGTTGTTCACCTATTAGGTAATCGCTAGAAAAAGAACAACACCATAAATCAGACTTAAACAAAAAAGGGTCAACGGAGGAAAAATGGTAGGTAGATCTGATACCTGAGCTCTTTATATCATTATTATGGTCCCTGTCTCATACATTCACCACAAATGCAAACATACTGATATTATTATTTCCCAAATTCATATACTACAAATGCAAACATACTCATATCATTATTTTCCACATTCATATACCACAAGTGCAAGTATATATTCTACCATTCATATATATATTCCATCATTCACCACATACATGATACTCATTCATAAATAAAACACATGCATATATCACATGTTTTGAAATGTATAGATAAAACTAGACGTGAAAAAAAAAATCCAAGCAACAATGTAGTAGCTTCTATGCTGCCTGTTCCAGAACCTCTGCAGTCATCATCAGGTGGATGAGGTGGGAAGTGAAAAGAAGCATGATCTGCACCACCTCGTCCCAATGCACTTAAGATTGCCTGAAACTATGCCTGCATTTGTGCCTGCATCTTCTCCCATTCTTGTTGTGTTTCATGTCTCTGTCATTCTAGTATATCATTTGTCTTGTCCAATTTCGACATAACATCATTTAGTTTCTCTTGAAATGTCTCCACCTGTCTGTAATTGTTGCAACCTCTCTGAACCCCCCCATCCCTTTCTTCCATACCAACTAGTAACAGTCTCACTCGCACCAGCACTATGAACAAAACCACCATGCTCGGGGGGCATAGTTGTCCTAAATGCTTTCTCTGCTGTCATATGCTATAGTGGGCCAGTCTCTGATTGCTCATCCATATCATCACTAGAAGGATGCATCAACTCCATCATGCGACCCTACACATAGTTGAGCTTATGGTAAGTTCTCCTAAATGTTTATCACTAAGTTATTCATTACTTGTTTGAACGAGCTTACATGTCTCTCTTGATATAATTGATCAATCCAAACACGGGGGCCATCAGCATTAGACTTGCTATGACTCCTTTCATAGATCGAAACACGATTAAGTTGTACACCGTTATGGGTATCTGACTGCATATTTGAGATGTGGTTATGAACTAAGTTATCCTAAATTTAAGCTTCTCTTATTTAAATCTCGTAACTTGTAAGTTTTATAATAGATATTATAATCAATAATCTTTCTATCATCAATTAAGCCGATTAAAATGTACTTACATAAGTATCCCTCAAGGTATCTATGCTCATCCGTCCCAAGCAGTGGGTTGCAGTCAGAGCTTTCGCCCTATTAGCTTTATTTTTCTTAGCTTGCTCCTATAACAGCAAATTATGGAAATTGGTACTTAATCATTTTTCTATTAGAATAGAAGTTATTAATATAAAATATTAATTACCTTCGTGTTTTCCTGAACCCAATATTCTCAACACTCCACCAAAGACCAACTTGTATTCCTGATGGCATGTCTCTCAGTGCATCCTCATGATTCTTACCAATAAAGAACTATTTATATATACAGAAAAGTCAGCAACACCTAAAAGTAGATTGTATTATTATGAATTCTAAATCTATGCTTATGTCTTGGCTTTTAAGCTCTTCTCTCTAGCTACGAAGTGCCGTCCCTGCTGCTTGGAGAATATATGCAGTCGTCATTGGATTTGTTCCCCAATCATACGTCAACTACATTTTATATTATAATGAATAAATAGATAAAGGATTTTAAGTAAAACAAATGAATGACATAACAGTAATATCATATTAATACCCCTAGCTCACGAATAAACTCATCCTTATGTTGCTGAGGGACCTGCCTCCAATCAAAAGAACATGGGGGTATCAACAGTCTCACAAGTGTAGGGATCCTGCTATTAAAGGGTGCATAACGTGAACATCTTCCGCTACAATTTACATCAACCGTTATTCGAGTCCCCTTGGCTTTGATTTTATACCTTCAGTGAACAAATAGTCAAAATAAAATTATTATAAAGAATTAATATCAAAGAAAATTAATGTGAGAATTTATATACCATTAGACCTTGCTTGACTCTGCTCCTGAGATTGGCTCCGTGACTGACTTTGTGGCTGACTATTCTGTTAAGATTGGCCATATAACTAGATTTGAGGAGGGTCTACAAACTGAGATGGTGCCTGCTGCTAGGATCGACTCTGGGGAGGGTGTAGGGGCTGAGGTAGTGCTTGCTGCTGGGATCGACTCTAGGGAGGGTGTAAGGGCTGAGCTGGTGTCTGCAGCTGGGACTGGCTCCGGGGAGGGTGTAGGGGCTGAGCTGGTGTCGGGTGCTGGGACTGGCTCTGGGGAGGGTGTAGGGGCTGAGTTGGTGTCCGTAGCTAGGACCAGCTCCGTGGAGGGTGTAGGGGCTGAGCTGGTGTTTGCTGCTGGGACTAGCTCTGGGGAGGGTGTAGGGGCTAAGCTAGTGTTCGCTTCTAGGATTGGCTCTGGGGAGGGTATAGGGGCTGAGCTGGTGTCTGTAGCTGGGACTGGCTCCGGGGAGGGTATAGGGGCTGAGCTAGTGTCCGCTACTGGGACTGGCTCTGGGGAGGGTGTAGGGGCTGAGCTAGTGTCCACTGCTGGGACTGGCTCTGGGGAGGGTGTAGGGGCTGAGCTAGTGTCTGCAGCTAGGATTGGCTCCGAGGAGGGTGTAGGGGTTGAGCTGGTGTCGGTTGCTCGGACTGGCTCAGGGGAGGGTCTAAGGGCTGAGGGTGTGTGTGCCTAGGTGGAAGTTGAGAGTGAGGCTCTGTATTTTGTTGAGGTTTATACTGAGGCCTAGATTTTGTAAGAGTATGAGGTGGGATCATAGCATGTCGAGTATGAGATCGAAGTCGAGTATGAGGTAGTGGCATGGGGGAAGGCAACTGGACTTGATTGTCATGCTATGAGTGGCATTGAGGTTGATGTTGGGGTTCAGGCTGGGTGTTAATGCCACCCTCATGTCCTTAGAACTAGTCATCTCGCTCAAATGAAGAGTCATCACATCTGGAATCAAGACGACATTTTTTGTATAACATCAACTTCTTAGGTGCCATCTGCAGATGAACAATAAATTATTAATTAAAAAAAATACAATAGAAAATTTACTACTAAATGTGACCAACTTATTTACTCCAACTTGATGCTACTTTGTATTAAATTTCACTTTGATTATTCCAATAGAATAATTTCAATTTTATTATACTTCATGCCACTATGTATAGAAAGCACAAACTTGAAAATAGAAAGCTTGCTCTTATATGATTCATTCAAAAAAAAATCATAGCTTTGGTTGCATGAAATAAGAGAGGAGGTACAAATTATAAAAGGATGATTTCATACTTTTTATATAGTCAACTATAACGAAAGAAGTATGCCAAAGTAAGTAAAAGATTAACCCAATACAATAAGAAAACTTGCAAGGGAGAAAATATATGAAAAAAATTTTAAGAAAGAAATAATTAAACTCTACAAAATAGCTTAATTGAAAACATTTACCTCAAATATCAATATCCATTTCACCATGACCTATTCCTCCATCTTGTAGCACATCTTGGTATGCTTCAGAATCAAAGTCAAGATCCTTATCATGTTCAATATCATAATAATCATGCCACATTGTTCTTATTGGTACTATCCAGCCATTTCTACTATCATCAGGCATGTAAAAAACTTGTTCAACATGGCAAGATAATGTAAATGGTTCAGATGCTTGAAGAATTGTACGATCCTTATTCAAACTTATGAAACCAATTTCTTTGTCAACTTTAACACCATATCTGCTGTTAAAAATATCAAACCAGTCACACTTAAATAAGACGACTCGGCAATTATGACTATAGCTGACTTCCACAATCTTTTTGATTTTCCCATAGTAACCATCACAACCAGTTTGTATGCCATCACATTTCACAATAACGCCTGAATGTTGTGTAGCCTTCACATCATCAACTGATTGCACTCGAAATCTGAACCCATTTATTATATATCCAGAGTGATAATGTGCATGACTTAAAGATATGTTCATTAAATCAAAATCTTCTATCCATTATGGATCATTGTTTTGTTTCATTTCTTGCACATGAGTTCTGAACCAGTCAATGAAGTCTTCTTCACATCTAAAAATGTACGAAGATTGTCGAAATTCATCGTAAAAATCTGGAATCTGCTTTAACATATATATATGAGCTAATCGTCGATCATGTTCAGACATTGGTTTAAATTCTGTTCGTATGATTGACCTTCCTCAGATATCAAATACAGAAAAATAATCTTCCACATTTTCACCGTTTTGTCTATCATCATTCCTTTCCAATCGATTGAATCGATTATCTGGACCATCCATATACATCGCACAAAAGTTGATGCATTCTTCTACAAGATACCCTTCGATAATTAAACCTTCTGGCTTAGCCTTATTGAAGACGTAGTCTTTCAATTTTTTCTAAAAGTGCTCAACTGAATACATCCACCTATACTGAACTGGTCCAGCAATCCTTGCATCATTCGCTAGGTGGAGTATAAGATGTACCATGACATCGAAAAATGCAGGAGGGAAAAGCTGCTCCATCTTGCATAGTATGATCATAATTTGCTTGTCCCAATAGTCTAACAGTTGAGAATCCAATGTCTTTGAACATATAACCTTGAAGAATCAGCTTATCTCAGGCACAGAGTCAACCACTGGTTGAGGAAGCACTCCATGGATTGCTAATGGAAACAAGATCTGCATGTAAACATGGCAATCATGACTCTTTAACCCACTTACCTTCTTCAATGCTTCATTTACACATGTAGAAAGTTGTGACGAGAATCCATCTGGAACCTTGATATTTTTAAGAAAAGATAATTTCTTCGGTCGTTACTCATCCTTCAAAGTATATAATGCCTGAGGAAAGTTATAACTGCCATCATCTTTATGATTTACGTGCAACTCAGGACGAATGCCCAACATCTTCAAATCAGTACGGGTCTTCAACGTGTCTTTTGGACTATCCTTTAAGTTTAGCACATCTAAAATATTATCCATAACATTCTTCTCGATATGCATCACATCAAGATTGTGACGAACTGTGAGATCTTGCCAATAAGGGAGCTCCATGAAGAATATGCTTTTCTCTTTAAATCCAAAATTACATAAGTCTTTAAGATCTTTCTGAAATAGACAACCCAATCAGATAGCACCAATCTGTTGTAGCTTCTCCATTATACTATATCCTGACAACTTGATTGTATTTGTTCTTCGAAATTTTTTTGGATTTTTGGATGAATAGAGGCATGGTTTACCATCAAATTTGTCTTTAAACCTCAATTGTCGTCATCTATGTTCAATTGGTAGGAATCTACGATTCCCTAAATAACACAATTTTTTGCTTTTAGGTAAACGCAAGTAATAAGTATCATCCATACATACAGGACATGCCAACTTGCCTTTAGTACTCCAACCAGATAAATTTGCATAAGTTGGGAAATCATTAATAGTCCACAACAGTGCTGCATGCATCTTAAAAAATTATTTTCTAGCTGCATCATATGTTTCAACCTCGTTATACCATAGCAATTTCAACTCATCAATGAGTGGTTGCATGTAAACATCGATTGCATTTCCTGGTGCCTTCTTCCCAAGGATGAGAAGCGTCAGCATCATGAACGAAGATCTCATACACATCCATGGCGGCAAATTATATGTAAATATCACCACTAGCCATATTGAATATGATGGATGCATATTTTTGAAAGGATTGAATCCGTCATTCGCAAGACCAAGCCTAACATTACGTATTTCCTCTGCAAATAGAGCATGTTTGTTATCAAATGCAGCCCACTCGTCAGAATCTGTCGGATGACGCATAAGTCCATCTCATGATTTGTTATTATGATGCCATGTCATCCACTTTGCAGTCTTACTCGACACAAAAAGACGTTGTAGCCTAGGAATCAAAGGAAAGTAACGTAGTACCTTCCTTGATCGTTTCTTCTCTCGTGCATTTGAACTGGTATTTTCTTCATATCTTCCTTCTCCATGATGAGTCCATTTTAATGGACTATTGTTACACCTAAGTAATTAAATTATAACATTGTATGTATGTTAATAATTAAATGATTACATATGTCATTATTTAAGTTTACATTTCTTCTAGTTCTTATTATGTAATTATATTTCATGTAGGGTCCCGTAACAGTGCACTCATCTTCTCCAATTAATCTACTCTATTAGGCTAATAATCGGGAAGAAGAGGGAGGAGGATCAATTGTGGAAAAGAATAGGGGGTGGAAGATATTTTTCCCCCACAAATATCTTCACCTACGGCCGTCCTCCTTCAATAGAACCCAACAAGCGTCAGCCATGTTTAGTAAGGGATTTTGAAAATCCCTTAACTCGCACGGAGAGAGGAGATAAAAGAGGAGGCTTGGCAAAGGAAATGGGTGGGGTTCTTCTTCTCCACCTTCCCCACCATGGAGAGGGCGAACACTATGGAACCAAGCGTGCAGTGCGCACACCTTCCACTGCCATCACCGCACTGCCAATCCCTTGCAAGCCACAGCCTCACCGCACCATCCTCTCCACTGCAAGCGCTACACCAACCCTCACCAAGCGTCTTCCACTGCCTTCCCTTGCGCATCCTGCAAGCACTGCCCCCATGCCAGCCTGCAGGCCGCAACCGCCCATAGGCATCCAAGCTAGTAGCCATCCGCAGGCACTGCGCCCCCTCCAGCGCCCTCGTGCGCCCTCACCAGCGCCCTTGTGTGCCCTCCAGTGCTACTTCACCTCCCACAGCGCCCTGCAAGCCCCACCCACAAGCGCCCCCGCGCTGCACCAGTGACCACAGGCAGTAGTGCCTCTCGCCATCGCCATCGCCATCGCTCGCAGGCGCTGCACTGCAGACACCCGCAAGTGACCGCAGATGCCACAGCTGTGCCTTGCAAGCTCTGTAGGCTACTCCTGCGCATGCCTTATGCGCACATGCCCAGCGTGCAACCGCGCAGGTTGCAGCAGCGACGCCACCGTCTCCACGTGCGGCTAACCTCCTCCAACAAAGCCAACAGGCCAGAGACTATTCTCCTCCATCCGACCATCGTCGGCCACCTCCGGCTGCCGCGTCACCACCGTTGCGTAGCCCTCGTCGAGGTGCACCACCCCGTCGACTCTTGCCGCCAACTGTGCACGGTCGTCCACGTGAGGAAGAGAGAGGAGAAATCCTCTATTTTCTTCTCAATTAATATTTACATTTAATGCCATTGCCATTGAGATATTCATATTTTATTCAGGCCACATTGCATTGGTACACTTATGGTTTCCCGAAATTACTTCACTTGTGTTATGTGCATCATTTAACTTTGAATTTTGAATCAGATTTGCATGCAAGTTAAATTTATATGATATGCCATTACACATGCATCATATACATATTTTTGGAGCTTAATTCTTGACGTGAAAATTACATAAATATCCCTAAACTTTTAAGGAAATTGCAAGCTCCATTTAAAATAGCATATTCCTCGCATTAAAGTTGCGATAGTGTCTGCGAACAGTATATTCCTCGACTCGTGAATTTATTGGTCTATTCCTCCCTGTGGATGCGACATCTTTATTGTGGTCAAATTTGATATATAGTTTTGAGTGAGAGATTTTCCACCACATAAAACACAACGACATATCATTCTATTGCTATTTTAATTAAGCGAGAATCTCTCCATCACTCCACATTGCAGGCAACTATTCAAGCATGCATTTTCTTTAGTGTATAGCATACAGTCATTCTTACAAGCATCAATCTTTTCAAACTTCAAGCCAAGTATGCGAAACTGTTTCTTCTCATCATACCACGACTGAGGAAAATCTTTGGAATTATTTAACAACTCTTCTATGAACTTAAGGACATCAGACATTAACTTAGATGTTGCCTTTTTCATCACTTTAATTTGAAACATTCTCAAAAGAAATGACAACCTTGACATGGAATTAATTCCAGGAACAATAGGTTCCTCTGCTGCCTTCAGTGCATCATAAAAATTATTACAATCTTCAAACATATTATCATTATCATGACTATCAGCATTTGCAGCTCTCATCTCTTGTAACATTTCTGCAACATTATCACCTCCAATATCTTCAATGCGATTCTCAACATTATTATCAATAGAAGGATAAGTGATTTCTTCTCCATGCGAGGTCCAGACTGTGTAGTGAGGCCACCAACCAGTACAAATTAGATGCTCAAGTACTGTGTTACGATCATACATAAATCCATTCAAACAACTTTTGCATGGACAACAAATTCTGCTGTAGAAGTCTCTTCTATATTTCTTCCTATCTTTATGGAATGCCCAGTCTAGGAATGAAGTCACTCCGCTCTTATATTGAAAATAATCAGAAATTTTCAAACCAATCCAAGACTTATCCATGGAAACCTATAATCAAATAAACCCACAAACAATGAAAGTAAGTTACATAAAGAAACATCATATATTTAACACCTAAGTTGTGATCAAATTTAAGGTGCTTCTCTAGTATATCCCCAAGACTAACCTCAACTAGATTCCTTTAATACCCAATTTAAGGTGCTTAAGAAACCTAGGTAAGTTTAGTTAGTATACCAAAGAAGAGCATAAAGATGTCACCGAGATTTCTCCAAACACAGATTACATGTAACAAGTAACACCTAAGTTGTGATCAAATCTTCAAAAACCCTCCTTAGTTTGGAACTTTATCGGACTAAAGACGATCAAGACTTATGACATATTATAAAGATAATACATCATGCATGTATGTGAGATACATATACATTAATGCATTGTCCGTATGACATGATTATAAGTCTTGAATGACCAGGTATATTAATACAAATTTGCCTACTCTTTCAACTTGTACCCTAAGGGTTATATTTCTTATTATTTGTCATCGAGTGCATCTAAGGTTGTGAAAGTGTGGATATCTACAGATTGCATAAATAAATACTAACAAAGAAAAGAACAGTAATAACATAAGTCAGTATCATAAACATACTACTACCAAGAATGGAATATCTTCTTAGTCAATTTGAAGTAGATTCGGTCAAGATCTACTTGTTGAAAGGATGATTATATGGATTCTTATTTAGAATAATATGGCAACTGGACCTAACTTAAAACATCAAAGATTGCTTAACCCACTCAAGTGTAACACCTCCCATGACAGTTTACCCATCCATGTTGAGCCACCAGTTTACCTAATTCAACCTATCCTACTCAACCTAGATAATGATGCTCCTCTCTTCCACCCTCTCTTCCCAACATTTGCGATTTTATCAGGATAATATAAATGTAGCAATAATATTCATAAACTTTCAAAAGTTTATGATGTACATTAGGGAAAGAAAACAAAGGAAACAAGTTTTATTTTAATTGACCAAAAAAACCCAACCAAATCAAGAAGTATTTGAATTGTATGAAATGATAGGATAAGTTTTTTAGAATAGTAGACACTTGGATCATATTACATGAACTTCAAAGCAAATTGTATTCAGACCTTATAGGCAAGACCAATTTTTCATTTACATCCAATACATGATTGCAAGACAGATACCCTTTACCCACAGAATATTAGATGCGTGGTCCACCCTAATGCATATCAAAACATCCAAGTCAATTTGTCTTTTTTCTTCTGCTGTCCAGATGCTCTTCCATAACCTTATCGACGTAGCCAAGGGACGTTGCCTAGATCCAAGCTTGGAATTACATGAAGGGCCACACTTTAAAGGATCTAAGCTTGAAAATAATTACAAACCTCTCCAATTGGGTCACATTTATGTAAACTCAACTCTTACCGAATACAACAGTGAAAAAACTTAAAGCCTCACTTAATAAAGGTTTAAAGATCAAAACTAGACAAACTTTAGAAAGATGTAGGGTTTAAAAGTGGTGAAGTATGTGATGGATTAGTAAACAATAGAAGTGATGATTAAATTCTTATATTATTCTTTCTTTTTGTTTTCATTTATATTACGAGTACATTAATGAAAATAGATATAATATATAAGTGGATATGATGCAAGTAATTTTTGTTTTCATTTGTAATAAAAATTTGTCAAGGTAGATGTAAAGTATACTTTGAGATGATGAAAGTAAGAATAAAAAAAAATTATATGATGTCCTTTAATACCATATATTATTCATTTATGCAGTAACTACCCTTGAGGTGAAAGATAATGCCTCATTTTTAATTCTATGACAAATGGACCCGTACGAGCAGACCAACAACGCCTGCATCTTCCTTCAGTCCCCAAGTTAAATGAATAGAATAAGTATCCAAGCTTGAAATCACATTCCTTAAATACACCTCCTTGCTGCCACCCAACTTAACATCCGTTCATAGAGACATCACACCCTAACACCCACCTCTTTGCACACAGTAACCATGCATATGATTATCAACTCACAAGAGATGGTCAAAAAGGCCACTGACAATTTTAATTACTTCTTTGCAGAATGTTCCATTTCTCATGGCTAAAACATTTTTTTTTGTAGGCTGTAAGCTACAATTCCTGTCTCTCCATGGATCAATGGCATAACATTTTAAGTAGACCGCATGTTTGACTCTTCCATTAACAACTTTGGAGGTACCATCCAGAATCCTCCCCTCTGGGATCAGCTCCAACCAATGGAGATCTCCCTTCCCCCATCATAATCTCCCTTAGCCTTTTGCCCCCCCCTGACCCTCCACCACCCGCGCATTGCAGTTGATCTGGAACTTTATTCCCTTATACTTTACACCTCATTAATTACATGATACATCCATCCACCATGTCCACCAATCAACAACCCCCCTTGGAGATATTGCAAAGCACACACACACACACCACCAAATAGCAGCAATAAAAGAATCAAACACACAGAGCCTTGTAAAGGCCTAAGATTGGAAACTCGTCATGTGACCTCAAGAAAACTAGAAGAGAAAAAAGAAAGAAAGAAGGCAACAAGTGGATTTCCTTTTGGTCATGAGAAACAAACACCCTCTTCTTCTTCATCTCCACACTAACACAACACATCATGGGTAGAGGGATTAACCATCTAATAATGGTCTGGTCTGTGGCAAAACTACCATGATGTAGACAAGATTATCTAAGAAGCTTCCTAGATGCATGTTGTTTATGACCAAAAAAAGCTTCCTAGTTTCAAAACTTGTTCGCATACCATTTAACACCTGGCATGCGTGTAAACCCTTGAGCCAATCCAAGGTCAATAGATCTCGTTGAGCCACCCCGCAGCCAATAAATCCACCAAGTACTGCAACAACAATAATAATAGGAGATCAAGAGAAGTGGAGTTGGAGGAGGAGGTATGAAATAAGCAAATAAATAAAATGAAGGAAGAGTGGTGGATTAACCCTACTTGTAGCAGTAGCAGTGGTAATGGAGGTGTAGCTGGGGAAGATGAGGGAGGGAGAGAGGTAGCGGTATTGAGGGGGAGGAGACGTGCTGCTGGGGAGGGGATGGTCTAGGGAGGCACCTTCGTCAGGAGAGGGGAGGGGGTTGGGGATGGTCTGGGGAGGTGATGTCGTCAGGGATTTAGTCGGAGAGTTGAGGGAGGGGGAAGGTAATGGCAGTGGGAGTTGGTTTTTGGTGGTGATCTTGAGGGGTAGGCGAGGTGCTGCTGGCGACCTTGAGGGGGAGTCAAGACAAGCACCATCGTCGGGAGAGGGAAGGGGGTAGGCGATGGTCAGGGGGCTGACGCCGTCGAGGAGGGGGTCGGGGAGTCGAGGGAGGGGGAAGGCTATGGTGGCAGGACTGGGTTTTTGGGGAAGTCAGCGGCGAGGAATTTCAGAGGAGGGTGCATGGGAGGGATGTGAAAATTTTGAAACCGTCGCCAAAGGGAAATGTGGGAGAGGGCGAGCAGGCGAGGGAAGGCTATGGTGACGGTTTCACTTGAAACCATCACCAAAGGGATATGTCGGAGAGGGCGCACTCATGAGGGAAGGCTATGGTACTGGTTTCAAGTGGAACCATCACCAAAGGTATCCTATGGTCACAGTCCCACTTGGAACCGACACCAAAGCAGAAAGCAAATCTCACTCTCCCTCTATGGTCACGGTCTTGAGTGGAACTGTCACCATAGGTTACTTTTGGTGACAGTTCCCAAAACCATCACCAAATATCCGTCACCAATTCACCCTTTCCTAGTAGTATATCTTTAGTTTGTCGAGAAGAAGCGCTTCTTCTCCTGAACCCTTGGATAGTAATTAGGGAGTCAGGCAAACATCTTCTAGTAGATCCACCAAACAATTGGGAGGTGAGAGTAGAGAGTCTACTGGTGCTCTAAGGCTAGTATAAGGAATCTTAGTTTCTTGATAATTGGATAATGATACTCAGAGTTAGCATAGTTTTCACTCTCGATTCCTACGTATAAATTCTTTGTGTGAATTTTTGGAAAGCCACCAAATAAGGCAAATACGTAGAGAGTAGGGTTCTAATAAAATTAGGACTACGGTGAATGGTTACGACTATCCTTTACGGAATCCTCGGCTGAAGGAGGGTATTAATATCAAGGTCAGAAATACATTGTCCCATCCATCCTTTCTCGATCCCGAGAGTAGGCACTTCCACCAAATAAGCCACCCGATATCCTCTTGAACACCCCAATCCCGAATAATGCCTCAAGAATAAAAATGTGCATGGGTGCTATAGTATGTTGTGTTGGTAGAAATAAATATATGTGAAGAAAGAAAAAAGAAAAAAAAAAGAAAAGAAAAAAAAGAAAGAAAGAGAAAAGCAGAAAAATATATATAGAAAAAAAAGTGTTAATTGCGCTGTGTTTATTTCATGTCAAGCACATTAAGGCAACAACACCCATTCCCTTTACAATCCACCAAATATAGCCTTGACCTACTTTTTTGTATTTCTGACTGCCCAAATACTGGTCAAGGATTGTTGACTTAGTCATAAGATTATCAGAACTTAATCAAAGTTTTAATGCCATGAGAGACCACCAAATATATTGACAAATCCAGTGAGATTGTGAGCTAGAAAGGAAAAAGAAAAGAAAAGAAAAGAAAAGAAAAAGAGAAAGAGAGAGAATGAGTACAAAAGAATTAAAGAGAGCACAATTTCTCTGTCTCTCTTTGAGTTGAATTATTTAATAAGTCTGAAAATCTAGGTTCTGAAGTACTAGCTATATGTAGCACCAGAGGAGTGTGAACCACCAAATACAAATCTACTTGACTCAGACATCTTCTACCTAAGCCAAAAGCCAGGGCTACAATTACAGATTATTTTATAACTCCGAGGAAAGAAGTTTTCCTATCCCAATAAGAATTTTACTAAGGGTCAAGTATGAGCTTTAGATGTAGATTGACTTTTCAAGAGGCTGCAACACTACACTTTCACAACTGTTTGGATTTCTAAAGTTTTGGATGAAAATAAAAGAAATAAATCTCTAGTCAAACTCTTGATAGAAATCAGTCATTTAGGACCACTTTACATTTAGTCTTGCATTTGCTAGGGACTAACAAAATTCAGGCATGGGGGTGTGATTGCACAACAATCATAGAACCTAATTTACTTGAATTAAGTTAGATTCTAGCTCAACATAGGAATAATGCATGCATAAGCATCATAATTTCCATAGTAGTTAATTTGGTAGCATTATAGATAATATTGTCATTTTATGATCTAAAAGAGAGACAATATTAATTGCAGATGATTTGGGGCTGCAGATGATAGATCAGACTGTACAGATTTGATCAGAGTGATAACGAGAGTCCAACGCTTCTGAAGTCATCTTGATCAGACATCCGTAGCATCATATATAGCCCGTAGAAGAATAAAGGCCAAAGAGTAAGATAGCAGAGATCCAAACCTCAGATGTCAAATCCGACCACACAGAGGGATCCGGATCAACGATTGCAATCCAACAGCGTAAAGATCAACCCGATTAGAGCCTTGTAGCATCAACTACAAAGGTAGGATGATGAACGACCAGGATGGTGCCACATGGCACCATCCCGCAGCCATCGTCGCGCCCCAACTACAGAAGGACAAACGTGGGTCATTGGATTGCCACCCAATGGCCACGAAGGAGCCACGATGCCCTTCATCAAGGAGGAGTCCATCTCAGCCGTTGGATCTTCATCCAACAGCTAAGAGCAGCCGCATGCTAAAACCAAACCACGACCATTCGTGTGCGTAGCACAGCGGAGAGAGTGCTTGTGCAAGAGAGAGGGGCGAGCATTCGAATCGGGCCTAGTGTGAAAGCAAGAAGGTAGTAGCAGTTGTGCGCAATCGAGCCATCAGATGAGATTAAGCGGCATAGATTCAGCCGCGTGGCACGACGAGGACCATCGGATACGATGGTGCAAACATACATGTGGTTGGACGCCCACCCCAACCCCCCAATACATGCAGGGGACAGTGGCAGTGCAGTACGCAACATAAGCCGTCCGATCACGAGATCGAACAACTGAAATGAAATTAACACAAGCACACGCGTGAGGAGGATGAGAGGTGTGCGTGATCGAATCTAGCGACCGCCACGTGGCAACATCTAGTGCGACGTGCACATTGAAGGCATTTTGGAGGCTATTTTGAGGTGCGATCTGATCCGTTGTTCTCCCGATCGACATATCTAATCACACCTAAGTTGTTGCACAATTTTGGGGGCCTAAATACCTACTTTGCCCCTCAATGAAGCTATAAAAAGAGCCCTAAGGCCCCCAGTTGAGAGGCAACGCCCACCAGACACATCACTAGCCTCTCTCTCTCTGCAACTTCTCTTCGGTCTTCCTCCCGGTGCTCTAGATCTGAAGTGCTGCCGCACTTCGGAACAAGCATCCCACAAGCGGCGTCATCCTTCATCTACTTTTCTTTCTCTTTATTCTTTAGCATATTTGTTTAGATTCCTAGTTTAGAACTATTTGTAAATAATAATAGAAATCTGGTTCTCTGAATATCTTGTCTATGTTTATATGTTGCATTAGGATAGATTAGTTAGTATGAAAGGCTTTGAAAATCGTGTTTTGCCTCCCTGCAAACGACTCAATACTCATCAAAATATTTATAAATTTATTTGTTTTGACATGATTCACACTATAATGATAGAAATAATCTTTAACGTATTTTGCAATGGACATTATGTCCTAGTCTAATTGGGTAGGGGTGAGTCTAATTATATATAGGTATACCTAGATGGGTTAGGGTTGAGTCTAATCAGGTTCAAGTGAACCTGATTAGACTTGGATGGGTTGAGATGGGTCCAATTAGATTCTAGGTGAACCTAATTGGGATTAAGTGGAGTCCAATTAGGCTTCAGTGAGCTTAATTGGTCATAGGTTAGCCCAATCAGGTCCAACTAGACCCAATTAGAATGTGGTTGATCCAATTGACTCTAAATGAGTCCAATTGGATAATGGTGAGCCTACTTAGGAACCTAAAGAGTAATTGGGATAAGGAAAGTGAAATTGGGATAGCAAATAGTAAGGATAGGGTCATGGATAGCAGGATAACACTGTGGATAGTGTTATCCAAGTTTTGGCTACTGGGTTTAGGTTGACCTAAGTGGAGGTTAGGGATAGGGATAGTGTGGATAGGAACATAGATAGTGTTATCCATGTTCTAGGCTCTAAGGTTAGGATATCCTAGTGGGAGTGGTTTTATGTTTGGGAAGGCTACCTAGGGTTTCTAGGGTAGGGATACGATATCCTCCTTTCTCTTCTTGTTTGGAGCCAACTATTTCTTTCTTCTTCTCCTCTTGCTTTATTCTACTCTATTTAACTTTATTTTGCTCTATTTGACATCCTGATTTTATCTGGATCTTCTTGTTACTTGCAAATAACAATAAAAACATTAAGTAACAGATAAACTCTCATTTTTATGTATAACAATATGAAATGATATGATGCAAGATATGAATGATATGCATACAATATTTACAAGTTAAGCTAGGTTCTAACATTATTTAGGTTCATTTAAGTCCCATGATTATTGTGCAATCATGATCTTGAATATTGTGGATAAGATTAAGATCGTTGATTATCTAACATTTGTTACTGACATTGTAATTTTCAAATTGTTATTGGTTAGTGTTCTATAAATAAAGGGAAGGCCATTTTCCCACAAACAAGGAGAAGAAGACTACTCTTGGGAGGATATTCCTCTAGTGACTAGGTTTGATCTTTACTTTAAAAGGATTGAAGTTACTGAAAACTTTAGTGGGACAACCTCAAAGACTAGATGTAACACCAAAGGCGAGTGAACTTATATAAAAATATTTTGTACATTTTATAGTTTGATTATTCGTTATTCACCTGTGACTAATATTGCTTAGAATTCTACATAATTGTTTAGAAATATATATTGCACATTCATTTTATTCTCTAGAATTTGAGGGACATTATTAATTCACTCCCCTCTATTGTCATCTGCGCTATGCTAATGTCGCCCACTCCTACCTCTATATGTTGCTTGCAATCCCCTTCTACTACTCTCTCCACCCATAATGACATGTTGGTAAGCAGGAGGCCATTATTGTTGCTAGTACCTACCCATCTAGTAAAGTCAAGGTCAGCAAACCTAGTATAGCCATCAACAATAATGAAGATGTTGCAACCCTTAACATTGTAATAGATATTTCCATTGGAGTGGATGTTGAAGAGATCTATTAGGACCTTATGAGTGTAGTACCTAACCTCATTTTATTTTAAGCTTTCCTTAACAATGTAGGTGTGCAATAATAGATGGAAGCATAGAGGCATACTTGGTGAAGAGGCTGAAAAGGGTATAACTATTCTCACCAGCGAGGTCAAGACCCATAGACGAGAAAATCTATAGGAAAGAGATGAAGCTAGAGAGCCTCTACTAACTTAACAATGAAGGTGGTGGAGTCAAAGTAGGCAATAGTGTCCTTTAGCTGGGGCAAGTGTGGCAAGGAGTGGAGGGAGAAAGAAGAGGTTACTAAAGAAGGAAGGAAGTGGAAATGCAAGATGAGGGTATGAAAGAGAGAACATAATTTGTTAGTAATTTTTGTTGCAAAAAATATTATTGTTAAGTCCAAGTGGTAGAAGAGGATATTTTATGTAAATGGTAAAATACTATAAGGTTAAATACATGTAAATAACCATGGGTTGGAGTATGTGCACTATAATAAAAAATCACATCATTGTAAAATCACTTAAAACTATTTTCTTTGCTATCTAACAATAGAACTCCATACCATTTGTTCCCTGTGCAATAGTGATCACAAAAGCACCATTCACAAATCTCATTCAGGTAAAAGCATTTCATTTTAGCTTGCATGCACTACAAAAGTGTTACGACCCGGTTCCCGAATCCCTACAGGACCCTAGACCGGCCCGACTCGACTAATCCCAAGACCCAGTCGTCCAACAAGAAATAATCGAAAAGCAGGAAAATAAACCACATTCACTATGCAAGGTAACTAACAGTAAAAGAGTACAAGCAGTATAGGAAGTAAAAGCTGCTAAACAGTACATACCACCACAACAGCAGGAAAGTAGAACAAAAGTACAATAACAGAAACGGTAACAACAGTCTAAAACTCACTAGTAGAAAAGAGTGTACAACAATAATAGGAAATTACTACTAGGCTTAACTGGGCCCAGCACCCTCTGCAGCCGATATCTCGGGCTGCTCAACTCCTGGACCTGTAAAGGGTTATGTAAAAATGGAGTCAACGAATGCTGAGTATAGTGGTAACCAAACTATCTAAAGCAGTAAAAGCTAACAGGCACATTTATCTTTTCCAATTATTTTATTTTACAAGTAATTCCTTTTCACCCATTGGTTTACATTCAGATTTCTTTCTTGATCTCGAATGTTCCTCGTGGGAACGATCTTGATTGCAGTCTTTTTTAAGAGTAGAAGGCACACGTGGTGCTCTCCTCGCTAGGAGAGTCTCCCATGGTAATCCTACACTTATTCAACCACCCTGAGGTCACTGACAGACGTAGCGATGACTACGGCACACGCGATAAACACACGGGTAGCTACCCCGCATTAGCACGCGGTCAGTCATTTCCGCTAGCAGGTATGCCCAAAGTACAGCACGGAACAGTATAGGGCCTAGCCCCCTCAGTAACAAGGGTCTTGCCCCTCAGAACCAAAAAGGGGTCTCGCCCCTCCACAGTCCGCGCACCCTTGTCTGACTACCCTGGTTTGCCCAGTGGCCTAACAAGTCGGTGTAGGGTGGCTAGCTCCCACCCTACAATAATAGCTCTCCCCGGTACTGTGTACTCGATGGCCAACAGAAGTCGGTGTAGAGTGGCCATTCCTAACCCCGGGTCCCAACCCAATGGCGGCTAGCTCCTCTCTACACTAAAAAGGGGACAGTCGCTTCCCCTTGGTACCAAGTACTCAAGGTCCAGCACACTTCCCACTCACAATTCCAGACCTTTCCATTCATCCACAGGAGCTCTATTCCTAACTCCCCATAGGGTTCATGCTCATATTCACTATACTATTCCATACCAGTTTTCATCATTCACAATTCCATTCCCGTATTATATATATGCAGCTAGTATTTCCACAATTAACATATGCAACAAGTAATATCACAGGTAACTATTTAGTTATCTCAGGCATTTCGTATTCTAACAGGCAGCTCGTATTCATTAACAGGTAGTTGTTTACAGTTCAGCTCATTCATTTATGACTGCAATCTCAAACACGCATACAAATAGTGCAACTATTTCTCATCCAAGGATTCATGCCACATCCTAGGGTTCTAATTATCTAAATTTCATAGATGCATTCATATTTTATAAGTAGAACAGGAGGAAACCACTCTACTAGACAATCTGGGTGTACTGGGGACTCGAACGGCAGACTCATGTGCCTCTGCAAGCCCCGGACACGCAACAGGTTGAAGTCCTATACCAAGGAACATATCACAATGGAACATTTAGAATTGTATATAAATATTTCTGACATGTAAAGGAACTCACAAGGAAATCATAGATATCTTGTTTGCGTAATATGGACCCCAATCGGACCTTAAACGGGTCAAAAATAGAACTGCAGAGCCAAATCAGACATCTGGAACCAAGTCCAGACGTCTTAAAAGTCACTAGAGTCTCACCTCAAGTTCCTACGTCGACCTCTGATGTCCAGGTGATGAGAACCCCATCATGAGTCCTAACTAGCTCATTTTGACTTGAGAAAGTAAACAAAAGCTCCTACATAATCTAAAGGAAGGCCTAATTCAAGGGATTACTATTTTGGGAAGGAAACATGAACTAAAGGATAAAATTGTAATTTTACCATTATAGTACATCAACGATATTTTTCAGGGGTTAAACATAGGTCAATTGGACTTAATAAGAGGAAAAGTGGGATGGTTCAGTCAAACAGGGGTTATTGTGAGATTTAAGAATTAAATGACATTCTATAACCATAAAACAAACTACTTAATTTCACAAGGTTATGGTCAGGATAAAAATCAACTAAACCCTCTAAAATTCATGTAACATTATCCTCTAGGGTTTAGAACCTTTAATTTGGCCTTTGGAACCTATTTTGACCTAGATAGGGGTCCTAACTCAGTATTTAACCTAATTTGGGTTTTTGTGAAAAATATCCAGTCAAACATGGTCAAACCTAAAATACAACTTCATTATTGGATTTCTTAGGTCCAAATTAGGTTTGTATCATAATTTGGGCCTAATGGAAGGTCACCTTGACCTACTTTGCAAAATAGTCCACCCAATTACATTTTGGCCTCTATCTTTTGAAAATCCTCTCACAAACCCCCCTAACTTCCTCGCCACCCTTACATTCAGGTCCCTCCACCATTATAGCGGAGGAATCCCACTCCGACGAGGATTTGAGGAGGATATCTCCCCGAATCCTCAGAGATCTCCTCCCAGATTTGGAAGGGAGATTCTCTAAGGATTTCTCCATCGTCTGAACAGGATCTCCAGATCTGATTCACACCAAATCTCTCGTGCAAACGCTTGAGAGATTTGGATGTCTTGCGCACCTTCCATCTCCAGCAAGATCTTTGCGCTTGGAGGCTTGCCTTACAAGCACAAAGATCTCAGCTAGCAACTATAAAAGGACCCCTGGTCCTTGGCGCATTTTTTTAAGCTTGATTTGGCTGCAGATACCCCCTCAATTTCCTCCTTCCTCATCTCCGGCCAACTGCCTGCAAGCTCCAATGATCTCTCCTCCCTCCTCTCATCACTCTGCCACCATGCCTGTGGCTGAGTTATCTTTGTCTCGCTCTTCCGTGTTGTGCCGTACCAGCGCTCGCCTCTCCATCCTCTTCTTCGTCGCCGTCATCCCCACCTCAGGGTTTTCTTCCCCGACGACGGCACACACGTGCCGCTCGTCTCCTCTGCCTCCCCTTTGTCCAATTACCCTTAGTAAGGTTCTCTCTTTCCACTCTCTATTTTTCTTCACTTAATTTTAGAAAACACCCCTCGACAGCCACAGTCCACCTTTGTCTTTCTTATCTCTGGCCGACCACCGACAAGGCGAATCCATCACTCCCCCACTCCACACGCCTCGCCACTGACCTCATCACCTTCGCCATCACTCACTGATCATCCTCCACCCCTTCACCAACCGAACACACGCACCTTCTCGGTTACAGTCTGACCTAGGCACGCACACCTAGGCCAGTCTGCACCATGCCAACCCCCGCCTCACCTTCACCGTGACACGGCGAAGCTTCCCATGTTGTTTGACAGGGCCGTGAGGCCGTGTGCAAGCATTTCAGGTTCGCGCCTCCGCTGCCATTAGCGAAGGTGTGAAAGAGTTTGCAAGCAACGCTCCAAGCCGCATCCACCTAGGTACTACGCTCTAGGAAGTGAGAGTTGGACTTGCGTATACACCCAGCCAGGCAATTGGCTTTGAGAGAGGTCACAGTAGCAACAATTGAAGAAGACCACCTGCGGGGGCGAGCACAGAAGCGGGTGGGACACTTTAGTCCCACCTCGTAAGTTCTCAACGCAGGTAAGGCATTTATATTATTTTTGTGTTCTTAGCTGTTAGCCTCCAAACGACACGGGGTGAGGTCCCTCACCCACTCCCCCGCCTCGTTCGTGACACACACTCACACAGACCTGGCACTCGACCCGTTTACCTAGCACTCCTCGCTCACTACACTACGCCGGTGCACCTGGACCCGAGCATGCGAAACCCGACCCAATTACCCAGCTCTGGGAGAGTGAACCTAAGAGCAAAATAGAGAGAGAGAGACGCGAGGGAGGGTAGGGGTAAGTTTTGCTCTTGTGTGCATGCGCAGGGAAGAAGAAGAGGAGGCTGAAGGTGCAGCCGTAGCCAAATCTAAGGAAGCCAAGAAGGAAGAAGAGGAGCGGTTGAAGAAGAGAACCAAGGGCAGAGGCTGAAGAAAAGAAGAAGAGAAGACAAGAGTAGCTAAGGAAGGAAGGAGAAGGAAGGACTTAACTGCAGAAGAAGACTTCAGAGGAAGAAGAAGGTAGAAGAAGAAGACAAGGAGGCCAAAGCTGAAGGAAAGACTTAGCCACAGAAGACAAATGCTGAAGAAAGAAAGAAGAAGGAGCGGCCAAGCAGAGAAAGAGAAAGAAGAGAGGAAGAAGAAAGCAAGGTCAGAAATTAGAGGGAGAAGAATACAGAAGAGCCTTGCACTGTAGCAGCAACAACTTAAGACGTCTGATTTTACATCAGACATCCATTATTTTTGAGCTTCTCTATACATTAACCTCATTTTCACTTTATAACTTTGATTGGATTGGTCATTGCATTTTATTAAATTGTGAGTTGTGACCTTAACTTTTTAAATACCAATTTGCTCCCTGTGTTCGACCTCGGATACTTAGGTTTTCGAGTAACAAAAAAATTCTTATTTGTTTTCAAGGCGATTTCATCTATACTACAACGTACATCTTTTAAAACCACGATCTTGCCTCGTTAACACCAGGACTCTTACTTGACCGTCTGGACTCAGCTCCAGACGTCCGACCTAACCTCCAGTTGTCTGGGAATGCCTTCGGTTGTCTGGTATGCTGTCCAGATGTCCGAAATGCGTGGGAGGGCGTGCCGCGCACCTTCCCAAAGATACTCCTGTGCATGACAGAGTAGCACGTCCTTATTTAGCCAAGCAAAGCATACTGCGGTGCGACCTGCATGGCTGTAGCCGTGGAAATGACGTACCTTCGTGAATACTTGCTTTCAGAAGTCCGGTGTCATCACCAGACGTCCAGCCCGTCATCTGGAAGGCACTTCGGACATCTGATACTGGAAAAGTTCCAGTATCAGAACGAGCTCCCACTCCTCTCGCCGCGCTCCGTTGCAGCTCCTCCCTCTCGTCTGCAGCTCTAGCTACTGTAGGAAGTCGGGGACGGCTTCCCGATGCACTCCTCCTCCTGCACGCACCACGACGGCCATGCGCACTCCGGCAAGCCTCTCCGAGCTCACGAGCTCAACCTCCTCCTCCTCTCTTCACGCCGCTCCTCCTCACTCTTGCTCCCTCTCTCACGCATGCCTCTCTCACGGTAGTGAAGGGGGAAGGAAGGTGGTGGTGGTGATAGAGTGGAGAGGAGAGGAAGGGGGCACTTATATAGGCGGTGGGTTAGGGTTCGTCAAGGGGAGAAAAGAAGAAGAGAGAGAAGAAAAGGCATCTGCATGCAGCCAGCGTGCAGAACCAACTTTGCGTACAGATTTTTCAATTTCCAGAGGTCTAGGAATGGGTCCAGACGTATGGCCAGACGTCTGACTAACAGTCCAAACGTCTTAAAGAGCTCAAAACAGAACGGGTCTTTACATCATAACAAACTTCAAGGAAGTTTCATCCCCAAAACTTGAACTAGCTAGGGTGAGGAAAGAGAAATATAAATGCATAACAAACTTAAAGAGGACCAAAGTCGGTCTGAAAAGACGTACCCTCAAAAAGCTCCGGGTACAGCTCTCGCATCGCCGCCTCAGGCTCACAAGTAGCCTCCTCGTACCGCTAGCTCCTCCACAAGACCTTCACCAGGGGTACCTGTTTCCATCTCAAACTCTGGACCGCTCTGTCTAGTGTCTGCACTGGTCTCTCGGGGTAGGTCAGGTCGTCACCCACCTCGACACTCTTGTGGCTCAGAATGTGATTGGGATCCGCAACGTACTTCCTGAGGTTAGACATGTGGAACACGTCGTGCACACCAGAAAGCTGGAGAGGAAGGGCAAGCCGGTAAGCAACAGGTCCTACTTGCTCCAGGACCTCAAAGGACCCCACAAACCTCGACGCAAGCTTCCCCTTCACCCCAAAATGCTGCAAGCCCTTCATGGGCAAAACGCGAAGGAAGACGTGATCCCCAACCTCGAACTGCACCTCTTTATGTTTCCAGTCAGCATAGCTCTTCTGCCTGCTACTGATAGTGCGGAGTCGTCTGTGGATCTTCTCTATCACCTCTTGACTCTACCGGATTAGCCTAGGGCCAACCTCCCACTTGGTCCCCACCTCAACCCAACTCAAGGGCGCAGTACACCTCCATCCGTACAGAGCCTTGTAAGGTGCCATGCTGATGCTCGAGTGATAGCTATTATTATATGCAAACTCTGCCAGGGGTAAGTGCTCCACCCAAGAGCCCCTCCAGTCTAGTACACAGGCATGCAAGAGATCCTCAAGTGTTTGTATAGTGCGCTCTGACTGTCTGTCCGTGTGGGGGTGGTACGCGGTACTGAACCTCAACAGTATCCCCAAAGCCTACTGAAACTCAACCCAAAACTGGGAAGTAAAATGGGTATCCCAGTCGGATACAATCTTACGCGAAACTCCGTGTAGACGTACCACATCAAGAATGTACCTCTCTGCCAACTGTACTGGTCCCAAGGTGACTCGGATTGGCAAGAAGCGTACCGTCTTCGTCAATCTGTCCACTATCACCCAGACTGCGTCGTGTCCTTGCTGGGTAACGGGTAGACCCACCACCAAGTCCATGGTGATGCTCTCCCACTTCCACTCTGGCATAGGAAGTGGCTGCAACGGCCCTGTAGACCTCTGGTGCTCAGCCTTCACCTGCTAGCACACCAAACACTACTGCACGAACTCTCCCACATCCTGCTTCATCCTCTCCACCAAAAGTCACGTCTCAGATCATGATACATCTTTGTGTTCCCGGGATGTATGGTGAACCTAGACCCGTGCGCCTCTATCAAGAGATCTCTCAACAACTCCTCATCCCTGGGAACGCACAAACATCCCCTCATGCACAGCACCTTGCCTATATAAGAGAAGTCTCCTGGGTCCCCTGACAGCACTCTGTCTAGCAACGACTGTAGGTACGGATCCGTAATCTATCCTATGATGATGTGGTCTATCAGCTCTGGTCTCGTCTATCATGTCATCGTCACTGCCCCACAATACCCTTGTGACTCTCGAGGTCGCCAACTGCCCAACTTCTCCATGAGTCTCCAACTCTATGCTTGTAAACTGGCCAAGTGGGCGGGTGCCTTCCGGCTCAAGGCGTCATCCACCACGTTGGCCTTCCCTGGATGGTAGGACATGTTGCAGTCATAGTCCTTCAAGAGCTCTAACCAACGTCTTTGTCTCATGTTAAGCTCCTTCTAATCAAATAAGTACCTGAGGCTCTTATGATCTGTGAAAATCTCAAAGGTCTTGCCGTAAAGGCAGTGCCTCCATGTCTTCAGTGCGAAGACGACAGCTGCCAGCTCTAAGTCATGGGTAGGGTAGCTATGCTCATGGGACTTCAGTTGCCACGAAGCGTAAGTGACAACGTGACCCTGCTGCATGAGCACACCCCCTAACCTCTACAACGAAACATCCGTGTAGACCACAAAATCTCCACTGCTATCTAGGATGGTAAGCACAGGAGCTGATGTCAGTCTCTCCTTCAACTCCTGAAAACATGCCTCACAAGCGTCTGTCCAAGCAAAGGGCACGTCCTTCCGGGTCAACTGAGTCATAGGACGCGCAATCTACGAGAATCCCCTGATAAACCGTCAGTAGTAACCTGCCAGTCCCAAGAAGCTATGTATCTCTGTCACTGTATTTGGCCTCTCCCACCTGAGTACGGCCTCAACCTTGGCAGATCCACAGCCAAGCCATTCCCTGAAATCACATGGCCCAAGAAAGTCACCTGTCACAACCAAAACTCACACTTGCTGTATTTGGCATACAACCTGCATCATCTCAAAGTGTCCAGAATCATCTGCAAGTGCTGTCCTTGCTGTGCCTGATCCCGCAAGTAAACAAGCATGTCATCAATAAATACCACTACAAACTGATCCAGATACGATCTGAAAACCCGGTTCATCAAATCCATAAAGGCAGCGGGGGCATTGGTCAACCCAAACGGCATGACCAAAAACTCGTAGTGTCCGTACCAGGTGCGAAAAGCTGTCTGTAGTCAACACAAAGGCACAGAATACCATCCTTCTTCTTTACGAACAACACAGGGGCTCCCCACGGGGATGCACTGGGCCTCACAAAGCCCTTCTCCAACAGGTCCTGTAGCTATGACGAGCTCTCACAGCTCAAGTGGTGCCATCCGGTACGGTGCAGTAGAAATGGGGCTGTTCCCCGGTACCAGTGAGATCTCAAACTCGATCTCACGCTCAGGCAGTAGTCCTGGCAGCTCCTCTAGAAACACGTTGGGGTACTCTCTAACCACCGGGATGCTCTGAAAGTCTGTCAAGGGTTGGGCTCTGCCACCACATAGGCTAGGAAGCCCTCACACCCGTAGCTCAAAAGTCTCGTTGCCCGAAGTGTAGATATGCACCTAAAACCTTCGTCCACAGGCTGTCCGTGAAACTCAAAGGAAGGTATCTCTGGCATGGAGAAGACAATCTTCCTCCCAAAATAGTCCACTAAGGCGTGGTAAGTGAACAGCCAATCCATCCCTAGAATCACGCCAAAATCCTCCATCGGTATCACGATCAGATCAGCAGAGAGGTTGTGTCCCCCAATACTGACCTCACAGTCTGTGTAGACCTCCTCAGCTACAAACAGCTGGCCACCTGGGCCTCTGATCACAAACGGATCCTCTAGCAACACGCAGTCCTATCCCAAACTGGTGGTGATCTTTTTAGGATCGTCACCGAGTTTGATTAGATTTTATTACTCGAAATTAAAATGTTCCGAGGTCGAACTCAAGGAGAAAGCTTGATTTTAGAAGCATAGAAAAACACAATTTACAATAATACATTGTTTTACAAAAAAAAAATTAGAGAGGAAATAAAATCTTCTTTCTTTTCTTCTCTCTTTCTTCTTTATTCTTCTTTCTCTTCTTCTTTCTATCTTCAGACGTTTGATTCTAGGAATCAGACGCCTTAAGTAGCCACTTGCTACAGTGCACGTGTTCTCCTTCTTCTTCTTCCTTTCTATTTAGCTGCTGCTGCTGCTGCTTCTTCTCCTTGGCTTCTTCTTTTTCTCTTCTTACTTGGCCTTCCTCTTTGCGGCAACTTCTTTTCTTCTTTTCCCTTTGGCTCTATCTCTACCTTCTTCTTCTTCTTCTCTTGAGCTGCGTCTCCTTCTTCAGTTTGCTTCTCCTCTTCCTCTCCTTCTGCTTTAACTCCTTGGTGCGGCTAAGTCCTCGGCCGCTTCTTCCTCTTCTCTTCTTCTGCTGCTCTTCTTTTCTTCTGTGTCCTCTTCTTTCTTCTTCTTCCTCTTCCCTGCACATGTACCCGGTTAAGCAAAACCTACCCCTACCCTTCCCACGTTTCTCTCTCTCTCCATTTCTCTCTTTGGTTCATTCTCCCAAAGCCTGCTCGGGTATTTGGGTCGGGTATACGTGCCCGGGAATAGGCCCACAGCGTGCGGTGATGGGCGAGGCGTGCTAGGCTTAGGTAAACGGGTCGGGCCAGGTCCGCGGGGGGTGGTCGCGGACGAGGCCGGGTGAGTGGGTGAGAGGGACCTCACCCCATGTGACTGAGGTGATAAGCCTCAGTCACTTTTTCAATTTATGTGGGTGTGCGGCTTCAACAGCTTCCGATTGACTATCCGCACCCCTTCTTTCTCGCGTGCCCGCAGCAAGGAGTGCCCTTCCAATTGCAGCAAGATGCAAGGCTCACGTCTTCAATTGAGGACCTGGGACTGTGTGCAAGGCTCTTCCGTGCATCCTGGGACTTCAACCTAGGACAAGGATACCTGGAGCGAGCTTGTGAGCAAGCTTGAAGCTTGCTCGTTAATGGCAGACGGTGCGTACACCTGAAATCAGTAAAACAACCTCTTGGCCACATCAGGACATGCAGGGAGTATCGCCAGAGCACGACGAACGTGATGGGAGTGGTGGCGTGTCGTGACAGTGGCCGTGAGTGCGTGGCTAGGTCAAACTGTGTGCGTATAGGTGGGTGTGTTTGGGGGAAGGTTTTAGTGGGTGGCATGGTGAGTGAAAGGGCAAGAGGTGATCAATGGGAGGTGGTGAAGCTCAAGGACCAGTTGGCGAGGGATGGAACTGTATGTGGTGGTGAAATGGCCTCGCCGGAGTTGGTGGTCGGAGGTGGAGATGGTGATGGTGGACAGTGGATTCGAGGAGTCGAAAGATCAAATTGACAGAGAGGAAATAAAGAGAAGGGTAAGAGGAACTGAACTATGAGTCCAGAGTGAAAGGGGGGTGCAGAGGTGGTGAGCGGCCGGTACTGCCATCGCCGGAGACGAAGGTGCCAGGGGGAGAGAACGACAACGAGGAAGAGGGGCTGGAGGGCGCCCACTGGTACGGCGCAGCGTGGCGGAAGACAGCGGAGGTAGCTCTACCACTGGTACTGTGGCAGAGTGATGAGAGATGAGAGGGAGAGTCACCGGAAGCTCTGGCAGTTGGCCAGAGTTGGTGGGAGACGAAAAGGAGGGGGGATCTTAGGCCAAACGAAGCTTGAAGGATGCGGTAGAGGGTGCCGCTCCTTAAATAGGCAAGGGCTGGACGGGAGGTACACGAAAATGGTGAGAAAAATCTCGCTGGAGTTGTGGCAGACGGAAACCCGTACCTATCGCATGTTCGCACGAGAGGTATGGCGGTCGACAGGGCATGGGAGCTGGTCCATGTGGTAGGGGGCATCGCAGAGAGTCTCCCTTTCAAATCTGGGGCCGGCTCCCCATTCATGCACAATACCATCCTCCGTGCAAAGTCGCCGAGGGTATGGCCTGGCAGCGGGTGGCAGAAGGACCTAATTGAAGAAAATGATGAGAAAGTTAGGGGGCATTTGTAAGAGTTTCAAAAAGTTAAGGGTTTGAAAGTAATTTTGAGGACTAAATTGCAAAGTGGGTCAAGACGACCTTTCCTTAGGTCCAAATTTTGGTATCAACCTAATTTGGACCTAAGGAATCCAATGGTGAAGTTGGATTTTAGGTTTGACTACGTCTGACTAGTCATTTTGCATAAAAACCCAGATCAGGTCAAGAATTGGTTATGGTCCTCAATCTAGGTCAAAACCGATTCCAATGGCGAAATTGAAGGTTCTAAACCCTAGAGGACATTCTTCCATGAATTTTAAAGGCTTTAGTTGATTTTTATCTTGCCTGGAACCTTATGAATTAAAGTAGGTTTATTTTAGGGTTACAGAATGTCATTTAATTCCCAGATTTTGTCATAATCCTTTTCTGACCAAACTATCCCACTTTTTCCTTTCTTAGGTTCACTTGACCTATGTCTAGACCCTTAGAAATCCCGTTCATGCACTTCAATGATAAAATTACAGTTTTACCCCTTGTATAATGTTTTATTCTCTGATTAACAATTCCCTCATTTAAGCCTTCCCTTAGGTTATGTAGGAGCTTTTGTTCAATTGATTAGGTCAAAATGTGCTAGTTAGGGTTCATGATGAGGTTCTCATCATACCCCATGCCTAGCTTTTGCTAGTCCCTTAGCAAAAATTTAAGGTTTTGACCTTTGTTCTAGACCATGAATTCCTTTCATCAATTTTGATAAGTACTTTTTCTTCCCTTGTTTCTTTGATTAGGTCAGAATGCCAACCATGGGCCTAAAGGTACTCTAGTACCAATCAAGATCCAGATCTGTTTAGCTCTTAGCCTCAGTCGTTAGCAAAGGATTTTAAGGCCAGCAAGAACTACCCTAAGGTTTATTGGACTCCATGGTTAAAGCACCCGTTCTTGAGACATTTTTAGCCTTGGTTCAGTTTACAGTGTGTTTTGTAAGAGAGAGACAGAGGGTTTATTTATTTGGAGAGTTTTCTCTCTCTTTTCTTTTTAATTCTAGCTTAGGATTGGCTTCATAATACGATCTGTATCGGATTCCTCGTCCCCATCATCAATGCTCAAAGGTTCCTGGCAATCGATGCTTCAAGATAGCACCACCCATGGTAACCCCTAGAACCCTGGTCTTCGAGATAATCCCGTCCATGGCATTCCATGGCCGAATTTAGACCCTGGCAATTGACATTTCGTGATAATGCCATCCATGGTATCTGAACCAGCGGAGTGCTTACATGCCCCAGTAGGATATGTAAATATCCTAAGAGACAAGCACTGAGGAGACGATATGTTGCTATGCATCTTCGAGGGGAATTTCCCACCTCTCCATGCCAGGAACTCATCTAAATCAACTTGTGTTTATCGGCCGCTCCTAATCTAGGTGACATTTTCAAAACATTAGAAATGCTTCTGCATGATTTTGATAGTTATGCTCACTGAACCAGACTGTGTGTGTGAATTGGGGTGCTTAGGTTACCGAGTCCCGTAAACTGAAGGTTAATGAGGCCGAATACTCCCTAAGCTTTAGACCTAATACTTAAGCTTTTCATTTTCCTCAACCTCTTGAGGAATATCCAGATCTTAACGGGTACTAAGAGTCTAGCCAAGAAGGCCTAAGGTTAGCGTTCTTACTAATCTTTTTGTGTTTCTTTATCACTTTCACTTTACTTTTCTTTAATGTGGTCTAGAACTTGGGTTACTTCCTTAATTTCTTACTAATGACTATCTCTTTCTTTTTCATTTTGTGCTCCTTTTTTAGCATTTTTCTCTTTTCTCCTCCTTTTGTAAAGCTCAACAAATTTCTTCCCTCCTTTTTTTTTTTTTTGGTGTTTTTCACATATGTGATCTTTTTTGTTGAAAACCTTTTCTTATTATGAGTTTTCATTGCACTTTCATACCCCACCATGCCTAAGGTTTGTAATGTCCTCGTTGTACATTAGGTGGGTTTTATTTAGCTTGGTTCATGCATTAGAACAGATATTAGGTGAGTGGATGGGTTAAGGTGACTGTTGTGGACGATTTCTAATCTTAGGCACGAGTACCTAAGGTGGAGTCGGTTGTCCTAAGGAATGAACCTAAAGTGCAAAGAAATGTCAGGAAAGGTTTCGGGTTTTTTTTTAAAAGAATGACGGGCTGCCTCCCATTAAGCATTGAGTTTTACGCCATCGGCTGGGTGCAATGGGCTCAGGGAGAGTGGAGGATAAATGATGACTTAGCCAAATCTGTATTGGTCACGTCAATGAACGGTTTGAGTCTCTGACCGTTCATGACGAAAGGTTCGGAATCGTGGCTGAGTGGACTGATCTTGACGACTCCATTTCCAAAGATAGATAAGATATGGTCCGACCCACCTGGATCACATTTTTCCAGGGAACAATTTAAGTCAGGCATCAAAGAGTAGGACCTTCTGACCAGGGTGAAAGATCTTTCTAGATATGTGCTTGTCATGAAAGGCTTTAACCCGCTCTTTGTAAATTCGTGAGTTTTCATACGCATCAAGGCGTAATTCATCAATGTCACTTATCTAAAGCTTTCTGTGGGTTCCAGCTTTGAAAGATCTAGGTTGCAGTTCCAAACTGCCCAATAGGCTTTATGCTCCAGTTCAACGGAGAGGTGACATGCCTTCCTATACACCAGTCTAAAAGGAGACATGCCTAATTGGATCTTGTGGGCTGTCCTATAAGCCCATAAAGCTTTCGGAAGTCGAGATGACCAATCCTTCCTATCAGGTCGAACAGTAACCTGAAGGATTTTCTTGAACTCTCGATTTGATAGCTCAACTAGACCATTAGTTTGGGGGTGGTAAGGAGTAGAGATTCGGTAAGACACCCTGTATTTGGTTATTAGTGACCTGAACTGAGCGTTAGTGAAATGGGTCCCTCCATCAAAAATGATTGCACGAGGAATCCCGAACCGTGAGAAGATATTCTGATGAATGAATTTGATGACGATCTTGTGATCACTGGTCCAGGTCAGAATGGCTTCGATCCATTTAGACACGTAGTCAACAACGAGTAAAATGTACTCAAAACCGTCCGAGATAGGGAAGGGGCCCATAAAATCAATCCCCCAAATATCAAAAATCTCGCATACGAGAATCAGCTGTAAAGGCATCATATCGCGATGGCTCATGTTGCCCAAAGTCTGGCAACGGTTGCATGCCTTACAGTGATTGCATGTGTCCTTGAAGATAGTGGGTCAGTAAAAGCCACACTGGAGGATTTTCAATACAGTTTTATGCCCAGAAAAATGGCCACTACATGCCTGGTCATGGAAGAAAGAGAGTATGCCATTGATTTTGACCTCCGGGACACATCGCCGGATAATTTGGTCAGCACCTATGCGAAATAAGTACGGGTCTTCCCAAATGTAATATTTGGCATCATAGCACAATTTGTCTTTCTTGGCCTTCCGCCAATCAGACATGATCTGATGTGATGCCAAATAGTTTACTATATTAGCAAACAATGGAAGCCCTGTACCAATAGTCAAGAGGTGCTCATTAGGAAAATGCTCAGTGATGGATCCAGAAGGGTCGATGATCTCAGAAGGAAGGCGGGACAAGTGGTCAGCTACCATGTTCTGTCTTCCCGCTTTGTCGCGAATCTCGAGGTCAAATTCTTGCAACAGCAAGATCCATCGGATTAATAGAGGTTTTGCATCCTTCTTCGCAAGGAGATGCCTCACAGCTGTGTGCTCCGAGTAGATAATAACGTGGGAACCTAGGAGATAAGACTTGAATTTTTCTAGGGCAAATACTACAACTAGCAGCTCTTTCTCCGTAACTGTGTAGCTACGCTAAGCCTCTTAAAGTGTCTTGCTAGCATAGTAGATGACCACAGGTTTCCCATCAATCTTTTGCCCCAAAATTGCTCCTACAACAAAGTCAGATGCATCGCACATGATCTCAAAGGGTTGAGACAAATCAGGGGACTGTAGGATCGGGCCTTGCGTGACTCGGTCATGAAGGATCTCAAAAGCTTGAGTGCATTCCTTGGAACTCAAAAGGTACATCCTTGGAGAGAAGAGTGGTCAAGGGGCATGCGATTTTGGAGAAATCAAGAATGAATTAACGGTAAAAATCGACATACCCTAGAAAAGATCGGATGTCCCTGATCGAGCTAGGCATAGGGAGTTTGAAAATTAGGTTAACCTTGGCTCGATCCACTTGGATGCCTCTCTCAGAAATCAAGTGTCCCAGGATGATCCCCCTAGGCACCATAAAGTGGCTCTTTTCCCAGGAAAGAATCAGATTTACGTTAATGCATCGTCTGAGTATATGAACCAAGTGCTGCAGGCAATCGTCAAATGATGCCCCAAAAACTGAGAAGTTATCCATGAAGACTTCCAGATAATCACCTACCATATCAGAGAATATGGCAAACATGCACCACTGAAAAGTCGTAGGTGCATTGTAGAGACCGAAAGGCATCCCTTGGAACGCGTATGTCTTGAAGGGACAGGTGAACGTGGCCTTCTCTTGGTCTTCTGGATGAATCTCCACTTGGTTGTAATCGGAGTACCCATCAAGAAAGCAGAAGAATCTATTTCCCGCTAGTTTTTCGAGAATCTGATCAATAAACAGTAGTGGGAAATGATCCTTCTACATGGAGGCATTGAGTCTTCGGTAATCTATGCAGACTCTCCACGAGTTGGCTATACGGGTAGGTATGACCTCTCCAATTTCAGTCGTGATGGTGGTGAGCCCTGCCTTCTTAGGCACAACCTGGATTGGGCTCACCCAGCAACTGTCGGAGATCGGGTAGATGATCCCTGCATCTAACCATTTAATGATCTCCTTTTTCATGACCTCCTACATATTAGGGTTCATACATCTCTACATCTCACACGAAGGTCGTGCGCCCTCTTCAAAATAGATGCGGTGTGTGCAATAAGAGGGGCTTGTTCCAGTCAAATCATCGAGAGTCCAGCCAATGGCTCTACGATGTTGCTGGAGAACAGCAATCAGACGGGATTCCTGGTCAGGGGTGAGTTTGGAGTTTATAATCACAGGAAGTGTCTGATTGGAACCCAAAAAGACATTTTAAATGATCGGGAAGGGGTTTGAGTTCCAGAACGGGGTTATCAACAGCAGCGGGTGGGTCAGAGTGGGTGTGGGGAACAAGGGTAGGAGTTATGGGTTTGTCTAAATCAAGTTCTGACTCCTCTAATTGCGATTTTAGATCTTCTTGTTGTTGATTAGGGATAATCATGTTGTCCTCAATTTGTGATTCATCAACCACGGCTTTGATGTCACAAATTTGCTCTACTACACCGCAATTAATCCCTTGTTGGGCCGTAAAGATATCAATCTTGGGAGTCTGATTCCCAAATTTCAATTCTATTTGGCCCTCCTCACAACTTATGTTGGCCCTTGCAGTGGCCAAAAAAGGTCTCCCTAGTATAATTGGTGTATCCCTTGGATTCTCAGGTGCATCCATGTCTAGAACTATAAAACCTATAGGGAAGTAGAAATCTCAGACCCTAACAATAACATCCTCAAGAATTCCTTTAGGTGGCTTAATGGAACGATGAGCTAACTACAACGTCACCTCAGTCGATTTTAGCTCGGATTCTTCAAGGTGGTTAAGTAGGGATGTGGGTATCAGGTTTATGGAGGCACCTAGGTCTAACAAAGCTCTATCAAATTGGGTTTCACCAATTTTACAAGAAATCAGGGGAGTGCCTGGATCTTTTGCCTTGGGTGGGAGTTTACTCAGGATCACAGAGCTGGCTTGCTTTGATAGTACAATTGGACTTCCACTCTTGGTTCACGACTTACGCTAGAGTGTACACACATTTTTCAAGAATTATGCGTAATTCGATATGTGGCGGATTGCATCCATCAAGGGGATGTTTATTTAGACATGCTCAAAGAGCTTGATCAGGTCCTCCTTAGGAGCCACATGTTTAACTATCCTCTTTCCCTTGGTCAAGGCCTTGGGAAATGGAACCTTGGTTGGTTCCTCTAGAATAGGTCCAGGTTTTTGATCTGGGATGGGGATAGGGACATCCTAGATAACTATCCTAGGGCTTGGGTCACTACCATGCTTGGAGTGGTCTGGGTAAGGTGGGTCTTGGGTTGCTTTACCACTACGGGTTGTCATAGAATTTAGTCCTGCCTGGTTCTGGTTGGGGGTTGGTAAGATGGGCTGCTGTTGTTGATAACCCACATAGGAAGTTGATGCTTCCATCCCATCAAATAATGGAACAGAAGGGGCCTGATAGATCAAGTGTGCTTGGCATGGGTTCGGGTTCATAATGCACCGCTAGGTTAGCACGTTATTAGGGTTACGCAGAGGTTGTGAAGGAAGTGTGCCTGGTTGGCGAGAATTCGCCAACTAGGCAAGTTGGTTGCGGACCTTTGTGATCTCATCCTTGTGCAGGATAGCCCCATTCGTTCTTTGAATGTCAACCAAAGTTTGAAGGATGAGGGACATTTGGTCTTGGTTTGGCCTGGATGGATAAATGGGGTTGGACCGAGGCTGAGGTGGCTGATAAGGATGAGGGGCTTGTGGATGGGGTTGATAAGGTGGTTTTTGGGTCTGAGAATTTCCCGCCCACTGGAAATTGGGATGGTTTCACCATCCAGGGTTGTAGGTGTTAGAAAATGGGTCATTCTGGATGGTGTTGAGGTCCTCGTAAGTCTGAGGAGCCTCAGGAAAATCAGAGTATGGGGGAGTAGAGTTCCCCCGGTAAGAATAGAAAGGATCAGAGGTCCCTCCGGTCCTGGAGTCAGATGGGGGTGGATATGGGTCCATCCTAGGAGAAGATCGGTGGAAGATGTTCTACATAGCTTCCTTTGCAGGAGGTGGCTGTGCGAAGGAGTTCTGCGTAGAGGTGGCTCGCTGCAAGTGCTGAGTCAGCTCGTCCACCTTCTTCTTGATAACAGAGACCTTGTCCAACCGACTGGCCATTAGTTCCAAGTCGATGGATGCGAACAGGCCCTGCGTCTCATGTGCTCCCCTAAGATTCGTCAATGCGTAGGTATTCGTCCGATCGAATAATCCCATGGAGTCATTATTGATGGAGTTCTCGCACATATTCTCGAGAATCTCCCACACGGTGTCTTCATGTTGACCCATGATATTCCCTCCGTAAGTTACATTGACGAATAATCTAATATCTTCATAGAGTCCCTGGTAAAAAGACTGGACTTGTTCCCATTTAGGAACTCCGTGATGGGGGCACTTTCTCATGAGATCCAGAAATCGATCCCATGCCTCATGAAGAGGTTATCCCGTCTGCTGGGTGAAGTGAGTAATCTGATGGCGCAAGGAGTTTTTCCGACCAATGGGAAAGAACTTCAAAAACTCAGACTGAAGTTCTTCCCAGGTGTTGATCGGACGGGTTTGTGTCTGATACCAATGAGCCGCCTTGTCCATAAGGGAGAAAGAAAACATCTTCATGAGTAAGATATCCTGATTTTGCTCATCTGACCCGAAGGTCCGGGCTAGATGCTTATGCTGTTTGATATGCTGGAAGGGATCTTCAAAGTTAAGCCCATAGAATTTAGGTATGGCATGAATCATATTGGGCTTCAATTTGAAATCAGGTCCTCCAGTCGGGGTTCTGACTCGAGGCTCAATTGCCACCACAGCGGGATTATAGTGATCTTGCATCATGGGGCACTACAGTGGGTTTATGAAATTCTGGAAGAGGTCATTAAGATGCTGGAGCTGGTGCTCAAGATTATTCTCTTCTTCAACAAACTGAGCCATGATGGAAGAAGAAGGGGAACTAGGTTCAGAATCGGAAGAAAGGTCTATGTGGAGGGGTTGTTGCACAAACAAGGGTGCCGAGGCTTGGCCTCGGGGAGAGTGGATTTCTAGAGGAGGTTTCAAGGACCTCCTACCAAACATGCATTGATAGACTGGATGAGTTTAGAATGTGTTAGACCCAATCAAGACACCCAAAATATGTTGGGTGACTATAGAGGTTTAGGGCAGATGATACCCCTTGATCAGAAGGTCATCCACCTGAGAATTACCTAGGCAGCCAGAGAGGGTGAGTCTCGCGAAGACCCCTACACAGTAGAGTGCTCCCACGGGTTACAGGGTTTCCTCCACCCTACCTCTCTTGTCACTGAGATTCCAGGTAGACCAGAATGGGGACCTTGACCTCTTAAGTCTACCACTTTTAATTAAGATCAAGATGATTAGGGTTTCACTTGAACTTTAAACCTTTTGTGTGCAAAAGTGACCTAATTTGAAGGTTGGTTGATCCAAGGGATCAACTTCACCTCTTTGTTCCTGGGAGAGCTTCTTAGGTCCTTTCTTTTAGTGTTCAAGTAAATTAAGAGCCTGATTGCTTAGGGTTTCTCTTAAATAGGTCTCTTCAAATAATGGTTTAGGCACACCTCCTTTTGGAATTTCCAATTCTTTATTTAGAAGATGTGTCTCTAAAACCCTAGCTTGGAATTCTAGGTTGGCTCTAGTTGGTCCAATTACTTGCCTCAGAAAAGGGTAACTAGGGCTCAAGCAAGAAGGTTTTAGCCCTAGTTACCTTAAGTGGATATGCAGTTAAAGTGTGTTGAAACTCAAAATCAGGCAACTCTGTGAATTACTAAGTACAGAAGACAAGTAGCCCTAGATTGATTCTTCTTTTCTTTTTTCCTTTGTAGAATGTAAGGGGCTTAAGAGAAAGGGTTGAAGTTACCTGTCCCCTGGTGTGGTTGTTGTGCGGCTGCTTGTTCTTTCTTGCCTTCCTTTCCTGCATAACAGAAGAGAGGTTAAATCAGTATAAAATTAGAAATTGTGATTTTGAAGCTCCTAAAATGCTCGTTGCTCCCCGACAACGGCACCAAAAACTGGTGGTGATCTTTTTAGGATCCTCACCGAGTTTGATTAGATTTTATTACTCGAAATTAAAATGTTCCAAGGTCGAACTCAAGGAGCAAGCTTGATTTTAGAAGCATAGAAAATCACAATTTACAATAATACACTGTTTTACAAAAAAAAAACTAGAGAGAGGAAATAAAATCTTCTCCTTTCTTTCCTTCTCTCTTTCTTCTTTGTTCTTCTTTCTCTTCTTCTTTCTGTCCTCAGACGTCTGATTCTGGGAATCAGACGCCTTAAGTAGCCACTTGCTGCAATGCACGTGTTCTCCTTCTTCCTTTCTCTTTAGCTGTTGCTGCTGCTTCTTCTTCTCCTTGGCTTCTTCTTTTTCTCCTCTTTCTCTTCTTGCTTGGCCTTCCTCTTTGCGGTAGCTTCTTTTCTTCTTTTCCCTTTAGCACTGTCTCTACCTTCTTCTTCTTCTCTTGAGCTATGTCTCCTTCTTCTGCAGTTTGCTTCTCCACTTCCTCTACTTCTGCTTTAGCTCCTTGGTGTGGCTAAGTCCTCGGCCGCTTCTTCCTCTTCTCTTCTTCTACTGCTCCTCTTTTCTTCTGCATCCTCTTCTTTCTTCTTCTTCCTCTTCCCTGCACAGGTACCCAATTAAGCAAAACCTACCCCTACCCTTCCCGCATTTCTCTCTATCCATTTCTCTCTTTGGTTCACTCTCCCAGAGCCTGCTCGGGTATTTGGGTCGAGTATACGCACATGGGATCGGGCCCACTAGCGTGAGGTGGTGGGCGAGGTGTGCTAGGCTTAGGTAAATGGGTCGGGCCAGGTCCGCGAGGGGTGGTCGTAGATGAGGCCGGGTGAGCGGGTGAGAGGGACCTCACCCCGTGTGACTGAGGTGATAAGCCTTAGTCACTTATTCAATTTATGCGGGTGCACGGCTTCAACAGCTTCCGATGTGGGACTATCCACGCCCCTCCGTTCTCGCGTGCCCGCAGCAGGGAGTGCCCTTCCAATTGCAGCAAGACGCGAGGCTCACATCTTCAATTGAGGACCTGGGATCGTGTGCGATGCTCATTTGCGCAACCTGGGACTTCAACCTGGGACAAGGGTACCTGGAGCGAGCCTGCGAGCAAGCTTGAAGCTTGCTCATTGATGGTAGACGGGGCGTACACTTGAAATCAGTAAAATGGCCTCTCGGCCACGTCAGGACGTTCAGGGAGTATCATCGGAGCACGACAAACGTGATGGGAGTGGTGACGTGTCATGACAGTGGCCATGAGTGCGTGGCTAGGTCAGACTATGTGCGTGCAGGTGGGTGTGTTCGAGGGAAGGTTTTAGTGGGTGGCATGGTGAGTGAAAGGGAGAGAGGTGATTAGTGGGAGGTGGTGAAGCTCAGGGACCAGTTGGCGAGGGGTGGAACTGTCTGTGTTGGTGAAATGGCCTCGTCGGAGTTGGTGGTCGGAGGTGGAGATGGTGATGGTGGACAGTGGATTCGAGGAGTCGAAAGATCAAATTGACAGAAGGGAAATAAAGAGAAGGGTAAGAGGAACTTAACTACGAGTCTAGAGTGAAAGGGGGGTGCAGAGGTGGCGAGTGGCCGGTACTACCGTCGCTGAAGACGAAGGTGCCAGGGGGAGAGAATGGCAATGAGGAAGAGGGGTTGGAGGGCACCCGCTGGTATGGTGGGGTGTGGCAGAAGACGGCGGAGGTAGCTCTATCACTAGTACTGTGGCAGAGCGACGAGAGAGGAGAGGGAGAGTCGCCAAAAGCTCTGGCAGTTGGCTGGAGTTGGTGGGAGACGAAAAGGAGGGGTGATCTCATGCCAAACGAAGCTTGAAGGATGCGGCAGAGAGTGCTGCTCCTTAAATAGGCAAGGGCTAGACGGGAGGTGCGCAAAAATGGCGGGAAAAACCTCACCGAAGTTGTGGCAGACGGAGACCCAAGCCTCTCGCGTGCTCGCACAAGAGGTATGGCGGTTGATAGGGCATGGGAGCCGGTCCATGCGGTAGGGGGCATCGCAAAGAATCTCCCTTTCAAATCTGGGGCCGGCTCCCCATGCACGTGTGGCGCCATCCTCAGCGCAAAGTTGCCAGAGGTATGGCCTGCACAGCAGGTGGCAGAAAGACCTGATTGAAGAAAATGATGGGAAAGCTAAGGGGCATTTGTAAGAGTTTCAAAAAGTTGAGGGTCTGAAAGTAATTTTGAGGACTAAATTGCAAAGTGGGTCAAGACGACCTTTACTTAGGTCCAAATTTTGGTATCAACCTAATTTGGACCTAAGGAATCCAACGATGAAGTTGGATTTTTGGTTTGACCACGTTTGATTGGATATTTTGCACAAAAACCTTAGGTCAAAAATTAGGTATAGTCCTCAATCTAGGTCAAAACAGGTCCCAACGGCGAAATTGAAGGTTCTAAACCCTAGAGGATATTTTTCCATGAATTTTAGAGGGTTTATTTAATTTTTATTTTGCCTGGAACCTTATGAATTAAAGTGGGTTTGTTTTAAGGTAACAGAATGTCATTTAATTCCTAGATTTTGTCATAACCCTTTTTTGACCATGCCATCCCACTTTTTCCTTTATTAGGTTCACTTGACCTATGTCTAGACCCTTAGAAATTTCGTTCATGCACTGTAATGGTAAAATTGCAGTTTTACCCCTTGTATAATGTTTTATTCTCTTATTAACAATTCTCTGATTTAGGCCTTCCCTTAGGTTATGAAGGAGCTTTTGTTCAATTTATTAGGTCAAAATGTGCTAGTTAGGATTCATGATGAGGTTCTCATCACAAACTGATAGCAAAACTCGCAGCGACAAAAGAGTGCGTGGCGTCGGAATAAAAAAGCACATAAACTAATCTACCGAAAACTGCAGTCATACCTGCCACCACTGAACAGGATGCCCTGGTGTCTCTGTGTGTTAGGGCATTGATACGCCCCTCAGCTCTCAGTGTAGAAGAAGCAGCCATACTCTGAGTCGGGCGAATAGCCGCTGGTTGGTATCCTCCCTACGACTGCTATCCTCCCTAACGCGCTTGGGAACCACAGCCACCTGCTCGGCCTCTAGCGCTCGGTGCGGGGAGCATCTGCAGTGCTCCAGCCCTAGACGGGTAGTACCTCTTGATGTGGCCCAGCTAGCCACACTGGTAGCATAGAGGAACTTGACTCCCTACCTCAGTAGGTCCCTGATGACAGCTGGGCGGGGGTCCAATGCTGATAGCTGGCCCTTGTTGGGGGCCCCCAAAGGCCGCTGACGACCCTGCAAAATTAGATGGCTCTCCCGCAGGTGCCGCGTGCCTCCTCTCTCGTCGACCCTATGAGTACTCTAGCTGGAAGGGCCTCTTCCATCCGCTGTCGGTGTCTCGCGCGGCCGAGTTGGTCTCCTCGTACGTCATGGTTGCCTCCACCACTCTCGAGAAGGTGGGCAGATTCAGGGGCTTGACATACCCTCGAATAGCAGGCTGGGGCCCCTCAGTGAACCTTCACAAGCGCTCCTCTATAGCTACAGTTGTCGCAGCAAAAAGTGACAGCTCCAGGAAGCGTGTGCGATATGCACTAACAGTCAAGGTCCCCTGGCAGAGAGTGTGGAACTCCCACCTCCTCTGGTCCTGCCAAGTCTGCGAGAAGTACTGCTCGTAGAAGAGGGTCACAAACTGGTCCCACATCGGCTCTCCCCTCTCCTGGCCTCTGATTTCCCTCCACCACCTGTGTGCCGCACTCTTTAGCTAGTACATGGCAAAGGCCACGCAGTACCCTGCAGGGGGCGAAGGGTGTCAAACACCTTCTCAATCTACTCCAGCCAATCCTCTGCCTCAGATGAGTCTTCATCCTCCTTGAAGGAGGAGGGCTTCAGCTTCCAGAACTGTCCGAAAAGCTTGTAGTGTAGCTGAAGTGGGGGAACGGGCATGCCTCCAAGCAAGCAGGGCTCGTGCTCAGAAGTGTCAGAGTGCGGTGGGGGCAGCGGAGGACCACCCCCTCCCCAATCCTGCTCTTCCAACGCTGCAACGGTCTCTCAGTCCCACAGAGGACTCCCCCTCCACCCCCTCAAGGAGAGGTGCTCGTGAAGGCGAGTGGAGCTCCTCTCAGACTATATCCCTAATCAGCTGAGTGAGGTCCTGCGCCTGAACTCTCGTAAGAAGTGGAGGGTCAACTGGCACCTCGGGCCAACCACGTCTGCCCCTCAGACCGCGTCCACGGCTGCGTCCGCGGCTCGCCTCGAGAACTCCACGACGAGGCATCTCCTGCAAGGAGACGCGGAAGACAGAGCAAAACAAGTCAACTCTAACAGACTTTAGCGAAGGAGACTCATAACAAATGTCAAGCGGTACGTTGTGGTGGTTACTCTAGTTACATGCATGTGAATTGGTTATTCTCAAGCTAGTTGGTTCATTTCTCAGGATGACCTTGCTCTGATACCATCTTGTTATGACCCTGTTCCCGAATCCCTATAGGGCCCAAGATCGGCCCAACTCAACTAATCCCAAGACCCAGTCGTCCAACAAGAAATAACCAAAAAATAGGAAAATAAATCACATTCACTATGCAAGGTAACTAACAGTAAAAGAGTACAAGCAGTAAAGGAAGTAAAAGCTGCTAAACAGTACATACCACCACAACAACAAGAAAGTAAAACAAAAGTACAATAACAGAAACGGTAACAACAGTCTAAAACTCACTAGTAGAAAAGAGAGTACAACAACAACAGGAAACTATTGCTGGGCTCAACTCGGCCCAGCACCCTCTGCAGCAGGTATCTCGGGCTGCTCAACTCCTGGACCTGTAAAGGGTTATGTAAAAATAGAGTCAGCGAACGCTGAGTAGAGTGTTAACCAAACTATCTAAAGCAGTAAAAGCTAACACGCACATTTATCTTTTCCAATTATTTTATTTTACAAGTAATTCCTTTTCACCCATTGGTTTACATTTAGATTTCTTTCTTGATCTCGAACGTTCCTCGTGGGAATGATCTTGATTGCAGTCTTTTCCAAGGGTAGAAGGCACACGTGGTGCTCTCCAGGTCGGGAGAGTCCCTCGTGGTAATCCTACACCCATTCAACCACCCCGAGGTCACTGACTGACGTAGCAGTGACTACGGCACGTGTGATAAACACACGGGTAGCTACCCTGCACTGACACGCAGTCAGTCGTTTCTGCTAGCAAGTATGCCCAAAGTACAACACGGAACAGTATAGGGCCTAGCCCTCTCAGTAACAGGGGTCTCGCCCCTCAGAACCAAACAAGGGTCTCGCCCCTCCACAGTCTGCGCACCCTCATCTGACTATCCCAGTTTGCCCAGTGGGCCTAACAAGTCGGTGTAGGGTGGCTAGCTGAACCACAGGCCCCGTGGGGTGGGTAGCTCCCTCCCTGCACTAATAGTTCTCCCCGATACTGTGTATATGAGGGCCAACAGAAGTTGGTGTAGAGTGGCCATTCCTAACCCCGAGTCCCAACCCAAGGCCGGCTAGCTCCGCTCTACACTAAAAAGGGGACAGTCGCTCTCCCTTGGTACCAATTACTCAAGGGCCAGCACACTTCCCACTCACAATTCCAGGCCTTTCCATTCATCCACAGGAGCTCTACTCCTAACTCCCCGTAGGGTTCATGCTCATATTCACCATACTATTCCATACCAGGTTTCATCATTCATAATTCCATTCCTGTATTATATACATGCAGCTAATATTTCCACAATTAACATATGCAACAAGTAATATCACAGGTAACTATTTAGTTATCTCAGGCATTTCGTATTCTAACAGGCAGCTCGTATTCATTAACAGGCAGTTGTTTATAGTTCAGCTCATTCATTTATGACTACAATCTCAAACACGCATACAAATAGTGCAACTATTTCTCGTCCAAGGATTCATGCCACATCCTAGGGTTCTAGTTGTCTAAATTTCATAGATGCATTCATATTTTATAAGTAGAACAGGAGGAAACCACTCTACTAGACAATCTGGAAGTACTGGGGACTCGAACGGCAGACTCACGTGCCTCTGCAAGCCCCGGACACACAACAGGTTGAAGTCCTATACCAAGGAACATATCACAATGGAACATTCAGAATAGTATATAAAGATTTCTAACATGTAGAGGAACTCACAAGGAAACCACAGATATCTCATTTGAGTAAAACGGACCCCGATCAGACCATAAACAGGTCAAAAATAGAACTACAGAGCCAAATCAGACATCTGGAACCAAGTCCAGAAGTCTTAAAAGTCACCAGAGTCTCACCTCAAGTTCCTGCGTCGACCTTCGACGTCCAGGACTCCTACTTGACCATATGGACTCAGCTCCAGACGTTCGACCTAACCTCCGATCATCTGGGAATGCCTTCGGTCGTCTGGTAAGTTGTCTAGACGTCCGAAACATGTGGGAGGAAGTACTGTGTGCCTTCCCAAAGCTGCTCCTACACACGACAGAGCAGCACATTCTTATTTAACCAAGCAAAACATACTGTGGTGTGGCCTACATGGCCGCAACCGCGGAAATGACATGCCTTCGCGAATACTTGCTTTCAGACATTCGGTGTTGTCACCAGACGTCCAGCCCGTCGTCTGGAAGGCACTCCGGATGTCTGATACCGGAAAAGTTCCAGTATCAGAACGAGCTCCCACTCTTCTCGTCGTTCTCCACCACGGCTCCTCCTTCTCATCTGCAGCTCTGGCTACTGCAGGAAGTTGGGGACAGCTCCCCGACGCACTCCTCCCGCACACACTATGGCGGCTGTGCGCACTCCGATGAGCCTCTCCGAGCTCGTGAGCTCAACCTCCTCCTCCTCTCTTCTCGCCACTCCTCCTCCTCGCTCTTGCTCCCCCTCTCACGCATGCCTCTCTCACAGTAGTGAAGGGGGAAGGAAGGTGGTGGTGGTGATGGAGTGGAGAGGAAAGGAAGGGGGGCACTTATATAGGCAGAGGGTTAGGGTTCGTCGACTGGAGAAAAGAAGAGAGAGAAGAAAAAGTGGCTGCGTGCAGCCAACATGTAGAACCAACTTCACGTACAGATTTTTCAATTTCCAGACGTTTGACTAACAATCCAGATGTCTTAAAGGGCTCAAAACAGAACAGGTCTTTACAAAAAGGTACAACATGATGAATGGCAAAAATACCTTTATTATTTGGAATTTCATTATTATTTTGTTGATTTTTAAGTTGCTAAGACTCAAACGTACAAGCAATCAAAGAAATCAAACATCAAAGTTAGGCATTTATTGGACATAAACATGTTTAACACAACTCAAAAATTGATTTCTCATTCCCAAAACTCAGCTTAAGATTTCTCAATCCTACAACTCATTCTCTTATAGGCAAAGAAAAAATGAAATATATATATATAATCGTTAGCATCTAAAGGATGCAAGAGAAAAGCCAAAGCTCGAGCACCACATGTAAGTTCATTAAGAGAAAAGATAAAGTTCGAGTACCTTAAATCAAAGGTAAAAGGAAATGCCCAAGTACCCATTATAGGAAAAAGGACAACTCCTGTCTAAATAAAGAGGACCACGATTAAACTAATGGAACTATGTTTGACTACCCATTGGAGAGAAAGGATTGAATTGAACCTAGTCAATCAAATTGCATCTAAGTAATTCGGAAAGGCCTAAATGCCCATTGTAGAGAAATTATTGATTAGGATATGTCTAAATACTCATTGTGGAGAAAGGACTGACTTTGATAAAACATACTTAAGCTTGATAATGTCATCTTGATAATGGTATCAAACAATAAATAATGAGCCTAAAGGGATGGGGGCAGCACTTTTTGGGTGGTCCCCTCCACTCCACCCATCATTAATAAACGCATCATTATTGTCATTCATTCCTTCCTCCCTTAACAATGAAGAAAAAGTACACAAAGATGAGGATACATGCATAGATAAAGAAATAGAGAGAAAGCTCCTTTCTCCTTGCCCTCTCTCTCTCTGCTCCCATTTCAACCCAACGGTCATTAGGGTGCCTTCAACCCTCACAAGAAACTTAGGGTTCGAACCACCCCCTCTTAATTCGATCAAAAATATAAGAGGATGTTCAATGTGTTAGGCATGTAAAGGGAGTTGGTGGACTACAACATTGATAGCACCATATTGAGTGTTAACATTGACCTCCAGCAAAGGAAGCACAACCACTCTCACCTTAGCCATCTACCACATCAACATCCATTTTCCTGATGGTTACCCTTTTGAGCTACCCAAGATTCAATTTGTTACAAAAATTTGACACTCGAATATTGGCAACCAAAATGGTGCAATTTTCCTAGAAATCTTGAAGGAGCAGTGGAATCCTATGCTTACTCTTAAAACGACATTGCTCTCCCTCCAAGCGTTGCTCCTAGAACTTGAACCCAATGACCCACAACATGCCACCATTGCTCAACAGTACCTACAAAGCTACCAAACCTATGTGAACACCACCCATTATTTGAAGGATGCTTTCGCCAATGGGTGGCCTATTGTAGAGGAGGTCTAAAAGCTTGTGGTAATGGGCTTCCCTGACAAGTAGTGATATCTACACTAGGGAAGGTAAATGGGAATGAGAACTTGGTCCTAAAGAAGTTTTCCTCTGGGTAGACTTGGAAGTTAGCAGGAAATCTTGGATGCTCCTAATGCTCTATTTTGACCTAAGAAATACCTTGTCTTGTGTAAAGGGATTTGTTCTAAATGCTTTATTTTGATATCGCTGTGGTTGGCAACAATGTTTATCCACCAGCCATGATCATATAAATGGTAAACACTAAAAAAGAATCAACCATAAGAGTTGATTGTTGTCAGATATGAGAGCTGACTACATCGCAAGTGCAAGCTAATGAAGATGATACGAAGATTCTGAAGGTGGATGAGTCTAGTTCATTGCAATAAACATAAAACATCAATGATGGTTAAGCCAAGGGAACAAACCACTATTGACCACGTCAATGGTACACATCATCCTCAAAGAAATACATATTTTTGTGACCCATTAAGGAACTTTAATGGAAGATTCTAGAGAAAATTCAACATTAAAAGTTTCTAAGAGAAGATTTGGAGCATACGTAAATAGTTTAAGTTCCCAACAATTCTATCCTTTCCCTCGTGATCACACTCTTTTCTTCACAGGTCTCATTTTCTTCTATCTCTTACAAACTCCAAGCTTTGGAAATCTTCTCCAAACTATCTCATCTCTCTTCTTTTTTATCATTGAAAGGTTAATTGTAACGATTTGAATTTTTTTTTTACCAAAAACGGGAGTAATACTATTCATCCCCCACTCCTTGGGAGCTATAAAGGCAGGGGGACTAGGCCAAGACCTGCCAAGTACAACAAAAAGGAAAAATAGCCACGATTTATGGTCTAATATAAAAAGAAACCAAAAATAACCTCCAAGAGAAGCCAACCACTCCAAGTCCCTTCAAATTAGAAAATAATACGAGGGAAATGTAAACCATCCAGCTTCAAAAGACCCCGACATCTGGAATTGAGTTGTTGAATCAAGTGGAGGATCTACCAAGGTCCGGAGGCAGAGATCACAATCTAACTAGTATGACCATTAACCAAGGGATGAACAAAATATAAGGAAGTGGAGTCTTGGTGCAGCTTACTTACCTAAGAGAAGAGACAACTAGCTTTCCAAGGTATTGGGATTTTACCATTCCACTAATAATAAAGGAGAGACGAATCCACTTCTAAACAGATTAGAGGAGTATGACCCCAAATTGAAAGATGGTGATGTAAAGCTTAAAGGAGGGCTAAATCGTTGGGAAGGGCATTGATCCTAGCAGTTGTAGCTTTAATGAAAGCTCCACAGGAATCTTGAGTAACCCAAGCAATGTAGGAATGTCCATCCATGGTTATGGACAACAGCAACATTAACTTTAAAGCCTATTAGCGGACGAACCCAAGAAAGGGCTAAAATCGAAGGGCGTTGCTATTTGATCCAATTAGCCATGCAGAGGGACTTCCAATTGTATTCCAAAAAATGATGAATATCATTAAACTTGAAACCCTCATTTTTAATTTTATTTCTTACCCACCATGTTTGATGCCAAATGAAAAGTATGATTCCCTTAAGACGTTTCATCTCGAAAGAATTCCCCCCATTTTTAATAATACTACAAAAGTTGTCCTGCTAAATGGGAGTTAATAAGTTTTGTTGGAAGGTCCACAAGGAGATAGAGCAAGACAACTCACTAAAATCAAAGAGATGGGAAAAGGTCTAATAGTTGGGAAGGTTTGGATAGCACCAACACTTAGAGACCAAGGGAATGCCTAGCCTTTTGATCCTGTCATCCATCGAAAGCCTATTCTGCAGGATTCTCTAGGCGAGGAGAGGCATTTTGAGAGGTAGCTTGAGGTTCCAAAGGTTTTCGAGAGCATACTGACTCTACTGGTTAACAAAATTGTGCTTGTAGGTAGCAGCAACAAAAGGGACACCATGAGGAGAAGGAGACCAAATTGGAACATCTCTCTCATCCTGAATCGAAGTTTGAATGATTTTCTCCTGGTTGTGGATCGAGATGTTGGAGAGGAGAGGGACCTGGTTAGGGTTCACAATGGCATCCTTAACACAGATATGCGGGGGGTTCATATCAATGGGAAGGAAGTCTTTTAGGGAAGAATTCTCAATCCAAATGTCGAACCAGAAATCAATGTTTCCTTCCTTCACCTCCCAGTGGATCAGAGGAAGCATCTCTGAGTAGGTCTTAGACAAGGCCTTGACTCTAGAAGGAAGATGGGGGGAGAAAGGAATCGATCAACCAAGAAAATCCCTCATAAGGAATGCATAAGGGGAGTTGCCAAAAATGACATTCCAGACTCACTTCATTCTGAAAGCTTTGATAACCAAGGAGAGGTCCCAGATCCCTAGGCCACCTTTGTCAACCAGTTTGCAAATAGTAAACCAAGAGATCTGATGGTGATGCATATCCTCAAGACTAGAACCCCAGAAGAAATTGGCGAATGCAGACTCCAACTTGCGGATCACAGTTTTAGGGACATCGATGATAGAGAGCACATGTATCAGAATTGAAGTGAGGACATGCTTAATAAGGAGAAGCTTAGCTTTCTGACCTGATAATTTGGAGGTGGATTTTATCAACTGGTTCTTGAAAATAAGTAGTTTTAGCTTTGCTAGAGAAGATGGGGTAGCCCAAGTAAGTGAAAGGAAATCAGTGGTGGAGATTGTATGATTAAGTCTCCCAAGAGGGAAATGCTTGCCGATATAGTAGAAGCTCTTGGAGGCATTGAGTTTTTTATTGAAATTTAACTCAAACTCACAAATGAATCTCATAAGGTTAGACATAGAATGGATGTTGCCATTCAGGAATAGGATGATGTCATCAGCATAGAGGAGGGCGATAGGATAGGTGACCCCTCTTTTGATGGAGAAAGAGGTGATATGGCCCAAAATGGCCAACTCCTTATTTCCCCTAACAAAAGGCTCCATAAATATATATCAAGGAGAAAAGGTGAAAGTGGGTCCCCTTGCCTCAGGCCACAAGAGACACTAAAGAAAGGGGAGGAACTCCCATCAATTAAAATGGAGGAGCCTTCATGCTAAATGAAATCTTTGATAAGATTAACTACGGGACCAAAGAAACCAAATTGAAGAAGGATGAGAAAGAGCCCTTCCCATTCAATATGGTTATAGGCTTTCTGCAAGTCCAATTGAAATATGACATTGGAACCATGAACCTTGCGGTCAAGGCGTTGTGAGAGCTCAATGGTGGTAGCAATGTGATAAAAAATGGACCTACCATGGATGAACTCAGCTTGCTTCGGTGAAATGATCATAGGCATAAGAGAGGCAAGGCCTGATCGTAACGATAGCAAAAGCCAATTTGTAGATCACATTGCAAAGACAGATAGGTCTGAAGTTAGAGAGCATGTTGATATTGTTATGTTTGGGAATGAGGGAAATGAAAGTAGAGGTAAAAGCTCTAGGGGCAGAGGTCTCATAATAGAAGTAGGAGATAGCAGCAATGACATCCTTTTTGACAATGCCCCAATAGGAGTGATAAAACTCAACATTGAAACCATCGGGATTAGGTGTACTATTGGTAGGCATGGTGGAAAGGGTACCCAGCATCTCCTTCTCCAAGGGGACAAAAAGAAGAGAAGTAGAGTCAGAGTCACTATTTGGTAGTTGTAAAATGCGTATTTGGTTAGAAAAGTGTCGTAGTATAGCGCAAATCACGATTCCAATAAAAATTTAATTATTGAGACAGTGAGTCCCGGTTGATCTCAGTAAGGCATATTTTGCGAGTTTTATCTTTGATTTCTTGTTCTCTCTCTACTTGCTCAACTAAAATTTTTATTCGCAAAAGATAAATCTGATCTAAGTATTCATAAAGAGATTTTCATTCCATTGAACCAAGTATTTACAATCATGTCTAGAGGAAAGCTTATACAAGGAACTTAAAACTAATCTAATAGAAATGAGATGCACACCTGGAGCCCAAGGAGAACTTAGGTTTGCACTCTGGAGGGAGATGATACAACACTACTAAGCAAGAAATTAATGCATAAAATAAAATACGAAGAACAACTAAGCCATGAGAAACTGGGGCACCAAAGGTGGTCTTTGGTGGCCATGGATTGAGGTGGAGGAAGAAAAAGGAGGGACGACCAAGGTGTGTTGGTCAGCCTCTTGAGAGGTGGTGGAGGTTCTTGCTCTTGGACATGGAAGGTGGTGCTACAAAGGAGGGAGCTCGTGAATGGAGGTGAAGTGGAAGATGGTGGAGTCCAAGATCTCAATTGGGTCCATGGCCATCCAAGAAGGTCTTTAAATAGACCAAGGGATGGCTCATCTAATTGTGGATCTAAGAAAGAGTAGGTTGGGTTGCCATTTTTGACAACCTAGGTGGTGACACTTGGTGAAGGTTCTAGAGGGTTCTAGAGTGGCCGGCCAAGGTGTGTGCATGTGGGTGTGTGTGCATGAATAGATGGTCTAGGTTGAGTCCTATAGGTCTAGGCAATTGGGTTTAGGTGGGTTTCTAAAAATAGGTTTATAAAACCTAATACTAAAGTGATAAGTGCAATTAAACTCACCAGAAGTTTAATTGAGTGGGTGTGTGTGTAATTGGGAGAGAAAGTTCCCAATTAGATTAGGCTTGAGTCAATTGGACTCTCACTAAGTCCAATTAGACTTGTGTTGGTTGAGATTTGGGCTCAATTGGACTCTATGAGTCCAATTGACTAGGTGAAGTGTAATTGACTTAGATCCAAGTCAATTGGGCTTAGTGAGAACCTAGTTAGGTTCTTAGAAGGGTCTTAGGGTAGTGTACTAGGCTTAGGGCACCTTAATTTAGGTTCCCTAGGGTGTAGGATTGGGTTTAAAGGCTTAGGAAATCAAGATCTAGGCTTGATTTCAAAAACAACTAAAGAGGGGTCCTAGACGTCTGATTTAATGATCAGACGACTTATGCTTCAAAATCAGAAGTCTAAATCTCAAGTCTGGAAATCTAAAGTTGAATCAGGGTGGAGTTTAGGTTCTATCTTGGATTTCTGTAGAAATTGGATGCCTGACACCTTGTTTGGACGTCCAATATTCAAGTAGATTGGGTTCTAGGTTCTACGGGTGGTGTCCAAGGGTCCTAAACGTCCAGCATTCTACCTGGACGTCCAGATATGGGCTGGAAGATGGGTTTTGAGTTATTCTAGGCTAAGGTGACCTAATCTAGGTTTGGGAGGGTATCTAAGGTTGTCCTAAGGCTAGGAATAGGTCCTATGTTCTTCATAATTTAATTTAGACATTAAAATCCTACAAGTAATGTAGCATACCTCTTCCCTACATTATGTCTTCATCTTTATTCAAGGGCTTTTGCTCCAGTTCTACTGTAGCTCTAGATTCTTTCCTACTCCAAATCCAACTTCAGGCCATCTCCTAGGCTTCTTATTTCCTACAATCCAAATAGTACCCTAATCATTACATTATAGCATTATTTCATGACTATCTAAGTAAAGCAGAAAAGATGCAATGTATGCTACTAATTCATGAATTATACTGCAATTATGCTAAGTTCTAACTCAATTCAGGTCATTTAAATCTTATGATTGCTACGCAATCATAACCCCATGCCTAAATCTTGCTAGTCCCTAGTAAATGCAAAACTAAGTTATCTGCAAGTGGGTCCCTAGAGGATTGATTATTTTTATCAAGCGTAAGGCTAGAGACATTTTCCTTTTTGTTTTCATCCTAAAATCTAGAAATCCAGACAATTGTTAAAGTGTAGCTACGTAGCTTATGCAACGGATTCGAGTGAAAAGCCAATTCACCTCTAAAGCCTGTACTTGACCCCTAGTAAAATTCTAGCAAGATAGGCAATCTTCTTTGCTCGAGGTGTAACAAAATATTCTATAATTTGTACCTCAGCTTTTAGCTTAGGTAGAGAATGTCTGAGTTAGATGGGTTTGTATGTGTGGCTCATACTCAATTGGTGCTATATATAGACTAGTACTACAGAATCTAGATTTCCAAACTATTAAATAAATCAACTCAGAAAGAAGTGATAAATGCTAGTTTATCATCATTCTTATGCCCTTAAACAAACCTAGCTCTTAGGATTTTAACTCCGTAAATGAGTTTTTGGGCTGCATTTAGGCATTAATTAGGTTAGGAATGCATTGCATATTTTGTTGTGCTTTTGACACATTTGTTTGAGTGTTATGGACAAATAGATAGATAGATCTCTAAAACCCTAGCACTCAAGAAGGCAACTTGTGAAGAGGAATCTCATTCCAGTTGGGACTCAGCCAAATCCAACTCATCATAGCTGGATACCAGCTGACTTGAGTTAGGGTTGTTGGTGCTAGAGCACCACGATCGTTTGTTTTGATGATAACAAAACATGTGTCATTTAACATTTGCACTTGGAGTCTTAGATTTCAGGTCAATTGCAAATGGAGACATCATTAGACGGAGTTCGAGCTCGCATCCAGGATGGATTGGAGGAGCTTGATGGAGAACAGAGAAGATTCGCGAGGAGCGATAGATTAAAGATGGAAGGATAAGAAGAATAGGATAGAATTCTATTTATTTCTTTCATGTACTTTTGTCTTTATTTCCTTACTCTTTTTATTCCTTAGAACATCATGTTAAAGAGCCTCAAAGTACCCTAACAGTAGTCCTAGGAACACCTGCACAACCCTAGGATACTTAGGTTTTCTGTAGAAAATTTAGAAAAGCAATATAGGGTTCAAACAGCCTTTTCAGACGTCTAATCTCAAAATTAGACGTCTGATAATGAGTTTTAAGACGTCTGACTGTTGATTCAGACGTCCGATAACATTTAGGCTAGACTTAGTTAGTTCTGTCTGATGAAATCAGGGTCTAGACCTTAGTCCAGACGTCTTAGAAAACGTCTGATGTTTTTGCCAGACGTCCAATTAGTGGACCGTTGGCTCACTTAACAAACCCTGATGGATATGGCCGTTAGAGCCTTATTAGACGTCCGTAAGTCTTTCCAGACATCTGATACATGATCATTTTGCCTCGGCTGACCTGAAAATCTCTTCTCAGATATTTTCTAGCTGTTGCACTCTCTTGGAAATCCATTCCCGCAGAAAAGTAGGTTTCCAGACATCCTGCATGTCGTCTGATGGACTTGCACTAGAACCCTATTTAGATCTGATTCAAGTCAGGAAGAAATCTGCCTAAAATCAGACGTCTGACTTTGATCCTAGACGTCTTAAACTAATCTTCCAAATATCTGATGCCAGGATCAGATGTCTGATAACCCTGTCAGTGCAATGATTGTTCCTGATTTCGGCCTGATTCTCTTGGGCTTTGCACCCAACGGCTATGGAAGCTTTCCAAAGCCTTCCAAAGCCTTCCTAAGGCCTCTATAAATAGAGGGGAGCCTTTGCCACTCAACACACAGCTAGACACACCTAAGCAACATACTTTCTACTCTTTTGTGTCCAAGAAAAGCTTTTGCTCTCCTAGCTCAAGTTCTTCATCTTGAGAGCATCAAGCATTTGCGCACCTGCTCTCCCGCCGTAGTTCACGAGAGCGACGTTGCACCGTCTTGTGGCTCACACACCCGCGTCATCGATTCGACGCACTTCCATCAAAGGGGAGTTTCCTAATTCCTATAGAAGCTAGGTTTAAATCTTTGTTGGCTCTATAGGATTGTTGTTATTTATCTTTGTTACTTTGGTTGGGCATTCGCTTTGCGAATTTCCGTCTCCTTCGTGAGACAAAATCCTTCTCGTGAAGAGAAGGGGTTTGAGGTCGCTACCCTCGTATAAAGTAGAGTGGTTGTAATTGAGGTTGAATCACCCTCGTTTAAGTGTTTCGTTAGTGAATTTGATCAACTTGGTTGATCGAAAAATCCTAACTCGAGAGGGTTAGGTGGTGGTTTTCACCCGTTTTGGGTTTCCACCTAAAAATAATTGTGTACATTGTGTGATTGAATTTTTTTGTGAAATTGTTTATATTCTATTCCGCAATTTATTACGTCACCCCTCCTAGTCGGGAATCTACAATTGGTATCAAAGCAGGTTTCACGTTATCAGCGTTACACCCTAGCGAAGATCCTTTGGAGGGGAGCATGTCCGCAAATAGGATTTTCGAGGGGTAGTCCACCGTCCGACCACCCTACTTCAACGGGAACAACTACAGCTACTGGAAGCAACGGATGAAGACATGGCTTCAAGCCACCGACTTTACAATATGAGACCATTGCGAGACCCCCTTCGACATCCCAGAAAGACCCACCACAGGCTACTCACAATAGCAGATTCGAGAACTCTCACTCAACGCGAAAGCTATGAATGCGTTGTACTGCACGCTCAGCCCGGAGGAGTTCAATAGAATCTCGCAATGCGCCACCGCATACGAGATTTGGCACACACTCGAGGTAACTCACGAAGGTACCTCTAAGGTAAAAACTTCTAAACTCAATTTACTTTCACAAGAGTTTGAGTCTTTTTCCATGAAATTTAACGAAACTTTAAGTGAGATGAACACTAGGTTCACTCTCATAGTAAACAATTTGAAAGCTTTAGGGAAGACTTTCATCAAGGGGGAGCTTCAAGGGAAGATTCTTCGTTCCCTCGGATTGGAGTGGAAACAGAAAGTCACCGCCATCGAGGAGACGAACGAAGTGGAGGAGCTCAACATGGATGATCTCTTAGGCAATCTAATGGCATACGAGACAAAGTTGAAGCAGAAGAAGAAGGATACACTGGAGCCAAAATCGAAGAAGACTCGCGCCTTCAAAGCTGCGTCGGATAGCGAGGTAAGTTCTGATGACGAAGACTTTAAAATTTTACTTAAAAAGTTCTCCAAGTTGTGTAGGGAATCAAAGAATAAGGAGAAGAATGAGAGCCCGAGACGTTGCTACCACTGCAACGAGAAAGGGCATTTGCAGCCAGAATGCCCTCTTCTCAAAAAGGAGAAGAAGAAGGAAAAAGAGAAGAAATCTAAGAAGAAGGCGTTCCAAGCCACTTGGGATGATTCGAGCTCGGAGGAAGAAGAAGAAAAGTCTATAGAAGAAGAAACCGCTTGCTTTGGTTTCATGGCTAGAGGAAGTGATAGCGACAGCGAAAGCGGAAGCGACTCCGACAACGAAGTAAATTTCGATTTACAAGATGCATTTAATGAGCTTTTTGAAGTTAGTAAAACACTTAAGATAGAAAATAAAAACATTAAAAAGAACCTTAATTTTCTTAAAAATAAAAATGATAGGTTAGAAAAATAACTCAAGGACATAGAAACTAGTCCTAAGGATAATAACATGTTATTAGAAAATAAAAATTTAATCAATGAAAATACTAAATTGATTAAAGAAAATGATAGTTTAAAGTTAGAAATTTCTGATTTAAAGACTAAGATGCATATTATAGAAAAAGAAATTGCATGTCTTAGGGAAAACTCTAACAAATTAATCAACAAAGTAGATAATTTTTATAGCCCTAAGGTTGAGAAAGGATCTCTGTCAAGGAGACCCACTAACAGATCTGGATCCAAGCTCACTTGGATACAGAAGAAAGAATTGGAATCTTGTTTTGTAGGTTTCAGAGATAACTACAACACAAAGGACTGGACCTACAAGCTCAAGGCTGGTCAACTCGAGTTGGAAGAACCAAGGAGTAGACCAAGGAGGAGAACAAGAAGATCGACGAGACGGCGAATAAATGATGGACCCGCCACACGTCGACCACCAGACTGGGGATCGGCGCCGATGCTCGAGCCTCCAAGCTATGGATGGAGCCCCATCCGATGTGGCATCCACCACCACCATTTGGGTCATTTTATTGGCCATGGTAGGTGAGGTAAAAATTCTTTACCCTATCTTTTTATCATTAGCATTTAGATAGGGGGAGTTAAAAAATTATGAGCTAATTATCAATTTTTAAAGGGGAGGTGCAAGTTAGCTAAATTTCCTTTAGTAAGGGGGAGAAAAATAATAGCTATCTTGTTGTTATAAAAAGGGGGAGAGGACATTACTTGTGTTAAAAGAAATTCATAGAAGAGCATGTTTTAAGGGGGAGTTATAGTAAATTTAGAATCAATCAAACCTTTTTGATAATGTCAAAAAGGGGGAGGATCTTTTTGCATTATTTATGGTTTTTTCATCATCAAAAAGGGGGAAATTATTGGTGCTAAAGCACCACGATCGTTTGTTTTGATGATAACAAAACACGTGTCATTTAACATTTGCACTTGGAGTCCTAGATTTCAGCTCAATTGCAAATGGAGACGTGATTAGACGGAGTTCAAGCTCGCATCCAGGAAGGATTGGAGGAGCTTGATGGAGAATAGAGGAGATTCGCGAGGAGCAATAGATTGAAGATGGAAGGACAAGAAGAATAGGATAGAATTCTATTTATTTCTTTCATGTACTTTTGTCTTTATTTCCTTACTCTTTTTGTTCCTTAGAACATCATGTTAAAGAGCCTCAAAGTACCCTAACAGTAGTCCTAGGAACACCTGCACAACCCTAGGATACTTAGGTTTTCTGTAGAAAATTTAGAAAAGCAATATAGGGTTCAAACAGCCTTTTCAGACGTCTAATCTCAAAATCAGACGTCTGATAATGAGTTTTAAGACGTCTGACTGTTGATTCAGACGTCCGATAACATTTAGGCTAGACTTAGTTAGTTCTGTCTGATGAAATCAGGGTCTATACCTTAGTCCAGACGTCTTAGAAAACGTCTGGTGTTTTTGCCAGACGTCCAATTAGTGGACCGTTGGCTCACTTAACAAACCCTGATGGATATTGTTGATACAAGAGCACCATGATCATTTCTTTTGATGATAATAAAACACGTGTCATTTAACATTTGCACTTTAAGTCTTAGATTTCAGGCAAATTACAAATGGAGAAGTGATTAGACGGAGTTCGAGCTCGCATCTAGGATGGATTGGAGGAGCTTGATGGAAAGCAGAGGAGATCCATGAGGAACGATAGATTGAAGATGGAAGGACAAGAAGAATAGGATAGAATTCTGTTTATTTCTTTCATGTACTTTGATTTTATTTCCTTGCTCTTTTTGTTCCTTAGAAAATCATGTTAAAGAGCCTCAAAGTACCCTAACAGTAGTCGTAGAAACACCGGCACAACCCTAGGATACTTAGGTTTTCTGTAGAAAACTTAGAAAACCAATATAGGGTTCAAACAGCCTTTTCAGACGTCTAATTCCAAAAACAGACGTCTGATAATGGGTTTTAAGACGTCTGACTGTTGATTCAGACGTCTGATAACATTTAGGCTAGACTTAGTTAGTTCTGTCTGATGATATCAGACGTCCCGACCTTAGACCAGACGTCTTAGAAGACGTCTGATGTCTTTGCCAGATGGTCAATTAGTGGACCGTTGGCTGGTTTACCAAACAATGAGGATATGACCGTTAGAGCCTTATCAGACGTCCTTAAGCCTTTCCAGATGTCTGATAAATGATCGTTTTGCCTCGGCTGATCCGAAAATCTTGTCTCAGAGATTTTCTTAGCGGTTGCACTCTCTTGGAAATCCATTCCCGCAGAAAAGTAGGTTTCTAGACGTCCAGACATAGTGCCAGACATCCTGTATGTTGTCTGATGGACTTACATTAGAACCATGTTTAGATCTGATTCAAGTCAGGAAGAAACCCGCCTAAAATCAGATGTCTGACTTTGTTCCCAAACATCTTAAACTGGTTTTCCAGACGTCCGATGCCAGGATCAGACGTCTGATTACCCTGTCAGTGCAATGATTATTCTTGATTTCGGACTGATTCTCTTGGGCTTTGCACCCAATGGCTATGGGAGTTTTCCTAAGCCTTCCAAAGCCTTCCTAAGGCCTCTATAAATAGAGAAGAACCTCTTGCACACCAATATACACCTAGTAATACACTTTCACACCATTTTATGTCTCTTGATCCTAAGAAGAAAAGCTCTTGCTCTCCAAGCTCAAGTTCTTCATCTAGAGAGCATCAAGCATTTGCGCACCCGCTCTCCCACCGTAGTTCACGAGAGCGACGTTGTGCCGTCGTGTAGCTCACGCACCCGCGTCATCGATTCGACGCACTTCCATCAAAGGGGAGTTTCCTAATTCCTATAGAAGCTAGGTTTAAATCTTTGTTAGCTCTATAGGATTATATTTGTTATTTTACTTTATTATTTGGTTGGGTATTCTCTTTGCGAATTCTCGTCTCCTTCGTGGGACAAAATCCTTCTAGTGAAGAGAAGGGGTTTGAGGTACACTACCCTCATATAAAGTAGCATGGTTGTAATTGAGGTTGAATCACCTTCGTTTAAGTGATTCGTTTAGTGGATTTGATCAACTTGGTTGATCAGAAAATCCTAACTCGAGATGGTTAGGTGGTGGTTTTCACCCAATTTGGGTTTCCACCTAAAAATAATTATGTACATTGTGTGATTGAATTTTGTGAGATTGAATTTTGTGAGATTGTTTTACATTATATTTCCGTAATTTATTACGTCACCCCCTCCTAGTAGGGAATCTACAATTGGTATCAGAGCAGGTTCTTGCTAATAGGAGTAACACCCGGCAAGAAGATCATGGAGGGGAGCAGTTCCGCAATCCGAATCTCCGAGGGGCTGTCCACGTCTAGTCCTCCATTCTTCGACGGGAGAAACTACCCCTACTGGAAGCTGTGAAAGAAGACTTGGCTTCAAGCCAATGACTTCACAATTTGGGCTAGGTGCGAGACGCCATTTAAGATCCCAGAGAAACCCGCGGGAGGCTTGATGAGTGGCTACTCATCATGGCTAAAAAGCTGAAATTAAACTAGACACTAAGTAAAACAACATCAAATTAACAGATAAAAAGGGTTAAGTGTGGGAATTAAAGAGAAAGACCTAAAACCTTTACTCTGTGTTAAAATTTCATAATTAGGTCACAAAATGAGATATTCTAAAAGTAAAATATAAATGATGATCCATGCATCAATTGAACACATAAATAAGTTTGAAAGGCCAAATCAGAAGTAAAATCAATGTCTTAAATGTTCAATTAAGCACATATAAATTTGAAGGCAATTGGACATCATTTAGGTTATGAAATAGGTAGTTTACACTTAGGTCCTTCATGCATTACACTCCTACCCTTAAAAACCCCTCTTTGGACCTACTTGTAAGCTGCAGGGACCCTTTTGAAAGGCTGTAGGGCCCTTCCAGTCATAGTTCTTCTCACTTATGGGCCTGCATGCAATTCTTCTACCCCTTCATTCAAGGGTCTTCCTGCAGTTTTTCCCTCATTTCAAAGAGAAGCCTGCTGCTCCTCACGCGCACTGTAGCGCGCGAAGAACACGGCCAATCTCAGCTGTCCATCGCTCTTTAGATCTTGATCTGCGGTTGGATTAGATTGGAACTTTCGCGTAATTCAGTGCATGCGTTCACCTCTCTCCCCAGATCTCATCTGACAGTCAAATCTTGTGCTCAGCTCACCACGCGCCCCGCCCCTTACATCCTCGCCGCCGGTTGCATTTTGAATATCTTCACTTGCACGGTGATCTCAGCCACTGAGCATGCTACTTAAGCACCTCAGTGGTGTCGCGCGCAAGGGATCGCTCCCTCCTACACCTCTTAGCGATCAATTCGTCCACTCCAGTTTCTCCTCCCCATCAAGCCTCTGATTTCACAGCCACCGAATGTGAAATCGTCACCTTCTCTCGACACTCCTTGTCGTTAAGGACTTCGTAGCACCTGAGGATGACCCTGGAGTCTCACTAGTAGACTCTTCCCTCCGCTGGAGTCAACTTCCTCCTTTCTTCCTCCTTAGCCACCGGCTAAGGACCCATAGGTCCCATTCTTCCTGTTAGGTTAGGTTTTTAATTCTGCATAATTAGTTTTAGCTGTAGTTAAGTAGTTTAGAGTAGAATTAGCATAATTGTTAATGTTTAATTTTCGCTGTAGGTTAAAGTAGCTGCAGTAATAGAATTAGGCTTAAATTCCCTCCCCTCACCTCCACTGATCAGTCCAGATAAGAGGGGAAGAATTCATCAAAACATGTTTCAAATTATCTCCCTCTCCATTTTTTTTCACAATCCAGTCTGATTTTTTTCACGATAGGTTTCTCTCATCTTTCACCCACACACCCTGATCCAATTTTAGATCTGGTTGGTTTTCAACCTCAGATCTGAAATTGGCATCACAAACACCTAAGGGGCTTCTCACTCACCTCATCTTTGATCACAAAATCCCCTTGATTATGGGTCGAATTTTTCAGTTTGTCGGATTCCTTTTCAACATGGATTTTAAGGATTTATTGCTTTCTGGATTTACTGCCTGATCTGACAAATTGAAGTTGATTTGAATTCCCTGTTGGTAAGGATTCTGAGAGGATTTCTGGTGACAGAAATCATCTCAGAAGAGCCATCCATTAGTCTGATCTTGCATTCACAAGTTACTGTGAAACCTTTAATGAGTTCTCAGTACTGTTTTGATAATTCAAAAGAACCATACATTATCTGTTTTGATAATTACTGTAATAATTACTGTGGTAATTTGTATGGTGATTTCCTAACCTAAGGAGTTCTCAATATTCCTTAAGGTTGCAAGAAACTGGGATTTGATCTTATGGTTTTAAATAACTGAATTAATCCTTCCTTCATGCTATCTATAGCATTAGGAAGAATTAATTCAGTGATATTTGTGGATTTAATCTGAAATGAAGTTTTTGATGAGGGTTTTTCGGCATCTGAATTGAGACATTTATTGATTTTCATGAGAAATTGAACCCTTGTCAGACTTGGGATTTACTTATTTGCTTTTCAGTTGATTTTGATTGACTTTAATCCCAGTAACACAGTAAATTGCTACATCTTGCAGCTACATATTTCCTTCTTTCCAAACCCTTCCCTTCTCACCATTTGGATTCACCTTCCTTCTCAAATGGACTAACTGCAGCAGCAGTTAGCCCATTTGACAGTAGCTTCGGCTGCTGTTAGAAAAGAAAATTGAACATAATTAATCCTTCCTTTCTCACCTCCTACTAAAATCTAACTATAAGTATACTGAAATCTGATACTGTATATATACATATACAACTAACTATAACTATAATGTACATAATAACTATGTAAGTATACTGTATACTGAAATATGATTTAAAATATTATCTATATATATATATGGATATGGGCAGTAAGTATAGAAATAGTATATTACTCTATAAGTATATATGTAGCATATTGTATACTGTATAAAATTGTATATATCTATATATATGTAGATTATATGTATATAAAATCCTGTACTTTAATTTAATCCTTTATATATAATAAATAATGAATTTATTCAGCCAACAGCTAAATTGTTAAATTAAATTAGATAAATTAGTAATTTAGGGTTATAATTAAGTTAATTGAATATGTAGACTTAGGTTAATATATCTTAAGTAATTTAAGCTAGTCGAAGTATGTTTATACCGTTTTTATACTACTTCAACTTAGTTTATAAGTTAAACAGCCAAAAACTGCTACTTAAATGTAAATAAAACAGAAATTAATTCGAAAAAATATAATAAAAATGTGTATAAAATATTTATGTATGTAATCTAACTCTGTATAAGGTCAATTAGACCATTTACTAACTAATTTATAAGTAATTAACCAAGAAAACACCTAAAATAGTGTGTAAAAATAGCCTATTTTAGTGAATTTATTTATATAGTAAATCTAATTAAAATTCAAAATTAATTGAACAATTATGTAATATTATGTAAATACTTTATTTTCCATAGTTTATTTTATTTTTTTTAATAAGTTATGGCCCTCGAATTAAGGGCCAAAATAGCTTCCAACCGCAGCTGCGTGCGATTTCCAGCGCAAATGTGGCGCTCGAATAGCGCCACATCGTGCGCTGCAAACCGCACGCAGCGGTATATTATGTTTTTGTGTTTAGGCTCTTCAGTCATCACGGAAACAATGAAACAGCCATTACGATACTAACCGAGCATACTTATGAGCATGTGTCTGACTTGTTCTAAGGGGCCGGGGGCCCGGAGAAGCGTGTGTCGTGGGGCTACGTATGCCCTGTGCTGAGTTAAGAGACGAAATTAAGCTGCCTAATGATAATTAGGGCGCGCTTAGTAGAGGTTTGGTCCCACCCTCTGGGTGAAGTGTATCCCTCGAAAAGCACGCCCGCAAATTGAAGACATTTTTAATTGATTAAAGAAAGTTAATGACAGTGTTAAGTGCCTCTCGCTGCAGCATATTAAACCTATTAAGTTAGAATGAAAACGCAGAAGAAGTATAAGGAAGAACGTCTGAAGAAGATGTGTGTTAAGTAAGAGAGAGAAGATGTACATACGTAAATACAAATACAATAAAAATATAAATATATATATATATGTATACATAGTATAGCCAATTATTTTCATAAATAAACCCATATATTTACTAACAGAATAAAATGTCGCCATAAACATCGCTACAAACCTCAGTTTTCCTCTTTAGGTTTGTATATAGTGTTTTCTGGGATCTAGCAACGTTTATGTCTGTCACTAAAACTGTTGTATGTGTTACTGTAGATAACAGACTAGTATGTTAAGTTAATATACTATGTAATCTTAGTCTATTGTGTACTCTCATGTAAGTATTAACACTACAACTTGTAAGGACATAATTCATAGTATAGTAATAAATTGTTTGGTGCTTGTTTATAGTTAGTTTTTGCAAGCATTACAATTCATTCTTATTAAGTAGATAAACAATGTCCACATTCATTCATTCTTTAAAAAGATGTAAAGATTTTTTTTGGAATTAAAGGATAATTTTGAGATCAAAGAGTGATGTAATTCAATAAATTGCTTCCCAGTGAACGACCTAGAATAAAACCAGTAAAAATTAGATAAGTAAATAATAATAATGGTTGTAATGACTGGTACTCCATACAACTCACCATAATGACACTCATGATGTTTCAAAACACAACATACTACAACGCAAACATTATCACATTACATTATAACCAAATTTTTTGCGTAATTATTATTTTTTTGGCGCCATTGCCGGGGAGGCAACACTCTTTACGCCAAAATTACCCTTTAATTCTTTTGTATATAGAAATTCTTCATTTCATTTAAATTCATTGATTGTAATTGCTTTCTTCCATTGATTTATTTGTGTATACATTCTTTTATTCTTTTACTAATCATTTATTTTCCACAGCACTTGAGGAGGAAGAGAAGCAGTATCATCATCCAGGTAGAGGTCGTCTTCCTGGTGGAGTCGCTGTTCTCCTGACCCGTCTTCCTGGTGGAGTCGCTGCGCTCGGAGTAGCTGTAGGATTTGTAATAATAGAAGTATAGTTTAGATAGTTTTAGGTATATTAATTAGGAAAAATTGTTAGTCATAAGTTGTGAGAGCCTGTTCTCACACATTCATTGTAATAATTGTGGACTATCTGGACTTTTATTTTCTACTTCTTCCTCATCGATACGGGTTTTTCCATTGCGATTTTTTCGAATCGATATCTTTCCTTGTTTTTGCTTGTTGCATTTAAAAAAATCAAAAATCAAAAAGATCTCATACTTATCTAGCAGCAGCATAACCTTGGGCATCCATCTTAGGTTGCATATTTTTTTGCTAGATTTCAATTCAAGTCAAATCTGCATTTAGAAGATTGCTGGAGTCAGGTACGCATTTTTTACCTTACTCTAACTCCTGTCATCATTGCATTTGACTTAAAATTAAGAAGACCATCTCTTGTACTGAACTGAGTAAAAAGTGAGACAAGCAGCATAGAAATCATATCATAATCACTTGAATTAAGTCAAAAAGAAGATATTAACTTTGGGTGAAACCATGATTGAGATTTTCATCGCCTTGTGTTGATTGCTATCGTGCACACAGCACGATCACTTAAGGTCACAACACACGGGTTTCTACCTCATCTCTTTCTGCAACCACAAGATCTGGATTCGCACGCTAAGTCTTATCCAGATTCCCAGTGGATTTTAGAGGTTTACACATCGCTAGGTTTATGTTAAGACACGTACAGTTGTTTGAAACAATTGCTTGCATACAACATAATTTTGCGTAGCAGCCTCTAGAAAAAAATTTTCGATTTATCTCGCTTGATTGGTCTTCTGAATGAATTGAGATTTAATTGGAATTTTTCCGCTTTCTGTGAACATGGTTAAAATTTTTTCCCATTGAGTTGGAACAAGTTGTAGTAAACGTGTTTTCAAAAACCAACTCAATGGAAGGTAGGAGATCCCAAAACCCAGAACTTGTACTCCCCTTGGGTACTAGTACCCAAGCTACTGCATCTTTCTCTTTGCCCTCCACTTTTAATCCTTTACCTCCCGAGTCTCAAAATCCTATTCACAATCCCATTCACCAAGAGGATGATCTTGAGTCGTCACAATTCGAGGATTTTGAAGAACTTCCTCCAGACTTAGTTGCACATCCTCCACCACAACAACCACCTATCCCTAGGTTCCAACCTCCACCTTATCCTAATTATCTTAATCCACCCCCGGAGAGAGGACCTATGCCTTATCTTCAGCACCTTTTCGATACACAACTGTAAATGAATACCCTAACCCAACAGGTGCAATAGCTTGCTCAAGATGTTAATCTTTTAGCTAACCCCCAACCACAACCACTTCAACCTAGAAATCCCCAGGCACCACCCCAACCCCATAGACCTCAACTACGGGATTATTATAATCCTGCAGTTGCCCAACCAATGCCTATGGTACGTTATCCCAATGGGGGTCGAGCTGCTGAACTGAAGCCAAACATTATAGCACTCATTCCTCACTTCCATGGACTTGCTTCTAAGGACCCTCTTCAGCATTTAGAGGAGCTGAAAAATCTTACCCAAACTTTGGGTCCGCAAGGACATGATCAGCACACGCTTTTAATGAAAATGTTCTCCTTTTCATTGAAAGATAGGGCAGCCTTTTGGTTTCGAACACTTGCACGGACTGCACCTACAGATTTCTGGGATTCTTTAGAACATGAGTTCTTAAAGAAGTACTTTCCTGTAGGCTGCACTAACGCCTTAAGGCGTGCCATCACTACATTCACTCAGAATTCAGGAGAACCAATGCACGAGGCTTGGGAGAGATTCCACGAGCTTATGAGAAAATGTCCCCACCATGGTGTCCCACCGTAGCAAGAGATCCAGATCTTCTACCATGGGCTCCATGATGACACACGGAATTTCGTAGATGCCGCTTGTGGAGGCAATTTCCTGTGTCAGGACGAGGACTCAGCCTTTGAGCTCTTTGAAGGCATGGCCGAAAACTCTATTAATAATGCTTCAATGAGCATGTTTAATAGAAAGTCCTCACATTCCCACTCACATACTAGGGTACACGAAGCCCAATCCAGTAGCAAAGACTTAGAGATAGTGGCTAGTCAATTGGATAAAATGGGCTTAATCGAGAAGAAAGTAGATGAAGTATGGAAATTTCTCTCAAAACCCTCATCTTCTTCTTCTTAGTCACCAGCACAAAACACTTCTTCTCAGTTTCCCATAGGGAGGGAAACTGTGAATAACCTTTCTGTGACACAAACTGCATTACCGGATTTACCATTTCCATATCCTTCCCCGGTTGGAGGAACCTTTGTTCCTCCCTACACTGACTTCCCTGCACCCTCTGGAGTTTTGGAGGAGCTCCATGCCATTCATAATGACCCTTTCGCACAAACCTACAACCCTGGATGGCGCAATCATCCAAATTTCTCATGGTCGGGAAATTCACAGAGACCTCCTTTTCAACAACCTTCTACACCACCATTGCACAACCCGATACGAGCACCACCTCCACAATCACACGGATATCCACCGTGTGCCTACCAGCAACCCCAACCCAGGCCCACCCAATACTCTCAATCTGGGCCTACACGTGATGACGAGTTGGGGTCTATCATGAAAGCTCTTGCTGATATGCAACAACAGAATATTGCTATGCAGTAGAGACAGGACACGGCCTTAGCTGAGATGAGAGCCCAGCTATCACACTTGATGGAGTCCCATCAACCACATTCACTCCCATCTCAAGCACAACCCAACCCTAGGAACATACCTGCTCAAAGGTATGTCCAACCTAGACCAGCAATACATGACCAAGCACATGTCATTTCACAACCTTTGCACAACATTGAATCCTTCACTGACTCAAGTCCTTCTCTTTGACTCTAAACTAAAACTCTTTCCTGGGAAACTAAGATCAAAAGGGACTGGACCTTTCAAAATCTTAAGAATATTTGACAATGGAGCCGTTGAGATCACTGAAATTGACAAATCTGAACCTTTTACTGTAAATGGTCAAAGACTGAAACCTTTCATTGAGCCGCATGATCTCAGACTTGTCAATTCCACCATTTTGCTCCTACATTTTGAACTACCAACTAAGTTTTCGCCTAGCTGAAGGCGTTAAACTTAGCAAAACCTATCCTTGTACATAGTTGTTTTTCACCTTTCTTACTCTTGCCTTTATTTGTATACAGTGTCTACCCTTGCATTTTGAGCATACTTTCATTGACACACATGTCATGCATTTCACTTCTTAGCCCGACTGTTCACTCTGATCCTAGATCAAGCTTAAAATCGTCCGCATAAAGATTTTATCTCCTCATTTCGACTTCCTTCCATCACCTAGTCTAGGATAGTGAAAAGCAGAGCATGCATTTGCATCCACCCTATTCATTCAATGAGGACATTGCAACATTTAAGCATGAGAGGGTGTAAATGGTAAACCATTTAAACTAAAATGCAATTGTAGACACACCTATAGTACATATAGCATTATCAAAAATATATATATACTTAAAAAAATTGAAAAATTTTGAAAAATTTTTGAAAAAATTATAAAGCTAAAAATGCAAAAAAAATAACAAATCAAAAAAATTCCAAAAATACAATAAGGGACATGTACTCTATTGTCAAGGGAGGACAATGATTTCAAGGAGAAAGGGAGAAAAAGATAAAAGATAAGTGTTTAACTATGATCTTCTAGCTGAAAACAAAAATTAGAATAAGTGTCTATGGACATTCAACCATTACTGTTTTGACCTGCCAGGCCATAAGAGCTTGATACAAGCTTGGGCTTAATACACTTCGAGCCTTGACAAGATAGACCACAGTCTCTCCTAACTTTAGGACATATTCTTGTACCTGAGTCACCAGTACATGATTCGTTGGTTTGCTTTGACTTAGGAGTCTAAGTAACCTTGGCTTACACTACACAATGTCAGGAAAGACCACTTGAACCTAAACCTCAACCCTTGTGTTCATTAGGGAAGGTGGAGTCCTTACCTGTGCGTGCAGGTAGACTCTTTGTCCTAATCTTTAGTCTTGTGTCTAGGAGAAACTCTTTCCACAAATAAATTCACCCACCAAATACAGTGCGCTCTACCAAATAAGTTCCCGAGACATACTGTTCAAAAAAAAAAAAAGAAGTCAAGTATGTTCTCCAAATTCTGGAAACACAATTGTTCCACCAAAATTGTTTTCAGGGTTCAAAACAAATACCCTATTTGTCCACCAAAAAACATTCTCTGAGCCACAAACACAATAAGGGCTGGGGTTTGAATAGTCTTCAATTCTTGAGAGTCATCTGAAAACATGAGCTAAAGTTAGGACCAACCTGGACTTAAAAATAAGTGAAACCCCGGGAGTGAGCTTTAGAATTCACTTGGTTAGTCCTGACTTATCACAAAGCACAGCCATAACCTCATAGCATTCTGAGTCTCTGTAAAACCCCCTGAGTCCTGGAATTCGACTTAAGGTTTAAATATCAAGAGTCCTTGTTGGTTGAGAGATGGTCTATGTCATTTACACCTCGAGTTCTGGTTGGTTATCCTCAGTAATAAGGTTCTCACAATGTCCAAAAACACAGTTGGTTTATTGAAAAATCTTTCAACCTGAAGATCATCATCAAACACTTAAAAATTTTTGAAAGAAGAAAAAGATATCTTGACACACTTACCTTGCTGATACTTAAATTGCCTTATACTTCAACAGATTGTTTGCTAAGGGACTAGCAAAATGAAAGCATGGGGGTATGATGAGTGGCTACTCATCATGGCTAAAAAGCTGAAATTAAGCTAGACACTAAGTAAAACAACATCAAATTAACAGATAAAAAGGGCTAAGTGTGGGAATTAAAGAAAAAGACCTAAAACCTTTACTTTGTGTTAAAATTTCATAATTAGGTCACAAAATGAGATATTCTAAAAGTAAAATACAAATGATGATCCATGCGTCAATTAAACACATAAATAAGTTTGAAAGGCCAAATCAGAAGTAAAATCAATGTCTTAAATGTTCAATTAAGCACATATAAAATTTGAAGGCAATTGGACATCATTTAGGTTATGAAATAGGTAGTTTACACTTAGGTCCTTCATGCATTACACTCCTACCCTTAAAAACCCCTCTTTGGACCTACTTGTAAGCTGCAGGGACCCTTTTGAAAGGCTGTAGGGCCCTTCCAGTCATAGTTCTTCTCACTTATGGGCCTGCATGCAATTCTTCTACCCCTTCGTTCAAGGGTCTTCCTGCAGTTTTTCCCTCATTTCAAAGAGAAGCCTGCTGCTCCTCACGCGCACTGTAGCGCGCGAAGAACACGGCCAATCTCAGCTGTCCATCGCTCTTTAGATCTTGATCTGCGGTTGGATTAGATTGGAACTTTCGCGTAATTCAGTGCATGCATTCACCTCTCTCCCTAGATCTCATTTGATGGTCAAATCTTGTGCTCAGCTAAGCGTGCACCTCGCCCCTCACATCCTCGCCGCCGGTTGCATTTTGAATATCTTCACCTGCGCGGTGATCTCAGCCACTGAGCATGCTACTTAAGCACCGCAGTACTGTCGCGTGCAAGGGATCACTCCCTCCTACACCTCTTAGAGATCAATTCGTCCACTCCAGTTTCTCCTCCCCATCAAGCCTCTGATTTCACAGCCACCGGCTGTGAAATCGTCACCTTCTCTCGACACTCCTTGTCGCTAAGGACTTCGTAGCACCTGAGGACGACCCTGGAGTCTCACTAGCAGACTCTTTCCTCCGCTGGAGTCATCTTCCTCCTTTCTTCCTCCTTAGCCACCGACTAAGGACCCATAGGTCCCATTCTTCCTGTTAGATTAGGTTTTTAATTCTGCATAATTAGTTTTAGCTGTAGTTAAGTAGTTTAGAGTAGAATTAGCATAATTGTTAATGTTAAATTTTTGTTGTAGGTTAAAGTAGTTGTAGTAATAGAATTAGGCTTAAATTCCCTCCCCTCACCTCCTCTGATCAGTCCAGATAAGAGGGGAAGAATTCATCAAACCATGTCTCCAATTATCTCCCTCTCCATTTTTTTTCACAATCCAGTTCTGATTTTTCTCACGACAGGTTTCTCTCATCTTTCACCCACACACCCTAATCCAATTTCAGATCTGGTTGGTTTTCAACCTCAGATCTGAAATTGGCGTCACAAGCACCTAAGGGGCTTCTCACTCACCTCATCTTTGATCACAAAAGCCCCTTGATTATGGGTCGAATTTTTCAGTTTGTCGGATTCCTTTTCAACATGGATTTTAAGGATTTATTGCTTTCTGGATTTATTGCCTGATCTGACAAATTGAAGTTGATTTGAATTCCATGTTGGCAAGGATTTTGAGAGGATTTTTGGTGACAGAAATCATCTCAGAAGAGCCATCCATTAGTCTGATCTTGCATTCACAAGTTACTGTGAAACCTTTAATGAGTTCTCAATACTATTTTGATAATTCAAAAGAACCATACATTATCTGTTTTGATAATTTCTGTAATAATAACTGTGGTAATTTGTATGGTGATTTCCTAACCTAAGGAGTTCTCAATATTCCTTAAGGTTACAAGAAACTGGGATTTGATCTTATGGTTTTAATTAACTGAATTAATCCTTCCTTCATGCTGTCTATAGCATTAAGGAGAATTAATTCAGTGATATTTGTGAATTTAATCTGAAATGAAGTTTTTGATGAGGGTTTTTGGGCATCTGAATTGAGACATTTATTGATTTTCATGAGAAATTGAACCCTTGTCAGACTTGGGATTTACTTATTTGCTTTTCAGTTGATTTTGATTGACTTTAATCCCAGTAACATAGTAAATTGCTACATCTTGCAGCTACATATTTCCTTCTTTCCAAACCCTTCCCTTCTCACCATTTGGATTCACCTTCCTTCTCAAATGGACTAACTGCAACAGCAGTTAGCCCATTTGACAGTAGCTTCGGCTGCTGTTAGAAAAGAAAATTGAACATAATTAATCCTTCCTTTCTCACCTCCTACTGAAATCTAACTATAAGTATACTGAAATCTGATACTGTATATATACATATACAACTAACTATAACTATAATGTACATAATAACTATGTAAGTATACTGTATACTGAAATATGATTTAAAATATTATCTATATATATATATGGATATGGGCAGTAAGTATAGAAATAGTATATTACTCTATAAGTATATATGTAGCATATTGTATACTGTATAAAATTGTATATATCTATATTTATGTAGACTATAAGTGTATAAAATCCTGTACTTTAATTTAATCCTTTATATATAATAAATAATGAATTTATTCAATTGTTAAACTAAATTAGATAAATTAGTAATTTAGGGTTATAATTAAGTTAATTGAATATGTAGACTTAGGTTAATATATCTTAATTAATTTAAGCTAGTCGAAGTATGTTTATACCGTTTTTATACTACTTTAACTTAGTTTATAAGTTAAACAGCCAAAAACTGCTACTTAAATGTAAATACAACAGAAATTAATTCGGAGAAATATAATAAAAATATGTATAAAATATTTATGTATGTAATCTAACTCTGTATATGGTCAATTAGACCATTTACTAACTAATTCATAAGTAATTAACCAGGAAAACACCTAAAACAGTGTGTAAAAATAGCCTATTTTAGTGAATTTATTTATATAGTAAATCTAATTAAAATTCAAAATTAATTGAACAATTATGTAATATTTGTAAATACTTTATTTTCCATAATTTATTTTATTTTTTTAATAAGTTATGGCCCTCGAATTAAGGGTCAAAATAGCTTCCAACCGCAGCTACGCGCGATTTCCAGCGCAGATGTGGCGCTCGAATAGCGCCACATCATGCGCTGCAAACTGCACGCAGTAGTATATTATGTTTTTGTGTTTAGGCTCTTCAATCGTCATGGAAACAACGAAACAGCCATTACGATACTAACCGAGCATACTTATGAGCATGTGTCTGACTTGTTCTGAGGGGCTGGGGGCCCGGAGAAGCGTGTGTTGTCGGGCTGCGTATGCCCTGTGCTGAGTTAAGAGATGAAATTAAGCTGCCTAATGATAATTAGGGTGCGCTTAGTAGAGGTTTGGTCCCACCCTCTGGGTGAAGTGTATCCCTCAAAAAGCACGCCCACAAATTGAAGACATTTTTAATTGATTAAAGAAAGTTAATGACAGTGTTAAGTGCCTCTTGCTGCAGCATGTTAAACCTGTTAAGTTAGAATGAAAACACAGAAGAAGTATAACAAAGGAAGAACGTCTGAAGATGTGTGTTAAGTAAGAGAGAGAAGATGTACATACGTAAATACAAATACAATAAAAATAAATATATATATATATATATGTATACGTAGTATAGCCAATTATTTTCATAAATAAACCCATATATTTACTAATAGAATAAAATATCACCATAAACGTCGCTACAGACCTCAGTTTTCCTCTTTAGGTTTGTATATAGTGTTTTCTAGGATCTAGCGATGCTTATGTCTGTCACTAAAACTGTTGTATGTGTTACTGTAGATAATAGACTATAAAGTTAAGTTAATATACTATGTAATCTTAGTCTATTGTGTACTCTCATGTAAGTATTAATACTACAACTTGTAAAGACATAATTCATAGTATAGTAATAAATTGTTTGGTGCTTATTTATAGTTAGTTTTTGCAAGCATTACAATTAATTCTTATTAAGTAGATAAACAATGTCCACATTCATTCATTCTTTAAAAAGATGTAAAGCTTCTTTTTGGAATTAGAGGATAATTTTGAGATCAAAGAGAGATGTAATTCAATAAATTGCCTCCCAGTGAACGACCTATAATAAAACCAGTAAAAATTAGATAAGTAAATAATAATAATGGTTGTAATGACTAGTACTCCATACAACTCACCACAATGACACTCATGATGTTTCAAAACACAACATACTACAACGCAAACATTATCACATTACATTATAACCAAATTTCATGTATTATTAAGGCTACTCACAACAACAAATTCGTGAACTCTCTTTGAACGCGAAGACCATGAACGCCCTCTACTGCGTGCTCAGCCCGGAGGAGTTCAATAGAATCTCGCAATGCGCCACCGCATACGAGATTTGGCACACACTTGAGGTAACTCACGAAGGTGCCTCTAAGGTAAAGTCTTCTAAAATTAATTTACTTTCACAAGAATTTGAATCATTTTCTATGAAGACTGACGAAACTTTAAGTGAGATGAACACTAGGTTCACTCTCATAGTAAATAATTTGAAAGCTTTAGGAAAGACCTTCATCAAGGAGGAGCTTCAAGGAAAGTTTCTTCGTTCCCTTGGACCAGAATGGGAGAAGAAGGTCACCGCGGTTGAGGAGGCAAATAAGGTGGAGGACCTCAACATGGAAGATCTCCTAGGCAATCTAATGGCCTACGAGACAAAGTTGAAGCAGAAGAAGAAGGATGCACCGGAGCCAAAATCGAAGAAGACTCTCGCCTTCAAAGCTGCATCGGATAGCGAGGTAAGTTCCGACGACGAAGACTTTAAAATTTTACTTAAAAAGTTTTCCAAGTTGTGTAGGGAATCAAAGAAGGAGAAGAAGGAAAGTTCGAGACGTTGCTATCACTGCAACGAAAAAGGGTACCTACGACCAAAGTGCCCTCTTCTCAAAAAGGAGAAGAAGGAGGAAAAGGAGAAGAAATCTAAGAAGAAGGCATTCCAAGCCACTTGGGACAATTCGAGCTCGGAGGAAGAAGAAGATGAAAAGTCTATAGAAGAAGAAACCACTTGCTTTGGTTTCATGGCCAGAAGAAGTGATGGCAACAGTGAAAGCAGAAGCGACTCTGACAACGAGGTAAATTTCGATTTACAAGAAGCTTTTAATGAACTATTTGATGTTAGTAAATCATTAAGAATAGAAAATAAAAACATTAAAAAGAACCTTAGCTTTCTTAAATCTGAAAATGATAGGTTAGAAATAAAACTTAAGGACCTAGAAAGTAGCTCTAGTCCTAAGGATAATAACCTGTTATTAGAAAATAAAGACTTAATCAATGAAAATACTAAATTGATTGAGAAAAATGATAGTCTAAAATTAGAAATTTCTGATTTAAAGATTAAGATACATATTATAGAAAAAGAAATTGCATGTCATAGGGAAAACTCTAATAAATTAATCAACAAAGTAGATAATTTTTATAGCCCTAAGATTGAGAAAGGATCTTCGTCAAGGAGACCTGCTAACAGATCCGGATCTAAGCTCACTTAGATACCGAAGAAAGAATTGGAATCTTATTTTGTAGGTTTCAGGGATAACTACAACACGAAGGACTGGACCTACAAGCTCAAGGCTGGTCAACTCGAGTTGGGAGAACCAAGGAGTAGACCAAGGAGGAGAACAAGAAGACCTACAAGACGGCGAACAAACGATGGACCCGCCGCACGTCGACCACCAAACTGGAGACCGGCGCCAATGCCCGGGCCTCCAAGCTACGAATGAGAGCCCCATCCGATGTGGCATCCACCACCACCATTTGGGCCATTTTATTGGACATGGTAGGTGAGATAAAAATTCTTTACCCTATCTTTTTATCATAAGTATTTAGATAGGGGGAGTAAAAATATTTATGAGCTAATTGTTAATTTTTAAGGGGGAGATGTAAGTTAGCTAAATTTGCTTTAGTAAGGGGGAGAAAAATAACAGCTATCTTATTGTTACAAAAAGGGGGAGGACATTACTTTTGTTAAAAGAAATTCATAGAAGAGCATGTTTTAAAGGGGAGTTATAGGAAATTTAAAATCAATCAAACCTTTTTGATAATGCCAAAAAGGGGGAGGATTTTTTTACATTATTTATGGTTTTTTCATCATAAAAAAGGCAGAGATTGTTGGTGCAAGAACACCACGATCATTTGTTTTGATGATAACAAAACACGTGTCATTTAATATTTGTACTTGAAGTCTTAGATTTCAGGCAAATTACAAATGGAGACGTGATTAGACGGAGTTCAAGCTCGCATCCAAGATGGATTGGAGGAGCTTGATGGAAAACAGAGGAGATTCGCGAGGAGTGATAGATTGAAGATAGAAGACAAGAAGAATAGGATAGAATTCTGTTTATTTCTTTCATGTACTTTTGTCTTTATTTCCTTGCTCCTTTTGTTCCTTAGAAAATCATGTTAAAGAGCCTCAAAGTACCCTAACAGTAGTCGTAGGAACATCGGCACAACCCTAGGATACTTAGGTTTTCTGTAGAAAACTTAGAAAACCAATATAGGGTTCAAACAGCCTTTTTAGATGTCTAATTCCAAAAATAGACGTCTGATAATGGGTTTTAAGACGTCTGACTGTTGATTTAGACGTCTGATAACATTTAGGCTGGACTTAGTTAGTTCTGTCTGATGATATCAAACGTCCTGACCTTAAACCAGACGTCTTAGAAGACGTCTGATGTCTTTGCCAGACGTTCAATTAGTGGACCGTTAGCTGGTTTATCAAACACTGAGGATATGACCGTTAGAGCCTTATCAGACATCCTTAAGCCTTTCCAGACATCTGATAAATGACCGTTTTGCCTCAACTGACCCGAAAATCTCTTCTCAGAGATTTTCTAGCCGTTGCTCTCTCTTGGAAATCCATTCCCGTAGAAAAGTAGGTTTCCAGACGTCCAGACATAGTGCCAAACGTCCTGTATGTCGTTTGATGGACTTACACTAGAACCCTGTTTAGATCTAATTCAAGTCAGGAAGAAACCTACCTAAAATCAGACGTCTGACTTTGTTCCCAGACGTCTTAAACTGGTTTTCTAGACATCCGATGCCAGGATCAGACGTCTAATTACCCTGTCAGTGCAATGATTGTTCCTGATTTCGGCCTGATTCTGTTGAGCTTTACACCCAATGGCTATGGGAGTTTTCCTAAGCCTTCCAAAGCCTTCCTAAGGCCTGTATAAATAGAGAAGAACCTCTTGCACACCAATATACACCTAGTAATACACTTTCACACCATTTTGTGTCTCTTGATCCTAAGAAGAAAAGCTCTTGCTCTCCAAGCTCAAGTTCTTCATCTAGAGAGCATCAAGCATTTGCGCACTCGCTCTCCCACCGAAGTTCACGAGAGCGATGTTGCGCCGTCGTGTAGCTCATGCACCTGCGTCATCGATTCGACGCACTTACATCAAAGGGGAGTTTCCTAATTCCTATAGAAGCTAGGTTTAAATCTTTGTTGGCTCTATAGGATTATATTTGTTATTTTACTTTATTATTTGGTTGGGCATTCGCTTTGTGAATTCCCGTCTCCTTCGTGGGACAAAATCCTTCTCGTGAAGAGAAGGGGTTTGAGGTACGCTACCCTCGTATAAAGTAGCGTGGTTGTAATTGAGGTTGAATCACCCTCGTTTAAGTGATTCGTTTAATGGATTTGATCAACTTGGTTGATCAGAAAATCCTAACTCGAGAGGGTTAGGTGGTGGTTTTCACCCGGTTTGGGTTTCCACCTAAAAATAATTGTGTACATTGTGTGATTGAATTTTGTGAGATTGTTTTACATTATATTTTCGCAATTTATTACGTCACCCCCTCCTAGTAGGGAATCTACAGATATGACTGTTAGAGCCTTATCAGACATCCATAAGCCTTTCCAGACGTCTGATACATGACCGTTTTGCCTCGGCTGACCTGAAAATCTCTTCTCAGAGATTTTCTAGCTGTTGCACTCTCTTGGAAATCCATTCCTGCAGAAAAGTAGGTTTCCAGACATCCAGACATAGTGCCAGACGTCCTGTATGCCGTCTGATGGACTTGCACTAGAACCCTATTTAGATCTGATTCAAGTCAGGAAGAAACCTGCCTAAAATCAAACATTTGACTTTGATCCCAGACGTCTTAAACTGATCTTCCAGACGTCTGATGCCAGGATCCGACGTCTAATAACCCTGTCAATGCAATGATTGTTCCTGATTTTGGCCTGATTCTCTTGGGCTTTGTACCCAACGGCTATGAAAGCTTTCCAAAGCCTTCCAAAGCCTTCCTAAGACCTCTATAAATAGAGGGGAGCCTTTGCCACTCAACACACACCTAGACACACCTAAGAAACACACTTTCTACTCTTTTGTGTCCAAGAAAAGCTTTTGCTCTCCTAGCTCAAGTTCATCTTAAGAGCATCAAGCCTTTGCGCACCCGCTCTCCCGCTGTAGTTCACGAGAGCAACGTTGCGCTGTCGTGTGGCTCACACACCCGCGTCATCGATTCGATGCACTTCCATCAAAGGGGAGTTTCCTAATTCCTATAGAAGTTAGGTTTAAATCTTTGTTGGCTCTATAGGATTATTGTTATTTATCTTTGTTACTTTGGTTGGGTATTCGCTTTGCGAATTTCCGTCTCCTTCGTGAGACAAAATCCTTCTCGTGAAGAGAAGGGGTTTGAGGTACGCTACCCTCGTATAAAGTAGCATTGTTGTAATTGAGGTTGAATCACCCTCGTTTAAGTGATTCGTTTAGTGAATTTGATCAACTTGGTTGATTGGAAAATCCTAACTCGAGAGGGTTAGGTGGTGGTTTTCACCCGGTTTGGGTTTCCACCTAAAAATAATTGTGTACATTGTGTGATTGAATTTTTTTGTGAAATTATTTATATTCTATTCCGCAATTTATTACGTCACCCCTCCTAGTAGGGAATCTACAAGGGTTAGCTCTATTAAGCTCCATTCAGCTCATCTTAGTAGAATGGTAGCTTAGGGTGGCTCATCTTAGCTCACCTTAGCTCAAGTTAGCTTAGATCCTGCTCAACTTAGTTGAGTCTAGCTCACCTTAGCACCAATTAGTTCAATGGGAGATCTAGCTAGCTCAACTAAGTTGACTGGGGTCCACCTCACCTCAGGTCCAGCTACTTCCAACTCCACTCAACTCAAGTCAGCTAAGGATGACTTTATACAGCTCAGGCTAGCTCAAGTCCAACTCCTAGGGACTCCACTTAGCTCAACCTAGTTGAGCTAAGCTATCTTAGCTACTCTAGCTAGCTAGGTCCTCCCCGGAAAAATCAAACCCAACTCACCTTAGCACATTTCAGCAGAAGCCAACTTACTTTAGCTTGGCTTAGCAAATAGCAAAGAACTAGTAAGCTAAGCAAGCTAAAGTAGCTTCCTGCAACTCCCTTCAGCTACTACCAGCTCCAGTCAGCCCCATACATTCCTTCCTTAACTCCTCTTCCCTAAACCCTAGCTCCATTCCACCTCCTCCTCCACTTAACTATTAGCTAAGCAAGCTTAGCTAGCTTAGCTCAGCTAAGACCCCACTCCATGGTCGTCCATCACCCACCAAAAACCCTAACCTAGTTCCACCTCAACTTGGCTACTAGCTCCACCTAAAAACACCTCCACATCCTTCCCTCTTTGGCGCCAACCACCAACCTCCACACCTAATGGGAACACCATCATGAGCCATAACTAACTCATTTTGACCCAATTAAGTCAATAGATGCTCCTACATAACCATTTGAGAGTCATAAGTGATGAGTCCATTAAAATGGACTAATATTAAGCCTAAGTATCTTTAATCATACAGTTTAGGTGTGTTAATAATGGCAATTAAGTTGTAGAATATTTACGCCTCATGATTTAAGTTTATAACATTGTATAACTTAATGATTTTGTTGTTTTTATGTGCAGGTAATAAAATGCGGAAAGAACAAGAGTGGGGGAGATAAATTCCCCAACACATAATAGCCACGACTCTTTCCCCCCTCCCCTGCCGGACATTGGGGTAATCTTCTTCTTCCGCCGCCTTTCTCAACAACTATGACCCGAAATAGTTAAGGGATTTGGGAAAATCCATTAACTCACGCGGAGAAAGGTTAAAAGAGAGGAGGCGAGGTGCACGGAGAAGGATCTCCCCCCCCCCTGCGGGGAACTGCTTCACCTTGGAAAGGGCGAACCCTGTGACCCACCGCGCGTATTGTGCACCAAGCATCCATCCTCCAGCGCCCTCCGCTGCAGGCGCTCATGCCACATCTACCTGCAACCGTTCAGAACCAGTGCCCTCTCCGCAGACGTGTACCCCCCTTCCAGTGCCATCACCCCATCCACCCTCCAGCGCATCCCTGCACCGCCCGCCTTCACCCCACAGCCACACAGCCACCCGTGCCTGCAGGCCAAGTGTATGATGTAACACTATTTCTGAGGCAGCAAAACACCTATCACGTTCCACCAAATATGACCCATACCTACATTCTAGTATTTCTGATCGCCTGAATACTGGTTGAGAACTCTAACTTAGTTGTAGAGTTATTAGGACTTTAATTGAAGTGTGGATGCCATGTGAGGCTACCAAATTGTGAGTACAATTTCTAAATCTAGCGAGATTCGTGATCTTAGAAAGAAAGAAAAGAGAGAGTGCCCAGGAACATCAAGAGAGCACAATTGTGTAGCCTCTCTCAGAGTTGAATTGTCTAATAGTCTAGAGAGCTAGAGTCTGTAGTACTAGACTATATGTAGCACCAGATGAGTGTGTGCCACCAAATACAAATCCATTCAACTCAATATCTCCTACCTAAGCTAAACACCGGGGTCAAATTACAGATTATCGTCTGCTTTATCCCCGAGGGAAGTAGTTGCCTATCTCGACAGAAATTTTTGCCAAGGGTGATGTATGAACTCCCATTGCGAATCGGCTCTTTCACTTGGATCTGTTACCTAAGCTATCAGCACTTCACATTTATCTGGATTTCTAAAGTTTTGAAATAAGAAAAGAAGAAATCTTCTGATTACTTATATTATTTTTCATTTTTGCTAGGGACTAGCAAATCTTAAGCATGGGGGTATTTGATGAATCCATTAAAATGGACTAATATTAAGCCTAAGTATCTTTAATCGTACAGTTTGGGTGTGTTAATAATGGAAATTAAGTTGTAGAATATTTACGCCTCATGATTTAAGTTTATAACATTGTATAACTTAATGATTTTGTTGTTTTTATATGCAGGTAATAAAATGCGGAAAGAACAAGGGTGGGGGAGATAAATTCCCCAGCACATAATAGCCGCGACTCTTTCCCCCCTCCCCCACCGGACATTGGGGTAATCTTCTTCTTCCACCGCCTTTCTCAACAACTATGACCCAAAATAGTTAAGGGATTTGGGAAAATCCCTTAACTCACGCAGAGAAAGGTTAAAAGAGAGGAGGTGGGGTGCACGGAGAAGGATCTTCCCCCCCTTGAGGGGAACTACTTCACCGTGGAAAGGGTGAACCCTGTGACCCACCGCATGCACTGTGCGCCAAGCATCCATCCTCCAGCGCCCCTACTGCAGGCGCTCACGCCACATCTGCCTGCAACCGTTCAGAACCAGCGTCCTCTCTGTAGACGCACGCCCCCTTCCAACGCCATCACCCCATCCACCCTCCAGCACATCCCTGCACTGCCCACCTTCACCCTACAGCCGTATAGCCACCCGCGCCTGCAGGCGCCCACATGCCCTTCAGCCTACACTGCACCCGTACGCCTCCCTGTAGCCAACATCTCCAGCACTCCCTGCAGTTCGCGCCACCCGCACCAGTTCTCAACCGCACGCCATCTCCAGTGCCCTGCTGCAGGCGTTCTCAACTACACGCCATCTCCAGCGCCTCCCTACTGCAGGTGCTCTCAACCGTGCGCCCTGCTGCAGCGCCTCCTTGCTGCAGGTGCGCCTCTCGCTCCAGCGCCCATCTGCAAGCGCACCAGTGTGCGCAAGCTCTGCAGCAGCACCTCCGCCTGCTTATTCAATAGGCCGGAGCTCCGGCCACTGCCTTCGGCCACCTGCGTCGCCGCCGCTGCCACCACAGGAGAGCTCTCGACCTCGCCGTCCTCCTGAGCCTCGCATCAACCCCCGCGATGCTCTCCCTCTCTCGCAAGGAGGAGAGAGGAAAAAAGCCCTGTTTTCCCCCTAATTAAAATTTACATTCAATGCCATTGCCACCAATTTGATTTTTTTATTATTATTATATTATGGCAGAATTGCGTTCAAACACTCATAGTTCTTTATAATTGCATGGTATTGATATTAACTAGTTTAAAGATTGATTTTGGGCTTAACTTAAGTATTAATTGTCTTTAGTACACATCACGTGAAAACTGCATGAATTCATCCTAAATTTATTGAAGATTTCTGTGAGGGAAAACTGCACTTATACCCTTATCTTTTTAGGTTATTGCAAATCTACTTTCCTTCACATTTTAAGTCTGATTTGAAAAGGGATTTCGCACTATCCGAAATAACATTAAATAATTAAGTATTGATTGCATCATTGCCTCCCTGTGGACACGACCCACTCTTTCGCGAGTGGTTATTTTCATTATTTTTTTTTATTAGTTGATTTTTCCACCACTTAAATACTATAACGCTAAGCGAAAAGTCGTCTATCAATAAGTCATTGGATAATCATTCTGAAGGAAAAATAAGAACTAGGGTTAAAACTATAATTTTACCAGCTCATCATGAATGCAGTACTGCCACGGATTTTCTTAGGGGTTGAATGAAGGTCAATTAGTCTTAAAAGGATAACAAGTGGGATAAGATAGACAAAAGGATTTGCACGTGTTCTGATAATTAAATGACTTTTGAAACCCTAAAAATAGACCCGCTTAATTAACTGAGGTTCTGATCAGGATAAAATTCACCTAAACCCTCTAAAATTCATATAAAAATATTCTCTAGGGTTTAGAACTTTTAATTTGACCATCAGAACCCATTTTGACCCAAAACAGAACCACAAACAGACATTTGCCCTAATTTAGGTTTTTGCATAAATTACCCAGTCAAACATGGTCAGAAACAAAATCCAACTGCACCATTGGATTCCTTAGGCCAATATTAGGTTTGCATAAAAATTTGGACCCAAGATGAATTTGTCTTGACCTAGTTTACAAATTGGTCTTGTCTAATTTCATTTCTACCCTTAACTTTCAAAATCCTTTCAAGTAGGCCCCTAGCTTCGTCATTGTTCTCACAAACAAGTCCCTACCGCCATTAAACATATTCCTACTTGCTCCGGCGACCTTAAAAAGGAAAGAACTCTCTGATTTCTCGACGAATCCCTTTCAAATTTGAAAAGGAAGTTCGTCAAGAAATTCCCTTCCTTTTGGACCTAATCCTAAGCCTTGAAACCTACCCAATCTCTCATGTGAATGCATGAGAGATTTGGGTATCAAGAAACTTGTAACTCCGATGAGCTTTCCAAGCTTGAGAAGCTTGCTTCACAAGCTCTAACTGACTTCTGATGACCTATAAAAGACTCCCCAGATCACAATGGATTTCCCAAGCTTGAATTCAGCCAGAGATTCCATCTAATTCCTCTCCCCTCCTCTGACCGACTTGCTCTTCAAGCTCTGACGACTCTCCCTACCATCCCTCATCATTTGACCACAATACCAATGGCAGATTTTTCCTCCTTGTTTTCCTCTGCATCGCGTAGCACCCGTCGGTGCTCCTGCCCCCCTTCATCCTCGCCGTCGTCCTTCTCTCTGAGTAGTTTCGTCTCCAGCGTCGACCACACCTCAACTGGTTCCAACTCTGCTCCCTTTTGTCTACCTCCCCTCCTAAACAACTCCTCGACTTCCCCTCATCGTTTCCAGCCATCTTCCACTTTATTTCAATCGCCAACTCACCTCGTCGCCATCCGTCTTCCACCTCACCGGCAGATCTCCGACGAGCCCTAGCGGCTTCCACATTGGCCCAACCGTGCCACTTCCACTCTCCTCACCATCGCCTTGACTCACCAACCAAAACTCCTAAAGTAATTAAGGGGATTGGCCTCTCTATCACCCCCCCGATTCACTCACTCTCACACACAATCCGCGAGGTCGATAGACCTCCACAACCACTCGTACACGACGCCAACACCGCCATTCAATTCCCCACCTCACGGTGAAGCTTGTGAACTATTTTAACTAGGGCTTTTAGCCTATTTTCATGATTACAGGTCCCAAGTCTTCGTCGCCATTACTGAAGCTTCAAGCCAGCTTCAAGCACCTACAAACCCCAAGCAAAGTCCCAGGTGTTGCGGAACACTTCCAGGATCGCAACCAAGAAGCCAATTAGGCTCTTTGACTGAGCCTTTGACCACAATCACGTGAATAAGAAAGGCAGTGGGATTTAGTCCCACATCGTGGACTAAAGAGCGCCCGCCAATGAATAAATTGAAAAAGTGATACGAGCTGTTTGCCTCAGCACGCATAGGGGGTGAGGTCCCCGCACGCTCCCCTCACACACCTCGCCCGCGACATCTCCCCCGTGGACCTGGCCTGACCCAATAACCCGCCTAAACCCTGCTCTCCTCGGCTGTGACCCACGCCCACAGCCTTGGTCCCAAGTACGTTCTAGGTCCAATTACGCATATACCCAGTATTGTTGAAGGCTCTAGGAGAGCATGACCCAGAGAGAGAAAGAGAGATTGCGTAGGGTAGGGGGAGGGTTTTGCTGCTACAGACATTGGCTGACACTTAGCCAATTTGAGAAGTTCCCCTCCCCTATGAGGAGAAGTAAGAAGAAGAAGAGAAGAAGGAGCAGCAGTAGAGAAAGAAGAAGAAGAGGCTAAGAGAAGAGAAAGAAGGTTGTGCACTATAGCATCAGACATTTAAGCTGTCTGATTAACCATTCAGCCATCTGATAACTGATTTCTAAGCTTTATTTGATTGATACTGTTGAAAAATTTACTGTTATTGTGAAGAGGTATTTGGTGATTCAAATCACCATTTTACCTCATTCTTTTTGCACTATTGACATCTGTTTTCACTTCTATATCATTTTTGTTTGGAGTATTATTACAAATTGCTTATATTGCATTTAAATTGCAATTCTTAAGATTTAAATTCCATATTGCTCCCTGTGTTCGACCTGGGAACTTTTTCGAGTAATAAAATTTATTTGCTTAAATGCTATTTTGGCTATACTACAATGCGACATTCTTAAAACACAAATCTAGCATTCGAACATTTTGGCACCGTTGTTGGGGAGCAACAGGCAATTTAGAACTCTTGATTGCAATTCCTGATTCAAATTCTAACTTGCTATATCTCTTTTGCTGTGGTTGTTTTAGGAGAAGATACATTCAAGGAAGATTAAACTGCACAACAAAACACACCAGGGGCAGGTAAGTTCTAACCACTCTCTCTTAAGCCCCTCATGCTGAAAAGGATAAAAGGAAAAAAATCAATTAGGGCTAACTGCAATCTTTCCATAGATAATTCATCGAGTTGCCTGAGTTGATACATTTTATTTGGACAAAAAATCCTGATTTGTGCACCCACTTAAAAGCTTAAGGTATCTAGGGCTATCACATTCTTGTTTGAGCCCTAGGTACCACATTTGGACAAATTAAAGTGGACCAAACTAGAGCCAATTAAGGATTTCAGTTTAGGATTTTTAGTGACACACTTGCTTAATCAAGAAATCATTTTCCCAAACAATGTGTGCCTAGACCTTGATTGAACTGATCTATTCAAGCAAAACCCTAAAATCAGGCTCTTAAAGTCATTTGAACATTAAAAGAGGGACCTAAATTTTCAAAGACAATATAGGTGAAGTTAACCTACCTTGTTGGGTCAACCAATCTTCAAATTAGGTCACTCTTGCACTCAACACATCCTAAAGTTCAAGTGAAATTCTAATCACCCTTGCTTTTAATTAAGACTGGTAGACTTAAGAGGTCAAGTCCCCATTTTGGTCTACTTGGAACATCAGTGACAAGAGAGGTCGGGTGGGGGAAACCCTGTAACCCGTGGGGGCGTTCTACCATGTAGGGGTCTTTGTGAGACTCTCCCTCTCTGGCTGCTTAGGTAATTCTCAGGTGGATGACTTTCTGACTAAAGGATATCATCCGCCCCGACCCTCTAAAGTCATCCAAAATTTTTGGGTGTCTTGATTGGGTCCATCACATTCTACATCTCATCTACTCCATCGGTGCATGTTTGGGAGGAGGTCTCTAAGACCATCCTTAGGGCCTCCTTTAGTCACTCATTCACGTCGAGGCCAAGCCTCGACCTTCTTATTTGTACAACAACCCAATTCTATTGATATTTCTTCTGATTCATCTGAACCTGATTCTCCATCATCCATCATCATGGCACAACCCGCAGAAGAAAATAATCTCAAAAATCAACTCCAGCGCCTCAATGATCTATTCCAAGCCTTTGTGAACCCACCACAGCATCCAATAATGCAAGATCACTACAATCCCACTGCGGTAGCAATCGAACCTCGAGTACAAATCCCCACTGGAGGTCCTGACACTAAACTCAAGTCCAACATGATTCATGCCATTCCCAAATTCCATGGGCGTAATTCTGAAGATCCTGTCCAGCATATCAAACAAATCAAGCATCTAGCCCAGACCTTCGGGTCAGAAGCTCAAAATCGGGATATTCTACTCATGAAAATGTTCTTCTCTCTTATGGATAAAGCTGCTCATTGGTATCAAACCCAAATGCATCCAATCAACACCTGAGCAGAACTTCAATCCGAGTTTTTGAGAATGTTCTTCCCTGTTGGTTGGACAAATGCTTTACGGCACCAAATCACACATTTCACACAACAAGCAGGAGAACCACTTTACGAAGCATGGGATCATTTTTTGGATGTCATGCGAAAGTGCCCCCATCACGGAGTTCCTAAATGGGAACAAGTCCAGTCTTTTTACCAGGGACTCTATGAGGATATTAGATTATTCGTCAATGCAACTTACGGAGGAAACATCATGGGTCAACACGAAGACACCATGTGGGAAATTCTCGAGAATATGTGTGAGAACTCCATCAATAATGAATCCATGGGCATGTTCGACCAGACGACTGCCCAGGCATTGACGAATCCAAAGGGAGCACATGAGACGCAGAGCCTATCCTCTTTCGTCGACTTGGAACTGATGGCCAGTCATTTAGACAAGGTCTCTATTATTGAGAAGAAGGTGGATGAGCTAACTCGACATTTGCAACGAGCCACCTCTACGAAAAACCCATACACACAACCACCCTCTAGCAGGGAAGCCGTGCACAACATCTATCACCGACCTTCTCCAGGGATGGACCCATATCCACCCCTGTCTAATTCTGGCAACGGAGGAAACTCTGGATCCACCTACTCTAGTTGGGGGAACTCTAAACCCTCATATTCTGATTTTCCCGAGGTTCCTCAGACTTGCGAGGACCTCAACGCCATTCAAAATGATCCATTCTCAAACACCTACAACTCTGGATGACGTAATCATCCCAACTTCACATGGTTAGGCAATAATCAAAATCAGGGACCTCAATATCCACCCCGACCACAAGCTCCTCATCCATATCAGCCACCTCAGCCTCAGCCTAACCCAACTTATCAATCTGGGTCGACTCAAATAGATCAAATGACTCTTATCCTTCATACTCTGGCTGACATTCAGAAGACGAATGCGGCTATGCAAAAACAGCACAGAGACAAGATCACAGAGGTTCGCAATCAACTTGCCCAGATGGTAAATCCTCGCCAACCTGGTGCACTCCCTTCACAACCTCTGCCTAATCCAAATAATGTACCGAACTAGAGTCGTGTTATGAACCCAAATCTGGGCCAAGCTCACTTTGTTTACCAGGCTCCTTCTACTCCATCACCCGACGGGATGGAGGCTTCAACATCATATACGAGTTACCGGCAACAAGCACCTCTTCTACCCACTCCAAACCAAAACCAAGCAAGATTAAATTCTGTTACTACCCATACTAGCAAAACAACACAGGACCTGCCTTATCCAAGCCAAACCAAGCTTGATAATACAAACCCTAACCTAAGGACAGTCATCCAAGACATCTTTATCCCAGATCAAGAACCTGGACCCATTCTAGAGGAACCATCTAAGGTTCAGCCTTGACCAAGGGAAAGAGGATAACCAAAATCGTGGCACCTGAGAAGGACCTGGTTAAGTTCTTTGAGCAAGTTCATATAAACATCCCCTTGATGAATACCATGCACCACGTACCAGCTTATGCATGATTTTTGAAAGATGTATGTACACCAAAGAGTAAGCCGCGAACCAAAGACGGGAATTCAATTGTACTGTTAAAGCAAGCCAGGTCTGTCATTTTGAGCAAACTCCTTCCTAAGGCAAAAGACCCAGGCACCCCTTTGATCTCCTGTGAAATCGGTGATATACGATTTAACCGAGCTTTATTAGACTTAGAAGCCTCCATAAATTTGATACCCACATCCCTACTAGACTACTTCGAAGAATCTGAGCTTAAACCGACTGAAATGACCTTACAACATGTAGATCGATCAATTAAGTCACCAAAAGGAATTCTCGAGGATGTCATAGTCAGGGTACATGATTTCTATTTCCCAGTGGATTTCATTGTTTTAGACATGGATGCTCCTGAGAATGTGAAGAATAACCGATCATATTAGGGAGACCCTTTTTGGCCACTACTAGGGCTAATATCAATTGTAAGGAGGGCCAAATCGAATTGAAATTTGGGAGCAAGACACTAAAGATAGACATCTTTAAGGCCCAACAAGGAATTAATTGCAGAGTCATCGAACAAATTTGCAATATTGAAGCAGTGGTTGACGACTTCATAGAGAACCCGACTATTTCTGATCAACCACAAGAGGATCGAAACCCGCAATTAGAGGAGCCTAAACTCAACCTAGACACACCCATAGCTCCTTCCTTTGCTCCTGACAACCATCTGGAATTACTCACTACTGCTGAAAACCCAATTTTGGAATTAAAGCCTCTTCCCGATCATCTCAAATACGTCTTTTTGGGTTCCAATCAGACATTTTCTGTGATTATCAACTCCCAACTCACACCTGATCAGGAAACGTGCCTGATTTCTATTCTCCAGCAACATCGAAGAGCTATTGGATGGACTCTTGACGATCTCACCGGTATCAGCCCCTCATACTGTACACATCACATCTACACTGAAGAGGGCTCACGACCATCCCGTGAAATGAAGAGACGCCTGAATCCCAATTTGCATGATGTCGTGAAAAGGGAGATTATCAAGTGGTTAGATGCAGGGATCATCTACCCGATTCTCGACAATTTGTGGGTGAGTCCAATCCAGGTTGTGCCTAAATAAGCAAGGCTCACCGTCATCACAATTGAAATCGGAGAAGCCATACTGACCCGCATAGCAAACTCATGGAGAGTCTGCATTGATTACAGAAGACTCAATTCCTCCATGAAAAAGGATCATTTCCCACTATAGTTCATTGATCAGATTCTCGAGAAACTAGCGGGAAATTGATTCTTCTGCTTTCTGGATGGGTACTCCATTATAACCAGGTCGCAATCTATCTTGAGGACCAAGAAAAGACCACCTTCACCTGCCCCTTCGGAAGTTATGCATTCCGAAGGATGTCGTTCGGTCTCTGCAATGCACCCGCTACTTTTCAGCGGTGCATGCTTTCCATATTCTCAGATATGGTAAGTGAGTACCTTGAGATCTTCATGGATGACTTCTCAGTATTTGGTGAATCATTTAACGATTGCCTCCTGCACTTGGTCCAGATCCTCAAGCAGTGCATCGACGTAAACTTGGTTCTTTCCTAGGAAAAGAGCCACTTCATGGTACTTGAGGGAATAGTCCTGGGACATCTTATCTCTGAAAAGGGCATCCAGGTTGATCAAGCCAAGGTGAATTTTATTTCCAAACTCCCAATGCCTAGCTCGTTCAAAGACATATGGTCCTTCCTAGGGCACGTTAGTTTTTACCATCGATTCATTCCCGATTTCTCGAAAGTCGCACACCCCTGACTAATCTCCTATCTAAGGATGTCCCTTTTGAAATCACCAAGGAATGCACTCAAGCATTTGAGATCCTGCGTGATCGAGTTACCCAAGCACCTATCCTGGAGCTCCCTGATTGATCTCAACCCTTTGAGATCATGTGCAATGCATCTGATTACGCTGTAGGTACAGTACTCGGGTAGAAAATAGACAGGAAACTCGTGGTCATTTACTACACCAGCAAGACAATTGACGAGGCTTAGCGTAACTACACAGTTACTGAGAAAGAGCTACTAGTAGTAGTATTTGCCCTGGAAAAATTCAAATCGTATCTTTTGGGTTCCCGTATTATCATTTACTCAGATCACACTACTGTGAGGCATCTCCTTGCGAAGAAGGAAGTGAAACCTCGACTAATCCGCTAGACTTGCTGTTGGAAGAATTTGATCCCGATATTCGCAATAAGGTAGGGAAACAAAATGTGGTAGCTGATCACTTATCCCACCTTCCTTCTAATATTATCAACCCTTCCGGACCCATTACTGAACATTTCCCTAATGGGCACCTCTTGACTATCAATACAAGACTTCCATGGTTTGCTGATCTAGTAAACTACTTGGCATCTCATCAAATACCGTCCGATTGGCCAAAAGCCAAAAAGGACAAATTACTTTCCGATACAAGTACTACTTTTGGGAAGACCCGTATCTCTTCCGCATTGGTACTGATCAAATCATCCGACAATGCATTCCGGAAGCGAAAATGCAGGACATTTTGTCCTTCTACCATGACCAGGCATGCAGTGGACACTTCTTTGGTCATAAAATCACAACAAAAGTCCTCCAGTGTGGCTTCTATTGGCTCACGATTTTCAAAGACGCATACAATCACTGTAAGGCATGAACTTGTTGCCAAACCTTAGGCAAAATCAGCCACCGTGATATGATGCCCTTACAGCCGATTCTAGTATACGAAATCTTCGATGTCTGAGGGATTGATTTTATGGGACCCTTTCCTATTTCAGACGGCTTCAAATACATTCTTCTCGCTGTTGACTATGTGTCCAAATTGATCGAAGCCATTTCGACCCGAACCAACGATCATAAGGTAGTTATCAAATTTATTCATCAGAACATCTTTTCTCGGTTCGGGATTCCACGTGCCATAATCTCCGATGGAGGGACCCATTTCACGAATGCTCAGTTCAAATCACTGATTACCAAATACGGGGTGTCACACCGAATCTCTACTCCTTATCACCCCCAAACCAATGGTCTAGCTGAGCTATCGAATCGGGAGATCAAGAAAATCCTCCAGGTCATTGTTCGCCCTGACAGGAAAGATTGGTCATCCCAACTTTTGAAAGCTTTGTGGGCTTATAGGACCGCCCACAAAACCCAATTAGGCATGTCTCCCTTCATATTAGTGTATAGGAAGTCATGTCACCTCCCCGTAGAACTGGAGCACAAAGCCTATTGGGTAGTACGAAACTGCAATCTCGATCTTTCTAAGGCAGGAACTCACAAAAAGCTTCAAATGAGCAAGATCGATGAATTATGCCACGGCACGTATGAGAACCCACGAATTTACAAATAGCAGGTTATGGCCTTTCACGACAAGCACATATCCAAAAAGATCCTTTTCCCTGGTTAGAAAGTCCTACTCTTTGATGCCAAACTCAAATTGTGCCCAGGAAAACTCAGATTAAAATGGATTGGACTATACATTATCCGACGAATCTTTGGAAATGGAGCTGTCGAAATTAGTCAACTCAGCCACGATTTAGAACCTTTTGTCATGAACGATCATAGACTCAAACTGTTCATTAAACTCACCAATACAAATTTGGCTGAGATATCTTTTACCATCCATTCTTCCTAAGCTCATTGTGCCCGACTGATGGCGTTAAACTTAGCACTTAATGAGAGGCAACCCGTCATTTTTGAAAAACCCGAAACCCTTCCTGACACATCCAATGCTGAACTCATATTGCACTTTAGGGTTCATCCACTAGAATAGCCGACTCTACCTTTGGTTCCCATACCCAAGCTTGAAATCGTCTGCAACAGTCATCCCAACCCATTCACCCACCCATCACCTGTTCTAATGAATGATCTAAGCTGAACTCGAACCCACCTAATTTACAATGAGCACATTGCAAATCGTAGGCATGGGGTGGTATTAAAGTGCAAAATGCCATGAAAATCATTTCACAAGAAAGGGTTTCATAAAAAAAATCACATATTCCAAAAAAATTATCAAAAAAAAATTCTTGAAAAAGAAAAAAAATATGAGAGAAGAAATTTTGATGGCATATTAGATTGTGAGAAGGAAAAGGGAGAAAAAAAGCTCAAAAAAGGAGCACAATTTGATTTGAAAAGAAAAAGAGGTAGTCATTAGTAAAAGATTAAGGAATTCACTTAGTTCTAGACCATATCAAGAGAAAGAAAATGAAAGGCAAAAAGTACTAATAAAACAGAGAAGAGATTAGTAGGAACACTAATTTTAGGCCTCTTGGGCTATAATCCTAGGCTTAAAAATTCAAGTACCCGCTAAGATCTGGATAATCCTCAAGAGGTTGGGGAAAATGTGAAGCTTAAGTATTAGGTCTAAGGTTTAGGGATTATTCAGCCTTGTTAACTGACCTCTAGTTTGTAGGACTTGGTAACCTAAGCACCCCAATCCACACACAGTCCGATTTAGTGTGCCTAAGTATCAAAATCACGCAAATGCGTTTAACTTGTTCTAAAAAAGTCACCTAGAATAGGAGCAATTGATCAACACAAGTTGATTTAAACGAGTTCCCAGCGTATAGAAGCAGGAAATCCCCTCGAAGATGCGCAATAACATATTGTCTCCTCTATGCTTGTCTCCTAGGATATCTACATATCCTACCGGGGGCATGTAAGCACCCTGTGTTGGTTCAGATGCCATGGGCAGCATTATCTCAAAATGTCAATTGCTAGGGTCTGGATTTAGCTACAGAACTCCATGGGCAGGATTATCTCGAAATCTCGAAAGCCAGGGTTCTGGGGGTTGCCATGGGTGGTGCTATCTTGAAGCATCGATTTCTAGGGACTCTGCAAGGATTGATGATGGGGACTAGGAATTCGATACAGACCGTGTTGTAAAGCCAATCCAAAGCTAGAAATAAAAAGAAAAGAGAGATAAAACTCTCCAAAAGCAAAGAAAAATTCCTCTGTCTCCCTATGACAAAAACGCACTCAAACTGAACCGAGGCTAAAACATGTTACAAGCACAGGTGCTTTAACCGCGGAGTTGAACGAACCTTAAGTTAGTTCCTGTGGGCCTTAGAAAACTTCGTGGTAGATTGAGGCTAGAGCTGGTCAAGTTTGAATCTTGGTTGCTACTTGAGTACCTCTAGGCCTACTATCGGCATTCTAACCTAATCTACAAAAGGAAGCACACAACAAAGCTTTTAAGCATCAAAAGATTTTATGGTCTAGAATCAAAGTTAATGCCTTAAAATTTTGCTAAGGGACTAGCAAAAGTTAAGCATGGGGGTATGATGGGAACACCATCATCAGCCATAACTAGCTCATTTTAACCCAATTAAGTCAATAAATGCTCCTACATAACCGTCAAAGAGTCACAGTCATTGCATAATCATTCTGAAGGAAAAATAAGAATCAGGGTTAAAACTACAATTTTACCAGCTCATCATGAATGAAGTACAAACATGGGTTTTCTCAGGGGTTGATTGAAGGTCAATTGGTCTTAAAAAGATAACAAGTGGGATAAGACAGATAAAAAAGGATTTGCACGTATTCTGAGAATTAAATAACTTTTGAAACCTTAAAAATAGACCTGCTTAATTAACTGAGGTTATGGTCAAGATAAAATTCACCTAAACCCTCTAAAATTCATAGAAAAATATTCTCCAGAGTTTAGAACTTTCAATTTGACCATCATAACCCATTTTAACCCAAAATAGAACCACAGACAGACATTTGCCTTAATTTAGGTTTTTACATAAATTACCCAGTCAAACATAGTCAAAACCAAAATCCAACTTCACCATTAATTTTCTTAGGTCCAAATTAGGTTTGTATCAAAATTTGGACTCAAGATGAATTTGTCTTGACCTAGTTTGCAAATTTGTCCTGTCTAATTTCATTTCTACCCTTAACTTTCAAAATCCTTTCAAATAGGCACCTAACTTTTTCGTCATTCTCACAAACAGGTCCCTGCCACCATTAAACCTATTCCTACTTGCTCCGACGACCTTAGAAAGGAAAGAACTCTTTGATTTCTTGACTAATCCCTTTCAAATTTGAAAGTGAAGTTCCTCAAGAAATTCCCTTCCTTTTGGACCTAATCCTAAGCCCTGAAACCTACCCAATCTCTCATGCGAACGTATGAGAGATTTGGGTATCAAGAAACTTCCAACTCCGGCGAGCTTTCCAAGCTTGGGAAGCTTGCTTCCCAAGCTCTAACCGACTTCTGATGACCTATAAAGGACTCCCCTAATCACAATGGATTTCCCAAGCTTGCATTTGGCCAGAGATTCCCTCTAATACCTCTCCCCTCCTCCGGCTGATTTGCTCTTCAAGCTCTGGTGACTCTCCCTACCTTCCCTCATTGTCTGACCACAATACCAGTGGTAGATATTTCCTCCTTGATTTCCTCCGTGTCGCGTAGCACCCGCCAGCACTCCTACCCCCTTTCATCCACGCCGTCGTCCCTCTCTCTGAGCAGCTTCGTCTTCGACGTCGACCACACCTCCATCAGCACCAACTCGGCTCCCTTTCATCTTCCTACCCTCCTAAACAACTCCTCGACCTCCCCTCGTCATTTCCAGCTATCTGCCACTTTGTTTCGACCGCCAACTCGCCCCGTCGCAATTCGTCTTCCACCTTGCCAGCAAACCTCCAACGAGCACTAGTGGCTTCCACACTCATCCAACCGCGCCACCTCCACTTTCCTCACCATCGCGTCGACTCACCGACCAAAACCCCTGAAGTAATTGAGGGGATTGGCCTCTCTATCACCCCCCCAACTCACGCACAATCTGCGAGGTCGACAGACCTCCACAACCACTCGCACGCGACGCCAACACCGCCGTTCAGTTCCCCACTGATTGCGCAGCAATCATAGGTCTTAATTGGCCTAAAATAAGCTAAGACTTAGCATAAGTTAGGGTTATACATGCATGCATACGCATTATCTGCATCTTTACTGCTTTCCTTTAGCTATGCATAAAATAATGTTATAATGCGCTGATTAAGTACATTATGTCGATTGCAGGGAATAAGCTGATCAGGAGCTAGATCTGAAGCTGGATCAGGAATAACGGGAGTTGCAGCAGAGCTGGAGCAGAAGGCCTAGTTTAGATGTAGGAATAATAATGTAAGGGGTTTAAAGGTTTTCTATTCTATTAAGTAGAAATAAAGTAGTAAAATGTGAAGAGCTTAGGTCCATCCTAGCCCTAGGATAGCCTAGAGACTTCCCCAAGCCTTAGCCACCCTTAGATTAGGTCACAACACCCTAGGAAGCCCTAAAACCCTAGTTCCAACCCTTCTCTAGACGTCCAGATAAGTTTTAAGACGTCCAGGACCCTTAGCCAACTCCTGCACACTTCAAACCTACTTCTGCAATGTTATTGGACGTCCAGACACTTTGTTAGACGTCTAATTTCTGCAGAATACCCAAAATAGAACCCGAAATCCTTCCTGACTCTGATTGGACGTCCAGACAACAAGTCTGGACTTCTGATTTTTGAGTATAAGATGTCTGATTCTATAATTAGACGTCTGATACTGCTCTCCAATTCCTGTTTTGAGATTTAAGCCTTGATCTTGGATCTCTAGGTCCCTAAACCCAATTCCAACCCCATAGGAACCTAAATTAAGGTGCCCTAACCCTAGTACACCACCTCTAGACCTCCCTAAGGACTTAATTAGGTCCTCACTAAACCTAATTGACTTGGATCTTAGTCAATTCCATCAGCCTATTCAATTAGACTCATTGAGTCCAATTGAGCCCTGATCTCAGCACACACTGTCCAATTGGACTCAGTGAGAGTCCAATTGACCTAGACCTGACTTAATTGAGTTGTTTTACTCTCAATTAAGTTTCCACACACCTAATTAAACTTGTATTAAGTTTAATTTCACTTTACCTTAGTGAATTAGGGTTTATAACCCTAATTTGAGACCTACCTTGACCTAAACCCACTAGAACCCAACCTAATCAACCTAGCCACCTAAGTTTCGACCCACACACACCCGCACACATCCACACACACCATCCACAGGAAAATATCTAGCCTAGAGTTCTCTAGAACTCTCTACCATGTGTGGTTGCCTTGGTTGCCAAAAATAGCAACCAAGAGCCATTCAATTTTTAGATCCACATTTGGTGGATCTAAAAACCACCATCCACCCTCTCTCTCTCACTCTCCCATGAGCTCCCACCATAGGCCTTCTATAGAATTCCATAATTCTCTAGAGAGCTTCCCTTAGGTCTATAAAAAGACCCCTTGGGTGGCCATTGGCACCCATTCACTCCCTTGGCAATTGCTCTCCATTGGTGCCATTCACTTCCTTGGCATCCATTCCGCTTAGAATAGCCACTTCCATCTCCACTCCACCTCCACGAGTTGAGAACCACCATGGAGGCCACCATCTCCACGCCAAGAAGCTGGATCAGCTCCCCAACCTCTCTCCAAGGGCTGGCCTAAGTTCCATTGGCCGCCCCTCCTTCTTCTCTCAACCATTCAAAGGCCTTCGGGGACCACCCCTGAATGACCTCTATTCTTATAGCTCTAGATCATGCTCTTCATAATTTTTATTGCTTTCATTTACTGCTTAGTAGAGTAGTCTTACTTCTCCCCCAATGATGCATGCGAAATCCCCCCGTTGATTCTTGTATGCAATCGTTTTCTGGTAGTTAGATTTAATTTTAAGCATTCATGTATAAGCTTTCCTCTAGATTTCCTTGTGCAACAACTCTCCCACAATGAATGAAATTTCATTATATATATATATATATCTCTTATGTGTTTGAAATCACCTTGAGCTAAATGATTATCATATTTGCATGATTTAAGTGCCTGTTCTTTAACCGCCTATATATTACGCACCAGCATGTCGTTTAAATAAAGTAGAGCGGCTTTAAGATCGATTTCAAAAACAAAAACAACGCCTCCCAGAGACGAACGACCGGGACTCAAAGTCTCCTTATTTTCAAAACAATATCTTTGTTGGATCGTATTTCGCAACTATACTATGACGCTTTTATCAAAAATGCGATCTATGACTTTCTAACACCCACCTCATGGAGAAGCTTGTGAACTGTTTTAACAGGGCTTTTAGCCTATTTTTGTGATTGCAGGTCCCAGGTCTTCATCTCCATTACTGAAGCTTCAAGCGAAGCTCGAAACCTGCTTCAAGCACCTGCAGACCCTAAGCAAAGTCCCAGGTGCTGCAGAACACTTCCAGGATTGCAACCAAGGAGCCAATTAGGCTCTTTGACTAAGTCTTTGACCACAATCACGCGAAGAAGTCACTGCAGCCATGCGCAGAGAAAGGCAGTGGGATTTAGTCCCACATCATGGACTGAAGAGCGCCCGCCAACAAATAAATTGAAAAAGTAATACGGGCTATTTGCCTCAGCACACATAGGGGATGAGGTCCCCGCACGCTCCCCTCACGCACCTCATCCGTGACATCACCCCCGCAGACCTGGCCTGACCCGATAACCCGCTTAAACCCTACACTCCTCGGCTGCGACCCACGCCTGCAGCCTTGGTCCCAGGTACGCTCTAGGTCTGATTACGCGTATACCTGGTACTGTTGAAGGCTCTGGGAGAGCGTGACCCAAAGAGAGAAAGAGAGATTGCGTGGGGTAGGGGGAGGGTTTTGCTGCTGCAAACATTGGCTGACACTTAGCCAATTTGAGAAGTTCCCCTCCCCTGTGAGAAGAAGGAGAAGGAAAAAGAAGAAGAGAAGGAGTAGCAGTAGAGAAAGAAGAAGAAGAGGTTGAGAGAAGAGAAAGAAGGCTGTGCGCTGTAGCATCAGACATTTAAGCTGTCTGATTAACCATTCAGCCGTCTGATAACTGATTTCTAAGCTTTATTTGATTGATATTGTTGAAAAATTTACTATTATTGTGAAGGGGTATTTAGTGATTCAAATCACCATTTTACCTTATTCTTTTTGCACTATTGACATTTGTTTTCACTTCTATATCATTATTATTTGGAGTAGTATTACAATTTTCTTATATTGTGTTTAAATTGCAATTCTTGAGATTTAAATTCCATATTACTCCCTGTGTTCGACCTCGGAACTTTTTCGAGTAATAAAATTTATTTTTTTAAACACTATTTTGGCTATACTACAACGTGACATTCTTAAAACACCGATCTAGCGTTCGAACAACACCCCTTCACACCACCACCTCCAAAGGCCATCAAGAAGTTGGTGCCAACACCTTCCCTCTAAAACCCCCCCCTTATCTCCACCTTACACCTAAGCTACCTAACCATCCTAACCCTATGCCTACCCCCCTTCTAGAACCCTAAACTTGGTGCCAACTCAACACCACCCTAACCACCCCTTAACCACCATATAAGTGGCACCAAAATCACCACCAACACCCCTTCATTTGGCGCTACTTAACACCTACCCTTGATCCCAAAACCACCACCACATGGAAGCATCCTAGCCCTTCACAAATCCCACACCAGTTAACCCTTCTAAACCCACCTTAAGTTGGCGCCAAAAGCATAATTAACCTACATCTACTTGGCGCCAACTGACACCAACATATCCACCCTCCATCCACTTCACAACCACATCCTAACTCTCCATTCTCCAAACCAACCACCAACACCTTAACCTTCCTATGGTTGGCACCATTAATGGTGCCTCTCCACCAACATAACTACCACCCACACACCTCCTCCCTTGGTGACAAATAACCCTAGCCCTAGGATCATCCAACTACCCTCATAAGCCCATCCTAGCCCTACACATGACCTACACCTACATCCCCATCACTAGTCCTATATGTACCCCCTACCTACCACCATTAATCATCATTTCTTGGCTTCATATTTTCCACCTTCATCCCACTATATCCACGGCCAAGAGAAGAAGGAGAAGAAGAAGATTAAGGGGACACTTTGTCCCCTTGGTGCCTTCCCCTCTTCCCTTCTCTCTTGTGCCCCCACCAGCTAGAGAAGCAACCAGGCAAGGAGGACCTTAGAAGGAGGTCTTGAGGGTGGTCCATGCCACCCTAGGAGGAGTCTTGTTGGTGGAGATCTTCTACCCATGGAGGAGCAAGGTCACGCCCACCTATTGGAACCTTGTTCCACATCTTGTTTTGGTGTTAACAAAATTATTATGAATTAATGTTTGCAATTGAGTGCTTTTCAGATTTAAGTGAAGATCAAGGCAAACAAGAAGTGATGGAGGCTTGATGAAAAGGAGCAGATGATGACAATGAGGAGGCAAGATGACAAGGATGGATCGAGAAGAAGATCATCTTCGATCCTTTGTTTTTTCTAGTTTAGATTTTATTTTCATAGATTGTATGCCTCTTAACAAGAGAACTTAACTTAGATCATAATATCAATTAGAGATAAATTAGGATTTATATGGCATTCATTTTCAAAGTACGTAATGAATTAAAATACTTAAAACAGGTACTTGTAAGCAAGTACCGGTACTGTTCATCAGTACTGGTATTTGCAAGGCACAGGTTTGAGAATTCGTCTCAAACTGTGAACAAGTACCAGTACTAACCATGAGTACCAGTACAAGTTGGCCATAGGTTGAAGGATTAATTCTGGCATGAACCTTACAAGTACCGGTACCCATGATGAGTACCTGTACAGGTAGGTTACTGTGCCCAAGGAATTCCAAACCTGGGAGTCACAAGTACCGGTACCCATGATGGGTACCGGTACTAGGGCTCATGTACTAGTGGCAATAAGTTGCTAGTACCAGTACAGGTACTTTAGTACCGGTACCAGGTAGCAGTTGGCTCAAGACTGAACAGCTAGAAAATTAATTCCAACAATGTGAACGTTGGGAATTAATTCCCAACGTCTAGTAGACGAATCCTTGAGGTCCTAAACTCTATATAATGACCCTAGGATTCTTTGTTTGCATACAAGAAAGATTAGAAATACAAGAGAAATTCCTAGAGCTATATTTCCCAAATTTCCACCATATTCACAAGAGAAGAAATCGTGTTTGCTGCTTTTCGTCATGCTATGATTTTACAAACACTTCAACGACGTGATTTCGTCACACATTGTCAAAGCAATTCACGTTATTCTAGGCTCTCAAATTGGTAATATTATTTTAATTATTGTTGAGAGGCTTAGGTTCATGTTGTAAGAGTTTTCTTTCTTACACCAGTTTTCACTTGTATTTTGAGCATTTGCTCGTTTGGGTTGTAACAAACCCATTGTTGTAATTGGGTTGAGGTAACCCCTTAATTACCTCTGATATTAGTAAATTGATTCTCTTGAGGTTGAGAGAATCGAGTTAAAAATCGTAAGCTAGGAGGCTTAGGTAGTGGAGTACCTAAGGGAGGGGAACCACTATATATCTTGTCCCAATTTCTGTGATTGTGTTTTGTGCAAATTATCTTTCTTGTTATTACTAATTTGTTTGTTTAAGTTTTTTTTTGTGTGCATAGCCATATTCCATCGATCCTTCACCACCTAGGGCTTGTCAAGGATGACACCAACTTGGGAGAGCTTTTCAAGGGAGGAGAAGAAGGAGAACTTCTTTTCAAGCTCAGGAGTAGCTAAGCTTGGAGCAAGAAGCCTCTCTTCACCAATATCATCAAGAGGATTTGTGTTTTACTTCTTCTGTATTTTCATTTTACAGTGGAAGCATTCCTCTACTTGTCTTTTGTAAAACATATTTCTACTTAATTAAAGCTGCCTTCTTTTCATTTTTGTTGCATCTTTGCTAATTGTTGTTTCTGGCACTTTTCACTCCCTCTCTCTAATTACCCTAGGTCTCCACATACCTAGGTTGTGCTTAGAGAGAGAACATTTTTCACTTAGGTATTAGCGTTAGCAATTAGGTGTGATCGTTTTCCCGCATACATTTGCATAATCACCCATTATTTAAAAACCCAAAAAAATCTTATATCCAAAAACCTAAAAAGAAAGTTGACTTCCTTTTTGTCAAGCAAGATTTTTAAAAGTGCATTTCTGCCTCCTTAGATGACCCTAGATACCACCACTATCTAGGTTTATAAATTTTAAAAGCAATCGCGAATTAGCGTGTTACAATGACTCAAAACCTGCTTTTTACAAATCACGCCTTTCTTCGCATCAAGAAGTGGGAAAACTATGCTTTCTTTGGTTCCTTTGTATTTACTCTCTCTTTTTCTTCTCTTCTTTTCATCTTCTTTTCTTTCAAGCTCACAATCTCACCAAATTTATACATATAAATCATATTTGGTGGTCTCACATGGCATTAACACTTTAATAGAGTTCTGATAACCTTAACACTAAGCTAGAATTCCTCAGCCAGTATTCGGGTAGTCAAAAATACATAAAGGTAAGTTAAGGCCATATTTGGTGGATCTCAAATGTGGTGGGTAATATCGCTCCAATGTAATTGAAATAAACACTAAACACACTTATAAACTCATTTTTCTGCTTTTCTTTTCTTTTTCTGAATTTTTTTATTTTTTATATAATTTTTCTTCTCCCTTTTTTTCTTTCTCTTTTTTTTTTCCTTTTTAACACAATGCAATACAACACATGACATACGTGACTTTTATTCCAAAGGCATTATTGGGGATTGGTGGTGTTCAAGAGGATATTGGGTGACTTATTTGGTGGAAGTGCCTACTCTCGGCACTAAGAAAGAGATGGATAAGACAACGTATTTCTGACCTTCATATCAATACCCTCCTTCAGTCGAGGATTCTGTAAAGGACAGTCATAACTATCCACCTTAGTCCTAGTTTTATTAGAACTCTATCTCCGCGTATTTGTCTTATTTGGTGGCTCTCAGAAATTCACACAAAATTTATATGCGAGAACCAAGAGCGAAACTATGCTTAACTCCAAGTATCATTACCTAATTATCTAGAATTTCATATTCCTTGCACTTGTCTTAGAGCACCAGTAACACTCTACTCTCATCTCACACTATTTGGTGGATCTTCTAGAAGAAGGTTTCACCTGACTCCTTGACCACTATCCAGGGTTTCAGTAGAAGAAACACTGCTTCTTCTCAACAAACTAAAGATGTTTATCGGTCTACATAGTGAATCCATTGCAAAATCTACATGTGAGTGTGAAAATTGTACTGGATTTAAGATTTCAGGAATCAACTAAAGAATAAAATCCATAATAAAACCTCTTAATAAAATATTATTCATGAATGCAATATGTATATATACCAACCTCTAATGATTGTACTTTAATATTGCTCCCTTATCGGGTTGCATTCAACTTAGTTCTAATTCGAAACAAAAAGGTGAGTGAATGAGTAGGAAGTGGTTGTTGCAGATGATTTCTATTTCCAATGCAAGCATTGGAGGTGGAGTCGGTTGTTCTTAAATTATGGACCCTAAAGTACAATTAACATGCTACTCGAAAGTTTTTCTACGTGTTGGTAAAAAAATTTTTAGTTTTACTATATACTACCCCCCCATGCCTAAGTTCTTGTATGTCCTCATGTATGATATAAAGGAATTAAATTAAGACAGGAAGTAAGCGGGTAGAAATCACCTGAAATTGCTCCTGAATTGTTATTCAGCATAATGATGAGAACCTCATCATGAGCCATAACTAGCTCATTTTGACCCAATACAAAGGATAAAAGCTCCTACATATCTCAAGGAAAGGCTTAACTCAGAGAATTCTGAGTTTGAGAAGAAAACCAGTCATAAGGGGTAAAAGTGCAATTTTACCAGTATAAACTGCATGCAGGGTAATTCAGGGACCAAACACAGGTCAAAACAGCTTAATAAGAATAAAAGTGGGATGAAATGATCTGGCAAGGGCTACAGCACTTCCAAGGAACCAAATGATAATCTGTAACCCTAAAACAACCCACTTCAATTCACAAGGTTCGAGGCAAAGTAAAAATAGAATAAACCCTCTAAAATTCATAGAAAAATAATCTCTAGGGTTTAGAACCTTCAATTTGGCCTTTAGAACCCATTTTGACCTACATTGAGAACCATGCCCAATTAATAACTTAATTTGGGTTTTTGCGCAAATTGACCGGTCAAACAAGGTTTAATATGAAAATAAAATTCACCATCAGATTCCTTAGGTCCTAATTAGTCATGTATAAAAACTTGAGCCTAAGAAGAAACCTCCCTGACCGACTTCACACTTTGGTCCTCATATATTTACTCTTTGGCCCTCAACTTTTGAACCCTCGCATTTTGGCCCCTAACTCTCCTTCGTTCTTTGCAATCAGGTCCCTCCTGCAAAACCCTGCCAGCACCATGCTCCGGCGACCTTGCGCGGAGCATGGCGCCGCGCAGGGTGAGGTGGGGGACCTGGCAAGTAAACCGGGGGTGCCCTGCGTCGTCAGCCGTCGCAGGAGCACCCCCCTGGTCATTGTAGCTCACCATACCGGCCGTGCGAACGCACGGACGGTATGGGTTCATGTTCCGACCATTCTCCGGCGAGGGAGACACGTCGTCTCCCTCCGCCTTCCTCCCTGTTTCATCCCTATAAATACCCCCCGCTGCTCCACCGACCAGGGCAGCTTGGATCTGACGGAGAAAACCCCCAACTTTCCTCTCCTCTCCCTCCGGCAGACGCCCACCAGCTCCGGCGGTTCTTCCTCCTCCTCCTCTTCGCTCTGCCGCAATACCAGCAGCAGAGACTTCTTCCCCTGCTCTTCCCGCGTCGCGCAATACCGGCGCGCGCTGCCTCTGCCCCGTCGTCACCGCCGTCCTCCCCCCACTGGGCATCGTCTTCTCCGGCGACAGTCGATACGACTGTCGCCCTGTTCCTCCCCCTTCGTCCCTGCAAGTAAGTTAGAACTACTCCCCTTCTTCTCCTCTTTCTTTCCCCGCTTTCAATTTAGTCAATTAAGCCCTCGACCGACTCTGACCACCTTCACCCCCTTCGCCTCCGACCACCCTCCGGCGAGCCGGTCCCATCACCTCAGCGACCCACACGGCTCGCCGACCACCGCAGAACCTCCGCCTCCTCACCCTGATCCTCTTCCGCCCCTCCACTTCCCACCAAACGCCCTCTGCAGATCCACCGAACACACCCACTTCTTCGCTCACAGTTTGACCTAGGACGACCTGTTGGCTCCATCTCGCCCCCTGCAGACCCCCTGACCACCTTCGCCGTGCCACGGCGAAGGTCCCCCGCCTGTCTGATTTGGCCGAGAGGCCGTTCTTCTGTGACCAGGTGACTCGCCCGCCGTCGCCATTACTGAGCAGGCAGAGCTCCTTCACCTGCAGGTGCAGGCACGCCTTCGCCCAGGTTCGACTCCCAGGTGGCGCGGGGAGTCTCAGCGAAACGTCCCAGGCTCGCAGATGGGGCGAAAGCCGCGCGTGAAGACACGATCGCCCACTGCTCCCTCCGCGACGGGCGCTCAATTGGGGTGGGACATTTAGTCCCACCTCGGAACTTCTCGGAGGCGCGCGGACGCATAAAGGCAGAAAGTGCCTTATGCTGTCTGCCTCCTGACCACGGGGTGAGGTCCCTCTCACCCGACCCGGCCTCGTCCGTGACCACGCTCCGCGGACCTGGCCCGACCCGATTAAACCGACCTGCACTCCTCGCCCACCACCGCACGCCGGTGGGCCTGGACCCGGGCGTGACCCGAACCCGATTACCCGGTAGCTCTGGGAGAGCTTTCCCAAGAGTGGTTTCAGAGAGAAAGAGAGATGCGGGGGAGGGGGGGTAGAGTAGGTTTTGCCTCTTGACGAAAAACTCTGAAGTGTGCAGGCCAAAGAAGAAGAAGAAGTGCAGGCGAAGAAGAAGGAGCTGCACTGCAGCAAATGCTCAGTTAAGTCGTCGAAGCACCGGGTCAGACGACGGAAAGTCAGCAGCCAGAGCAACACAGAAGGCAGGCTGAAGAAGAAGGAAGAGCAACGGCCAAAGCAGAAGAAGAAGAGAGGTCAAGGCAGAAAACCAAAGAAGAAGAAGAACAAGGAACTCTGAAGAAAGAAGAACATCACCAACGGAAGAACAACAGGAAGAAGAAGAAGAGCATCACCATTGCAGGAGAAGAATATCACCTCTGCAGAACAGAGAGAAAGAAGGAGATCTAAAGAAAGAGAGAAAGAAGAGCATCCCCCTCTGCAGAACAAAGAGAAAACAACAAATTCTTTCCCTCTCTCTTTATTTTTGTAAAAGAAACATGTATATCTCTAGAATACAACTTGCTCCCTGAGTTCGACCTCGGGAACTCTTTTTTTTACGAGTAAAAAATTTATATTTGAAGTGTTGGTAATAACCGGCTTTACTACAACGTTATAACAAACAAACCCGGGGAAACCCCGCCGTTTCATTTTGGCGCCGTTGCCGGGGAGAAACGGCTATTCTAGAGGTAAACATTCCTGTTTCTTTTAATTTCTGATAATCTCCTCTCTTTTGTGCAGCTACAGGAACTCAAGAAGACAAGCAACCACACGACAACCACTCCGAAGACAGGTAAATCTTTCCTCTCACTATTAACCCCTAAACTCTAAAGAGGAAGAAAAGAAAAAGAACAAGCAATATAGGGCTAACCTGTCTTCCATACTTAGTAACCATAAAGAGTTGCATGTTTTCAACTCATCTCTCCTGCACACTATTAAGGGTATTTAAGGGCTAACACATTCTTGCTTGAGCCCTAATTGCCCAACAAAGAGTTAACTGGACCAAGTAGAGCCAACATAAGGTCAAACATTAGGATTTCAGTAGAGACACACCCCTTAATCAAGAATTGAGGAAATCCAAAAGAGGTGTGCCCAAGCCATTGATTGAAAATAATTAACAAGAAAAATCCTAAACAATTGGCTCTCTCTAAACACTTGAACCCTAAAAGACAAGACCTGAAAGCTCTCAAAGAAAACAAGAGGTAAAGTTGACCCCTTTGGGTCAACCAACCTTAAATTAGGTCACTCTTTGCACTTAAAAAGACTAAAGTTCAAGTGAAACCTTAAGCACCCTGATCTTAAAATTGGTAGACTTAAGAGGTCAAGATCCCCATTCTGGTCTACCTGGAACCGCAGTGACAAGAGAGGTCGGGTGGGGGAAACCCTGTAACCCGTGGGGACGCTCTACCATGTAGGGGTCTTCGCGGGACTCTCCCTCTCTGGCTGCCCAGGTAATTCTCAGGTGGACGATCTTTCTGATCAAGGGGTCCATCTGCCCCGAACCTCTATAGTCACCCAACATTTTTTTTGGGTGTCTTGATTGGGTCCAGCACCTTTTAATCTCATCACATCCTTCAGTATATGCTTGGAAGGAGGTCCTTGAATCCTCCTTTAGGAATTCACTTGCCCTGAGGTTAGGCCTCAGTTCCCTTGTTTATGCAGCACCACCACATTAATCTTTCCTCTGATACTCCCTTCTTCCATCTTGGCACAACACGAGTCTACATCGAAGCCTTTGATTCCACATCTTGATTCCACCACCTAATCCAAATATGCAGCCAAACCACCTAAGACTACCATTCAAGAAACCTGAATATCGGAGATCTATGAAAGATAAAATGATCGAGGATGCCATAAAATTCTATGAAAAAGAAGAAAAAACCTCAACACCAATAGGAGATATTCAGGTTGATGTCCTAACAACCACAGCCTTCATCATAAACTGTGCCCAAATTCTATTGACTGAAATTTCAAAAGGATCAACCCGAGATATGCTCATGACAGGATACATTGAGATGGAAAAATTACACCAATCTGAATACCTTCAATGCTTGACAAATCCTGTACTTTGGGAACAACACCAAGATGCCCTTATAAAACGGGTAGAAATGATGAAATCAGTAGAACAAATTATCAACCAGAAATACCCGTATATACCAGAAACAAAGGATGAGTCATCTTGGAACAGTACTAAGAATCAATCCAGTTTCCCAGACCTCGGGATTGAGGCACAAGGTGGTTGTCGACTCCCAACCCAAATAGAAGATAGCATTAAAATAGGTTGGGAAGTTGCAGGAGAAAACAATGCTGAGCCAACCCTAGGCCATGAATCACCAAGCTTAGAACTCCAAGACTCCTGCAATAACAAGATTAGAATTGAACCTCTGGAGGGTATAAATTCCACCCCTTGTTTTGATAAGGTGACCCTCGAAGGTTATTCGGACTTAGGTTCTAATAATTCTACCCACATCCTAAGCCTAGAACCTAGATCTGAAACTTATTGGGAAGATTTTGAGGCCCTTTATGAGAAAGATCAAATTTTTACAAAATATGATTCCGGGCCTCTATTTAATGAATATCCCTCTCCAACATCCTCAGGAAATCTGATCGATTTTTCAGAAAACATGCCAATTTATGATACAGAAACTGAGGAGTTGGATGAGCAAGATTTTAATGGGGTCTATCCTACCAGCTTAGAGCTTGAACAGAACATCTTTTTGAGCCCAGAATTGACATATAGGCTAGAACCCAGTCAGGCTGCTGATTCCACTTTTGATGATTTTTGTTGTGGTGGAATTCATGATCATGAATCTCATTTTCGCCAACTCTCCGACAATTTCAAATCTGACTATAATTGCGGAGAGATTCCCCTTCCTGAACACGCCAGGCCTATCTACGACCTCAGTTCACATGACTCTGACTCTGACTCTGAGGTCCTGATTCCCGAGATCACCGATAACACAGAATCATTCCTTTTCGATCCTCAGGAACCAAAAACAGAAAATGCCAAGAGTGATTACAACCAAGAATCCAAATTTTTTCTCGAATCCGATTTCTTTCATCCTACAAACACTCTTCCGGCATTTGATAGTTACCCAGAGGACTCTCTACAGAAAATCACCTATCATCTGTTTCTAGAAGAGCCCTCGTACACAACGGCCACCTCATCCGCACACACAGAACGGATCAAAACCTCTTCCCAACCTCAACCTGCAACCGGACTCAATTTCTATTCAGATTCACCTCTCACCAAGCCGATTGCATTTCCACATCGGGTTTCGAACATTGATCAGACTACATGCCATGCTCTATCATTCTCTGATCACCCCTGTAGGGTTCCTGCATCAACCACTGATTATCCTACGGGTCCCTACTCTGACCAGGCTGATTCGGCACAGCAAAACCCTGCGTTTACACTTCCACATCCATCTGAGCCTCATAGTTTATGGTGGGTTCCACACTTTTTTATCCACATCTATCAACCCACTAGATTGATTGGGTTTGGGCTGCATCATCAGCCTGTTGATCTGAACAAGCACCTGGTTGGACCAACCAGTCTCTTAATCAAGGTGCTTGTCTTACAAAACTCTGCTGATTTGACCAACCCCTCTCCATCGCATTTCCCGCTTGGCTGAAGGCATCAAATTTAGCGCTCAACGGGAGGCAGCCTGTCATTCTCTTTGAAAACCTGAAACTTGTTCTGACAGCTTTTTGCACTTGAAGTTCACACTTTAGGACAGCCGACTCCACCTCAGGTGCTTGCATCTGAGATTAGAAATCGTCCGCAACAGTCACCCCGACCCATTCACTCATCAAAACAGCTATCCTAATGTATGAACTTAGTTGAATAAAAACCCCTAGGTTACAATGAGGACATTGCAAATCTTAGGCATGGGGGGGTATGAAAGTGCAAAAACTCGTAAGAAAAGGTTTCAAACAAAAAATTCACATATGCCAAAAATACCATAAAAATTAAAAAATTTTCGAAAAAGAATAAGAGGAAAAGAGGAGAAGGAAAATTTTGTGAAGGAGAAAAGAAACAAAATGAAAAAGGAGCACAAAATTATGAGAAAAAGTGATAGTCATTAGTAAGGAACTAAGGAATTAACCTAAGTTCTAGACCTCATTCAAGAAAAGTGCACAATAAGATTAGTAAAGAATGCAAACCTTAGGCAATCTTGAATAGACTCTTAGTACCCATTAAGATCTGGACACTCCTCAAGAGGTTGAGGAAAATGAAAAGCTGAAGTATTAGGTCTAAGGCTTAGGGAGTATTCGGCCTCGTTAACTAATTTTTGGTTTACGGGACTCAGTAACCTAAGCACCCTAACCTCACACACAGCCTGGTTCAGTAAGCGTAAAAATCAGAATCACGCAGAAGCGTCGCAAAAATCTGAAAAGAACACCTAGAATAGGAGCGGCCGATCAACACAAGTTGATTTGGACGAGTTCCCAGCGCAGAGAGACGGGAAATCCCCTCGAAGACGAGTAACGAAATATCATCTCCTCGGTGCTTGTCTCTTAGGATATTTACATATCCTACGGGGGGCATGTAAGCACTCTGCTGGTTCAGATTCCATGGATGGCATTATCTCGAAGTGTCAATTGCCAGGGTCTGGATTCGGCCACGGAATACCATGGATGGGATTATCTCGAAATCTCAATAGCCAGGGTTCCGGGGGTTGCCATGGGCGATGCTATCTCGAAGCATCGATCGCCAGGAACCCTTGAGGATTGATGATGGGAGCAAGGAATCTGATACAGACCGTGTTGAAAAGCCAATCCTAGGCTAGAACTAAAAAGAAAAAGAGAGAGAAAACTCTCCAAACAGAAAAACTTTCTATCTCTCTCTTACAAAACGCACTGCGAACTGAGCCAGGGCTAAAATCATTTTAAGCACGGGTGCTTTAACCACGAAGTCCAATAAACCTTAGGTTAGTTCTTGTGGGCCTTAAAAACCTTTGCTAAAAGACTGAGGCTAAGGCTAGACAGATTTGGATCTTGATTGGTACTAGAGTACCTTTTAGGCCTATGATCAGCATTCTAACCTAATCTATGAAGGCACTTATCTAAAACTATTGAAAACTTCATGGTCTAGAACAAGGGTTGAAACCTTAAGTTTTTGCTAAGGGACTAGCAAAAGCTAGGCATGGGGGTATGATGAGAACCTCATCATGAGCCATAACTAGCTCATTTTGACCCAATACAAAGGATAAAAGCTCCTACATATCTCAAGGAAAGGCTTAACTCAGAGAATTCTGAGTTTGAGAAGAAAACCAGTCATAAGGGGTAAAAGTGCAATTTTACCAGTATAAACTGCATGCAGGGTAATTCAGGGACCAAACACAGGTCAAAACAGCTTAATAAGAATAAAAGTGGGATGAAATGATCTAGCAAGGGCTACAGCACTTCCAAGGAACCAAATGATAATCTGTAACCCTAAAATAACCCACTTCAATTCACAAGGTTCGAGGCAAAGTAAAAATAGAATAAACCCTCTAAAATTCATAGAAAAATAATCTCTAGGGTTTAGAACCTTCAATTTGGCCTTTAGAACCCATTTTGACCTACATTGAGAACCATGCCCAATTAATAACTTAATTTGGGTTTTTGCGCAAATTGACCGGTCAAACAAGGTTTAATATGAAAATAAAATTCACCATCAGATTCCTTAGGTCCTAATTAGTCATGTATAAAAACTTGAGCCTAAGAAGAAACCTCCCTGACCGACTTCACACTTTGGTCCTCATATATTTACTCTTTGGCCCTCAACTTTTGAACCCTCGCATTTTGGCCCCTAACTCTCCTTCGTTCTTTGCAATCAGGTCCCTCCTGCAAAACCCTGCCAGCACCATGCTCCGGCGACCTTGCGCGGAGCATGGCGCCGCGCAGGGTGAGGTGGGGGACCTGGCAAGTAAACCGGGGGTGCCCTGCGTCGTCAGCCGTCGCAGGAGCACCCCCCTGGTCATTGTAGCTCACCATACCGGCCGTGCGAACGCACGGACGGTATGGGTTCATGTTCCGACCATTCTCCGGCGAGGGAGACACGTCGTCTCCCTCCGCCTTCCTCCCTGTTTCATCCCTATAAATACCCCCCGCTGCTCCACCGACCAGGGCAGCTTGGATCTGACGGAGAAAACCCCCAACTTTCCTCTCCTCTCCCTCCGGCAGACGCCCACCAGCTCCGGCGGTTCTTCCTCCTCCTCCTCTTCGCTCTGCCGCAATACCAGCAGCAGAGACTTCTTCCCCTGCTCTTCCCGCGTCGCGCAATACCGGCGCGCGCTGCCTCTGCCCCGTCGTCACCGCCGTCCTCCCCCCACTGGGCATCGTCTTCTCCGGCGACAGTCGATACGACTGTCGCCCTGTTCCTCCCCCTTCGTCCCTGCAAGTAAGTTAGAACTACTCCCCTTCTTCTCCTCTTTCTTTCCCCGCTTTCAATTTAGTCAATTAAGCCCTCGACCGACTCTGACCACCTTCACCCCCTTCGCCTCCGACCACCCTCCGGCGAGCCGGTCCCATCACCTCAGCGACCCACACGGCTCGCCGACCACCGCAGAACCTCCGCCTCCTCACCCTGATCCTCTTCCGCCCCTCCACTTCCCACCAAACGCCCTCTGCAGATCCACCGAACACACCCACTTCTTCGCTCACAGTTTGACCTAGGACGACCTGTTGGCTCCATCTCGCCCCCTGCAGACCCCCTGACCACCTTCGCCGTGCCACGGCGAAGGTCCCCCGCCTGTCTGATTTGGCCGAGAGGCCGTTCTTCTGTGACCAGGTGACTCGCCCGCCGTCGCCATTACTGAGCAGGCAGAGCTCCTTCACCTGCAGGTGCAGGCACGCCTTCGCCCAGGTTCGACTCCCAGGTGGCGCGGGGAGTCTCAGCGAAACGTCCCAGGCTCGCAGATGGGGCGAAAGCCGCGCGTGAAGACACGATCGCCCACTGCTCCCTCCGCGACGGGCGCTCAATTGGGGTGGGACATTTAGTCCCACCTCGGAACTTCTCGGAGGCGCGCGGACGCATAAAGGCAGAAAGTGCCTTATGCTGTCTGCCTCCTGACCACGGGGTGAGGTCCCTCTCACCCGACCCGGCCTCGTCCGTGACCACGCTCCGCGGACCTGGCCCGACCCGATTAAACCGACCTGCACTCCTCGCCCACCACCGCACGCCGGTGGGCCTGGACCCGGGCGTGACCCGAACCCGATTACCCGGTAGCTCTGGGAGAGCTTTCCCAAGAGTGGTTTCAGAGAGAAAGAGAGATGCGGGGGAGGGGGGGTAGAGTAGGTTTTGCCTCTTGACGAAAAACTCTGAAGTGTGCAGGCCAAAGAAGAAGAAGAAGTGCAGGCGAAGAAGAAGGAGCTGCACTGTAGCAAATGCTCAGTTAAGTCGTCGAAGCACCGGGTCAGACGACGGAAAGTCAGCAGCCAGAGCAACACAGAAGGCAGGCTGAAGAAGAAGGAAGAGCAACGGCCAAAGCAGAAGAAGAAGAGAGGTCAAGGCAGAAAACCAAAGAAGAAGAAGAACAAGGAACTCTGAAGAAAGAAGAACATCACCAACGGAAGAACAGCAGGAAGAAGAAGAAGAGCATCACCATTGCAGGAGAAGAATATCACCTCTGCAGAACAGAGAGAAAGAAGGAGATCTAAAGAAAGAGAGAAAGAAGAGCATCCCCCTCTGCAGAACAAAGAGAAAACAACAAATTCTTTCCCTCTCTCTTTATTTTTGTAAAAGAAACATGTATATCTCTAGAATACAACTTGCTCCCTGAGTTCGACCTCGGGAACTCTTTTTTTTCCAAGTAAAAAATTTATATTTGAAGTGTTGGTAATAACCGGCTTTGCTACAACGTTATAACTAAAACCCGGTTGAAACGAAAACGACGACTTCACATAAGCCAACATTCTAATGTATCATATGCAAAGAAATATGTTAAAAGAAAATATGCTATGTATAAAAAGGAAAGCAGGCGCTATTTATAAATGTTGAGTTTAACGCCTCCAATTGGGCGAAAACTCAATTAGATAGATCAGTGATTGCAGAAGAGCAGGTCAAGATCAAAAGGAAGATGTGTTCATGTGTTCCCAGAATCAATGGTCCACAAATGCAAAGCAACTAATGATGCATCCCTACTCCAAAGAGTCTATTTATAATAGAATGTAGGATAGGGGCAAAAAGTGGAGGATAATCAGAATGAGGATGATGATGCCAATTCTGCTCATCAATTATGTTCCAGAATTCAATGAGAAATTGCTGAGGAAGTAGATTGATATGATGATCAAAATTCATGTCAGCATCATAGGGGTCTTCATAATGGTGATCGACATTAAAAATCATGCTCTCCCCAGGCTCTGGGTTATATGAGGATACATGTGAGATTGGGGGTTCTACATATAGGTCACTGAAATCCTCGTCAGAAATCATCTCATCCTCATCAGTACTATCTTCAGATTCATCGGAAGCTGTCTTAGTCTCCGAGTCGAGCCATCCATTAGATTGACTAGGATTGTGAGTAAGTCCCCAATTCATTCTACTCGGTATTTCACCCTCATAAGTGTCAGATTCCTCATCATTTCTTGATTCAGATGGCCTTTCCATTTCCCTAGACAAATCATCCAAAGTCATTCCTGGTATTTCGATATCAGAATTAAGAATAGAGAGTGCAGTCTCAAAGTTTCCATCATCATCCTGGTAGGTGGGAGGAGAAAGATGCAAATCAGATGATGTTGGATTGAAAATGGATTCACTTCCCATGGGAAGTGAATCCATTTTCAATGGGAAGTGACTCAAACTGATTAATAGTGTCAAATCCAGATGTTACACTCAATTCATCCCAGCACGTATGATCGTTAGGAATGATTGATTCTTCCAAATGGAATGCTTGTACCTTAGGGCTTCTATTAAGATCCATATCCTCAAGTGGATCTACCTCCTTCATCTCAGTCAGGTTTTCCAACCCATGAGGTATCTCCCAAGATTCAGAATATTTAGATTGAGAGTCAGTCTTGGAGATACTAATCCTTTCCTTATCATTTTTGTGAATGGGGTTCTCAGATGAGTCCATTTGAGATATTTTCGGCTCGTGTCCCACATCCACACTAGATGTTTCTCCACTTGAATTCATTCTGAGTATCTACTCCAGAGAATCCCTCGTAGCACTTTCATGTGCAATCACTTCAGGTTCTTTGAGGTCCTCAAGGCTATTCTCCACTTGATACTACAAAAGCAATATTTCTTGAAGTGTCCAATTCTATTTGGTTTGCCTTGTTAGGGATTCTAATTCCTAAAGGGCCGTTATTAAAGATTCTTTAGTTGGAATCCAAGTTCATCTTTGTTTGGGATCAGTAGTAGTCTAGATTTCATGCAAATAAATTGCAACCTTTTCCTTAGTCTTGGCTATCATTTGTTGCAATCTGAAATGTGGTTGCATATGCAATGGCAATTCATCGAGGGTTCCAGGGGGTGAATCAGGTCTACCAATGTTCCATGGGTGAGATGCAAAAATATGAAATTCATACCCTAGGACATAAGATGGGGTCCCTTGTGGAGCCAATTGGTGTTGGTCATAATGACTAGGGTCAAGATTTGGGTTAACCATTTCAGTAATCCGAGAAGAAGGATTAGGTGATACGAAAAGTCATCTTCACTACCTTGGCTTTGGTTCCCAAGGTTTTTCTAATTCAATGACCCAGGCTTCTCGACGAGCCATTGGGTCTAGATTTTCTGGATCTTGATCAGGTCTAGGTCCAAGGTTAGCCATCTCGGCTAAACAAGTGGAAGAAGGTAGATGAGAAGAAGGTCCAGGTGATGTGACAAATCACCTTCACCTCCTTGGGATTGGCTCCTAAGGTCCAACCAATTGAGGTCTAAGTGACCTCCTCCCTTGCATGCACCAAACAACCCAGGTTGGTGCAGCCAAGTCAAACAAGGCTAAGGCCTTGTCAATCAAATGGTCCTTAGGATCAAGTGACCAAGTTTTTCTTTAAGATTCTAATTATTGAAGAAAAATTCATTATAAAATTGACTGCAAGCAATCCCAACCCCTCAAGATAACCCAGCCAATCTGTATGAGGGGACTAAGGGAAAGGTTCTTCCTTTGGCTTTTACCTCTGGTTCCTTTGTACCCGTTAAACACAGTTGTTTGACACTGCCCAGCAAATTCAGCTATGGGCATGGCTAAAGTGGTTGTGATGACCCAGTAGTTTAATAACAAATGTAGGTTAATTAGTGTATTTTACAGAATTTTGTTTAATCTTTTTTCTTCAATTTGGGGTTTTGGTGAGCGGTCCACAAGGTGACCTAGCTCACCAGTTAACCACTAGATTTGATTAAGTCTAGGCTAGTCAAGTGTGGTCTCTAGGTTGTAATCCTAAAAGTTGCACCTAGGGTTCATGCAGTAGACTAAGTGTTTAGGCAGCAGACCACAGTTTAAATTAAAAATATTCTCCACAACACAATTTGAATCCAAATGATTTCAAATTTGACAAGGAGATTCCTTTTTCAATTATCTTTTTATAAAATATTTTTTTAAATTTTTTAATATTTCAAATGAATAAATTTGAATTTTTAATTATCGAGGGTCAAATCGAGAATTTGACCCCTTGTCAGTTTTTTGATTTGAAATAATATCAATACTCCAAAAATTTAGGAAAAATATGTAAATTAAAGATAATTTGATAACCTTTTAAACCTCACCATTTTTAGTCAAATTTGATTTGTGTAACATTCGGAATCACTTTTTGAAATCTAAAAAATTTCGGATCTGAATTTGTTTGACCCTCTTGTATTTTGTAAATTTTCAAAAATTGCACTAATCGAATTTTTTCAAATGAATGATACTGTTTGAAATTTAATTTGACAATATAGCTTCAACCTGAATTTCAGAATTTTTGGGTCATAAAATATTTGGTAATTGAATTTTTAAATCATAAAAGAAATCTGGCTGAATTTCAAGGAGTGGTGAAAAGGCTTTTGAAAAGGTTTAAATTCAAAAATGAGCCTTTTCACCAAAATGTTTTTTTTTAAATTTTGTAAATTTTATTTTCAAATTATTTTTTTTCAATTTTTTTTCTTGTTGGAGGGAAAATATTCAAAAAAAAAATTCTTTTTTTTTGTTTAAGCACTCTAACCCTTCTCTTCCAGTCATCTGGGAGTGCTTCCGGTCGTTTAGTAAGCTGTTCAGATATTCGAAATGCGTGGGAGGGCATGCCCCACGCCTTCCCGAAGCTATCTCTACATGCGATAGGCGAATCACCCACTTTTAGCCATGCAGATCGAAGCTGCGGTGCGGTCTGCATGGCCGTAACCACAAGAGGAATGTACCTTCACGAAATACTACTTTCAGACGTCCGGTGTCGTCACCAGACGTCAAATATGTCGTCTGGACGGCACACCAGACGTTTGATTCTAGGAAAATCCCAGAACCAGACTGATGTCCTACTCCTCTCATCACGTGCAACTGCGGTCTCTCCTCCTCGCCTACAGCTCTGGCTACAGCAAAGTGTCGAGGACTTCTCCTCTGACACACTCCTCCTCCCGTACGTGTCGCTCCAATCATGCGTCCTTCGATGAGCTCCCACAAGCTCGCAAGCTCAAGCTCTTCTTCCTCTCCTCACGCCACCACTCCTCCTCGTCGCTCGCTCTCGCACTCGCCCCTCTCGCTGTAGTGGAGAGAAAGGAAGGAAGGTGGCTGTGGTGGAGTGGGGAAAAGAGGAGGGGGGAGAGGGGTTATATAGGGAGTGCGCTAGGTTTCTAGTGGGGGAGAGAAGAGAGAGAGAAAGAAAGAAGGGGTCTGTCTGCATGCAGCCAGCGCACAGATGCGAATATGTGTACAAAATATTCAATTTGCAGACATCTGGGAGTGGGTCTAGATGTCTGACCAGACATCTGACTGACAGTCCAGATGTCTTAAAAGGCTCAGGACACAACAGGTCTTTACATCATAACAAACTTAAAGGAAGTTTTGTCCCCGAAACTTGAGCTTGCTAGGGTGCGGAAAAGGAAATATACATGCATAACAAACTTACAGAGGACCGAAGTCGGTCTGAAAAGACATACCCTCAAAAAGCTCCGGGTACCGCTCTCACATCGCCACCTCAAGCTCCCAGGTAGCCTCGTACTGCTGGCTCCTCCACAAGGCCTTCACCAGGGGTACCTGCTTCCGTCTCAGACTCCAAATGGCTTTGTCTAGTATCTGCACTGGTCTCTCAGGGTAGGTCAGGGCGTTACCCACCTCGACGCTCTCGTGGCTCAGAACGTGACTGGGATTGGCGACGTACTTCCTGAGGTTGGACACGTGGAACACGTCATGCACACCAGAAAGCTGGGGAGGAAGGGCAAGCTGGGAAGCAACAGGTCATACCCGCTCCAAGACCTCAAAGGGCCCCACAAACCTTAGCGTAAGCTTCCCTTTCACCCCAAAACGCTGCAGGCCCTTCATGGGTGAAACGCGAAGAAAGACGTGTTCCCCAACCTTGAACTGCACCTCTCTGCGCTTCCGATCGGCATAACTCTTCTGTCTGCTCCTGACAGTGCGAAGTCATCTGTGAATCTTCTCTATCACCTCCTGACTCTGCCAGATCAGCTTGGGGCCAACCTTCCACTTAGTCCCCACCTCAACCCAACTAAAGGGCGCAGTACACCTCCGTCCGTACAGAGCCTCGTAGGGTGCCATGCCGATACTCGAGTGATAGTTGTTATTATATGCAAACTCTGCCAAGGGTAAGTGCTCCTCCCAAGAGTCCCTCCAGTCTAGTACATAGGCACGTAAAAGGTCCTCGAGTGTCTGTATCGTGTTCTCTGATTGTCCATCCATCTGGGGGTGGTACGCCGTACTGAACCTCAACCGAGTCCCTAAGGCCTGCTGAAACTCAGCCCAAAACTTGGAAGTAAAATGGGTATTCCAGTCGAATACAATCTCACGCGAAACTCCGTGCAAATGTACCACATCATGAATATACCTCTCTGCCAACTGTACTGGTCCCAAGGTGACTCGGATCGGCAAGAAATGTGTCATCTTCGTCAATCTATCTACAATCACCCAGACTACGTCGTGCCCTCGCTGGGTAACGAGTAAGCCCACCACCAAGTCCATGGTGATGCTCTCCCACTTCCACTCTAGTACAGCAAGTGGCTGCAACGGCCCTGCAAGCCTCTAATGCTCGGCCTTCCCCTGCTGGTACACCAAACACTGCTACATGAACTCACCTACATCCCACTTCATCCCTCTCCACCAAAATTCATGTCTCAGATCATGATACATCTTCTTGTTCCCAGGATGTATGGTGAACCTGGACCCGTGCGCATCAGTCAGGAGCTCTCTCAACAACTCCTCATCCCTGGGAACGCACAAACGCCCCCTCATGCGTAGCACCTCGTCTGTAAAAGAGAAGTCTCTTGGGTCCGCTGACAGTACTCTATCTCACAACGACTGCAGATACGAATCTGTCATCTGTCCTGTGATGATGAGGTCTATCAGCCCTAGTCTCGTTTGCAGTGTCACCATCACCGCCCCACAATGTCCCTGTAACTCTAGGGGTCGCCAACTACCCAACTCCTCCATAAGTCTCCAATTCTGTGCTTGTAAACTGGCCAAGTGGGTAGGTACCTTCCGGCACAAGGCGTCAGCCACCACATTGGCCTTCCACGGATGGTAAGAGATGCTGCAGTCATAGTCCTTCAGGAGCTCTAACCAACATCTCTATCTCATGTTAAGCTCCTTCTGATCAAACAAGTACCTGAGGCTCTTATGATCCGTGAAATCTCAAAGGTCTCACCGTACAGGTAGTGTCTCCATGTCTTCAGCGCAAAGACAACAGCTGCCAGCTCTAAGTCATGGGTAGGGTAGCTATGCTCATGTGGCTTCAGTTGCTGCGAAGCGTAAGCGACAACGTGACCCCACTGCATGAGCACACCCCCTAACCCCTGCAACGAAGCATCCGTGTAGACCACAAAGCTACCACTGTTATCTGGAATGGTAAGCATAGGAGCCGAAGTCAGCCTCTCCTTCAACTCCTGGAAACATGCCTCACAAGTGTCTATCCAAGAAAAGGGCACGTACTTTCAGGTCAACTGAGTCATAGGATGTGCAATCTGCGAGAAACCCCTGATAAACCACCGGTAGTAACCTGCTAGTCCCAAGAAACTACGTATCTCTATCACTGTACGTGGCCTCTCCCACCTGAGTACTGCCTTAACCTTGGCTGGATCCACAGCCAAGCCATCCCTTGAAATCACGTGGCCCAAGAAGGTCACCTGTCTCAACCAAAACTCGCACTTGTTGTATTTGGCATACAGCCTGCATCGTCTCAAAGTGTTCAGAACCATCCGCAAGTGCTTTCCATGTTGTGCCTGATCCCGTGAGTAAACGAGCACATCATCAATAAATACCACCACAAACTGATCTAGATACGGTCTAAACACTCGGTTCATCAAATCTGTGAAGGCAGCGGGGGCGTTGGTCAACCCAAACGGCATGACCAAAAACTCGTAGTGTTCGTACTGGGTGCGGAAAGCTATCTTGGAGACGTCGGCCTCCCTGATCCACAACTGGTGGTAGCCTGATCTTAGATCTATCTTAGAGAATACCGTGGCACCTCGCAACTGGTCAAACAGATCATCAATCCTCAGCAGCGGATACCTGTTCTTGATGGTGACCCTATTCATCTGTCTGTAGTCGACACAAAGGTGCAGGGTACCATCTTTCTTCTTCACAAATAACACCAGGACTCCCCACGGGGATGCACTGGGCCTCACAAAGCCCTTTTCCAACAGGTCCTGCAGCTGTGACTTGAGCTCTCGCAGCTCAAGTGGTGTCATTCGATACGGTGCCGTAGAAATGGGGCTGGTCCCCAGTACTAGTGAGATCTCAAACTTGATCTTACGCTCAGGCGGTTGTCCTGGCAGCTCCTCTGGAAACACGTCAGGGTACTCTCTGACCACTGGGATGCTCTGAAAGTCTGCCACGGGGCTAGGCTCTGCCACCACATAGGCTAGAAAGCCCTCACACCCTTGGCCCAAAAGTCTCGCTACCCGAAGTGCAGAAATGCACCTGAAACCTCCGTGCACCGGTTGTCTGAGAAACTCAAAGGAAGGCATCTCCGGTATGGAGAAGATGATCTTCCTCTTAAAATAGTCCACCAAGGCATGGTAAGCGGACAGCCAATCCATCCCCAAAATCATGCCAAAATCCTCCATTGGTATCACGATCAGGTCAACGGGGAGGCTATGTCCCCCAATACTGACCTTACAGTCTGTGTAGATCTCCTCAGCTACAAACAGCTGACCACTCGGACCTCTGATCACAAATGGATCCTCTAACAACACGTAGTCCTGTCCCAAACTGACAGCAAAACTCATAGCAACAAACGCGTGCATGGCGCCGAAATCAAAAAGTACGTAAACTAATCTACTCGAAACTGTAACCATACCCGCCACCACTGAACCTGATGCCCTGGCGTCTCTGTGTGTTAGGGCGTTGATACACCCCTCAGCTCTCGGTGCAGAAGAAGCAGCCACACTCTGTGTCGGACGGGTAGCCGCTGGCTGGTACCCTCCTCGTGACTACCGTCCTCCCCCATGTGCCTGGGAACCATGACCACCTGCTCAGCCTCCAACGCTCGGTGCGGGGAGCATTTGCTGCGCTCCAGCCCTAGACGGGCAATCCCTCCTAATGTGGCCTGGCTAGCCACACTGGTAGCAGTGGGGGACTCGGTTCCCTCCCTTGGTAGGTCCCTACTGACGGCTCGGAAGGGGTCTAGTGCTGACAGCTAGCCCCTGTCGAGGGCCCCCAAAGGCCACTAATGGCCCCACAAAATGAGACAAATTTCCCGCGGGCACCGCATGCCTCCTCTCTCATCGGCCCTGTGAGTACTCTAGCTGGTAGGGCCTCTTCTGTCCGCTATCAGTGTCTCATGCGGTCGGGTTGGTCTCCTCGTACGTCATAGCTGCTTCCCCCACTCTCGAGAAGGTGGGCAGCTTCAGGGGTTTGACATACCCCCGAATGGCAGGCTGAAGCCCCTCAATGAAACTCCACAGGCGCTTCTCCTCAGTAGCTACAGCTGTCACAGCAAAACGTGACAGCTCTAGGAAGTGCGTGCGATACGCGCTAACAGTCATCATCCCCTGGTGGAGAGTGTGGAACTCCCACCTCCTCTGGTCCTGCCAAGTCTGCGGGAAGTACTGCTCGTAGAAGAGGGTCACGAACTGGTCCCACGTCAGCTTTCCCTTGTCCTGGCCTCTGACTGCCCTCCACCACCAGTGTGCTGCATCTCTAGCTGGTACGTGGCAAAGGCCACGCGGCACTCCGTAGGGGGGCGAAGGGTGTCAAACACCTTCTCAATCTGCTCCAACCAGTCCTCTGCCTCAAACGAGTCCTCATCCCCCTTGAAGGAGGGGGGCTTCAACTTCCGGAACTGTCTGAAAAGCTCGTAATGCAGCTGTAGTGGGGAAACAGGCATGCCTCCAGGTAGGGAGGGCTCGTGCTCGAAAGTGTCAGAGTGCGGTGGGGGTGGTGGAGGACCACCCCCTCCCCCTTGTCCAATGCTGCATCGGTCTCTCGGCCCCATAGAGGATCCCCCTCCATGTCCCTAGGGAGAGGCGCCCGTGGAGGCAGGTGAAGCTCCTCTCATACTGTCTCATATCTACTGAGCAAGGTCCTAGATCTGAATGCCCGAGAGAAGTGGCTGGTCAACTGGCACCTTGGGCCCTGCACATTCGCCCCTCCGACCTCATCCATGGTCGTGTCTGCGGCCCACCTCAGGGACTCCACGTCGAGGCAGCTCTTGCAAAGAGACGCGGAAGATAGAACACAAAAAGAAGTCAACTCTAATGGACTTCAACGAAAGAAACTCAAAACAGATGTCAAGCGGTACGTTGTGGTGGTTACTCTAGTTACATGCATGTGAATTGGTTATTCTCAAGCTAGTTGGTTCATTTCTCGGGATGACCTTGCTCTGATATCATCTTGTTACGACCTGGTTCCCAAATCCTTACAAGACACGAGACCGGCTCGACTTGACTAATCCCAAGACCCAGTCGTCCAACAAGAAATAACCAAAAAGCAGGAAAGTAAACAACATTCACTATGCTAAGTAACTAACAACAAAAGAGTACAGCAGTAAAGAAAGTAAAAGCTGCTAATAGTACATATCACCATCACAACAGTAAAGCGGAAATAAAGTACAAAAATAGAATGGTAACAACAGTCTGAACTTACTAACAAAGAAAAGAAGTACAATAACAGGAAACTACTGCTGAGCTAGACTGGGCCCAGCACCTTCTGCAGCTGACGACTCGGGCTGCTTAACTCCTGGACCTGTAAAGGGGTACGGGAAAATGGAGTTAGCGAATGCTGAGTAGAGTGGTAACCAAACTAACTAAAGTAGTAAAGGTTAACAAGTAAATTTATCTTTTCCAGTTATTTTATTTTGCTAGTCATTTCCTTTTTCCCATTGGTTTACATTCAGATCTCTTTCTTAATCTCGAATGTTCCTCATGGGAACGATCTTGATTGCAGTCTTTTTCGAAGAGTAGAAGGCACACGTGGCAAGGATCTGAACATAGAGGGGAGCATTTTCGCGACAAAAAAATTCGAGGGACAGTTTGCCACCCGTCCACCATTCTTTAACGAGAGCAACTACGCGTAATGGAAGCTTCACATGAAGATGTAGATTCAAGCCAACGACTACACGATTTGGGAGAGATGCGAGACTCCCTTCAACATCCCAGAGAAACTCACGAGAGAATATTCTCAACAACAAACTCGGTAGCTATCACTCAACGCAAAGACGATGAACACATTGTATTGTGCCTTGAGTTTAGAAGAGTTCAACTGGATTTCACAATGCACCACCACATACGAAATATGGCACACCCTCGAGGTAACCCATGAAGGTACATCTAAAGTAAAATCTTCTAAAATTAATTTACTTTCACAAGAATTTGAATCCTTTTCTATGAAGAGTAATGAAAGTTTAAATGAGATGTATACTAGATTCACATTGATTGTGAACAACCTTAAAGCCTTGGGAAAGACTTTTATACAAGGAGTGCTTCAATCTAAGCTCCTATGCTCTTACGCTCCCTTAGATCGATATTTAAATAAATCGTAGGGTCAACTTTGCCGAATTTTCAGTAGATTTGACCCTACGATTTAAATAATGGCTTTCCTTAGACGTACCTATTTAACAGGACTACAAATTATAACCCAAACTATCCGGTAGTTGGAACCCTTACGCATTCACACCAGGTGATTCATTCCCGATCCAATAGGAGAATTATTAGGGCATCACACAAGAATTGAAGACAGAAGCTATCTCAAGATGTCAAAGCTTGAGCAGCACTCTAACTGTTACGACTTGGTTCCCGAATCCCTACAGGACACGAGACCAGCTCGACTCGACTAATCCCAAGACCCAGTCGTCCAACAAGAAATAACCAAAAAGCAGGAAAGTAAACCGCATTCACCATGCTAAGTAACTAACAGCAAAAGAGTATAGCAGTAAAGGAAGTAAAAGCTGTTAATAGTATATTTCACCACAACAGTAAAGTAAAAACAAAGTACAAAAACAGAATGGTAACAACAGTCTGAACTTACTAACAAAAAAAAGGAGTATGACAACAGGAAATTACTGCTGGGCTAAATTGGGCCTAGCACCCTCCGCAGACGGCGACTCAGGCTACTCAACTCCTGGACCTGCAAAGGGGTACGGGAAAACGGAGTCAGCGAACGCTGAGTAGAGTGGTAACCAAACTAACTAAAGTAGTAAAGGCTAACAGGAAAATTTATCTTTTCCAGTTATTTTATTTTACTAGTCATTTCCTTTTTCCCATTGGTTTACTTTCAGATCTCTTTCTTAATCTCGAATGTTTCTCGTGGGAACGATCATGATTGTAGTCTTTTCCGAAGAATAGAAGGCACACGTGGTGCTCTCCTAGTTGGGAGAGTCCCCCATGGTGATCCTACACCTAGTCAACCACCCCGAGGTCACAAACAGACGTAGCGGTGACTACGGCATGCATGATAAGTGCACAGGTAGCTATCCCGCATAGGCACACGGTCAGTCGTTTCCACTAGCGAGTACGCCCAAAGGACAGCACGGAATAGTATAGGACCTATCCCTCTCAGTAACAGGGGTCTAGCCCCTCAGAACCAAGCAGAGGTCTCGCCCCTCCATAGTCCGTGTACCCTCATCTGACTACCCCGGTTTGCCCAGTGGGCCTAACAAGTCTGTGTAGGGTGGCTAGCTGAACCCTGGGCCCCGTGGGGTGGCTAGCTCTCTCCCTACACTAGTAGCTCTCCTCGGTATAGTGTACATGAGGGCCAAAGAAGTCGGTGTAGAGTGGCCAATCCTAACCTTGGGTCCCAACCTAAAGGCGGCTAGCTCCGCTCTACACTAAATAGGGGACAGTCGCTCTCCTTGGTACCACATACTCAAGGGCTAGCACACTTCCCACTCACATTTCTAGATCCATTCCATTTATCCACAGGAGCTCTACTCCTAATTCCCCGCAGGGTTCATGCTCGTATTCCTCATGTTATTCCATACTAGGTTTCATCATTCAGATTTCCATTCTCAGATTTTACACATGCAGCTCGTATTTCCACAATTTGCATATACACAAGAAATGTCACAGGTATCTGTCTAACTAGCACAGGCATTTCATATTTCACAGGCAGCTCTTGTTTATTAATAGGCAGTTGTTCACATTTTTATTCATTCATTTAAGACTGCAATCTCAAACACACATACAAATAGTGTAAGTACTTCTTGTCCTAGGATTCATGCCACATCCAAGGTTTCTAGTTATCCAATTTCACATATGCATTCAGGTTTTATAATTAAAATATGGGAAACCACTCTACCAGACAATCCGGGAGTACTGGGGGCTCGAACGGCAGGCTCACGTGCCTTTGTAGGCCCCGAACACGCAATAGATTGAAATCCTATACCAAGGAACATAACATAATGGAATGTTTAGAATAGTATAAAAGGCCTTCTAACAAGTAGAGGAACTCGCAAGGAATGCACCGATATCTTGTTTGTGTAAAACGGACCCTAAACGGGTCAAAACAAGACTACAAACCCAAATCAGACATCTGGCACAAGGTCTAGATGTCTTAAAAGTAACTAGAGTCTCACCTCAGGTTCCTGTGTCGACCTCAGATGTCTAGAACCCCTGCTTGACCATCTGGACCCAGCTGCAGACATTCGACCTCTCCTCCAGTCGTTTTGGAGTGCTTCTGGTCGTCTGGTAAGCTATCTCTACATGCGATAGGCAAATCACCCACTTTTAGCCTTGCAGATCGAAGCTGCGTTGCGGCCTGCATGGCTGTAACCGCAAGAGGAACATACCTTCGTGAAACACTGCTTTCAGACGTCCGGTGTTGTCACTAGACTTCCAATCCGTCATCTGGATGGCACACCAGACGTCTGATTCTAGGAAAATCCCAGAACCAGACCGACCACCTGCTCCTCTCGCCACATGCAGCCGCGGCCTCTCCTCCTCGCCTTCAGCTCTGGCTACAGCAAAGTGTCGGGGACATCTCCTCTGACGCACTCCTCCTCCTGCATGTGCCGCTCCAGCCGTGCATCCTCCGGCGAGCTCCCATGAGCTCGTGAGCTCAAGCTCTTCTTCCTCTCCTCACACCGCCTCTCCTCCTCGTCACTCACTCTCATGCCCTCTCTCGTGCTCGCCCCTCTTGCTGCAGTGGAGAGGAAGGAAGGAAGGTGGCTGTGGTGGAGTGGGGAAAAGAGGAGGGGGTAGAGGGGTTATATAGGGAGTGCGCTAGGGTTCTAGTGAGGGAGAGAAGAGAGAGAAAGAAAGAAGGGGTCTGTCTGCGTGCAGCCAGTGTGCAGACGTGAGTATGCGTACAAAATTTTTAATTTCTAGACATCTGGGAATGGGTCCAGACGTCTTACCAGACGTCTGACTGACAGTCCAAACATCTTAAAAGGCTCAGGACAGAACAGGTCATTACACTGACGCACCTCAAGAGAAATTAAATGTTGACTGGCTCTGTGAGGGCGTAGAAGAAGGGGCCCCAGCTTAAAAAAAACCACGTGGACAAGAATGGATCTTCATTACCTTAAAGATCCAAATCTTTGTTGTCTCCACCGTCTCGACTTGTGGAGAAGTGTTCGGAAATAAAATTAGGGATTATATTTCCATATTTAGCCTTTGCTATTTTTACTAAGTGTTTAATTGGGTTTCTATGTTTTCCCTTGCCTCTCTCTATATAAAGAGGGCTAGGGCCTTTCCTTTTATGAATAACAAGAATCATTTTATCCCACCTAAAATCTCTACAAAAACTTCCATGTCTTAATTTGGTTCCATAAAATGATAGTTCTTTTTGGTATTTCCATGAAGGAGGTAATGGGCCTTCTGAGAGGGTTCGAATTACTAACTTAGATCAAGTGTAGAGGTGGTTGAATATCGCCACTACAAATATGACAGAGCTCGAGGCAAAACTGCCATTGAGGGACAAGGTGGTAGAAATTGTCTTTGAATTAGAGAAGATACTAACAAGGAGAACAAACAATTGAAGGACTAAAAACTAATGGTGGAGTCTAATGGGAAATTAATCTCTTAGAACCAATATCATGGGCCTAGAGAAGAAAGTAAATAATCTTTAAAATATTATTGATGAAATCCTCAAGTAATGGAAGTTTCATGCTTAGTCTGCTAAAAAGGAAGCATGAGTGTGGGATTGAACTAGGAACAACAAAGACGAACATGGTGGCGACCAGAGCTAGGATTAAGGTCCTTGAAAACACTACAATAAAAATCACTATTGGTGACCATTAATTTGCAACAATCGCGAAACTGTCACTAATAGTGGATAATTAGTGACGATTATGTATTACAATGTCGCTAATAGAGCTGGGAGAGTGCATCGTGATTTTGTTAGAAATTTGGCGACGGTTAAAAGCAACTCATCGCCAAATGAAAACCTTTAGCGATGGTTAAGGATTAACCGTCACCAATGTGCACGAATTACATTCCCATCCTTTGCGGGGTTAGGGTTTAAGACATTTAGCGATGTTTAAGGATTAACCATCGCTAATGAGTATCACCACGCAAAATACCTACAGAAGGGTGGGAACTGAAAAGGCAATTCGTGCGCATTAGAGACGATTGTTTAATCAACCATCTCAAATAATTTTTCGTGATGGTTTATCCGATCAATCGTTGCTAAAGTTAAAGTTGCCAGTTCCATTTTGGTGATGATTTATTCAATCAATCGTCTCCAATTGTGAATATTTTCTCTGAGAGCATCCCTTTCCCCCCTCACTCGAAACCTTCTCCTCAAAACCTCTCACACGAGCTCTCGATTATCTACTCTCCCTCGCACCGCCGCCATTCCCCCACACGGTGTCAAGTCTTCCTCTCTATGGAGAGCAACCACCACACCTTGCACCCCCCTGCGCCCTCCTCGTTCCGTCCCTCCACGCCCTCCCTCCCTGCATCCCCGCCAACCCCCCACCCCCCTCGCCCCCTAAGCTCTCCTCCTCCCCTCCCTTCTAAACCCTCTTCCACTACATCCCCACCCCCCTCCCCTCCTCCTCCACCCTCAACCACCCCCCTCCTCCACCACACTGTCCCCTCCATTTTTTTATTTATCTTTTAATTTTTTAAATTTAAATTACCTGTGAAATTAAATTTACATGTGAAATAAATTTACCTATAAAATTATATTACCTATAAAATAAATTTACATGTGAAATTTTGTTAAATTTACCAATGAAATAAAATTTGTAAATTAAATTTACCTGTGCAATAAATTTTGTTAAATTTACATGTAATTGATTGTAATTATTCACTTGATAAAAATGTTAATTTTGTTTAATTTTATCAATTGCATGTATTTGACAAATGTTGATATAAATTAAATGTGTTGCAAGTATTGTTTGATATAAATTAAATGTGAGATGTGCCTACATTTTTAATGTTTTCATGTAATTTCTACTTTTCTAAATGTGAGGTGTGTTCGAACGATTGTGTATTGTTCAGAAGTGAATATCCTAATCTTGATACTTGTTCAGAATGTGGTGCGTCGAGATATAAAGTTGGAAAATCTGGGAATCACATGGCAAGAAACGGGCAAAGAAGATCCTACGATACTTTTGATTGATTCCGACACTTTAGCGCCTATTTATATCAAGTAAGATTACGAAATTGATGGAATGGCATGAGTAGAACAAATCACGAGATGGTCGCATTCGTCACCCCATAGATTTTGATGAGTGGATAAAATTTGATAACAGACATGTATCATTCGCGTAGGAATCACGTAATGTAAGTTGAGTTTTGTAAGCGATGGATTTAATTCATTTAAGAATATGTATTTGTCGTATTCAATATGGCTAGTGGTGATGGTAACTTACAAACTACCTCCTTGGTTGTATATGCGATCGTCGTTTATGATGCTGACATTGTTGATCCCAAGCCCAAAGCAATCAGGAAACACTATAGATATATACTTGCAACCATTGGTGGATGGATTGAAATTATTATGGGATAACGGCATTTAGACATACGATGCAGGAAAGAAAGAATTTTTTATGATGTGTACTGCATTGCTATGGACTATCAATAACTTTCCAGCATATGCAAATCTGTTTGGATGGAGTACAAAAGGAAAATTGGCATGTCCAATTTGTATGGATGACACACATCATCTTCGATTGTTTGAAAGCAGCAAGTTGTGTTACTTGGGTCACCGCAGATTTCTTCCAATTGACCTCAGATGGCGAACAACACAATTCAATGACAGATTTGATGACAAATCTTGTCAATATTCCTCTAGGAATCCAAGAAATACGCTAAGTACAGATTCTATTATGTTATCAGGAGTAGCAATAATACAAAAATTGCAAGAACTTGGAAACATAAGATTGGGAGGTCTTTTTAAAAAAGACCTTACTGCATTAAAGTATTCAGGCTTTAAGAAAAAAAGCATTTTCTTCATGCAACTCTTATATTGGAAAGATCTAACAGTCTGACACAACCTGAGCATCACATAAAGAAAAATGTCATGGCACTACAAAAAAAATGGTATTTAGTGGCAAATTAAATACTGATATATAATGCATTTGCCACTAATTCTTTAGATTTAGTGGCAAATTTTTTGTATTTGCCACTATAACATTTTGTCAAGTGACAATTAATAATAGAGGCAAATATATTTGCCGCTATTGACTTTGATGTAGTGGCAATTGTTATTTATGCCACTATAATATTTTTGTCAAATGACAATTTGCGATAGTGCAAATATATTGCCACTATAGTCTTTCATTTAGAAGCAATTGTTGCTTATGCTACTATAATAATTTAATAAAATGATAATTAGCATTAGTGGCAAATATATTCGGTATTATAGTTTTTGATTTAGTAGAAATTGTTACTTATGCTACTATAATATCTTTTCCAAATGACAAATTGGTATAAATGAAATTAGACTACTATTTCATCAACCTTTTTTAATAACATAGGGAAAAGCTAAATTAAAACTTATATCTTCAAATAGAAAAAAAATTTTTGATTTCATTTATTTAAGATACATGTAGGTAGGAATTAGAATAATCACTATAACAAAATATGTCTTTAGTGGTCATATTTTAAAGATGGACTTATTTTTAGTGACCAAAAAGAGATGGGAGATAGAAAAATTAGCTTCTAAAAATTAGTTACTTCTCTTGAGGTAGATTAGACATCTCCAAAATTTAGTCACCATTTTTCTCAAAAAATTTTCCCATCTACTAAATTTCATCTCCCACCAAAACTCATATTTTCCCTCTCCCAAGAGTCCCCAAGCCACTCTCTCCGGCCTGAGCCACCCGAACCCCTCATCTCCCTTGAGCTCTCATGGCAGAGAAGAAGTACAGCTACTTTCCCCTCCTCCGGAACCCATCGACCCCCTCGTGCCTCCCTCATCTGGCGCCCTCCCTGGCCCCTTGAAGCCCCACAGCCACGCTCGGAAGGACAACAACGGCTCCTCCTCCACCGCTGCCCTTCCCTCCTCCCTTGAGAGCCGCTGCTGCCTCCGCTGCCCCTCTAGCCACCGTTCCCTACTCATCGTCTTCGAGAGCAACAGCGGCATTAGACTCAAGTGTGATCACCTCGTGCTCCTCGCTGAGCTGACATCTCCTGTGCCCCGAAGGGAGCAGGTGGCGAAGGTCGTACCCTCGATGGACGTGGTGTCAAGGTGTTCTACATGCCCATGGAGCCCAACTTTCCCTTGGCAGAGGAAGTGGCAGTATAGCTCCAATAGAAGTAGCTTCATCATCTCCGGCCATAAGGTCCTCACTAACGCCCACTCCGTTGAACGCCACACCCAAGTCATGGTCAAGAAGCACAGCTCCTACACCAAGTACTGCACCACCAAGTACTGCGACACCAAGGCCGTCGAACGCCGTTCCTTAAAGACCGTTCCTTTCTCAGGAAAAAACCCTCCCTTAAGATTGCTTTAGCATGGCCGCTCTTATTGTTAAATGGTTATTCTACGAATGTTTCGAGACTACTCTTTTTGCTGGTTCTTGAGAAATGCCCACAACAATTTTATTTGATTACGATGATCAAATCCTTCAGTTTTATTTGATGTAATAAAGAAAAGAAAGTAAGAATCAAGAAGCACCAAGTTATGATATGTTAATCCATTGGTTTAGAAAAAATGCCTTTAGATGAATTTGTTGTCAGTTTCCAGGCATCACCTGCCACTTTGCTCTTTATTATTTTGTTATTTCTTGAATTTGTTATCAGTTGAGTTGTTCGTGTGGCATTTCATTTTTTTTTTTTGTACCCAATGATTATTGAATATTATTTACTGTAAGTAATTTTTTAAAATAATCTTTGTATTTGTCTTTTTCCACTCTTTAATGTTAATGTCTTAGATCCATTTTAGGTATGAGACTGGCGAACATGTTGGTGTCTATTTCGAAAACTGTATTGAAATAGAAGCAGAGACTATTGGGTATCCCCGAAGACCTTTTTCTCCATCCAATCAATAGTGGAAAAACAAATCTAGAGATCATTTTTAATGGCAAAATTTTCCAGAGAGGTTTTTATAATATTATATGGAATCTTACCCATGAGGTAATGCCTTTTATTTAGCAGTGAAGTGATAAGTATGTTTAGACACGACTGCCATCATGTGAAAAAGATTAGAATCTATATTGATTGTAGACTATGTAAAATTTATGTAATACTAAGATGATGACTTTTAACAAGTTTATGTGAGAACGGATTGAAGACTCAAATTAGCTTCTCTTCTCGGTAGACTTCATCTGGTTTCATGTCTCAGATCTCAGGGGTCAGTGGTGGAGGTGGAAGTGGCGGTAGTACTAAGGAGAGCCATGATGCTTGCTGCTTTGTTGCAAATTATCTTGTGACCTCTTGGGAGGATTTCGCTCTGCTATCTGATTGCTTCAGTGGGGGGAAGAGGGTAAGAGGAGAGCTGCTTGTCAAGACTCAAGTACTTTTTGACCTGCGGACTTTGTTTAATCACAGTGGTACCATTTGGTTATGAATATTACAATCTTGACTGGTTTCTAGAGTGGAGAGTTGAGGAATAATGGCTCAAGTTCGGAGTTCATTGCCTATGTTACTGTTGTTGCTTGCTTTCCTACTGCTGCTACTTGCCTATTTAGCAGCATGTTTTGGTAACTCAGGTTAGTTCTATTTGCTTCTTCATCACCCAAATAATCTATAAAATGGGACACTACCCAATTACTAGAAATAATTCACATCATATGCTTTTGCAATTGTGAATAAGTTTCACTCCAATAAAAAATAAATGAAGCCATCTTTCATATGGACGTCAAATATTTTGTCATAGCAAAAGATGTTAGAATGGAGGGTTGATGTAGACACATCTATTTAGGGTAAAATGCCTATTCATGCATGTTCCTAGGTCTAGATTTACATTTCATGTTATAAATATCGCATAGCATGCATCATTCCGCATTTAGAATAGTTGTATATATTTTAGGTTAATTCAGTCCTTTTTATGGTCAGGAGAGAAGAAGACTTATTTCAGAGCCTCGGGTGGACGATCGGACCGTACAGATATGATCAAGACGACGATTAGAGTCTAACGCCTCCGAAATCATCTAAATCGGAGTCCTATAGCATCATACGAAGTTCGAGGAAGATCAATGGCTAGGGGACAATGCGACATCTTTACGGGCTTCGGATGAAATATCCGACCATACAGACGGATCCGAAGTGACGATCGCAGTCCGACAACATGGAAATAAACTTGATCCAAGCATTGTGACACCCTCTGCAACAGAAAGAAGAATGGACAGCCCAGATGGCACCACGTGGCGCCATTCGGGCCACCCAACATCGACCAGCAATGCCCGCTCCCACCTCTCCATCATCCGCGACCATCATTTCCAGCCGTTGGATCTTGATCCAACGGTTGAGAAGCTCTCCTCCACTGCGTGCGTTAAGTCATTCACTTGACACAGCAAACGCCTTGGTGCATTGGTTGAGGCGTTGGACTCCAAGGGAGGGGCGTGGGTTCGAATCCCCGTAGCCCCCCCAATTAGTAATTCAGCATGGATGAAGCACTGCAATGCGCAGCAGCAACGCAGTGCATGCCAGCACGCATGCACGCGACACGGCGTGGACGAGCACGTGATGAGCGCAGCGCCAGCGGAGCAAGTGCCAGCGGGGGTATGCATGGATTTGCTGCGACAGTTGCGTGGGCCTTTAGTGACTGTCGCAGCTGTCACTAATGGCTCATGTGCACCAGCAAACGAATTGAAGGCTTGGATCTTCAGTGACAGAAATGGCAGATCTGTAGCGACGTTTACGGATGTCAGTAATGACCCAGATGAGAATTTGTTCTTCCTTCACTATAAAAGGACCTACCCACCACCATTCCAAACCATCTCTTCCTTTCTTCCTCTCACCACCTCCAAGGCTCTAGCAAGAGCTTGTCCCAAGCCCAGGATGCTCCTCTAGATTAGACAAGAAAATATCTTTCCCACCTCTCATCCCCATTTGTGGAGCATCCGTGACTATCCTCTCATCGCCCTTCAAGAAGAAGATCCTTGCCGCAACACTGTCCTGCCCCATCCTCTGTCCTCTGGCTCCGTCCCTGTTCATTCTACTCCTCACCACCTTCCTCCAAGAGACACTAAAGCGAGTCGTCCTCCAAGCGGCCATCGAGGGGGATTCTCTCACCTCTTTCTATCTTTTTCGCTTTCGTAATGTAGTTTTTCCTCTTTCGTAGTTGTAACAAATATTTATTCAAAAATAGATTATTGTTCTTCTCTCTCTCTTTTCTTTATATTTTGCAAGTAGATTAGCTAGAATTCATCAACCTGATCTCTTTCCCTATTAAAATACCAAAAAATATATATAAAAGATAAAAACAACAAAAATAAATAAAAGTGAAACGTATATTTTTCAAAATCAAATGTTCTCCTTCTCGTGTTCGGCCTGGGACTCACTTTTCAAGTTTTGATTATAAATTTTATCTGATAGACGCGTTTTACGAGCTACGACGACGGGTCCTCTGAACCCTAATTTTAATTCACGAAACACACCCTCATCAAGGGTCTAAAGTGAGGAAAACATAGTTTAACAAGGTTACTACTTTGTCAGATTGAGATATTTAAGGTAACACATTTTGACTATACAGGTATTCAGCAAACCATATTTATGATATGAAGCAAATAGCTAAAGTGAACTTTCTATCCCTTGAATGCTTATAGATAGATCGATTTCGTTTACTCTTTTTAATATGTAATGGTACGATTTGTTTTTGACCATCTATATCCATGCCTGAATGGCTACAAAGGAACTAATTTCATCATAAATATTCGACTGAAGTTTTCTAATCATCATGTTATGTGGTCAAGTTATTTGAATGTAAATAGTCCAAACGCATTAAATAATGGCTTCTATGACTAATTTTTAGAAAGATAAATCTAAAGATGAATAAATTCCTAATGGATCTATATGTTGAAGTTGAATGTTTATGTTGTTATGTCCACTCATTGCTGGCTTGTGTTAATATAGCAGTCATTTGGCTCAAGTGCCTACGGACAAATGAATAAGCTTACATTTTCTTTTTTATTATTGCATTTGAGCAATCAAAGACACTACTATATAAAAAGGCTTATCATAAAAGAATACAGTTTTTAACATTTTTATTTCAACTTGCAGAATGATTCTTATAGACTTGAATAAATCCTCTTGACTTAAAAAAATCATTTAAATTTTTAAGTGAAGGATCAACATATTGGTCTACTTACTAACATTGTTGCAAGATGTGGATGAGAGATTTTGAAGTTCAAACCTTTCAAATTTACATCACTGGAGCCCTCAGTGATGCAGAGTTGAATGATTTTTAGGTTCTTTTTTTCCCTCACTATTGCCACCAGTTATTGCCGATGTGCTTGCTCTTTGAGTTGGTTTCATTTGCCTCATTATTCCTGATTTGCAGCTTAGGTGCTTCAGTGCCCCATTTCAACCTACTGAAATAGTGGGTATGAAAAATGTTGTTTAAGAGAAGATGCCAGAAGGGGTCAATGAATTGGGTCTTACACTAGCAGGATTTCTTTTCCTTCATGCTCTCTTTATAAAGAAAGGTCGCCTGGAAACAACATGGACAGTTCTTATAAAATTTAGTTATGATAATGAACTTAGAGATGACCTGCTTCTCAAAAATGGTTGGGCATGCTCTAAAGGTGAGTAGATGTCAAGATCTTTTACTATTGCTTTGCCCATCCATTGCTTGTGTTCTCCATGGTTCGGTTGACCTTGCACTTAGTAGAACTAAGTTTGAGAAAAACATACCAATTAATTTTTTTTAGATGAACTACCATTATCAATTTAGATGAACTAAAATTCATAGGTTTTTTAACATTCTATGATGACAAAATAATTTTGGTTGCACAGGAAGATAAAGGATATTAGGCTAGATGATGAATGATTAAACGAGCTCAGAAGATGCTTACAAGTTTAGATATGATTTCAAGACATTTCTGTCAGTGTAAGGGCACCACAATCATTAATTTTGATAATAACAAAATACTTATCATTTAACATTTGTATTGAGTTTAAGGTCTCAGGAAAATGCAAATGGTTACAAGTGTGAAGGAGGAGCTCAAGCTCACATCCATGGCGGATTGGAGGAGCTTGATGGTCGTGAAAGAGCTTCGCCTGGAACAAAAGCTAGAAGAGAAGAAGAATATGATAGACAAGAAAAATAGAGAGAATGAATAAGTATTTCTTAATCATTGAATTAAGTTCATTACAACTACTCGTTACACTAAAATGTAGGAAATCTTACAACTAGAAAGCAGTAAATCTACTCTAGAAAGCAGTAAAGAGAAGGGAGGTGAGAAATTATCTTTCTTGATAGCTGCTTGGAGGACGAGCAGCATTGACGGAGCACCCGGAAGAACGTGGCGAGATGCTGGATGAAGGAGATCGACGACGGACGATGGAGGACGGAGCAGGGTGACGTCGTAACGGGATCTGCTTCCCAAACAACGATGAGCAGGCAATCGCGAGATGCTCCACAAAGGAGGTGAGAAGATGGAAAATTATTTTTGTAACTCTAATGGAGCATCCCAAGTTTGAGAGCAGCTCGTAGAGCCTTTGAGGGGGTAAGAGAAGAGAGGGAGGGATGAAGGATATCTGGGGGTCGTAGGGCTATTTATAGGTGAGGTTTGAAGGGGCAAAAAGGTCATTCCATGTTTAAAACATTAATGTCAGGGTCACTAGAGATGGATTTATACATCACTAAAGGCCTGAACGTGGGCTTAGTGTGCGCTTGTCCATGCCCTCTCAACTTCAGCTATCCTCAACGCTCATCCATGTCCATTAATCCTCAGCTGTCCAATCATGAGATCAAACGGCTCAAGATCGATCTACGATTGCCTCCTCATCACGCATCCGTACATGAGATCGCGCGTTCGTGATCTGCACGCTCTGGTAATGCCATGTCGCACTCCATATGAATGTCTGCTCACCATCCAATAGCTCAATTGAGCTAGTTCCGCACGTCTGCTTGATTTGAAGCGAGGCACGCTTCGAACTCGAACATGTTGGTTGCGAGTAGCGTAGTCGACCAATGTGCCACTACTCTGGTTTGTTGCGTGGAAGAAATGTTGACTCTAAATCTAGATCGTTGGATGTACATCCAACGGTCAAGATTGAGCTAGGTTGTGCTTCTTCAAGGCTGAGGCGAGAGAGAGAGCGAGTGTTCTTGGGTCGGTTTGGGCGATTAGGATGGTGCCACATGGCACCATTCTGGCCGTCCACCTTCCTATGGTCATAGGTAATGCCACAGATGTCGAATTGGATCGATTTTCATGCCGTTGGGCTATGATCATCGATCTGAACCCGTCCGTGTTGTCAGACTTGTCATCTGAAGTACGGATTTACACCATCTGGCCCTCGGACTGCATCTAATGCTACAGAAGTCCGATCGAGGAGATTTTGGAGTTGTTGAACTCCAATCATCGCCTTGATTAGATTCGTACGGTTGGATCTTTAATCCGAGGTCCCGATTAAATATTGCTTTATTACCTAACCACAAAAAGAAAAAATTAACCTAAACTTTATACAATCTAACCTAAATGCAAGATGATGTATGTTATGCAATATTTATAATGTATGATGCAACTATACATCTAAGAACACACAAAAATAAATGGTTTATGTGATATAAACGAGTTTACATCATACCCCATGCCTATTTTTTGCTAGTTCCTAGCAAAACTACATGCTATTTATAAATGAATTAGAATCAGATTTCTTGGGCAAAAGTTATTTTTCTACTCTTAAGAGTTTCAACTAAAACCTGAACTACAGAGACACAACAATGCCCAGGTGTTTGCCAAAATGCAGACCGCCTTGAGCCCTCACCCTATTCAAAGAAAGATCTTTTTCTTTTTCTTCCTTTGTAATTTTTTTTTTGGATTTTTGAGTTTAGGGTTTCAAAGTAGCTTTCTACGGCCACTCAACCCACCCAAGACTCGACGAGAACTCTAAGTTTTAAGCATCTTTTCATGTGAAGTGTTAGAGTCATTGATCGGTAATCATAATGGATTTCGGGTTTCTATGCCCCTAAGTGACCTTAAAAAGAACTCTGCCTAAAGGTGTATCTATCCAACCGGTAGCTTTCTCCTTACTTTTATTTTGATGGGGTCAACACAAAGGGGAACCTAGTGTATATCTTCCCAGTTTATTCTATTTCTCCGCTTCTTCCGAAGTGTTTGGAATTAAACATGCATTTTTGTGAGCTGGGTTCTAAACAACCAACCAATGGGCTGTTACCCACAATAACATACCAGCCATACTCGTGTGGTGAAGTATGGCTTATTTCTTTTCTTCTTTTCTTCTTTTCTATTTTTCTTTTCCTTTCTTTTTTTCTAAGTAGGTGGCTTCCCTGATCTAAGATTTACCTAAAGGCAGCAACAAAAGAATGGTCGTGTGGCTGGGCTCTGGACAACCGACCAATGGGCTGTTACCCATGATAACTTGCCAACCATACCACCCTAGAAGATTCATTAGCTACCCAATTTCCATAAAAATTACTGAAAAATGAGTCAGTGTAAAGTGTGTCTAGATGCTTAGACTTAGAATTCCCTCAAACAAGAAGGCAGGTTGATAAGTCGTGTACTTATCACCCCAACTTATTTAACCAAATTAAAATAAATTTTCAAATGGCGAGGACTTGATAAATAGGTCCAGATTTTAGTGGACACCCAGGCTGATTAAGTCCTAAGACTTGAAGGGTCTAAGTGTTTAGGTCATATCATATCATTCCTATGGTTGACAAATTTCTAGAGCCAAGTTCTCTTTTCCTAATTCAATTTTTTTTTAAAAAATAAAGAGAAAATAAAAAGGATCTACGGAGCTAACAAGATGATTCAGATAATGATATCCACCCCCCTATGCCTATCTAATGTAATGTCCTCATTGTATTAAAAAGACATAAAATAGAGTGGAGTAGAGAAGAAATCACCTGAATTTCATGATTAACCGATTGGCTCCGAGATGAAAAAGAGACTGTATACGTGTTGAATGTAGTGCCTTCAGCTAAGCACACTGTACAAAGAAAAAGAAATAAAGAATTCACAGGTGCAAGTCAGAATCAGTATAAGAAGATTCACCTCAGGACCTGCCAACAGATGTCCACAGATGTAGGCCAGATTGTGGTGCAGACCAATACCTCATGGTCAAGTATATCTAAGGTTCTGGATAAAAATTACCCAGAACCTGAGATTAGTATGCAAGCGAGGTCGGGCCTACGATTTGTGAGGATGCAACCCAAGTCCAAAAAGTCGGATAACAGAGAAATCAAGCTCAAAAGGATAATCAATGAATTTATGCTTAGGTTGGACATCCTCTGAGTAAAAAATGTCATAAGGGTCTTGGTAGAAAGTTGGTAGTTTCAGACAAATCAGAACCCTTAGACTCAGTCTTCTGCTTCCTCCGAAATTGGCTTCTCATATCATCATTTCCCAATTCCTTTCCTCCATAATCAAAATTTTGAATTTCGGGACCTCCTGCATATTAATCACCCCATCTGAAATTTCCAAGTCCAAGAGTTGTGACTGAATCAGAATTAACTTAGATTTAGTGATCTCAAAATCAAAATCGTCAGTATACTCAATGGAGTGTGATTGAGGAATGTGACTATGAATTGAATCTTCCATAAAATCAAGATCTGAATCCATCATGCAAGCCCCAACAGAATCAAGTTCCTTAACTTTAGGGCCATCAAATGATTCATTGAATTCCTCAGGCCCAATCATCTCACTGAAATCATGTGTTGTAAACTCAGGTGAGACTTCGCTTAATGATTCTTCACCTTCAGAATCAAAGAATTCTAAATTCGCATTAGTGAATGTCTCAAAATCATCAATCACTTTCTGATCTATGGAGACATATGTTTCCTCATTCCCCGGCTCAGGGATCCCAGGTGAAGAATTCAATTGATCCTTATTTGATTACTCTAAAATAACCCAGTCAACCTTGGTCTTGTAAAACGTGTCCTCCCCTATAGGTGCCTGAGCAGATTCTAACATTGGCTCTTCTATCAATGGTTCATCCTGGGAATCCTCCCAAGATTGGACTAGAGCAATCACAAATCTCATCCTCAATTTTGATAACTTCCCAAGTAAAAATTCACCTAGGTCCTTATCCTTAATATCCTGGAGCCAATCCAACAAATACTTGTTAAGATCGTCAATCATTTCAATCAGATGCTCCAATTCTTCAGGCAAGGTGTTGGCTGAGTTTCTAAAGATTGTATGGTATTCCTTAAGTTAGCCAACACCTTATCTTGGACCTGGTTAACCTGAACCAAATGGTTTGGTTCAAGGTTGGGCAGGTTTGGGTTTAGTCCAGGGGAGTCAACGAATTGAGGTTCTTGTTACCCTCCCTGATAATAAGTAATTTGGGAAAGGGTAAGGATCAGCATGTCCTTCTTGATTGTAGATCATATTAGGTTGTCCAAATGAGGGCGGTGATCTATAATTGGTGTAGCTTGGAGAAGGATAAGAATCAAGATCATGGTATCCAGGGTTAAACCCTGAACATGGAGGTCCGGAACTGTATCCCCAATCAGGATTATCCCAATTAGAAGATGGATGAGAATAAGTCTGGTTGGAATAATAATCATATTGGGAATAAGTAGTGGTAGGAGGGTAGGAGTGCAAATAGGATGTGGAAGGATCCATAACAGAAATAACCTAAATACAATTGGCTAGTTGCACCACTTAATTAGGCACACAAGTGATTACCTAATCTAATTTCTACTTAATTATGTGTTGATGAGTGTACTGGTCCCAAAGATCGGGTTACCGGTTGAATATGAAGAATCAGAAGAGGTTGTGTGCCTCTGTGGAATTTTTAAAAAATTTTTCTTCTATATGCAGAGGGTGAGCCGGGTGGAAGTGTCAAACAAACAATCAAAACTAACCTTAAAGTTTATGCAAGCTCCTAGGTTAATTAAAGTTTGTGTTATTAGGTGGTGGAATGAAATCTAGTGGGTGGGGAGGTGGGGAGATTGGCATTTTACTCAAATCTACCGCTTTTACTTGCCTCGTGAGAGTACCTGCAATCACAATAAGAAAGAGAGAAGTGAGGCAAATGATCAATAAGCCAAAAAATGTGAAAAATCAAAGAGTGTCACCTCCCTGGCAACAACGCCAAAATGTTGAGGTGGAGATTCATCGCAAAAAGAGTTGAGTTTTGAAAATCCGTCATAGCGTAATTTGTGAGAAAAATCCGTCAAATAATTTTAACCGAAACTCAAATGGAATTCTGAGTGGAACACAGGGAGGTGGACGTTTGATTAAAATCGCATTTGTTTTGTTATCACAAAGCAGATTCGCTAGTTGAATTGAATCTATATTAGCTATCTACTTAAAGAATAAAGAATAGAAGAGAGAGAGAATAATACAAGTAAAGATAAAATAAAGAGAGAATGAACAGGTATTTCTTAATCATTGAATCAAGTTCATTACAAGTACTCGTTACACTAGAAAGAAGGAAATCTTACAACTAGAAAGCGATAAATCTACTCTAGAAAGAAGTAAAGAGAAGGGAGGTGAGAAATTATCCTCCTCGATGGCTGCTTGGAGGACGAGCTACATTGACAGAGCACCCAGAAGAATGTGGTGAGATGCTGGACAAAGGAGAATGACGACAGACGATGGAGGACATAGCAGGGCGACATCGCAGTGTGATCCGCTTCCCGAACAGTAGTGAGAAGACAACCGCGAGATGCTCCACGAAGGAGGTGAGAAGATGGAAAATTATTTTTGTAACTCTAATGGAGCATCCCGAGTTTGGGACCAGCTCGTAGAGCCTTTGAAGGGGTGAGAGAATAGAGGAAGGGATGAAAGATATGTAGGGGTTGTAGAGCTATTTATAGGTGAGGTTTGAAGGGGCAAAAAACCCATTTCATGTTTAAAACATTAATTTCAAGGTCTTTAGGGACAAATTTATTTGTCATTAAAGCCTTGAACATAGGCTTAGTGCACGCCCACCCATGCCTTCTCAACTTCAGTCTATTAAGTGAGATCGGACGGCTTAGGATCGATCTACACTTGCCTGCTCATCGAGCGTCTGTGCGTTTGCTTGATTTAAAGCAAGGCGGGCTTCAAACTCGCTCATGTTGGTTGCGAGTAGCGCGGTCGACCAATGTGCCACTCCTCCGATTTGTCGCATGGAAGAAATGTTAACTCTGGATCTCAACCGTTGGATGGACATCCAACGGTTGAGATAAAGCAAGGTTGTGCTTCTTCAAGGTTGTGGAGAGAGAGAGAGCGTGTGTTCTTGGATTGGTTTGGGTGGTTAGGATGGTGCCACGTGGCACCATCCTGGTCGTTCATTTTCCTATGCTTGTAGGTAGCGCAACGATGTCGAATTGGGTCGATTTTCATGCTATTAGGCTACGATCGTCGATCCGAACCCATCTGTATATTCGGATTTGTCATCTAAAGTACGGATTTGCACCATCTGGCTCCTTGACCTCTAATCTTCCTTGGACTACATCTGATGCTACGAAAGTTCGATCGGGGCGATCTTGCAGTCGTTGAACTTCAATCATCGCCTTGATCAGATCCGTACGGTTTGATCTACATTCTGAGGTCCCATTTAAATATTACCCTATTGCTTGACCACAAAAAGAGAAAATTAACCTAAACTTTTTACAATCTAACCTAAATGCAAGATGATGCATGTTATGCAATATTTATAATGTATGATACAACTATACATCTATGAACACGCAAAAATAGACGGTTTATGTGATATAAACGTATTTATATCATCCATGACCAATGCCAAGTTCAAAGAGGCTACATCCAGGCCTTCCTCAAAAGTAATGTATACTTTTGGTTACAAATTAATAATGTTATAGCTTAGTTCTCCTACCAAATATGTTGTAACACAACCTGATCCACTAAGGACTCATGTGCTCTTGTAGGTGGAGGATTTGTCATTTCTCCTGTGAACTAAGGAAAGCAATCTATTGTCAAACACATGCTTGCAATTGACTAGAAAACATGGAAATCATATTTATTCATTTCATCAGCTAGAGATATAGCAATCCAGATGCTGGGTAGAGTTGCAAGTGCCAATGTTATTTTTTATAGTAATTTTATATATGCAATTAAATCCCCTACTTATGATTGACTTTAATGTTTGCAACTCTAAGAGAACTGTTCAGAGAAAAATTAGGGAACTACTCATTCTCTGATTACTTATCAGATGACATAACAAGGGATATTGGAATGGTACAACAAGATAAGGAAGAAATCAAGGAAGAAGTTCGAACAGTTGAAAATAACTCAACTTTAAATGGAAATCCAACAGCAAACCTTAATGACTCGCCCATCTTAGCTGTAGATGTTAGTGGGTTTTTACTTGATCTAAATGATGCAGTTAATGAATTCTTTGATGTTTCGAAACACCTAGAGCATGAAGATTCTAAGCTTGAGTTGTCATCTGACCCAAGTTTTTTCTAAGAGGTAAGCTCAAGTGGTGTTAATGATTTTTTTCTCCCATTTTGAAGAACATGAAAATTTTTGGAAGAGGTATCTCAATAGGAACTATGCATATTGAGTATGTTACTTTGTTGTTTTATGGTTTTGCATGTGGGACTAAACTTCCACAAGCATGCATTAAGATTGATAAAGCCAATCTCCAAATGGTTTCTAGTGAATAAAGTCATACTGTGCATAATGGATTACCATCAACAAATGAAAGTTGCTTTAGAAAAATGTAGACTAGTGATTGCAAATATAATTAAGTGGTTTGGAAAGATGATGGTCATCTTCTTATTGTTGGGAGTTGGGGGGGGGGGTGTTGAGGGGTGTGGGAGTTCAAGTATATGGCACAGTCCTAACAATAGATTTACTGCAGCTATGACAAAGGTTAACTCCCAATCGCAACACAAGAAAGCGATTCAATAGATGTGAAGCCCTAAAGAAGCATTACAACGTGGGATGGATGCCAAAGTTTTATTATTTCCTAGATGATTTCAGTTGGGTTGATGAAGTGCTTCATATTTCTAGATCCTCATTTTTTTATTTTTTCTATATTTTTCTTTTCTTTTCTCTTGTATTACCCTTAAGAGTGGAATATGTACTTTGATGATCCGGGAAGTCAATAAAAAGGATTTTGTACTTGTGCCCTTATATTTTGTGCTTGTTAAAAAAAAATTTTTCTTAGTAAAGAATAAAATTAAGTTGTATATATAGGCATTATCAAAGTGAATCAATAGTGGCAATTAAATGGCAAAAGAAAGTGCCATTAAAGTAAATAATTAGTGATGATTTAGTGGCATAAGAAAGTATCATTAAAGCAAATCAATAGTAGGGATTTAGTGACACAAATAATTGTTACTAAATAATATCAATAGAAACAATTAAATGGAAAAAAAGAGTGTCACTAAAGTAAATAAATAGTGGTAATTTAGTGACAAGAAAAGTCATTAAATGATGGATATAGTGACAGTAATAGCGTAAGTTAAATTGCCACTAATATAAATCAATAGTGGCAAAATAATGGCAAATAAATTACCACTATAGAGGATCATTAACAACATTATTTGCAGCAATTAAATTACCACTAATACCATTGATTTAGTAGCGATTGTATAATTGCCGTTAACCTTTTAGTGATGCCAACAAAGGTGGCAATTAAGTAGCAATTATTGTAAGTGTAGCTAATTACATATAGCAGCAAGTAAGAGCCTATAGTGGCCAATATTAAATGCCACCAAAGGATTTTTTTTTTGTAGTGTGGACAATATGTTGGGCGTCCTAAATTTAATAAATAATCCAAAAGACAATAAAAATAAGAAATGATATTGAGATTTTGGGCATTCATCCAGAGCTATATACGACAGAGAAGGATGATGGCAATGTTGAATTCCTAGATGCTATATATGGCTTAAAGCATGAACAGATTCAGAAAATATTCTCATTTTTTAAGAAGATGCAGGTGCCGGATGACTAGTCAGCATAGTTGTCACCCTGTGTTAATAAATCTCAAAAAAAAATTAGTGAGTTAAAAAGTCATCACTCACATGTTTAAATTCATGTGTTTTTCCCATTGGCCATACGTAGAGTCTAACCTGATCTCGTTGTAGATGTTTTTACAGACATGAGTCAATATTTCAAAGCTAGCTATTTGAAGACTATAGATGCTAAAATGCTATGCTACTAGGATAAACAAGTTGTCATCACATTGTGTAAAATGGAACAGATTTTTCCCTCAGCTTTTTTCAACATAGTGGTGCAGTTAATAATACATTTGGCAAATAAAGTAAGGATTGCAAGGCCAGTTAAATATAGATGGTTGTATTGTATAGAGAGGTATTTGAAAAAACTGAAGGATTACGTGTTAAATAAAGCTAATCCGAAAGGGTCAATTGTCAAGAGATATTTAGTTAAGGAATCCATGAACTTCTATAGCATGTATCTGGGTGAGATAGACCACGAATTCAATCATTTCGAGAGAAATTATGACGGGGGATACAATGAACATGATTGAGATTGTTTTTCTATTTTTGAAATTCCAGGAAGGTTGATTCTATACACAAAATTTATTGAGATTCTAGAAGAAGATCGGAAATTGGCATACTTGTATATATTAAAGCAAATTCCTGAAGTCGACCCTTTCTACGGTGAATTTAAACAATCATTACATCCAAATGCATGCAATGTACTCTTTCCTTAGTGGTTTAAGTAGTGTGTTACTAAAATGAAAGAAAATAATGACTTGCAGTGGGTGGAAGATTTTGACGTAATATCCGATTGTTTATTGAGTTATGGACATTACCATTCTTGGTACATCATAAATGGATTTAGATACAGAATCAAATCTTTTGATGATGTAAAGGCTATACCGCAAGCTAGTGTTGTTCCTTACGAATTAGCCGATGGGTATGATAGTTATTATGGACAGATTGAGGAAATTCTCGAGATTAGCTTCAGGTATGATCGTAGACTTGTCTTCTTCAAGTGTGAATGGTTTGATGTTTTCAAGGAAGGCGTCGGGTTTAAGTTTGATAAGAAGCACAAGTATATAAGTCTGAATAATAACCGTCAAATTCTTCAGAACATTGAATCATTCACTTTAGCCTATTAAGTCTCTCAAGTCTTCTACATGACTGATAATAGCAAAAGTGGATGGATAGTTCCCATTAGAACAATGCCACGTAGTTATTACAATTCTCAAAAGGAAGGGGAACCTGAATTCGAACCTGAAGCATATCAAGAACTTGAACAACTAGATTTAAATCCAAGTGCAACAAATATTGATATATAAGGTATAATTTACAAACCTTTTTTTTATAATATAAATTTCCTCATAAATCATTCTTATACTGATATAACAATTTGTTTACTCCTATTATTGGTTGTTAACACAGTTCTGTTAATTTTTTCCTTCTACATGGCTAGCATTGTTTCAGGGTAACATTAATGATTACTTTCAGTTATATGCTTGTTTTTCATTTGAATTGTATATTTATATGTTTTTATTGTCACTAATTGTTTCTTTGTGTTGTGCAGATGGTGAAACTAAAGAAGTGGGCTTTTCATTAGAGGAGTCCTAACATCACCCTCGATACCTACGACCCCCGTACCACATAGCCTCCTTTTGCATAACCACCTACCACGCAGCCTCCCCGTACACGGCCTCCCTGCACCCAGACCTTCCCTACCTAGCCTACTGATGGTGGTATTGACAACCGGGTTTATTGTTATAGCGTTGTAGTATAGCCAGTTGTTGCCATCATATATAAATTTTTTTACTCGGAAAATAAAAGAGTTCCCGAGGTCGAACTCAGGGAGCAAGTTGTATTCTAGAGATATACATGTTTCTTTTACAAAAATAAAGAAAGAGAGAGAAAGAATTTGTTGTCTTCTTTTCTCTTTGCTTCTCCTCGTCTCAGATCTTCTTTTATCTTCTTCTTTGTCTGCAGAGGTGATGTTCTTCTTCTGCAGTGGTGATGTTCTTCTTCTTTCAGCTGTTCCTGCTCTTCCCTTTTTTTTTCTTTCTTCAGATCTTCTTCTTCTTTGTTCTTCTTCTTTTTGTTCTTCCCTTGTTCTTTTGTGTTCTCCTCTGCCTCGCCTTCTTCTGTTGTTCTTCAGATCTCCTTCTTTCTTCTTTTCTTTTTCCAGTCAGGACGTCGTCCCTCCTTCTTTCTTCTTTTCCCTTCAGGACGTCGTCTGATTTTCCAATCAGACGACTTAAACTGCTTGCTGCTACAGTGTCTCCCTCAGCTTCCTTCTTCTTCCGCGGTCCTTCTTCTTCACCTGTGCCTGCACACTTCAGAGTTTACATCAGAGGACAAAACCTACTCTACCCTCTCCCCCCCCGCGTCTCTCTCTCTCTGAAACCACTCTTGGGAAAGCTCTCCCAGAGCTGCCGGGTAGTCGGGTACGGGTCGCGCCCGGGTCCAGGCCCACCGGCGTGCGTGGTGGGCGAGGAGTGCAGGTCAGTCTAAGTCGGGTCGGGTCAGGTCCGCGGGGCGTGAGCGCGGACGAGACCGGGTAACCGGGCGGGTGAAGGGGACCTCACCCCGTGTGCTGAGGCAGTAAGGCTTATTCACAAAATCAATTTAAACGGTGAAAAAGTTGTGAGGCTTACCGATGTGGGACTAAACGGAGGCCTCTCCTCGCGTGCGCCTGCTGGAAGACCGCGGCCTTGCTTCTGCAGCTGCAGCTTCGATTTGCGTCGGTTGCTGGCTGGCTGCCTTCGCAGGACTCCCCGTAATCCGCAGCAGCTGGAAACCTGGAGTCCTCAAGCCTGGAGCGCGTAAGAAGCTGCTTCAATGTGCATTAATGGCGGTCGAGCCTCAGAACCTGTCGGACACGAATATGGCCTCTCGGCCTGATCAAACTACTAGGGAACCTTCGTCGTGGCACGGCGAAGGTGTGGAGCTGTGCGGCAAGCCGCAAGGTGGTGTCTGGCGGCAGCCCTAGGTTGGACTGCAACCGGAGAAATGGGTTTGTTTGGGGGAGCGTTACGGAGGTGTGGAGTGGCAGTGGAGGGGTGGGGGGTGCTCAGTGTGATGAGGCGGAGGTTCGGTGAGGGTCGGCGAGGCGTGTGAGGCTGTGGAGCGATGGGGCATCTCGCCGGAGGGTGGCCGGAGACGAAGGGGGTGACGATGGTCAGGGTCGTTCGAGGGCTTAATTGAACAAATTGAAACCGGAGAAAGAAAGAGGAGAGGAAGGGAAGTAGTTATAGCTTACTTGCAGGGACGAAGGGGGAGCAGCAGGGCGACAGTCGTATCGACTGTCGCCGGAGAAGAAGATGCCCAGGGGAAGGGGCGGCGGCGAGGAGAGGGCTGGAGAGGCGCCAGCTGGGTGCGGCGTGGCGCGGGAAGAGCAGGGGAGGAAGTCTCTGCTGCTGGTATTGCGGCAGAGTGAAGAGGAGGAGGGGGAGGAACCGCCGGAGCTGGTGGGCGTCTGCCGGAGTGAGAGGAGAGGAAAGTTGGGGGTTTTCTCCGTCAGATCCGACCTGCCCAGGTCGGTGGAGCGATGGGGGGTATTTATAGGGATCAAAACAGGGAGGAAGGCGGAGGGAGACGACGTGTCTCCCTCGCCGGAGGATGGCCGGAGACGAAAACCCATACCATCCGTGCGTTCGCACGGCCGGTATGGTGGGCTACAGCGACCAGGGGGTGTCCCTGCGACGGCTGACGACGCAGGGCACCCCCGGTTTACTTGCCAGGCTTTCCCCCTCACCCTGCGCGGCGCCATGCTCCGCGCAAGGTCGCCGGAGCATGGTGCTGGCAGGTTTTGCAGGGGGGACCTGAACGCAAAGAACGAAGGAGAGTTAGGGGCCAAAATGCGACGGTTCAAAAGTTGAGGGCCAAAAAGTAAATATATGAGGACGAAAGTGTAAAGTCGGTCAAGGAGGTTTCTTCTTAGGCTCAAGTTTTTATACATGATTAATTAGGACCTAAGGAATCTGATGGTGAATTTAATTTCTATATTAAACCTTGTTTGACCGATCAATTTATGCAAAAACCCAAATTAAGTTATTGATTGGGCATGGTTCTCAATGTAGGTCAAAATGGGTTCTGAAGGCCAAATTGAAGGTTCTAAACCTTAGAGATTATTTTTCTATGAATTTTAGAGGGTTTATTCTATTTTTACTTTGCCTCGAACCTCGTGAATTGAAGTGGGTTGTTTTAGGGTTACAGATTATCATTTAGTTTCTTGGAATTGCTGTAGCCCTTGCTAGATCATCTCATCCCACTTTTATTATTATTAAGTTGCTTTGACCTATGTTTGGGCCCTGAATTACCCTGTATGCAGATTATACTGGTAAAATTGCATTTTTACCCCTTATGACTTGTTTTCTTCTTAAACTCAGAATTCTCTGAGTTAAGCCTTTCCTTGAGATATGTAGGAGCTTTTATCCTTTGTATTAGGTCAAAATGAGCTAGTTATGGCTCATGATGAGGTTCTCATCATACCCCCATGCCTAGCTTTTGCTAGTCCCTTAGCAAAAACTTAAGGTTTCAACCCTTGTTCTAGACCATGAAGTTTTTAATAGTTTTAGATAAGTGCCTTTTTTATTTGAGCATAGATTAGGTTAGAATGCTGACCATAGGCCTAAAAGGTACTCTAGTACCAATCAAGATCCAAATCTGTCTAGCCTTAGCCTCAGTCTTTAGCAAAGGTTTTTAAGGTCCACAAGAACTAACCTAAGGTTTATTGGACTTTGTGGTTAAAGCACCCGTGCTTGAAATGATTTTAGCCCTGGCTCAGTTCGCAGTGCGTTTTGTAAGAGAGAGATAGAAAGTTTTTCTATTTGGAGAGTTTTCTCTCTCTTTTTCTTTTTAGTTCTAGCCTAGGATTGGCTTTTCAACACGGTCTGTATCAGATTCCTTGTTCCCATCATCAATCCTCAAGGGTTCCCGGAGATCGATGCTTCGAGATAGCACCGCCCATGGCAACCCCCGGAACCCTGGCTATTGAGATTTTGAGATAATCCCATCCATGGTGTTCCGTGGCCGAATCCAGACCCTGGCAATTGACACTTCGAGATAATGCCATCCATGGAATCTGAACCAGCAGAGTGCTTACATGCCCCCAGTAGGATATGTAAATATCCTAAGAGACAAGCACCGAGGAGATGATATTTTGTTATGCATCTTCGAAGGGATTTCCCGCCTCTCCGCGCTGGGAACTCGTCCAAATCAACTTGTGTTGATCGGCCGCTCCTATTCTAGGTGTTCTTTTCAGAATTTTGCGACGCTTCTGCGTGATTCTGATTTTTACGCTTACTGAACCAGGCTGTGTGTGAGGTTAGGGTGCTTAGGTTACTGAGTCCCGTAAACCAAAAATTAGTTAACGAGGCCAAATACTCCCTAAGCCTTAGACCTAATACTTTAGCTTTTCATTTTCCTCAACCTCTTGAGGAGTGTCCAGATCTTAATGGGTACTAAGAGTCTATTCAAGAATGCCTAAGGTTTGCATTCTTACTAATCTCATTGTGCACTTTTCAGTTATTTTCTTGAATGAGGTCTAGAACTTAGGTTAATTCCTTAGTTCCTTACTAATGACTATCACCTTTTCTCATAATTTTGTGCTCCTTTTTCATTTTGTTTCTTTTCTCCTTCTCCTTCACAAAATTTCCTTCTCCTCTTTTCCTCTTATTCTTTTTCGAAAATTTTTTTAATTTTTATGGTGTTTTTGGCATATGTGAATTTTTCGTTTGAAACCTTTTCTTACAAGTTTTGCACTTTCATACCCCCCCATGCCTAAGATTTGCAATGTCCTCATTGTAACCTAGGGGTTTTTATTCAACTAAGTTCATACATTAGGATAGCTGTTTTGATGAGTGAATGGGTCGGGGTGACTGTTGCGGACGATTTCTAATCTCAGATGCAAGCACCTGAGGTGGAGTCGGCTGTCCTAAAGTGTGAGCTTTAAGTGCAAAAAGGTGTCAGAACAAGTTTCAGGTTTTCAAAGAGAATGACGGGCTGCCTCCCGTTGAGCGCTAAATTTGATGCCTTCAGCCAAGCGGGAAATGCGATGGAGAGGGGATGGTCAAATCAGCAGAGTTTTGTAAGACAAGCACCTTGATTAAGAGCCTGGTTGGTCCAACCAGGTGCTTGTTCAGATCAACAGGCTGCTGATGCAGCCCAAACCCAATCAATCTGGTGGGTTGATAGATGTGGATAAAAAGGTGTGGAACCCACCATAAACTATGAAGCTCAGATGGATGTGGAAGTGTAAACGCATGGTTTGGCTGAGTCGAATCAGCCTGGTCAAAGTAGGGACTCGTAGAATAATCAGTGGTTGATGCAGGAACCCTACAGGGGTGATCAGAGAATGATAGAGCATGGTATGTAGTCTGATCAATGTTCGAAACCCGATGTGGAAATGCAATCGGCTCGGTGAGAGGTGAATCTGAATAGAAATTGAGTCCGGTTGCGGGTCGGGGTTTGGGAGAGGTTTTGATCTGTTCTGTGTGTGCGGACGAGGTGGCCATTGTGTACGAGGGCTCTTCTAGAAACAGATGATAGATGGTTTTCTGTAGAGAGTCCTCTGGGTAACTATCAAATGCTGGAAGAGTGTCTGTAGGATGAAAGGAATCGGATTCGAGAAAAAATTTGGATTCTGGGTTACAATCACTCTTGGCATTTTCTGTTTTTGGTTCCTGAGGATCGAAAAGGAATGATTCTGTGTTATCAGTGATCTCGGGAATCAGGACCTCAGAGTCGGAGTCAGAGTCATGATAACTGAGGTCGTAGATAGGCCTGGCGTGTTCAGGAAGGGGAATCTCTCCGCAATTATAGTCAGATATGAAATTGTCGGAGAGTTGGCGAAAATGAGATTCATGATCATGAATTCCACCACAGCAAAAATCATCAGATGTGGAATCAGCAGCCTGATTGGGGTCTAGCTTATATGTAAATTCTGGGCTCGAAAAGGTATTCTGTCTAGGCTCAAGCTCCAAGCTGGTAGGATAGACCCAATTAAAATCCAACTCGTCCAACTCCTCAGTCTCTGTATCATAAATTGGCATGTTCTCTGGAAAATCGATCAGATTTTCTGAAGATGTTGGAGAGGGATATTCATCAAATAGAGGCTCGGAATCATATTCTGTAAAATTTTGATCTTTCTCATAAGGGGCCTCATAATCTTCCCAATAAGTTTCAGATCTAGGTTCTAGGCTTAGGATGTGGGTAGAATTATTAGAACCTAAGTCCGAATATCCTTCGAGGGCCACCTTATCAAAATAAGGGGCGGAATTTATACCCTCAGAAGGTTAAGTTCTGATCTCATTATTGCAGGAGTTTTGAAATTCTAGGCTTGACAATTCATGGTCTAAGTTTGGCTCATCATTGTGTTCTCCTGCAATATCCCAACCTAATTCAACATTGTCTTCTATCTGGGTTGGGATTTTACAACCACTTTGTGCCTCAATCCCGAGATCTGGGATACTGTTCCAAGATGGTTCATCCTCTATTTCTGGTGTATACGGGTATTTCTGGTTGATAATTTGTTCTACTGATTTCATCATTTCTACCCGTTTCATAAGGGCATCTTGGTGTTGTTCCCAAAGTACAGGATTTGTCAAGCATTGAAGGTATTCAGATTGGTGTAATTTTTCCATCTCAATGTATCCTGTCATGAGCATATCTCGGGTCGATCCTTTTGAAATTTCAGTCAATAGAATTTGGGCACAGTTTATGATGAAAGCTGTGGTTGTTGGAACATCAACCTGAATGTTTGCTATTGGTGTTGAGGGTTTATATTTGATTTCATAGATTTCAAGGGCATCCTCAATCATCTTATCTTTCATGGGTCTCAGATATTCAGGTTTTTTACATTGTAGTCTTGTTAGGTAATTAGGCTGCATCTTCGAATCAGGTGGTGGAATCAAGATAGAATCAGAAGTTTGAATTAATGGAAGAAGGGGACTTTGTTCAGAATCAGAGGAAAGAGGGGCTATGTGAATGATTTCTGCAAAAACAAGGGAGCCGAGGCTTAGACTCGGGGAGAATGAATTTCTATAGGAAGTTTCAAGGACCTCCTGCAAAGTACTGAAGGGCTGGATGAGATAAGCAGGTGCTGGACCCAATCAAGACACCCAAAAAATGTTGGGTGACTATAGAGGTTCGGGGCAGATGGACCCCTTGATCAGAAAGATCGTCCACCTGAGAATTACCTGGGCAGCCAGAGAGGGAGAGTCCCGCGAAGACCCCTACACGGTAGAGCGTCCCCACGGGTTACAGGGTTTCCCCCACCCGACCTCTCTTGTCACTGCGGTTCCAGGTAGACCAGAATGGGGATCTTGACCTCTTAAGTCTACCAATTTTAAGATCAGGGTGCTTAAGGTTTCACTTGAACTTTAGTCTTTTAAGTGCAAAGAGTGACCTAATTTAAGGTTGGTTGACCCAAGGGGTCAACTTTACCTCTTGTTTTCTTTGAGAACTTTTTAGGTCTTGTCTTTTAGGGTTCAAGTGTTTAGAGAGCCAATTGTTTTAGGTTTTCTTTTGAATAGGTATTTTCAATCAATGGTTTAGGCACACTTCTTTTGGATTTTCTCCATTCTTGATTTAAGTAGTGTGTCTCTAAAACCCTAATGTTGAATCTTATGTTGGCTCTACTTGGTCCAGTTAGTTCTTTGTTGGGTAATTAGGGCTCACGCAAGAATGTGTTAGCCCTTAAATACCCTTAATAGTGTGTAGGACTAATGAGTTGAAAACATGCAACTTTTATGGTTACTAAGTATGGAAGACAGGTTAGCCCTATATTGCTTGTTCTTTTCCTTTCTTCCTCTTTAGAGTTTAGGGGTTAATAGCAAGAGGAAAAATTTACCTGTCCTCGGAGTGGTTGTCGTGCGGTTGCTTGTCTTCTTGCTTTCCTGTAGTTTTCTGCACAAAAGAGAGGAGATTATCAGAAATTAAAAAGAAACAGGAATGTTTACCTCTAGAATAGCCGTTGCTCCCCGGCAGCGGCGCCAAAATTGATGGTGGTATTGACAACCGGGTTTATTGTTATAGCGTTGTAGTATAGCCAGTTGTTGCCATCATATATAAATTTTTTTACTCGGAAAATAAAAGAGTTCCCAAGGTCGAACCCAGGGAGCAAGTTGTATTCTAGAGATATACATGTTTCTTTTACAAAAATAAAGAAAGAGAGAGAAAGAATTTGTTGTCTTCTTTTCTCTTTGCTTCTCCTCGTCTCAGATCTTCTTTTATCTTCTTCTTCTTTGTCTGCAGAGGTGATGTTCTTCTTCTGCAGTGGTGATGTTCTTCTTCTTTCAGCTGTTCCTGCTCTTCCCTTTTTTTTTCTTTCTTCAGATCTTCTTCTTCTTTGTTCTTCTTCTTTTTGTTCTTCCCTTGTTCTTTTGTGTTCTCCTCTGCCTCGCCTTCTTCTGTTGTTCTTCAGATCTCCTTCTTTCTTCTTTTCTTTTTCCAGTCAGGACGTCGTCCCTCCTTCTTTCTTCTTTTCCCTTCAGGACGTCGTCTGATTTTCCAATCAGACGACTTAAACTGCTTGCTGCTACAGTGTCTCCCTCAGCTTCCTTCTTCTTCCGCGGTCCTTCTTCTTCACCTGTGCCTGCACACTTCAGAGTTTACATCAGAGGACAAAACCTACTCTACCCTCTCCCCCCCCGCGTCTCTCTCTCTCTGAAACCACTCTTGGGAAAGCTCTCCCAGAGCTACCGGGTAGTCGGGTACGGGTCGCGCCCGGGTCCAGGCCCACCGGCGTGCGTGGTGGGCGAGGAGTGCAGGTCAGTCTAAGTCGGGTCGGGTCAGGTCCGCGGGGCGTGAGCGCGGACGAGACCGGGTAACCGGGCGGGTGAAGGGGACCTCACCCCGTGTGCTGAGGCAGTAAGGCTTATTCACAAAATCAATTTAAACGGTGAAAAAGTTGTGAGGCTTACCGATGTGGGACTAAACGGAGGCCTCTCCTCGCGTGCGCCTGCTGGAAGACCGCGGCCTTGCTTCTGCAGCTGCAGCTTCGATTTGCGTCGGTTGCTGGCTGGCTGCCTTCGCAGGACTCCCCGTAATCCGCAGCAGCTGGAAACCTGGAGTCCTCAAGCCTGGAGCGCGTAAGAAGCTGCTTCAATGTGCGTTAATGGCGGTCGAGCCTCAGAACCTGTCGGACACGAATATGGCCTCTCGGCCTGATCAAACTACTGGGGAACCTTCGCCGTGGCACGGCGAAGGTGTGGAGCTGTGCGGCAAGCCGCAAGGTGGTGTCTGGCGGCAGCCCTAGGTTGGACTGCAACCGGAGAAATGGGTTTGTTTGGGGAGCATTACGGAGGTGTGGAGTGGCAGTGGAGGGGTGGGGGGTGCTCAGTGTGATGAGGCGGAGGTTCGGTGAGGGTCGGCGAGGTGTGTGAGGCTGTGGAGCGATGGGGGCATCTCGCCGGAGGGTGGCCGGAGACGAAGGGGGTGACGATGGTCAGGGTCGGTCGAGGGCTTAATTGAACAAATTGAAAGCGGAGAAAGAAAGAGGAGAGGAAGGGAAGTAGTTCTAGCTTACTTGCAGGGACGAAGGGGGAGCAGCAGGGCGACAGTCGTATCGACTGTCGCCGGAGAAGAAGATGCCCAGGGGAAGGGGCGGCGGCGAGGAGAGGGCTGGAGAGGCGCCAGCTGGGTGCGGCGTGGCGCGGGAAGAGCAGGGGAGGAAGTCTCTGCTGCTGGTATTGCGGCAAAGCGAAGAGGAGGAGGGGGAGGAACCGCCGGAGCTGGTGGGCGTCTGCCGAAGTGAGAGGAGAGGAAAGTTGGGGGTTTTCTCCGTCAGATCCGAGCTGCCTAGGTCGGTGGAGCGACGGGGGCTATTTATAGGGATCAAAACAGGGAGGAAGGCGGAGGGAGACGACGTGTCTCCCTCGCTGGAGGATGGCCGGAGACGAAAACCCATACCGTCCGTGCGTTCGCACGGCCGGTATGGTGGGCTACAGCGACCAGGGGGGTGTCCCTGCGACGGCTGACGACGCAGGGCACCCCCGGTTTACTTGCCAGGCTTTCCCCCTCACCCTGCGCGGCGCCATGCTCCGCGCAAGGTCGCCGAAGCATGGTGCTGGCAGGTTTTGCAGGGGGGACCTGAACGCAAAGAACGAAGGAGAGTTAGGGGCCAAAATGCGACGGTTCAAAAGTTGAGGGCCAAAAAGTAAATATATGAGGACGAAAGTGTAAAGTCGGTCAAGGAGGTTTCTTCTTAGGCTCAAGTTTTTATACATGATTAATTAGGACCTAAGGAATCTGATGGTGAATTTAATTTCTATATTAAACCTTGTTTGACTGGTCAATTTATGCAAAAACCCAAATTAAGTTATTAATTGGGCATGGTTCTCAATGTAGGTCAAAATGGGTTCTGAAGGCCAAATTGAAGGTTCTAAACCTTAGAGATTATTTTTCTATGAATTTTAGAGGGTTTATTCTATTTTTACTTTGCCTCAAACCTCGTGAATTGAAGTGGGTTGTTTTAGGGTTACAGATTATCATTTAGTTTCTTGGAATTGCTGTAGCCCTTGCTAGATCATCTCATCCCACTTTTATTCTTATTAAGTTGCTTTGACCTATGTTTGGGCCCTGAATTACCCTGTATGCAGATTATACTGGTAAAATTGCATTTTTACCCCTTATGACTTGTTTTCTTCTTAAACTCAGAATTCTCTGAGTTAAGCCTTTCCTTGAGATATGTAGGAGCTTTTATCCTTTGTATTAGGTCAAAATGAGCTAGTTATGGCTCATGATGAGGTTCTCATCACGTACTCACCCCTAGGACCCCTACACTCTTACCACCGATACATATTTAGTACCCACACCCAATTTCAATTCCCCCCGTACACACACATATATCTATCTTGGTGCACTTGCATAGTCCCTTTTTACAGGAAAGGGGAAGAAATCAGTCATTCCTAAGTTTGTAATGTTACTCGAGCCTGAGGATGAGGTTGACAGTCACGGACGGGGATGACATACAGGACTCCCATGACAACAAGGATAAGGAGGGAGACAAGGGGGAGGGGGATGAGGGAGAGGATGAGAGGAATGCTGAGGTTAGCCACCCTGAGGCAAACATAGACCCTGATTAGGCAGAGCCCAGTTCTACTGGTAAGTAAATTGTTATTTTCTATATTTTAAAAGTTTTTAAATTTCGTATTTACTCTTCATTCATAATACTATTGTTGTCATTAATTCTAGTGAAGAAGAAAGGAAGAGGCCCGATGAGAAATAGGGACTTGAAGACTATACTAGAGGGCATGAGGGTGAAGGTGAAGATCACCCCTAGTGGGGAAGATCCTGACTACCCTCCATTTAGCAGTAGGCTATCCAAGGTTGTGAAGAGCATCATGCCCCTCTCTTGTTTTGATTGGCGGATTGTCCAAAGCAGCTCAAGAGGGAGATTATTCATCACTTAGAGGTAATTAATATATCTTGAGGTTTATATATGTTTCTTTTAATGTGATTTGATGTATATAAGTGTTTAATTTATAGGCAATCTTAGATTGAGGGGACAATCCAGAGGCCTCCAAGTATATCCTGAGCTATGTGTTGAGGCGTCATCAAGACTGGAGACTTCATATGAAAAAAATGGTAAAAAAATTTTTTTAAAATTTCTTTGATATATACATTTTAATTATTTAATTTATTTTTTTTTTATTTAGTATTTTGCGAATAGTTCATATGAGGAGGCCTTGAAGAATGGTCCTTCCTCCATACTGCCAAAAGTATGTAAGGATTGTTGTTAGCATTGGAGGAAGCCTGAGACGGAGGTAGCTAAATAACATGTTATACATTAAAATTTAATTATTATTAATTTGTTTACTAATACAAATATATATATGCATTTTCTATAGGATCAGGTGAAGAAGAACAATGCCAACAGGGCTAAAGCTCTATCGCATACTTATGTCTTGGTCGGATGAGTATTGATAAGCTCAAAACAAGATATGTAAGTACATTTACTATTTATTTATATTTTCAATTAGCATGTAACATTAAATTATTAATTATATTTTATATTTACTTAATTTTAAGAGAGTACACATGACGGTGCCCAATTGGATCGTTTTGAAATCAATGAGATCACTCATAGCAAGGTTACGAACGATGGGCGCACATAGATTCACATGACCTACCAAGCCAAGCATGTAAGTTATTTCTTTTTAATTATTTAAATTTAACTTTCATTTCAGTCAAACATATTACTTAGATAAAAATGTAATTAGGAAGAAATGTATGACTTGGTCCACCCACCTCTCCCTACAGACGAGAACTCTACTACCCAGCACTTCCTATGACACCTGAGAAGGCTTTCCGGGAAGTCATGCCTTCGAAACATGGTCGATTTGTTCGTAGTGGATGTCAGAGCCAGACGCTCACCACTTGTTATGGATGAAAGAGATCTTCTAATGCATCTGTTGCTGAGGTGGAGCAGCTAAAGTCGAAGGTACAGCAGACATAGATGCAGCTAAATGACGTGACTGGCACTACAAGAAAATAGGTCAATTGCGATAGAAAAATACTATCACAAAAACATTCACTACCATCACAAAAACCTTTTTGGGACAGTAACATTAACCATCACAAAAAGTCACGTCCCAAAAAGTTTTACCGTCACAAATGTTAAAATATTAGTGATGGTTAACAATCGTCATGAAAGACCTTATGTGACGATTAATAATGATCGCAAACTTATGACAATAATTTACCATCTCAAATTTTTTGGTGCCCTTACATACAACTACTTTGGCACCAAAATTTGTGACAGTTAAAAAATGTCACAAAATATACATGCTGTCTTAAGAAACATCCCTTTACTATCACAAAAGATCTTTCTTTATCTTCAGAAAAGGCTTTTGCTACATTAATATACCATTACAACAATCGTAATAATTATTCTAAATGCTCATCACCAATGATATACTTGTAATATTAATAGCATTCACCATGACACCATTAAAACACTTAAGTCAAAAAATGTACTTCATTCATTTTATAACTCAAAATATTCAAATTCTTATAAGAAAAAGATATACATTCAAGCTCTTGCAAAAAAAAAAAAAATCATCTGTAATGTATTACTACCAATCTAAAAAGCAATCTTAGCTTTCATCCACATCCTCAAGCTCATTCTCATGAACATCAACGTACCCAGCTTTCTTCTTGCAATTGCCTATTATATCATTAATATAAACCCATGGCACACTAAAAAAGAAATTGACCAAATAAATCGTTTGTTCTAAAAATTTGTATGAAAATTAAAAAATACAACAATGCTATTGTGAAGTAGATAGAAGGACTAATTGATGTGAATTTTTCTACCCATTGACAAGTAATGGACTTACCAACCTCCTTCCTTTCTTTGCTTAAATACATCCTCAATTGTAGCAAAAATATCAAGAGTGAATATGTAGACCCCACAGTTTATTCGATTACTTACTTGCATAAAGTAATCCAAAATAAGCTCAATAAGTCATTGTCGCAAAGAAATGTACACTTGTCCTAAATGCTTTCTTCAAATTAATCCATATGATAAGAGACTCAAAATACTTAACGAGACTAGTTGATGATCACTTACAAAAATTATAGGATTTTAAGTATAATGTAAAATTTTCGTTAATCTCGAGATTAGCCACTAGCTCACTAAATTGACTGGCTGATTCAATAGAAACCTATTTACAAAGCCAAAAGAGAAACCTTCCCACATTGCTCATATTCCTCCCCCACCTTCTGGAAAGTGATCTACACTATACTTTCTCCATTAAATTGAAATTAAACTACTTGCTTCTTAAGAACTCTAGAGATGATTAGAGATGAAGGTAGACATTATCTATGGTCACCCACATCATATATATCAAACATTATATTGAATTTCCCATGCATCAATTTTAAGGGATTACTTCATCTTTCGCAATAAACACATCACATGCCTAAGGAATAAGAAGATTGAATGTCACTCAATAGATGAAGTATCTTTTACAACAAAGATATAGAAGGAAAGTGCTTGGATAACACAATAAACAAGCTACAACAATTAATGTCAGAATTTCTTTATTTTGTAATGGAGAAATCTGTTTATAGTGCATTTGCTGGGTGCATTAGTTAAATTTTGTGGTTGCCTCTGCTTTAATTCAAAATAATTGAGAAATACATTTGCTAATTTTCCAGGTTTTTCAAAAGCATTTCAAATATCATTATCGAAGAGAAGTAATATTTGGAACTTCCAACACCAATCAAGAATGTAAAGTTCAACTTTACAAGCTAATAAAAGTTTTGTAAATTGCTAACAAAGTGCTTTTCTGAACGATAAAATCATAGATGTATTATTTTTAAAAAATCATAGATGTTTTCATTTACCTAGGCCTTTGAAAACATTGAACTACATGAGGTTAAAGTAGAAAAAAGAAATATCACATAAAAATGAGTGATAAATCACTTCAAATATGATACAAGCACAATGATAGAGCAGCAAAAAAATTTTGCAAGTCCTATGGCAGGAGGAGGAAGGATGGATACCAAAACCACTATAACCCTAATCTTGACAACCAAGGCAAAGTTTCCCTTCTTTCTAAACAGAAGTGGTTGACATTAAAGTAGGAAAAGTAAATGAAAAATAAGCCGCAAACCTGATGGTATATGAAGGAACGAGCTCTTGCAATGGTGCTATTTTCTTTGATCGTAGGGTTCACTTGATGTTCAGTTGCATTCTCTCAATTCATCTTGAATGTCATTGCAACTTTATGGTGTGTCACTATGTTTCATGAACAAATATTCCTCCAAAGGAGCAGTCCGTGCTCTCTCATCACATGAAGGAAAGTAAGGAGAGGGTGTTACTTCATAAACATGGAGTTTATCCATGGTTTTGATTGGTAATTTTGCCTGGCCATCATATAATGTCATAAACTTCATTGAATGAATATTCTAGAAAGTGTTCTAGCTGCCTTTAAATATTTTATTTATCACAAAATAGAAATATTGTTAGCAACATAACAACCATCCAAAAAACTTTGGTAAAAGCTTCTTTGACTATTAACAATAGCTTCTTTGGTTTCTAACCCTGTATATATAAGTAGATTTTTTTTCAAAAGGAAGTTAAACATGAAATATGAATAAGAACAACCTACTTACCAAAAAAAACAAAGAAGTCACATTTACATAAAGAATTTAACTTGAGAAATCAGTTTGTCAACAAATTATTGAGAATAGAAGAGATACTAAAAAAAGAAACGGTCCAGAGTATAAGATATTTACAATACATAGCCACTACCAAGAAGTATAAATAGAAGAATACCACTAATAGCGAGTCAATAACAAACATTAATCATCCTTGAAAAAAGCAAGTCATTAACAAACATTAATCACCCTTTAAAGAAGGAAGCAAAGAAATCAAAAGGTATACCTGCATGTCATTGATGTCTAGTTCCTTAAGAACATGCCAGGCTCTTTCTCTATCAAACATAAAGGCTCTGGTCCAAAGAAAATGTAACAAAAGAAGTTGAAATCAAAAGTGTCAAGGACAAATTAGGATTTTGACCAGATTAAAATGGTTGAGAAATCATTCAATAGAGCATGCCATAGAGAATGCAGAAGCAGTGGTAATCTATAATCAAAAAATGATATTAGGTTAATTAAAAAGTTAAAGGTTGAAAGAACTACCAGAAGAGGGACATTACACTCTACTAGTGGTATTGCTCAATAAGGAGAACAAAAACATGTTACATGGATTGCTAGAATTGCCCAAAAATCTTTTTATGCATGGACATCAAAGCCTCCAATTAGTCGTGTGCCTATGTGCACTCTTGGGCCCTAAACCTAGCCTGGAAATCTATAATGACACACCAAACATCAATGACCATGACATCACCTTCATTCTTATGCCATAAATAAAAGTATAAACACATCGTGGACATTATATCATTCTTAGATATGTGGAAAAATAGGAATTCAGCTCTAATTCCAACATTGATAATCCCATGAGCTCTAATGTAAAATTGTAGTTTAATTGGATTGTATGATTTGATAGGTTGCCTCGTTTAAGTGAAGCAGGATCATGAGGCACTAAAAGGATATCGTACCCTTTCCTTATGAGAAATCTATCATATTGTTTATAATTTAAGCTTTTGCTAATTCCACTTCACTAGGCTTCCTTTTGCTAGTGCATACCATTTTCATGTAGATTTAAGATCCAACTTCTTAAACTTTGGGCTAGGAACAGAAACACAAAGATCCAAAGGCACATACCAAGCAAAATCCAAGTCCATGCTATCATCACATTTTGTTGAGTACTAGTCAGGAGCACTAAGTTGATCATAACAGTTGTTATTAGAAGTCTTCTACCACGTTGCAATATCTTCTTTTCTGTTGCACCATTTGAAGCACATGTTGATGAACAACTTCTTAAGCCTGTTGAAGTTAACTTTTTGTTCCGCTATGGTTGTGTTCCAACCATGCCACCCATTCTCATAGTTAATTAGAGGACCAAAAAGAACCCAAAATCCACCAGGATGAAGTATCCAATGTATTTCCATAAGGTATATTCCACCTGGCACATTTATTTGGAACTTCTAATAATCAAGAAGGTGAAATTCAAAATTACACCAAAGTCCAATAAATTATATGTTAATAAAAAAGGTAGAAAAGCTAGATTGCAAATATAGTTTAAGGAACAAAAAATAAACATAACTAAAGAAACTAAAGAAACATGCATGAATGCAGGTAGCTTTTTAAGTGTTGATGAAACTTCACAGGCTACAAGCACATAATGATGGCAATATACCCTTCTATCAATAGAATAGATACTTGAATGAATATTATAGAAATTTGGGTTCGTTAGCAAGCAATACATGTCAGAGAAGGTACTAATGAAAATTAGCTGATGCCAGATAGATTTTGATAGTGCCATGAATTGTTCATGAACCTATCAAACTTTCATCGTCCTCTCATCAAGGGAGTAAATCACGTAAATAAGTCAATGACTGAGTGATTGGCTTTCCACCAAAAACACCATGTCTAGTTCACACCCAAAAGAACAAATAACTAGTTCTTTTTTGCCAAAAGCAGGAAAACGAACATTCAACATGATTTGCCAATAATGCTCCACAAGTCAGATCATAGTTTTTTTTTTTGAGAAAGAAGTTAGATCATAGCATTTATCTTGAATCAATAATAAAATTTCCAACTATCAAATGATCAAATTGGCATAACAATTATAAAACTAATTTAACAGAAATACTATGAGTAGCTCTCTTTTCCAAAGAAAATAAAGAAAATGCAACCATGGTGTTAAGGATAGGGAACCTATCAATTATAAGCCAACACTATATATTCCGTTTTCAACAAATAACTATAATTGTCTTCTTTGAAATCATATAACCTTGAACTACTCTTTTTATTTAAATTAACTACTACTAATAATGTAAAGAAAATTGAGCAAGCCAACAAATGCATCTGAAATGAGTACCAAATTCTGTCTTAAGGGATAAGATAGATTTCAAGGGAAAATTGGACCTAGGCCTCATGACTATCCCTTGGTACGAGTGAAAGAGTTAAGATTCCACGGTCTAGCATATCGCCTCCCCAACTTGCAACCTTGAAATAGGAACACCATTAAGAATGATATTTGGCAAGTCCAAAGACACTCAAGAGAAATGTGATCTTTTTATCTTTTATAAGCATATAAGTTGAGTTCTTAACAGAAGTGAGAGATCACCCATTTTTAACAAATTATCCCATAATTTAGTTCACAGGTTCTATTTTTCAACTTAGCTTTATAATGAAATCATTATGAACACCCATAAATTACATTACTTACTGATGTGCATACATCTAAATAACCAAAAATGTCTATTAATGCATGTTCTTAGTGTCATATTAGCATCATGCATTATAAATATTGCATAACATACATAATCATTCATTTAGGTCAAATTGTATAAATTGTATAGTAATTATCTCCTTTTATTGCTAGGGATAGGGTGATTTTTAATTAGGGCTTCAGACGAAAGATCCAACCATACGGATCTGATCAGGGCAATGACGGTAGTTCAACGACTCCAAGATCGCCCTGATTGGACATCCGTAGCGCTAGATATAGTCCGAGGAAGCCTAGAGATCAAGGGCCAAGATGGCGCCAAACTGCACTTCTGATGACAAATCTGACCACACGAATGGGTTCAGATCAACGATCGTAGCCTAACGGTGCAAAAATCGGCTCAATCCGACATTCGTGACACCTTCTATATGTCATAGAAGATGGACGACCATGATAGCGCCATGTGGCACCATCACAGCCGCCCAAATCGGTCGCAGCATCATTTCTCATCCTCTGAAGGAGCGGGTGAGGTGAGATCTGGGCAGTTAGTTCTTGATCCAATAGCCATGAGCACCCGTGCTTAAAACGTAAACGCAACAAAGAAGCAGCCGTAGCGCAACGGTCGAATGCCCTTGCGCAAGCGCAAGGCACGGGTTCGACACTCGATCAGCGCTGCGCGTGTGTTTAATCTTGACCGCGCGATCAGCTGCGAATGGCACAGATTGCCTAATCAGGCACATGCGCAATCAAACGCACCGCTTCATGCCCAATCGCACGCGTAGGCGCATGCAGCTGAAGCGGGCGAGGTGCAATCTAAGTCGTCCGATCTCGTGATTGGATGGCTGAGATCGATTGAACGTGTGCCTGGCGTTAAGGCATGGGAGAGGAGGAGATGCGCGTGGCGTGCGTACGTCACCCACGATCAGACCTTTAGTGACGGATAAATCCATTACTAAAGACCTGATTTTAATGCTTTTGAATATGTAATGACTAGATTGGCCCCTATCCTTGCAACTATAAAAGGAGACCCCTACCCTACAAAATTCTCATCCCTTCCCTCACCTCTCTCCCTCTTTAAAGATTAAGAGAAGCTTGTCCCACACCCAGCATGCTATTCTAGAGCTAAATCCAATTTTCTCGCCCCTGTTTCAGAAGTGAATCCCATGACAACGACGACGTGCTGCCTCGTTCCCGCTTCTTCCTGCTCCGTCCTCCGTCTTCCAGGCGTCGCTCCGTCCGGCTCGTCCTCCAAGCATTCTTCGAGGAGGATAACATCTCTCTCCTTTCTTTTTAATCGCATTCTAGAATAGAATTTCCTGCTTTTTAGTTATAAAAATAGTATTATTTTATCAAGTGATTGTTCTCTCTCTCTATCTATCTATCTTTCTCTCATTTTTTATATCAATTCCATTGTAATTATCTCGCTTTCAAGCAAAAATACCACAACAATATAATCGTGGATTTTAGATCGTCGTAGCTTCCCTGTATTCGACCCGAAATTCTTAGAGTTTCGGTATAAATTTATCTGTTGATGGATTTCTTCATAAATTGAACTACAACGATGAGTTTTCAAATCCAACTTCGATCACGTAGTCTTTCGATCTCAACATTTTGGAGCCATTGCAGGGGAGGTAACGATTTTCGATTTTCTTTCTACTTTTCGTGCACTTTATTATTTTCTAACTTGCTTTATTTCTCGTCTATTGTTTTGCAGGTACCTTAACAGGGAATCTCCAAGTAGTAGATTGGAGTAAAGTGTAGTTGAAGACAACTGTAAGTTCTCCCCATTCTTCTCCTTCCATAGATTTCATCTCACAACATTAATTCAAACTCCAATTAACCTAGGTGTTTGCATAAATCCCAGGGTTAGTTTGGTTGCTTGGATTTCCAATCACATTCATCTCACCCTCATATAAAGAAAAATAACAAAAAGATATTTCTTGTGGGGTAAATCAACATACACACTACATACACCCACATTCAAGGCACATAACCTAATTGATTTTTATCTACTCAACTGGATTCTGATCTGTGGAACCGATACACGCAAATCAACATATAAAAGAGTAGAAATCAGTCTAGGTCAATCATTTGGTGTGCCTAACTTAGTGGTGCAATTTTGGCCAATTGTTTGAGTTGTTTGGGCTGCACCACTTAATATAAAATCAACTCACCAAGTAACTTCCCCTTAGGGTTTTCAATTTAGGTCAATCCTAGGCACTCCACTTTACTGATTTCAAAAGGAAAAAGATCTTCACCCATGCTTGAAAATCTAGTTTGCCTCGAAAATTGATTGAATTAACCTAATTACAAACCCTAAAAGCTACTCAAGCAAGATTTGAACCTTAAAATCCACTCATCAAAAATAATCTTGCTTGAAAACCCTGGTTGTGCACACACTCACACATACTCAATTGATCATTAAGGGCACAACCCATCTTAAGAGCCCACCACATTCCATAAAGCACTACAATCCTAGGCCTAAATAAAATCAAGTAGACGTTGGCCTTAAGGACTGATTCGCTCTTTGGGACCTATCTGAGATTGTTTACGATTAACCTACTTGTACTAATCAATCTGATGTTTAGCTAAGGAAGTAGCGTCAAACCACCACGATTGGGGTGTACACTAGGAACCGAAGGTGCAAGCCGAAGGAGAACCTTCTCCCTAGTCCCTCCTTTTAACTGGTTGGATTGATTGGACACAAGTAGAGTAAATCATCTATAATCTTAAGATGGATTCTGAGAGTCTATAGATCCTTAGATTACCCCACTTAAGGACAGGCTAGTTTTGCTGTACTGTAGGGTTCTTATCCCCAGTCCTTCCGACCTCTTCGTAGTTTATGCTGGGAAGGAGGTCATTGAATCCCTGATTGGAAGGACCATTAGAGTATTCTAGGAGGTGTAGATTAGATTTTGGCCAAATTGATCCCATGGCCGATCAACAACCTCCTCTGCCTCAGAATCCATAAGAGGTATTTCAAAGGCAGCTAGAATAATTGCAAAGAATGTAAGAATGGTTCCAGAGAATGCAAGGTGCTCAGCCCTTGAAGGATTTTTATGATCCTTCGAATTACGGGGAACGTCCCGACGTTCAGATTCCTACTAGATACGTAGAAATCAAGCCTCAGGTGTTATGCCTGATCAAACATTTCCATGGGCTTAGCTTTGAAGACCCGTTTCAGCACTTGGAGGAGTTGACCACTTTGGTTTAGACCACCAAGGTGCAAAATGTGAATGAAGAGCAGATGATCACAAGGCTCTTTCCCCACTCTCTTTGGGATAAAGCCGCTTATTGGTATAGGACCATAGGTAGGTCGATCACAACATGGAATGATTTGAAATAGGCTTTCCTGAAGAAAATTTTCCCTGTTAGATGTACCAATGCTCTGAGACGGGCAATTACTACATTCACCCAGTGGCCGGGGGAGCAGTTTCATGTTACCTGGGAAAGATTCCAAGACTTATTGTGGAGGTATCCACACCACGAGGTGTCGAAATGGCAACTCATGCAGATCTTCTACCACGGGTTTACTGAGCAACTAAGAAATTGCATGGACGCTTCTTGCTGAGGCAATTTCCTCAACAAAGACGTAGAAAGAGTGCACGATTTGTTTGAGGAGACGAGTGAAAATTCAACCAATCATATCTCCATTGATACTTTTAACCGGTCCCAACAACCCAGATCGAATGTTAATGAAGTCCACGACTCTCATTCATTCGATATGGAATTGATTTGCAATAAACTAGATAAGGTGGACTTGGTTACTAAAAGGATGGATGAGTGGATGACTGGAAATTCAATAAACAATTCTCGATCCACTCAATCCCATAATTCGAGATTCCATTCATCGCGAGCTCCTTCTGGACGGGAGTTCGTGAATCAACTTGATGCAGCTCAACCTGTGAGCCAACATTACTCGGAACCCCACGGGTTCCAAAATGGGGCCTTTGATCCTAGTTTCTCTGATCCCTCCCTTTCTTTCTCTCCATCCTCACCCTATAAGGATGTCTATGCTGTACAGGAGAACGTTAGGTCCAACCCTTACTCCAATGCATATAATCCGGGTTGGAGGAACCACCATAACTTCTCCTGGAAAAACCTGGGGCAGCAGACCCAATTCAGACCTAGCAACTATGCTCCGCAATGACCAATGGGTCAGGATCATATTTACACTCAGCTGTTCCTGAATCAAGTCAAGCAGCCAGCTTGGAATGCCTGTCAACCTGTAGGGCAGGCTGATCTGAACCGACAGATGGTAGAAATGCAAGGATCTATGCTCCAACTCATGTAGCAAATGAAAACCTCGCTGAACAACTTGCAAATTGGGTTCATTGCTAATTCTCGTCAACCTGGATCTCTACCATCTCAACTCGTACCCAATCCATGTAATATCCAGAATCCAGGCAATCAAGCCCAAGGGTACGGGAACTAGAGGGACTCGCACGCACATGCTCAGGTGGTTGAGTAGGG